>OY284417.1:59362765-60810885 GCA_958301585.1 Merodon equestris | reverse complement strand
GCCTAAACTCGGTAGGAAACTTTTACATTTTGACCGGCCGGCAGTTTAAACGCCAAACATAATCATAGGGGAAATAACTCGGAGCCACTGGTGGATTTTGCAGAGCATATAGTACAGGGTCAAGTTACTCGCAACTCATGCTGCTTGTTTCTCGATTGGTACTGACTGATACGAATGAATGGTCTACAAACTACGAGTACATATGAATCTTCATATACGACAGTAATCATTCTCGCTCAGTAGGTTGATTAGGCTTTTAAAAAATTAAAAATCAAAAATCAAAACTAAAATTTGAATATACATATGTACATAAGTAATTTTTCAAGTTCTCGATTGGCCGTAGTGTTTTAAAATCAATAACATAAGCACGGTGATAAGGTGTTATCACAAACCAGTGCAGTGCAACAGTGGTAGCAGCAGTTGCGCGAAGAGATGTCGGAAGACGGCGGGGGAAGACCCGTTCGTCACACGGAGTCGGAATCGGATGATTTATCAACCGATTTCGCAACACCGGCCGCCGTCATGAAAAAGCGCAGAAGGGTAAACCCGAGGACCGATTTAATTACGCGCCCCTGCCTTACTACTTCGACCGAAAAGCTGCACTTCGAAGCGAGGGAAGGAGCAGCGGGACAACATCAACAACAACCAAAACCAGTGATCCTCGAGGAAGCGGATATTACCTACCTTTTAGATGGTAGTGAAGGCCCCTACATGGGGGACAGCAATCCCTTCGCCGCCCTTTCAAGTTCGGCTTTGGAGGAAGAGCGTAGCGAACTTGAGGAGCGAACGGATCCTATGCACCAAGCTGCAGGTTGTAGTCTATAGGCTTAAGGAGATGCACCAGATGGGGAAAGAGTAGGCAACAGCCGCCACACATCAAAAGCAGCAACAACAGCAGCAGTAGAGGAAGCAGCAGCAACAACAACAGCCACAGCAGCAGAAGCAGCAGCAACGACAACAACCGCAGCAGCAGAAGCAGCAGCAACAACAACGCCCTAAAAAGGAGAAGGTGCCACCCATCTTTACTTATACCACGGCCCTATGTGAGACCATCGATCTGTGTAAGTATGCTATTGGTGTAAGTATGATAGTTTCCGACTGTTTTTTTCAACACATTTTTTTGTATGAATTACATAATAATAAATCAACCTTTACTTGCAAAAAGATAGTTCAGTTTTTGATATCCTACAATATCATTACAGACACTTTATTTGAACTATTAAAACTTTGTTTTATTATAAGCAAAAATTTATCGACACTATTCTCTAAACGTTATCAACAATATCCAACTGTTACAAACAATATTAAATTTTTTTCAGCTGTACATATTCAATTATTATTCACAATATTCAATTGTTATCAACAATATACAATTGTTATCAACAATGTTCAAATGTTATTAACCATTGTTGAGAAGTACGACACCATGGCAACGCTGCTGTTTGTCAACAATATGTCAGTTGTTCTGTTTTTATGTGACGTTGAATAAATTAGAGGGTGAGATTCTGGAAAAAAACGGAGTTCATAACCAGTTTAGCGAACCTTCGCATCTTTTATCCTTTAACATTTTAAACATTGGCATCCCTTTTTAAAACATTGGCACCTGATTCTTCCGCGTAATATTTAAATTGCCAAAAGTGCTTCTTGAGAAATATGGCGCTGGCCAAAAAGGAGTCTGTAGCGAAACTAATTTCTAACTTCTCAGATAACTCACAGAAGACTGGGAAGGCAAAGCAAACAAAAGGATACTTTGTTGTCAGGAGGAAGCTACTGGAAGGTTACTGGGCCAAGTTCAACGAGATGCATGACGGTCTTTTATCAATTGAGATAACCGCAGACAACGAAAAAGATCTTCAAAGACTTCTGTCGGATGAGCGATTAACAAAAATCGAATCTGCGTACTGCGAAGCCTTGGGAGAACTTAACGACAAAATCGACGAGTTATCCATATCCGTCACTGCGCAGGACACGATTAGTCAGTCAACATCAAACCACACAGCTGTAAATGGAGTAACAGCAAATCCATTTTGCCACCAATTCAATTGCCCACTTTCAGCGGATCGTTTGACGAGTGGTTGACTTTTAAAGACATGTTTACCAGCTGTGTTATCAATGATACGTCACTCTCTGATGTTCAACGTATACGTAAGCAGTGGTTTTACGTAAGATTCTCGATGAGCTCCCGACGGGAGAAGCGAGTGATACCCTTCTTCTTGGTGCAGCTCACACCAAAAAAGCTGGAGAGGCTAAGGACTATCACCTCCATAGCATCCCAGACTGTCACATGGGAAAAATTAAACAGGAGCGGAAACATTTTACAATGTAACTGCGAAATGCAGCCTCAATGCGTTAAGTGTACGAAGAACCACAAGAACAAGGGATCCGACCTTGGGAAAGACAAGGTGGCGACAGGAGAGCAGCTCGAGTGTGTCTTGTGTAGGAACCGAGAAGACCCTATCGGGGATGTCCTAAGTTCCAGGACATCACGAAAGGAAACCTGGCCCATAAGCAGAAGGTTGAGGGGAAGCGTCCCTCGGGTCGCTTCCAAACACCAGCCGTTACATCCCTGTTGACCTACGCCCAAATGGCGGCAGGTTCGGGAAAGACGGTACAAAGTCCCAGTGCCTGTCTCTAAGGCACCGGAGGTGGAGGTGGATGTCTGTTCGATCTTGCTCGCAATCCAAGGGCAAATTGGGCAGCTCCAAAAACAGATCCTTGAGATGGCTACCCGAGTAGATAGTATCTGCTCGCTTCTGCCGGGCCTAGCGCACTTAAGGTCGTGATGGGTACGCTGGTAGAGAGCCCCTTGAAGATTCTGTCGGTGAATGAATTCACTGATAAGGATTGAGCGACGAGCCGTACTTTTTAACCTGTTGCAAGGCGAAAGCCCCGATGTATTCTTGGTTAGCGAAACAAAGCTAAACCAGAAGCACAAAATCCGGCACAGTTCTTATAGAATAATTAGAAGGGACCGACCCAACGCTATTCAAGGCGGGGGAGTTGCGATCTTTATTTAAAACAATTTTAAACATAAGGTCATATATAGCGGTGAAGTGCGGAGGTTCCAGGTGCTAGAGGCCTGTATTGTATGCATTCCTCTCCGAAATGGAAAGAGAATGTACATTGTATCAGCTTATGCGCCTGAACAACCTCAACCCAATGTTTTCATTGCAGAGCTCGAGACACTTTTTTGATAAACTTGGCAAATTTTTCCATCTGGCAGGCGATTTAAATGCGAAACATAGTGATTGGGGAATAACATTCCTAACACTAGGGGGGGTCTACTAAGTCATTAGTGGGTTCTTCATAACATTGAATATAGAGTCAAGTTGCTCGCAACGGATAGTCCGTCGTATCCAAGGAGCGGCTCCTATCTGGATCTCATGCTGATAGACCCTCGACTGAGACTGGCAGACACGAACGAATGGTCTATTATTAACTGTCTGTCTAGCATTGTATACGACAGTGACCATTGCGGACTATGTGCCGTGATCACAGTACCTGACGAGTTCGCGGAGATGGCAGAATATATCCAAACGCATTCCAATGATTACAGTAGGGCGCGTTGGCCACGCTATGCCAATTCCCTGACGAGAGCGCTCACTTCGAGCGCCTCCTTCCAACCGTCTAATAGGAACCTGTCAAACTACGAGATTGACAGGTACCTGAAACAAATGGACGATATAATTAAGCAGATGATGGACAGTACAATACCACGCCAACGACATAACGATATCTACTACAAACGTGTAACGAAATGCGACAACCGACGCACTGCACAGACAAAAAGTATACACCTCAAAGGCTCAAACTCTTGTACAGGCGGTTTACCGACAGACAAAACTCGGTGGTCAGGACACTGAAGTAACTGATTAAAAATCTCCAACAGTAGATCAAGAAGAATCACAGAATATCTGTAAGTTTGCATTGGAACAACACAATTCGTGCTGTAAAATCCAACAACGCGAGTATGTTCCCGCAAATAAATAAAATATTTCGAAGAAACAATCAGAATGCCATTCAGGATCTAAAGCTTTCGAGAACGTCAGACAAGGAACGTTTGCTACGAACAGTTAGCATCGATCCAGAGGGCGCCATCCTAGATGACGACATCTTCGTGATCGACGATCCTCAGGAGAAGGTGGCGGCAGTGGGAGCTGTTTTCCAGTAAGTGTATAAGGTGAATGATAGCATTCGCCCAAACCACGAATTGGAAAACAGAGTTCTACTTCATCACTCCTACCTTAGAAATGATATCGAACATTGGCGATCCGAGAATCTTGGTTTCACCAGGTTCGATGACGATTTCATGGCAAATAATGCCGGCACCAATGAAGGGGCCAACTTCTTGTTTATTTCGACGGGAGATCTCCAGATGATCTTCGAATCACTGAAAAGAAAAAAATCCGTGCGATTCGATAGAATATCTAATGTTGTGCTGAGGCATCTCCCACTAGTGGCTGTAGAGACGTACACCATTCTGTTCAACAATTCACTGAATAATGCATATTATCTAGTGGGTTGGAAGATAGCGGTGGTGCAACCAATTTCCAAGAGGGGTAAAGATATGTACCTCTAACCCATCAAATCTTCGGTCGATAAGTCTCCTTCCATGTATTAGCAAGGTTTCCGAGAAGGTGGTCCATAGAGTCCTGTCTAAAAGGGTTGAGGACAATAAAATCATACCGGTGAACCGATTCGGTTTCAGAGCAGGCCATGACACTATTCATGCCGCGTCGGATATCCAATGGAATAAATGGAAGAACCAATGTACGCGTGCCTGCCTGATAGACTTGGAAAAAGCCCTCGACACCGTATGGTTAGAAGGGCTTTACTACAAGCTCAGTCGCTTGGGCATAAGTAAACCACTGCTATATATGATTTTTAACATGTTAACAGATAGAAAGTTCGTAGTGAAAATTGCAAACGTGACTTCTACCCAAACATTTTATATTAACAACGGACTGCAACAGGGTACGGTGAACTCGCCGATCCTTTTCAGCATTTACTTCAGGGATTTGATAGCTTCTCTTCACCAGTCAATAGCGTATGCGGACGATTTAATCGCGTACAGATCAGGTCCAACGATCGACGTCATTGTCACTCTCTTGCAGCGTATTTTGTTGACTGGAAGTTGAAGATCCAGAAATCAGAAATCAGAAACTATTTTGTTCAGAACACCTTTGTCTAGGGCCTCTCGAGACACTAGAAAAAATTGGCTAGCGTTCTCAATTCTTGGACAGGACGGGCGCCCACTGGCGAAACATAGTGTAGTCAGATATCTTGGGATCTGGCTAGACCAGTCTGGCAAGGGCCCGAGGCGCTTTCGCTATGACAAGATGGCTGTTTCATAGTAGCCAACTTGATTCCAGAGTGAAGGTAAGGTACATGGCCTTCATCAGGCCCATGGTTGCCTATGTATGTCCCATCTGGTTCGATGTGAGAGCCAGCTTAATGGAAAGGATTCGGGTGTTTGAGAGACAATGCCTCAGGATTTGTCTCGGGTTATATAGAACACCCGAATCTGATTACACGAAATTTTACCCGAATGAGGTCCTATACAATAGGGCCAGGATTGTACGGGTGGATAACTTCCTGATCAAACTGATTCGAAGCCACGTTGCGAGAGCAATGACTTCGGTCAATAGCCTAATCTCTGGGGCTTACTACCCCAATGATTTCTATCACGAGAGAGTGCGCCTTAACGGCTTTGTCCGCCAGAAGCATTCGAGATAGATGCATTAGACAGATGTAGGCTGATCTAGGATAGATTGGCGGTACCGCTAATCTTCCACGTGGGTCGCAATTCCGTGGAACGGCGATTTCCCTCCGGACCCGATGTCGCGCTCAATAAGCCCGAGCGCCTCAGGTTCTGTAGATCGGTCTCCGCCGCGCCGGGATCGAGGAGACGTAGTCCGCCAACATCAACACTTTTGGTGGCTGGAGGGAGCTGCGTCAGTGGACACTTCAATAGCTTCAGCCTCTCCAAGGCAGGGCTTGCCTAACACTAATGGCCGGCTTACATACGCTAGGGTAGGGTAGGGTAGCGTAGATTAGTGTAGGTTAGGGTAGGTTAGGGTAGGATAGAACAAAAAAAAGAATAAAAACCAAAAAAAATATAAATATATTAAAATTTTAGAAAAAGACATACATATGTATATATAAGTTAGAATAAGATATGTTTAGTTAGTTTTAGATAGGCTTAAGGCTTATATAAATATATATAAAAAAATTATCATATGCTGAGTTTTTTTGAAATTAGCTTACGTTAATTATAATAATGTTAATTGTAAGTTATTTACCTAGTAGTCGAAAGGGATATGTTAAAATTATACAGTTTGTTTTAGAGTGTCCGCCGTAAGATTCCTAAGTTTCAGTAAGATTCATAGATTTGTAACGATAGATAAGCTAGTTTTAAGCATTTTTGTCTAGGATAAGATAGATCTAAGAAACTATAGAGAAAAATGAATTAAAAAAAACGACAGTAATCATTGTGGACTTGGTGCGACAGTCGGTTTCAGAGCGCACCATCACACATTTATGACGCGTCGAAACTCCTATCGGATATCCGAGTGATTGGAATAAATTTAAGGATCAATGCATCAGTGCATCTCTGACTGACTCGGAAAGAAATTTCAACACCGTATAGTTATAAGTTCTTTAATACAAACTCAACATTAAGAAAACACTGCTATGTATAATTTTTGAAGTGTTAACCGATAGAAATTTCGTTGTGAAGATTGTTAACCTAACCTTTGGTTTTCAGCGCCTCAAGTGATCAATCTATATTGTTTATAATTTTTGTATGTTCTTAAACCTATAAAAAAAAGATGTAAGCAAATTAGGATAGAGGGGAAAGACGGGTTAGAGTGAAATGTTTCGTTGGTCTCTGCTCAGAATGCTCAGATTTGTATATGAAATATTTGCAAGTTGACGATCCCTTTTCCGGTGCAATTGAATAGATAAACAAAACGACAACAGGAAAATATAAATTGATAAATTAATTGTTGCACGAAAATATGCAGGATTTCCATTCTTTTTTTTTTTGTTTTCTTTACTTTAACATTTATGTACTCAGCTCTACATACATTCTCTATCAATTTATTTTGATTTCATAGAGTGCATTCTAAGCATGCTCTGAACGAAAAAAGAAACACAAATTCTCTTTGACAGTTTAGACTCTGCTCTGAACTAACCTGAACTAAGAAGAAAAACGCATATAGTCATTTAGAGGTATAAATTGCTTATATACAAATTGGTTTGGTTAAAAGAATGGCTTTGGATGCTATAAATGTTTCATAGTGACGACTGATCTCAGCGGAATACCATACGGTGTCGAAAACTTTTTCCAAGTCAATCAAACGGGCACCCGTGCATTGTTTCTTGCATTTATTCCACTGCATATCTGATACGAGCCTCGACGCTGCATGAATGGTGTCATGCCCGGCTCTGAAACCGAATTGGTTATCTGGAATAATTTTATTGTCCTCAACCCACTTAGACAGGGCTCTATGGACCACTTTCTAGAAGATCTTGCTGATCTTGCTGATACTCGGAACGTTTTGCCGGGTCTTTACCCCTCTTGAGGATTGATTGCACCACCGCTATCTTCTAGTGCACTGGAAATATGCACTATTCAGTGCGCTGTTGAGCAGGAAGGTGTACATCTCTACAGCCACTGCTGGGAGATGCCTGACCACAACATCAGATATTCTGTTGTGTCCCGCGGGTTTTTTTTTTTTTTGTTTTTAATTACTCGAAGATCATCTATAGATCCTCTGTCGAAATGAGCAGGGTGTTAGCCCCTTCACTGGCGACTGCATTGCTTGCCATAAAATCATCATTGAACCTGGTGAAACCAAGGTTCTCTGATCGCCAATGATCAATATCATTTTGAAGGTAGAAGTTATGAATTAGCACTCTAGTTTCCAGGTCGCGGTTCGGGCGAATACTGTCATTCATCATATACCCTTCCTATAATCTAGTTCCCACTATCGCCACCTTCTCCTGGAGATTCTCGACCACGAAGAAATTATCACCCAAGACGGCGCTCTCTGGATCGATGCTAACTGTTCGTAGTAAGCTTTCATTGTCTGACGTTCTCGGAAGCTTCAAATCCTGAATGTCATTTTGCTTGCTCTGCACATACTTACATAGGTCTATTGTCCTGCGTATAGTCATAGGATGAGTAAGGATGGGTGGCACCTTCTCCTTGGGACGTTGCTGCTTCTGTTGTTTTTGCCGCTTCTTCTGCTATTGTTGTTACTGCTTCTTTTCCTGCGGTTGTTGTTGTGGTTGTTGCTGAGGCTGCTTTGATTGTTGTTAGTATGGTTGCGGTTGGGAGGTTGTTGCTTACTCCCTCTTCTTCTGCCGCATGTCTTTTGAGCCTTTTTGTGTCGGTGGGCGTGTTGCGAAATCGAATGATAAGTCATCCGACTCCGACTTACTTTAGAAGCAGCAGAGAGAACACGGAAAAAAAGCCTGAAAAATTTCCCCGACAATGGACCCGAAGACCTTCCAGTTTCGAGTCGGGCGCTTTACCAATGCACTAACTCGGGTTCCGCGAATACTCGTACTTCGCCCAAATGCGCACTTATATAGTTTATACAATATTTTTTATGTTCTCTCACACTACACAAGCTAATACTACTTACTCCTTCAGTGGTATCTGATCAACTCAGTTTTTTCGTCGTAACAATGTAGGAATGTACATACAGATGTACATTCCTGCATTCTTGAATGCTCGCCTAATAAATACATGCACACCCATATCCATTAGCAACCAGTTGCAAAGTCGCGTAGCTGATAGCACTGCAGAGAATAATTCGAAATCCCGTTTTTAATTAAATGATAGATTGCCCTGAATCTTGAATTGTAATCAGTCAAAATTTATGACAACAAACCACAGAGTCAACTTAATGTCTAATTGGGGCGCAACAGTGAGAGTTATGGCGGTTCCGGGCATCAACACTGTTATCAACGTCAGTTCGTGTTGGGCGACCATGGCAGTCCTTGAATAAGTCCAAAGAAATAATTAAAAGGACATCGTTTTAGGTCTCTAGCGATCCCAATCCTTAGCAAGCTATCATGAAACTCCTTCCACTAGAATGTACTCGTATCTTCGTAGATTTCTATGGGCTGTTAATCATTAGTCAACTGCCACCCTCCTCGCAAGAGATATTCAAATCACTTCATCATCGGAATGTCGAATTTATTCCAGTCCTTTTTTTAGTCTTTTGATGCTTTGAGAGACAAGAGGTTGCTTTTTTGCCATTTGTATCTATTTTTAGAGGCTCATGTATTGTTGGCATATTTTTTTAGTTTTACTGTTTCCTTAGTTAGGTTTTGAGAAAAATCCCGAGGGTAATTTGTCTTTGCGGTTAACGCGAGGGTTAGATTGTTTTGGTTTGTGGTTACTCTCTCCCATTTTTATAGTGCACTTTCGTGTACACATTATTCTTGGTTAGGAAGTTGTAAGGTCTTGTCGCTGTTTTTCAGATTTGTGTTGTCCAATGATTTCCCATATGGGATTTTGTCAAAGTCATGTAGATGCGGCGAAGCTAGTCGAATTTTAAACTAGTTTAGGTTTGTGGGCTGTTGGTAATGTGGGCTGGATCTTAGAAATTTAAATAGTTTTTCCTCGTAAATGTGTAAGATTCTATTAACTTGCTCAAAACGCACCAAATTCAATGCCCAAGATTTTCAACAATACTTTAATTATTTCACTTACGTATTCCACTCTACGTATTCCACCTGTTGGTCGTTTTTATTCTTATTCTATTCTTATTTTCTAGACGAACATTTTTTAATCTAACTTAAAAATATCTTAATTCTTAATGTATGTTATTTTTAGTTTTGTGTGGACAGTTTAGCTTTAGCTCTTAATACCTTTCGACTTGAATTCTGATCTATTTTGAAAATTTGATACAAATTCGAATTCGATTTTCTACGAAAATGTAAATAAAAAGCCTAAATGCACGTGTTTTCTTACTAATCATAATGACCTAACCTACCCTAAGCTGTCCTGTGGTGGATGAGCCCCGTTGGCAGTGGTAAATTATCGTCGTCAGTCGTTAACTATTGCCCTTGCAATGTATGTATGTACTTTCGTACAGTTTTTACAAAAAAATTGTTGATTCTCTTCAGACTTGTTCCGTAGCACACGACTGTATTAAGGTACATAATACTTATTGAGCTAGGACTCTGGTGCTCTGTACATTCTAAGACACATGTATATTTTCCATATAAGATGTGCTACATTAAATTACTCCGGATAACGATGCACGCCTTTTAAGGGCCACGTAGTGGTCAAGTTGATTGCTGTGAAACAGATTCTTTGTCATATAGAATGCTTTCTAAACTCAGGCAAAAGAAGCTTGGGCTTGTTAAGCCAGATACCAATATATCTAACCTCGTTTTTCACCGCTAATGGTTGTCTATGCTACTCAATGATTGCGAATGCCCTCCAGTTATTTCTGAGGCTCTATAAAGAGTTATACTAACCAGGCGGTATCGTATTCTTTTTAAAAAACCATCGGAAAAGCACCCATTCATTTGTTTTTTATCTTATTCCACTGAATGTCAGAAAACCAGTTTTGATGCAGCATCAATAGCCCCGCCTTAAAACCAAACGGTATTATTTTCTTTTCTTTAATCCATTCAATCAGAGCTATATTTACTACTTTCTTAAAAACCTTGCTAACATTCAGATTAGCAGAGTTTGTTCTATCCCGTTTAGAAATAGGGTGAACCACCAATGTTTCCTTCTGCGCTGGATACCATCTATTCCCGTCGAATTTTTATTTTTAATTGAGACGAGGATGCATAGGTCTTCATCTCTTCCCACGGTCTCCTTGAAGTATTTTGTAAAAATTGCACTGGAGTTTTTGGTTTCACTAGCCAAAAATTTATCGAGGCATTCGTCCTGTCACAATTAAAAAGTACCCATTACGATTGTAGATGCGTTAGGGTCGACAGAAACGAGTAGATTATGTCCACTTTGGTCGTCTGCTTATGGATCTGATAGATCTGCTCTACGACGGTGAACTGGATCGAGCGCAGGTCCACCTCGGTCTCCGGTGCCTTAGTAACAGGGCTTAGGAACAGCCATAGGTTTTCGTACTGTCTGGTAATTTGGGGTGTCGTTACCACCTGAGCGACGTTTCTCCACGGGCTTCTGCTTACGAGCCAAATTTGATTTTTTGATATCTTGGATTTTTGAACATACCCGATAGCTTGCAATCCTCCTTCTTGTAGTTCTTGCACATTTAACGCATCCTTCATCTCGCAATAATTGTAAAGTGTTTCAATGCCTTCCTAATACTTCGTATTCTAGCGACTGGGACGCAAAACAATGGTCCTCTCCAGATTGATGTTGGGTGTGATTTAGACCAAAAAAAGGGATAATATCCGCTTTTCCTGTTTGGTCTGCATCAACTCACGAATTTGAGGTCGTCGTTCGCGTACTCTTTGAGGCTCCTTATTTTTAATAGAAGATGTACATCTTTTGGGTATCGGGGAAACTGAATTATCGATCACAAACTCTGCGAAGAGTTCATCTTTTTATTTTTTTAGTTTGATTTCTTATTTTCTTTTTTATCGATCTGCAGTAAGTTCCCGATTTGGTTAAGGACTGCGGGTTGCGATGGCCATTGCGGAATATTGATATTTTTCTCCGTGATCCAATTTTTTTTCCTTGAATTTCCTATCACATTATCACATATTCTTTGGATGTTTTCGTAATACTCAAATGATTTCGATATGATCAATTGAATCAATGTCCTCTGAAGAGAAGCATAACGTTCCTATCTCCGTACTTGACGGTTCTTTATGTGAGTTTTGGCGTCAACTATTCGTCTTTCGTTCTCCTCACGTATTGCCTTCGGTCTGATCCATACATATTGAATTGTAATTCAATAAAAAAACACCACAGTTTTCCATTTCTGATTATTCTAATTTACGTGAATCCTAGCCAAAATGTATACCCGTACGAGCTTTAAATTTCTTCGATAAATATACAGAGTTCTAGAAATAAATGGACTTTTAATTGGCTTATTATTACGTAGACAAACTTGCAAAGCTCTGCGAGTTATTATTATTGATGTCAATATCTTACTGTAGATCTGACTGCACTTTTTTTTAAGACTACTTTTTAAATTAGTAATTTTATTATTTTTCTTTTCACTTATGTATGTTGCGAAGTACGCCTCCTTTATGGTGTGATACTACAATCTAAACGACGAATATTTGACCGAAATTTGATTTTGGGTAAGCGCACTATACTATAGGAATCGATTAGAATTGTTGTCACAGATTCCTGATATTATTTACTTCCACTTTATTACTTAATGAAAACAATTATTTTGATGATAAAACCTGAAAGTATGTTCGCTATAAAGTGTATGGTATATTAATAATTAGGCGCAAATCAGGAAAACCAGCGGATGAATGTGAACAAAAAATGAGAGCAAAGAATCAGTTGCTGATATTCTTCAGAAGCAAAATTGTTAGTTTCGGTTCATATGCTAAAGGGTCCGCCATCTAACGTTTTTTTTTTTCAAGTAGTGCTTATTTCGTGAATGGTAACACTTAGCTCATGTCTGATTTGACAGATAATTAGTTTTATCCTTCCGCTGAACGAATATGGTTGTGTATAAGCTTGAACAACGCTGGGAAATATTGCGACATTACTTTGAAAATCATGGTAATGTTGCAGAATGTGTGCGAAAATTGCGTACGGATTTTGGAAGGAGAGAAGCACCGTCAGCTCCGTATGTTCGTTATCTTGTGAAAAAAGTGAAAGAAACTGGCATCCTCATCGATAAACCAAAGCGTGAAAAGCCAAAAACAGTGCGTGCACCCGAGAATATTGCTGCTGCGGCAGAAAGTGTACGTGAAGCGCCATCAACATCAATTCACCGTCGTTCTCAACAATTGAACATTTCGGAGACATCATTGAGACGAATTTTGCATAAAGACCTTGGTATGACGCCATACAAAGTCCAATTGGTTCAGGAGTTGAAGCCAACTGACCATCCAATGCGTTTTCGCTTCGCTAAGTGGGCCTGCGATCGACTTACAGAAGATGCCGATTTTGCCAAAAAAATTATCTTTTCAGATGAAGCTCATTTTGATCTTGGCGGGTATGTAAACAAGCAAAATTGTCGCATTTGGGGCACAGAAAACCCGCACGCATACATTGAAAAGCCGGTGCACCCAAAACGAGCCACTGTTTGGTGCGGATTTTGGTCCAGAGGCATAATTGGGCCATTTTTCTTCGAAAATGAGCAAGGAGTGGCCGTTACAGTCAATGGCGATCGTTATAGGGCCATGTTGAACGAATTTTTGTTCACAAAAATTGAAGAGGAGGATATTGGCAACATTTGGTTTCAACAGGACGGCGCTACGTGCCACACAGCCGAAGCTACACTCGATGTTTTGCGCCCTGTTTTTGAAGATCGCATTATCAGCCGCAGAGCTGATGTCGTTTGGCCACTTCGGAGCTGCGATTTGACACCGTTGGACTATTTTTTGTGGGGTGCCGTCAAAGATAAGTGTTACGCCGACAAGCCAGAGACAATTGACGCTTTAAAGGACAATATTCGTGAAGCCATTGGTGAAATACAGCTGCACACAATCGATAATGTGCTTAAAAATTGGACCGATCGTGTAGGCTACTGCATGGCCAGCCAAGGCAGCCATTGGAATGAAATTATTTTCCATTATTAACCGGAGGGATTGTACTTTCAAATAAAGAAAATTTGAGAAAATATTCAGTAGTTTTTTTTATAGCATTTTCATAAAAAAAAAATTATTTGGCGGACCCTTTACATACTTATTTTTCGTTGTCCAGAAATAAATTTAATTTACATTAAGGATATTCATGTAAAGCAAAAATAAACATACTATACAAAAAAAAAGGAAGAAGAAGAAGTACAAAAATATGCTTTGTAGTTACGATTTTCGTTGTAACATATTGAACGGGTTCTTATCTTATCCTTAAAATAGAGCGCAGCTTGTCGTGCGAATACTTAATCTTATCCATATCGCAAATCTGTTTTATATCATATCAATCGGTTCTAAGAAACAAATCCAAAATAATGTTCTCTCTTACAAACAAGCTTTCTATCCAAATAGTAGTTGGTCTACATGAGACGAGTTGTGATAATCCCAACTGCAGTTTATTATTTAGGGCTACATAGCTTTCAAACTAATATGGAGTTTCTTGCTAAGGCAATGTTTACGTGAGCAATCTCGAACCTCTTATCACATCCCAAAAAAAGGTAATCAGAGTAATGTTGTTCAAACCCAAATGTAGGCCATCTTTCCCCTTATTTAAACAGATTAATGCTCTGCCTCTTAGGCATCTACATGTCTAGAAGGTATTAAGACTGTTCTACCTACGTATTGGTTGTAATAACTTAACCGGAAGCAATATACAATAACTTATTCTCTTAGATCAGCAAATACTATTCTAGTTTCTAACTGTTAAGTTATTGGTTTAGTTAAGTTATGGTTTAAATGTCTCAAATAAACTTATTTTAAACCTTTCTAGTTTACTTTTACTTAAATACTTATTTGAATTTGTTACTTCGCTGCGTAGCTCTCTATAATGATAGAAAATGTTTGGTGCTTAGTGCACGTAAAACTGGTGTTTTTACAAAAACTGTACCCTCCAGAACTAATTATCATCAATAGTTCAACACTAGCACCAAATTCCATGTCAAAGATTTTCTTTATCTATTTCCCAATTGTTTAAAATTGATTTTCATTAATTTTTTTACCATGGAACAGAAGAATTGGTCCATTTGAAATAATAAACCTGTAAATTGTATACATATAATAAAGAAAGTTATTGGTATATTTCAATTCAAATAAGCATAGCATAGCTTAAAATGTTGCCGCATTACCTGGCAAATGCAATGGCAAATGTTTTGCATAGCATCGTATATCAGCATTCTTTTATAAAAGTTTCCGCATAGCCTTTCATTAAACAGCCATTGATATTTTTGAGTCCTCTGTTTTCTTTGTCGATTGAGTCTAAATGTTTTTAAATCAATCAAGAGCAGTATTCCTATTTTGAGATATTCTTGCCCCCTGTTCCAAGCGAGCGTTTCATTTCATCATTAACTTCTTTTCCCTCAGCAAACAAACGTCACGAATCACCCGAAACAAGTTTTACCAATTAGCACCTGATTTTTAATCTTGATTAAAAAAAAGTCATAAATATACGGGTATAGCAGAAGTTAGATGTTTTGGAAATTTTGACAATCTTTCGTGTTTTTCTCTCATTTCTGTAGCACAAATATTTACTTTTGTAATTTAGATTCGTTGGATTATTAATTAACACGCACCTCCATTTCATTGACGTTCTTCAATACTGTGCTCTGTGCTCCATCAAATGTACGAGTACGAGTATATAAGTTTCCATTTAGTGTATGTAATTTTTTCTTTGTGGTTTTTTTAAAGACTCGCTGCAAGTTTGTCAATCTTGTAATTTATCAAATTAATTGTATATAATATTATATATAGTAGTTTTTTCAAAGTTATATAAACTTTGTACTGAATCTTCTCATAAATAAACTAGCAATTAGATAAATATTTGCTTAATTCTTTTGTAAAGACAGATGTATGTCAAGTAACGTTAAATTGTATACTTCCTGCTGTTTAGATTAACAGGACTAAAATTAGAACTAATAGTTGGTTTCAGTTGCGTTGAGACGCATAAATTGAGAAAAGACCTCGCCAAGCTTATTGACTAATGAAAAAAGTTAACACTGTGTTTGTCATTCACCTCTTTTATTGATTACGACTTTCGACGAGTCTACTTTGAATAGAAAAAAATTATTAAAAGATGTAAAAGCTCTTCAAAGGCTGAAAAGATATAAACAAGGATGTCCGCTCTGGATGTCCCAGCACGTCAATAACGGGTGAAAATGTTGCAGCATTGAAAAAAATTGATATGGAGAATCATCAAAACTATAATAGGAAATTCTTATATGGGTAAATGACATGAACGACGATACAAATTTGCTGAAAAGTCATGGGTATATATGGGCATGATGCCGAAACCATCATAAGTTCTTGTAGGACGATAGAAATATTATCTTGAAGCTACATATACGCCGTAGTTATACGTAGAAAACGTTCGGATTTGTTAAATTGGAAGGATAAAGACCGCGTTGCTGGAAAAGCACAAAACCAAACCAAAAAGCGAATATCGGAAGTGCTCCCAGGACAGTAAAAGCGCTGGCCCAAGTGCATTTTATTTTAGACATTGCTTTGAAAGAGACAAAATAAATAATGTAGAATAAATAATTATTTTTCTCAGGTTATTTTTTTTTTATAAACCTCGTATATACTTTAAATTAAAGTACGAGAAAGAAGACTGAAAGAATATTATTATAATTATTATTATTACTTAAAATAATTGAAATTAGCTTAAAAAGTGTCGCTTAATGATTTTTGTAACGATTGTGCTTGTTCTATTATCTTATGTCAAATTTTTTGAAATCATTTGCAATATTCTCATTTATAAAAAGTACATAAATGGAATAATGGTCATTGGATTTTGCATAGTCCTTCAGATGGCGATACTGAAAAAATTGTATGACATCGCGTAGACATTGAAACGCCTTTTTATTAATGAAGTAATCGGTCGATTTACTACCGTCCATATGACTCGTTAGTTGATTTGCTGCTCTATTGAAACTGGTAATTTGTTTACGAATACAATGGTGGCCAATTGGCCACTTTCTCGTTTAAGGAGTTACATACGTCCAGCAGCGCCAAAAACACGCTAAAAGAAAAACTGTTTTTTGAAGGGATAGCAATATAAATTAAGAAAAATAACTTTTACACATCGTTTATTAGCATTTAAACTTTATAAAAAAAATATTTCATTTGTTTTCCAAAAATTATTACAAACTTTATTTAATCAATCTAGGGAAAATTGAAACAATTAAGGAATGTTTCCAACCTATGATGCACGTATGGTGCAAGAACCACCAAACATCGGGTACGGAAAGCATGTGTCGCTTTCTATGCCTGTAGCAGAACCTTCGGCAAAAGCTGGGGACTCCGACCCAAAATGGTGCTGTGGATGTACACGGCTGTCATCCGCCCCATCCTCACCTACGGAGCGCTCGTATGGTGGCCTGCCCTAAGTAAGGCATACAACATCAAAAAACTAAGCCGCGTACAGAGATCGGCCAGTATCGGGGTAACCGGTGCCCTTCGGTCTACTCCGACCGAGGCACTTAACGTACTCCTAAACCTCCTCCCTCTGGACTTCTTCATCAGATATAATGCAGCCTGTAGCGCCATTAGACTCAGAGAATCTGGGTTCTGGTCATCTAAACCCTACGGTCATAGCAAGGTGCTGGACCTATTACCTAGTGACCTGGCCATGACTGCAACCGATTTCACGACAACCATACACAACCCAAATAAAGCCGCCCATGTCCACTTCCCATCCAGGATGGCATGGAAACAGGGACTGCACTCTGAGAACCATCAGGTAGCTTTTTTCACCGACGGTTCGAAAATGGAGTGTGGGGTTGGCTCGGGTATCTTCTCAGCGGAACTGAATATCTCCAAATCGTTGCGACTTCCAGACTCGGCCAGCGTGTTCCAAGCGGAAATACTGGCGATTAAGGAAACTTGCAAGTTACTCACGCGCTATCCTATTACCAAGAGAGATGTAAATATATATATTGATAGCCAATCAGCTATCAAAGCTCTCGACTCTCACTCCATAAAATCCAAATTAGTTGCACAGTGTAAGGATGAAATCAGCTGTGCAGGAGACTATTTCAACATTACTCTCATTTGGGTTCCTGGCCACAGCAAAATAGAGGGAAACGAAAAGGCTGACGCTTTAGCAAGGCACGGCTCTTCCCTCGACTGTTCTTTGGCGGAGGCAGTACTCCCCCCCATCAGACTGGTCAAGGCAAACCTTCTACAACACTTTCTCTCGAGGGCGAACTCCAAATGGTGCAGTCTTAGCAACTGCGTCATATCAAGGAAAACATGGCCCTCCTATAACAGGAAAAGAACCCTCGACCTAACTAACAGACCCCGACAAGAGATTGCCAGAATTGTAGCCATCTGTACTGGCCACTGGCCTGTCAGTACCCACGCTGCTAAGTTAGGCATCCCATTCAACACCTACTGCCGTAGTTGCAAGAACCCACTGGAAAAGGAAACTCTCACCCATTTCCTGTGTGATTGTCCGGCTCTAGCTAGAACCAGACAGCGCCTACTCGGCAAAATCTCCTTCGACGATCTATCAGAATTCAGAGAAATAGGATTCTGTAATATCATCAAATTCCTTAATTCCACAGGATGGATATGAAACTCCAATAACAGCACACTAGGTCACTGAGTGGTGGCATCAAAACGGCGCATAAGCGCTAATTGGGCCTGGCATCTCGATATCAGGCGGCCACTCCTACCTACCTGCCTACCTTTCCAAAAATACGACATAAAAAAGTCAAAAGTTGCTCCACGGTCGGCATAATTTCTCTTTGAAATGTTGGTGATTTGCAAAACGTAAAAAAATTCTTCTAAAATAAAGTTGTAGTTACAGTCTGTCGAGTTGGTTTTTTTGAAATTCGAAAAATATGGCAATTTACGGCAGATTAAAAAAATATATGCATTTTGTGTCACAGTTCTGTAGCCCAAGGCTATGGTCAATAGCCAAAAACAATTCCTATACGGAAAAAAAAACCTGTGCAATAACACCAGTTGTGAATGAGAGATGATCAAAAAATGCTGACGAAGGAACACTCGCAGTATAAGATCACTTAAAAATTCATACTCTGCGTGTGAATTTCCAATATAACATCTTAATAGCATGGAATAAAATTACTGTAAAACTACAAACAATGCAACAAATTCAGTCGGATCTCTCGAATCCCAGTTTTAGTTTTTAGATGAAGCCCCACGTTTGATAACACTCACCATATCAGTATGACAAAATATGGTTCCAAAGTCCTACCTTTAATTGATGACTACCTGTCCAGTTATAGCTGGTTTTGATTTCCAGCCGAAAGTTTTGCAATCTCACTATTGCTATGAAGACGTCAACAGTTTATATCAGATACCTGCACTGCTACTCGCCTATGTTCATTTATGTGATAATAAATGTTTTTGAAGCACAGACCTTACTTTAAATTGAAACTTCCTACATACATATATGTATGTACATACTTGTACATACAAACATGAATGAAGAATCTCTGAAATAACACTTTCTTTAGGCATTTTGGGTGGAAAACACATAGAAAGAAGTATTTCAAACTTAAGTCAAATTTACGTGCAGTATATCAAACAAAAATATCATGCCAAACAGTACTGCTTGATTGGGAAGAGTGCAATTGGTAATTGAAAATGACAAATTCAAATTCATATAACGTGCCATCTAGTGGTGAAATTTTCAGTATAGTCCATCAGTTGGAGCACAAACCGGATGCTTTTAACTTTTTTTTAACTGGTATAAGTATGCTTCTAGGTGGTGTTTGTCGTGAGTGGTTTGTTTACAGTACGTTAGTAAAAAGACAGATGGCAGAATATGTCCTAAAAAAAAAAAAAAAAAAAAAGCCACCCAAATAACTGAATGATACAATTCGAGTTTCCCACATTGGAAAGACTGTGCATCTATCTAATATTGACAATATTGTTCTTTTAACGCCATTCAAAGTTTTTTTGTTTTTTTCTTTGTTCTTTACCAGGGGAGGTCAAACTTGCAGGCTGTGTGGTCGACTTTTCGCTGAAATTGGTTACGCGTGCTGCCCATTGTTCTGACTTGGAGAAAAATATACATAAATATATGTATGTACATATAACAACAATTCAAGTGAAATTTTTGTTTGCTTTTATTGATACAAGTTTTAACAAAACAAACACAACAAGTTTATTAAATTCGAGCTTAAATTTTATTCTGCACCGAAAATGACTGTGACATATGTATGTAAGTTAAATATCCTTTTTTATTGCACAAGAACTTAAAATTCACAAAAAAATCACAAAGTCCGTAAAATTAAAGGAAAGCTTTTCGTATTGTGGTTCATTTGGACTGATTGCAATTCGCAAACATGTCGCCAAATGTTGGTCTGTTAAACGAGATCGATATTTTGTCTTGATGGCATTCATTGAAGAAAATGTTGATTCACACAGGTATCATACCATATCAATTGCAATTGCAAATTTACTTCATTCAATTTCTCCGTAATATCAGAAAGAAAAGCAAGATCAATAAGCCAGTTCTTGTCCTCAAGTTGACGATTTAATTGCCGTTTTGTCGTTAGTGCCTTTTCTCGGTAAAAGAGTCTCTAAGTCGCTTTAGAATTTAGCGTTGTTATATGTTAGCCATCGATCTAACATATGTACATATGTATGTGTGTAACGAAAGATCGCCATGTTCCGCCTCGCATTCTTTTAATATCGCCCGAAACTGACGTCTTTGCAAGCTTCTTGCACGTGTCAAAAACATCTGAGTCGATATCTGCACTTCGCCGTATGCGGACGTGGATCAATTCGTTCCATCCGTGTTATATTTGTAATTCTATATGATTAAAAGCCTTAAATGGAATTTTGTAAATGTGTTGTATCATTTCGCAAAGGAACATCTTGACAAATCAGAAGTGGGATTCGATTCCAAACCATAGACAATCAGTTTCCAGGAATAGTATAATCACAGAATAAATAGTATACAGAAGTTGCATCTCATACAAAGCAAATTTTGTTCTAGGGTTCCAATATTGGCACCCTATTGAACAAGCATGAGAACATGCAAGAGAGTATACAAAAAATTGAGAAGCTGGTGCGAGCGAAAGAGAGTAGCATGTGCGTTTTCGGTGGTTTTGTTTTTACGAGAGCAAAGCAGCTTACGATGTGTATGCAAGTGTGTGTGCGTGTGTATGCATTGATAGCTTCTTCTATCGTAAGCTTGCATGGTGTTGTATTCCTTCTCTTGTTTTCGATTGTGTGGATTGGATTCGAAATCACTTGGGAATTGTACTTTCATGCGAATGGTTGTGTTTTCCTGCGCTTATATGTATATTGCCACCCCACAATAATTATAAATATAAATATATATCATATTGTTTTGTATAAAATGGCATTTGACACTATTTATAGCTATTAGTAGCAGAATAAAAAATGTCATTAACTATTCTCTAGTGCCCTAAGTAAAGTATTGTAGCTAAGAATTTTGTAGCTTATAAGAGAATAATGAAATAAATAATAAATAAATAAATAAAATAAATATCTATTCGAAAAGTTCGCACGATTTCTTTTCACAAATTTAAGTACATATAGACATGTTTCTTAAATATATGGGAAAATTATTTTAATTTGATTATGTTCCTCAGATACACAGGAAAAGTTATCTTAATTCAGTTATGTTTCTTAAGTAAACAGAAAAATTTATTAATTTAAATTATAAAATGTAAAATATAAATTATAAAATGGAAAAGAGATATAATTCTAATTCGATTCTTAAATTCGTTTCTTACATAGGCAAGTTCTTCCGGCGTATGGTGTTGTTTACCCAGCGTGTGCATTGTATCGGACGCGCGAGTTATGGAATAAAAACACAACCGTAGTGTTTTTATTCCATAACTGGCGCAGTCGGTTAACTTGTTATCAAAAGATATCTAAGTTCGAATCGCGAAGAATATATAACAAAAATAAGTTGGCTAGAAGTGAAGTGACTGAAAAGTGAAACACGAATCATAAGCTCATAAGCGCTTATAAAAAAAAAAAAAAAAAAAAAACAAAGAAGATTTAAACAATGGCAACCAGCTCAACACCGACAACAGAGGAAGCACTGAGGGCGCAGATATCAACCCTCACGGCGATAATCCAGGCACAGGAAGAAAGGATGCAGCAGTCAGACCCCCGTCCAGCAAGTTACCACTGCCAGTTCGGGATGAGCCCAGATAAAGTCCTGAATCAGTTCCGGCAACTTAAGCCCTACAATGGAATGGATGATTACAGTCTTGCATCCTTCTTCAAATCTGTGGAGGCAACACTACAGTTATGTGGCAATAATGAGGAGCTCTACAATTATGCTGTAAATATATGTAGTTACAACTGAGAAAATATCAGGAAAAGCTGCAGTGTGCATTCGACTACTGGGACATCATGCTACAGGGACAGCGGTAAGGACCAATTGCGACAACATTTCCGACCAACGAGGACCTACTCGGAAGTCTTCAATTATTTGCGATATGTTAAGGTTAGTAATTTAAGAGAACTTTTTAATATATTTAATAATGCCAATCTTGAGTTAAACCAAATTTACGACTATGATGAACTAAAGCCAGCTTTATATAATCCTAGTCGTATAGAAAGAGATCTCAAAGAGATTCTCTTAGAGAAAATAGATGGCATTATTAGATTACATATTGAACTAGATAATAGTATGATAGATATTTATAATAAATACTCAAAATTAAAGTTATTAGATGACGAGAGAACAATAGATATAAGGCACAAAAAAATTAACAGTAGAAATATAATACAGCAAAATAAAACTTTTCCTTGTAATTGGAATTATAATTCAACTCGATCAGGTAATAATATTCCTAGTAAGAACATGTCAAATGAAGGTGCACAACGACATTCACCACAAGATAACTTTCACACTCACTATGGAAACCCCAACCAAAGATTTTCGGGAGCCAGTCCCTCTGTTCGAAATCAATTTTCAAATGCAAACCAATGCAACTATTTTAACTTAGATCAACCACCCCATAGTACTAACAAACCAAGGGAATCCAATGAAAATTTTCAAATACCGCCTCAAAACAAGACCTACCGATAGTCAGGGTAACATTAGGAAACCAAACCATAAAATGTTTAATTGACACAGGATCAACAACTAGCATAATAAAGCCAAATATATTACGTAACTGTAAGCAGGAAACATTACCCAAACCTAAGCACTATTTAACTCTTAATGGTCGAACTGTAATTACCGCAAGAATTAAAACTCCTGCTTTGGAAGTTCGGGTATAAATTGGAACGTTTTCAATATAAATAGTAAGGAGTATGACGCAATTTTAGGTCTAAACATTCTTGTCCCATATCAAGTCAATATTTATTTGAATCAGAAATGTGTTGAAATTAAAGGAAAACAATTCGAATTTATTACAAATAATTATCCCATTGACCCCAATAGTGTTTGCTCGATCCTTTGTAGATCCTTTGTTAGATCACGTTAATGTCGATCACCTTAATGGAGAAGAAAAGATTGGAATTAAGAAACTACTTAGCGAATATAAGAATCTCTTTTATAAAGAAGGCGATAACTTAACATTCACTCACGAAATTACTCATGAGATTATTACTACAACAAGTAATCCAATATATTCTAAAATATATCGGTATCCAAGAGTACACGAAACAGAAATACAGCACCAAATAAACGAGATGCTACAGCAGGGCATTATAACGGAAAGCAACTCTCCCTACAATAGTCCGCTATGGGTTGTCCCAAAGAAGACTGACAAAAATGGAAATAAAAAATGGAGGATTGTTATCGACTATAGGAAGTTAAATGAAGTTACAGTAAGCGACAAATTCCCAGTACCTAATATTGACGCGATATTGGACAAATTAGGTAAATCGCATTATTTTTCTACTCTTGACTTAGCTAAAGGCTTTCACCAAATTTTAGTCAGGCCTGAGGACAGAAAGAAGACTGCATTTTCGACACCATTTGGCCATTTTGAATAAAAAATGCACCCTCAACGTTTCAAAGGTTAATGAATTCTATTCTTAGAGAGTATATTAACCGGATTTGTGTTGTGTATTTAGATGATATACTCATTTTTAGCACATCACTCCAAGAACACTTAACTAATATTAGAAAAAAATTTGAAACACTTAAGAAAGCGGGACTCAAAATTCAGATTAACAAATGCAATTTCTTGGCTAAAGAAACGGAATATTTGGGGCACATACTTACTTCAGAAGGGGTAAAGCCTAACCCTGACAAAATTGTCGTCATCCGAAACCTTAAGCTTCCAAAAACCCAAAAACAAATTAAATCTTTTCTCGGGTTAACTGGTTACTATAGGAAATTCATCAAAGATTATGCCAAAATCGCATACCCAATGGTGAAATACTTGAAAAAAAATTCTAAAGTAAACGTTAATGATCCCAATTATATTTCCGCATTTGCGAAACTAAAAGACGTTATTACTGACTACCCAATATTAAAATATCCCGATTTTAATAAACGTTTCAAATTAGTAACTGATGCAAGCAATTTTGCATTGGGTGCCGCCTTAATGCAAGATGGACACCCAGTTTCGTTTGCTTCTCGTACTCTTAACGATCACGAAAAGCATTATTCCACGATCGAAAAGGAACTGCTTGCAATAGTTTGGGGAGTTAAATACTTCAGGCCATATCTCTTTGGGAAAGAATTCGATGTGTGTACTGACCATCAACCAATACGCTGGTTACATACAAAGAATATAGGAAGAGATTTAAATCCACGACTCCAACGTTGGCTTGTACGGAGAATATGAAGCTAAAATCGATTATGTAAGAGGCAAAGAAAATAAATTGGCTGATTTTCTTAGCAGAATTGATGCGAGTACTAACGAAATTAACCTGTTGGAAACAAATACATACGACCAGATCCCTATACTAGACACAATAGTGAATCGGTTCAAAACACAATTGATACTATGTGAAACAAAGGAAAGAGAATCTACAAATCTATTCAACAACAAAAGGATATTTATTGAAAAGAATGATATACCAAACAATATTGCTGATATCGTCCGAAGGCATGTCAGTAAGGGAAAAGTTGGAATTTATTCACAATTGAATAGTTTTATGTTCAATCAAGCACAGCAAAAATTGCTAGAGATATTCCCAGCTAATTCTGGTATAAGATTCGTTAAATGTTGCCACTTCGCAAAAGATCTAACTAATGAGGATGAAGCTATTAAACAAATTTCTCTCTACCACAAAGTAGAATCTGGACATTCTGGTATAATCGCTAACTATGAAGGTATGAAGCACAAAATCTTTTATCCAAAACTTAAGATTTTAATCAACAAAGTAATAAGTAATTGTGACATTTGTACAGCTGCAAAATACGACAGAAACCCTATTAAAAAGAAATTCCAGTTAAGCAAAACACCTACTGATCTTAACCAAATAATTCATATAGATACTTATGTTAATTCTAAGCATTCATTCCTAAATTTCATAGATAAGTTTTCTAAACATGCGGTCAGCTTTTACCTTGAAGATAGAAACAGTAGGACCTTAATTGAAAAAATACGCCAATACATTTCCATCAAAGGAAAAATGACAAAAGTAGTTTGCGATAACGAGTTCAACAATGTCAATTTGAAGAACGTCTTTAAAGAAGAAAACATAGAGGTTCATTTTGTAAAACCAAACAGCCACACCGGAAACGGCGACGTCGAACGACTTAATAACACACTAACGGAGCGAATACGTGTTTTGAATTTAGAGAATAAGATACCAATTAAAGAACAAATGTTTAAGGCCGTAGAACTTTACAACCGTTCTTTTCACTCTTCTATCCAGACCACACCCCTTGAAGTTCAAAATAATAGAATTGATAAGAATATAATAAGCGATAGGTTAAATAATTACAAAAGAACGGTCATTACCACTAGGAACAGGTCTCGAGAAGAATATAATGAAGTTCGCCAAGAAGGGTTCATAAAGAATTATACAAGTGTTAGACATAAGGAACAACCGAAGTTTAGAAAATACCCTTTGAGCAACGTTCACGAGTCAAATATTAAACGTCCCTTTAAATTTCCAGGTGGTACTTCCTCATCTGTTACTACTGGCTCTGATACCCATGTCACTCCAAACCTTGCAAATTGAAAAAATCGATTCGCACCTCTGATACTCAGAGATAAATATTGGTAAAGTAGAAATAGTTTGTAACTATGACATAATTTTACATATAATAGACCCTGACGAAATACTAGATACACTCAAACAATTCACTAAAATTCTAGACCATATTGACATAGACAAGGACCGAAAAAACTTGTTAGTAGGAGAAGTAGAAAATATTAAGGGTAAAGTTTTAACCATAATCCCACATAGGTATAAAAGGAATCCCTTTAATTTCGTAGGCAGCGTCTTCAAATGGCTTTTTGGAACACTCGACGATGAGGATAAACAAAATATAGAAAAACATTTTTCGGTTACAGATGAAAATAACCATGAGATCATAAGATCCGTAAACCAACAGATTAAAATAAATGAAAATTATAACGAGAGCATTTCAAAATTGAAACAGACAATCGAAACAGATAGACAAAGAATTTTAGAAAAGTTTAACCAAATCGAAGGTCTCTCTGCAAGGCTTCACGCTGAAACCTTTTTCATCGAATGAATGTTAACAAATGTTAAGTTTAAGGGCTCTCAAGGAAAAGGTTGAAATCTTACAACAAAATATAGCTTCAGCAAGATTAGGTGTTCTACATCCTAACCTGCTAAGTTATGAAGAAATCGTAACCCACAATATTGATTTTAGGAAACTCTCAAATATTCGAACAGGCGTCGCTACTTTTAATAATAATAAAATAATTTTTGCCATTAAGCTACCAGCCAATTTTACGATCACTAATAAAAAAGTTTTAATGCCCATGCCGAACAAGAACAACATTGAGATAGTTTCTGATTTCGAAATTATAGTTGAAATAGAAGAAATAGCCTATACATTCGAGGAAAATAAATCCTTAAAGGAATTAAAAAAGAGTAAAAACTGCATTTTTCAACAAAATTGTCCCCTTAATACAAATGCTTTAGAGCAAATAATAGAAATCGATAGCACAACATTAATTTTAAAAAACATGAAAAATAAACGATTTCAAAGCAATTGTGACGAAAGAAATTTTGCACTCAATGGAAATTATTTGTTTTCCTTTAACAATTGCACAATCTCATTTAATAATATACAATTTTCCAATACTGTATTCGAATATAAAGATAGTTTTGTTATTCCAAATAAAAACCAAACGCTCCCTATTGAAAAAATACTGACATTTGACGACATAGTTCTGAAACAAGAAAGTAATATTAAAGCCATCGATGAATTAAATTTCCACAAAAGTTTAAATTATAGCTTCGTAAGTGTAACCATTCTTATATTGATTGTCATTATTGTAGTAATAAAAATAATACGCCAAAGGCAAACTAGATTAAAATTACAGTTAAATACTAGTGTTAATGAGATTAAGGAAAATGGAATCATTCCTAACGACGTACATATTTGTTCTATCAATAAGATTAAAGAAAGCTATGGAATAAAATAGAATATAAGAACAAAAAAAATATTTTTTTTTAAAACATAAGAAAATAATAACTAATATGTAAGTATATAGTGAGATCCAGGAGTATCTCACAGCTAGGGGGGAAAGTGTTACGTCAATGCCTACAATGCATTCAAAGGCATTGACCGAACCCCGGAGCTCGCTACTTCCGCACAAAAGGTTTATTGCTTGATCGACAAAATTAAGTTCGATGCGCTTTGGCATATTTTCATTCTCTTTCGGCCGTAATTTCCGTTGTCCAAATTTCGTAAACGAAGTAATGAACCTTCTGTGCTGAGCTAGCTACTAAGTATTTTTAATTAGGTCATAAGAAATTTCATTGTCAAATAATAATAAAATAAAGACAGTCTTAAGACCGAACCAAAACACTACGGTTGTGTTTTTATTCCATAACTCGCGTGTTGGCTTGACCTTATTCGGACTTGCTGCAATTTGAGATTTCGTCGTGTTAACTAATGTAACAACGAGCAAATGTGTGCGGTAAATGACTCTCTGGCCGGACTTAAATCCGAACTATGTACGTTCGTATTCGCAAAAAATGTCCCAACTACTCACCGACAACCTTGACTCCATAAACCTTTGTATAGCCAACCAAATACAACGAGTCAACTAGAAAAAGTGCGGAAAACTATGACCATCTGCTCTCCCTTATATCCCAGCTGAATTGCAAACTGGAAAACCGTGAAAACACACCGACCAAGCTTGTAAACGCGAACTGCTCACCTGTTTCCCCGAATCTTAATTCTATTCGGGGGGGCATCTCAACGCTTACGGCAGCACTCTCGGAGCATTCAGCAAAGTTAAAGTTCCTGGACGACAAAACATCCGACCAACTTGAATGCCTGAATAAAATCGAAGACCTCACAAGGTCAGCGATTAACAATATAATAGAGGAACTGAAATGTACGCCACCCAAATCCCCGGTAACCGCTTGCGATTGCAGGACTACCTACAACGTCTCCCTTATGGAAGAGCTTCTTGAAAACGCGACCATCCGTACCACTCCAATGCCCCTCACATCCTCCGTCCAACCGCAGACCAGCATGAGTCCTCTGAAGTCCCCATCTACCGCAACTCCTCCCATCTCAGCGCCGACCATTGAACGATTCGGAACTGTTTGGACCTTATCTGACTGGAAGCAGAGAATCAACAAGCTCCACAAGAATAATGCGATGATACAGGAGCCTTTGTCTACCTTTGTCTACATCTTATGGGACGCCCCACGCGACGCTGACGACCGCTGTGTATTTAACTTCTTCCGCAAACGATATGCCATTAACCTCGTTAAGTGCACGAAGCTCACCCCTCCCAAATTCCATCGCAGAAACTGTTTCGAAATTACGATCCCTCCGCAATATGAATGGCTTTTTCGCAGCCTCCCCAATAAGGAAATCAAAGTCGGCAGGATGCCAATTACAATTAGGGATCGTAAGAACAACATTAACATTAAACCTAAATATAAATCTAAACTCAACACTCCCAAATCCCCTAACCAACCCAAACCGGGACCTCTCCACATTCGCAGCCCACATCAGTTCAAAGCGCATCGCACACTTGCAAAGTACCCGCTCTAATCTCAAAAACTATTTTAAATCTTAACCTAAATACCTCTACATCTCCCCACCCATCAAATATTTCTTACAAAAACATATCCCTGTAAAATCAGAACGTGAGAGGGTTACGCATCAAAACCTGCGCAGTACTCCTTAACTCCCAAAACCTACCCTACGATATATTTGCCTTAACTGAAACGAATTTATGCTACAGCATTGGAGACATCGAGTTATTCACATAAGATTTCATTTTGTTTCGGGCCGCGACAACTCTGCCGATCCGGATGGTCGCGGAGTTCTCTTAGCAATCCACAGCCGCTATGATCCCTTGCCCTTCAAATCGTCGAATTCCGCTGACTTCAACTTCACTAGTGCCTCAATAAGTCTCCCTAAACAGAAACTTTATCTTGCCTGCTGTTGGATTGGAGAGTGTCCACTAACTGCTCCTTTTCGGACCACAGCCGGATACTCTTCAACCTTAACGTCATTAAAGAAAAACCGAAACCTTTCAGAAACCCTCAGAAGACAGACTGGAATCTTTTCTCAAACCTAGTTGCCAACAGGTTAGAACCGCCACAAGCCACCACTAATCCTGATCCAACTTACATTGAGAATTCAGTCGAAAATCTTGTGAGAATTCTGAAAGCGGTTTTCAACAAATCCTGTCCTTTGCAGCGTGCTCGCAGGAAGACCAGCGCAGTCTGGTGGACTACAGAGCTAAAGCAACTCAGGACCAGGATCCGAACTCTATTCAACAGAGCAAAGATCTCAAACAGAACCGAAGACTGGGATAATTACAAATCCAGCTTCAACGAATACAAGAGCAAAACAAGAGCAGCAAAATCTAAATCCTGGCGGGAGTTCTGCGAATCAATTGAGGATCTCAACGAAGCTGCAAGGCTCAGGAAGATCCTATCCAAGGACCCCTGCGTCCCGGGATTCATCCTTAAACCAGATGGTTCTTGAACAGAATCCAGTCAGGAATCCCTAGAATTGCTGACTGAGACCCACTTCCCAGGCTGTAAAAACCCTGAAACCACAGTCTCCTTCGAGACGACGGTTCCTACGGTTCACACAACCGAAGAAGTGATAAACAAGATTATCACAGCGGATAAAGTATCATGGGCAATAAATTCGTTCCAACCCTATAAATCTCCGGGCCCGGACGATATCTTGCCAGCATGCTTCAAAAAACACAGATCCACACTGAACCCCATCTCGTAAGCATTCTTTCCAATTGCCTGCGCACGGGGTACATCCCAACACAGTGGAAAGAAATAAAGGTAATTTTCATACCTAAGGCAGGTAAACCATCCCATACTGCCGCAAAGGACTATAGGCCAATTAGTCTCTCGTCATTTCTATTAAAAACTTTGGAGAGACTCCTTGACCTATACATCAGAGGACTCACAAATTCACGAAACTTATGCAACACTCAACACGCCTACCTCAAAGGCAGATCAGTGGAAAGTGCTCTGCATAGTGTTATCCGTGAAATTGAGGGCTCGCTAAACTTAAAAGAGTTTACAATGGCAGCCTTCCTCGACATAGAGGGGGCCTTCAACAATGTAAACACAGAGGCCATAACAACAGCTCTTGAGGACATAAAAGTAGACAAATCCATTGTAATCTGGATTGAGAATATGTTGAAGAACAGAATTATCAATGCAGACATTGGACACAGTTCTATAAGGAAAGTGACAACTAGAGGCATACCACAAGGAGGAGTTCTCTCCCCCCTACTGTGACTTCTTACAGTCAACAAGATCCTCAAATTCTTTATGGAAAAAGACACAAAGATTATAGCGTACGCGGATGACCTGGTTATTTTGATAAAAGGTAAATTTCTACCAACTATCAGTGAACTAATGGAATCTGCCCTGAGAGAACTCTCCTCGTGGGCAAGACAGAACGGTCTGAGAATAAACCCCCAGAAAACCGAGCTGGTCTTGTTCTCCAGGAAAAGAAAAATTGCGATATTTGCTCCCCCAAAGTTAGAGGGCACCCCACTCAAACTCAAAGCGGAAGCAAAATATCTAGGCATCATTCTTGACTCAAAGCTCTCCTGGAAAAGGAACCTGGAGGAAAGGATGAAAAAAGTATTGAACGCTTTTTATGCATGCAAAAAGACCTTCGGAAAAAGATGGGGCCCTAGTCTGGTGGACTGCTAGCAGCACAAAAAGTTATATGAACATGTTCAACAAAGTACAAAAGTCAGCCGCTGCTTGTACAACAGGAGCCATGAGAAGCACGCCTCAAGCAAGGTTGGACATGATTCTTCATCTCCTCCCCTGGATCTATTCATAAAAGGCTACGCTGCAAAGAGCGCTCTCAGACTAAGAGAGTCCTCTCTGTGGAAGCCAGCCAACTATGGACATGCGGCCATACTTAAGATAATAGACGACCTGGGAAGGAAATATGGTTTTAGTAGCCTCGCAGCTACGACCGACTATATTCCCCCCCCAAAATGACTTCTCTCTCAGTATACCTATCCTTTTCCCCGACAGAGAAGAGTGGCTATCAAACGCCGTAATCAACGACCATGAGATCACCCTCTTCACCGACGGATCGAAAATGGACACAGGCACTGGGGCCGGGTTCTACTCTGATACCCTTCACAAACAGGAATCATTCAGACTCCCTGATCTGTGCACCGTTTTTCAAGCAGAAATCCTGGCAATAGAGAAAGCAGCCAAACATCTACAGGTAGCCGATATCCCACCATCTGATATCACCGTCTTCGTAGACAGCCAGGCTGCACTGAAGTCAATAGAATCCCGTATAACGAGATCAAAGGCTGTCAAGAAATGTCGCGACTCACTGAAGTCGATCAGACACCATAAGGTTAAACTCTGCTGGGCCCCGGGCCACAGCTCAATCGCAGGGAACGAAAGAGCAGACGAACTGGCCAGGCAAGGTTCTGAAATGGACATCAGCGAAGCGGACACGTCATTGCAACCACCGATCAGCGCATTATACCGGATCATAAACGACATAATCATCAAAGAGGCCAACTCGTCTTGGCTTACAAGAAACGACAGCTACACGACAAGATCATCGTGGCCAGAGCTCAATGTCGGAAAAACAAAGAAGCTCCTGGCGCTGAACCGTAACTCGATCCGTATGCTCGTCGGAGTGATCACAGGACACTGTCCCATTGGAGCAATGCTCCGGAAATGGCACTCGGGATCCAGCGATCTCTGCCGGAGCTGCGGCGATGAGGAAGAAACTGAGACGATCCAACATCTGCTTTGCCACTGTCCAGCTCTCCAGAATCGACGCCTAGTGTCGCTAGGCCAAAGATTCTTTACAGAGATTGAGGACGTGGCTAATGCAGACATATCGGATCTTCTAAGATTCATCAAGAGCACGGGGTGGTTTCAGCCACCACGTGATAGGACAGGTTAATTTTATGTGTACCCATACAAACGAAGGGAATCACAATGGGCCTCTTGGCCTCCGAGTGGAAGTGATGTCTAACCATCACACTCCCCTTCTCAAACCTAACCTAACCTAACATTTCCTGCTGTTACTTAAGACCCTCACAGCCCACACACTGCTACCAACTCGCCGTTGATCTCGTCGACTCTATATTTTATATCACTGAACCCAATGACTTCATCATCATCTGTGGCGACTTCAATCTCCCACACCTGAAATGGATTCAATCCGATGATGAGACCCACTACATCGCCGCTAACCCCTCCTCAGGTAAAGAAATCCTTTTCACAGATCATTTCTCTGACTCCGTCCTTCTGCAACTCAGTAACATCACCAATAACATGGACAGACAACTCGACCTGATTTTCTCATCTGATGCCGTAAACAGCGTTGTTACCCCGAGCAACCATTTTCTCTCTACTTAGACTCCCTTCATCCACCTCTATCGGTAACTCTGCCACTCGAGACCCAATTCACTATTCTTCCCTCCGAAAATACGTACTGTTTCAATTTCCAGAAAGCTGACTTCGCGAAACTAAATAATCTGCTCAACAATGTAAATTTTAACTTCCTCCTTAACCCTAACTCACACATGTCCTTAAACGAAACCCTTGCGCTATTTTACACCAAAATCCTCAGCTGCTTCATTCTTTCAGTCCCATACTCACCAAAAAAGAACTGCACTTCATCTCCGCCCTGGTGTACCAAGGAACTGCGCTCTTTGCGCAATAAAAGAAACAAAAATTTGAAGAAGAAGAAGAATTGCGTTCTTCTCGGCAAGAGCCGGAAGGCACCGATTCCTGGATATACAATATCCATTCATTCGGCTCTGTGGCTATTCCCTATCTTGCTGCAAGAAGACTACAATATTCATTATATTAGTACTTAAAGTACTTTACAAAAAAAACTTAGTATTAAATTTATAATAACTTAGTAAGTTAGCCGAAAAAACAAACTCAATCTATTTCATTTACAATTTTTAAACATTATGTTTTACAAATTCAATGCATTTCTTTTAAATCTTTGAAAATTTGCTTCATTTTTTATATCATTAGGTATAGATGATAGATAAGTTTATTTGGACATAGTTATTACCATTACAATACAACGAGTTCAACAGAATTTAACGTACAAATTAATTTAATTAGTTTACATAGCATTCATGTTGATTAAATTTACACATTTATTTCTAAATACGTTAAAATTAGATTCAGACTTTATGTGGAAAGGTAGTGAATTATATAGTTCAAGACCTTTATACAGTATAGTGTTTTGTGCAGCTGCTGTGCCTCTAAATGGTATTCTAAAGTCATCTGTATTTCTTAGTGCATATGGTTGTGATTCACCAACACTTATTGTTCCTTCCCTCAAATATGCTGGTGCAAGTCCATGCTTTATTTTGAACACTATCTTTAGTGTGTTAAACTCCCATCGTTGTTTTATGTTCAGCCATTTTAGGCTAGCTAACATCCATCCTACTGCGGTGTATCTATTGCATCTGAGAATAGACCTCATTGCTTTGTTTTGCAGCTTTTGCAATCTAGCTATGTGACCAGCATTGCAGCACGAGTATAAAAGCGTAGAACAATACTCAAAATGCGGCTTAACAATCGTGTTGTAGACATTTATTGATGTTAGCGTGCTCAAACTCTTTCTGATACGTTTGAAAAAACCAATTTTTTTACCAATTTTTTTACATATGTAATCGATGTGGGGATTGAGATTAAGTTTCTTGTCAATTATGACGCCTAGATATTTTATCTCTTCAACTTTTTCAATTGCACAGTTATTTATTTTTATTGTGAAATTGTTTTCCATATAAATGTCCATATATTTGGTTTTTTGTTCATTTAGTTTAAGTTTGTTCATCTGTAACCACTTAGTCAGTCGTTCAATATCCTCCGATAATTTTTCTCTACATTCTATTCCATTCTTGCCCTCAGCATAAATTAGCGTGTCATCAGCATATAGAGCAATCTTGCATTTCTTCACTATTTTTGGCATATCGTTTATGTATATGACAAATAATAGGGCTCCCAGTATTGATCCTTGTGGGACTCCATGCCTTATTTCAAGCTCACTTGAGACTTCACCATTCACTTTGGTTTTCTGAAACCTCTCTGTTAAGAAGGATTGGAACCATCGCAATTCGATACCCCTGATTCCATACTCAAACATTTTTTTGAAAAGTATGCTTCTGTCAATTGTTTCGAATGCTCTTTTGAAGTCCAAGAATAGAGCGGTTATCTTGTTACTGGATCCGTTTGCTTTCCACTTGTCGACAATGTGATTTATTGCTGTCTCACATGAATAGCCTTTCCTAAAGCCAGATTGACAGTCAGATATTATGTTGTTTTCTTCAAGGAATTTCACTAGTTGCTGTTTTACAACTATCTCCATAACTTTATCGAGGGTTTGTATTGTATTTATTGGTCGGTAATCTTCACACTTAATTGAGCCATTCACTTTCTCTACAGGGGTGATCACCGAGCATTTCCATACTTGCGGAAATTCACCGGTTTCTATTGAGGTGTTTATTATTTTTGTTATACAATGACCCACTGTTGACCAGTTGTCTAAAAGAATTTTTGGACTAACTTTGTTAACATCTCGTTTGTTTTTCATTTTACTAATAAGTATTTTTAACTCCTGTTCAGTTAATTTCTTCATTTTAAATCTACATTCGGCACTCGGGATTATGTTCTCGTATTGGATATGTGGGATAGAATCTCTTATTTCGTTAATGCTGGTGATAAAATACTTATTAAATTTTTGTGCGATATCCTTGCTGCAGTTATAGGTTTCGCCATAAAACTCAACTGTATTAATTTCCTGCTTTTGTTGGTTCAAAACTAGCACTTTAATTTCGTTCCACATAGCCTTTTGATCATTTGCATTACTGATCTTTTGGTTAATGTAATTATTTTTTGCTTCTTTAAGTTTAGCTTTGTATTGGTTTCGAATAATATATATTTATATTCTCGCCAAATGTTAGTATCGTTTGTCATCTTCGCTTGCATGTACTTCTGGATCTTTTCATTTTTCAGTGTTCTGAGGCTATTGCTGAACCAACTATTTGCATCATGTTTTTTATTTTTGATCTTTTTTACCGTATATTTTTGGTTAAGCTGCCCAAAGATGTTGCCAATTTTTTTAGCATTGTAGTTTAAATTGTGTGTATTATCGTACCTAACATCCATTTCTCTCATATCATTCCTGTATCTTTGTTTATTATACTTAAAAATCTCGATTTTCTTTATGTCTTTGATTAAACTATTGTTATGTACTTTGATCTCAATGCATTCGTGGTCAGATACGTTCCATTCACTTCTAATTTCTGTACATAGGTCATATATATTTGTAACAATGTAGTCTATTATTGTCCTAGATGTTGCCGTTGTCCTTGTATAGTCGCTAATTTTTTGTGAAAGAAAGTTATCATTAATAACTCTTTCCAGGTCCTTTTTGTAGACCTCATTTTTCGACCAATCTATATTGAAGTCACCAGCTATTATAATATTGTTTGAACTTTCCGTGACTTCTTCAATATATTCTTCGAAAAACGTACAGAAATCTCTTTCAGAACTACTTGGAGACCTGTACACAGCTGCTATAGTCAAGTTAATGTTTTTGTAGCTGACTTTACATTCCAGTAACCATCTTTGGTAATCGACTGCTGTCTGCCACGTATTGGTAATACTCCACTGATTTTTTATGTACAGTGTCGTACCACCAGTTCTCGGTGAGTTTGAGAGGCATGATATGCACTTGAAACCTTCCAGTTGTATTTCACTTTGCTCAATATTCTCTGTTAAATGCGTTTCCGATAAAATTATGAAATCATAGTTATTATTGCTTATTATTGTTTCAAGTTCATCGAAATTATTAATAATACCTTGAATGTTGAAATATAATGCTCTTATTTTGGGCTTTGGTTGCTAATATCCCATCTTTTTCTTCTTTTCTTCAAGTCTCTTCAAATATGAGGGACATTGTTTACTCATCGTACTGTGATTTTCATCAAGTCCTAGTTTCAATTTTTCATTTATTCTACTGCAATTTATGCACCTTGGTGTATCTTCTTTCTCGCAACTTTTTGTCTCGTGTTTTCCATGACACTTCAGACATATTTCATCTTTCTTACAGTTCGCTGCCTTATGGTTAAACCCTCTGCATTTAAAACATATAATTACGTCTGCACCATCAAAAACTTTACACCTCTCCCATCCTATATTTACTTTTCCTATTTCCAGTACTTTTGTAAATGTATCATCATCAATTTCTATAATAGCGCTATAGTTTTTTTTACTGTTTTTAATATTTTCATTGTATTTTAAAAGCTTTAATTCACTACTCTCCATAATACAGTTTTGTTTTTTTAGTCTATCGATAATTTCCTGCTCATTATTTTTAAATTTCATAAATGGTATTATTATCTTTGGTTTAATTTTCTTTGGTATTTTGATTTCATATTCCTCCCCGAGTTGATCTTGCATCACTTTTTGTATTTTTTGTCTATCTTCGCTATTTTCACTTGCAATTATAACGCTTCCATTTCTGCTCCCCTTGATGTTGGCTATCTTTAAATTTGTTGGATCAATTTTCTTGTTTAGTACTTCCCTTGTTTTCACACTATTCTGCTTCACTTTTGGCTTAACAATCAATGGCAACTCTTTTTTTAGCTCGGGTACAAACCTTTTTTCTTGACATGTCCCTGTTGATCTTTTGACAGTTTCAGCATATGACACTTGGCTACCGCATTTTGCTTGCATTTTGTCAACAAAATGTTTAACTTCGTTACAAACGCCAACATTGTTTTTCTTTATTTCCGCGCATATTTTTTCATTCTGTTCCTTAATGTTTTCAGTGACAGCATTTATTTTCATGACTTCTTCAAGTGACTTCTCGCATACTTCTTGAGCTATTCTCATTTCTTTTATTCTCTCTGCGTAACGTTTTTCGATTGCCGCTAGTAATTCTTTCAATTCTGTCTCATTTTTCTTTAACGACTCTTCAAATTCTTCTTTGTACTGCTTTAGGTAACTGGAATTACGGTCTACATTTTCTGCCATTTCTTTGACCACCAAATCCACATTTTGAAAATTGGCACGCCTATCTTAGATCCTCCTCTGCATCTGACCTTTCTAATTACATGCAGTCCTACACTAAATTTGCACAGCTATGTGAATCACTCTACCTCCGATACCTGAACAGAATGCAATCCTCCCATATCTCTGACCCCAAGTGTTTCTTCCACTTTATTAATACAAAAAGAAAAACCGATAGCCACCCCACTACATTTAACTTTCTCAATAACTCTTTCAACGAACGCGAAGTAATCGCCAATTTCTTTGCTCATTTCTTCAGCCAATCATTCACTGACCAAGATCTTCAGCCCGATCACGACTATTTTCGATATTTGAAAGACTGCCCCCAGACGTCTCTTGTTTCATTGAACATAACTCCCGACCTAATCGCCGAAAAAATACACAACTTAAAGGACGACTACTCTCCCGGTCCCGACTGTCTGCCTGCCATAGTATTAAAAAAGTTAGCGAACCATCTTATTTTACCCCTTACCGCTCTATTTCAAAGCTCTATCTCTCAAGGACTCTTTTCTAAGCTTTGGAAATATGCTTATATCATTCCAGTCCACAAAAAAGGACTGAAAAATTATGTGTCCAATTATCGTCCCATTGCCAAGCTCTCATGCATACCCAAACTTTTCGAGAGCATCGTTTATGATGCACTATTCTTTCACTGCAAACCCATATTTTCTCCTAACCAACATGGGTTCCTAAAAGGTCGATCGACAACCACTAATCTAGTCGAGTCACAATGTTTGTGTGTACTCGAAGCTGGCAAAGAAGTAGACGTTGTCGCCACTGACTTCAGCAAAGCCTTTGACAAAATGTCTCAACAAATTATTCTCCACAAGCTCACTGCCTTCGGTTTCTCTCCTAGTTTTATCTCATGGATCAAATCTTATCTTGAAGATCGTCAATATAACGTTATCTTCAGATCTTCTATTTCTGATCCAATTAACGCTACCTCCGGTGTCCCGCAAGGTAGTCATCTCGGCCCACTGATATTTATTCTAAACATTAATGATGTTGACAGCATTATTCTGAACTCTCAGCTCTCCATTTATGCTGATGATATGAAAATATTTAAACACATATCTTCCCCTGTCAACTCCTGCTCTCTCCAATTGGACCTTAACAGGTTCACTACTTGGAGTCAAAAAAACCATCTCGAGCTCAATGTCAGTAAATGTCAAACCATCACTTACTCCCGCAAGCGCCTTTCCTCACCACCCAGAACCTACATTATTCGTAATGAAACCGTTCCCTCCTTTAAATTTCTTGGTTGACCTAGGGGTTATTTGTGACCGTGAACTCAATTTTCGCCTCTATATCGACAACATTATCAAACGGGCTAACTCTGCCCTCGGTTTCGTGAAACGTTGGTCAAAAGAATTCTCGAATCCTTACGTTACGAATTCATTATACATCACTTTCGTTAGGCCCCTTCTCGAATATGCTAGCCAAGTCTGGTCCCCTTCTTATGAATCCCATACTACGCGTGTTGAAGCCATTCAACGCAGATTTATCCGTTTTGCCCTTCGTGGCCTTCCCTGGGCCGACCCCTTCATTTACCACCTTATACGGATTGCTTTAAATTAATCAACCTCCAACCCTTTAAAGAACGACGTGATGTTGCAGACATTCCATTTATTCATGACCTTCTCAGCGGTAAAATTGACAGCCCTTCATTATTGCATATGATTCCCCTTAACACCAACCCGCGTAACCTTCGGTCCACACCCCTTTTCCGTATAAGCACTCACCGCACAAATTATGGCTACCACGAACCAATGTCCAGAATGCTTCGGAAAGCTAACACCTATCTTTTCGACCTTCACCTTAACAAGTCCGGCCTTAGAATTGCCCTATACCACAACCCTTCACACTCTCCTTAATCATCTCCAATCTGCCGCCTAGTTAATAAGTTATAGTTAAGTTATAGTTTTTGTTAAGGCTTGCATTAAGCTAATAAAGTGCCCCTATGGGGGCGTCAAATAAAATTCCCTGTGAAAAAAAACAAAACCCTTCTTTAGAATCTTAGCCTAAAGATTCTCACTTCGCCAATTGCATTGCTTGTCATTTACACACAATTAACTATCACGCTGGACCTAAAGCACTTGTTGCCTTGTTTCAACAGAATTTTTGGATTGTCAACGCCAGGGCCTTGACCCGAAAAGTTGTGCACAACCGTATTCATTGTGTTCGATATCGTCCTAAGCTATAACACCAGGAGATGGGTCTTCCTCCAGAAAGAGTCAGTGCGACTCATCCCTTTCTACGACGTGGTGTAGATTTCTGTATTTTTTTTCATCCTTGCCAGTATTTGTTAACCTTAGAATTGGTGGCAAGGTGCCCTATAAAGCATACATCGCAGTGTTCATTTGCATGGCGACAAAGGCAGTGCATCTCGAAGCCTCTAATCTATCTGATGCTTTCATAGCATCGTCACAACGTCTAATCAGTTGTCCAGGTCTCCCACGAGATATATTCTGCGACAATGCGACGAACTTCGTAGGGGACAACTCAAAACTATCTAACTTACGGAAGCTAATACAAATCTACACAAGAAACTATTACCCCTAGGGCTCCTCATTTCGTTGGTGTTTGGGAAGCAGCAGTCAAGGTTATCAAAAGTTATCTTAATCGATCGCTCAAAAATGCCAAGCTGTTATTATGTTATGTAAATTAATTTTTATTTATAGTTTCTTAGATCTATCTTATTCTAGACAAAAATGCTTAAAACTAGCTTAACTATCCTTACAAATTTAGGAATCTTACTGGCCCTAGGCGGACACTCTAAAACAAACTGTATAATTTTAACCTATGCCTTTCGACTTATATATAAATAACTTACAATTAACATTATTATGATTAACTTAAGCTAAGAAAAATTTGTTTTTCAAAAACTTAGCATATGATCATTTTATATATATTTATATAAGACTTAAACCTACCTAAACCTAACTAAACATATCTTATTCTAACTTAACTAATATGTATATATTGTATATATACATATATATAAATATATACTTTATATATATTTTATATATACAATATATATATATATGTATATATATATATATTTTTTTTTTTTTAATTTTTATATGTTTATACTTTTTTTTGGTTTTTATTCTTTTTTTGTTTTATCCTACCCTAACCTACCCTACTCTACACTAGCCTATGTAAGCCTGCCATTGGTGTAAGGCAAGCCCTGCCTTGAAGAGGCTGAAGCCCTTGAAGTGTCCACTGACGCAGCTCCCCCCAGCCACCAAAAGCGTTGATGTTGGCGGACTACGTCTCCTCGATCCCGGCGTGAGACCGATCTACAGAACCTGAGGCGCTCGGGCTCACTGAGCGCGACATCGGGTCCGTAGAGGAATCGCCGTTCCACGGAATTGCGACCCACGTGGAAGATTAGCGGCACCGCCAATCTATCCTGGATCAGCCCACATCTATCTAAATAGAGGAATGCTTCTGGCGGGACAAAGCCGTTAAGGCGCACTCTCTCGTGATATAAATCATTGGGGTAGTAAGCCCCAGAGATTAGGCTATTGACCGAAGTCATTGCTCTCGCAACGTGGCCTCGAATCAGTTTGATCAAGAAGTTATCCACCCGTACAATCCTGGCCCTATTGTATAGGACCTCGTTCGGGTAAAATTTCGTGTAATCAGATTCGGGTGTCCTATGTAACCCGAGACAAGTCCTGAGACATTGTCTCTCAAACACCCGAATCCTTTCCATTAAGCTGGCTCTCACATTGAACCAGACGGGACATCCATAGGCAACCATGGGCCTGATTAAGGCCATGTAGCAGATTACCTTCACCCTGGAATCAAGTTGACTGCAATGAAACAGCCATCTTGTCAGAGCAAAAGCGCCTCGGGCCCTTGCCAGAGCAGCATCTACATGTTTATCAAAATATAGATACTGGTCTAGCCAGATCCCAAGGTATCTGACTACACTTTGTTTCGCCAGTGGGCGCCCGTCCTGTCCAAGAATTAAGAACCCGCGCCAATTTTTCCTAGTGTCTCGAGAGGCCCTAGACAAAGGCGTTCTGAACAAAATAGTTTCTGATTTCTGGCAGTTGATTTTCAACTTCCAGTCATCACAATACTGCTGAATTTTTTCGAAGTCACGCTGCAAGAGAGTAACAATGACGCCGATCGTTGGACCTGATCTGTATGCGATTAAATCGTCCGCATACGCTATTGAATGGTGAAGAGAAGCTATCAAATCACTGAAATAAATGCTGAAAAGGATCGGCGAGTTCACCGTACCCTGTTGCAGTCCGTTGTTAATATCAAATGTTTGGGTAGAAGTCACGTTGGCAATTTTCACTACGAACTTTCTACCTGTTAACATGTCAAAAATCATATATAGCAGTGGTTTACTTATGATCAGCCGATTGAGCTTGTAATAAAGACCTTCTAGCCATACGGTGTCGAAGGCTTTTTCCAAGTCGATCAGACAGGCACCCGTGCATTGGTTCTTGCATTTATTCCATTGCACATCCGACACGAGTTTCGACGCGGCATGAATAGTGTCATGCCCCGCTCTGAAACCGAATTGGTTATCCGGGATGATTTTATTGTCCTCGACCCTTTAGACAGGGCCCTATGGACCACCTTTTCGAAGACCTTGCTGATACTCGGAAGGAGACTTATCGACCGGAGATTTGCCGGGTTAGAGGTGTTCTTACCCCTCTTGGGGATTGGTTGCACCACCGCTGTTTTCCAGTGCACTGGATAATATGCATTATTCAGTGCATTGTTGAACAGGATGGTGTACCTCTCTACAGCCACTGGTGGAAGGTGCCTAAGCACAACATTGGATATACCGTCGATACTCGCGGATTTTTTCATTTTCAATGACTGAAAGATCATCTGGAGATCTTCCACCGAAATGAACAGGGTATTATCCCCTTCATTGGTGACGGCATTATTTGCCATGAAATCGTCATCGAACCTGGTAAAACCAAGATTCTCGGATCGCCAATGATCGATATCACTTCTAAGGTAGGAGTCATGAAGTAGAACTCTGTTTTCCAATTCGTGGTTTGGACGAATGCTATCATTCACCTTGTACACTTCCTGGAAGACAGCTCCCACTGTCGCCACCTTCTCCTGAGGATCCTCAATCACGAAAAAGTCGTCATCCAGGACGGCGTTCTCGGGATCGATGCTAACTGTTCGTAGCAAACGTTCATTGTCTGACGTTCTCGGAAGCTTTAGATCCTGAATGTCATTCTGATTGTTTCTCCGAAATATTTTATTTATTTGCGGGAACATACTCGTGCTGCTGGATTTTACAGCACGAATTCTGTTGTTCCAATGCAAACTTACAGATATTCTGTAATTCTCTTTGATCAACTGTTGGAGATTTTTAATCAGTGACTTCAGTGTCCTGACCTCCGAGTTTTGTCTGTCGGTAAACCGCCTGTACAAGAGTTTGAGTCTTGTCAGGAGTCTACTTTTTTGTCTGTGCAGTGCGTCGATTGTCGCGTTTCGGTATACGTTTGTAGTATCGTTATGTCGTTGACGTGGTATTGTACTGTCCATGGTCTGCTTAATTATATCGTCCATTTGTTTAAGGTACCCGTCAATCTCGTAGTTTGACAGGTTCCTATTAGACGGTGGGAAGGAGGCGCTCGAATTGAGCGCTCTCGTCAGGGAATTGGCAAAGCGTGGCCAACGCGTCCTGCTGTAATCGTAGGGGTGCGCTTGGAAATACTCTCCCATCTCCACGAACTCGTCAGGTACTGTGATCACGGCACATAGTCCGCAATGGTCACTGTCGTATACAATGGTCCGTAGACTGTTAATAGACCATTCGTTCGTGTCTGCCAGTCTCAGTCGAGAGTCTATTAGCATGAGATCCAGATAGGAGGCGCTCCTAGGATACGACGGACTATCCGTTGCGAGCAACTTGACTCTATATTCAATGTTGTGAAGAACGCACCAATGACTTAGTAGGCTCCCCCTAGTGTTAGGAATGTTATTTCCCCAATCACTATGTTTGGCATTTAAATCGCCAGCCAGAATGTAGAAGTTTTCCACCGAGTTTAGGCGCAGAGTTCGAAAAAGTATCTCGAGCTCTGCGATGAAAACGTTGGGTTGAGGTGCTTCAGGTGCATAGGCTGATACAATGTACATTCTCTTTCCATTTCGGAGAGGAATGCACACAATACAGGCCTCTAGCACCTGGAACCTCCGCACTTCACCGCTATATATGACCTTATGTTTAAAATTATTTTTAATAAAGATCGCGACTCCCCCGCCTTGAGTAGCGTTGGGTCGGTCCCTTCTAATTATTCTATAAGAACTGTGCCGGATTTTATGCTTCTGGTTTAGCTTTGTTTCGCTAACCAAGAGTACATCGGGGCTTTCGTCCTGCAACAGGTTAAAAAGTACGGCTCGTCGCTCAATCCTTATCAGGGAATTTACATTCACCGACAGGATCTTCAAGGGGCTCTCTACCAGCGTACCCATCACGACCTTAGATGCACTAGGCCCGGCAGAAGTGAGCAGATACTATCTACTCAGGTCGCCGTCTCAAGGATCTGTTTTTGGAGCTGCCCAATCTGCCCTTGGATTGCGAGCAAGATCGAACAGACATCCACCTCCGCCTCCGGTGCCTTAGAGACAGGCACTGGGACTTTAGGAACAGCCATGGGCTTTTGTACCGTCTTTCCCAAACCTGCCGCCATTTGGGCGTAGGTCAACTGGGATGTGACGGCTGGTGTTTGGAAGCGACCCGAGGGACGCTTCTCCTCGACCTTCTGCTTACGGGCCAGGTTTTCTTTCTTGATGTCCTGGAACTTAGGACATCCCCGATAGTTTGCAGGGTGTCCTCGGTTCCGACACAAGACACACACGAGCTGCTCTCTGTCCGCCACCTTGTCTTTCCCACGAATTTGAGGTCGTCACTCTCGAACTCTTTGAGCTCTGAGAGCATTTCCTCGGAGTCTGCAATCGACTCCACGCCTTTGAGGAGCATCGTCTGCAACCTCTCGGCCTTTGGCGTAAAGGAGAAAAACTCCGTCGTAGACTCTTTCAATAGGCTTTTGATCCGCTTATGCTGTTCCAGTGTCTTGCACTGAACAGCATAGCGTTTCTGACCTAAACATTTAAGATGAAAATTACTTATACCAATGGCATACTTACAGAGATCGATGGTCTCACGTAGGGCCGTGGTATATTGTTGTTGCTGCTGCTTCTGCTGTAGCGGTTGTTGTTGTTGCTGCTGTTTCTGCTGCTGCGGCTGTTGTTGTTGCCTCTGCTTCTGCTGTTTCTGCTGCTGTGGCTGTTGTTGTTGGTGCTGCTTTTTCTGCGGCTGGTGTTTTTGCTGCTGTGGCTGTTGTTGTTGCTGCTGCTTCCTCTGCGGCTGCTGTTGTTGCTGGCTTTGATGTGTGGCGGCTGTTGCCTGCTCCCTTCCCATCTGCTGCATTTGCTTAAGCCTATTGACTACGGCCTGCAGCTTGGCGCATAGGACCCGTTTTTCCTCTTCAAGTTCGCTACGCTCTTCCTCCATAGCCGAACTTGAAAGGGCGGCGAAGGGGTTGTTGTCCCCCGTGTAGGGGCCATCCCTACCATCTAGGAGGTAGGCAATGTCCGCTTCCCCGGGGATCACTGGGTTTGTTGGTTGTTGATGCTGTCCAGCTGCCTTGGACGTCGATGGTGATGTAGATGGCGCCCCTTCTGTCGCTTCACCTGCAGCTTTTCGGTCGAAGTAGTGAGGCAGGGGCGCTTAATCAAATCGGTCTTCGGGTTGACCCTTCTGCGCTTTTTCATGACGGCGGCTGGAGTTGCGAAATCGGATGATAAATCATCCGATTCCGACTCCGTATGACGAACGGGTCTTCGCCCGCCGTCTCCCGACATCTCTTCGTGTACCTGCTACCACTATTGCACTACTCCGGGCAAAGTACGGCCAATCGCGTATATGAAAATTTATTTGAAATTATTCAAAAGTTTTATTTTTCGTTTGGTGTGATTTTTATTTTTTTATTATTTTTTTATTTTTTGCTTTTTTGCGTTTTTGCTTTTACTCGCACAGCCAACTGAGCGAGAATGATGCCAAGCTGTCCTTTGAAGAGCTTGCAACTGCTCTTTGTGAAATAGAAGCTGTGATGAACTCAATACCACTTATACCATTAACGAACGACCCAAGCAATTTTGAGGCTCTGACTCCATGACACTTTCTCATCGGGTGTTCACTTGAGGCAATTCCTGAGACGGCAGATGATTCTCCTAAGACAAACCTGCTTCAGTATTGGCGGAGAATCAACAACTTCAAAATTCTCTTCTGGAGACATTGGTCAAGCGAATACGTGACGGAGTTGCAGCAACGCTCTAAATGGCTTTGACCAGAGCCAAATCCACAAATCGGTTCCTTGGTCATCGTGCACGACAGTGCCCTACCACCACAACGATGGCTGATGGGCAGGGTTCAAAATACTATTCCTGGACAAGATGGAAACGTTCGAGTAGCAGAAGTTCTTACGACGAGAGGGCTGATCATCCGACCTATCCGAAACTTGCACCATTGTCTTGTTGAAAGAGAATCCTTTCAAAGGGGGCGGAATGTTCGGGCGAACACGGAACTAGTACACTAATATTGGGTTCCATGGCAACACTGTTCATCTTTTTTATAAACTTTTAATGACTTCAGACCATATTTTGAATTTACCGAGTTACGTCCACTCTGACTACACATAAACCACACTCTCTTATTCCCAACACACCCTCTCCGCCTAACGGTGTAACGTACAGTACCACATGGTACTGGCTGCGCAGAGTATATTGATGCAGTTAACGTGTATCGATATCTCGGAGTGGAAGTAGACTGCAACTTTAAGTGGGACTACCATATAAAGTACTTATGCAGGCGACTTCGGCAGTCGACATATGCTCTTTACCATCTGAGCAACCACACGTCGTTTGAAGTATTGAAGCAAGTATACTACTCTTTGTTGGAGTCAGTACTTCAATACGGAATAACAGCGTGGGGCAATGCAGCGCACTACAGAATTATGGAAATCCAAAGGGCTCAAAACCGAATTTTAAAGATTCTTCTGCGAGCTAAGTATGGTAGTCGTGATGTATAAAATTTGTATAGTCCTAGTAAAAATTTAAATGTACTAACCGTCCAAAAACTTTTTCTTTTCAATTTAATTAATGAAAGGTACAACGATCAACGCTTTAAACAACCGATAAATCACGGCGTCAACACAAGGCAAATAGCTAATGGACTTTTGAAAATACCAAGGATATACAACTCGTATGGAAGAAAGCAACTTTCCTTTGTGGTACCAACAATATATAACCAACTCCCACGCTCTTTATGGAGTATACAGTCTATGCACACCAGAAAAAAAGAACTTAAGAAATATATAATATTAACCAATATTAACATATAAAATCATACAACAATTAATCTACATTCCAAAAATAATGAGAACTTACTCTTTATTATTTTATATGTAAAATCTATCTTCTGAATAATCTTCTGCAGAAAAGCCTCTAGGCTTCGCAGATCTTTCTATTGTCTTTATGTAAAGCAAATGTAAAACGGTTCATAAACAATGTTGTAGGGCTAACTAACGTCTCACTTGGACTCTCCTCTACCGCTTCAAGGTCTCATCCAGCATTGTAGAGATAACTCCATGGAGACGTCGGAAGGTATTGTAAGGTGCATAAGATATTGCAGTGTATATTGAATTTTGTAATTATTTATAAATGACAATAAACTCACTCACTCACTCACTCACTCACATCCCACATTATCCTGCTAAGTAAGCAACTACGCCCACTCCAACTATTCCGTAGGTCCCATCCTCTTATCTCCCATACCCTTGCCCCGTCTGACAGATTTAAATTGCAAACTATGCGCAAAACGCTAAACGGAGAAGTTCATTGCATATAGTAGATAAGAGATCATTTTTGAGACGCTGGGTGCTAACGGCAATCGCTACCAGAAGTTAGTTGTTGTCAACCAGTCGAAGAAACCACAGCCTTCTCCGGTTAGTAGCTGCAAATTCTAAATAAAAATACTTGTAACAATTAAATTAAATTTAACGACAACTCACAACTTAACTGGCGCAGTCGGGTAGCAGTTGACTACGCGGAAATCGAAACGAAAATTTAAGAATTCGCGGTAAATATCAATTTTTTGAGTCAACTTAAAGAACCTTCCGTTCAAGGAAAATAAGTGAAAATAAGTTAAAAACGCGTTCAATTGTTTTAAACATCACAATCCTTCCGTTCAAGGAAAATAAGTTAAAACGCGTTCAATTGTTTAAACATCACAATCCTTCCGTTCAAGGGAAAGTGTAAATAAATTCCGTTTAAGAAAAAAAACGAAAATTCCGTGCAAGGAAAAATTAACCCAAATTCACTTAACTATAAAATTTATAGTTCTGTGCATCAACTAATATTTTGTTAAAGAAGTTCAAATATCGGTGCAAACATTACCTCAATAACAAAGAAACAAAACTTTCGACAAATCACGACTTCAAAGAATGTCATTAGACAATATGGATCAGTGCCTCGCCGCGCTAACCCAACTTATGGTTAGCATAAACCAACCAGCAACTATAAGGGCAAGAATCGAAAAGGAAATCCGTTTCCTCAACATATTCCAAGGTGACCCAGGCACACTTCCATCGTTCATCACCTCTGTCAACAAAATTCTCAGAAACTACCAGGAGGACGACAAGAAGACGGTTTTCGAAGTTATTTATGACTCTAAAATCCAAGGAAAGGCAAAAAACATCCTAGAAGCAAACCTCCCACGGGAATGGAGTGAATGCTGGCACATCCTGAAGAAGCATTTCAGACCAACCAAGGACGAGACCAACTTATCAAGAAACATTGGAATGTTAAGAGTAAGTTCCATTTTAGAATTAGACCATAAACTAAGAACATTTGTAGAAGAGATAGCGGAATACGCCACCTTTAATGAAAATGGCATCCAAATTACCACAGTTCTAAGTAGCATATTAATTCAGAAAACTAAAGAACTCGTAGCAGGCCCATTAGCTTTTGCGATCACAGATCTGTATAATATAAATTATATAAGAGACAGGATAAATAAATTTATAGGGCAAGACCAGGGAAATTTGAAAACAACTACCTTTTATAATAAACAAGAAAGACACAACTTTAACAATCGACAATACAATAGCTCGAACTCACACAGAAATAACCATAACAGTGACAATTCAGGCGTTCATAGAACCAACAACTATACAAATTCAAACAAATACAGGAATAGTTATCAAGACAGGAATGCAGGTACAAACAGATCAGGGACCCATAGGAATAATCAGGCTAATAATTCAGAAACATACCGAAACCCAGAACGAAATAGAAATAATTCGCAAAATAACAACTCAGGTAGATATAGAAACAATAACAGCAATTCCGAACCAATGGACACACTCTCAGCTTCTTACCAAAGGCAGATAAATCTGCATAACGCGGATTTTCGGGAATCAAGCCCTTTAGCAGATTACCCTATATAATAGTCCGAACCAAAAACGATAAGTACAGATTGAGATTACTTATCGACACTGGGTCGGAAACCAGTATTTTAAACCCCGGGTTATGCCACCCAAAATGGCACACAAAACTACAAACAAAGGTAAAAATCAAAACAGTAGCGAAAACTCCAATATTTGCAGACACGAAAGCCAAAATTCCACTGTTTGAAGAATTCGGCTTACCAAACAAAACAGCGGAATTCCTCGTGTATAAGTTTCATGACATTTACGACGGTCTAATTGGTAATAATATATTATTCCCAACAAAAGCTGTAATTGACTTAAACAGGAAAAAGTTAATAATAGGCACAACCGAAGTTCCAGTGTTTTTTAATGGAGATGATGAAGAAACTGGTATGCATCAAAAATGCACACCAGAGTTGGAATTCTACCATACTGAAATCAATACAGAACCTATTATTAATCAAATTAGGTTAGATCACTTAAATGAAGAAGAGAAAGAGGGCATAACTAAACTTATTTCTGATTTTTCACCTATTTTCTACCAAGAAGGTAGCGACCTTACCTTTACCAATGCTATTAAACATAGCATAGGGACAGTAAATGACGTTCCCATATACGTTGAAAACTACAGATACCCCGAAGTCCACAGAGAAGAAAGAAAGAAGAAGAAATCCAGACAGATCAGCGAAATGCTTGGACAAGGAATCATACGGCCGAGCAAATCGCCATACTCTTCACCCATCTGGGTCGTTCCGAAAAAGGAAGACGCCTCCGGGAAACAGAAATGGAGGATCGTCATAGACTACAGGAAGCTAAACGAGGCTTCAATAAGTGACAATTTTCCTATTCCCAATATTGACGAGATTTTCGAGAAATTGGGAAGAGCGTTGTATTTTACTACCCTAGATCTGGCGAAAGGATTTCACCAGATCGAAATCGCGGAAGAGGATAGGAAGAAGACAGCGTTTTCAACTAGAGATGGTCATTTCGAATTCTGTCGAATGCCATTTGGGTTGAAAAATGCTCCTTACACCTTTCAACGCCTCATGAACGCTATTCTAGAAGAATACATAGGCAATATATGCCTAGTCTATATGGACGACATTATTGTCTTCTCCACAAGTCTCGAGGAACACCTAATAAACCTAAAGAAAATGTTTAAGAAGCTAAGTGAACTTAAAAGTTCAGTTAGACACGAGTGAGTTTCTGAAAAGAGAAACGGAATTCTTGGGACACATAGTAACAGCAGAAGGTATAAAACCAAATCCCAAGAAAACTGCGGCAATAAAAGACTACAAATTGCCAAAGACAACGAAACAGATTAAGGCATTTTTAGGAATCACCGGTTTTTATAGGAAGTTTATTAAGGATTATTCGAGAGTTGCAAAACCAATGACCGTATTCTTAAAAAAGAACGCAAAAATAGATCTAACAAATTCTGACTATATCGACAGTTTTGAAAATCTAAAAAAATTAATTACCTCGGAACCCATCCTCAAATATCCCGATTTTAAGAAAAAATTCACACTAACTACTGATGCTTCCAACTTTGCATTAGGTGCAGTCCTCTCGCAAAACAACCACCCTACATGTTTTGCGAGTCGCACATTAAATGAACATGAAACTAAATATTCCACCATTGAATAAGAACTGTTAGCCATAGTGTGGGCAACACAGTATTTCAGGCCTTACCTTTATGGAAGGAAATTTACAATAAGAACTGATCATCGACCCCTAGTTTGGCTAAGTTCACTAAAAGAACCGAATGCCAAACTGCAAAGATGGAAAGTTAGGCTGGAGGAGTATAACTTTGACATCGAGTATGTTAAAGGTAAAGATAATCAGGTTGCCGATGGCTTATCAAGAATTGAGGTTCATCACAACGCAAATGTGACAAATCTCAATCAAGAAGGCATACAATTGGATGAAGAAGAACTCGTCGATAGTTTATCAAAAAAAGAGGTTTATCTTAATGCAGATGTGACAAAGCCCAATTTAGACGAACATTCAATGATAGCCACAATCCATAGTTCCAATGAAGATAGCAGCAAACATATTCCGATAGTAGAGTCCCCAGTTAATATTTATAAAACACAAATAATACTGAACAGCACAAAAAACATGAGCAATCACAAAATATACTACCCTTTCAAGAAGAGAAGAATCGTGATCGAATTGAAATCCTTTAGCGAGAAACTTATTGTAGACATTATGAAAAAATATCTACCCTCTAAGTGAATAGTAGGCATATTCTCGAGAGATGATCATTTATTCGTTCAGTTTCAAGATGTATGTATAAAGTACTTCAGCCATAACAATCTTTTGAAACTCGTCAAATGTGCTAAATTTTTGGGAGATCTGGAAGATGAAGAAAAAGAACTACTAGTTATTTCGAAAACGCATAACTCACTGAATCATAGAGGTATTAATGAAACATACCAAGAAATCAAAGATATTTATTACACCCCTAAACTTAAAGATAAAATCCAAAAATTCATCAATAACTGCCAAATTTGCAACAAATCCAAGTACGAAAGGTCACCTAACAAAATTCCCTTTAAAATTACACAAACTCCCGAAAAACCCAATCAAATAATCCACATTGATATTTGGTATGCGAACATCAATCTTATGTATGTCACTATGATCGACAAATTTTCGAAACACGTTTCGGTTTATGAAATTAAACATAGAACGTGGATTTCCCTGCTAAAAACACTCGAAAATAGATTTGCTAATTTTGGTATGCCCGAGAAAATAATAACAGATGGCGAAGCAGGATTCTCTTCACTAAACATTACTGAATTTTTGAAAGAAAATAACGAGCATATAAGAACCTTTTCAGCCGATGAAAATAACACAGACACCTTAAGAAGGAAAGTTTTAAAGGCTGTTACAATCTACAATAAAGCCATTCATTCCACAACAAAACAAAGACCGATCGACTTCCTTAACGGAACAATATCTAGCGCGGATTACCCTAAAATTATCGAGCTAGTAGATAAGAATAAAGAAAAATACACGAGTAAGTTGAACAAAAATAGGAAAGATATAAATCTTGAAGAGGGAAGACAACTTTACCTCAAAATCAGGAAAAGCAATAAAATAAAACCAATTTACGAAAAATCAAACCCCACAATAATCGACGCAAACCACGTAAAAAATAATAAAGGAAAGAAGTTTTATAAAACTCAAATCAAAAGAACCTATAAACACGAACGCTGACGAGATCTTATAATTTCAGACACTACTAACCCTTTCGACAATAACAATGACCCTTGGACAAAAACTTGACATACAAAACCTGGACATGGGACAAGGATACATTACAATAAGAGACGAACAATTACAAGTAATACGAAGCTATACAAAAATCCTACATAATGTTAATCTTACTTCATGGATGGAAAATATAAAAATCTAATCACAACATAAAGGAATTAAGCCACGAAAATGATTACCCAACATTAGCATATAGCCTGAACTGATTGCAAGAAGATGTACAAAAATTATTAGTTAGCCACGATAGGAAAAAAAGAGGAATTGTTAATATCGTAGGAAAAGGACTGAAATACCTTGCTGGTACAATGGACTATGACGACGAGACAGAAATAAAGCAAACTCTAGACGCAAACGAACGAAACATTCATAACCTTATTGAAGGACTAAATGACCAAATTAAAGTTAATCACAACTTTAACGAAGTCATTGACAATATAACGAGACATGTTAACGGACAACAACTCGAAATAAAATATCAACTAAGTATTTTAGGCAACACAATAAATAGAGAATTCGCAGAAATAACAAATATGACACATGCATTCCAGATCCAATATGATATAGAGCTATTAAAAGATCAGGTAAGAAAAGTCAAAGAAAACCTTCTAATGAGCCAACTAGGAGTTCTAGGTCATGATATTCTATCCCCAAAAGAAATAGACAGATTTAATATTACAGTAAACACATTACCTAACATCAAAAGTACAGTAATTATTCACGAAAACGAAATTATATTCATTCTAATGATTCCAATATACTCTGACAAAAAATTTTATAGAATTCTAATTGAACCAGTTCCAAATAATAAGAATTTAGAATTGTCAACATATTATAATAAATTAACTGATGGAACAACTAATTACGAAAATGTAAATGGATCTGTAAAATATAATGAATTAAGAGAAATAAAAGACTTATGTATCCAAAACATTTTTAAAGACAAACCTGAATGTAACCTAATAGAAAATAAAAACATAGAAATCAAACAAGTTACAAACAACATTGTTATAACAAAAAATTTGCCATATACAGAAGTAATCCACAATTGTCATAGTTATAATGCTAACATAATCGGAAATAATATAATAAGATTTGAAAACTGTAAAATAGAAATAAATAGTGTTAAATATGAAAATTTTTTATTGTATGATAACTTCATCATACCTAATTTCAAAAACATATCAGAAAAGAACATTCTAATGAACTTTTCCGCACAGACAATTCACGTCAAACAGATCGAAAATCGGAAACTAATCGATGAAATAAAAGTGAACCACAAAACGAATTCTAGCGTAAATTATAGCATTAATATCATCATCCTTGTTTCGATAATTTCATTTTGTATAATTGTTTTGAAAAGAAAAATCGCTCAGTCAAATATTAACCAATGATTCTCCGGAGAAGAATCTTAAGGGGGGAGGAGTTACGTCCACTCCGACTACACATAAACCTAACACTCTCTTATTCCCAACACCCCCTCCCCGCCTAACGGTACAGTACCACATCCCACATTATCCTGCTAAGTAAGCAACTACGCCCACTCCAACTATACCGGAGGTCCCATCCTCTTATCTCCCATACCCTTGCCCCGTCTGACAGATTTAAATTGCAAACTATGCGCAAAACGCTAAACGGAGAAGTTCATTGGATATAGTAGATAAGAGATCATTTTTAAGACGCTGGATGCTAACCGCAATCGCTACCAGAAGTTAGTTGTTGTCAACCAGTCGAAGAAACCACAGCCTTCTCCGGTTAGTAGCTGCAAATTCTAAATAAAAATACTTATAACAATTAAATTAAATAAAGGAAATTTGTTTTTTTTATTTTAACGACAACTCACAACTTAACTACCGCCCTTTAATTATAAAACACCATATTTTTTTTGTTAACTTTTCAATACACTATGTACTAAAAGTCATCTTTGTACAAAAGGAAAAATTAAATCTCTCTTCTAATCGGCTAGCTCGTCATTCTTCCTCATTTTTACCGCGAATTTGTACAATTGCCTCTTTACATCTGGGAGATTTTAACGTCGCATGTTTTGATGTAATGAATTTCTCCACAGAGCGGTTAAAAAAAGCTTTAATCGCACAGTGCCTCTAAGCGTGATAGGCCTGTAGCGATGTAGCCTTATACATTTTATGCTGAAAAGATGTATGGATGTTAAAAGGTAAAAGGATATGCAAGAAGATATTAACTGTTTTGTATATTTTTTATAAGATTTTTAAATTTTTATATAGAGGAAGGTTTAGTTTTGTCCAAGTGAAAATTTGACTTGTTGTGCTTAATGAATTTTTGTTTTGTTTTCTGTAATGAACAATTTTATGTTTTTATTATTATTCTGTTTAATAAAGTGTAAAAAATCAGTCAAAAAAATAGTTTTTCTCGCTTCAAACCAAAATCAATAATTTGTTCATGGATGCTTTAGCTTTGTCCAATACTGTAAATGAAGTTTATACAGACAAACAACAGTGACCCCAATGATCAAAGACTTCTTCTAAGAAAATGAAGCCCGGATTCTTATTCTCTTATTTATAGTCGACATTTCGTAGTTATAACAGAGAACTTTCTTTTTCTTATAAATTAAAAGTTATCTTTTTTTTGCCCATTTTTATTCGAATTATTGAACGATTACTTAATTCATATTTACCTAGCCTAGTACGTTAGTGCTTTTAATTAAATTTAAATAATTAGTTGACCCTTATATACTTTATCTTTGTGTCGCCCACGCTAAACGTCCCCGTTTTAATCGAACGATCGGAGCTATTGGCTGAGTGCACAGACTGCGAAAAAACCTTCTTCTTCTTTTCCTTTTTCCGGCGTTGTTATGGTCAGAAGTGTAGGACCATAACCTTCCCACTTAACTGCATTCCTACTGGTCCGCTTGTGGGGTCCGCCGGTTTGACCTCAGAAAGTAGCGGCAGGCTTCCCGGTTTGGGATTACTTCATCGCTGAGGCCAATCAAATGCTGGTGTTTTTGCATTTGTTTGCACCAATTGTTATTCGGACTGCCTTTTTTTTTTTTTTTTTTTTTGTGACACGGGCATGCTCCAGATTTTTTTGTTTGATCTTACTCTTACAACACCGGTGATCTCCAGTCGTGTCAACCCACTGATTTGCATTTACACTTGTGGGGCAGTTTAATGGTGGTATATGTGTCCCTAGGCTCACTTTGGTGTTTTCTAAATGTGATTTTTGTTTACCTTTGTTTTAGTCACCTTTTACGACAAGCGAGAGGTATCGCTGCAGGGATATTCTTAACCCGTCCCTGCGAAAAAACCTATCATGGTAAATATGTTAAATTTTAAAAAGTAGACATTGACTTTCTGCAAAAAAAATAAGCGCAATTATCGTTGTGATAGCTGTACTAGCTCGCGAAGAAAATCCATTCGCAGCGACCAAAGTCCGATTCCCTCCACCCACAGCAGTGTACCGCTCAACACATTAAATGCACTCCCGCCGTTCGCTACCGAAGCAGTCTCAGAGAAACATTCGTCCCGCCCTTTTTTCTGTGAAATCGTCAACATCAACATCAACATCGAATGCATCAAATGCTGTTGAATCGTCATCTTTGGGGGATGTCACCCTTTCAACATTATATGGCGAAATTTTAAAGCTGCAGAATCTGAATATGGACGCACTCACTAAAATTAAACTTTTGGAAGACAGCAATAGTTTTCTTTCAAAGAAGATTCAGAAATTGGAAGCAGCGATTACTTCTCTCGAAAATAAACAAAAAAGGATTTAGTGGACAGATCAAGATCTCCAACGACTTCAAACACTCAAGCGAGTAATTCAGACGATAAATTGACAGCGGATGTGGAAACGATTAATATCGGAGTTGCCAATGCCAACAATGGCTCATTCAATAGTACTAAAAAACTAAATTTCCTGCTACGCAATCGCGAAGTATTTTCGGATCCTCTACGGATATACATAGCTGCTGTTCATGCATTGAAAACAGTTCCAAATTTTAGAGTTTCTCCATTTGTCTCGCTTTGACACAAGTGTTTACGAGGATAGTTTAATTGAATCCGTCGCCGAAAAGTTCAAATTACCGGAAACCGTTTGTCGCAGGCAGAAATTGGTCAAAAGAGACGCTGGCATTTCGACGTTCCGTTATATCAATTTCGAGTTAGGACTTCCAGCTGGCGCATTTGATTTGGCATACAACACTGACTTCTGGCCGTTAGAAGTGCAAATCAAACCATTTGTTTCCCGTTCAAAAAAAACTAAGAAGGAATTGCTCAACCAGTGGTATTTTAACTGACAACTCCGTAAATTATTCAAATAAAAATATATTTCACCTATATTATCAAAATGTTAGTGGTATTAGAACCAAATTAGATGCTCTTCGCTCATGCCTAATAATGAAATCTATGATTGTATAATATTAACAGAAACTACTTGTTTTAATGATGACATTATCACCTCTGAGCTTGCAAATCTAGAAACATATTTAATATTCAGAAAGGAAAGATGTAAATACACGTCTGGATTGGAGCGGGGCGGTGGTGTTTTAATTGACGTTTGTTAATTTTTTTCCTGTGATGTCATCAATCTCCTCTCCAATACATTAACGTCCTCCTCTGATTGGGACGTTGATCAATTAATAGTAAAAATAAACTTCGGTAGTTATATTTCTCCTAGAAGTCACATTGATTTATATTATGTAACTTACAGCTAAATAATTGTACTCAAATTTTTGAAAATTTGTCTGCTTCACAACATGTATTTTATGTAGGTGATTTCAACTTAAGTAGCGTTACATGGATATCAGATTTTGATGATCAATATCTTTTTCCAACGAACATTCGTGACCGAATTTTTCGGTCAATTTAATTCACTATTCCAATCCTTGTGAGCTAAGTAAAAAGTCCGAGCTCGTATACAATTTCAAATCTGAAATTGTTACTTGATTGGTCAGGCTGGGCGGATATACTTACATAATCGAGACATAAATCAAACGGCATTCCTAATTCCATGAATTATTTAGGCGCCACATCGAAGGAGATGTCCGCTACTTGCAAAATGTTTGCTAATTACTTTAAATCAGTTTATTCCTACGACCGATCCTCTGTTGAAGTTACTCGAATTCAAGAATTATTTCAAACTGGCTCATTTGAAATAAATAAATTCATTGACATGGGTCTTGGATTCGAAATTAAATTTTTCTTTTCACATAAATGTAGACTATATTATAATACAAATTTAATAATTACAAAAGCAATATTTAATATTAAGATTCATAAAACGTAATACTAAAGAATTTATCTTGGCCTTAAAATATTTGTTTTTTGCTCTAGTTAGGTCTCCACTTGAATATTGTATGTACTTTTATTTGGAATCCGTTCTACAATAATGCAGCAGAAAGAATTGAAAGAGTTCAACGTAAGTTCACCCAATATTTATTCTTTAAACTGAAATGGAATATTGAGACACCGACCTATATAACGAGAGAAGTATTTTTTGTTTAACCTTATCCCTCTTCATCAACGTCGTAGATACTTTTCATTAATGTTTATCCGAGACATTCTTATCTTCCATATTGACTGTTGTTTTCTTTTAAGTATGTTCAAATTGTAAATTCCCTCCAGTCTATACTCCATATCGATTGCTTTTCAAAACAGATTCTCATCGTACCAACTATGGTAAAAATGAACCAATATCGCGATGTATACAAGAAGCTAACTTAGCTTGCAATGTATTTATTTTTTTTTTTGATAACTGTCCCGGAGAATTATTTAAAATACGAATTATTAGTTATTTGTTAAACTTAAATGTACCTAAATAAATAAATAAATAAAAAAAAAACTAGCTGATGGTGAGATGGACATGCTAACCCAAGTTTATGGAGGCATCATGAAGAAGTTGGAAAAAGACGAAATGTTAAATGGGACGTTTCTTTATCACCACTAACGATTACTACTGGATACATATAAACTAGACTTGCAACGAATAGTATATTCGGCAGTATACCGAATATTCGGCGAGGCCCCTGACCGAATAGCCGAATATTAGGCAAAAGTATTCGGCTGGATTTTAGCGCGAAAACTTGTACAGACGTGAACGTGATTGTTTCGCGCTCCTTTGTTTTGTTCTAATGTACTCATCGCCCGCGCGCCCGCTGTTGCTCTGCGCGGTATATTGCTAACGCACTGCATGTTTCGACAAGTTCATTTCGTGGATATCGTATTACGTTAAGTACAGTTTATTGTGCTCTCTTAGTTTTGATCTATTTGTAAGTGTGATAGTGTGAAATTTAACAAATAAACAATTAAATAATTACGAACGTACTTTAATAATAAAGAAATCGATTATGGCCTTTAAAAAAAAATCGCCTATATGGGCATACTTTGAGGATGATTTAAATGACCCAAAAAGTGCCGTGTGTAAACTGTGCGAAATAAAAATTTCTCGTGGGGGCATTGGAAGAAAGGCGACAACATGGGGAATGTTAAATCATTTAAAAAATAAACACAATGAAGAATATCGTAAGTTGGTACCCACGTTCCCTAAGGGGCAAGAAACTACAAATCAAGACACGAATGTAAGTAATAAACCTTCAACGTCAAAAAAACAATTAATTCTTGAAAAATGTGCAGAAATTAATAAACTATGGGATATTAATGACCCCAAGGCAAAAAAGTACCATGTGTTAATTGCTGAAATGATCGCACTTGATAATGAGGCAGTAAATATAGTAGAAAGGGCTGGTTTTAGAAGACTGATTAATAGCGCTTTGCCGCGGTACAATATACCAAGTCGTCCTTACTTTTCAGACAATGTGATTCCAGAAATTTATCGTAAAGTGGTTGAGAAAATTAAAAGTTTACTTTCAGAGACAGATTATATTTCCGTAACGACCGACATGTGGACGTGCTGTCATAATCATAACAGTTTTTTAAGTTTTACTGCACATTTTATTGACCGCCAATTCAACCTCAAACATGTAGTATAGAGCATCAAGCATTTTGAGGGACAACACACAGCAACGAATATAGCTATGAGTTTACAAGAAATTGCAAATTTGTGGGACATCCGTGAAAAAATTCATATTGTTATTCATGATAATGGACGAAACATAGTAAAAGCTGTTAGTGATGCAGAGTTGGCCTCAGCACGTTGTTTCATTCATACTATTCAATTGATTGTCAATGATTGTCTAAAGGTTCAGTTAGATGTGACTCAAATGATAGCTACAGGTAGAAAAATCGTAACTCATTTTAATCATTCTGGTACTGCACAAGAAAAACTGCATTCTGTCCAAAAAGATTTGGGTCTCCCTCAACATGAATTAGTCCAAGATGTTAGCACGCGTTGGAACTCTACATATTATATGCTCGAAATGCTAATGCAACAAAAACGAGCCATTTCTGTCTATCTGACGGACTGTCATATTGCCAATTTGACTGCTGCACAATGGGAGCTTTTGGAGCATCTTTTAAAATTATTGCAACCATTTGAGGAGATAACAAAACTTATAAGTTCCGGCTACGCTTGCATTTCTGAAATTATTCCGTATGTTGCTACCTTAATGCGTTATTACAATAAAATGAGCACGTCAAAAGAGCTAACACCCAAATTAAGCCAGGCAATACTCGTCATAAAACAAGGGTTACAAGAACGATTTGAAGACATTACAGCGAGTAAAAATCATTTGGTTGCTACCTTTCTCGATCCAAGATTTAAAATGAATGTTTTCACCAATCAACTGCAAAAAGAAAAAGTGAAGCAGTATGTATTAATCGATAGCATAAAAATGAGCTGTGAAGAAACAAGCGACGATAGCGCGAGTTCGTCCCCTACTTTGGCCAAGAGGATGAGAAATGAAGAGCAAAGTCTAAATCAGACTATTCACTCAACTTTTATGGATTGCTTCGAAGAGCTGATAGCAGAAAAAAGCACAGCTTCTGGAAACACATCAACAGAAAAAAATGCAGTTTCAACAGAAATGGATCTTTTCTTAAATATTAGTAATATATCACGTCATGACAACCCGTATACATGGTGGCAAGCGAGGAAATTTGAATTTCCGTGTTTGATTAAGATTGCAGCAAAATATTTGTCGGCGCCAGGAAGTAGTGTTTATTCAGAGCGCCCTTTCTCTGAAGTTGGGATGGTCTACGAGAAAAAAAAGAAGTAAACTACTTCCTAAAAATGCAGAAAAGTTAGTCTTTCTGCACCATAACCTTCCCCTTCTAAATTTTGATTATGAAAATAATTCAAATGCATAGAAAAACTCTTAACTTGTTTAATACAGAAAATGATTAAATTATGTACCTGTTTTATGTACCAATGACTACTTAAATGATTATAACAGAAATGAAAATATGAATATATACGTAATCAATCGATTTTAATTTTTTTATTTTACCAATTATTTCTCTATGACAAAATATATTATTTAAGTATTCGGTATTCGGCCGAATAATATGTAGATATTCGGTATTCGGCCGAATATAATAAAAGCAGCCGAATAGGCCGAATACCGAATAGTAACCGAATATTCGTTGCAAGTCTAATATAAACAGAATTATCTCAATATTATTGATCTTGAAACATCAATCGACATGTGAAATATAAAAGGAAGCACAAAAGTAAGTAAACAAATGCTTACAAGGAAACAACCCCTAAAGTAAAAATGTAACCAACCTACTGATGGAATTAAACCTGTAATTTCCGATTTCCTTTCAAGCGCTGCCACATTAGATTGTATTTCATTCCGTCGAACGTTGTAAGGATGACACGCTGTGAAAATTAACGAGGGTTGACATACTAACTCAATTGAAACGCTCAATTTTTTTAGTCAATCTCTTCAGGATATCCTGATTGCAGTTACAAGCCGAAGCCAAAGTTAAAATCGTTCGTCTCCTAGTGGTTACTATTACCTATTCGTATATACTGGTACTGTATACTCATAGATAGGGATAGGTGCATTGCTACATTAAGGTAACGCATTTATTGTTTAGAATTTCCAAAGAATGTTATCTGATCGGCAGTTATTATACCCAGCTAGGGAGTGCTGTAAAGGTTTTCTCAGCAGACAGCCTGCGTGTATAATACACACATATGTATATACATATATGAAATGAATTTTGCGATCTTGGATATGTTACAATGGAGGGATTAGTGGTTTGTGGCAAACAGAAGCAATAATAGTTCATGCTTTGTTGATAGTCACATTGTATAGTATGCATGTGGAAATGGATTTTCTCACATGTCCTCCTAAAAAACCAAGGATGTTTGGTATGGACAATGAGTGTATTCATTAAACAGGGATTAGATGGATTAACGAATGTAAAGTGAACAACAACCAGGTCTTGAGTGCTTCAAAGGAAAGTTTTTTTCTTCTTATTTTATAGTTTCTTGCAGGCCTTACCTTCTTCGGTTGCCCACGGCAAAATGAGATCGTTGTCGCAGCATGAGACCATTTGGGGGTTAACATGTTTCCTTTTGCGAGTATGTTCCATAAGTGGGAGGATAGGGTACATTCAAGTTATTATATATACAAACAATGCTAATTCGGAATAGTTGCGGGGATACGGTGGACAAATTTTACCCTCCATAAAAATTATTTTTCTGGATTGTTTTCTTCGAGTATAATACATTCCTATTTTACATTTGATCTCCAAAAATATTAACATGCCTTTTAACAAAATGAAAGTTGTTGAAACGGATTTGGCGTTAAATAAGGTCAAACGTAAATTTCTACGAGTGCAAGGTGAAAAGTTCTCGACCTGACACAGAGATGGCACTCCAATCAGCACAACTGTATGTTCCTTACTATTCTTTCAAGGAGTTAATTTACACATATTTTTGCAATAGAAGCCCTGCATGAGTGAGATAGCTCTGGCTGTGGTTATATCGGATGAAAGGGTGCTAAATACCCAAAGAAATGCACAAAGAAGCTCTTTTGCTGAATGCCAAACGATGCAAATGTGCAAACGATTTTCGCAGCAAACTTTGTACCAATTCGACAGGGATCCGACTTGTGCGGCGATTGGTCACTACTACACGACAGTAATGAAGCCGGGGGTCAGCGCCAAAGAAACCAGAATCGATTGCATCTGCCGGAAAGAGGATGGACAGCGTGTTTTGGAATGCAAAAGGGATATTGTTAATTGATTACCTTGCAAAAGATAGAACAATATGACTCAAAGGCCAATATGACTCAAACTTCTTGGCCAGTTCAATGTCAAAATTGACCTGTGAAGTGACTTTACTTGAAAAAGAAAAAAATCTTCTTCCACCAGGACACCGCACCTGTACACAAGAGTGAGTTGGCACTGGGAAAAACTGCGGGATTTGGGGTCCATTTTCTTATTGCACCTTCAGACGTCCATCTATTCCCAAATTTGAAGAAATTTGTTTCTAGGATGAGATTCTAAGGATAAGAACCCTCTTTATTGATGGGAAGTTACAAATGGAAAGGATTTTGACTTATTCTAATTTATATCCCGGTAGCCCAACCGCAGCAGACGCGGTGTCATCATTATTCGTCCGGTGTGAGATGTTGTTTACCTGGCGAGTGCATTGCAGCGCGTGAGCGAGTTGCTTGAACTTTCGGTTTTATTGGCTGTGCTTTTGGAAAATGTTGCCTTTGTTGTGTTAAGTTATATTATGTCATTAAAAAATAACGTATACTATAGATATTTACTGCTTGGCAGATGAAAAATTGAGCTAGGCTCGTCTACTTGCTAGCACTGATATCAGTCACATAAATAAAAACTGATTGAGACACAGAAAGGTCGATCTTATCGCAAGCAAATCCTTGGCCAGTTCGAGAGAAACGTTTTGCGTGCAAAATCATAACGGAGGATGAAAGAGAGATACAAATAAGAACTGTGCGACCTCTACAGTAACGTAATCTTGGCACGACCCCTTCGCACCCTTTCGCACTCTAGCAGCAAAGGTCGCTTCAAGACACCGCACACAGGTGGGAGGGAATCTCCACCATTTAGGAGTGCAGCACTTTAGAAAGCAAAACTTAACTGAAGTTGTAAGTGAAAAAGAGCATGTGAAAATGACGTGCCAAGCAGGTATTATACATGTATGTATCTTGCCCCACAAAATCGATCAAGTGACGTGTCTACGCAAAATATTATCTAAATGGATAGGTCAGGTCTCAAATGTAAATGCTTCACAGACACACAATTGTTGAGTTTTTGATTTGCGTTCGAGTGGCCTCTTTCTTCAATTACGGCATCTACAATTTTGATCAGTTTTGGTTAATTGGTTTGGATTTGGTTTTTCAATGATTGCCTCTGTATTTGAAAAAAAAAACAATTGGACATTTTTAATACCGAAAATTGCTGCAAATATATTTTGAACCTGAAATACTAGATTCATTCTTATCTGTAGACTAAGATTCACGACGTACAAAAACTGTATTCAAAACTGCGTAAGGAAGTTATACAGATCGATACAAACAATAACATGAATGCTTTCGGACGTACAGTTAATTTCTGAGATTCGTTTTCAGCCGCACAACACGATTATGGAATGCTCTTCCCAGCCCAATATTTCCTACTCACTACAATCCACAACATTTAGGACCAATGTGCACAGGTACCTCCACAGGAAAGAAGAAGAAGAAGTGCACAGGTACCTCCTCTCCGCTCTATACCTTCTTCCCGTGCTGTGTCTTGATTCCGGACACTTAAGGGTAGTCAAGTTACTTGTCAAAACTCGTCAAAAAGTATAACTGATAGAGAGTATAGAGTGTCTTATGCTGTGCTGCCCTATTGTCGCTGCGGTTACCAGAGTCTTACATAAATGCAAATAAAGTATTAACTCTTAAATAAATAGTTATATTATTCAATTTCTTTCAAATCTTAATCCAGGGAAACGTTAAAACGGTTATATTTTATTGTTTCTTTATTATTGTAAGCATTAGTAATGGACCTTAACTAAGTGCTAGTTAACAGATAAACAAATCGGGTAGATAATATTAGACTATAATGTCAATGACATTATGTGTCAAATATGACTTCGTTCAAATGGACGCTATGGCTTTGCTGGCCCTCATCCGAGAGATCCAATGTTCAATGCTTTTGGCGTATTAGTAGATAAGACTGAATTTGGGCGACGGCATGGGTTATGTCACCGGTCGTTTGCCACTTATTGGCATAAACCTATAACCTATTGGCATAGACCTATAAATCATCAGAAAAAAAAACCAATGAGGTCAAATCGCACGACCTCACGGGTCAATCTACGTCTGCATTGGATAACTTTGCTCCCAACTTACTCCTGCAGAATGACCATTATGGTGTCAGTTGTATGGTATGTAGCGATGCGCTATTGGAATCACATGCTGTTCACGCCCATATCATCCAATTTGAAACAGAAGAAATTTATTATCATCGATCGCTAGCGATGATATTGATGGCAATGGGCCATTTGGATTTGCGGATGCGTTGCCATTTGACGGATCTCTTGTCGATTGGTGTCGTCCCATATCCGAAAATTTAGCTTGTTGACGTACTCCACCCAAAAGTGGGCTTCGTCGATAAATATGATATCTTTTTGCTGAAGTCGGGGTGTGTTTGATATTACACATTCGTCATAGGTCACTTTATACAAGAGAATTATAGTGGAAGTGTAGTGGAAATTATAAAACAATAGAAGTTAGCGTTTGAACGGAGTGCTCGCAGAACCAAATTTAACATGAGGATAGAGGCCCACACGCTGACAGATTACTCGGTCGGGAAAGAAGTTCCTTCGTGTTTTTTTTCTTTTCTGCATTCTTTCTACTGCTTTTAAAGTTAACTTTAAAAGATATGTCGCGAGACAGCGGGGGAAGACCCTTGCTTCTAATGGATTCCAAATCGTATGATAATGCAAATAGATCCTCCGATTTCGCCATTCCATCTGCCATCCCAATGACTGACGTCATAAAAAGGAGGAAGAGGCTTAAACCAATGACTAATCCGGGCCCCTCTCTCTCTACTTCGATTAAAAGTCTGCCGGTCGAAGCGAGGGAAGGGACGCCACCAACATCAAAGACAACAACCCAACAACAACTATAGCCACAGCAATCTAGACTACACGTGGAAAGTAAAATTGCCTATCTCTCCGAGGGTAGCGAAGGTCACTACATAGGGAGAACAACTCCAACGCCGTCCTTTCAAGTTTGACTATGGATGAGAAAAGCAGCGAATTTGAGGATGAGTTGCGTGAACTACGAGCCAAGCTGAGACCGTAGTATACATATAAGCTCACGAAGATGCGGCAAAGATAAACAACATGCAAGCAACATCCGTTCAAATGCATCTGCAACAAAAAATAAAATCAGAGCAGCCGCAACAACTGCAACAGAAAAAGATGTAACAGAAGCAGCAACAAGAGAAGCAAAAACCACAGCAGCAACAACAGAAGCAGCTCCAACAACAACAGCCGTAAAAATTTGCTGCTAAGGAGAAGCTTGCGAGATGCAGGATTGGTGTGTTAAGTGTGCAAATAACCACAGGAATATCCTTAGTTCCAAGACATCACACAATCAAATCCAGTTTGTAAGCAGCAGCTCGAGGAGCCATTTCCCTCAAGTGGCATACAAATATCAGCCGTTACACCCTAAATTACCAGACCAATTACCAGTTACTAAGGCACTTGATGCTGCTTTGGCAAGAAAGCGGGGGATGCTTTCGCTCCGACAAAATGTCTGTTTCATAGCAGCCAACCTGATTACAGGGTGAAGGTACTCTCCTACATGGCCTTAAACAGGCGCATGATTGCCTATGGATGTTCTGTCTGGTTCACAGTGAGAGCCATGTTTACAGTAAAAAATGTTCAATATTTAATTAAACTTTACTTGAATTTACAAATCACAACTTAACATTACGAGTTCACACATCACATTCACAATGATCCGGCCAGACATCGGCCTGCAGTTCCTGAGTGTGGGAATCAGAAAATGTCTACGCCACATTCGACCTTGACATCTGAGTTGGCCTTATAAGAAAGTTTAGATTCCCACACTCCCGGCAACTTGCATACAAAAAATTGACTACTTGCGCAAATGCACAATACATTTTGGTCTTATCTAACTCACTCATTTCAAATTCTCACGGCACTAGACTAGACAATATACATAAGCCATACGGGATTAATCAAATACTTGAGGCTTCACCGGAGAGATAGAAATGTTTAGAATCAAGTGAAAGAGCTCTAAAGTCTAAAGCGTTTTCCCAATGTCCGGCTTATCTACAGACTTTCACTAAACGCATAGAAACGTTCCTCTCACATCCCTAATAGAATTCCCTTCGCTACCTCGACCGTGTAATAAACAAATTGTAGTAGAAAGAAAAAGAAGGAGATGAAATTGTCGTCTACAACTTCATAAGAGTGTATTACTCCAATTGTCACTCAATCGAAACCCATGAATTCCGATGAGTTGTTTACTGTGGATGAGCTAAAAGCACTTACGCTAAAGATGATTTTGTTAGTACATATTTATATAACAACTAGTAACCTGTCGAAAAAATGTTTGTTTGGCTGAACAGGGTTCCCAACTAATTCTATGTTAAATCAATTTCCGCTGATTCAATGAGGTCCTCTTCAGGTGAAAATTCAGTTTGGTCTTCATCCCGGCTATCTCTATCATAATCTCGTCTAGATCTACTCATATGAGGTGCTATTATCCTACGTCGACTAACCCTTGATATCCGGAGGTTTTGGATTGACTTTGTTGAATTTGATTTAAGTTGGTTGAATTTGTTTTGGTCGATTTTGATTGGATTTAATGTCAAGTGATGGATAATGTGAACTGATGGAATTGTGAGACGTAAATACTAAACATTTTATGCAGAGAAGCTAACCGCCCCTCAGAGTAATCTTATTACCAGTGTTGTCACATAAATTGTTTTTGTATCGTTAACGATTTAGAAAAAGTTTTAAGTCAGTTAAAACGTTTCGTTTCGTGTTGAAAGTTAAATCGTTTCTATAAGCTATTTCGTTTCGCGCTCAAAACGAAAGTTTAATAAAACTTTATTGTTTTGTAATCCGTTTTCGTAGCTTCAGTAACGCCAGTTTTCGTCGATCTGCACAACCCCAGTTTTTGTCTGGTAAACAATAATTCAAGACTTTCTAAAGCTAGTTATAAATGCTATCGCGCTGACAGAATTGATAGGAAGGGAGACGGCGTTGCCATTTTAGTAAAAAGATAAGTTCAGCATTCGCTTTTGCTGTTGTTAAGAATTAACTATGTACATGTTCAACATTTTTTGTGTAAATTACTGGTGGTCGCGGTCGAGGACCAAAGAAAGACTTCTTTTAAAAGCGACTTGCGAAAGCTTTTCTCTTTAAACGGTTCATTTGTAATTGGGGGTGACCTAAACTGTAGGCACAAGGAATGGGGATGTGTTCAGGCAGATCACTGTCAGGTTGACTACCACTGTACCTAATTCTGTATTATTTGCCCCTAGTCCTTCATATCTTTCTTTAAGTTCTCGTGGCTGTCCTTCTGCTCTTCATATTTTTGTAACAAACACTCCATGTCTTATTTCCTAGTTAGTTACTACAATAACAATATCCTGTTAACGAAAAACTGAGAACAAGAAACTCGGATCTTTGGAAAAGAACTCTAAACCTTTTTGGAAGTTGGCCAAAATTATTAGGAACAAAAATCGTCAGCTACCTTATTTGAAAAATTCTCAAGGTACTTTTTCCATATGCATTGAGAAAGCAAACGCACTTGCTGATAATTTTGCTGAAAATTATCTCACTACGCAAAATATTGACTAATAGTTTGGTAACAAGATAACGAAGTTCAAATTAACGAAAATGTTAGTATAATATTTTGTAAATTTCAATAAGATATCTCAAATTATAAAAAAAATTGAAAGTACGTAAAGCGGTGGCATTGATCAGATGCTTACTATTGTATGTATGTATGTTTACTATGTATGTACGTAAAAAAGTGCCCATGTTCGGAATCAAACTTATTGCATTTATTGTTATCATTAATGCTTGTCTCAAATTATAGTTCCTGGAAATACGCTATAGTGGTCCCCGCTTTCAAAGCTGGAAAGTCCCCTGATAGGCATAGTAGTTATTGAACTATCAGCCTCATATGCGGTTTGAGTAAAGTATTTGAAAAGATACTTAAAGACAAAATATTGAATTTTAGCAGTGATAGGAATATTTTTCCCAATGAATAATTTGACTTCAGTCAACCTCATTCCACCTCAAACCAAGTGCTTCCAATCTGCAACGATGTTAAGACAGATCGCTCAGTGAAAAAGTCTACTGGCATGATTCTGCTCGACATGGATTCGGTGTGACACAAAGGACTTATTAGCAAGCTGTTCGAGTTCCCCCTCTATTTGTATAAAATAATAAAGTTTTTTGTCCGATCGTTATTTTAATGTTCATATAAATAGAAGCATGTGCGGTGTTAAACTTGTAGCCGCTGGTCTACCTCAGGGTTCTGTACTAGGCCCCACACTACTCAATGTACATATCTCAAATCTCCTAGTGTTGAATGATTGCGGAATTGCTGTATTCGAAGATAATCTTAAAAGTTCTATAATAATATTAATGGACTACTCTAACAAATGGAAAATATTATGAAAGTGAACCAGGAAAGATTACAACCTATTTTTTTACAAGAAGAAGAAAGACTTCCTATCTTCCTGAGGAATTCTTACAGCTGAATGAAGTTCAAGTATAATGGGAAAATTGCGTTAAATATTTTTATTTATTTCATTTATTTGTGATATTAATATTCTTACACATTAAGATGAGAATCTTATAAGTTTGTGTAAGATTAAAAGTATATTATACATTTACAAAATAATTTCGGGGATTTGAAGTGTTGTAGAAGGAGACAATAAAGTAACAAGGAGAGAAATTGGAAAAGAAGGAGATAAAGAAAGGAAAAAAAGAATACATAGATGGATTTACTAAGAGGTAGTGAATAAAATATTTAAGTAGTTTAGTTTTAAATTGCTTGGGATTTCTGATTCTTCTCAATGCAATGGGGAGAGAGTTCCAAAGGCGTATGGAATTTAGGATACTAAACTTGCATTTAACGAACACATTAGGTGAACAATCAAAAAGGTCAAGATAGCTACAAAAATATTATACCCAATTATAAACAGAAAGTCACATGACATCATTCTACGATTGCAATGAATGAAAGAGCAAATGTTGAATTGATCACTTGTAGAATGCGAAAGTTATTTGAAAGGTTTAAAGACAGTTGCAATATTGCTGACAAATCTAATTATATAATTCTTGTTTTCTACATACATATAGACTCGTATATACTTTTCATTTATTATTTATTTGTTTATACATTTATTTTTTTATTTACTATTATTTATATTTTATTTATATTTGTTTGTATATTATTTATTTGTCAATTCATTTTAACACCCTCTATTTACGTATCTTACAAATATTATTAATTTGCTTACCTATATTTATTTTTTTTTGGTTCTCATTATTATTTTTGCTCATTTAATTATAAATTTGTTTATTGATAGATTTTTTGTTATTTATTGAATTATTGTTATCATTTCAATTCTGTTATTACCTACATATATACATATTTCTTGTTTGAAGTGTAGGTTTTTTTGTTTGGTATTTTCCAAATTTCAAATTATATATTATAAAGTTTTCTAATAGAATCAACAGTTAAAACTTGCAAAATGAATGTTCAGTCGAAACATATATAATATAATAATATACAATAAATATATAATAATAATATAAATATCTCTGTATTTTAAATGTGCGGTGACGAACCCATATAAACTTATATACGAAATAAAGGCTAACGACTAAACCCTTTAGAAATTGGTTATTTCTAACCTTAAGTTAAAATTTCCCTTTTATTTTTTTTTCTATTTCACTTTTTCGCTAGATTTACACCTACCTCTGCCAATCCATTTGGATGGCTCATGGAAATGGAGCCAACCAATTGTTACCTGTGTTTTCCAAGATACATAGACAACTTTTTGACAATTTCAAAAATTTTTTTTATTAATCAATATCTATTTGTACCTCTCGCTTGTCGTAAAAGGCGACTAAAACAAAGGTAAACAAAAATCACATCTAGTCAATTTTGAAAACACCAAGGTGAGCCTAGGGACACATATACTGCCCCACAAGTGTGCATGCAAATCAGTGGGTTGACACGACTGGAGATCACCGGTGTTGTAAGAGTAAGATCAAACAAAAAAATCTGGAGCATGCCCGTGTCACAAAAAAAAAAAAAAAAAAAAAACGGCAGGCCGAAAAACAATTGATGCAAAAACACCAGCATTTGATTGGCCTCAGCGATGAAGTAATCCCAAACCGGGAAGCCTGCCGCTACTTTCTGAGGTCAAACCGGCGGACCCCACAAGCGGACCAGTAGGAATGCAGTTAAGTGGGAAGGTTATGGTCCTACACTTCTGACCATAACAACGCCGGAAAGAATCAATATCTATTTGGTCCCCTTAAAAGCAGTCCCTCTCAGAGAGAATACACTTGCCCCAGCACTTTCTTCAAATCCCGAACCACTTCTAATATGCGCTTTTTCCTATAGCCTTGGTCTGTTCCAGCAATGCTGTCTTTATTTCTTCAATCGTTGCAAATGTTCGTCTTTTCATGGAACTCTTACCTTTTAAGAACAGAAAATAGTTGCAGGGGCCAAGTTTGGTGAATACGGTGGTTGAGGCACGTTTTTGGTATTGTTTTTGGAAAAAAAAATGTACACAAGCAACGATGAGCGAGCAGGTGCATTATCGTGATGTCTGAATTTTAAAGGAAAGAGTGAGCAAAACTTTCTTCTCCTCTTATCGTTTTCATTGAAATGATTGGGCATTGGTTTCGAAGTACATAACCATCCATCTTACAGAAAATCTGGATCATCATTCATGCGCCGCTTCTTCTGACAAAATGTCATGGCTTGTGACAACCGATATGTCAATATGTCTCAGCACAGGAGACATGTGTATCAACATAAAGAAAAATAAAAAATCAAATGTTCTTGGGTCACAAAATTATAAAATTCACCTTTGTTTTTTTTTCAATAAACTGGTAACAAAGCTATAACTTGGAACTCTAGGGAGCTTGAAACTTGAAGATGGGTGAAAATATTTTATTTGGAAAGCCGACTTTTTATAAAGGATCTATGAATAAAAACCCTCAATTACTATATGTACCATAAATAAAAATATTAAAACCTGTTGTTCCAACTGTGCTGGTAATAAATATCAAATTAATAGAAAATATTGGAATTGAACTTTATTTTTCAAATGGAAGATAATTATCTATTTTTTCAGTGTATTTTCCTGGATCTTCCACTTCAGCCGGCAATAAATATTTGTTTAAAAAAGATCTTCGAATGTTTATCAACTTTCTGGATCTCTACTTAATAGGTGGAGGTTTAAATTGTCTCCATAGGAACTGGGGTTGCATTAGAGCGAATTCCTGAGGAAACATTTTAGATGACCTGGATACAAGTCATCTATTTCAGATTATGTATCCCAATTCGCCAACTTATGTTCCTTACAATGCGATGTGTAATCCTTCAACATAGAACATATATTTATCAAATGTTCCACAGCTTTTCAATCAACCAACGGTTGTGAATGATCTTTTTCCCGACCATCTCCCTGTTATTTGTAACATCCTCCAAAGGCCTGAGGTAAACGAACGTAACTAATGGGTAGATAGAACTGGGGTAGATACAAGCATGATATTCGCACTAGTTTAAGACCTCACCAGACATCAATGAATCTAGATAGCACACTACTGCCCAGGTAGACAGCAATATACATGTACTCAAATGCATTATTATAACGCAATTAACTCTTCTATACCTAAATTACTCCAACCTCTCTATAATAACGCAGTCCTACCAAACTACATATTACTACATTTAAACTACATTTAATTAAAATACAGACGTATACCGAAGAAACTTCCTTGAGACTCAATAAAATCATTAGAGATGAAATTCAGAAAGTTCGCAATATTTCATGGAACAAAAAGCTCCAAAATCTTGATAAATGTAATCCTTTTGGAATACTGCGAATATAATTAAGAAAAAAAGCAGTTTTATTCCATCGTTTGTCGATGTCCCAACCTCTTCAGCAACTAGCGCGGAGAAAGCTGAAATCCTCTCCGCATCTTTTCAGAAAAATCACATAGTTGCTAATGAAATCTGGAGTGGAGATTTTTTATTTTTTATTTTTTGAATTCATTTTTATTTATAGTTTCTTAGATCTATCTTATCCAAGACAAAAATGTTTAAAACTAGCTTAACTATCCTTACAAATTTAGGAATCTTACTGGCCCTAGGCGGACACTCTAAAACAAACTGAATAATTTAATATATGTATGCCTTTCGACTACTGTATAAATAACTTACAATTAACATTATTATAATTAACTTAAGCTAAGAAAATTTTTTTTTTTCCAAAAAACTTAGAATATCATCATTATTTATATATATTTATATAAACCTTAAACCTACCTAAACCTAACTAAACATATCTTATTCTAACCTAACTAATATATTGTATATATATATGTAAATATATACTTTATATACTATTGAATATTATATATATATGTAGTAGTATATATGTATATGTTTTTTTTTGTTATACTATATATTTATACTTTTTTTTTGGTTTTTATTCTTTTTTTGTTTTATCCTACCCTAACCTACCCTAACCTACATTACCCTACCCTAGCCTATGTAAGCCTGCCATTGGTGTTAGACAAGCCCTGCCTTGAAGAGGCTGAAGCTATGGAAGTGTCCACTGACCCAGCTCCCCCCAGCCACCAAAAGCACTGATGTTGGCGGACTATGTCTCCTCGATCCCGGCGTGAGACCGATCTACAGAACCTGAGGCGCTCGGGCTCACTGAGCGCGACATCGGGTCCGTAGAGGAATCGCCGTTCCACGGAATTGCAACCCACGTGGAAGATTAGCGGCACCGCCAATCTATCCTGGATCAGCCCACATCTATCTAAATAGAGGAATGCTTCTGGCGGGACAAAGGCCCACTCTCTCGTGATATAAATCATTGGGGTAGTAAGCCCCGGAGATAAGGCTATTGACCGAAGTCATTGCTCTTGCAACGTGGCTTCGAATCAGTTTGATCAGGAAGTTATCCACCCGTACAATCTTGGCCCTATTGTATAGGACCTCATTCGGGTAAAATTTCGTGTAATCAGATTCGAGTGTCCTATGTAACCCGAGACAAGTCCTGAGACATTGTCTCTCAAACACCCGAATCCTTTCCATTAAGCTGGCTGTCACATTGAACCAGACGGGACATCAATAGGCAACCATGGGCTCGATGAAGGCCATGTACCTTACCTTCACTCTGGAATCAAGTTGGCTACTATGAAACAGCCATCTTGTCATTGCGAAAGCGCCTCGGGCCCTTGCCAGAGCAGCATCTACATGTTTGTCAAAATATAGATACTGGTCTAGCCAGATCCCAAGATATCTGACTACACTATGTTTCGCCAGTGGGCGCCCGTCCTGTCCAAGAATTGAGAACGCTAGCCAATTTTTTCTAGTGTCTCGAGAGGCCCTAGACAAAGGTGTTCTGAACAAAATAGTTTCTGATTTCTGATTTCTGGATCTTCAACTTCCAATCAACACAATACGCACCACCGCTTGTCTTGGATAATACGCATTATTCAGTGCATTGTTGAACAGGATGGTGTACCTCTCTACAGCCACTGGTGGAAGGTGACTAATCACAACATTGGATATACCGTCGATACCTGCGGATTTTTTCCTTTTCAATGACTGAAAGATCATCCGGAGATCTTCCGTCGAAATGAACAGGGTATTAGCCCCTTCATTGGTGACGGCATTATATGCCATGAAATCGTCATCGAACCTGGTAAAACCAAGATTCTCGGATCGCCAATGATCGATATCACTTCTAAGGTAGGAGTCATGAAGTAGAACTCTGTTTTCCAATTCGTGGTTTGGACGAATGCTATCATTCACCTTGTACACTTCCTGGAAGACAGCTCCCACTGTCGCCACCTTCTCCTAAGGATCCTCAATCATGAAAAAGTCGTCATCCAGGACGGCGCCCTCTGCATCGATGCTAACTGTTCGTAGCAAACCATCATTGTCTGACGTTCTCGGAAGCTTTAGAGCCTGAATGTCATTCTGATTGTTTCTCCGAAATATTTTATTTATTTGCGGGAACATACTCGCGCTGTTGGATTTTACAGCACGAATTATGTTGTTCCAATGCAAACTTACAGATATTCTGTAATTCTCTTTGATCAACTGTTGGAGATTTTTAATCAGTGACTTCAGTGTCCTGACCTTCAGTGTCTGTCGGTAAATCGACTGTACAAGAGTTTGAGCTTTGTCAGGAGTATACTTTTTTGTCTGTGCAGTGCGTCGATTGTCGCGTTTCGGTAGACGTTTGTAGTATCGTTATGTCGTTGACGTGGTATTGTACTATCCATCGTCTGCTTAATTATATTGTCCATTTGTCTGAGGTACCTGTCAATCTCGTAGTTTGACAGGTTCCTATTGGACAGTGGTAAGGAAGCTCTCGAAGTGAGCGCTCTCGTCAGGGAATTGGCAAATTTGGATATACTATGCCATCTCCGCGAACTCGTCAGGTACTGTGATTACGGTACGTAGTCCGCAATGGTCACTGTCGTGTACAATGGTCCGTAGACAGTTAATAGAACATTCGTTCGTGTCTGCCAGTCTCAGTAGAGAGGCAATTAGCATGAGATCCAGATAGGAGCCGCTCCTAGGATACGACGGACTATGCGTTGGAGCAACTTGACTCTATATTCAGTGTTGTGAAGAACGCACCAATGACTTAGTAGGCCCCCCCTAGTGTTAGGAATGTTATTTCCCCAATCACTATGTTTTGGATTTAAATCGCTGGCCAGAATGTATAAGTTTTCCACCGAGTTTAAGCGCAGAGATCGAAAAAGTGTCTCGAGCTCTGCAATGAAAACATTGGGTTGAGGTGCTTAAGGCGCATAAGCTGATACAATGTACATTCTCTTTCCATTTCGGAGAGGAATGCACACAACACAGGCCTCTATTTTATTTTTAATAAAGATTTTTAATAAAGATCGCAACTCCCCCGCCTTGAGTAGCGTTGGGTCAGTCCCTTCTAATTATTCTATAAGAACTGTGCCGGATTTTGTGCTTCTGGTTTAGCTTTGTTTCGCTAACCAAGAGTACATCGGGGCTTTCGTCCTGTAACGGGCTAAAAAGTACGGCTCGTCGCTCAATCCTTATCAGGGAATTTACATTCACCGACAGGATCTTCAAGTGCCTCTCTACCAGCGTACCCATCACGACATTAGATGCGCTAGGCCCGGCAGAAGCGAGCAGATACTATCTACTCGGATCGCCGTCTCTAGGATCTGTTTTTGGAGCTGCCCAATCTGCCCTTGGATTGCGAGCAAGATTGAACAGACATCCACCTCCGCCTCCGGTGCCTTAGAGACAGGCACTGGGACTTTAGGAACAGCCATGGGCTTTTGTACCGTCTTTCCCGAACCTGCCGCCATTTGGGCGTAGGTCAATTAGGATGTGACGACTGGTGTTTGGAAGCGACCCGAGGGACGCTTCTCCTCGACCTTCTGCTTACGGGCCAGGTTTTCTTTCTTGATGTCCTGGAACTTAGGACATCCCCGATAGTTTGCAGGGTGTCCTCGGTTCCGACACAAGACACACACGAGCTGCTCTCTGTCCGCCACCTTGTCTTTCCCAAGGTCGCATTCCTCGTTCTTGTGGTTCTTTGCGCACTTAACCCATCGAGGCTGCACTTCACAGTTCGACGCGGCGTGCCCGAACTTTTGGCAGCCGATATATTGTAAAATGTTTCCGCTCCTCTTTAATATTTCCCATGTGACAGTCTGGGATGCTATGGAAGTGATAGTCCTTAGCCTCTCCAGCTTGCTGCTGGGTGTGAGCTGCACCAAGAAGAAGGATATCACTCGCTTCTCCCTTCGGGAGCCCACCGCGGAGAATGGCTTCACCCCCACGAATTTGAGGTCGTCACTCTCGAACTCTTTGAGCTCTGAGAGCATTTCCTCGGGGTCTGCAATCGACTCCACGCCTTTGAGAAGCATCGTCTGCAACCTCTCGGACTTTGGCGTAAAGGAGAAAAACTCCGTCGTACACTCTTTCAATAGGCTTTTAATCCGCTTATGCTGTTCGAGTGTCTTGCACTGAACAGCATAGCGTTTCTCACCTAAACATTTAAAATGAAAATTACTTACACCAATAGCGTACTTACAGAGATCAGATGATAGCATACTTACAGAGACAAGATGGGTGGCGCCTTCTCCTTTTTAGGGCGTTGTTGTTGCTGCTGCTTCTGCTGTAGCGGTTGTTGTTGTTGTTGCTGCTGCTGCGGCTGTTGTTGTTGCTGCTGCTTCTTCTGCGGCTGCTGTTGTTGCTGACTTTGATGTGTGGTGGCTGTTGCCTGCTCCCTCCCCATGTGCTGCATCGCTCTAAGCCCATTGACTAAGGCCTGCAGCTTGGCGCATAGGATCCGTTTTTCCTCTGAGCCAGCTGAGAGGTAGGCAATGTCCGCTTCCCCGGGGGTCACTGGTTTTAGTTGTTGTTGATGCTTCCAGCTGCCTTGGATGGTGATGGAGATGGCGCCCCTTCCCTCGCTTCAACCTGCAGCTTTTCGGTCGAAGTAGTGAGGCAGGGGCGCTTAATTAAATCGGTCTTCGGGCAGACCCTTCTGCGCTTCTTCATGACGGCGGCCGGAGTTGCGAAATCGGATGATAAATCATCTGATTCCGACTCCGTATGACGAATGGGTCTTCGCCCGCCGTCTCCCGACATCTCTTCGCGTACCTGCTGCTATCACTGTTGCACTGCACTGGACTAGACACTTTATTACCTTTATTATTTTCAAAGTACGACCAAACGCGTATTTGAAAAATTTATTTTTATCAAAATTTTTAGTTTTGAGTTCTGATTTGTATTTTAATTTTTTATTATTTTTTTATGTTCTGCTCTTACACAGCCCACTGAGCGAGAATGGAGAGTACAGATACGAAAGTTGTCGTGGCCACCGCTATTTCAAACTTAATGTCAAACCCAGTAAGCCTACAGGAAAGCATGTACACTACTTTTGGAAGCTAAAAGATTAAATACAAAATCTTAAAACATTTTTATTAAACAACTAACCGATATTGGTTTGAAAGTTTTACTTTTTATATACAATTCATAAATTAATTTCCAATATTTCGCAAAGGTACGGAAGAAAGCTAAGATTATACCAATATTATAACCTGGAAAGCCAGCTAACAATTGCAATAGTTACAGGCCACGGATTCCTTAACTGGCGCCCGATCAGGGACCGCTCCTTATACGCGATCCTTTTTCTCCTGGCAATTCATCTGTCGTCTCACCGCAATGGTATGTTCTATTGAACAAATATGGCTGTACCCATGAGAACACAGCCATCATTCCAATGCAGCAGATAAAATTCACTGTACCCACGAGAACACGGTGATAATTGCAGAAAGTAAAAAGAATGCGTGTGAAGCAAATCGTGTCTTAGTAGGTTACGTGCACTTTAGTGTTCGCATCCAAAAAGGATAACACGATCCTTTCGAAAGAGCGGTGCCCAAGAACAAACGCATCTAAACGATTAATTTTTCATTTTTTTCTTTTTTCTCCAGCGGACGAGAAATTCGAGAATATATAAACAGCGAAGCAAGGACTAACATGTGCAGTGCAGTGGTCTTCCTAATGTATGGAAAAAGGCAATAAGCGCAGAAAGATAAATAAAAATTTAAAAGAAAGATATCATCAGCTCAATAAAAATATATTAAGGCCTCTTCAAAAAGAAAAGAAATCGAATGAATCCACCAATCATTGGTGTTAAAAAATTATAAATTTGGATCAATTAATTGAAATCGAAAGAATCTATCAATCATTTGTGTTAAGGAAATGATTTATAAGGGTAATTATAAATCAGAATCAATTATTTATTTAAAGTGCGGAGCCCAAGTGTAAAATTTTAATTGTGTGTTTTGTGAAACCCGAGTAGTGAAATCTAAGGGAATATATGTATGTATAGAATAGATGTATAGGTATATCCATATTGGGTGGTGTCGGTGAGTGAGCGAATTCAAAAAGGAAAAGAGAAATTATATATTAATATTTCACATTTGGCAACTTCTTCTAAGGCAAGAGATGGACGCAATAAATAAATCCATAACCGACTTGCGCGGGGGCAGTTAATGCCATATTAGGTCAAATGAAAGAATTAGACACTAGGTTGAGGACCTTAAAAACGAAACCGGTAGAAGCACCGAAGACTGTGTCGGACAACGCTGAAATCGAACTCTGCGTTCCTAGGAACGAGGCGGATTTGAGGGACATCTCTCGTCTGCCAGATTGTGTAAAAGAGTTACAGGTTTTTGATGGGAATCCAACACAGTATGTAACATGGGTGCACACTGTTGAGGGGATCCTTAAGCACTTTAATATTATTAGGGCTATACTACAACATATTCGGCAGAAAATAAGAGGGCCCGCCGATGCGGCCCTGGTGGCATACAACATTTTCGACAATGATTGGCGAGCCATAAAACAGTGTCTTTCTCTGCACTATGCGGATAAGAGAGATATAAAGACACTGCAACACCAGCTTAATCAATTGTCTCAAAAAAACTCGAAATTAGTCGAGTTCTATGTAGCTGTTATCCATCAACTCTCACTGATGGTGAACAAAATTAAAACCGAATCATTCAGTGAAGAAACGGTGACAGCACTCATGGAAACAGATAGGAATAGGGCTTTCGACATTTTTATTCGCGGCCTTAAAGGCGACCTAGCTAGAATGCTTACAGTGCAAAGGCGCAAGACTCTACCCGAGGCTTTCATATGTAGCCTGTTTAGAAATTAAAAACCTGAACTACAGGAATCATATGATTTATAACTCAAGCACATAAAATTCAATAACGGCACCATCAATCAGATGTTTAGGGTAGAACAGCACTACCGCAAAAAAGATTATTTTACAATTCTCATCAACAACGTTACTCACCTCCAATAGAGAGTACCCCTCCCGCAAGATCAACAGCACCGAAACCACAAGAAAAGATGGAATAGTGCTCTACGCAGTCGCGTAATGTTAATTACATGAATCGTCCTCGTGGCATGAATCCATTTAAGAGAAAGGCACATTCTGACAATTACGCACAAAAACAACAAAGAATGTACCACGTAGAAGCACCTCAGGAACTTCCTGACTTAAAATACGAGGAGTTGGTGGAGAACGAAGTCTGTGATGAGGTAAATTTTATGAGGGGCGCCCGTCCAGCGTTCCATATTAGGTTAGGCAGAAATTAGGTTAGGTTAGGTTAGGTTAGAGAAGGGGAGTGTGATGGTTAAACATCACTTCCACTCGGAGGCCAAGAGGCCCATTGTGATTCCCTTCATTTGTGTGGGTACACATAAAATTAACCTGTCCTATCACGTGGTGGCTGAAACCACCCCGTGCTCTTAATGAATTTTAGAAGATCCGATATATCTGCATTAGCCACGTCCGCAATCTCTGTAAAGAATCTTTGGCCTAGCGACACTAGCCGTCGATTCTGGAGAGCTGGGCAGTGGCAAAGCAGATGTTGGATGTCTCAGTTTCTTCCTCATCGCCGCAGCTCCGGCAGAGATCGCTGGATCCCGAGTCCCATTTCCGGAGCATTGCTCCAATGGGACAGTGTCCTGTGATCACTCCGACGAGCATACGGATCGAGTTACGGTCCAGCGACAGGAGCTTCTTTGTTTTTCCAATATTTAGCCCTGGCCACGATGATCTTGTCGTGTAGCTGTCTTTTTTTGTAAGCCAAGACGAGTTGGCCTCTTTAATGATTGTGTCGTTTGTGATCCGGTATAATGCGCTGATCGGTGGTTGCAATGGCGTGTCCGCTTCGCTGATGTTCATTTCAGACCCTTGCCTGGCCAATTCGTCTGCTCTTTCGTTCCCTGCGATTGAGCTGTGGCCCGGGACCCAGCAGAGTTTAAGTTTGGGGTTTCTGATGGACTTCAGTGAGTCGCGACATTTCCTGACATCCTTTGATCTCGTTATACAGGATTCTATTGACTTCAGTGCAGCCTGGCTGTCTACGAAGATAGTGATATAAGATGGTGGGATATCGGCTACCTGTAGGTGTTTGGCTGTTTTCTCTATTGCTAAGATTTCTGCTTGAAGAACGCTGCACAGGTCAAGGAGTCTGAATGATTCCTGTTTGTGGAGGGTATCAGAGTAGAACCCGGCCCCAGTGCCTGTGTCCATTTTCGATCCTTCGGTGAAGAGAGTGATCTCGTGGTCGTTGATTACGGCGTTTGATAGCCACTCTTCTCTGTCGGGGAAAAGGATAGGTATACTGAGAGAGAAGTCATTTTGGGGGGAAATATAGTCGTAGCTGCGAGGCTACTAAAATCATGTTTCCTTCCCAGGTCGTCTATTATCTTAAGTATGGCCGCATGTCCATAGTTGGCTTGCTTCCACAGAGAGGACTCTCTTAGTCTGAGAGCGCTCTTTGCAGCGCAGCTTTTTATGAATAGATCCAGGGGGAGGAGATGAAGAATCATGTCCAACCCTGCCTGCGGCGTGCTTCTCATGGCTCCCGTTGTACAAACAGCGGTTGACCTTTGTACTTTGTTGAGCATGTTAATATAGCTTTTCGTGCTACTAGCAGTCCACCAGACTAGGGCCCCATAAGTTAAAATGGGTCTGATGATTGCTGTGTACATCCAATGATTGATGTACGGTTGCAAGCCCCATCTTTTTCCGAAGGTCTTTTTTCATGCATAAAAAGCGTTCAATCCTTTTTTCATCCTTTCCTCCAGGTTCCTTTTCCAGGAGAGCTTTGAGTCAAGAATGATGCCTAGATATTTTGCTTCCGCTTTGAGTTTGAGTGGAGTGCCCTCTAACTTTGGGGGAGCAAATATCGGAATTTTCCTTTTCCTGGTGAACAAGACCAGCTCGGTTTTCTAGGGGTTTATTCTCAGACCGTTCTGTCTTGCCCACGAGGACAGTTCTCTCAGCGCAGATTCCATTAGTTCACTGATAGTTGGTAGAAATTTACCTTTTATCAAGATAACCAGGTCATCCGCGTACGCTATGATCTTTGTGTCTTTCTCCATAAAGAATTTGAGGATTTTGTTAACTGTAAGAAGCCACAGTAGGGGGGAGAGAACTCCTCCTTGTGGTGTGCCTCTAGTTGTCACTTTCCTTATAGAGCTGTGTCCAATGTCTGCATTGATAATTCTGTTCTTCACCATATTTTCAATCCAGATTATAATGGATTTGTCTACTTTTATGTCCTCAAGAGCTGTTGTTATGGCCTCTGTGTTTACATTGTTGAAGGCCCCCTCTATGTCGAGGAAGGCTGCCATTGTAAACTCTTTTAAGTTCAGCGAGCCCTCAATTTCACGGGCAACACTATGCAGAGCACTTTCCACTGATCTGCCTTTGAGGTAGGCGTATTGAGTGTCTGATAGGTCAAGCAGTCTCTCCAAGGTTTCTAATGGAAATGACGAGAGACTAATTGGCCTATAGTCCTTTGCGGCAGTATGGGATGGTTTACCTACCTTAGGTATGAAAATTACCTTTATTTCTTTCCACTGTGTTGGGATGTACCCCGTGCGCAGGCAATTGGAAAAAATGCTTACGAAATGGGGTACAGTGTAGATCTGTGTTTTTTGAAGCATCGTTGGCAAGATATCGTCCGGGCCCGGAGATTTAAAGGGTTTGAACGAATTTAGTGCCCATGATACTTTATCCGCTGTGATAATCGTGTTTATTACTTCTTCGGTTGTGTGAGCCGTAGGAACCGTCGTCTCGAAGGGGACTGTGGTTTCAGGGGTTTTACAGCCTGGGAAGTGGGTTTCAGTCAGCAGTTCTAGAGATTCCTGACTGGATTATGTCCAAGAACCATCTGGTTTAAGGATGAATCCCGGAACGCAGGGGTCCTTGGATAGGATCTTCCTGAGCCTTGCGGCTTCGTTGAGATCCTCTATTGATTGGCAGAACTCCCGCTAGGATTTAGATTTTGCTGCTCTTGTTTTGCTTTTGTATTCGTTGAAACTGGATTTGTAATTATTCCAGTCTTCGGTTCTTTTTGAGATCTTTGCTCTATTGAATAGAGTTCGGGTCCTGGTCCTGAGTTGCTTTAGCTCTGTGGTCCACCAGCCTGCGCTGGTCTTCCTGCGAGCACGTTGCAAAACCTCGGTCCCAACTTACCGTCAGTGGATCTGCATTATATCGGGGTCGATCCCAGGGTTGAAACAGGAAATCAAAGAATAACCGAATCACCCCCGACTTAAATCAGGTCATCTCCATCAGATGTTACGAATAATCTACGGGACGTAGATCTTTAAAGAGGGAGGAGTTAACATGACGCACTTGACCCTGAACCCAGTGCAGGGTAACAGACTTTAGGCGAAGTTTGTTCAGGTGCATACTCGTTCCCATGACAACAGAAGGAGCATTCGATCGCACCGGGATCATATTGCAACATAGCGAATACGCGTACCGACACGAAACTGATGAGTCGGCACACTGGACGATGAGAACGGCGGCTACCTATGGGAGGCAAACTAGATTTAAGTTTAGTCTAAGCTGGAATTACGGACGAGACAGTCGTGTTAAGAAATCAATTTTAAATTAATACAAACGGTGTAATTATTGTGTGGAGATTTAGTCGGACCGTGATTTTTTTTGAGAATCCCCTCAACGTATTCCTAAACTTTTACTTATTTATTTATTTATTTATTTACTTATTACTTATTTATTTATTTATTTATTACTTATTTATTTATTTTGTTTACCTATTATTTACTATTTATTATATTTATTAAACATAGAAGCTCCGTGCAGGGACGGGTTAAGAATATCCCTGCAGCAATACCTCTCGCTTGTCGTAAAAGGCGATTAAAACAAAGGTAAACAAAAATCACATCTAGGCAATTTAGAAAACACCAAGGTGAGCCTAGGGACACATATACCACCATTAAACTGCCCCACAAGTGTACATGCAAATCAGTGGGTTGACACGACTGGAGATCACCAGTGTTGTAAGAGTAAGATCAAACAAAAAAATCTGGAGCATGCCCGTGTCACAAAAAAAAAAAAAAAAAAGGCAGGCCGAAAAACAATTGAGCAAACAAATGCAAAAGCACCAGCATTTGATTGGCTTCAGCGATGAAGTAATCCCAAACCGGGAAGCCTGCCGCTACTTTCTGAGGTCAAACCGGCGGCCCCCACAAGCGGACCAGTAGGAATGCAGTTAAGTGGGGAGGTTATGGTCCTACACTTCTGACCATAACAACGCCGGAAAAAGGAAAAGAAGAAGAAGAAGATTAAACATAGATAGAACTTTATTTCGTACAAGTATTTTACATTATAATAAAGGGTCCGCCATCTAACGTTTTTTTTTTCAAGTAGTGCTTATTTCGTGAATGGTAACACTTAGCTCATGTCTGATTTGACAGATAATTAGTTTTATCCTTCCGCTGAACGAATATGGTTGTGTATACGCTTGAACAACGCTTCGCTAAGTGGGCCTGCTATCGACTTACAGAAGATGCCGATTTTGCCAAAAAAATCATCTTTTCAGATGAAGCTCATTTTGATCTTGGCGGGTATGTAAACAAGCAAAATTGTCGCATTTGGGGCACAGAAAACCCGCACGCATACATTGAAAAGCCGGTGCACCCAAAACGAGCCACTGTTTAGTGCGGATTTTGGTCCAGAGGCCATTGGGCCATTTTTCTTCGAAAATGAGCAAGGAGTCAATGGCGATCGTTATCGGGCCATGTTGAACGAATTTTCGTTCACAAAAATTGAAGAGGAGGATATTGGCAACATTTGGTTTCAACAGGAAGGCGCTACGTGCCACACAGCCGAAGCTACACTCGATGTTTTGCGCCCTGTTTTTGAAGATCGCATTATCAGCCGCAGAGCTGATGTCGTTTGGCCACCTCGGAGCTGCGATTTGACACCGTTGGACTATTATTTGTGGAGTGCCGTCAATGATAAGTGTTACGCCGACAAGCCAGAGACAATTGACGCTTTAGAGGACAATATTCGTGAAGCCATTGGTGAAATACAGCTGCACACAATTGATAATGTGCTTAAAAATTAGACCGATCGTGTAGGCTTCTGCATGGTCAGCCGAGGCAGCCATTTGAATGAAATTATCTTCCATTATTAACCGGAAGGATTGTACTTTCAAATAAAAAAAGAAATTTGAGAAAATATTCAGTAGTTTTTTTTATAGCATTTTCAAAACAAAAAAAAGTTATTTTGCGGACCCTATAGTATGACATCGCACATTGTACAGAGATATGATAACGTATTTTATCTTTCAACTGAAACATTGTTCTCCTTGATGAACATTTTACGGCTACGAAAAAGAATATCTTAGAAGGAAAAAACGAAAAAAAACCTTCTATACAAAATTAATCAATATATTACATATAGATAAAAATATAAATATCAGCAAATTAGCAATAAATAAATAATTAAAATAGAAATATACAGAAGATAAATAGATAAATAAATAAATAAATAAATATTCAAATTAGTAGTAAATAAATAACAGGTATATATGTATATTAATAAATAAATATATTTATTAAACATATTTTATTTACTTAATTATTACATAGATATTTATTTATTTATTACTTATTTATTTTTTGTCCTTATTTATTGCTTAGTATTATTTGATTATTACACATTATTTATTTATTTACTATTTTTTGGTTATTATTTATATATTCATATATTTATACAGGGTGTCCCACGAGCAGTGTGCCAAAAACGTAGAGCGTGTAGGTCTGGTCAAGACAAGAAAAAAATCGTATGGGAGGGGGGGGGGGGGGTCTATTCCCCCCCGTTTAGCCGGGAGGGGCAGTTTTCTAACAAAATTGACTTAATTTGGAAAAAAAATTATTAAAAATCAACAGTTACATCCACAATGCCGTGATATACTTTTTTGTAAAGCCAGAAACCTCTTCTTTAATCTTGTTTCTAAACGAAGCTGTTTTAAGGAATAGTTTTTGAGAAATTAATTTTCAAACTCAAAATTTTGAAAAAAAAAAATTTCGAACTATTTTTTTTCAAAATTGTATGTAATTAAGTACTAATTTTTTGTCAAAAATTCAATTCTCTTATTAGTTTTTAGTTAAAAACAGAAAACCGGATGCAAAAATGTTTTGTAGTTTTTGAGAAATTAAAAAAAAACCCGAACCATTTTTTTATAAGAAAAATCTTTTTTTTGGTTTTAACGCGGCTGGACTTGTAGGCAAATTAATGTATGAAACATTGACATCTTTTTTATTATTTTTAAAAAAATTGGAGTTTAATTATAATCAATTTTCAATATGATCCCCATTTTTTAGAAGGTAAAGATTATATCTCCTTCTAATGACTGCACATAAGTCAAACAATTTTACTCCAGACTATTTCCACATCCGTAAACATAATTCTTCATGAATCCCCACACATAAAAATCTAGAGGAGTTAAATCTAGTGATCTAGGTGGCCATTCCGTGGGGCCCTTTCTTCCGATCCAACGGTCACTAAAATGATCATCCAGCCAGTTTCTAACCCGTAAGCTGTAGTGTGCTGGTGCTCCATCTTGCTGGTAGATTAAATTATCTGCTATGGCCAAAGGAACGTTGTCCATCAAATCGGGCAAAAGGTCTCGTAGGAACTGCAAGTATGATTCTCCATTAATAACGGCATTCAAAAACCTTTGAAAATTTCAAAATTTTGAGTTTGAAAATTAATTTCTCAAAAACTATTCCTTAAAACAGCTTCGTTTAGAAAAAAAGATGAAAGAAGAGGTTTCTGCCTTTACAAAAAAGTATATCACGGCATTGTGGATGTAACTGTTGATTTTTAATAATTTTTTTTCCAAATTAAGTCAATTTTTTAGAAAATTGCCCCTCCCGGCTAAACGGGGGGGAATAGACCCTCCCCTCCCATACGAGTTTTTTCTTGTCTTGACCAGACCTACACGCTCTAGCTTTTTGGCACACTGCTCGTGGGACACCCTATCTATATATAAATATATATTTTATAAATATAAATATCTATTTTTTTTTTTTTGAGGAATGAGAGGTTTTTCTTTTCCTCTCGGTATAAGATTTCGCTTCATCTTAACTCTTGAGATTCATAATATATCATTATTCAGATGTAAAACTTAAGTCATAACTCTGTGTAAATTATACGATTACAACCAAATTTGAATTGAAAGTTAGAATTAAGTCAGCATTGTAAGGGGTAACGCTGCCCAAAGTTTAGATAAAATAATTATCTTTTTTAATCGAATAAAGTTTATAATTTATTAATTTGTATATGGATTATTAAGTGATCTATTGGGCAATAACTTCCCCTTTCTTTAAGAATTTTGATTTTGATTTTGGTGAGGGCTCTAGCCCCATTTTATTGCGCTTAATTCAAGCTATATACTAAATTTAACTTACAATCTAGGAAACTAAGAAACTAAGTGTATTTTCGTATTCGTATTTTATTGAGTATAATAAATAACACAATGCTACAAGACAATAAGATCTTTTGAGAAGCATAAATTATTTAAATGACAAAGTGTGTAAATTTATATTAATCGAACGTAACTTTCAAAGAACAAAACTCAGGCCTAGACTAAAATGGAATATGATATAAAGCATGTATGTAATATGTATAGATATAAACATAATAAGACAACCAATTATGTATTAAGTCGTGATACTGTTATCAGAGAGGTGGATCAAAAGTTTTCTTTGGAATTCGGCAATCGAGTTTATTGTCTGCAGATCGTGTGGAAGACCATTCCACAGACGAATTGCAGATACGAAAAAGGAATGTTCTCCAATGCAATGAGTGAATCGAGGTAAAATTAGTTTGAGGCCGCGTGCTGAGTGCGCAAACGTTAACATGTGATGTAAGTAATCAGGGCACATGTGATGAATAATTTTGTACAGTTTAAGAATATAACGATACCTCAGAAATACATCCAAACTTAGACAACCCAAAACATCAGTTATTAAATGGGACACACTACAATACCTGGGGACATTATAGATAAATCGGATACAATCGTTGAAAGCAACATTTAATCTCCTCTTGCATTCAAAGTCAAGATATGGATACACAGAACAATTATATGTAAAAAATGGCATTAATAAACATTTAAATAAACGCATTTTCATGGATTTTTCCAGTACGTGACTAAAATGTCGCAGGCATCGCAGGCCAGCGTATATTTTTTTAATGGTATGTGCTGTTGCACTACAGCAACTTAAGGAGGAATTAATGTAGTAGCCAAGGTATTTCACAGACTTCTCAATGGGAATAATACTACCATTCAATACTATCGAAGGAAAATCTCGTAAGTCAATATTACTGCCTGAGCAAATAAGGCTTGTAGATTTAGCGGGATTAAGTTTAAGTTTATTAAGTGCTGACCATTTTGCTACATTGCTAAGATCCTCATTTATTCTTGCGACGCAGTCTTCACTTAAACCGATGGGGCGAGTTATATAAATTAAGACGTCATCAGCATACATGTGAAGTTTGCAATTTTGAATCACTTGCGGAAGATCGTTATTATACAGAGAAAATAAGAGGGGACCCAATACAGATCCCTGTGGAACACCTATATTGACAGTATATGGATCGGACATCCCCATTTCTGTGATAACCGTTTGGATACGATTATACAGATATTTTTGTGTTAACCTTAAGGAAGATGGAGAGAAATTGAATTTCTGTTCCAATTTCGATAACAGTATAGAATGATCAATACAGTCAAATGCTTTTGAGAAATCAAGTAGTACTAAGACTCCTATGTCCCTCGAATCTAACGATGACCTAAGGTCACTTGTCACCTTCAAAACCGCTGATTCACAGCTGTGTTTTGCTCGGAAACCAGATTGCCAGCACGATAACAAATTGTTTGCATTAAGATATTGCTGTATCTGATGGGCAAGTATTTTTTTCGAAGGCTTTAGCTAAGAAACAGAGTATGCTAATTGGTCTGAAGTCCGATGGACTTTGAGGGCAATTTTTCTTCGGTCTCGGAATAATGTTTGCATATTTCCATTGGTCTGGAAATTGACAACTATAGATGCAAAAGTTAAAAATATGCGTTAAGTAGGGAAGCAAATGAGGAAAAAGTAGCTTTAGAAATTTTGGATTAATGCCGTCAGGACCTGCGGTGTTTGATTTAACAGACATAATTGCTTTAGTAACATCATATTCCGTGACACATTCAAAGGTAAAACCATTGAACATGTCGAGGACAGAGGGATTCGCAACTGGCACAACATAAGATGGACTATCTGAATCAGGTTTAAAGTAGCTGCTTACTACATTTGGACACAAGGAACAATTTTGAGCCTTATTAGTCTCTGTTACACCCAGATTTGCTAAATTTCTCCACAATAGTTTAGGATCCATTTTAGAGTCAAGTTGGCTTTTTACGTAAGAACGTTTGGAGTTCTTAATCATTGAGTTGACTTTATTTCGAGCCACACAGTACTGTCTTTTATTGAACTGTGTCGGGTTCCTCTTGAAACGTCTAAAAAATAGTTCTCTTTCTTGTATAAGCTCTTTAATTTCATTTGAGTACCAGGGGCAATTTTTTGACTTGATTTGTTTCGACTTAATCGGAACATATACATCAAATAAAAACTTCACAAGACTATTAAGGATGTCTACTTTTTGATTAATATCAGGTGTTAGATATAAGTCAGACCAGTTGAGATTATAGAAGGTTTCCAACAGGTTGGAATAATTTAGATTTTTAAATGACCTAAAACTAATAGTATTATTACAGTTATATTTATTAACATTACATTTTACGGAGCAAAACAATATGTCATGAATAAATTCGCTAGTAGGTGTCAGTTGATCAACACATAAAATGTTAGTTTCAGTATTAGTTAAAAACAGGTCTATTAGTGAAGGGTTAGTAGAGGATTGGTAGCATGTGGGATAACGAGTATTTACTAGCGAAAGTCCTACTTTATTACAGAAATATTGAAAGAGACTAGATGTGTTATTGCACTTAAAATAATTAACATTAAAATCACCACCGACCAAGATCTTATCATACTTCGAACTAAAGCCCATGAATATATCTTCTAGTTCGGCTAAATTGTTTTCGTTAAATTTATTGGGTGGTGAATAGACAACCACTAAGAGTATTCTGTCAGCATCATTGTAAATTTCCACGCAAAGAAACTGTATTACAGATTTATAAGACGAATAGACACATTTAGCTTTAATATTACTTCGAATATACATACATACACCACCACCAGTTCTGTCATTACGATCATTTCTGAAAAGAGTGAAACCAGGTAGTTGTACACTTTGTGACGACCTACTACTTAAAAGCCACGTTTCAGAGACCAAAAGCACATCAACTTTTGAGCTACTAAAAATTTGATATATGATAGTATATTTAGAAGAAATACTTCCAGGATTAATATGGCAGACATTAAGACCTCGCTTAGATCCACACATTGCATTAAGCCCTTATACCGTCAGGATGGTTGTGCTGCTGGATGGTAAGTGCTGACGTTAAAGTCGAAACAGTTTTTCTCATTAACATTCCGCAGCATACGGGAGATAGGTTCATTGGAGCCATAGGAGGTACGTACATAGAAGAAATGTGGGTACATAGAAGAAACGTGGATTTCGTGTATTACGAGGGATAGTGTTAAAAAAGATAGAGTTATAAAGTGGATGGTACCTGGAAGGAGTCGATAGATGAAATGGATGTCGGATATCCTTCTTCGTTCTTCCAGCGAGTTCAAGTTAATAAGTTTTAGGCGGTCTTGATAGGGAGATAGGATCAAAAGATTGTCCCAGGGTAAGCCACGAAGAGCAAAACGGAGAAAACGACGTTGAACACTCTCAATTCTGGAAATGTGTGAATGATAAAGGAAACCACACTTGATAGCATATTCGAGAATAGGGCGAACAAAGGGATTGGAAAACTCTTTAGATTATCGTTTCACGAAGCCGAGTGCAGAATTGGGCTTAAGAATTATATCGCTGATATGTGCATGGACATTGAGTTCCTGATCGCATAATACACCAAGAGCACGGATCACCTGAACAGTAGAAAGGGGTTGATTATGGAGAAAGTAGAGGCAGGGAGGAGGTTTGTTACGTTTGCGGGAGAAAGTAATAGATTGACACTTGAAAATGTTAAGGTCGAGGCAGTTCTTGGAGCACCAGGTGGAAAAGCTATTGAGGTCCGATTGAATAAGGGAGGAGTCATGTTCTGAGGAAATTATCTCAAAGAACTTAGCATCGTCGGCATTTGAGAGATGGGGGAATGTTTGATAACCATTTCAATATCGTTAATGGTGAGGATAAAAAGAAGCGGGCCTAAATGACTGCCTTGGGGGACACCGGAGGAAGCAAGGAAGGGGTTAAAGAGGGCAGATCTACAGCGAATGCTGTAGTTGCGATTTTCCAGGTAAGAGGAGATCCACTTTAATAAGATAGGCTCAAAGCCAAGAGAAGACAGTTTGAAGAGTATTAATCTGTGTGAAATTTTATCGAAGGCCTTACTGAAGTCAGTTGAGATAACATCGACTTCCTTGCGATTTTCTAAGGCTGAAAGGGTGAAGGAAACGAACTCAATAAGGTTTGTGGTTGTTGACCTATCTTTGAGGAAGCCGTGTTGTCTGGAGGAGATTAAAGACTTGCATTGAAAAATTAAATTATCATACAAAATACTTTCGAAGATTTTGGGTTTATGAGAGACTTTGACACCTTTTTGTGTATAGGTGTTATAAAAGAGGTTTTCCATATCCGGGGAAATTCACATTGAGAAAGCGATAAGCTGAAGTTTTTTGAGGGAGGTAGAGAGGAACATTTTTTTAAAAGTATAGCAGGGAGGCCGTCGGGGCCAGGGGTGAATTCATCATTAAGTTGCTTTAATCTTTCTTCGATGATATCGGGGTCGACACTACGAGAGAGGAATGGTCCAAAGGAGAAGTTTGGTAAATATTTGAAATAAGTAGGATCGAATGCAAAGGAATCATGGATGAAAGATTGATTGAAGAAGGTGGCAAAAAGGTTGGCATTGTTATGAGAATTATTGGAAGTTTCATTATTGAAGGAGAGACAGTTTGGGTAGCCTTCGGATTTTCCTTTGTAATTAACAAACTGAAAGAAGGACATGGGTTTATTTATAAGGTTGGTTTGCATCTCGACTAAGTAGTGTTGATAGAGAGAGTTATAAAGCTCTACAAAATACAGGTAAGTACCGAAATAGTTACAGAAGTCATTTGGGGTTTGAGCACGAAGTTGTCCAGAGCTTGTTCCGTTTGTTTCTCAAAGAACGTAGTCTGCGATTATACTAAGGTGGGGAGGTGGAGGAGGTTTTACCATATGTCGAGAAAAGGGTACGTAAAGGGAGACAGAATTAAATATTTCTTTGTAGAATATAGATATGACATCACTTACGGTAAGGTTGTTGAAATTAAAAGGAACACTATTGAGATATTCATTGATTTGACGGAAGTTGGCTTTGTGGAAATCGTGAGACATTCGAACAGTGGGGGGAGAGTTCTGTATAGGGGAGTTGTAAAAGAACGAGAGAAGAAGGGGAGGATGGTAGTTGTCGACGGTTGATAGGGACAGCGGACAAGCTGAAAATGAGGACTAGTTGTCTGCCCATGTAATTTAAAATGCCGGTGACTTGGTTAAGTCTGGAATCAGCTAGGCGATCAGAGAAGAGAAATTCTTTGGCTGCAATGGGATTAGAGGCAATGTAAAACGATTGGTCGTCTGAAGAGATCCATTTAAGGTGAGGAAGGTTGAAGTCACCGAGAACTAGGATCTCGTCTTGGGGATCTCGTAAATTAATTAAATTATCGATTGTATCAATGGCCACGTTAGATGTTTCAATAGGTTGTGATGGCAAAATGTAAAAGCAGATGACGTAGAGCGATTTCCGGGGTAATACAATCTTAATCGAAACAAAGTCGAGACATGGACGGCTAGAAGAACACCGCGGAATGGACAACCATCAGTAGGTCGGTTAACATCACCGTCGCGATAAACGTTAAAGTTGGATGGGAATAGTTCAAGGTTGTTTATACTAAGGATAAGGTTCGTTTCGGTTAAGGCACAGATTTAAAAAGGTAAGGCATGTGATTGCTGCAGGACTGCCTAAGTTTTAAAGCGCTTACGCGTTCTGATAATAAAAGGTAAGAGGAAGGTTTTCGGGGAGCGTTAGAGTGGCAGGGAGGAAGAGACTTTTAGGGACGAAAAAACCTATCATGGTTAGCTTTGCTACGCTGAAGGTGCGATATACGCTTTGAGTCTGAAGGTCTGAAGGTAGCAAGATCGTTTGATACTTTTTTGGGTGAGATATTGAAAAACTCGTGATATTTTATGAAAAGGTTCTTGAGGGTAGTGAAATCGGTGGGCAGATCTTCCTGTTGTATTGAGACCATTACGCTGGTGCTTGTTTTAGCTTCATAGCAAACCGAGTCTGATTTGTCATGAAGATAAGCCAAGAAGAGACGAATGTTCTCATAGATCTTTTTATCTCTTAGGCTGGAGAGAGCGTATTGATATTCGTTGGGGTCAATAGATTGCTGGGTAAGAAAGATATGGAGGGGCAGATGTTGAAGAAAATTGGTTTGTAGATGGTGGGAGAGATTAGGATCTGACTATAGCTGAGGTATTAGACTTGGCATTTTTGTCGACATTGAGGGAGCTTTTGATAACGCTACTTTTGACAGCATGTGTAATGCTGCTAGACGGCATGGCGTAGATGAAGCACTGGTTTTGTGGATCAAAGCAATGCTCGTGCACAGGACACTGATCGCTGATGCAGGCCTCGAACATTGTGTCAAGTCTGGAGTAAACAGGGGCTGTCCGCAAGGTGGCGTCTTGTCTCCGCTGTTATGGTGCATGGTGGTCGACTCTCTGCTAGATGATCTCAATGCCTCTGGAATCTATGCCCAGGCCTATGCGGATGATGTTGCTGTTCTCTCTGTCGGCTCATGTTTAGCGAATGTCTGTCTCAAAGCGCAGGCGGCGCTAAACGTGATCGAAGACTGGTGTACGAGAAATGGGCTGTCGGTTAATCCTCTTAAGACCGATGTCGTTCTCTTCACGAGAAGGAGGAAAACAACTGGAATTTTTTTTTTTTTTTTTCTTCTTTTTGAGGCTTCGGCTATCTGTTGGAGCACTCAGACACAAATACTGGTCCATTGTACTGCCAGACAGACACCTTAGATGGCGTTACAAGCTCATGAAGAGCCAGAGGCCAAGCTTCTTTTATTCACTTATGTTGTGTGCGATTTGTTTTCCACACAAGTGAACGGAACCTATTGTTTAATGCCGATTCCGAACGGCGAGAGCCGAGAAGCTTTTTACAACGGGGGGTTTTGCCAGTACCCCGCCGAGGAGAGAGGCCCAGAAATAATCATTTGATGGCGTTGGTGTTATCGGGATCCGAACTCGCTCATCATGCGTCAGCGGCCGACACACTACCCACTGCGCCAAGGCGCTCTCTGAACTGAACAACTGGCATTACTCAGCTGGTGCTAAAAGGCATTCCCATCCCTATATCCAAGGAAGCTAAGTATCTGGGTAACAAACTTTTCTGGTCAAAACATGTTGAGTCCAAAACCACCAAAGCGCTGTCAGCTTTCTGGCAATGCAAAGATGCCTTTGGCAAAACATGGGGCTTATCGCCGAAAAAGGTCCTTTGGATCTACACGGCAATGGTAAGACCGATAATCTCATATGCATCGGTTGTTTGGTGGAGCAGGCTGACACGAAAACACGCTGTGGCTACACTCACCAAACTCCAAAGAGCGGTCTGCCTCAGTTGCACGGGGGCTTTCCCCAGCACACCGGGAGCTGCTTTAGATGCTATGATGAACCTTCCACCCCTTGACATATATATCAGAGGGTGTGCACTGAAAACTATTTCTCGCCTAAAGAGGAATGGTCTTTGGCACAACTCGCAGTGGAGTGAAAGTGTACTGGAGAGAGAAATATCCTACGACCACTGTCTCATGGATATGCCCTCTGACGCAATGACACCTGCCATCCTACTGCGCTGTAACTACACAGTCACATTTCCTTGGCGTCAGGACTGGCTTTGGCCAGACACTGAACCTGGAATAGAATATCTTCGCATCTTCACAGATGGCTCCAGGACTGATCTGGGATCCGGCGCCGGAGTTTTCTTCGAGCGCGAAAACATTCGACTGCACTTCTCGTTCGGAAAATGTGCGTCTGTCTTCCAGGCGGAGATTTACGCAATCCTAATGGCCATGCACTATGTTGTGAAACACAGATGGAGGGGAAAGAGCATACATATGTGTCTGCAGTGACAGCCAAGCTGCACTCAAAACTGTATCCAATCCTCTGTCCAACTCCAAACTAGTGCATGAACTCAAGACCTTTTTGAACAAAGTCAGAAGACTTAATTCACTTAGGCCTGTATGGGTTCCAGGTCACTCTGGAATCCCAGGAAACGAGATCTCCGATAAACTCGATAGAAAAGGCTCAGAGGAGAGTTTCTCAGGACCTGAACCCGCCTTAGGTCTACCAGCTTCAACGGTTAAATCTGACATCAATGACTGGGTCTTTAACGTACACAGTCGCAGATGGAGGGAATATCCAGGATGCAGGATGACTAAGCGCGTACGCCCTGACGTCTGTAAAAAGTCCGCAACATTCTTCTTATCCTTAAGGAGAAATGACTGCAGAAGGCTAACGGGCGTCATTACGGGCCATTACACTTTTGCCAGGCATCTCTACGTGCTTGGCATCAGTGAGACGCCTACCTGTGCTGCTTGTTGCGAGGAGGACGACACAGTGGAACATTTTTTCTGCGACTGTCCCGCCTTCGCTCGTTCACGGTGGCGCACCCTTAGGGCCGACGACGTGGTGGGTGCCGAATCTCTTAGCTCAACATCACTGAAGCCCCTCCTCACTTTTCTCCGGACAACGGGGAAAATACAATAAAGACAAGGTGTCTGTCTGGTAGTACAATGGACCAGTACTTGTGTCTGAGTGCTCCAGCAGATAGTAGAAGCCTCCAACAAAAAAAAAAAAAAAAGATAGGGCGGGTGTTGAGGGGTTAAGGATGTGGAAGCTTCGAAAATTAGGATACTTGGTTCCGGACTTAAGGTCGAAATTTGGAAATGAGTTTGGATCCGTTTCGTGTGCTAGGGTTGGAGGTGATAAGGTTGTATTGGCAGAAGAACTAGTTGGGTTCAGATGAAAGCTGACCCGTTGGCGTTGTGGTTTTGGTGGAACTGACGGAGAAGACGTATATGGGAAATTGATGGGTGGTTAAAAATTGAAAAGAGTTTGGTTTTGTAGCTCCAGTTATCGTGGGGATTAGAGGGGGTTGTCGAGGAAAGGCGTTGAATACACACGCAACGTCCTGTCGTTAAGTTCCTCTAGACAGGAGAAAACATGGCGGCCGGACACTTCCGCATTATTTTTTCTATCTATCTTCGTTTGCGACCACACACAGTTCTTTCCTTTGTACATCTTACAAATAAACCCACATAAAGAAACAAAAAAAAAGGCAAAAACGCTTGCTTTTCAATTAAATAGTTTTTCCATGGTGACCCCGACGTGATTTCACGCAATAGTAGTAACAGTCAAATAAGTACCAAGCCACGTGTCGCGCATATCACTTTTTAAATAAAAGTAATCAACAATGCCGTCCGAAGAAAAATCTACCAAGGAATCAAGGAAATTGGATGTCCTGAAAATTCGGGGCACTGTAGTATCCAAACAGATGGATCGAGTGAAGGAGTTCATGAACAGCCTTCCGGAGGATGCAACAGTTGCGCAGTTAGAGCTTCGCCTCTCCGCGCTGGATACCGCCTTCACCGCCTTCGAAGAGCTTCAAGTCAAAATCGAAGAATTGGATCTAGACGAGATACAAAATGAAGAAGACATTCGCGCAAGGTATGAAGAAGTATACAACATTCAGCCAGCGATTACGGTAAGAATTCAAACACTTAAACCCAACCATAAGGAAAGAGATACGCATGTCCAAACAAAATCTGCTGAACAACTTAAACTACCTAAAATTAACATGCCAATATTTACAGGTGAGATTACCGAGTGGTTGGACTTCTTTGAATCCTTCAAATCCCTCATACACTCCAATCCTTCTCTAAATAAAACAACGAAGTTTCAATATCTGAAATCATCACTTGGCGGAAGTGCTTCACACGCTAGTCGCTTGAAATAAACAGCACAAACTATGATGCTGCCATCAAAATTCTCGTCGATCGATATGAAAACAAGAACCTTATTTGTGCAGAACACCTTCGAAAAATATTTGAAGTTCCTGCAATTTAAAGACCATCAGCCACGAGACTTCGCGAACTTATCGACGGAATTAACAGCCACTTACGAGCCTTATCATCTTTCGGCCGCCCAGTCGACAAATTAGATGATCACATCATATATGTATATCGTCGTATCAAAATTGGACAATGCCACCCGGAGCAAATGGCAGGAAGAATGCCCAACAGAAGACCTAACATCAATTGCTGGACTGATCCAATTCATCGATAAGCGCTGTCAAGTACTGGAGTGTTATTCAGCAAGCAGCAATGTGCGGGCAAGTACAATTCCTCTAAATTCTCCAAGCAAGGCATTAACTATTACCAGACACTCAGAACCAAATAAAAACAAGTGTTTATATTGTAACAATTTAGGTCTTATAATTCAGAAATGCTATTCCTTTCTTAATCTACCCTTAGCCTCTAAACAGCGATACGTACAGGGGAATCTGCCTTAATTGCTTAAAACACGACCACAATGTTAAAGAATGCCGCTCCTCTTTCTGTCGTAAATGCAACAAACCGCATCACACCATTCTTCATCCATAACGGAGCGTTTTGCACACATCCTAGGGGCATGGGGACAAAAATTAAACATACAAGTTCGAGGCATTGGTTCTATTATGACATCCTGCAAATTCAAAACAAACATTATTTTGAAATCTCGATTCAACGAAATTCGTCATACCGTAGATGCCATGGTGATTAAAGGGATTACGCAAGCCATTCCCGAAAATCAAATCGATATTTCTGACTGGAAAATACAATTGAATATTAACCTAGCCGATCCACAGTTTAGTAAACCAGGCCGTATTGACATTTTACTTGGCGCAAGCCATTTCTTTCACTTTTATCTGTCGGTCAAGTTCTAATCAATGAAAATTTGCCAGTCCTGCAAAACACAGCCTTAGGATGGATTGTCTCCGGTGCAATCAAGAATAAAATAATTGTACTAATACCACATCTAGCCATGCATACACATTTTTTACGGAAGACCATGAAGATATCGAAACTATCATGAAGTCTTTCTTGAAAATCGAAAACTTGATGACACCATTCACAATACAAGAACAAGCATGTGAAGATTTGTTTAATAAAAGCCACGAGCGGCTCGCAAATGGACGTTATAAAGTGCGACTGCCTTTCAAGACAGTCAAGGGAAATCACATCACATGCGTCGGTTTATCGGTCTGGAGAGAAGATTACGCAGGGATGAGAGCATCGCTAGGGATTATATACAATTTATGCGTGAGTATGAAGCCCTCTCCCACATGAAGCTTGTCGACCAAGTTGAGTACGATCAACCACATTTTTTCGTAACCATTGTGTCTTCAAACCGGGAAGCTCGACAACCATGTTGCGGGTTGTATTTGATGCGTCCTCCAAGACCGACAGTGGACTTTCGTTAAACGACATCGTGCATGTTGGCCCTATATTACAATTGGACTTATTTTCAATTGCACTACGCTTTCGATATCACAAATATGTATTTACTGTGGATATCATTAATTTGTATCGACAAGTAGTCTTGCACGAAGAAGATCAAAGATTTCAGTACATTCTTTGGAGGGTATCACCTGAAAAAATTTGAATTTATAAACTATGTACATACAGTCATTTATGGAACCAGCCCGGCTTCGTTTCTGGCGACCAGAGTACTATATCAACTCGCAGATGGTGAGTGCAATAACTTTCCAATTGGGGCAAACGCGTTCAGAAATGATTTCTATGTGGACGATACTCTCTCGGGTGCTGACACTCTTAATGATATTCTAAGAATAAAGTTTGAGTTGCGATCTATTTTAAATCGAGGTGGATTTGAATTAAGTAAACGGTGTCCCAATGCAGACGCTGTTATAATTGATATTCCAACGAAGGATCGAGAAGAGTTATTTCATTTAAGACATGACAATGTAGTTAAAACCCTGGGCTTAATATGGGAGCCACGCAACGACGTCTTTAAAATCAAGGTCAATCTGCAGCGACTAGACAGAGTAACAAAAAGAACAGTATTGTCTGACGTAGGTCGGCTGTATGATCCCTTAGAGTTGATTAATCCTATTATCGTCAAGGCAAGACTCTTTATGCAAGGTTTGTGGCAAAGCAGCTACACTGGGATGAAGCAGTACCTCAAGATATGTATCAAATCTGGAAAATGTTTAGAGAAGATCTTTTAAATCTCGAAAGAATATCAATTAAGAGGCATGTTATGGAAACTAGTGTACGTGAGTCTGAGTTGCATGCATTCTCAGATAGTTCTGAGAAAGCGTATGGAGCATGTGTGTACATTAAATCGTACAAGGAAAAGGATGTGGCGGCAATGAATTTACTCTGTGCTAAATCCAAGGTTGCACCTATTAACAAACATCGCCTGACAATTCCCAGACAAGAGTTGTGTGCGGCTGTAATGATGGTATAACTAGTTGAAAAGATCAAATCCGCCACCAAGCAAGAGTTCAATAAATGCTGTTATTGGACTGACTCAAGCATTGTCCTACATGGATCTCCGAACAAAATCACAAGTGGACAACATATACATATCGTGTGGCGGGCATTCAAAAGGTGTCGGAAATTAATCAATGGCGTCATGTGCAGGCTATCTCTAATCCCGCTGACTTCTTATCCCGCGGGTGCAGTCATACTGAATTGTTAGCAAACGACACATGGCCGATCTGCCAAGGGAACCTCTCCAGTCAAGGCCTACGTCGCAATATTCATCTGCTTCAGCCCTAAAGCAGTGCATTTGGAACTGGTAGGCGATCTTAGTACTGCCAACTTTTTAGGTGCTCTGCGGAGATCCTTCGGCAGAAGAGGACTAAGCAAGATAATTTATAGCAATTACATCGGTACACGAAATGAATTAAAACATTTATATTCACAGCTAGCATCTACAGAATCCCAGAAAGCAATCAGCAATACGTTGGCTCAGGAGGGCATAGAGTGGTGAACGATTCCTCCGAGGTCGCCTCACTTTGGAGGCATATGGGAGGCCGCAGTTAAGTTCGCCAAGAATCACATGAGGCATATTCTGCGTCTGGCCTCCTTAACCTATGAGGAGTTCAATACAGTCGTATTGATTCTGGCGAAGGTGGAGAGATGAGTATCTACATACCCTTCAGACGAGAAGCAAGTGGCGTCGAGGAGGCAAAGAGATGCAAGTTGATGACATCGTAATGCTGATGAACGAGAATCTTCCTCCACTCAAATGGAACATGGGTCGAGTCATTAAGTTACACCACGGCAAGGATGGAGTAGCACGAATAGCGACTTTGAAAACAGCAAAATGGGTTACAACGCGAGCTATAGCAAAGCTTTGCCCCCTATCGAAATTTGAAGACCCTGCAGTCCTTCAACCCGGGGAGGATGTCGAAGAAAGGCGTTGAATGCACACGCAAAGTTCTACGTCGTTAAGTTCCTCTAGACAGGAGAAAACATGGCGGCCGGACACTTCCGCATTCTTTTTTCTATCTCTCTTCGTTTGCGATCACACACAGCTCTTTCCTTTGCACATCTTACAAGTAAACCCAAATAAAGAAACAAAAAAAATGCAAAAACGCTTGCTTTTTAATTAAACAGTTTTTCCAGGGGTCTTAACATAGAGTGCTTTTTAGTAATATTATTATTCTTATAACTAAGTTTAGGTTTAGGCTTAGTGGTAAATTTAGGGTGGGAATCATTCTTTTTATTCCATTTGGTAAATGTTGTTCTACCGAGAGTGAGTGGACGGCCGGAATTGAGAAATAGTCATGCATATTTCGTTGCGATGAAGAGCTTTAGTTTGTTCGGTCCGAGATGTTGAAGCATTTGGCAGCTGAGTATTGGGATTTTGTAGTGCTTCGTAAATGTTTGTAACCATTGTTCCTTAGCGATGGGGTCCTGTTCTTCAACTAAAAAAGTAGTACGTAGTATCCTCGTTGCTACTTCGAAGCTTTTGGAGGCGCTGATTCCATTCTCGTAAGCTCCATATTTGGTCAAAGCGTTCGATACTGGTTTCCACGGCTACTTCAGGGAGTTGGTTTGTTTGGGTGTAAACAGATGATGTTGTTTTAGGTGGCGGTGGAGAGGCGCGAATTAACGGGGCGGACAGATTGGCTTCGAGTAGTTCGTAGCGTAAAGAAGCGTTACCAAATGACGGATTGGTGTGATACTGGCCGGGGAAGTGGATGTCGTCTATTTATGAGTAGCTGTCCTTAATTCCTCGATTAGGTCATTTAAGGTGAACCTAGTAGAAGTAAGCTCACTGCTAACATCGTTTAATTTGTTAGCCATAGCTTCAAGCAGAGGGTCAGGTTGATATGGGGGAAGTATACTTTTTTTCGATGACTGACTTAAATGTATGTCAAGATCGGATCGAAGGGAATTTAGGTTTTCGTTTATTTTCTTAAACAGAACAGGGCTTAGGTGCGAGTTGAGAGTGGAAACCAAGTCGCGTTTTAGTTCGGCGCTACGGGTATTGGGTGAGTTAGGTTCGGATATATGATAAACCAGTTTTACTAGGTTGTTTTTCGAGAGAGTTAAGTTTAGAAAATATCGAGCACTCCACAAGGTAACTTAAGTCTTCAGCGCATTTTGGAATTAGGTCGAACTTCGCCGATAAGTTTTTTAACACTAGGTTGTTGTTGTTGGAGGCAGTGTTAATATTGTCATTGTTTAACTTGATCGCGAACAGAACATCGGAGAGGGATATCTTTTTGCATTCTTCACGAAGAAATGCTCCGAAAATTCTTTAAAATAAGTGATGGATCTTTTACTAAGCCCAATGCACGGTTTGCCGCAAATACCTTGGCACATAACACGATCAGCATTTTTGTTGTCGGTGGCACACTGATAACTCAAATTAAAAAAGGGAGCAGAGAGTCACTCGCGTTCGGATTTTGAAGTGGGTCATTAAATAAGAAGAACGTCTCCCTTCTTTTAAGAGCTCTTCTACTTGTTTTAACAATTTGTTAAATCTTCAAAATTTGTTGAACTGGTGTTTCGGACTAATCTCATCTTGAAGTAATAATTATACATAACGCAGTGACTGCTAAACCTTCTCCGTGCAGGGACGGGTTAAGAATATCCCTGCAGCGATACCTCTCGCTTGTCGTAAAAGGCGACTAAAACAAAGGTAAACAAAAATCACATCTAGGCAATTTAGAAAACACCAAAGTGGGCCTAGGGACACATATACCACCATTAAACTGCCCCACAAGTGTACATGCAAATCAGTGGGTTGACACGACTGAAGATCACCGGTGTTGTAAGAGTAAGATCAAACAAAAAAATCTGGAGCATGCCCGTGTCACAAAAAAAAAAAAGAAAAAAAGGCAGGCCGAATAACAATTGGTGCAAACAAATGCAAAAACACCAGCATTTGATTGGCCTCAGCGATGAAATAATCCCAAACCGGGAAGCCTGCCGCTACTTTCTGAGGTCAAACCGGCGGACCCCACAAGCGGACCAGTAGGAATGCAGTTAAGTGGGAAGGTTATGGTCTTACACTTCTAACCATAACAACGCCGGACTGCTAAAATGATCATTAGCATAAATGATGTAATCATAGGATTGCTCGCCGCCTCGTCTTGTAGAGATTCAATTAGGTTTATATTTTCAAATTTCAGTTCATAGTTAACTTATTCGAAATAATTACTTATTTAATGTTTGTCTATGGTATAAGTTTTTAAGTAGTTTGATTTCCAGCTGTAGGGTTTTCGTATGTAACTTCGTCTATCTTTGTTTCATTTTGAAAAGTGATTGAATAAACATCTATGGTTTTGTTTTCGACTATGTGTTCTCCAGATATCAATATAGATCCGTCTTTCATCATTCCTAGATTGAATTTTTCTCTTTAATCTTATTACAATTTGCATTTATTAAGTCAATTTGACAGACATGTTTTATTAGGTAGTTATATTACCCGGATATGTAAAACTTTTTGCTCATTCCATATCTGCATAATTTTACATAGTTTGGTAAGATGCATGTGATGCAGGAAACCACACGAATCTTCAGTATGGAAAAGTAACATTTAATTATTTAAAGATTTAACAATCCCAGTTGGGTTATCAAGTTTAAATAGCTTGTCTTATCGAGTAACACAAGTCCCGTAGACTCTTTCGGCCTAAATTGTTTAATGAAATGAAGGCTGTAGTACAGCCTTTGGAATGATGCTACTCATTTATGGTACATATGTACATATATTCAAGCAAAATCTTACTTAATCTTTTTTTCAGATATCAACTACGAGCTAAAATTTTGGGATGGTGAATTATTTGCACATGGACTTTACAACCGAATCCGTTTAATATTTTGTTAGTGCGGAACTATTTAAAAAGTAACTGTCTGTTCTCATATTGTATGTACATCTTCCCTGTAATCAGTAATCATATTCATGGTTCAAACTACTGATTGTAGTTTTTCGACTTCTCCGAATATGAGGAGGAAAGCAGACACAAAATTATCCACACAAGCTCAAACCTTATGTTATATTCTTAGGAGCCAACCATAATAGACATAAACGAGCATATGACAGCTTACGGAAAAATCTTATTACAAGCAAAGCCTATGAGATTCCCAATAGGCGCGGTTTCGTTAAATGTTCGTTAATTTATGCTAGCAGACGGAATGTTTCAATGAAAGAAGACATTCCGGCCGGAATTTCGACAAGTGACGTAGCCACGTCGAAAATAAGCGAAAGGAATGAAAACAATTTGACAGTTCCTTATGTTCGCTTCAGTTCATTATGGGTAACTTGACTTTAAGAGAGCATTTCGTTCGGTTCTGACATAAGCTTATGCTCACTTATGTCTATTATGATCTTTACATCCGCTCATTTTGTTGAATGCTGTGCTGATGAAAACCAAATACTGAGCTGAAAAAATCTAATATTAAAGCGACGGGGAAACATGGCTGTGGTAATGTCATGATGTAGAGGTGTATGTCTGCTAATGGACTAATGAACTTAACTGGATTTTATTAACTATATATGACTATATATATGAATGAAAAAATATAGCTACCTGAACTTCCAAAAGGAAATTTTCAACAAAGAGCGATGAAAATGGGTCTAGGGTCAAATGGCGTATTTCGGTACGACAATGACCCAAAGCATGATGCTCCCGGTTTTTAAATGTGGCCCTTAACCAAAAATGCGTTCAAAATTGCCAGACATTTGTAGGCCGAGTTCGAAAAAAAACATCAAGAATGAAAACTTTTAGGGCCTAATATTGGTAATAAAGTAAACGTTTGTATACCAATTCGACTAAGAGTCATTATTGATGCTGAGGGTGGCACAACTAGATACTGATGTGCCGCCCACCTTTACATATATGTAATTGTTTTTGCACAAATAATTTTATGTTTCGTTTTCTTGAAATCAGTTTGTTTAATTTCGTTTGGCCCCCTAGGATTTAATAATACTCGATTTTATGTACTAGGTTAAAAATAACAAGTACAAACATGTTTTTTTTTCAAACAATTCCATTAATGGAATTTTGCTTATTTCGTGTGGATATGTACATATGTATGTAAGCAAGAAAGACCGCCGAAGTGTGAGCGTCTTGAGTGTTATCATTTAAAGAAATCTGCTGAAGAACACAGAATTCTTGTTAAGACTTATGAGGAGCATAAATATTAAAAGAGTGATTTTAATATTGAAGATAAAGATTGCTATGGTCTACCAAGAAAGGACGAAGACAACATTTGAAAGCATTAGGAAGAATTTAGAAGAAAGATAATTGAAGTGGAGAGATGTCTGTTTTTTTCACGTCTGAAATGTTGCTTCAAGGGAAAAAGGAAAACATTTTTTAGATTGTATGGTGACTGGTGATGAAAAATTGATACTGTAAAATTACCGTAAGATGCCAAAATCGAATCGACGCATTTGATTCTTAAATAGTCTCAAAAGGCGAGAAAGATGGGAAAGCGTATTTTATGATTTACTTCAAGTAACCTACTTAAAACAGATTTTTATTCGCATCATTGCTAATATAAATGTAATTCCTTACATACATATATGTATGCAGTTATGCAAGGAGAAAGAAAATGTTTTTTTAAAAAAGCTTAACAAGAAATCCTTAAATGAGGTTTATTATAGACATAAGGTCTTCAAATTATCTTAAGTACAACCAGAAATTGGTGACTTAAATCCTAATTATAATTGTTTTTTTTTTTCAATTTAATTTCAGGCACCCCTTCCATTTTTTACTTAATATTCCACAAGAACGAACGTCGAAATGTCTACTAAAATGTGGAACCCCTCTATCCCAAAAGCATTAATAAACATGTTAATCAGCAAACTGGTCCAAAAAGAAAAAGTCACAAAATGACTTTTTTGACTGCACATACATACACAGGTGAATGTATGTTTTTCTTTAGGTTGAATAATGGTCTATTCTAGTGAATACAAATTTGAAAACATATAGCGAAAAATGCAACATGCAATGAATTTCGCGAGCTAATCACATTCGGTTTTCGATTTTTTCCGCCTATGTTGGCACACATGTTTCCTAACAATGACAATGTCAGCCATTTCGCTCATTTTTTACAGATACAAAGGTTTTGATGACTTTTGCAATTAAAAAAAAGTGGTCAAAGTGTGAACCGTAAGGTCCACACGACTAACTTCCCAGTGAGAAGAATGAAATTATTATTATTTTTTATTATTATTTATTATTATTATAATTTTAAATTTATTTGATATTTTTTTATTTTTATAATTTTAACCGTGGAAGCTTTGGTAAAGGTAAACACCTCCGCCACCTGGTCGTCCTTTACCAAAGCCCTGACCTCCTTGCCATACTGTTCCGTGATTGCCTCCAGATCTTCCTCGGCTTCCTCCACCTCTGCCCCGAAATCCACCACGGCCACCACCTCGTCCCTGTTTTCGGACGTGGCCACCGTGTCCCCGGTAACCTTTGTTTTGACCCCTTCCTTTTCTGTCGTCATCTTTTTTCTTTTTTTCTTTTTTTTCTTCATCTTCGTTTTTTTTTTTTTTTCCCCTCCGGAGTGGTGGGAGCCACCATTTCTACCCCGTTCTGAAACAATAATAATAATAAGACATGTTTGATGATTGTTAATTGTAAACATTGTTAATAACAATTGAATCAACCTTTACTTGCAAAAAGATTGTTCAATTTTTTGTATCCTACGATATCATTACAGACACTTTATTTGAACAATTAAAACTTTGTTTTATTATAAGCAAAAATTTATCGACACAATTCTCTAAACGTTGTCAACAATATCCAACTGTTACAAACAATATTACATTTTTTCAACTGTATTCAATTATTATTCACAATATTCGATTGTTATTCACAAAATTCAATTGTTATTAACAATATTCAATTGTTATCAACAATATTCAATTGTCATCAACAATGTTCAAAAAAAGTGTTGTTTTTTTTTATAACTTTCTTTAATGACATTTTTCACACCTCCGATTGCATTTTTGCTAAAATACTCAATCATAACAATGTGAATATGAAGGTATCTAAAATCTGCATGAATAAATTGTGCACTGCATTCATTTTAAAATTCAGCTTGTTTGCCTTTTTTCTTGGTTTTCTCGTTAAAAAAAAAAACGGCTGGACCGATTTCGCTGAAAATTCTTTCAGTTCTATGTTATGTAATTAAGCGTCTAATGTATCTAGTCCCATGTTAATATCATCTTTGGTTCTCAAGATAATCGAGACGAAAAATGATTACGAACACACATACACATACGTACATACACACACACAGACATCTCTATAAAAACGTTGGATTTGGATTCTGGTGACCTTGAAACGTGGAGATATGTCAAAATTTGAAATTCACAAAATCGGCCCCATTACAGAAACTTCCCACTGGGAAGTTAAAAATGGATCAATGGATCAAAGACTCTGTACTAAGTTCTGTGTGAAAAATAAAATGTTGTTGAGTGCTCCAACCTCCTTGACTATGTCATTTAGCTAGTGTGTCTATTTAGGGCTTATAAGTAGTACAAGCACTTCACAAAAGGCCAAGAAGATGTTAATGGCGATGCACACTCTGGAAGCCCCAGCATGTCAGCAACAGATGAAAACGTTAAAGCAGTGAAGAAAATTGCTACCGAGAATTACTACCTGTTGTAGTGGTTCAACAATTGAGCTGATGAATGACATGGTTCATGACTGGTGACGAAACAAAGGTATATGGTTGTGACGTCGAAATAAAAACCAAATCATCTCGATAAAGGCGAGATCGAAAAAAGGACGTCAAGTTCAGTCAAATGCGAAAATCCTGGTCACTGTTTTCTTCGATTACAATGGCAGGGCTCGTCATGAGTTCTTACTAGAAGGTCGTACGAAAAATACCAAATATTAACTGGACATTTGCGAAACTGGACACTACGAAGAAAACTTCCGGATTTGCACACTCATCGTTGATTTGCGAAATTTGAAAGCAACAACAATACCATAATAATTCCTCAGCCGCAGTATTCACCGGACTTGGCCCCACTGTGACTCTGAAAAGGCCCATGAAAAGACGGAGTTTTCTCACTATCGAAAAGATAAAGACTACCGAAATCTCCGATATCTTAATATACATATGGTATATCCAAAAATCAGAAAAACTACGTCCACCCCGACAAACTTGCTCGTTTTAGAGCCGAATCTGAATTCCTTCTATATTTGGTTTAGTAAAAGTTTTTTTTAGAAACATTTCAGTAAATACTAGCAATTACTTTTTCTCGTAATCGTTAACAAAATACTTCTATAGCCAACTCTTCGTTGGCATATGTAAAACCATGGTCAAAATAATTTAATCACTCCTCTGTTACTAAATTACTGTACGAATATATTAGCCAAGTTTGGTCCCCACATCACATTAGTTTTTCACTCAGAATTAAATCAGTTCAACGTAAGATAGATGTATGGTTTCGATTTTTCGGTTTTCGTAGTCTCCTATGAGCTATAACCCCCAATCTGGCACCATGCGAAGACAGGTTTAAATTTATTGGCAGATTTTTAATAATCGTCGGAAAGTCGCGGATATTGTCTTTATGTATCGACTCCTGAATTAAGTACTTAATTACCCGGAATTATTAGAGATGGTCTCCATTATACCAATTCCGGCAGCCTTAGATGAGTACCATTACGTTGCTTATTTCCTCACCTATACCTAAACTATGGTGCTGCGATTCGCTAATATTGCCCGAAGCAATTTTGATTTTCATACCTTCTTGTCTTCCATTTGCAATTTCCTCCTTCGGGATAGTGTCTTTTCTTATAATTGCCTGTAGGCTTAGCTACTCGTAAATCATTCATAATTGTTTTCCTTTGTTTTTTTCTTATATTGTAGATATTAAGCTTGTTAATTGAAGGGTTTTTAACCGCCGCGGATAGATTTTGGCAGCCTGTGGTGGCGGCCATGAGTTTTTGGTAACATCAATCAAATCTGTTTATTATTAAGTTACTGATGACATATCACCATGGCAAGGTCCATGATTGAACAACACATCCAAATAACAGAACTTTATTTTCATTAGTGCCAGCGTTGAGTGCGTTGCGCCCATTTTACGGTAGACGTGGTGGCCCTTCACAGTCGACCTTTTAATGTTTGGTGGCTAAATTTGAGACGACCGGTTCGATAATCAATCAGCCACCATTTGTACGTTAAAGGAGCGCAAGATAATACCATATATGGGACGACACCAATTCATATGAGATCACCAAGTGAAAATGCATCCTAAAAAAGTTATCGTTTGGTGTAGATTTTTGGGCCGGCAGAGTCATTGGTCCGTAATTTTTCGAAAACGACGTTGTGAGACGGTCACCGCAATGGCGACCGCTACAGAACGATGATCACCACGTTCCAGCAGGGCGGTGCTACGTGCCACATAGCGGACGGTACAATTGACGTTCTGCATGAACGAACCATGCCCTCAAAGTTATCTCTCGCAGAGGTGACGTGAATTGGCCACCAAGGTCATGCGATTTGATTTTGTTTTGAAGAATTTGCAGCAATGTAATTACTTTTCAGAGATGTATCTGACAGGTTTGCAACATTTTAAAATGCGAATTCTTGTGTTGTTATTTTGAGTAAGGCGTCCTAATAGCTGGTCTCTAGTCATGCAGGAATTCGAATAAGGATGGAAATGGGATCATAAAATGTTCTAATTATTTATTAGATATTTGTTCGGAGGTTCTTCTTCTTTTTCTTCTTAGATTGCGCTGCAGTCCGGTGTGAACCCTTGGCCTCAACCAACAATCGTCTCCAGCTGGCACGATTTTTTGCCAGTTGTTTCCAGTGCCGCGCTCCCAGTTGGGGTCCCCTTCCTTCTGTGTGCGCCACCTTAGATTCGGTCGTCTTCTGCTGCGTCGTCCGTCAGGGCTATGTTATTTATTCGCTCTACATCGCCTAGCCATCTTAGACGTTGAATGCGTACTAGGCCGATGTCGCTATACAGCTCGTACAGTTCGTCGTTGTATCTTCTTCTCGTTGTATCTTCTTCTTCGGGTGAGGTTCGACTCCCAGGCGGATAATGAATTTATTTTTTTTTTCACTTGGGCCCTGTGTATACAAGGGAGAGCAGGCGAAGGACTCGGAGAGTGATCTTCGGATGGTAAGAACTGCTTGATATATCGCGCGATGGGAATACATAAGGCCAGAATCATACCATGATCATCCCGCCACATTTCCCTTATACATATAAAGGAAAGAAGAAATAAATGTGCGTAGGCAGGTTCTGGTCGGTCGTTAGGGGGCTTAGAGAGTAAGTGGATTATCGACAAACAAGCAGTGCAGGTTACAACCAAGTAGTTAGCGTGGTGATAGTGCGGGTAAAGAATTCTCATCATTGGAACGAATTGAAGGTGAAGGTTTTCCCTTTCCCCCCTAATTTTGGCTAACGCCGGCAACAGGACGTCTTCAACAGTAGCGGTACTTCCACTCCCCCTGTAAACCCAGTGGACAAAAGGCAAAAAGAAAAACAAAAAAACACATGAAAATTCGGGCCATCGGCAGTCATCGATAAAGGATTAAGCAACTAGCGTATCTACAAACGTATATAAATATTAGATTACATCGTCGACGAGTGTTTAAGTTTTTATTACCAACGGGCATTGGTGCGGTCAACCTAAGAGTCGCTGCTGGCGGTGCGGTTTAGATCCTACGGGATTCCTTGGTTAGCAGTTTCAAATCCTCGAGTTGCGACCGAAGTTTTTCTCTTTGGATACGTTTTGTTTTTTTCTTTTTTTTCCAATTGGATAGACAACATGGTGTAGGGTAGTCTTAAGGCCTAATTTGTAAACCTAATTAAAGTTAAATTAAGAAATTAAAAAATTAAAAATTGATACAATTTTTATTTTAATAATCGTGTAGGAATACGCGTGATACATTGGATATTCCGCATCAAATTGGCAATTCTTGTTGCGGGAAAATTTTAAATGTGTAACATGCATGGAAAATAAACTGACTAATTTACCTTTCGAAAACCGCAGAAATAGAGCTAAACCTATTCTCGAAATTATTCACACACATCTGAATGAGCCTCACTCAACAGTGGGAAATTGTGATGAAAAATTATTTTTTAACATTTATAGACGATTATAGCAAATTAGTCAGAGTATATATGTACATATGTACTATAGAAGCTAATTCAGACATGTATAAATGTTTTATTGATCATGTTAATTTAGTAGAAAATTTAACAGGAAAAAGAATTAAAAAAAACTTATTGTCGACAAGGGAAAAGAATATTTAAATAAAGATATATATGAATTCATAAGAGAAAAGTGAATTTATTTAAGTCCATGCCCACCGTATGTTTATTAACTAAAGGCATAGAAGAAAGCTTCAAAAGAACAATAATGAATTCAGCTAGGTTCTTATTCAAAGTAGCAAAAGTAAATAGAAGATTTTGGCCTGAAGTTGTAAAAACTGGTGTGTATCTAAAGAATAGGACACTAGCTACAGGGTGCTGATAAATAATAAAATTATGAATCCAAGGCATGTACGAGTACATAGATGGTATTGAGGATGGAATTAAATGTATAGGTTTATCTGATAAAAGTGAACGTTTTAACGATTATAATGAAAGTGAAGGTCAAAATGAAAACAAAACTGAAACTGAATCTTGCAAATTCGAAAAGCATGTGGAAATAAAGGAAAGTTATAGTCAACAATCAGCAACTGAGCAAAATGAAATAAACGATAGCAGTAAGACAACAGAGATAACAAGGTTTTCCAGAAAACCCAAACCAGTAAATATGTAGATACGGAATAGGTGACTTAGAAGCAACATTTTTAAGTGTGTGTTATTGTTACGTAAATGTACCGAATTCTTTTAATGAAGCAATTGAGTCCGATGAATCTTTAAATTGGTAATGTGTTATGGACTCTGAAATTGAAAGCTTAGATAAAAGGACAACATGGATATTAGTTGAAAGACTAATATTTGAAATGGATTTACAGAAAGAACGATGAACATATTTATAAAGCTAGATTAGTAGCTAGAGGTTTTCAGCAAAATGAACATAGAGAAAATGTTTACTGTCCAGTAGCAAAATTGTAAAGTTGAACAATATTTCTTTCTTATTGCTGTCAAAAGAATTTATGTATAGAAAAAATTGATGTTGAATCAGCATTTTTAAATGGCCAGACAGCTTCCGAAGTTTACATCCATCAACGTTATGCTTATAAAAAACCAAGCAACAAAGTTTACAAGTTATTAAAATCTGTATAGCGAAAGCCCACGTTTTTGGTACGATTGTTTTAATAATTTTATGAATGAAATTGGATTTGAAAGAAGTTATTATAATTTTTGTTTATATGTTCAATGGAATGATAATGAGCCAATTTTTATTTTGTTTTCGTTGATGACTTGCTTATTTGTTGTAAAGATAAGAACAGGAAAATTATCAAAACGTTTCAATATGAAAGGAAACATTGAACATGAAGTTGATGATGGTATCATGTATTTAAATCGAAAGAAATATACTGAATTATTAGCCAAAAGGAACCCATGGAACTAATCTTAAAATTAGAACCAGAAAATGAAATTGATGAAAGTTTAAAATATAGAAATTTAATTGGAGAACTTTTTTACATAAGTACCGGAACTTGACCAGATATACAATAGCATTAAGTGTTAACTACCTGAGTCGATTTGAAAGTAGTTATGATAGTACACATTATAAATACGCGCTAAGGTTTTTAAACACCAACGCCATCGACTGTTCATTTCGCGGCTCCTCTCCTCGGCTGGGTACTGGCAAAACCCCCCGTAGTACATTTGCCTTAAAAAAGCTTCTCGGCGCTCGCCGTTCGGAACCGGCATTAAACTGTAGGTCCCGTTCACTTGTGTGAAAAACAAATTGCACACAACATAAGTGAATGAGAGAAGCTTCGCTCTGGCTCTCTGTGAGCCGTAACGCCATCTAAGAAGAAGAAGGTTTGAGAAATATTTATATTTTACCCAAAAATGCTGATTGGGCAGGTGATAACGTGAATAGGAAATCCACCACAGGGTATATTATACAATTTTTGGTAACTTAGTTTATTGGAGATCTCGCAAACAGAATTGCGCTACGAAATCATCTACTTATAGTGACTATGTAGCTTTATCAGATTTAAATCAGAAGCCGTTACTGATATTAATTTTGTACGAAATATGTTATCTGAAGCATTTAAAATTGAAATTATTAAACCTTGTATAAAGATAATACGGGGCACGATCGCTAAATATGATAACTTTACAAAAAACTCAAAGCACATGGAAGTGCAATATCATTTTGTAAATGAAAGTTCTGAAAAGGAATTATTAATGTATTGTATTGTAATAAAAGTTGAATCTGAAAATAATGTATTATAGCTGATATACTAACCAAAATTTGTGCAAGTAAAATTTGAAAAATTCAGATAATTGTTAAAATTATGTAATACCTTTAAATATGTATATGTATATGTTATTTATTGTGGCAGAAAATTTTACAATTTTTGTCATGTACAATTTAGTTTTATAGAGGTATGGTTCTTTCACCTTACTACTACAATATTAATATATCTACACATGATTCTTCTTTTCTTTTTTCCGGCGTTGTTATGGTCAGAAGTGTAGGACCATAACCTTCCCACTTAACTGCATTCCTACTGGTCCGCTTGTGGGGTCCGCCGGTTTGACCTCAGAAAGTAGCGGCAGGCTTCCCGGTTTGATTCGCTGAGGCCAATCAAATGCTGGTGTTTTTGCATTTGTTTGCACCAATTGTTTTTCGGCCTGCCTTTTTTTTTGTGACACGGGCATGCTCCAGATTTTTTTGTTTGATCTTACTCTTACAACACCGGTGATCAACCCACTGATTTGCATGTACACTTGTGGGGCAGTTTAATGGTGGTATATGTGTCCCTAGGCTCACCTTGGTGTTTTCTAAATTGCCTAGATGTGATTTTTGTTTACCTTTGTTTTAGTCGCCTTTTACGACAAGCGAGAGGTATCGCTGCAGGGATATTCTTAACCCGTCCCTGCACGGAGCGTTAATATACACATGATATGAGGTATAAAGTACAGTTATCGAAATAAAGTTATTGTGTGAAGGAAAAGCCACTAAAAACCTTCAATTAAAATAATAACCTTCAAATAAATTAATATACACATGATATGAGGTATAAAGTACAGTTATCGAAATAAAGTTATTGTGTGAAGGAAAAGCCACTAAAAACCTTCATTTAAAATTAAGTGTCTGGTTTCACTGGTGGGAAAAGAGAAGAGGAGAGGATCTTGATTTCCAATAGCTGATTTACTTGATAATCGACATTTAAGTTAATAAATAATTGAATAAATAAATAAATAAATAAATAAATAAATAAATAAGTAAATAAATAAATAAAAAATACCTTTAAATTGATAATAAGTGAAATGAATTGTTGAAAGTAAAAGAAAATATAAATTAATGTAAATGTAAGGGGCGTGTTGAATTATTTTACCATAGTGTACATTTACATTAACTTTATATAACAACTGACAGTATAACACTCTAAATATAATAGTTCGTAAGCCGATGTATGTAAGTTGACACAATAAAAGCTTATCATTTTGTTAGCACAACCCCCAACCCCCAACCTGGATGGCCAGGTTCACTGCACACATTGGATCACTACCCGTCAACTTGGATTGTGCAGGGATAGAGATCGAAGCTGGTGTTTGCCATGTTAGACACGATCAACTTCTTTGTTCTGATTGTTCGTTTCCTCTCTGCAAATGCATAGAGAGGCGAGAGGTGCGAGTTCAACGAAGATGCTCAAAATTCCCCTTTTAGACAAGCACGTGAGGAAAAATTTTCCACAAAAATGTAGAATGTAGACGCCAAAAAATGCTGGAGGTGATTCAAATTTATATACATAAGTAGATATATGTATAAAATGTCTAATCAATGTTAATTACTTATAAACGGCACTCATTATACTAAGTTGTTCCTTTGTTAGGCTCTGTGGTGTCAGTTTCTGATCTATTCCCTGAAACCGTTAAGCCAATTTGGTACGATACTTAAATCCGGAAGCCATTTGTTTCACCAGCTTTAGGGAGTATATAACGTGTATTATTCTAATTGTTCGGATATTCGGTAAAGGAACGTGGAAACCAGAAAACAAAGGTTTTCCGTCTTAATATTACGAGTATAACAGCTGCAAGTTTGTCAATTCCTAATTATGTCAACTTATTCACAAACAACGTTATATACAACTAAATAAATTCAAGGCCAAGAGGCTAATCCTTGTGTCGCTCACCCCTTTCTTAACCTTTTCTTAGTTTGTGAACAAAAGTACATTCAAGTCCTAATAAAATATATATACATACATAATAAGTGTAAATTAAGTAATGCGACTGGCAATATGGCAACATTGTAAGCACAAGACTGGTAAATTAATTTGTTTGTCTGTAGCAATAGTTGTCGTGAAACATATATTGTAAGTGCGTTCTAAAGATATGTGACATACATTTTCAGCAATGGTGTGCTATAAGATTTTATTACAGCCTTAGCAATTGAAATTTTTGCAAAGCAGCCTACGGAGGCAGTGTAGAGGTTTCAAGAGCCCAGGTTTTTCTATAGCTTAAGGCATTTTCGAAAGGAAGAGACTCCATATAGTCGAAGGCCCTCAAGTTCAGGAATGAACGAAAATTTAGGTAAAATCCGGGATCTTGTGATCCTCGGAGAGCAGAGAATTTAAGTCACACCACTGCTAAAAACTGGTTCTAAAAAACCTTTCGCAGGAATAAAAGGATATCAGGACAGAAAGGCGTCTTGACTGTTAATTCATTAACCTATTTAAATGACAACTTTCACCGGAAGAATTCCATTGTTAAATGGAGGAAATTCGCAACGTGGAAGCCGCAGATGGAAGCAACCCTGCATAAAATCGCTTATTAAAAATTGTGACCACTGATGTGGCAGAAAGGCCCACTGATCGTAACAAATTAGAGGAATGGATGAACAAAGACCAGGATGTCAGATGATAATCTGCATGGAACCTGCTCAGGTATCGGTCGTAAAATCAATCTGTTAGAGAAGAATACAAACTCGGAACACATCCGCTTAAAATAGGTTTTATTGAGAGACTGACTTAAGAGTACAATTACATGGGTAATACAACTTTTACATGATCATGTCAAAGGGACTGTGTTGCCAATGCTGTAGATCTCAATATCCAATACCACCTCTCAAAACAGTGCCTTTGAGTATATCTAATTTTTAAATGTAAACAATCTATTTGAACAATCCAAGTTTTAAAGATAAATATTCATGCTTTGATTTCTGTAAAATTTTTGTAAGAACATCGGCAATCATATCATTAGTTGGAACAAAGTTTAATACTATCAATGACTTGCTATAAATTTCTCGAATGTAATGGTATTTAATGTCAATATGCTTTGACCTTGGATGAAAAACTGGATTTTTAACCAAGTTCTGTGCGCTCAGGTTATCTCCGTTTAAAACTGTAGGACCTCTTAGTATACAACTGAAACCGACTTCTTCTGCCAAATGCCGCAAATATACCGCTTCCTTCGTAGCTGCGCAAAATGCCATGTACTCGGCCTCTGTACTGCTCAGCGCCACTGTATGCTGCTTCCGAGACTCCCAAGATATAGCTGCCCCAGCAAATAGGAAGACATACCCAGTGTAGGACTTACGATCATTAACGCAATTTGCCCAATCAGCATCTGCGAACCCTTTAAGAGCTTCACCAGTTTTCCTAAACGAAAGTTTGTAATTAATCGTATTAAAAAGATATCTTAAAAGATGCTTAGCAGCTGCCATATGTTCTTGGTAGGGTTCAGCATTAAACTGAGATAATCTGCTGACTGCGTGCTGAATATCAGGCCTTGTTGAAATTGCCAGGTAAATTAAAGACCCGATAAGTGACTGATATTGTTTTGCATCCACCCTCTTGCTTTTCGAATTATCTGGACATTTTCTAAGGACATCTCCTGGATCCAATGGAGTACTGCATTTTCTTGTGGACGTCATATTATGCTGCGCTAGGAGATTTCGGATATATTGTTCCTGAGAAAGACTGATAGATCCTGTACTTTGATCCCGTTCAATGCCTATACCCAAGAAAAAATCTATTGGACCTTTGTCGACAATATCGAAGGCCAGACTAATTGCATGCTTTATGTTGATAACACAGCTTTTCTTTGAACATGCAATTATGAGGTCATCAACATATACAGCAATAATATTTTTATTCCCATTTTCGTTCTTTGTATACACACACGAGTCGGTAGAGCAACGTTTGAATCCGAGAACCTTCAATGTTTCATCCAACTTCTTATTCCACTCACGGCCGGCTTGCTTCAATCCGTAGATAGCTTTCCGCAACTTGCATACCTTTTTGCCACCAGATTCATCTTCAAAGTTCTCTGGCTGTTCCATATATATCTCTTCCGTTACGTTACCATTTAGGTACGCGGATGAAACGTCCACATGATGGACCTCCAGGTTGTATTCAACGGCTAAAGCTAAAATAAGACGAATGGTCGAATACCTTACTACGGGCGAGAAAGTTTCCTTGTAATCGAGACCAAAGCGCTGGCTACAACCCTTTGCAACAAGTCTTGCCTTATGGCGAATCGGCTTTCCATCTTTGTCATATTTTATGGTAAATACCCACTTGGATTTAATAGCATGACGATTCGGTGGTAACTCGACTAAGTCCCACGTTTTATTTAACTTAAGAGAATTATATTCACAGCTCATTGCTTGCAGCCATTTGGATGCATCTGGTCCGTTTAGAGCTTCTTTTACTGTTGAAGGGTTTTCACACAGCTTTAAGTCATTCATGAAGTAGTTGTACTTAACAACCTTCGATCGTGGTCTCGCCTCAGCTATTTCTTTTTCACAATCACCGCCACTGTCATGGTTTATCCCATCCCTGCCACTATTCCTTGCATTCTCGTCATCATCACCCATTTCATTGTCATCTGCACCATTTCTATCATCATCCGCATTGCTGCCATCGTCACTTTGACTATCGCCACCTACACAGTCCGTGTTGAAAGAGGCTTCACTATTACTTGATGAATAACTTATATACTTCTTTAGATTTTGAAAATTTTCTTCCCTCTTAGACTCATTGTCCGATAAATCTAATAACACAACATCCTTAGGCTTTCTTTGATTGATGTTAATTGAATTTTCTAAAAACTTAACATCCCTACTCTTATAGACAGTTTTCGTCTTGGTATCATAGAGTCTATATGCTTTGGACTCACTAGAGTAGCCAACCATAATGCACTCTATTCCTCTGGCTTGAAATTTCGTTTTACCTGGCTTTTTATCTAATCTGAATGCCTTACATCCAAAAACGCGTAGATGTCCAACATATGGCTTTCGCCCATACCAGATTTCATAAGGGGTCCTAGAATCGAGCAATTTGGTTGGAGCGCGGTTCCGCAAGTATACAGCGGTGTTTACTGCTTCTGCCCACAAAGAATCAGGAAGATCACTATTAAGAAGAAGACACCTAGCCATCTCTATCACGGTTCTGTTCGCGCGTTCGGCGACTCCATTCTGCTGTGGGGTATACTCCACAGTCAATTGTCTCTTTATTCCCTCTGCGGCCAAATATTTTATAAAATCGGCATTGACGTACTCGCGTCCATTGTCGCTCCTAAGGCATTTAATTTTGCAAGAAGTTTCACGCTCAACCTCTGCCTTAAATGTCTTGAATGCGTCAAAAACATCAGATTTAGCTTTAAGAAAAGAGACGAACACTTTCCGGCTAAAATCGTCGATAAATAATGCGAAATATCTTGCCCCTCCTAATGAAGTGGCTCTCATTGGCCCGCATATATCTGTGTGGATGATCTCTAAAATCTGTCGACTTCGAGTCTCTTTTAGTTTTGGGAATGCTGAACTACATAACTTCCCTCTATAACAAACTTCACACTCGATTTGTTCTGGAACACGAGTATTATTCAAATGTAATCCTTTTACCATTTTTTGTTTGTATAAATCATGCAAACTCTTACAATTCAAATGGCCGTAACGTGCATGCCACAATAAAAAATTATCAAATTTAGTCATGCAGAACACTTTCGCATTATGTTTAATATTTAACAAATAAAGATCACCACATTTTTTAGCATGCAAAATAAGGTTATTCTTATCATCATAAATGCCTGCACCAGAATTGTTGAAACGAATATAATAGTTTTTCTCAGCAGCTTTGCAAATAGAAATAAAATTCGTTTTCAATTGGGGAACAAAAAGCACATTTTTAAGTTCTACTGTCCGATCGTCTGTTGCAATTAGAACTGATCCAATGCCCTTCGACTCAATTGCATAATCTGCGGCTAGTTGAACTTTCTCTGTGTGTAATCGTATTGACTTGAATAAGCTTTCATCGCAGCACATATGGCAAGTTGAACCACTGTCCAACACCCAATTGTTCCTACCCAATATAGAAGAGCTGTGCATGTTCAGCATACCAAATGATGATGTCACATTTTTGTGAGAAGAGCTTTTCGGTATTGTACATGATGATGCAAAGTGTCCCCTTCTATGGCAATTATAACATTTGCCTTTAACGCGATGTTTGCTTCTCGCCTCGTGTGCTTTCGGCTGTTGCCGTATAAGAAATGCAGACCCACTTACGTCTTGCGGATTTTCTTCACGTCGCTTTCCTTCTTCCAAGAGCTTTGTTTTCAGCACACTAAGAGAAGGCAAGGTATCTCTCGACTCAATCGCAACGACAAAATTTTCGAAGCTTTTTGGAAGGCTAGATAACAAAATGATCGCGAGCAATTCATCTTGGAGCTTTATGTCGACTTCGATTAATTTATCGGCCGTATCAAAAAAATTGGTTAAATGATTGAAAACTGAACCACTTTCATCTAATTTTAATGCTAGGAGTTGCTTAAAAAGAGTTACCTTCCTAGCGGGACCTCTAGGTTGATGGATGTCCGATAATTTTATCCATGCCTCCCTCGCTGATTTGCAGTTCTTGATATAGCTTAGCTGCGTTGACTGTACACACAGTAGAATGGTGGCAAGAGCCTTCTCGTCCTTCCTTATCCAATTGGCGATGGTGGCAGCATTCTGATCTTCACTTGTTGGTTGTGGCTTAAGGCTTTCTCCGGAGGGAACTCTGTGGCCAAAGTTCAGAATGAATAAGGACCGACCTCATCTGAATTTTCCACGAATCGAAATTATCATTGGATAATTTGTCAATTTGATATAAAGACGAACTCATTCCGCGACAAATTAACAAATAATTTATTATGTACGAATTTTCTTTAAATTTTTGCTTCAACTATATTATATTGACTGACTTAAAAAAAACGTGGATGTCCTGGGCCCATAACCTTTTGTTAGAGAAGAATACAAACTCGCAACACATCCGCTTAAAATAGGTTTTATTGAGAGACTGACTTAAGAGTACAATTACATGGGTAATACAACTTTTACATGATCATGTCAAAGGGACTGTGTTGCCAATGCTGTAGATCTCAATATCCAATACAATCACCTCTTCCAAGGAAATTTGGATCTTTTTGATAGCCACAAACAACAGGAAAAATACCCGAACTAAAGTCCAGGAGTTCCGTAAGTTAATTAATATTAAAATATGTGAAAATCAAACCATGGAAAATTACTTAATTCAATTTATTTCTATCTTGTCACACCTGGTCGAAATGGATGCTAAGCTGGATGACAATTTGTTCGCTGCGCTTTTGTTGAATAGCCTACCTGAAAGCTACAAGGATATTCAAGCCGCGTTCGATGTTGCTACCGATTTCCCGAAGATCGATGTACTGTAAGCACATTTGCTGGAAGTAAACCAAAGGAAAAGGGGTGATGCTGATGGTGAGGTTAAAGATAAAGCTTTATATATGTATTTCGAATTCATTTCAATTTAATTGTCATCGTTGGGGCAAGCAATGTCACATGAAACGAGATTGTGGAGTTAAATTAAGTAAAAAAAAGTTGCATTATGCTCAAAAATAAAAGGTTGATGAGGAAGTTTTCGTTGCATTCGAATATACCTATATTGAGCGCTGTAATTGCGCGCCAACAGAAAATTCTTTACGTAATTTGGAGGTTAATAAAAATGAAGGAAATAATTAATATATAGACAACGGTGCTACGTCGCACAAGAGCTGCTTAAAGATGATTTTGTCGAGTTAGACACAAATTTTTCTGAACTTGTCCAGGTAGCCAACAAAAAGTTTGCTAATATAAAAGGAATAAGAACTGTAAAACTGAATGCAATAGTTAGAGGAACTTGCGACACGCCAAGTCACGCGGACTGTGTCTATTGATAGGCTGCGACGCCAACGGACACCACACTCAATGGGGAAGCAGCGACATCAATAAAAGGGGTGAGTCCATTTTCGATTTCATTATCTCCACCAATCTCAATATTTGCAACAAAGGTAATACACCCACATTTCGCAATCGGGTTAGGGAAGAGGTAATTGACCTCACTTTACTAAGTGAGTCCGACTCCATCCGAGTAGAGGATTGGAGAGTGTCCACTAACTGTTCCTTTTCGGACCACAGCCGGATACTCTTCAACCTTAACGTCATTAAAGAAAAACCGAACCTTTCAGAAACCCTTAGAAGACAGACTGGAATCTTTTCTCAAACATAGTTCCCAACAGGTTAGAACCGCCACAAGCCACCACTAATCCTGATCCAACTTACATTGAGAATTCAGTCGAAAATCTGAAAGATTCTGAAAGCGGTTTTCAACAAATCCTGTCCTTTGTAGCGTGCTCGCAGGAAGACCAGCGCAGTCTGGTGGACCACAGAGCTAAAGCAACTCAGGACCAGGACTCGAACTCTATTCAACAGAGCAAAGATCTCAAACAGAACCGAAGACTGGGATAATTACAAATCCAGCTTCAACGAATACAAGAGCAAAACAAGAGCAAAACAAGAGCAGCAAAATCTAAATCCTGGCGGGAGTTCTGCGAATCAATTGAGGATCTCAACGAAGCCGCAAGGCTCAGGAAGTTCCTATCCAAGGACCCCTGCATCCGTAAACCAGATGGTTCTTGGACATAATCCAGTCAGGAATCCCTAGAACAGCTGACTGAAACTCACTTCCCAGGCTGTAAAACCCCTGAAACCACAGTCTCCTTCGAGACGACGGTTCCTACGGTTCACACAACCGAAGAAGTGATAAACAAGATTATCACAGGCAATAAATTCGTTCAAACCCTTTAAATCTCCGGGCCCGGACGATATCTTGCCAGCGATGCTTCAAAAAACACAGATCCACACTGTACCCCATCTCGTAAGCATTTTTTCCAATTGCCTGCGCACGGGGTACATCCCAACACAGTGGAAAGAAATAAAGGTAATTTTCATACCTAAGGCAGGTAAACCATCCCATACTGCCGCAAAGGACTATAGGCCAATTAGTCTCTCGTCATTTCTATTAAAAACCTTGGAGAGACTCCTTGACCTATACATCAGAGGACTCACAAATTCACGAAACTTATGCAACACTCAACACGCCTACCTCAAAGGCAGATCAGTGGAAAGTGCTCTGCATAGTGTTGTCCGTGAAATTGAGGGCTAAAAGAGTTTACAATGGCAGCCTTCCTCGACATAGAGGGGGCCTTCAACAATGTAAACACAGAGGCCATAACAACAGCTCTTGAGGACATAAAAGTAGACAAATCCATTATAATCTGGATTGAAAATATGTTGAAGAACAGAATTATCAATGCAGACATTGGACACAGCTCTATAAGGAAAGTGACAACTAGAGGCACACCACAAGGAGGAGTTCTCTTCCCCCTACTGTGGCTTCTTACAGTCAACAAGATCCTCAAATTCTTTATGGAAAAAGACACAAAGATCATAGCGTACGTGGATGACCTGGTTATCTTGATAAAAGGTAAATTTCTACCAACTATCAGTGTACTAATGGAATCTGCGCTGAGTGAACTCTCCTCGTGGGCAAGACAGAACGGTCTGAGAATAAACCCCCAGAAAACCGAGCTGGTCTTGTTCACCAGGAAAAGGAAAATTCCGATATTTGCTCCCCCAAAGGTAAAGGGCACTCCACTCAAACTCAAAGCTGAAGCAAAATATCTAGGCATCATTCTTGACTCAAGGCTCTCCTGGAAAAGGAACCTAGAGGAAAGGATGAAAAAAGGATTGAACGCTTTTTATGCATGAAAAAAGACCTTCGGAAAAAGATGGGGCTTGCAACCGTACATCATTCATTGGATGTACACAGCAATCATCAGACCCATTTGAACTTATGGGGCCCTAGTCTTGTGGACTGCTAGCAGCACGAAAAGCTATATTAACATGCTCAACAAAGTACAAAGGTCAACCGCTGTTTGTACAACGGGAGCCATGAGAAGCACGCCGCAAGCGGGGTTGGACATGATTCTTCATCTCCTCCCCCTGGATCTATTCATAAAAAGCTGCGCTGCAAAGAGCGCTCTCAGACTAAGAGAGTCCTCTCTGTGGAAGCAAGCCAACTATGGACATGCGGCCATACTTAAGATAATAGACGACCTGGGAAGGAAACATGATTTTAGTAGCCTCGCAGCTACGACTATATTTCCCCCCAAAATGACTTCTCTCTCAGTATACCTATCCTTTTCCCCGACAGAGAAGAGTGGCTATCAAACGCCGTAATCAACGACCACGAGATCACTCTCTTCACCGACGGATCGAAAATGGACACAGGCACTGGGGCCGGGTTCTACTCTGATACCCTCCACAAACAGGAATCATTCAGACTCCTTGACCTGTGCAGCGTTCTTCAAGCAGAAATCTTAGCAATAGAGAAAACAGCCAAACACCTACAGGTAGCCGATATCCCACCATCTTATATCACTATCTTCGTAGACAGCCAGGCTGCACTGAAGTCAATAGAATCCTGTATAACGAGATCAAAGGCTGTCAGGAAATGTCGCGACTCACTGAAGTCCATCAGAAACCCCAAACTTAAACTCTGCTGGGTCCCGGGCCACAGCTCAATCGCAGGGAACGAAAGAGCAGACGAATTGGCCAGGCAAGGGTCTGAAATGAACATCAGCGAAGCGGACACGCCATTGCAACCACCGATCAGCGCATTATACCGGATCACAAACGACACAATCATTAAAGAGGCCAACTCGTCTTGGCTTACAAGAAACGACAGCTACACGACAAGATCATCGTGGCCAGGGCTAAATATTGGAAAAACAAAGAAGCTCCTGTCGCTGGACCGTAACTCGATCCGTATGCTCGTCGGAGTGATCACAGGACACTGTCCCATTGGAGCAATGCTCCGGAAATGGGACTCGGGATCCAGCGATCTCTGCCGGAGCTGCGGCGATGAGGAAGAAACTGAGACATCCAACATCTGCTTTGCCACTGCCCAGCTCTCCAGAATCGACGGCTAGTGTCGCTAGGCCAAAGATTCTTTACAGAGATTGCGGACGTGGCTAATGCAGATATATCGGATCTTCTAAAATTCATTAAGAGCACGGGGTGGTTTCAGCCACCACGTGATAGGACAGGTTAATTTTATGTGTACCCACACAAATGAAGGGAATCACAATGGGCCTCTTGGCCTCCGAGTGGAAGTGATGTTTAACCATCACACTCCCCTTCTCTAACCTAACCTAACCTAACCTAATTTCTGCCTAACCTAATATAGAACGCTGGACGGGCGCCCCTCATAAAATTTACCTCATCACAGACTTCGTTCTCCACCAACTCCTCGTATTTTAAGTCAGGAAGTTCCTGAGGTGCTTCTACGTGGTACATTCTTTGTTGTTTTTGTGCGTAATTGTCAGAATGTGCCTTTCTCTTAAATGGATTCATGCCACGAGGACGATTCATGTAATTAACATTACGCGACTGCGTAGAGCACTATTCCATCTTTTCTTGTGGTTTCGGTGCTGTTGATCTTGCGGGAGGGGTACTCTCTATTGGAGGTGAGTAACGTTGTTGATGAGAATTGTAAAATAATCTTTTTTGCGGTAGTGCTGTTCTACCCTAAACATCTGATTGATGGTGCCGTTATTGAATTTTATGTGCTTGAGTTATAAATCATATGATTCCTGTAGTTCAGGTTTTTAATTTCTAAACAGGCTACATATGAAAGCCTCGGGTAGAGTCTTGCGCCTTTGCACTGTAAGCATTCTAGCTAGGTCGCCTTTAAGGCCGCGAATAAAAATGTCGAAAGCCCTATTCCTATCTGTTTCCATGAGTGCTGTCACCGTTTCTTCACTGAATGATTCGGTTTTAATTTTGTTCACCATCAGTGAGAGTTGATGGATAACAGCTACATAGAACTCGACTAATTTCGAGTTTTTTTGAGACAATTGATTAAGCTGGTGTTGCAGTGTCTTTATATCTCTCTTATCCGCATAGTGCAGAGAAAGACACTGTTTTATGGCTCGCCAATCATTGTCGAAAATGTTGTATGCCACCAGGGCCGCATCGGCGGGCCCTCTTATTTTCTGCCGAATATGTTGTAGTATAGCCCTAATAATATTAAAGTGCTTAAGGATCCCCTCAACAGTGTGCACCCATGTTACATACTGTGTTGGATTCCCATCAAAAACCTGTAACTCTTTTACACAATCTGGCAGACGAGAGATGTCCCTCAAATCCGCCTCGTTCCTAGGAACGCAGAGTTCGATTTCAGCGTTGTCCGACACAGTCTTCGGTGCTTCTACCGGTTTCGTTTTTAAGGTCCTCAACCTAGTGTCTAATTCTTTCATTTGACCTAATATGGCATTAACTGCCCCCGCGCAAGTCGGTTATGGATTTATTTATTGCGTCCATCTCTTGCCTTAGAAGAAGTTGCCAAATGTGAAATATTAATATATAATTTCTCTTTTCCTTTTTGAATTCGCTCACTCACCGACACCACCCAATATGGATATACCTATACATCTATTCTATACATACATATATTCCCTTAGATTTCACTACTCGGGTTTCACAAAACACACAATTAAAATTTTACACTTGGGCTCCGCACTTTAAATAAATAATTGATTCTGATTTATAATTACCCTTATAAATCATTTCCTTAACACAAATGATTGATAGATTCTTTCGATTTCAATTAATTGATCCAAATTTATAATTTTTTAACACCAATGATTGGTGGATTCATTCGATTTCTTTTCTTTTTGAAGAGGCCTTAATATATTTTTATTGAGCTGATGATATCTTTCTTTTAAATTTTTATTTATCTTTCTGCGCTTATTGCCTTTTTCCATACATTAGGAAGACCACTGCACTGCACATGTTAGTCCTTGCTTCGCTGTTTATATATTCTCGAATTTCTCGTCCGCTGGAGAAAAAAGAAAAAAATGAAAAATTAATCGTTTAGATGCGTTTGTTCTTGGGCACCGCTCTTTCGAAAGGATCGTGTTATCCTTTTTGGATGCGAACACTAAAGTGCACGTAACCTACTAAGGCACGATTTGCTTCACACGCATTCTTTTTACTTTCTGCAATTATCACCGTGTTCTCGTGGGTACAGTGAATTTTATCTGCTGCATTGGAATGATGGCTGTGTTCTCATGGGTACAGCCATATTTGTTCAATAGAACATACCATTGCGGTGAGACGACAGATGAATTGCCAGGAGAAAAAGGATCGCGTATAAGGAGCGGTCCCTGATCGGGCGCCAGTTAAGGAATCCGTGGCCTGTAACTATTGCAATTGTTAGCAGGCTTTCCAGGTTATAATATTGGTATAATCTTAGCCTTCTTCCGTACCTTTGCGAAATATTGCAAATTAATTTATGAATTGTATATAAAAAGTAAAACTTTCAAACCAATATCGGTTAGCTGTTTAATAAAAATGTTTTAAGATTTTGTATTTAATCTTTTAGCTTCCAAAAGTAGTGTACATGCTTTCCTGTTGGCTTACTGGGTTTGACATTAAGTTTGAAATAGCGGTGGCCACGACAACTTTCGTATCTGTACTCTCCATTCTCGCTCAGTAGGCTGTGTAAGAGCAGAACATAAAAAAATAAAAAATTAAAATACAAATCAGAACTCAAAACTAAAAATTTTGATAAAAATACATTTTTCAAATACGCGTTTGGCCGTACTTTGAAAATAAAAGAAAAAGTTGTGAAATAGCTTGCTCTGCCCAAATTGGCAAGTGTAGAATTAATGCCTGGGATTGGGTATGTATCCGAAATGGTAACGGCGCGGTGTTTAACCTTTTATAATCAATAACCATTCGGTACTGCTTCTCTCCTGACGGTTTGTGTTTTTTCGGAACCGCCCAGTCGGAGAGTTATAGGGATTTTTCGAGGGACGAATTCTTTATTCTTTCGTCTAAGAGTTTTTCCCTCATCTTATGGGTAGCGTTTACTATAAACTGTTTCATTGGTATTGGTTTTAATTTCTGCCAACCCAACGTCCCAAAATTGACTCGACAACAGCCAACACAACTGGCCACTGTCGAAAAGGGCACATCCACCGAGCACCTCTAAAGGACACACTGCCTCAGGATCGAAGCAGAACGTCAAGAGGGGGCGCTCCGGGGTAGAAACTCTAAGGGAAGCGAAAAAGGCGAAAACATCAGCCAGCTTCAACCTTCCCATGAGCCTACAAGTGGCTATTGTCGACCGTTCCAACCCGGATGGGAAGATTACATCCGACAATTGGCTAACGGTTGAAGCCAAAATACTGGAAGCGATGCTTATCGCAGATAGCAGCGATGAGATCAACTTCGACGGAGCAGGCTGGCAGAAAAGAGTCAAAGTCGTCGGTTGTGACAATCAGAGGTCCCTGGACTTCTTAAAGCGCACAATCGACAATTGCGGCGAAATCTGGCAGAACGCTTAACTCGAGGTTATCCCTCGCTCGGTGCTTCCGCTTCGCACGTTGGCTTCAATATGGATCCCTCCACCGGTTCCGGAAAAGGACGAATCCATATTGAAGCTAATTGACAAGCAAAATAAAGAGCTTGACACTCACAGCTGGAGATTACAATAATTTCTTCAGCCAAGAGTAAGAACGGAGTGGGAAAGGACCTCATGGTTACCATTGACCAAAAGTCACTCGACCACATCCGCAGCAGATCTGGCAGCATCAAGTTCGGGCTGGGAACCCTGAAAGTAAGGCTCCCCAATGAACGCGGCAAGTCAAAGGAGGCTGCTAGTGGTGCAAATTAATTTACACCACTGCAAAGCAGCCACCGACGACTTGATGATGTACATGCTGCAGGAAGATGTGGATATAGCCTTAATCCAAGAACCTTGGCTCCTTAGGAACAAAATTCAGGAATTAAGGTCTAAGGTGTATAATTTATACTATCCACATACCGAAGGTAAGCTACGAACCTGTATAGTAGCCAAGAAATACTTAAACATTTTTCTCCTAGCAATGGAGACCTCACGGTGGTAACGTACGAACAACAGGACAAATCAATTTTGCTCCTATCGTCCGCATACTTGCCATACGATGAGGAGGATCCACCTTCAGACGCAGTCCGAGCACTTGTGCGACACGCCAAGTCACGCGGACTGTGTCTATTGATAGGCTGCGATGCCAATGGACACCACACTCAATGGGGAAGCAGCGACATCAATAAAAGGGGTGAGTCCTTTTCGATTTCATTATCTCCACCAACCTCAATATCTGCAACAAAGGTAATACACCCACGTTTCGCAACCGGGTTAGGGAAGAGGTAATTGACCTCACGTTACTAAGTGAGTCTGACTCCATCCGTGTAGAGAATTGGGGAGTGTCCACTAACTGTTCCTTTTCGGAACACAGTCGGATACTCTTCAACCTTAAAGTTAATAAAGAAAAACCGAAACCTTTCAGAAACCCTCAGAAGACAGACTGCAATCTTTTCTCAAACCTAGTTGCCAACAGGTTAGTACCGCCACAAGCCACCACTAATCCTGATCCAACTTACATTGAGAATTCAGTCGAAAATCTTGTGAGAATTCTGAAAGAGGCTTTCAACAAATCCTGTTGCTTGCAACGTGCTCGCAGGAAGACCAGCGCAGGCTGGTGGACCACAGAGCTAAAGCAACTCAGGACCAGGACCCGAACTCTATTCAAGAGAACAAAGATCTCAAAAAGAACCGAAGACTGGAATAATTACAAATCCAGTTTCAACGAATACAAGAGCAACACAAGAGCAGCAAAATCTAAATCCTGGCGGGAGTTCTGCCAATCAATAGAGGATCTCAACGAAGCCGCAAGGCTCAGGAAGATCCTACCCAAGGACCCCTGCGTTCCGGGATTCATCCTTAAACCAGATGGTTCTTGGACATAATCCAGTCAGGAATCCCTAGAACTGCTGACTAAAACCCACTTCCCAGGCTGTAAAACCCCTGAAACCACAGTCCCCTTCGAGACGACGGTTCCTACGGTTCACACAACCGAAGAACTAATAAACAAGATTATCACAACGGAGAAAGTATCATGGGCAATAAATTCGTTCAAACCCTTTAAATCTCCGGGCCGGACGATATCTTGCCAGCGATGCTTCAAAAAACACAGACCCACACTGTACCCCATCTCGTAAGCATTTTTTTCAATTGCCTGCGCGCGGGGTACATCCCAACACAGTGGCAAGAAATAAAGGTAATTTTCATACCTAAGACAGGTAAACCATCCCATACTGCCGCAAAGGACTATAGGCCAATTAGTCTCTCGTCGTTTCTATTAAAAACCTTGGAGAGACTCCTTGACCTATACATCAGAGAACTCATCAACTCACGCAACTTATGCAACACTCAACACGCCTACCTTAAAGGCAGATCAGTGGAAAGTGCTCTGCATGGTGTTGTCCGTGAAATTGAGGGCTCGCTGAACCTAAAGGAGTTTACAATGGCAGCCTTCCTCGACATAGAGGGGGCCTTCAACAATGTAAACACAGAGGCCATAATAACAGCTCTAGAGGACATAAAATTAGACAAATCCATTGTAATCTGGATTGAAAATATGATGAAGAACAGAATTATCAATGCAGACATTGGACACAGCTCTATAAGGAAAGTGACAACTAGAGGCACATCACAAGGAGGAGTTCTCTCCCCCCTACTGTGGCTTCTTACAGTTAACAAAATCCTCAAATTCTTTATGGAGAAAGACACAAAGATCATAGCGTACGCGGATGACCTGGTTATCTTGATAAAAGGTAAATTTCTACCAACTATCAGTGAACTAATGGAATCTGCGCTGAGAGAACCGTTCCAACCCGGATGGGACGAGAACAGAACGGTCTGAGAATAAACCCCCAGAAAACCGAGCTGGTCTTGTTCACCAGGAAAAGGAAAATTCCGATATTTGCTCCCCCAAAGTTAGAGGGCACTCCACTCAAACTCAAAGCGGAAGCAAAATATCTAGGCATCATTCTTGACTCAAAGCTCTCCTGGAAAAGGAACCTGGAGGAAAGGATGAAAAAAGGATTGAACGCTTTTTATGCATGAAAAAAGACCTTCGGAAAAAGATGGGGCTTGCAACCGTACATCAATCATTGGATGTACACAGCAATCATCAGACCCATTTTAACTTATGGGGCCCTAGTCTGGTGGACTGCTAGCAGCACGAAAAGCTATATTAACATGCTCAACAAAGTACAAAGGTCAGCCGCTGTTTGTACAACGGAAGCCATGAGAAGCACGCCGCAAGCAGGGTTGGACATGATTCTTCATCTCCTCCCCCTGGATCTATTCATGAAAAGCTGCGCTGCAAAGAGCGCTCTCAGACTAAAAGAGTCCTCTCTGTGGAAGCAAGCCAACTATGGACATGCGGCCATACTTAAGATAATAGACGACCTGGGAAGGAAACATGGTTTTAGTAGCCTCGCAGCTACGACCGACTATATTCCCCCCCAAAATGACTTCTCTCTCAGTATACCTATCCTTTTCCCCGACAGAGAAGAGTGGCTATCAAACGCCGTAATCAACGACCATGAGATCACCCTCTTCACCGACGGATCGAAAATGGACACAGGCACTGGGGCCGGGTTCTACTCTGATACCCTCCACAAACAGGAATCATTCAGACTCCCTGATCTGTGCAGCGTGTTTCAAGCAGAAATCCTGGCAATAGAGAAAGCAGCCAAACACCTACAGGTAGCCGATATCCCACCATCTGATATCACCATCTTCGTAGACAGCCAGGCTGCACTGAAGTCAATAGAATCCTATATAACGAGATCAAAGTCTGTCAAGAAATGTCGCGACTCACTGAAGTCCATCAGACACCATAAAGTTAAACTCTGCTGGGTCCCGGGCCACAGCTCAATCGCAGGGAACGAAAGAGCAGACGAACTGGCCAGGCAAGGTTCTGAAATGGACATCAGCGAAGCGGACACATCATTGCAACCACCGATCAGCGCATTATACCGGATCATAAACGACATAATCATCAAAGAGGCCAACTCGTCTTGGCTTACAAGAAACGACAGCTACACGACAAGATCATCGTGGCCAGAGCTCAATGTCGGAAAAACAAAGAAGCTCCTGGCGCTGGACCGTAACTCGATCCGTATGCTCATCGGAGTGATCACAGGACACTGTCCCATTGGAGCAATGCTCCGGAAATGGGACTCGGGATCCAGCGATCTCTGCCGGAGCTGCGGCGATGAGGAAGAAACTGAGACGATCCAACATCTGCTTTGCCACTGTCCAGCTCTCCAGAATCGACGCCTAGTGTCGCTAGGCCAAAGATTCTTTACAGAGATTGCGGACGTTTCTAATGCAGATATATCGGATCTTCTAAGATTCATCAAGAGCACGGGGTGGTTTCGGGCACCACGTGATAGGACAGGTTAATTTTATGTGTACCCATACAAACGAAGGGAATCACAATGGGCCTCTTGGCCTCCGAGTGGAAGTGATGTCTAACCATCACACTCCCCTTCTCAAACCTAGCCTAACCTAGAGGAACAATTAAGTCGATATCACTGTACAAAACACTTTTTATTCCGGAATTGAGAAGCAATTTAATCTCTACAAGTAAGGCTACTGATAATGGTTGTTATAGATGGAGAACAAGCATGCATTAGTAAAAATGGAAAAACATTATTGAAAGCAGTTAAAAACAAAGGGCTTTGTTTGGTAGCTAGGAATCATGATAGGGAAAGTTGCAGTTAAATACCACAGACTAGCATTAATTTAGAGGTATGGGCACTTAAATGTAGCTTCACTACGTCAGTTAAAAGTCAAAAAAACTTTTTCGAGCACACGGACCTTTCTGGACCATTTAATATGGGATCTATTCAGAAGAGTCTATATTTTGCAACTTTTATTGACGATTATTCAAGGAGAGTTTTTATTTATTTTTTGCGGAATAAGAGCGAGCATTTCCAAGTTTTTTAAGAATTTCAAGGCTCTGGTTGAGAACCAGAGTAACAAAAAAAAATTAGATATTAAGAAGCGATAACGCGAAGAAATTGGTTTGCCACGCTTTTTCTAAATTTCTAAATTTTTAGCCGATAGTGGTATCATGACGCCAACTAACCGTAGAGTATACGCTGCAGCAAAACGACGTTTTTTTTTGTTTTTGTTTTTTTGTTGGAGGCTTCTACCACAGACACAAATATTGGTCCATTGTACTCCCAAACAGACACCTTGTCTTTATTGTATTTTCCCCGTTGTCGGGAGAAAAGTGAGGAGGAGCTTCAGTGATGTAGAGCTAAGAGATTCGGAAACCATCACGTCGGCCCCAAGGGTGCGCAATTTTATTTTTGTGTGGTTCGACAAAATAAAAAAAAAATATTTCCTTTTTTTTTTATTCTTTACTTTCTTTATTATTTATTTTCTTTATTATTTACTTTCTTTATTACATTAATTGAACAATAACAGCAAGACAGAACCAACACGACTTAGCTTCAAGCAACACAAGTAACACAAGTAACTCAAGTAATTAAAACTGTTCAAAGCTTCCTTTCAAACCGATGTTTTAGAGTTCACGTCAATAGTGGTTTGTCAGATTTGATAAATGTTGTCGCAGGGGTTCCCCAAGGCTCTGTCCTCGGGCCAGTGCTATACAATATTTATACTGCTGATTTTCCAAGTCTTCCGCAATGTAACGCAGCAATGTATGCTGATGATACTGCAATATTTTCATCGCATGAAATTGGTCTTGACGTTGAGACGAATCTTATAAATGCCATAAGAATATTGCAAAACTACTTCAATAAGTGGAAAATTAAACTAAACGCCCAAAAGACTCAAGCAATCTTTTTTACTACAAAAAGAAAATCTTGTTTTCTTCCGGCTAATCAGCTAATAATTGATGGTCAATCTATAAAATTGACTTCTAAGGAACATATTGCAAGAACAATTAAAAAATCAAGTACATATTGCCATCAAATTATTGTATCCGTTGATTCATAGAAGATCCCTACTCTCAAATGAAAATAAACTTATAATATATAAAACAATTTTTCTATCAATTTTCTTGTATGGGTGCCAGGTCTGGGGGAATAGTGCACTTTGTCACTTTAAAAAACTACAAGTAGCCCAAAATAAAATACTAAAAATGATGCCTAATCTACCATGGCATCATTCCACAAGAGACCTTCATCAAACAACTAATGTCGAGTTGATCGTCAATAGAATTCAGAATGAGTTTCTGATGAATGAGACGTTTAAGATAAGATGCGACACCTCCGAGAATCCTCTAATTAATCAATTAAATATAAATCATAATGGGTGATCTTCATAGGACAGCCAACGTTCCTAGCGATTTTTTGCTAATTTATTTTTACGTTTGTTACCTACATATTTACGTACTTATATGTTTAATCAATTATTATTTATTCCTTATTTTGTTTAGGTTTATGCACCTATTTGTTTATTTGTTTATTTATTTATTTAATTATGTTCTTATTTATTTATTTATTATTTGTTTAATTATATTTTATTTATTTTCTTATTTATTTATTTATTTATTATTTGTTTATTTATATATTTATTTATTTACTTATTTATTTATTTATTTATTTATTTATTTATTTATTGTTTAATTATATATTTATTTACTTGCTTATTTATTTATTTATTATTTGTTTAATTATATATTTATTTATTTATTTATTTATTTTTTGTTTAATTATATATCCATTTATTTGCTTATTTATTGATATATTTGATTATTTATCTATCACTTATTTATGTATCTATGTACTTTTATATATTAATTAAAATCACGGGTTTTTTTTTTACAGTCGAATTTTATAAAAACTAAAAGTATAAAATTAACGCATTAATAAAAAAAAAATTATTCAGTTGAAAGATATATTACCCTATATCACATCTCTGTACCACGACCATTGTAAATTGTGCGATAACACAGTGTAACTTTTAACAGTGAAAATATACATACATACATTACATATATAAATATATATCAACTTGTCTTCCATGGTTATTTCGTTAAGTTTCCTATGATCTATGACGATACGCCATTTCTTTAGCCCTGAGCTGTCTATCTTTTTGGGTACAGCCCAGATAGGTGCATTATATGGACTGTTGCTTTCTTTTATTATCCCTTGATCTAACATTTCAGTGATTTGTTCCTCTACTTCGTCTCTGTGTACTTCTGGGTATCTATATAGGCGTGTATATATTGGTTTATCGTCTTTGGTTTCTATTTTATGTGTTACTTCTTTTACATTTGTTAAGTTATCCCCTTCCTTATAGAATAATTGTTTGTTATTTTTAAGCATTTGGACTAACACTCTCTTTTCTTCTGTGTTCATATGGGGTTCTACTAATTTGTTGATTAAATTCTGTGAATCTACATCACTTCTACACAAGTTTATTTGTATATTCGATAGCTCTTGAATGTGACTATCAAAAGGGTAATCCTCGGGTTTAGACAGTAGTGGGATCTTAATGTTATTAATTTTTAAAGTGTGGGTATGATATGATATTTCTGCTTGTAATGGAATGAGGATATTGTTCCCTAAAATTCCGTCAAAAAACTGTTAGTAATTGGGTTAATTAAAAATTCAGTAGTTGATCGATTTTTGTTAAATTCGGTTGGTAATGGTACAATTACTTTAGTGTTTATTAAATGGTCTTTATACAATGTTTTAATTGTATGGGGTCTATCTAATTTAGTTTCAAATTGTCTAGGAAATGTATTTTCTCCTAAAATAGAGGTAGCTGCTCCTGTGTCTACTAAAAGTCTTAGTCTTTTATTGAGAATATGAACGTCTATACAGGGTAATGGTCTGTTGAGGCAGGTGTTTGAAAATTTGATGACGTAAGATGATCTACTTCCATTGGTTCAGGTGTATTTCTTTTATTTTGTGTAAGAAACGGGTTACGATTCTGGTTTGAAAAATTGCCACTTCTGTTTGGTTGCCTATAATTTTGATTATTATTTCTATAGAAATGTTGACCGTTAAAATTCATATTATTATTTGAATTTCTAAATTCATTTTTACATTTTCCCTGATCTCTATTATTTAGGTTATTGTTATTTGTTTGGTAATATTTAAAATTGTTATTGTTTCGGGTATTTTTATAACTTCTATTATTTGTGTCTTATCTTGTCCAATGACATGACTCTAATTTATAAAATGCTTCGCTAAGGGTCGTTATATTATGATTTATTATTGTTGAGCTTGCGTTAGGAGGAATTTTTTCACAAAATTTAGCAAATAATGACGCTTCATTATTGCTAGGATTATATTCTTCTTGTTTATCTTCAGATAAATAATATTTATTATTTTATCTGCAGAGGATATTTGAGAACACATTAAATAGTTGGGTTATATTTTGTGTATACACTTTATCTGCCTGTTCTTTTAATTTTAAAAAGGATTCTTTTTCACCAAAGTTCTTTATTAATATTTTTTTTATTTCTTGCCAATCGATTGGGTCGCCACCCCTTAAAACTACATCTAGGGCATTTTCTGTTAATTTTGATTTGATTTCGTTTAATATGAATTGTTAAGATGGTTCATTGTATGTGCTAATTATATTTAATATAAACTCTGCCTTTTTAACAAAGGTAATAATGTTACAACATTTACCATTAAAATAATGCAGTAAGGTTGGAACTTCCTCATCAATGGTAATCGTTAATGTATATAATTGTTTTTATTAAAAGAAAGTCTTCGTTAGTTTAACACTCCCTCTATGGGATTTTGTGCAATTTGTCCGATGCGGATCTTGATGCACTATGTTTTTCACTAGTTTTTTTTTTTTTTTGTTTTTGTTTTTTGTTGTCCTACACCGTTAATTTTAATTTACCGGTTGACTATTTCAGTTAATCAAAAGGACGATTCCGAACTAAACCTTTGAAAAGGTACGACACCTTTTCCGAGTCTTACGGAATCCTACCAACTGCGCCAATTTTATTTTTGTGTGGTTCGACAAAATAAAAAACAAATATTTCCTTTTTTTTTTTTATTCTTTACTTTCTTTATTATTTACTTTCTTTATTACATTAATTGAACAACAACAGCAAGACAGAACCAACACGACTTAGCTTCAAGCAAAACAAGTAACACAAGTAACTCAAGTAACTACTTCTTCTGGAAAACAACGCTTCTTATACTCATTTTATGTTTGGTCAGCGAATCCACGGCTTGTTGGGGATTTATCATGCTCCCTTTGTCCATTTTGCTGATCACAAGAAATTGGTTTACTGTGGGCATGAACGTTCGCGTTATTGACTTCTTGTGATCGCATTGCATTGTATAAAATATCTTATCGGGGAATGCTCTGTGTGTCATTTTGCTGATCACAAGAAATTGGTTTCCTATGTGGATCTCTTGTGATCGCATTACATTTTTGTTTATGGGATTTTGTTTATGAGGACGGCAGAGTGCTCTCACAAATTACAAGTTAATGTGGGGGTGTTCTAATAACGTAACCGCGCCACCGTGCGCGAGCGAAGTGTTCTGCTGAGACATCGTCCTCGCAACATGGAGCACAGGTATGCGTCTCACTGCTGCCAAGCACGTAGAGATGCTTGGCAAAAGTGTAATGGCCCGTAATGACGCCCGTAAGCCTTCTGCAATCATTACTGCACTAACAAGAAGTGCAGTCAAATGTTTTCGCGCTCAAAGAAAACTCTAGCGCCGGATCCCTGACCAATCCTGGAGCCAATGCGAAGACATTCCATTCCAGGTTCAGTGTCTGGCCAAAGCCAGTCCTGACGTCATGGAAATGTGACTGTGAAATTACAGCGCAGTAGGATAGCGGGTGTCATTGCGTCAGAAGGCATATCCATGAGACAGTGGTCGTAGTATATTTCTCGCGCAAGTACACTTTCACTCCAATGCGAGTTGTATCAAAGACCATTCTCTTTAGGCGAGAAATGGCTTTCAGTGCACACCCTCTGATGTATGTATATGTCATGGGGTGGAAAATTCATCATAGCATCTAGAGCAGCTCCCGGTGTGCTGGCGAAAGTCCCCGTGCAGATGAGACAGACCGCTCTTTGGAGTTTGGTGAGTGAAGCCACAGCGTGTTTGTGTGTTAGCCTGTTCCACCAAACAACCGATGCATATGAGAATATCGGTCTTATCATTGACCGATTGTCAAAAAGCTGACAGCTCTTTGGTGGTTTTGGACTCAACATGCTTTGACCAAAGAAGCTTGCTATCTAGGATGACTCCCAGGTGCTTAGCTTCCTTGGATATCAGGATGAGAATGTCTTTTAGCACCGCTGAGTAATGCCAGTATTTTTCCTCCTTCTCGTGAAGAGAACGACATCAGTCTCAAGAGGATTAACAGACAGGCCATTTCTCGTGCATCAGTCTTCGATCACATCTAGCGCCGCCTGCACTTTGAGACAGACATTCGCTAAACATGAGCTGAAAGAGAAAACAGCAACATCATCCGCATAGGCCTGGGCACAAGCATTGCTTTGATCCACAAAACCAGTGCTTCATCTACGCCATGCCGTCTAGCAGCGTTACACATGCTGTCGAAAGTAGCGTTATCAAAAGCTCCCTCAATGTCGACGAAAATGCCTAGTACGTACTCTTTCCTTTCGAGAGCGCATTCAATTCTCCCAACTAGGTTTTGAAGCGCAGTCTCGCAGGATTTTCCGCGCTGATAAGCATGCCCAAGAGAGGATGCATTCGAAGGGCAACTTTGCGCACGTGCAACTCTACTAATCTCTTCATGCTCTTCAGCAAAAATGATGTTAGACTGATTGGTTTAAAACTCTTGGCGAGTGAGGAATCTTCTTTCCCTATTTTGGGAATATAGACCACTTACACCGCGCGGCAAGGAATGTATGTAGGCAAGTGCCAGGCTAGCAGTGAAAATTCTTTTCACAGTAGGAAGCAGCTGTCTTATACCTTTTTGCAGCATAACAGCGTATATCCCATCAGTGCCCGCCGACTTAAAGCCATCGAAAGATGCCACAGCTAATTCAATGGCCTCAGTAGTTGCCAACATACGCAACATACCAGCTACGCCGAGTTGTTTTCATCGTTTCAGTCGCAGTTTCCAATGAGGGAGTGTGCCACGAGCCGATGACAGTCTGATTTCTCGGGAAATGGGTCTGCAGTAGTTTCTGCTTTAGACTCGGTGAAGGTACCATCAGACTTTCTGAGCACATCCAGCTTTGTCGATTTTCCTCGTTTGAGAATGTTAACCAACGCGGTCAGGGACCGCATCGATATTTATTCCAGTCTTCTTCCGAGTACGATTTAAGCGATCTATTCAGGAGACTTCTGGCTTCCCTGCGAAGACATTGGAGCTCAGCGTTCCACTGGGAACCGGCTTCCTGCTGGGAGGTTTTTTGACAGGACATGCGAGTTCGAAACAGTTGGTGATGGCGCTGCTCAGGTTATGAACGGCATCCTCAAGCTCCTCCCTGAATCGCACACAGTCCGTCTTTCTCGGATTCCGCTTGTGCTGCGAGGGGGAGATCCCACACTTCAATTGGAATTCGATGTATATATGGTCTGACAGCGTAACATCTGGTAAGACTCTCCAGTTAGTGATGGTCTTCACTTGCCTATTAGACATTGTTAGGTCAATCACTTCTTGGCGTCTCGCCGTCACAATGCTTGGTTGAGAGCCAACATTGTTGATGATAAGGTCAGACGAAAGAATGAAGTTTAAAAGATGGTCTCCTCTCCGGTTGCATATGCTGCTGCCCCAAACAGTATTTTTAGCGTTAGCATCGCAACAGATGATGAGTCCAATCCTTCTGGCTTCAAGGTACTCTACGAGTTCAGAAACCGCCTTAGGTGGCCGGGGCAGTACCGAGTCGTAGGGAAAGTAAGCAGACGCCCCGACGAAGTGTTCAATTTCTCCGTGCGCTTTGTAGCTAACTTTCGCCAAATCTTGACCACAAAATTGACCAAGTTTGGTTGCCGATAGCGTGTTCGGTATGATGAGGCAGACCCTGGGCCTTTCGGATCGCTCATCATAAAGGATCGTAGTATCACATATACCACCAAGACCACACAGGCGTTTATTCCACACCCATGGTTCCTAAATGGATACAATGTGATGATTTGTACTACTGCATGCAACTCTGCTACTGAGAAGAGCGGTAGCAGCCTGTCAATGCTGTAGGTTAATCTGAGTGAAAATCATAGATTGAGACTGCAGAACACGATCCTTCGACTACTTGACATCAAAGTTTAATAAAATCCTACCAAGGCCGAAGTAGGGATGTGAATCGTACGCGGATTTCAGGGTCTCGACAGAGCGGTTGTCCAATCCCACAACCAGAGTGAAGCCCTCTTTTTTCAGAGAGCTCTTTTTCTCTCTGTAGGAATAGACAGTCCAGGCCCTCGTGTCGAGTCCAGGGTTCTGCGCACGTAGTCGCGTCAGCACTTTCAGCTTGTTTCCGGGTTTTCCCGGAATCCAGCAGATGGCGCACGTTAATTTTGGGAGACTAACTACCTGATAGGTAGTAGTTCCCAGGGATTTTCGGCACCATGCTCCTGATCGAGGCAGATGTCTGCTGTGAGAAACAGCTCAACACGAAGGTACCATTCATCAGAGTAGGCCTCCCAGCCTGTTGTTGAAGCTAGCTCCGGTAGATGGTCCTCGTAGTGTTGGCAATCTGCGCTGGTCATTCTGCTGTCACTGCCAGCTTTCCCTATCCTGACCTTTTCAGAGGAGATGGCTGCCTCTTTGTAGGAGAGTTGCTTGTTTTGACTCTTCACGGTCACTTGTATTTCCTTTCCAGAGGAAAGAGTTTTGTTGTGTGAAGTGCCCGCCTCCGATGAGCAGTCTTTGGTCCTCTCCGTCTTAAGATTTTTGCTTTGATCTTTGTTGATCACCGCATCTACCTTCGGACTCCGATTTTCCGCCGCTACGTCAGGGGAGGAGACATCACGTTCTCTCTTCCCAGCAAGGTTGTCCCCGGCGGTCGTCTTCCGTTGGCGAGCGCTCTTACCTTTTACGGTTCGAGCTCCTGCTCCCTTCGGACGCCTCTTTGGAACAGCTCTGCCAGCTTGAGGTTTGTTGTGATCAGAGACCACTTCGCCTTCTGCGATCAGAGTCTGTCTGTCAGCATCATCGCCTTTTTCGGCGGTGGCGCCGGCCATAACAGGACCGTGAACACCTCCAGCTCCGTTAGTTTTGGAACCTGGCACGCTCTTATTGGGGATTTGACCGACACCAATAAGAGGAGGAGTGTTTGAGGCGCATGCCGAAAGTGCTGGCATGCCTCCTGCAGTAGCCTTTACAAGCCGCCGACGCTTTGTGTGCTGCGACCCTCCTAGAAGTGCGGGGGCTGCAGATGAGAGGGTCGGATGGGTTTCGGTAGGGGATACCTCCGCAGATCTAATCCTCTTAACTGCTTCCCCAGAGGTTCGGCTTCAATCTTCGTGCCTTCGGTTATGCAAGCCTTTTTGCACGATTTTCGGGCACGCCTCTTTCTCCAACCTTAGCGGTTTCCCTGCCGCGCATTCGTCGGTGTCGCCTCCGTTGGTTGCACCACTCATGCTCAGTCCAACCAGGAATTCGGACTGCGGCCTCCAGAATCCTTGTCCCGGCCGCGATCAGGGAGATCGCGGGTGGATTTGCGCTATTGCGGGTGCCACCTGGAGTATTAATATCCATTTGTTTGTCCATGCGTCCATCAAAACTCAGTTCTCCGGGTCTTAGTTCGAGGTCATTGACTTCTTAAGCCCCCCCACCCCGACAAGACGCCCGAAGCGCGAAGGGGTAAAAACGACGTTGCTGAACGCACAAACTGTACACTTGTGGAAATCGAAAATAATTCGCCACGATTTTTGTAGGCTGAGCTGATTAATACTGCTGCTTATATACGTAATCGTTGCCCGACTTCGCTCAATCAAAACAAAACTCCTGAGCAAATTTGAATGGGAAGAGTTCCAACTGTTTGTAATTTTCAGCAGATAAAAAACTCAAACAGAGCAAAAGATCGGAAGAGCGAGAATATACATACATATCTTGATTGGGTACTCGATGAGTCCAAGGCTTACCGCCTGTGGAGAAGAGGAACTCGGAAAATTGTAAAAAGTCATCATGTGCGTTTTGTTGAAGGATAAGTTCAAAATAAAGATCATGCGAGGGAAAGTTTTTATGAAATAGAAAGCGAAAGAAAAGAACCAAATGAGAGCAAAGATATTTCTTTATGAATTTCAACAGATAAGGGGACAAGGCGTTTACTACGGGTAGAACCGGGTATTGCCCTTCTTCCTGGTTCGGTTCGTACCCAACAGCAAGCTGGAGAGACTAAGGTCTATTACTTGTTTGGCTTCCCAGCATGTAAAAACACATTGCTGCCCAAAGCCCCGATGCCTGTTTCTCATCGGAGGCTGAGGTGGACTTGCGTTCGATTCTGCTCGCCATCCAAGGACAGATCGGCCAACTCCAACAGCAGATCCGTGAACAGGCGACCCGAGTGGACATAATCTACTCGCTTTTGCCGGGCCTAGCGCAACTACGCTGGAAGGGAGTTTTTGGATTGATTAGGATTGACCGAAGAGCCGTTCTTTTCAACCTGTTGCATGACGAAAGCCCCGATGTACTTCTAGTTAGCGAATCAAAGCTAAACCAGAAGGGCAAAATCCGGGACAGTTCTTATAAAATAATTCGAAGAGACCGACCCAAAGCTATGCAAGGCGGAGGAGTTGCGATATTCGAAACACTTTTAAACATAAAATTATACATATGTATAGTAGTATGTCCAAACGCACACCTATGATTACAGTACGGCGCGTTGGCCGCGCTTTCCAATTCCTTGACGAGATCGCTCACCTCGAATGGTTTCTTCCCACCATCCAATAGGAACCTGTCAAATAGCGAGAATGACAAATGGATGATAAAATTAAGCAGACGACGGACAGTAAGGTACCACGCCAAACACACCACAATTCCTCGAATACATACCGAAACGCCACAATTGACGCGCTGCACAGACAAATAAGTAGTCTCTTGACAAGACTCAAACTCTTGTGCAGTTTTACCGGTTTACCGACAGACAAAACTAGGAGGTCAGGACACTGAAGTCACTGATTAAAAATATCCAACAGTTAATCAGGAATAATTACAGAATTTCTGTAAGTTTGAGCTGGAACAATAGAATTCATGCTGTGAAATCCAACAGCGCGAATATGTTCCCGCAAATAAATAAAATATTTCGGAGAAACAATCAGAATGACATTCAGGATCTGAAGCTTCCGAGAACGTCAGAAAATGAACGCTTGTTACGAACAGTTATAATCGATCCAGAGAGAGCCTTGACGACTTTTTCGTGATCGGGGATACTCAGGAGAAGGTGACGACTGTAGGAAGTCTACAAGGTGAATGTAGTATTCGCCCGAAACCACGACCTGGAGAACAGAGTCCTGCTTCATCATTCCTACCTTAGAAATGACTTCGATCATTAGCAATCAGAGAACCTTGGTTTTACCAGGTTCAATGATGATTTCATGGTAAATAATGCCGTCACCAATGAAGGGGCGAACACCCTGTTTATTTTCGACAATGCACTGAATAAGCATACTATCCAGTGGATTAGAAGACAGCGGTGGTGCAACCAATACCCAAAGACATTTCTAACCCATTAAGTCTTCGGTCGATAAATCTCCATCCAAGTATTAGCAAGGTTTTCGAGAAGGTGGTCCATAGAGCCCTGTCTAAATGAGTTGAAGACAATAAATCATTCCGGATAACCAATTTGGTTTCACAGCGAAGAATAATAAAGGGTCCGCCATCTAACGTTTTTTTTTCAAGTAGTGCTTATTTCGTGAATGGTAACACTTAGCTCATGTCTGATTTGACAGATAATTAGTTTTATCCTTCCGCTGAACGTATATGGTTGTGTATACGCTTGAACAACGCTTCGTTTTCGCTTCGCTAAGTGGGCCTGCGATCGACTTACAGAAGATGCCGATTTTGCCTTTCATCTTTTCAGATGAAGCTCATTTTGATCTTGGCGGGTATGTAAACAAGCAAAATTGTCGCATTTGGGGCACAGAAAACCCGCACGCATACATTGAAAAGCCGGTGCACTCAAAACGAGCCACTGTTTGGTGCGGACTTTGGTCCAGAGGCATAATTGGGCCATTTTTCTTCGAAAATGAGCAAGGAGTGGCCGTTACAGTCAATGGCGATCGTTATCGGGCCATGTTGAACGAATTTTTGTTCACAAAAATTGAAGAGGAGGATATTGGCAACATTTGGTTTCAACAGGACGGCGCTACGTGCCACACAGCCGAAGCTACACTCGATGTTTTGCGCCCTGTTTTTGAAGATCGCATTATCAGCCGCAGAGCTGATGTCGTTTGGCCACCTCGGAGCTCCGATTTGACACCGTTGGACTATTATTTGTGGGGTGCCGTCAAAGATAAGTGTTACGCCGACAAGCCAGAGACAATTGACGCTTTAAAGGACAATATTCGTGAAGCCATTGGTGAAATACAGCTGCACACAATCGATAATGTGCTTAAAATTGGACCGATCGTGTAGGCTACTGCATGGCCAGCCGAGGCAGCCATTTGAATGAAATTATATTCCATTATTAACCGGAAGGATTGTACTTTCAAATAAAAAAAGAAATTTGAGAAAATATTCAGTAGTTTTTTTTATAGCATTTTCAAAAAAAAAAAAATTATTTGGCGGACCCTATACTATTCATGCTGCGTCGAAACTCGTGGCGGATATCCAATGGAACAAATGCAAGAACCAATGCACGGGTGCCTGTCTAATTTACTTGGAAAAGGCTTTCGACACCGTATGGTTAGAAGGTCTTTATTATAAGTTCAGACGGCTGGGCATAAGTAAACTGTTGCTATATGTATATGATTTTTAGCATGTTAACAGGTTGAAATTTCGTTGGGAAAATTGGGATAACGTGGCTTCTACCCAAACATTTGATGAATGAACTGCAACAGAGTACGGTGAATTCGCCGTTCCCTTTAAGCATTTACTTCAGTGATCTGATAGCTTCTCTTCACCATTCAAAAGCGTATGCGTACGATTTAATCGCGTACAGATCAGGTCCAATGACCGACGTCATTGTCATTCTCTTGTAGCGTGACTTCGAAAAAATTCAGCAGTAGGAAGTTGAAAATCAACCTCCAGAAATCAGAAACTATTTTGTTCCAAACGCCTTTGTCTATGGCCTCTCGGGGCACTAGAAAAAAATTGACGCAGGTTCTCCAGTCTTGGACCGGACGGTGGTCCACTGGCAGAATAAAGTGTTGTCAGATACCTTGGGATAAGCCTTGGCCAATATCAGTATTTTGACAAACAAATTGATGCTATTCTGGCGAGGGCCCGAGGCACTTTCGCTTTGACAAGATGGCTGTTTTATAGTAGCCAACTTGATACCAGAGTGAAGGTAAGGTACACGGCCTTCATCAGGGCCATGGTTGCCTGTGGATGTCCCGTCTGGTTCAATGTGAGAGCTAGCTTAATGGAAAGGATTCGGGTGTTTCAGAACTTGTCTAGGAGCAAGGTCCTATACAATAGGGCAGGATTGTACGGATAGATAATTTTCTGATTAAGCAATGACTTCCCTAACTACATGTGCCACGAGAGAGTGCGTCTTAGCAACTTTGTCCTCCCGGAGGCATTCCTCTATTTGGCTCAATGTGGGCTGATCCAGGATGAATTGGCAGTTCCGCTTATCTTCCACGTGGTCCATAATTCCGTGGAGCGGCGGCTCCTCTACGAAATTGATGTTGCGCTCTGCGAGCCCGAGCGCCTCAGGTTTAGTAGCTCGATGTCGCACCTAGATCGGGGAGACGTCGTCCAACAGCATCAACGCTTTTTGTGGCTGGAACGGACTGCATCAATGGTTCATTTTAATAGGCCAGCCTTTTTAAGGCAAAGTCTGTCACTTACATAGCTTAGGCAGGCTTGCATAGACTAGGGTAGCTTAGGATAGGTTAAAGTAAGTTAGGGTACGTTAGGGCAATGCTAGAGTGGCGCGTAGGTTTAGTGTAGTTTAGCTTTAGATTTCATTAAAATAAAAAATAGAAAACAAAAAAAATTACACAATAATAACAAAACAAAAAACAGGTATGTATACATATATGTATACAAAATATACATCATGTATGTATTTTCGTATATATGTATGTTAGTTAAGGTAGGGTTAAGTTAGATTAAGTAAGTTATACGATTTTTTATATAAAAAAATATTCTGATGCTAAGTTTTTTAAAATATTATTTTTTCTTAGCCTTAGTTGTTCATGTTTATTTAACTCTAATTATTATAAGTTGCAATTAAGGCCGGAAGGCATAGTTTTAAGTTTTCTGTTTGCTTTAGAGTGCCCGTATAGGGCCAGTAAGGTAATTTATGTTAGATCTTTTTAAGCTAGTTTTAAGCATTTTTTTCCTAGAGTAAGTTTGTTCTAAAAAATATAAATAAAAAATTAATTTACAAAAAAAATTAAATTAAAAATTAATTGGGAATATTGATAAAATTTCCGATGAACAGAAAAACAAATATTAAAAATCGTTTAAGAAATCACCAACGCGACAAATCGGAGAATATGATTGAAAAAAATCTTTGCATGCTGAGGAATGAGTCGAGGCCATGAAAGCGGAATACAACTGCCTAAAGAAAAACAACACATGGAATCTCTGTGATCTACCTGTTGGGCGGATAGCGATAAGGAGCAAATGGGTTTATAAATCAAAATACTTGCCTAATGGAGAAGTTGAACGAAGAAAGTCACGTCTAGTAGCAAAAATATGGCACTGAAACATACGCGCCCGTGATACGAAAAAGTTCCTTTCGACTGATATATGCTCTGTCAGTAAAGCCTGACTTACGGCTCAATCATTATGATCATTGTGATGTTTGGACAGCTTTTTTTAATGGGAAACTCGATGAGGAGATCTTCATGAAACAGCCGGAAGGGCTTATTGATGAACTATCCACAAAAGGTGTGTCGTACGATTAATAAAACTCACTTTTCGAACTTTTTAACTGTCACAGCACCCAAATTATTTAACCTATTGCCATGCGAAATTAGAAATCTAAATATAAGAACATTGTTTTTGAAAAGAGTTAAAAAATGGCTCTTTACATTGGATAATTCAACGGTCAAACATTTATTAATAAATAGAACGTAGCCAATTTTTGTTCCTTTGCATAGATTTATTTAAATTTATTTATTTTTGCTTCTCTATATTATTTTTTTAAGTATAGAAATATAGTTACTCTTACCCCACGCATAATTGCTGTTAATTTTGCTGATGGATCATTCGCCACTAGTACTTTAGAGATTACAGAATAACATAAATCTTTATTATTACACTTAAAATGAAACTGAATTATTGTAAAATAGTTTATGAACTGTAATAATTTATGGAATATAAATAAAGATGTTATTAAATAAATAATAAAAAAATGAATTAATAATTGACTTTTAAAGTATAATATGCATAATTCTAGAACTCCTCAAATACCTATTCAAGTGAAATTAAAACTAGAAAAGGAACCTTCGGTCACGGATGAACGGATCACTGTTGAAGTTGTGAAATACCAAGAGGTCGTTGGATCCCTGATGCACTTAGTTGTTTTCAGTCGCCCTGATATTTCGTTCAGCGTTAGCAGTTTGGCTTAGTTTTCCCAACCTCCTCGAAATCAGCACTGGAATGCAGTAATGCAACTTAAAATCTTAACACAACCAAACATGCTAGAATAGAATTTCGAAAACTGGATTACCACTTATAGGCTTCTTGGGCTAAAAATGTTAATGACCGTAAATCTCAAAGTGGTTTTTGTTTCAACCTTGCAGGTGCAGCTGTCAGTTGGTAAAGCAACGAACAATGGCAACCTTCAGCGCCGAGGCAGAATACATACATATGTATATCGCACTGACGGAAGCTTCAAAGCTTTACTACGAGAGCTCAAACTCGGGTGTGATAAGCCGATTGACATCTATCGTATATAAACGTATCATTTTGTGAGAGAAGCAATAGAGCAGGGAGCCTTTGATGTGAAGTATCATCAGTAAAGCCATGGTCACAGATGCTCTTACTAAAGCTGTTCCTAAAGATAAACATTTACTTTGTTTTAAACAATTTGGAATGAACTTTGACTGTATTAACATTGAGGAGTACTGTTAAAATATTATAGCTCAATTTTATTTTATATCGTAACCAATATTAAAACTTGTCAAATGTAAGGCCTCTATACGTCAATATCTTTCAACTTTTTTTTGTACATATTCCCTTTTCGTTCCTCAACCATTGTATTGTGAAGAACACTAAAGTCCATTTTAAATAAGCCTTTTTATATCAACCTAAACCTCGACAATCGTCTAATTATTTTAACAGATTTCGATCCGGTAAGTAAGCGCCAGAGTGTAAAATATACTCCAGTCCTTTCAAAGCCCAAACAAGCAGGAATTAGCAAATCAAAAATAAGCTGATTTTCTTCTTTGAATCATACGGAAAAATGCCGTCAATCGGCTCTTTTACGGAGAGGTTCGTGAAAGACTTTAAAAGCGAGTCTATCATCTGCAATCAAACATCAGGGCAACGGAGTGTTGCATCACGATGATGAGCTTTGTCCATATCATTTTCAACAAACGAAATATTGGCCAGTAATGGCATCCATCTTGCTACTCAGCCTCTGTATCCCCGGGAGCTGGGCCTTAGCAATTTTTTCCTCTTCCCAAAAAATACTTAAAAAATCATTGCCTCATCTGTGAAGTGTCAACAATTGAACATGAATAAAAGAGAGAAAGATACCGTTCAATATTTGTTACAATATTTATTAATACCAATATAATATATGTATGTATGTACTTGATTGAGGTCAGAAACGAATGTTTGGAATGAGAACATATTCGCCGATTGTGTTTGCTCCTATGGTTGGAGGACCAAAGGGATTATGCAATAGGTAATTATCAACTTACCGGATTGATAAATGCGCAGATTAATAATACCGTACGTCGATTCTCATCATAGACACCATGAGATATATACATATGTATGTTAAAGCTAACGTGTTTTGAATCAATCGAATTTTTTACCCATCAATAGTTTTCTGTATATGTCATATCATGGCTGCTGCTTCCGTACTACCCGAATGTGTGCATTTTAAAATTCAAACAAATTTTCGAGTCCCAGGATTTGTTCAAGACAACATTACACATTCTTTGAAAACGACAACTTAAATTCCATTTTAACGTTCGGACAATTCAACATTTAGAAATCCTATTTCCACTTTGCATCTCGACTTGCAAAATGCATTACAAAGCAAAAAGACTACACAATAGGAATAGACTACGAATACCCTTACTCGTCCTTAGACAATGGTTTAACCGCAATTCAATCAGAATTAATTTTCAAATTAATTTGCAATCGCATTTTCCGTACACATGTATGTAGGTACGAGTACATATGGTTCGGTTCGGCACGGTCACTTCATGAATGTAGAGTAGAAAGTGCGTACCAATTATCGAAAGTTATTGAAGTACGATTTCAAAAAAGGCTTCCTATTCTGCATCACTTTGACCCAAACGGAACTGAAGGACAGCGTGGCATGTGTCCGTCACTGCATGTTCGTGTTTATGTACTCATGAGAGTTCGAATAGATTCATCATTTGGACATCAGAATACATTGAATGGATTCTCCATTTTGTTTCGATTCGTACGGTTGTTGTATGCTTGGTGTTCCTAGTCCCCTTGGAACTTTAATTGAAAACCGTAATTGTCTATTTTAGATTTCAAAATTGAGATCAGCGAATAGATTCGAATGTGACTAGGTTGTTCTCGAGCCATTTTGCTGGTTTACGTTACGTGCCACAAATGTAATTTGATTTTATATTGACTTTGGTCGATTTTATTTTTCGTTGATTTAATTGAAAAACAAAATCCTTTGGTCTTGTGGGTGCTGAAAGGAAGTGTAACTAGATTGATATTCTGAGAAAATTTCATATAAAAAGTAGATTAATTAGGAATGAAATTTCATTTAAAAGTAGGATTTTATTAAATTTTTCTAAAATGTATATAGAAACAATTTCGAACACAACATAATATAGAAAACATAGAATAGAAAATATTTCTTGGAGACAAATTTGATCTCAGTTAGACTTATAGCGCTAAAAACAACTTAATCTAGCGCTTTGTTGAACTTATTTCATCTCGTCATAGCAACTTAGAAAACACAATTTATTGGATTGTTTTATGGTATGTACGATTTTATAGTAAAAACTAACTGGATGTACGCGCTTTGCTGGGTCCTTTAATAGATTCATAAATACAATGAAGAGAACAAATGAGTAGGTACATGTTTGTAAGTGCATCATTGCATACGGATGAAAATAATAAGGCAAATTTAAAAAAAATTAATCTTTATTTTATGTTCATTTCTAAACAAAACGGTTTATAAATCAAAATTGAAAACAATAAATTGTAAGAAAAACAAATTCAATGTATTCAATTTTGCACCTTAAAGCAACTTTAGGGATTAAATGTTACAGTTGTAACCACAACAACCCCATTCAAATCGATAATATAAACATAAATGCATTTGTAATGCACAATCGATCGACCGAACTCAACGTTCAATGACCAACGATCCGGTCAATGATCGATCAACGATTATACGGCAACATAATAAACCGAATCGATCGCCTGTGCAAGCATATTAATGTCAAATAGGTTAGATATACATATGTATGTATAAACAATTTCGTAATGCGCGAACGATCGATCGAATTCCCAAAGGGTCATAATAAACCGAATCGACCACTTGTGCAAGCATATTTTCTGGAATGACAATTAAGTCGAACACATATGTAGGAACACTTGTAATGCGCGAGTTATCAGTTGCGCTTCGGCGGGTTTAAAAAATATACACGATCTCTACTAGTTGAACACAAAAACTTTATTAAATTCAAATTCAATTTTACACAACTTTTATATTTTTGTTTTTGCTGAGTTACAGAAATGATTTGCACATACTTAATCGAGTCGTTAAGCAATTACAATTGAGTTCTGAGAATTGTGGAAAGTGGGTTGGTCATTGCATTTTATTTCTGGGTTTTGGATTTGTGAAAGTAGGTGACATCAGGTCGATGCCTGGTGCTTGGCTGGTGCTGCGTTTGGTTTCTGGGAATTATGGATATGGGGAAGTGGGTGACTTCGGGTCGATGTCTGATGGTTGGTTGGTGGAGAGCGGGGTGTCGGTGTGGTGTTGGTAACTCCTCCCCCCTTAGTGTAGAGCGAAGGCCACAGCGAGTTCGGTGGGGCTGTAGCGGGGTTCAGGAAGGCTGGATCTGTGGTTTCTAGAGTTATTGTGTTGCGGAGTCTTCTTATGATGATCAGGAATGCAAGAAGTAATGTTGTCAGTATTATGAATGTTGGAGTAATGATGTAGGTGTACTGGTCGGTTTGGAGTTGCAGGCTGCTTATGGCATCCAGGTTTTTGAAATGGTATTCCTTGACTTTCTGGAGAGTGAGCTGTTCTATTGTTGTGTTAGAGTGGATTACACTGTAAGATGCTGGCAGGATGTGTATTTCGTCAATATGGGTCCCTATGTTGTCGGCGTATACGATGTTGTTTACTTTTACAGGGCACCTTTGATATGTAATAAGGGAGGTGCCTTCTATAGAATGTTGAAGTTTACTGCAAGTAGATTGGATTTTAGTGGGTGGTACATTAAGAAAAAGTATATGATTTGGTTCTGGTTGGTATATTCGTGTTGTGAGTTGAGTGTCGATTGTAGTACAGTGAGCTGGCAGGTTCAAAATGATGGCTCCGATACAAGGGGAATCCTTTAGCTTTTCTTGATGGCTTGATGTCGGGCAGTAAAATGTACCTTCTATCTTTGGACAAATATTTTCGAAATATTGGATATCTTCATTGTTATAGATAATGTATTGTTTCGTGAAAATTTCTCTCGTCTTATTAATGGGGAGTGGGATTATGTGGGACATAACATATGATTGTGGGGAGAGTATGGGAATTTGGACATTGAAGATTATGTTGGAATGGTTATAGTAAGCCTGGAGACCAAGGAGTTCGTATATGTGCTCACCGGATATGATATCTATTGATTGATTTCTGAGAATTCTGAAGATTTCATCTAGTTCTACCGGGTCAAGGATTAATTTTGGAATAACATTTAGTTTAGCCAGGACGATGGCTTCTGCTATGTTTATTATATGGTTGTTCAGAAGGTCAATATTGTAATTTATTTGATTAAGATATTGTGACTGGATAGTTAGCTCTTCACTTCTTCTAATTTTGTTGTTTGTGGACTCAAAGTTTAGATTTAAATATCTTTGAATTACCTGTTGCTCCTTATTGATATGGGCAGTTATGTTATTGAATCTTTTAATCATTTGGCTATTGAGATACATTTGATTTGTTATGCTTTGTGTCAGATTGTTTCCTGTGGCTTTGAGAAGTTCTATTTCCTTATTTATGTTAAGGGCGTCGTTAGTGTCCATGTTTCCAGTTATGAATTTAATTGCTGTCCCTAGTCCGTCAACTAGTCCTCTCTTGTTCCTATTCTTTGGAGTTAATATTGATAGTTTATTCTTTAATTCTTCTAGTTTTAGTCTAGTGGTTTTTGTTAAGCTGTTGAATGTGTTTTGTTTTTCAAAAATGTCAAGTGATTGTGAAATTTCTTGAATGTTACTGTTATATGTTTCTAGGTTTATGATATGTACGAGTTTGCTGTAGCTGATAATTGTTCGTGCTGTTCCTAGTTTGAGTTGGAGTAGTCCAGGGTTCTTGTCTAAGTCTCTAATGTCTATTGTTTGGCTACCAGCCATTGTCAATCTGAAAAGTTATCGAATTTAAGTATTTCTTTTAGTTTTATGTTTCTTTCTTAACCTAGCTTTATGAATTTTCCTATTTTCATTGGTTAGAACAGTTACCCTATTATTTCTTTTTATTCTATGTTTTGAAAATCGCGGAGTCAACTTATTCCTTCTACACTCTTTCCTAAAAACTACTTCGTCAGTATCAAAATCTTCAGCTTCTTCTCTGTTCAAATTTATTTTGTTTAATCTATTGTTTTTAATGTTTTCTAATGTTTGTGTTATAATTGGATAGAGTTTTTGTTGAAATTCATTAAGTTTGTTTATATAATCGTGTTCATTATTAAATGTTAATTCTTTATTGAAACTAAAGGTTTTGCCTGTAAACAATTCGTAAGGGGTAAATTTCGTGGATGAATGTATCGCGTTGTTGTATGTTATAAGTGTTTCGGCAAGGATATCTTCATGGTCTATTTCAAGTTTAAGCTCTTTGCGTTTCGCCATTATTATTCTGTATATTTCGTTCAATGTTGAATGTAGTCTTTCAACAGGGGAGTTACTGGTGGTTTGTTGAAAGCTAGTGAAATGTAAGTTGATGTTATATTGCTTGCAAAAATCTTTAAATATATTAGATGAGAATTCAGATCCCTGATCGCATATGATCTTATTCGGGATGCCATGGGTGCAGATGAAATTTCTGAGAGCTTTTATGACTGAGATACTTTGACGCGTTGGCAGGGGATATGCTGCAGCGAATTTAGAGAATTTGTCGCAAAGGGTTAGTATTGTTTGATAGCCGATTGTGTAGATATCTATGTGTACGATATCTAGGGGTTTTGTTGGGGTTTCGGTTTTTTGGTATTGAATTTTTGGTGGGTTTCGGTTATATTTATGCAAATGGCATTTCTCACAGTTATTAATTGTTTGAGCGATTTTTTGTTTCATGAGGGGAAAATAGAGGGTTCTTTTTAGATGAATAAATGTCTCGTCTATGCCTCTGTGGTTGCTTTGGTTATGGTAGTCATTTATGATTTTGTCTTGTTCGTCGTTGTCCGTCACGTCAGTAAGTATAGTGGTACATCTAATTAATCTAAATATTTTGTTTTGGGAGAAGTAGAGGGAATATACCTTTTGTACCATTCTAAATGTTTCGTTATCCGTAAAAATTGCTGTTAATCTGTTTGGTGGGAAATATTTTTTAAAAATATCAATGAGAGTTTGTTCGTTAAAGATTGGGTTTTGGATGGTTCTTCTTTGCTTATTTCTGAATGGGACTATTAGATTCATATGTGATTTGTTTGATTTTTCTAAGATAATCTGAATGTTAAATTCATTTAATGCTTTTTCTGATATATGAATTCCGTCGTCTAAATTTTCGGTTGCTGAGTGGATGGTAGTTCCTGCGGTGCTCTGATTTGAATAGTTAGGAGGTTCATCGTGAACATTTATTTCAGAATGTAGAGGGTTTTTCGGGTTTGGGATTCTAATTCTGCTTAAAGCATCTGCATTTGTGTTGATGGTTCCTTTTTTGTATGCAATTTGATAGTCATATTCTTCTAATTTTAGTCTCCATCTGACTAACCTCGGGTTTGCATCTTTTAGGTTCATTAGATAGGTGAGTGGCTTGTGATCTGTAATTATTTGAAACTTCTTACCGAAAAGGTATGGCCTGAAGTACTTGGTGGCCCAAACTATTGCGAGAAGTTCCTTCTCAATAGTTGAATAATTAATCTCCGATGTTGTGAGAGTCCTGCTGGCATAGCACACTGGCCTATCGTTACCTATTGTTCCTTGTGAAAGTATCGCTCCAATGGCGTAGTTACTAGCGTCTGTAGTAAGTATGAATGGTTTGGTAAAGTCGGGGTATTGTAGGATAGGATCATTTGTTAGGATGTTTTTGCAAAGTTCGAAGGTTCTGACGTATTGATCTGTGAGTACTACTTTTCTATCTTTCTTTAAGAGTTCAGTCATGGGTTTTATTAGACGTGCAAAGTCCTTTATGAACTTACGGTAGTATCCGAGGAGTCCAAGGAAGGATTTGATTTCTTTTTGTGTTTTCGGAATAGGGAATTCTTGTATTGCTCGGATTTTATCTGGGTTTGGTTTGATACCCTCGGTGGACACGATGTGCCCTAAAAATGATACTTCTTTGTGTAAAAATTCTGACTTGTCAATTTGTATTTTGAGGTTGTACTCTCGGAGTCTCTTGAAAACTTTCGTTAGGTTTTCCATATGTTCTTGTAACGACGTGGAGTATACGATAATATCATCTAAGTAGACGAGGCAAATTGTACCTTGTAGGTCTTTTAATACGTTGTCCATGACGCGTTGGAACGTCGATGGCGCGTTTTTCAGGCCAAAGGGCATTCTTAGAAACTCAAAGTGCCCATTTTCTACCGTGAATGCCGTTTTTGCTATGTCTTTAGGGTCCATCTCGATTTGGTGAAACCCGCTAGCCAAATCTAATGTGGAGAAATATAGACATTTGCCTAACTTGTCGAGAATTTCTGTTATGTTGGGGATTGGGTATCTATCTGAAATTGTCTTTTCATTGAGCTTGCGGTAGTCAATGACTAGACGCCATTTTTGTTTTCCGCTTGCATCAACTTTTTTGGGGACAACCCACACTGGAGAGCTCCAGGGGGAATAACTGGGCCGGATTATATTTTGGTCGAGCATTTTTTGAATTTGGGATTTCACTTCGTTTTTGTGTACATATGGATATCGGTAGCTTTTGGTGTGTATGGGGATATTATCAGTGGTGGGGATTTTGTGTTTGACTGTATTGGAGAAGGTAAGTGTAGAGCCGTTCTTAAAGAAGATATCATCGTAGTTTTTACAGAGTTTGAACAGGGCTTTTTTCTCTTCAGAATTTAGATGTTCGGAACGTATTAAGTCAGTAATGTTGGTTTCATCCATAGTTTTTTTGCATTCTATGTTAAAATTATTTACTTCAATGAAATTAGTGGGATTATATGTTTCTGTTTTAATGGGTTGTTCTATTAGAATAATTTTATCGCTATCACTAGTATTTACCATTTCTACAGAGCTGTACCAATTTTTTGCTCTATAAACTCCTTCAGAAATGTTAAGTTGAGGTTCGATAGGAGTTGATTGAATAAATATATCACCATTTTGAATATCTACAGGAATTTTGACAATGATTTTAGAATTAGAAGGTACTACTATTTTGCCAGAGTTGAGGTTGGGCTTGAATTTAAGTGGGATAACCGAATTTTGTGTTGTTAATATCTTTCTTGCGAGATCTACTGTTGCGTTTAATTTGGTGAGAGTATCGACTCCTAGTAATCCATCAAAGTACTCGTGGAATTTAAATATCAGGAAATTAATCTGTTGTCCGATTGGTTCGTTAAATTCTATGAAGGTTGGTAATGTTATTTGTTTGTTAAGTTTGTATTTACCGAGGACTGTGGTTATGGTGGTAGAGTCGCATGTTATTTGATCTTTAGGGTGAATAAACTCGGGGTTTATGAAGGAAGTAGAGGCTCCCGTATCTATGAGAAAACGCAGGGGTCTACCGAATGGTGAGGCAATGTTTATATAGGGAAGAGAGTGTCCGTGAACATTTATATCTATGTATCCGGTTGATTTACTGAGGCAATTTGGTAAAAATTTTGGTGTCGTTCGTTGTGTATATTTTGGGGGTCTTGATCAATATTTGTATCTAAGTCTGTCATTGCTTGTAGTACGTTAAGGTCCGATTCGTCTAAGTCTGATTGGGGTTCGTAGGCGAAAGGTTCGATATAGTATTCTGGTTGGGATTCTCTGGAATATGTGGGTGTGTTAACTGTTTGGTTATGGTTATGGACTTCTTCTATAACATATCGGGGATAGTTGGAGGATCGGGTACGCATGCTTACGGTCGGCAGATTACTCTGAAATGTTGGCTTATATGCTGTCGGTTGACGTAATTGGGATGTGCCTGAGGCAACGCTCATTGGTGTAGGTGGAGGTAGTTTTTGGGTTGGTCTCTGAGGGCTAAAGACATTGGTAGGAGTAGGGTTAGGAGCATTGTATCTGAATGGAGGGTTCTGGTATCCATTGTAAGGTGTCAGTTGTTTGTTTGTGTTATATACGGGCTTGGAATAGCTGTGTCTCAAGGTGTTTGGTCTGTTTTGTATGTTATTCGGTGTATTTTGTGTGTTATTGTAATTTATTCTAGGTCTCGTGTTTGTGAGGTAATTAGGGGATGCTCTGTTATAAAACTGCTTTTGTGGGAAGGGGTATGGCAAATTGTTAATGGGTTTGCGGTCTGCTTGGAGATAGTAAATGTTTTGCTCTTTGACACAGTATGAGAATGCAATCTGGAGTGTTTCTGGTTTCATTGCCCTTATGCTTGAGCCAAGTGGTTCTTTTAGACCGGAAAGAAATGTATTCAAACACATTTCGGAACACAGGTTTTTCTTTGCTCTTATAACGTTATTATCATTTTCATGTATTTGCAAATTATTGGTGAGTGTGGAATGAATTTCAATTATTTTACTGAAAAATGTTTCTATATCGGAGGTCTGCTTTAGTTGGTGTAGGTCACGTATTAAGGAAGTTTCTGTTCTTTTGTCTGCATAATGTAGAATCAAGTTTGATTTGATATCGTCCCACGAAAGTGTGGTTCCATACATATTCAAAATTTCGTTTGCTTGCCCTTCTATCTTATTTCGAATGGCTCGCAAAAGAATCATGCTGTATGGTGTTCCATCGATACTTCTCATTAAATTTAGAATTTGTTCTACGTTTTCTATGAAATCGTACAATAACCTAGGGTTGCCATCGAAGCGCGGAAGGTCTTTGATAGCATCTGGGATTCTTAATGAACTAAGTATGTCAGGCATGTTTGGCTGAACTAAATGTATATTTTGGACTGGATCGGGCATGTCGAAATTAAAATTTGGTATGTGTGGTAGAGAAAATGTTCTGAATCGGTCAAAATTCTCAGATGTGCTGGGATTGTTTTCGTTAGTTTCTATATTATTGGAGGTTTCTTCTGCAACGGTTTCGAGGCTTTTGAATATTCGGGATAAGGGCTTCGCGTAGGGTAGGAATTTGAATTTTTTCTTATCTTTCATTAAAGATATCCAATAGATCTACTTACAATAATGAACAAAGTATCCGGTACATGCCGCCGGGTTGTTGTTTGCTAAAGGTGTTCCTCCGCCGAAGACTGTTGATTGTAGGTTTCTTGATGAAGGTGTCACTTGTCTTACGTGTCACGATAACCGATGTTCTTTCGGCACAAGATGTCGATTCACGTTTGTCACGATAACCGATGTTCTTTTCGGCACAAGATGTCGATTCACGTTTGTCACAATAACCGATGTTCTTTCGGCACGAGAATTTTACTGATACACTAGTATCTTTATACCGATTTGCTTTCGATATTCAAATTCTTAGCACGAATCGAAAGCGACTACACTTCACTCCGTAGACTGCGCCAGTTATCAGTTGCGCTTCGGCGGGTTTAAAAAATATACACGATCTCTACTAGTTGAACACAAAAACTTTATTAAATTCAAATTCAATTTTACACAACTTTTATATTTTTGTTTTTGCTGAGTTACAGAAATGATTTGCACATACTTAATCGAGTCGTTAAGCAATTACAATTGAGTTCTGAGAATTGTGGAAAGTGGGTTGGTCATTGCATTTTATTTCTGGGTTTTGGATTTGTGAAAGTAGGTGACATCAGGTCGATGCCTGGTGCTTGGCTGGTGCTGCGTTTGGTTTCTGGGAATTATGGATATGGGGAAGTGGGTGACTTCGGGTCGATGTCTGATGGTTGGTTGGTGGAGAGCGGGGTGTCGGTGTGGTGTTGGTAACTCGCGAGAATGACGATTACCGCGTTGTACCGACTAAAAAAAAACACAAGTTTAAGTTTATTGGTCAACGGAGACCTCATTTATTTCGTATTATTAGATTATAAACGGAAAACTGGTCTGGTGTTGTTGCTGCGAGGTTCGCTTTTATACCTCTCTTTCGCTGCATCGCTTGTATTGTTTTTGGGATCATCTGCCGGTGTCGTTGAATCAGCTGGATTGATTGAGTTCGCTGATGTCGTCATCGATAACCCAGTTCTTACCGGTTTGGGGGGAACGGCCGTATGTTGTAGCGTTGCATTTTTCGTTGGGGAATTGACCGCCTTTTGGGTTGCAGTCACATATGTTACTCGAGCGATCGATCGAATTTCAAAAGGTCTCCGATCGATCGCACAAGCAAAGCACTAAGAACGTTTTAAACGTCGAATGGTTATTTTCCGAAACCAATTAAGCAACAAAGGAAAAGAAAAGCAAATAAGCAAGGAAAGTGACTACGGGCATTTAAATAGAAGAACTCAATTAGTTTTAGTCCAGTTCTAAGAAGATACTCAATAAAGACGGTCGCCCTCAGACCAAGAAATATTTACGTTTTGCGTTTCACTCGTTTTTAAAGATAAGAACGAAAACTAACGTTCTACCCGTTCTTTAATTAAAGAACGAAAACTATTAAACTCTTTTTCAGTACTTCGCACATAGCCCCTTATTAGACAAAATATTTTCTTTTTGTCATAGTTTCCACCAATTTCTCTATAATTTCATTTGGAATATTCTGCCATTACGCTGGACTCGCTGACAAAAATCTTCAAGGTTAGTTGAGGTTGATCGGTATAGTCCCACCCGTCTTTTCACGACTGACTAGAAATTCTCAATCGGATTAAAGTTGGAACTTTCGGCCGGCCACTGCATCAATTTGAAATTTTGTTCGGTTCCCTCATTATTTTGGACATGTGTTTTGGGTCGTTATCGTGTTGAAATAAGACTTCCTCTTCAAAATAGACGTTAGTATCTACAAAATTGGGAAGATGAGTCTGCAAGATGTGCAAATAATCTTCTTTTCTCATTATTCCATTGATTTTTGCCACCATGTGAACCAACCCCACACCACACTTCCTTCATCCTGCTTTATTTTTTACTTGGATGATCGCCTAAGAGCGATGCCAGCAATACTGTTTACCGTCAAACTAAAACCGATTAAATTTTGATTCGTCTGACCATACTACATATTTCCAGTCATCTGCTGTCCTATTTCTGTGTTCTCTGGCGGTTTCTGTTTCTCTAACGCCGAAATGTAGCCAATGTCGTAAAAAAACTCTACTTGCAGTCCATCGACTAACGGGCTTATTTGTTGCAATAGAACGCGAAACCATACACAGCTACAAAAGGAGCAAAAACAACAACATTATATATGTGTATCGCGCTCATGCCGTTGAGCTGTATACACAAAGATAATATGTATGTTGAAAAAACCCAAAATGTACTGAAATTCAAGAGGAATTGAAATCTTCAAAGGCTTGTATGACTTCTGGAGCCTGTACCACGAAACAAGAAATTATTTTTAAGTTTTAACTTTACCTCAGAACAACAAAGTAAACATGCGGGATAACAATTGTTAACAAATGGGAAATTTGCGAAAGTACGGTAGACGGAAGAATTTCAAATCCCAGCTGTAACAGCTTTTCCATGGTTACTCGTACTTGTGAAGTATGGGGTGTAGCATTGTCGGATCGTGCCTATCGACCAACCCGGGTTACTTTTCAGCCAATTCGGCATGCAATACGTCAATTTCCTCACAATACTTGATAGCATTTATCGTTTCTCCTGTTTGAAGAAATGAAAAGTGACATCATCATCAAATTGTCACCATAACCTTTTTTGGGTGTAGATCGGGTTTGGGGGTATGTTTTAGTTTTTCATCTGCATCCAACCACTACCCAGGTCTTTTACGGCTATCATACAGAATCCACTTTTCATACCAGGTGACTATCCGGTGCAAAACGGTTCAGATTGTTTTGAGCAATCTCCCCCACCCAACAAAACCGGGTCCGCACACCGTTGCTTTTAAAATAGCGTCGTCAACTAACGTTTCCCCCTTCCCACGTGGTCCATTTTCCAAACCAACGTCGTGCGTTCGTTTACCATTATATTGCCAATGACGTATTAAGTCCCATTTTAAATTCATAAAAGAAGAGGATTCGAACTACTTATCACGTATCACTTTACTTTATAAAAAAAAAAATTAACGTTCTGGCACAGATGTTCACGGGAAAACTTATTATTTCCTACCGAGTGTAAATCGTACATTTCATGTGGTCTAATCCAATACTTGTTTTTTACTTTCAAAATTAGTAAATACGAAAGAATTTTTTTTTATTAAAATACCTTAAATGTTTGAACACAGAAAATATAAATATTATGACTAAAGAACTAGCAGAATAACAAACTTTTGACAGGTGAAAACACAGATAAGACAAATATACACAGTTAGTCACAGAAGTAAGTAAATCTCCTGCATGAGAAAAGGAAAGTTTTTAAATAGAGGTTTATACATATCAGAGAGAGAAAACCAAAGTATTTTTCCTAAACTCAGTTATTTCCTTTAACAATGTAATATTTCCATAAAATATTTTAACACCCTCCTACAGATTGCTTTATTTGAAGTCTTCGTAACAAAGTGGTGGTAGTGATATTGTGTGGACGGTTTTTTCCTATCGTTTTCTGAATCTCCCTTTATACATATAACATAACGTTCAAAATTATTAAACGCGCGAAATAAGTTCTCGAAAATCAAGATTGCGAAAAAAATACAAATTTTCATTAACGACCGGCTGGTCTAAGCGCTAACATAGGACTGAACTTAACTAACAATTGATTATTAATTTATGTTTGGGACTTTTGCACAGGTGAAATCTAAGAACTTGAACTTGCGACGGAAATTCTCCAGACGCATAGTTGGGTCTTTGATTCACTTGTGCAATCACAAAGTATGGGAAATTGGGACATTAGCATGATGATGGTGGGGTTCGTGTACGGTGTCGGTGCAGGGGATCCATGTGTGGTATACACCACCAGCGGTGTGGAAAGATTATTGGTGGTCATTTGAGAGTGTAGCTGGGTGTATGTCGCTGGACGGATGTGACAGGGGTTATTGGTGGTCATAACCAAGGTTATTGGTGTTCTATGGGAATGTAATTGGATGTATGTAGGTCACTCGGCGGATATAATTCGCGCGAACCTCAAGTTCCGGGAACAGCTCACTGTCCTTGGATAAAAAACACAAATCTACTCCGTCATAAAAAAGTTCCAACTCCAACTACTGGAGCCCCCTTTAATATCTGCCGGATAACAATGAAAGTACAATGGTGTCAAAGTGTTGCCACAAAAAAAAAAAGAAATTGTGATTTCCCCTATAAAGCTACTTCAAAAAACTCCCGAGTTTTTACATTCCTTAATGAAACATCTTGGTGTATCCGACTACTTAAATTAATATCCCTCGGTATCAAAATCATGGGTGAATCCATCGAATCATATAAATCGGTTCTAGATAAATTAAAATCTGAAAACTTCTAACCCATGATTTAAGAGGTGAAAATGCACTTAAAGTAGTGTTGATCGGTCTCGGTGATTGTGGTACTACCTTACTAAAAAATGAATTGCTAAGGCTTGGAATTAAGTGTAAAAATATTAAAAAGTTTCAAAGAAATATGAAAAGTACTGTGAAACATTCTATATATGTATGTAGTGTTTATTGAGAAAGAATCAATCAAACTAATCGATCTTAAAAAAAAAAATATCGGTCCATTTTATATACACAAATTAAGTGGAACTTTTACCGGCAGCAAAAAACCCGCATTACACAATGCCGTAACTGCCAAATATTTGGACATGGCGAAAAAACTGCCACGTAAAAACGTACTGCTCGCACTGAGCTGGCCATCATAATACTGCCGATTGTCCTAATTCAAACATATTTAAATGTACAAACTGCCACGGCAATCATAAGTCAACTGACATTCCGTGTGCAAGCAAATAAGTTGAAATGAGACAAAAAATAATCTCCGCCAATGCATGAGTTTTGCCTTGTAATATTAATTACAACAAAAACAACAACAGAAGAAATGTTAACATTTCCATTCCATCATTGAGCGAGTTTCTATCTCTGCCAACACTTCCAGCAAAGAAAATTAACAACAATCCAAACATTTTGGAGAGCAATGCATGGGCAAATAGAGCATCTACTTCAGTTGCGGTGCCTTCAGCGCAGACTTCAACCAACTACAATATCACTAATTCCAGTTCCGGCGAAGGCCTGTTTACAATGTAAGAAATAAATATACTAGTCATGGAGATGATTACTTAACTGGATTAGTGCAAAACGAAATATGATCAATTTAATGCTATCGCACAGTTAGCGTCTAAGTTCTTATATAATTTAAGAAATAATTATATCAACATTATGGAATTCCAGAGGTATTAGGAGTAAACATGTTGAATTTAAACATTTCTTATTTAATAACAATATAGATATTGCCATAGTAACTGAAACATCGTTAAATTTAGAAATTAACATTTATACATACCTCGCACTACAGATGTTACCGAGTTGACAAAGAAGGTAGAAGAAGTGGGGGTGCTGCAATTTTTATAAAGGGATCAATTCAACATGAAGTTTTGCCATGCATTCAGACTAAATTCGTTGAAAATGTAGGAATCGAATTAACTTCTAATCTACTAATCGATTAGATAATCAAAGACAAATTACTAGGCAGATCAGTATGCGCGGGCTTAACTCCGCTACTGAAAATTTTTGATCGAGCGAGAAAATTTGTTGTTTTATCAACCTTGCTCTCGCTCCGCATGGCACTTTTCTAAACTTTACTTCGTTATTTCTCACTATTTTTCAATCAAACAATTTCATTTGATAATTTATGGCTCATCTACAGACCTAGATCTATCGAATGACATGCTGCACACATGTGTGGTTATAGCCGATATCTACATTTAGTGCGTACAAGATTAGTCCGAAAACGTTTTCGGACCACTATATTCCCCGTACATGCACGCGCTAGGCCAAAAAGTGGGTGATTGCTCTCGCTCCGCTACGCTCCGCTCGATCAAAAATCTTTTGTGTGTACTTCCCGGGTAGAATAGCAAACCTGGCACGTGAACGCAAAAGAATTGTTTTTAAAAATGATTTAAGAAAACTTTTATCCACGAGTGTAGCATTCATTATAGGAGGTGACCTAAACTCTAAACATAGGGATTGGGGCTGTGATAGAGCAAATGATAGACATTTCTTGGGGAAATGTCCTGTCCGATATATGCGTTATGTTACCCGTAATTATAATGTTTCCGCTGTGTCCGTCATATGTTCCAGCTAGTTATGTTGGCAATCCATCTGTTCCCGTTTCCTTTCTAACAAACGTTTCTAGTATAATGTCTCGACCTGTCGCTGTAAATGAGTTAAGCTCAGACCACAACCCTGTTAAATGTGAGCTTTGTCGGTCGGTTTGAGAAAATGTGCAAAATCGTTTTAATTTGAAAAGAGCTAACTAGGCAAATTATCGAAACTATCTGAAAAGACGATTTAGAGACAACACTATGAATCTTGATTCAATAAATAGCAATGAGGATGTTGATTTGGCTATTCAGCTCTTTTCGGAATATGTCCCTAACTCCGCAAAATAACAATATACCTAAAGTTAAAAAACAAAATTGTTATTTTAAACTACCTGCTGATATACTTGAACTGATAAAAGTAAGAAACATGCACCGAAGGAATTGGCAAAGATATCGACTACCACATATAGACTTTTTAGTCTTCTTCTTCTTTTCCTTTTTCCGGCGTTGTTATGGTCAGCAGTGTAGGTCCATAACCTTCCCACTTAACTGCATTCCTACTCGTCCGGTTGTGGAGTCCGCCGGTTTGACCTCAGAAAGTAGCAGCAGGCTTCCCGGTTTGGGATTACTTCATCGCTGAGGCCAATCAAATGCTGGTGTTTTTGCATCAATTGTTTTTCGGCCTGCCGTTTTTTTTTTTTTTTTTTTTTTGTGACACGGGCATGCTCCAGATTTTTTTGTTTGATCTTACTCTTACAACACCGGTGATCTCCAGTCGTGTCAACCCACTGATTTGCATGTACACTTGTGGGGCAGTTTAATGGTGGTATATGTGTCCCTAGGCTCACTTTGGTGTTTTCTAAATTGCCTAGATGTGATTTTTGTTTACCTTTGTTTTAGTCGCCTTTTACGACAAGCGAGAGGTATCGCTGCAGGGATATTCTTAACCCGTCCCTGCACGGAACTTAGTAGACTTTTTAGTCAAACAGTTTAATAAGACTGTTCAATTTAAAATTCAAGAACTCCGCAATAGTAACATTACTTCCCTAGATAAGGGTTCAAAGCCCTTCTGAAATATTGTTAAAATTATTAAAAACAAAACAAACAAGTTCCTTGCCTTAAAAATGGCCCAGTTGTATACCGCACAGACAAGGAAAAGGCAAATGCATTCACAGAAAATGTTGCCAAAAATTATACTGTGTCCCAGCATTTAAGGAATACTTACACAAATTCTATTGTGGAAAATACTTTAGGAAACTCTAATCTCTCTAGTCATTTTACTCCACCAAATGAATTCATCACAGAAGGTGATAGACCAATTAGTTATAGACCAATTAGTTTACTAAGCTCGCTGAGCAAAATCTATAAACAAATAATCAAAGAAAAACTTGTTAACATAATTGAAGATAAAAAGCTCTATCCTGCTGAACAATTCAGATTTCGACGTTGCAATGGCACCTCACATCAAGTTTTGAAAGTATTTAACATAATTAAAAATAATCGTGGCATTAGAAAATCTACAGGCATGCTTTTACTAGACATTGAAAAGGCTTTCGATTCAGTATGGCATGACGGCCTTATACATAAAATAATAATTCCTCTTTCTTGTGTTATTTATCTTATAATGTTAAAATTTTTTTGTCTAATCGCTGTTTTAGGGTATTTGTCAATAATCATGTTTCCAGTCTAGTTAACTTTAATTATGGAGTACCAGAGGATTCTGTCCTCGGCCCAATTTTGTATAATTAATATATGTCCGATATTCCAAAATTACCTTTTTGTATATATATATATGCAGACGATACAGCAATAATATCTTCTCATGAGTTCGGTTCCACTGTGGATTCGAAGTTAAGAAATGCAGCAGTCTTATTCGAAGAAATTTATTCTAAATGGAAAATAAAATTAAATGCCAATCAAAATCAATCTATCTTTTTTACAAGAAAAAGAAAGTCTTGTTTCTTACCGACGAACCAACTAATATCTTAGGTAACGCTTACCATGGCAAACATCAGTCAGGTATCTTGGTTTACATTTAGAACCAAAACTAACTTTTAACGAACACCACACTCAAAGCCTAAAAAAATTTTGTCTTGCAATAAATATACTGTATCATTTTATTAATAAAAAATCACTACTCTCAAAATAAAAAAATAAAATAATTATCTATAAAACAATATTTGCAGCAATGCTTTTGTATGGATGTCTAGTTTGAAATAACTGTGCTAAATGCTATATAGCCAAACTACAATTATCCCAAAGAGTGGTTTTAAAGTTATTGCTTAATCTACCATGGTTCTATTCCACTTTGGATTTACAGAGCAGAGTAAATGTTGAATTGGTCAGCAACAGAATACAAAAATTATGCGAATCATTTAGGGCTAGATGCCAAATCTCTGAAAACCACCTAATAAATGAATTAAGTCGAAACTATATATATATTTACTTATATAAGTCTTCGCTAATTATTTATTATTTATTGTATAATTATTATTTATTTATCTATTTATTTATTTATTTATTCATATATTTAAATATTTATTTATTTATTATTATTTTTCTTTTCTAATTTGGGGTTTTTTTTCGGTATTTCCCAAGTTTTGTTTTTTGTTATTGTTTTCTATCATTGCTTATTTCTGTTATTTCAGTAGAAAAGTTTCCTAAATAAACTATATCTCTGAACTGTACTGTAAATTGTGCGATGGCCATTGTAACTTAAGAACGAAATAAAGAAATAAATGGTTCGTAACAAAGTAAAAGTGCTGTGCTTAGGAGAAGCCAAATAAGTTTCTAGGTAAAGTTGCGCTAGAACCCTTATATCCCTTGTATGTAGATGATGAAATTCAGTCTCTCAAATTGAAAACATTTGCTTTCTTTGACCCCTCTAGTGATTTGCAGTAAATAAAATGAAGGTTTTGCGAGTTTTAGGTAATGCTAATCAATTGGTCCATAATTCAGTACGGAATTATTGGCTTCGTCTTGGGCTATTTAATGCATTGACCTTATATTCAGTTTTATGGTAATATGATTCTAATCCAAGCGGTACTAGACCTTGAAAATTATCTGCAACGCTGAAATCGCCATTCTTAAAACTTCGAAACCATTCCCTTCATGATTTATCAGTTGGAGTATTGTCACCATAAGCTTCCACAAGCATTCGATAGGACTAAAGCCACACTTTTATTTCAGTTAACATGAAATTTTACATATTCAACAAAATAAAAAACAGGAATTTTTATGAAATTCAAACCGCTCTGCAAAACACCTTTCAAACATCTTTCTGCAACGCAGCACATCTGCACAAATTCACCCCGCAAATAAAAAGAATTAAGCGCAGATTCGATTATTGATAGATAGATTTAAACAGTTTAGTTGTAAAAAAAAGAGGTCAATAAATTTTTTTTTTTTTAGCAAATTACAATATATTACATTATTTTATGTGGCACTCGAGCAGGACAGACATTCGCGGTTAATTAATAAGGTCCTTGAGTAGTGCTAGGAGTTAACGTAAAGTGAAAGTATAATCTCCTGACAAAAAGCCCATAAGTAGTGCTAATGGACCCTCAAATGATGTTAACTCATTATATCATAAGTACGTAGAAAAAGAAATAATACCAACCAATAATATTCACTAACTGTAGTCGAATCTAAAGATCTCGAATTTCTATTATTGATTACGCACTTTTCTTACCACCATACAAATGAAGAATAAATAAACAAGATGTCTAATCCCAAAATTATCCGACAATCAGTGTTAAACCTATCGATTCCCGAAAACCCACAAGATGAAAGTGTCAATTTATATGTCTTTCGAACCTTAATTATTTCAATCGTAAGTCAAGCACGGCAGAAAGAAGCAAGAGATATTATTCATTCCATAACTAACCCTAAACAAGTTCAATTTGCTGGAATTGACCAATCAATCAACCAATACCAGCAAGAAAACCTAAACGAGCTAGATAAGATTCTTGATAACGTCAGGAGTCTACGCGAATTCTCCGGACTACTGGGGGAATTTAGCACCTGGCGCAAGAGCGTAGATAGAATACTTAAAATGTATGATCCAATTAAAGGATCCCCAAAATATTCTACTTTTGGATTATCAACATGAACCGAAATAAAATCGTTGGGCATGCGTATCATGTCCTCAAATCTTATGACACCCCACTGAACTGGGAGTGGTTGCCTCACATTAAGCAGACAAGCGAGACCTCGGCACGTTCGAATATCAGATGACGTCCTTTTACCAAGAAGTACATTCCCATCTCTCTCTAAAATTGAATAAAATATCGTGCCTGAATATTGGTGGGGAAAACCTTAACTTACTAGTGCATACAGATTGGGGGAAAGCCCTAGACACGTTTGTTTATGGCGTGAAAGGCGATTTACCCTGGCTTTTCGGTATCGAGAACTTGTGGACTTGCCCCAGACTCTACACTTGTGCCTTAAGCTCGAAAATCAACCCTAAACAGTATGCAAATGCCACACGTAAAATTGTTAAAAGAACGCACTAAATACCACCTACTCTTCCTCCCAGACGTAATCCTCAGATTAAATATTCACAAAATATGCTGCACTTTTTCCTAGAATTGTGTTACAACTCCTAAAGATTGCCTACATCGCACCTAAATAATTTTCCTCCGAGACCTACATATAAACAATAATCCAAGGGTCCAACCAACACCGATGCTTATGGAAACATCCACAATAAAAACTGCATGAGTAGACCACAACAGAAGAACAGCCACCTCTACAAAAAACACCATTTACCTCTTCGTCGCAACAGGTTAACCCCAGGAATTTTCATCTAAACACTGTAGAGTCCGATGAAGTAAGCCGATACGATGAGAATATTAATTTTTTGAATAACGAAAACGAACAGATCCTTTACGAATATTCTGATTTCTTACCGCAACAATATGATAATGTCAACTCAGCAGAACTCCCAAAATTCAACGACATACATTTTTTAGACTGAATTGCTCTTCTCTTCCATGTTTTGAATGTAAAACGAAAGCGGTGTAATGTTTTAAAGATTTTGATTGACACCGGCTACAAAAATTACATCCGGTCCAGCCCAGTTAAAAACCGAATTCCAAAAATCATCCACCATACCAATACCAATAAACTTTTTCGGCCTCAACAACAGTAACATTAAATTCTTTTTAAGGTCAGAACTCAAATCCTTTTTTATGATTTTTGGTAATGACAACCTAAAATGATTCTGTTCTGAATAAAAGACAGCATGCTGTCTTTCCGTACGAAAAAAAAAGTTATGGTTGTAAATAACTATGTGAAGGCTAAGGTTAAACAATTGGTTGCACAATCTGTCAACAACATCAACATTTGAACAAACCATAACCAACAGAAACCACATATCTAATCTATCGTAGAGGAGTTCCCAAATCTATTTGATGACCCTAATAATAAACTAACGTGTATCACCTCTGTTAAGGGGGAAATTAGAACAAGAACAGACACCCCGGTTTATTCAAAGTTTTATTCATACCCAATGACACTCAAGGATGAAGTGGCAAATCAAGTGGCAAACCTCCTAAGAGATGGAATAATCAAGAGCGCTAGATCTCCGTATAGTCTTGCGACTGCGGACAAATACCCCATACCCGAAATAAACGATGTTCTATCCCAGTTGGTCGGTCATCGATTTAAAGAACGGTTTCCATAAAATTCCTCTAAAGGAATCAAATATGGAAAAACTGCCTTTTCGATTAATAACAGCAAATATGAATTTATAGAACTGCCATTCGAGCGGAAAAACGCTCCTTCCATCTTTCACAAAGCCTTAGATCACATTTTGCGCAATTACATTGGCAAAATTTGTTTTATATACAGAGACGATATAACCATTTTTAGTCAAGACGAAGCGACACATCTAAAGAATTCTCCAAGCAGGAGATAGAATTCCTTGGCTTCATAGTTTTCCCCAAAGGCATTAAGATCAACCCCGAAAAAGTTAAGGCGACGATGATTTTTCCATCTCCTCGAATCTTGAAGGACTTCATATCCTTCCTTGGTCTGTCAGAGTACTAACGTCGCTTTATTAAGGACTATGCCAAACTCGCAAAACCCCTGACATACCTTTTAAGGGAGAAGATGGACGTTTGTCTACAAATCTTTCTAGCAATAAAGTAATACACTTTAACAAGCCCAACAAGCACCAAAAACAATTATAAACTGGCTTCGGAAGATAAAATTTTAACATATCCTGACTTTAAAATCTCTTTCGAACTCACGACAAACGCCTCTAAGTATGCGATAAGAGCAGTCCCCTCGCAACAGCAAAAGCCTTTTATTTCAAAAACCTTATATAGAAGAGAAGAAAACTCCGCAGCAAACAAAAAAGAGATGCTTGCCATAATATAGGCACTGAATTCGTTCAGAAATTAGTTACGGTTCGGTAAAGGCTATCATCACAGACCATCAGCCTCTTACTCATGCACTAAGCAGTAGAAACAATAACACCAAACTGAAAAGGTGGATTATAACTACCAGTTCAAATACAAGCCCGGAAACAGCAACGTAGTAGCTGACGCGCTTTCTAAACTGGCTCCTCAAAAACTCAGATTGATTCCATGACCCCAACTATTCCCAGTGATGAGAGCTCTTCGCATAGCTTAATCTATAGTAGCATCGATTCACCCATCAATTGCTTTAAAAGCCAGATTTTTTTCTTGTACTCCCGATAGGCAAACTTTCCAATTCATATTCCCAACTTATCATCACTTTACCTCGACGAGTCTTTTTACGACGAGTCAACAATAATGTATAAGTTAACACTTGTCACATGAGATTTTTGTTTTTCCCATCTATCAAACACTTGTCACTTGATTTTTTGTTTTTTCCCATCTATCCTGCATTTCTGCAGGTTTTCCTTATCTATTGCACCGTAGGTTAAGATTTAAACATAAAATCAGCTCATAAATTTAAAAGAATGAGATGAGATACAAATTAACTGGCGGCCGAGAAGGGACATCATTCCTTTCGTGGTCGAAAAAAAATCGAAGGAAACGGAAAGTTGCCAATCACCGAGGGAGATTCAGAGATTCAACGAGGGAATGATGTTCCACCAATCGATATTTATTCTGTAAGTTAGTTAACGTCTTAATTTCTAATTTAAGACCAAAATTATAAAGAATTTTTAAACGTAGATATACAGGGTGTCCCACGAGCATTGTGCCAAAAGGCTAGAGCGTATAGGTCTGATCAAAACAAGAAAAAAATCGTATGGGTGGGGGGGGGTCTATTCCCCCCCGTTTAGCCGGGAGGGCAATTTTCTAAAAAAATTGACTTAATTTGGAAAAAAAATTATTAAAAATCAACAGTTACATCCACAATGCCGTGATATACTTTTTTGTAAAGCCAGAAACCTCTTCTTTCATCCTGTTTTTAAACGAAGCTGTTTTAAGGCATAGTTTTTGAGAAATTAATTATCAAACCCAAAATTTTGAAAAAAAAAAAAATGAAAAAAAAAATTTCGAACTATTTTTTTGCAAAATTGTATGTAATTAAGTACTGATTTTTTTTTCAAAAATTCAATTCTCTTATTAGTTTTTAGTTAAAAACAGAAAACCGGATGCAAAAATGTTTTGTAGTTTTTGAGAAATTAAAAAAAACCTGAACCATTTTTTCTAAGAAAACCCTTTTTTTTTTGTTTTAACGCGGCTGAACTTGTAGGCAAATTAATGTATGAATCATTGACCTCTTTTTTATTGTTTTTAAGAAATTCGGAGTTTTATGAGGATACAATAAAGTGACACAGTATTGGAATAACCCTGGATTAATCCTTTTTTTAATTGATAACGCCTGAAAACCGACCTGCCAATTTCGTCTGGGTCCGCCCGTCGCCGACCGCAATTTTTCTTTATTGAAAAACAAAATATTTGCAACCCAAATGTAAATAAAAGGCATCACATTTTTAATAAAAAACCATTTCCAAATTGGATGTTAACTCATCAACACATTACGATGTCAAACTCATACTCTCGAGAAGAATTAACGGACATACACTTCTGCTACGGTTTAGCGAATGGTCGAGATCGTGAAGCCGAAAGATATCCCAATCGGAGGTGTCCCAGTCGTAGCATGTTTTCAAGAATCCACCGACGTCTGCGAGAGCACGGAGTGCTAGAGCATCGAAGAAGCGAAAGATCAGTTACAGATGGATCAGGAATTTTGGATTTGGTCCGACGTAATCCCTCCCTTAGTACAGGGAGGATAGCTATTATGCTTGGAGTGCCCAAATCTAGAGTATGGAGAGTGCTTCATACCGAAAACTTACACCCGTACCATTTCAGGCCAGTTCAGGAACTCACCTCAAACGACAAGTTTTTCAGAGCAGAATTTTGTCGATCATTACTGCTTCGAGATGAAACTGAACGAATCTATTTTGCAAAGATATTCTCGACGGATGAAGCACAGTTTACCAGAGATGGGGTTACTAACTTCCACAATTTGCATCATTGGAGTAGCACCAATCCACACAACAAAAAACAAGCTGTAATGTTTGGCTTGGTATTGTTGGACAAACTGTAATCGGGCTCCGATTTTTGAATACCGTTACTAATGGAGAATCATACCATCTTTGGAACAACTGAAAGAACGAATTGAAGCCGCTGGAGTCAAATTGCAGGAAAATTTGTCAAGCATATACTTATGTGCAGCCATTAGAAGGAGATATAATCTTTGTCTTCTAAAAAATGGGGACCGTATTGAAAATTTATTATGATAAAACTCTGATTTTTTTAAAAATAATAAAAAAGAGGTCAATGTTTCATACATTAATTTGCCTACAAGTCCAGCCGCGTTAAAACAAAAAAAAGGTTTTTCTTAGAAAAAAAACGGTTCGGGTTTTTTTTTAATTTCTCAAAAACTGGTCCTTGAAACAACTTCGTTTAAAAACAAGATGAAAGAAGAGGTTTCTGGCTTTACAAAAAGGTATATCACGGCATTGTGGATGTAACTGTTGATTTTTAATAATTTTTTTTCCAAATTAAGTCAATTTTTTAGAAAATTGCCCCTCCCGGCTAAACCGGGGGGAATAGACCCCCTCCTCCCGTACGATTTTTTTCTTGTCTTGACCAGACCTACACGCTGTAGCTTTTTGGCACACTGCTCGTGGAACACCCTGTATATATCATTGTTTGGATAAATTATATTAAATACTTAACAAAATCATTTATTTTTATTAAAACACACTTAAAGCAAATAAAACAAAGCAAAACTTGTTAAAAAAAATATCGTATCAAATTTAACAAGAAAGAAACTTTAAGATAAATTTATTGTATAACAGTAACAGATTACAAGCAACATGATTTCAGAATTAATTATAAATATAAAATTAATTAAACAAAAATTATTAGCACAAAGTCAGGAAATCAAATTAACACACATTTCGTATGTACTTCTGGAGAAGCAGTGTGCGATGCCGATGCAAATCCGAACGGATCGTTTCAGTCAACCTCCGACACAAATCCGACGAAAAGATCGATTTTAGCGCTCGATAGCCTAATAACATCCATCATATATCGAGTATTACAAGCTCCTATCAATGATTCAGAACATCATTAACCCGAGTGGGAACTTATTTGATGCAAAAGACCAATCTTGATAAAATTCCAGACGTTGTCCGCTCTTCGACTGAGTTTTTAGGATGCCCCGCGGAATTCGTAGAAAAGTAATACGCAACAAAATAGTAGGGAATGCCGATATGGCATTAGAATTTTACGATATTCCGTTAGATTGAAGTTCTATCTCAAAATTCTTGGTGGATAAAAAAATTTGAGTACTTACGAGTATCAATAAATTCTTTAGCGTAAGGCAGTGACTATACAAAATTTCTACTAAACGTACGCATCTTTCATAGATTCTCAATAAAATGAGTTATCTAGATCAGAGGCTACTTATTTTTTTGGCCACGAACAGTAAATGATCAAACTTTTTTGGCGGACATATTGATATTAACAGAAAACATCGTCCGTTGAAGTGCGGTTTGCATATTTTTATGTTTGACAAGAAAAGAAAGAATAAATGATATAAAAATAATTATTTTAAGTTTTATAAAAAATTTCTTGTATGACAGAAATATACGTTGTAACTTTTTAATGTGAAGACTGAAATGTTCACACATTTACTTAAAATATCCTAAAAATTAAACTTAATGTCCGACAACTGAATGCGATGGTCTGGAGTTGCTTCCAGTCTGTTTCTGAACTTGTTTTTTGTGTAAGTGTAAGCCGAAAACTCAGCCTCACTTAGTAAGTTGTTACAAAAGGGGAGCGCCGTGGCGCAGTGGATACTGTGTCGGCCGCTGACGCAAGATGAGCGAGTTCGGATCACACATGAATGAATAATGGCTTCCCTCCTCGGCGGGGTACTGGCAAAACCCCCCGTTGTACAATTGCCATGAAAAAAAAGCTTCTTGGCTCTCGCCGTTCGGAATCGGCATTAAGCTTTAGGCTCCACATGACTTCTAACGCCATTTAAGGTGTCTGTCTGGCAGTACAATGAACCAGTATTTGTGTCTGAATGCTCCAACAGATAGCAGAAGCCTCCAACAAATAAAAAAAAAAAAAAAAAAACATGTTACAAATGGAAGGAGAACGATAAGAGCTCTTTCTGCAATGGCAGTCCAACCCAAAATGTATTCAAATTAGAATCTTCGTATTCAAAATTTTGTTTACATAATTGTTTAAGAAGGGATGAATGATTTGGCACAGTTAGCAACGATGGTTTGCTATAATTTGTAAATGGATTCTGTACCCAGTCGATGTCGTATATTTGAGTTGATCGCATATATCGGCCAAATAAGCCAATTCCATCAACCACTACTCATGCAAGAGTTGCAAGAGTGCAAGAGTTCAACAAGCATAATTTAAGCTCGTTGCGCAATTCAAATAACTTTTCCCCTCGAAAGCTATCTCACTTCCATTGTAGAAGAAAAGATTGATGCTGATTTCCCGCATCTTCACACATTTTTTTTTTAAAGCCCTGACTGTGGTGGATGTGATTTGACGTACTTAACTATTTGTACAGCTTGATCGAGAACTTTTTTTAAATCGGGTCAAATTTTCTTCGCGACAAGGGCATGACGATATGAAACGCAGTGACTACTACTATATTTCGGTGCAACATTCTTTATTCTTGCCACAGTTCCTTTTATTTTGCCGGTCATAGCTGCTGCTCCATCGCTGCATTCGTCAATAAATTTGACCCATTGAATATGGTGTTTACTCATATATTTTTCAATGACTTTAAAATTTCTGCTACAGTCGTGTTGGTGTCCAAAGCTTCACAGAGGTATCGAGGTATCCCACGAAAAATAACCGGCAACATCAGTAATACTCGATAATACGATAATATAATAAACAACCAAAAGATTTATAATATACACATTAAATTAAGAAATTATCCGTGCAGGGACGGGTTAAGAATATCCCTGCAGCGATACCTTTCGTTTGTCGTAAAAGGCGACTAAAACAAAGGTAAACACAAATCACATCTAGGCAATTTAGAAAACACCAAGGTGAGCCTAGGGACACATCCATATACCACCATTAAACTGCCCCACAAGTGTACATGCAAATCAGTGGGTTGACACGACTGGAGATCACCGGTGTTGTAAGAGTAAGATCAAACAAAAAAATCTGGAGCATGCCCGTGTCACAGGCAGGCCGAAAAACAATTGGTGCAAACAAATGCAAAAACACCAGCGTTTGATTGGCCTCAGCGATGAAGTAATCCCAAACCGGGAAGCCTGCCGCTACTTTCTGAGGTCAAACCGGCAGACCAGTAGGAATGCAGTTAAGTGGCAAAGGTTATGGTCCTACACTTCTGACCATAACAACGCCGGAAAAAGGAAAAGAAGAAGATTAAATTAAGAAATTAATACGTGTAAGGTGGGTAAGCCAACTTGTTATTGATCGCACTGTATTTATGTAAAAATTGACTGGAATAATAATAACTTTCTTACACAAAAACAAGCAAAAGGTTTTTCTGAATTATTTCCAGAACACTCTACTACTGGTGAACACGATACAACATTTTAGCCACTTCTGGGGCTCACCGTTTTGAGCCAATTGTCCATTATCACAAACTGAAACAAAAAGCAGCACCAATTCTTACAAGCCGGTATCTTCACAAAAAAGTGTGGCATCTATCCCTGTAGTGATAAAATACCACACCATACTTCAAAACTTAAAACAAAGGAAAACAAAAACTTCTCACTAACCAATTCATTTAATACGATCTTAAAACACAAAATATTTAAATACAAATGACAAACCGCGCTGTATAACTTCGTTCTGCACCGATTATTGCGACAAGCTGGCATAAAATCCGTAGTAAAAAGAGGAGATTTCAAACTAGAACAAATAAGAAAAACTCCCGTTACATATCCGATGTAACCAATTGAATTGTTTCATGGATATGCCTTCTGACGCAATGACACCTGCCATCCTACTACGCTGTAACTTCACTGTCACATTTCCATGGCGTCAGGACTGGCTTGGGCCAGATACTGAACCTGGAATGGAATGTCTTCGCATTTTCACAGATGGCTCCAGGATTGGGCAGGGATCCGGCGCTGGAGTTTTCTTTGAGCGCGAAAACATTCGACTGTACTTCTCGTTAGGAAAATATGAGTCTGTCTTTCAAGGGAAGATTTACGCAATCCTAATGGCCATGCACTTTGTTGTGAAACACAGGTGGAGGGGAACAAGCATATGCGTCTGCAGTGACAGCCAAGCTGCACTCAAAGCTGTGTCCAACCCTCCATCCAAACTCCAAATTAGTGCAAGAACTCAAGACCTTTTTGAACAAAGTCCGAAGACTAAATTCACTTAGGCTTGTATGGGTCCCAGGTCACTCTGGAATCCCAGGAAACGAGATCTCCGATGAACTCGCTAGAAGATGCTCAGAGGAGAGTTTCTCAGGACCTGAACCCGCCGTAGGTCTACCTGCTTCCACGGTCAAATCTGACATCAATGACTCTTTAACGTACACAGTCGTAGATGGAGGGAATAACCAGGATGCAGGATGACTAAGCGCGTATGCCCTGATGTCTGCAACATTTTTCTTATCCTTAAGGAGAAATGATTGCAGAAGGCTAACGGGCATCATTACGGGCCATTACACTTTTGTCAAGCATCTCTACGTGATTGGCATCAGTGAGACGCCTACCTGGGCTGCATGTTGCGAGGATGATGACACAGCAGAACACTTTCTCTGTGAGTGTCCCGCCGTCGCTCGCGCACGGTAGCGCGCCCTTGGGGCCGACGTGGTGGGTGCCGAATCTCGTAGCTCTACATCACTGAAGCCCCTCCTCTCTTTTCTCCGGACAACAGGGAAAATACAATAAAGACAAGGTGTCTGTCTGGTAGTACAATGGAGCAGTATTTGTGTCTGAGTGCTCCAACAGATAGTAGAAGCCTCCAATAAAAAAAAAAATAAAAAATAAAAATAAAAACCAATTGAATCGTTTATTTTCAAAACGTGACATGTCCACATTTTTCCAAAAATCGTTTTATATTTTTTTCCTGCAAAGCAGAGATATCTACAATGCCACATGAAATGTGATAAGTCCAACTATAATACATCGTTTTTAATAGAGGCGCAAAATATCCGTTTATTTTCAAAAAGTGATATGTGTGTGAGATGACACGTTTTGAAAGTAAAAAAGTAACCAAGAATGTTATTGTGTATGTATTTGAAAAAAAATCAAACAGCATGGTTGTGTAGATATATTTTTTATAATATACAGCGTTATGGGAATAAAACTGTTATTTTCTAACTTCCAATGAAAAAATATAATTGGTTTGGAAAGAGAAAGATGTAGTTGTGTACAGAGTTTGTTTTGAAACATGCTTTTTGTTGCGATAACCTGTAGAGAACTATGTATGTCTCATTTTGAAGATTCTTTTACATCGGCTTCTCAGGAAGAGCCTTCAGGCAGCAAGCGGAAGAAAGGAGTTCGGAATACTCAAAATTACGAGCGCAACGTAACAAAAGAAAAAAAGCTTCGAGGGGAAGAATATACCACATTCAAGGGTTTGGAAAGTGAAAGATGTAGTTGTGTACATAGTTTGTTTTGAAACATGCTTTTTGTTGCGATAACCTGTAGAGAACTATGTATGTCTCATTTTGAAGATTCTTTTACATCGGCTTCTGAGGAAGAGCCTTCAGGCAGCAAGCGGAAGAAAGGAGTTCGGAATACTCAAAATTACGAGCGCAACGTAACAAAAGAAAAAAAGCTTCGAGGGGAAGAATATACCACATTCAAGGGTAATGTGGTCTCAGCTAGAAAAGCTAAAGATTCATGTGGGTGAGCTTCTTTTGGTATTTAGTGGATGCTCACTGCCTTTCTGTCACTGGTCTTTGAAGATGCAAACGGCTTAAGTGCTTTGAAAATATTGACCAAAATGCGCGAGAAGAAATGCGCAAAAGATTTCGCAGTCACCCGACAAAAAATGAGCAAGACCTTTATGCACAATCATTTGTGGAAGCAAGGCCAGCTGCTCGAAATCGATCACGGGTTGGTTTGGACAATAAAAAAACAAAACCCAAATCAGTGACTTATGTACATATATGTAAATACTTTGCTATTAGTGATGCTCGTCGTGTGGAAGTATGCAAAAATGCTTTTTGCCAGATTTTCACTATAACGCGCAAGGAGTTAGACCGAATAGCTTTTCTGCAATCACATGGAAAGTCTCCCATTGACTATCGTGGATTCAACCCCAAGCACATTCCAAGCCATAGGCAGAAACCAGAATGAGACGTGCGTCTTTCGTACGTCTTCCCCCGTAACACCCTGACATTTTTCCGAGATTTTGACAGCGGTTCAGGTGCATAGCGACAAAACCCGTTACAAACGAGCTTCTATCCGTGAATACGTGTGAGCTCATTTCATTTTACCGCAGTGTACTCCCGCCACACACACTCTTGGAATTATAACAATGTGCGCGATTGTTTACAAAATTTTGACAGCACTTGAGGTACTCACATGCTCTTTTGACAGCACTTGAGGTACCCACGTGCTCGCCCGAGCTTGTAGGCAAACGTCGGCGGCCATTTTGAGTGGGACGTCTCATTGGTGGTTTCTGGCCATAGGTAATTATCAATAAATTGTTTGGATTCGTGAGATCTTTGCCAAAAAAAGAAACACATTACGGAAAGCATTTTGCATCAGATGTTTGTGAGGCAGTATGGAGCAGAAGAAGAAATAAGTCATTTCTATTTCCACAAATTTTATAGACAAAACTTTGACTACCGGTTCGGACGATCACAGGTTAATGTTTGCTCAAAATGTGAGGAGTTATCGGTAAAAATAAAATCGTCTTCTCTGTACGACAATGTAAAAAGAGGAGCTGCTGCTGAGAAAATAGTTCATCTTCGCCGAGCATAGAAATTAAAGAAGTAAGTGAAATCATTAAAAATGAAAACGATTCATATGGAATCATACATGCAAAATCTCCCACTGCCTCATATTCCTGTGTAGGAGATATTTTACTATAGGCAGTTATGGGTCAACGTATTCGGAATATTACATATGAAAACAAAAAAAACTATGTTATATCTTTACCATGAAGGCATAACGAAAAAAACTCGCAATGAAGTTTGCAGTTTTGTTTGGCATTACGTCCAAAATAATATTGCGAAAACTGCCAATAAATTATATGTATTTTCAGATGGTTGGGGGGGACAGAACCGAAACCATACTGTTGTAAGTTTCTTGCACAGTTTAGTCTCAGAAGGTAAATATGAGAAAATTTATCAGTACTTCCCCGTCCGTGGGCACAGTTTTTTACCTTGCGACAGTACCTTTGGTGTTATCAAACGATTCTTGAAGAGGTATGATCGAGTATATACTTCAGAGCAATACGGAGAGTACATTGAGATATCCAGCAATCTCTTTACCGTACACTATGTCAAAACAGAAGAAATTATAAATTTTTCCGCTTGGTGGCCTCTTTACTTCAAAAAATTGATGTTGTCAGAGGAATATGTCGGAAAAAAATTGCCAAGGAGTTCGAAGATCGCTTTTAATATTTCAAACTTTGGAATGTTTGTTTACCATGCAAACACACGATTTCATCGATGGACTTGTAAAGCATATTTTTAAACTTAGAAAGTTCATCAGCCCAGTGTCACTCCCAACGGCTCTTGTGTATGACGGTAGCAATAGTATTGACACAAAAAAAATAAATGACATCCGCAAAGTGGTCGAGTACGTTCCGGATGAGTTCAAAGAGTTTTACGATCGCATACTAGCCTGGCCACAAGCGCTTCTGAAGAAAACCGTTACAATATTGAAGTTTGTTCTGATGTTGGAGAATGAAATAAAATATTTTTTCACTAAATTTTGTCAAGCATTTTTATTTTCATGCTTTTTTTCTTCTGCTGATGATTGTTTAAATTTAACGGCAGGAAAAATTAAGTTTTTTTTTAGTTTAGTTTCAAAACGTGACATGTCCAAAACAGTTATTTATTTTTATATTTTTTTATATGTGTCCTAGAAATACGTTATAAATGGAACCTAGTACACTTACTCAAACCGTACGCTATCATAATTTATACTCCTAGAAAACAGAAATCAGTCAGTTTTTTTCGTCTCCTGAAAAATGTTTAAATGTGGACATGTCACGTTTTGAAAATAAGTGATTCAATTGTTTTGACATGCAGTTTTGTTTGAATAGCTAAAACAGCCCTATGTACATACATATGTATGTATGTACATACAGTTAATCTCAAAATTCGGTTTAAAAAAAAATAAGGATCAAAATACTTGGGTTTTTTTTTGTTTTAATATTTATTTCGACAATTCTAATTTATAAAAAAAAAAGTAAATAACATTTGGCTTCGTTGTAAAAAAAAATAAAAAAACGAAAACAATATTCACCGTGCTTGATCAATTTTGTGACTTTAAGAAAAAACGAAGTTCTCTAGTACTCAATACTAATAATGTTTTCCCATGCAGTCCTGACTTTGGCCCAGAGATGGTCTAAATTTCCGATTTCGCCTGCAATGGATCTTTTTAAAACCCCCCATAGGTGTTCAATGGGGTTTAGATCCGGAGACTGCGGTGGCCATGACATCACTGTCAACTTGTTCTCTTTTAACCATTTTTGGGTTATTTTAGCTGTGTGCTTCGGGTCATTATCTTGCTGAAAGACAATGTCTGAAGCTTCAACACCGAATTTGGCTAGTGATTCCATTAAATGACTATTCAAAATCTTTATATAAGATGATGACGTCATACGTCCTTGGATCCTGTGAATGTTTCCAACTCCTTGTGACATCATACAACCCCAAATCATAATGGATCCTCCTCCAAACTTCAAAGTGGGCTTAACGTGACGGGGTTGTAATTTTTCTCCAGGAGTTTTCCAAACCCACTCTCGCCCATCTGAGCCCAAACGGTTGATTTTGCTTTCATCTGACCAGATGACTTTCGCCCAATCTTCAGGCAACCAATTTGAGTGTTTCCTAGCAAATTTCAGCCTTAAGTCTTTAAGACATTTTGTCAACAAGGGCTTTTTTACTTTGGCTCTTCCTCTTAAGCCAGCTGCTCTTAGAGTCCTGCGAATGGTTTCCGCAGAAACGATAATATTTTGCTCGCGTTCTAGTGCTTGCTTGATTTGAACCGCATTCTCAAATTTTTGCATCCTCAAGTCTCGAACAATCTTGCGATCTTGAATTGCAGACAAGATCTTTTTGCGTCCGGCTCGGTTTGTACAAGGCAAATTTTCAAGAGTTTGGCGAAATTTGCTTATGGTACCAATGGATATTCCCGTTGCCTCCGAAATTTTCCGGTGTGTCATACCCTTTCTTAAAAGGCCCTCAACTTGGTCCTTTTCTGCTGGTTTCAGAGGTTTGTTATTCGGACCCATTTTTTCACGACTTTAATTAAAAATAACAAAATGTTTATATTTCACTAAACTAGACAGCAGAACAGAGAATGTTTCAAATTTGTTACCTTGCACTTCTCTTTTACTATTTGTAATACAAAAATTGTGTTCCTTTTACTTCCGTTTCAAACTCACAAAATTGATCACGATACCACTGCAATTGCATTCGTCCAAAAAAATGTTTGTTTGAGTGTGAAAAGAAAACAATCTTCATGAACCGTTAGAAGGAACTTCGGGTGTAATCAAATCATAACACAATGGCCAAACGCATCCAACTTCACCCCTCTAAAGGTCATAATGCATTTTTAAAGAAAAAGCGTGATCAATTTTGAGAGTAACTGTACACTTGTATACTATGTACCTAGAAAATGTTCAAAATATTTTTTTCGCGGTGCAACGCGACGGCATGATTATGTTTTTCTTACCGAACCCCTTTGACCCATTTGGGAAACACTGGTCTAGATATGGGCTCAGAAACTATGGAACTACTGTCGAAAACATATCGCGATAAGGCCTAAGGCCTTCATAAGGTTTCCATACAATCAACAACATGCCTTTTTTTCTCGTCGTTCACAACCTCGATATTTTCAATAAAATCTACTAAATACTCCCCGATATTTTTTTCCCAGAATCAACGTGTTATGTCTCCGAACAGATTTAATTGTAATTCCCATCATAGAAAATAGGCAGGAGTTTATACCACGACAGACAGGCAGGAAGCATACAACTACTCCTCAAATTAAGTTAGCCTCAAGGGAGAAGCGCTTAACTGAGAAATATAGACTATCAAGGCAAATCAACAACAGTAAAAAACGCAATACAGACCACAACAAATTTCTCACAAAGGCTTTCAAAGAAACTACCATTTGGAGACAGTACAGCGGACTCGAAACCGACATTGCCAGAATATATCTCAATAGAAATTTGCGATGACTTCCAGAATTTATTTTTTTTAGATTAAAGAGCTCTTCGCTCCCTAACTATGAACTACGGAAGGGCGGGAAACCAGTTATGCTTTTACTTGACACCAGGTCAAACAACAATTATATCTTACCCGAATTCGTTAGAAACCGTATTCCAAATGCTAGACCATTTTTTGCTAAGTCAGTTAACGGTGCAACAACAATTACTCACCACGCAAATCTAGAGGTTTTAGGACTAGACCTATGTAAGAAAAATATTTTTTTTTGTACTAAATCAACTAGAGACATTCGACGGGATAATAATTCTATAAAAGAATTAGGAGCGGTTATACATACAGACAAAATCTTCACCCTCAAAAACAAATACTTCCAACCCAGTCAGGAAATAACATTAACATTCGATCCTCTCATTTCACTCCATCTCATTAAAATAATATAAAACAAATCCTAAACTCTTTCCCAAATTTATTTGTTGATGCTAATTAAAAATTGACTTATATACAAAAGTAAACGGCGAATTAAGAACAAAAGCAAATACCTCAATCTATTCTGGGCCTTACCCATGTCCAAAAGCATTAAAAAACGTAGTTGATCAGCAATTAAATGAGATTTTGGAGAATGGTATTATACGTTCTTCAAAATCCTCCTACAACTCTCCCATAAATGTTGTTGCAAAGAAACCCGACACTTCCGCACAGCAAACTAAACTCTGTCACCATATCAGATAAATATGCCTTCCCTGAAATCAGTGACATTCTTATAGCCCACGAAAATGAAAATTTTTCAGAATAATAAATTTACAAATAAATAATCATAAGAGAGGCTGACATAGAAAAGACCTCTTCCTCTATAAACAACGGCAAGTTTGAATACACTTAACTACCCTTTGGTCTGAAAAATATCCGTACAAGTTTCAAAGGTGCACTGGATGACATTCTGCTTGAACACATTAGCATAAGATGCTGTTTACGTAGACGAAATAACATTAACATTCGATCCTCTCATTTCACTCCATCTCAGGAAAATAATATAAAACAAATCCTAAACTCCGCAAAACCAAACAAATGGGCAAGTCCGGATTCCTAGAAACTGAAGAGGAATTCGTTAGGTTTATTGTCTCAAAATCGAGAATAAAATCAAACCCGAAGAAAGTACAAGAAATAGCTGCCAATCCTATTCCAAGAAACCTTAAAGAGCTTAGATCTTTCTCGGATTGGTCGGGTATAAAAACTATTCACCTTCATCAGAGCGCAATTGACTCTTTCACGAAAATTACAAATTCTTTAATATTTGACGATGTAATGTTGACTAACCCGATTTTGACAACCCCTTCAAACTAACCACAAACGCTTCAAGTTTTACCCTCGACACCTTGTTGAGCCAAGATGGAAAGCCGATTAAATATTGAGAAGCCTAACAACAAACGAAAAAGAGATAATATCCATTATATGGTATTCTCAGAATTTTCCTACGCGCTGCAAAGAAGGTACATATATGGTTATATACACGGTTCACCAGCCACTTACACACGCTCTGAATGCTAAAATTATTAATTCCTAAATGCGAAGGGGGAAAGCCATTTAAGAAGACTGTAACTATGAAAAGAAATATACGACCGGGAAGTCAAATGTAGCAGATGCATTGTCACTATTCCCACAGAATACAAATAATAAAATAACAGTCCACAGGGCAGAAAGTTCAGATCATTCCCTAGATCTATCTGTAGAAGCTTCTATTAATGTATTTAAAAACAAAATATTTCTTAAAATAGGTAACGAAAGCATTCATGAATTCCCAAAACCATTTAATAAATTTCCTAGACATGTAATTACTGAATCAGCTTATACTGCTGAAAATTAATTAGAACTATTTAAATGGTTTCTGAACCAATACGTGGTTAATGGTCTCATAGAAGCGGAAAATGTAAAAAGAATTACATATTCAAAATGTATACCCCCTATGTTCCGCAAACTAAAAGTTAAGATTTACTCAGTCACATGTTCAAGATATTGAATAAGAGGATAGTCAAAATGAATGGTCATAGAAACACTCTAGAAAACAAAAACCAAATTATCAAAACAAGTTATTTTCCCCAAATGACTAAAAAAATTATAGCCATTACTGCGTTATATTCAACATGAAAAAAGCAAAAATATGGTCGCCACCCAAACAATCCAAAATTAGATGGAACGCCGATACCCAATTATCCAGGACACAATGTAAATATATTTATTTTTATAACAGAAAAAAAATCCTAGTAATATCTGGATAAGTTCATGAAATTTGCAATTGCTTAAAACATAAAATCAAGAGAAACAGAGGTATAAACAGACCACTTCAATATATTATTTTTCGTTACGGAGCACGAAACTGCGCAATGTACAGGTATAACGAATAATCTCTTAATCCAGAAAGCATACTATTTATGCTAAGAATTAAATATAAGCGCTTATATGTATAACGCCCCATGTCGGTATGTCAGGTTAAATAAAAGAAACAGCTCAAAATAATCAGCACGATATCATCCAGAAATAGTACAAAAATATGTCCAAACCAGGGTCAAAACTCAATTAGAAATAAGGAACACATAAGAAACTTTTCCTTATTTTCACTTTCAGACTATACCTAAACATTGGGAGAGGAGAAATCCAAATTCTTGATTATACAAATACCCACTTAATTTCAATAGACAAAGCACCGACTAAAATTCAGGACGGAGACTTGAAACTCATACATTTTAGAGACAACCATAAATACAACTACTTTTTGTGTAAGATTAGAAATATTCTCAAAAACCATATTTACCACGCCATCCTCTCCTTCCTTTACTAAAACACGAATTCTACATATCAGATTACAGAACTCCTGAATTCAATAAGGCCTTTTAATAAAATTAAAAATAAACGGTCACTAGACTTCATCGGAAGAGCATGAAAGTATAATACTTAGCGGGAAATCCCGACCATGAAAACTTTATACTTCACTTGTTTGCATCTTATCTTAAGAATAGGAAACAATATATAAGGATAGGAGACGTGTTCAGCGAGTACCTGGAAATTAGAATAGGTGTTCCCCAAGGTTCCGTACTTGACCCTATCTTGTTTCTTATTTTTATTAACTTGATCTTCAACTTGAATCTGAAGGGGGAAAAAACGGTTTACGGATGCTATAGCTTGCTAGTTCTTCTGTGCTAATTATGGTGGCGGATATTAACCATGATTTAGAAGTTTTAAGACATTGGTTTGGCATGCACAAGCTAATCATAAGCTATAAAACTAACTTATGTTTAGTTTTATTCATTTGACATCAAAAAAATATATGTTATTCTTGACATCTGTGGCATGTAACGTATGATGCTAGCAATGGCTGCTCAGTAAAATGTTTCACAATTGAACATGTATCTACATCCAAATACTTGGGATTTAATATTGATAACATGCTGCATACATCCTTACTAAAAAAGTATCTCTTCAAAGCTACGTATGTTTTTTATCATCTGAAACAATTCTGTTCACGAAAGCTCCTTGAAACATTTTACTATGGTTTGGTCAATTCCAAGTTACAGTATGGTCTCTCAAGTTGGGGTAACACTAGCAACACTGATCTATAACCATTAATTTTGATTCAAAAGCATATCCTCAGATAAATTTGGAAAAAAGCCGCTATGAGCATAGCTTTGACCTTTCTTGTTCTTCAAAAATACTTCCAATTAAGCACCTTAAGGTTCTAAAAATATTTTATATAAGAAGAGGCAATTTACCTCATCGAAATTCCTCTGATTATGAGCTTCTCACAAGAATCATCGCATCTTAAACTTTTATATCTCAGTAACACCCAGACTCTTCAACCGATTACTTCTTGAAATCCGGAACATACGATCAACTTACATGTTCAACAGGAAAATTAAAAAATATCTGCTTAATTTCGATTTCAGGGAAGTTAACAATTTAATCAGAATCTCAATTTAATGAACTGGGGTTTGAATCATATGTTAAATTCGAACCTCTTCTTCATTACTTTAGCTTAATTATATTAAAATATTAATCATCACACAATCAATCTAGGGAAAGTTTTGTTTGAGTTTTTAACTTTATACTACGTCCGACACTAGTTTACTTATAACTAAAGGATGTTTTAATATTCCTCAATGAGCCCACTATGAAAGACGTTTATATAACTAGATGTTCTAAGATACTTACGTTTAGTAACTTCATCGATCAATTGAGAGTTGTTGCTAATTGCAGTGTTGAATGGCTTGCTGTTTGCCTCAGGTAAATTGTTTAAGGTCCAGGATTAAGCTTGAATTCTTAATTCTTCTTGATGTTTAAAATATCGAGTAGCCGTTAATGCAATTCCCTCGTAGAATACTGAACACCCTGCTCGTAGCTTAAGTACGCCTTGCCATGAAATCCTTAACCAATCCTGTTGATCGGAGCTGCGCTCTATTTTTAACACTCTTATGTCAAATACCTTAAAAAGCCAATAATTTTCCTTCGACAGGTGTGTCCACAAATCTCGCCTTCTTATTTCTTCAAAGAGACATTCTGCCTGGTTTAGCTTTTTTAGAGCTATAATTTCACAGGATCTTTCGGTGGTCAATTTTCCTGACCCATATAAACTGGATTTCCTTAATTTTTGTGCATTTGTTCAGCTCAAGTTGCGTTAGTAAGGTATAGACACTCTCCTCTATATTGTTTACAATATATTCAGAATTAGTCCCCGGTATTAATGTCCGATTGGCTCTCTTAATGGGAAGTGCGATCATTCAGTACAATTCTGTCGATCCATTATGAATGAGTAGTATTTCCGCATTTATTATTAGCCGTTGGTCCATTATCATTCCTTTTGCCTTCATGAAAGAATAAACGCCTTTTAGCTCAACGGTCGAATCACCTCCAACCAGAGTTAGCGTACTGGGAATATGTCGTTGAACATAATCTATTTCATCTTTCAATTGGGCTGGTGTGAGAAGATTTGGATTGACATGACCGTGATTGATATCTATAAGAATATCTATAACTGATGTTCTACTTTGTGATATTCGTCGATCATCATATGAAAGGATAACATCATCCTTTTTCCATTTTGCTGCTGTGCAATTTTTAATAAAATATTTTTAAATGATCACCCATTTTGAGAAAATTCCTGTTTACATCATCGTCGTCGTTTTTAATATACATATTTACCGTTGAGTCAATTACAGAAGTCTGATGATCACATAAATGCTTCAAATTATTTTGATTTTCGAATACATTTTTATATTTTCTTGCATTTCCTTGGTGGTGGTGGTGCTCTGGGTTTTCTATTGTTACTTATAAGAAGATTGTTGTTTTGTTTCAACGTACTATATCGCTGACTCATTGCAGTTACTATTTCTTCGCAAATTACTTTATAATCTTTTAATCTAGCACATTGTTTTCGCAGGTCTTATACTAATAATTGTATTCTAGTTAACTCAAGCGAATATGGCTTCAAGTCATTTTGTACAGTATTATATAATCAGGTTCCACTATGAGTTTATCCTGTCTATTTTTCCCAACTTGTCACTATAAATTACAGTATTGTTTGGAATCTCTGCATTTGACTGTTGTAAGAACATTAATAAGGTGGATGGCGAGGTGGGTGATTAGGAGCCAAAATCTATAATTAGGTTTTTTGTTTCTCGTTGTTGTGGCTTTTTTGGAATGTTCTCTGCTTTTTTCCTTTTCTTCGGAGTCTTTAGACGTTTGCAGAGGAACAGTTCTCTAATTTAATTGTGACATATCTGACCTTCTTATCCTTTCCTTCATGAGTTTCTATTACTCGCCCAAGCAGCCATTTACATGGATGTGTATCTTCATTTTTCAGCAATACAATTTGATATTTTTTCAGATTATTTTGTTGAGATCGCCATTTATATCTTTATTGTAAGGTGGTAAGATATTTTTCCTTCCATCGCTTCCAAAAATCTCTTCTTATCTTTTGGAGTAATTTCCATTTATCTAGTGATGATATGCACACATGTTCCGATTCGGGACAGTCGATTATCGGTTTTCCAATTAGAAAGTGACCTGGTGTCAAGATATCGATGTCATTGATTTCATTCGTAATTGAATAGAGTGGTCTTGAATTCAGTACCGCTTCAATTTGGCTTAACACAGTACTGATTTCTTCATATGCCAACTCTGTATCTCGAATTACTCTATTCAGGTGATGCTTTACGGACTTAACGCCAGATTCCCAAATTCCTCCGAAGTGAGGAGCTGCCGGCGGAATAAATTTCCATTCCTTAATTGGCTTTTTAAAATCTTTGCCTAGATATCGTGATGCTCCAATGAAGTTGGTTCTGTTGTCCGAATAAATATACCTGTAAAAACGTTAATTCGAAAAAAAGGAAATTAGCCACTTATACTATAGAAATACAAATCTTTATTTCACTCTTTCCTTAATGACAGTATAATAGCGACTGACTAAAATAACATCTTCGCGGCTGTATGCCTGCCTGACTATGACTATTATATGTATAAGAGATTAACATACATATGTATACGAGGAATTCATTTTAGTTCATTCTTAATTTTGAGTTTAGTTCATTTAGTTTTTTTTTCTACATGCTCCGGCCGGGCAGGATGGTGGAGCTCCAAAGGATATAACAGCTGAATGGGCCTTCTAGTCCGCGTTCCATACGCATATCGAATCGCACATGCTCGTACGTTACCATCTCGACCAACAAATGCTTCTTCGATGACGGCTAATCTCCAATGAATTCTTGGTTTTGCTGAGTCGAAGACAAGAACAACATCATCTCGTTCTAACCCTTTCGCTGGCCCTGGCTTGCTGTAGTGGAAAGACAGCAAAAGATGCATATATTCTCACCGCCAACGTTTCCACAACTTATTAGTGTACTTCATTCTTTGCTCATATACATATATCTCGTATTTCTTCTGCTTGAATGCTTCCAGTACCACCATCTGAATGCTTAAAACGGCCGACTAAGAAATCTGCTAGTCAGATCGAAGCTTTCGATAGCTTAAGACATGTTTGACCTTCAAAGCGATATAATATACATATTTCGATTATTGTTTACCCTTCCGCCAAAATAAGTAAACGCGCGAATGACGATTACCGCGTTGTACCGACTTAAAAAAAAACACAAATTTAAGTTTATTGGTCAACGGAGACCTTAATTTATTCTTATTGATTGATCGCTGCGAACAGCATGAATTACAATCGGAAAACTGGTCTGGTGTTGTTGCTGCGAGATTCGTTTTTATACTTCTCTTTCGCTGCATCGTTCGTATTGTTTTTGGGGTTGAATCAGCTGGATTGATTGAGTTCGCTAATGTCGTCATCGATGACCCAGTTCTTGCTGGCTTGGGGGGAACGGCCGTATGTTGTAGCGTTGCATTTTTCGTTGGGGAATTGACCGCCTTTTGTGTTGCAGTCACATATGTTACTCCTCCTCGGTTTGAGTAGAAATTCTCCTGAATTTTGTCTTCAACAATTTTTACTTTATATGATTTAATGCAATAATGCGAAAATACATATATCACTATAATTAGACTTATTACAATGCTACAGCTTAGACCGTATGATATGTTTTTATGTAATTTTAATTCTTTTATTTTTCTAATATTTTCAAAGTTTGAAGAGACTATATCCTCAAATGTAATTGCTTTGTCAAAGGTGGAATTAATGCTGCTATCTGGATAATAATATTTGTCTTGGAAAGTTTTTTGGTTATTTTCGAATGTTTCATTTAATAAAGTAATTTGACAATTATAAAAAATTTATTAGATAATTTTTATCTAGTACAATGTTTCATTCATCACAATTTTGTTTTACAAGAATTTTATTGGCATTTTTTATTATGATCGTAGTATCATCTAAAGGAAGTATTTGGGTTTTATTATTATATTTTAGTTTACAACTTCTAGTTATAGTACAGTGTATACTTAGTTTTAATTGTTTAATAGTTACATCGGGTTCATATGTATATGTTTTATTTCCTACTTCTACAATATATTCATTTTTACTATATATTTCAAAATATTCTTTATTTGGTAATGGGGTTATTAATCTTTTTTCGACTGTTACGTAATTTTTGGGAATTTTAATTACGATTACAATGACGTTATTTTGATATTCGGTAACGCCTACTTTTAACAATTTTAGTTTATAAAAATCAATTGCATATTCATTTATTTCTTCCATTGTAAGGATACTTGGATGAACAATATTATGTTTAGCTGATACTATGTTGTCCTGTATTTGATTTATCTTATTTTCTATAAAACCTAATTTAATGATTTGATCTAGAAATAGTTGTTGTTTTAAGATATTATTTATGACACTATCTACTCTATTTAAACTGTCTAGAATTTTTCGTCTGTCATTGATTATTATGGTTTGTAGAGAATGTATAGTTTCATTAAAATGTTGGTTAATTTTGATCTGATCATTTATGGTGTTAATTGTTTTGTGTGTGTTTTCATTTAAAACATCTAAATGGTTGAAGATTAACATTCTATCATTATCATCCATAGTTCCGAAAAGCCATTTTTCTGCATTTCCTACTACATTCAATAGCCCTCGTTTCTTTCTGTTAATTTTTTTAGGCATTATTGAACTAATTTTAGCTATCAGTGTTTCTATCCGCTGATTTATTACTTCTTTGTTTTCTATTTGTAAATGTTTTATGTTAGTCCTAAGAAGAATGATTGTGTCTAATATTTCCTTTGGGTTAATAAGATGTAGAATAATATTTGTTTGGTTAGTAATTTGAATAGTTTCTTCCTTAATCTTCAAATATCCTGACTGTTCATTAATTGGTGTGATCTGTAGTGTTTCATGTATTGTTGGTAATAGGAGTAGTGTTGTTAGGAGAATGACCTGTAAATTTATGTCGTCTTTTAACGTTTGTTAAGTGTACATTGTTTAAATTCTTAATTCGGTATCTAGTTTCATTCTTATGTCTAACATGCTTATAATTTTTAATAGGTCCTTCCTGTCTTTGTTCATGATAATCCTCTCGTTTTTTCGTTAAGTTTATTTATTTTTTTGATTTCAGTTTCCTGTACTATGTTATTTAATATTTGTTCGTCTACTTCTTCTTTCGCTTTTCTAGGTGTAGTCCTAATTGTAGAATGAAATCGATTATTATAATTATCTAATACTAATTGTATTTTCATCTCAACTGAAATATCTTTTTCTTTTATACCTGTTATTTTTTCTAAAATTGTGGAGTGGAGCCTTTTTACATCTGAGTTGCCTGTATGACTGTTTGGTTTAGTCCAATGAATTTCAACATTGTTTTGCTCTAAGAACTGAATGATATATTCTGACTTGAACTCGTTATCTGTAATAATTTTCTTGGGTTTTCCAAACTTGGCAAAGTGTTCAATTAATATTTGCTTTTTACTTCTCCAATTTCTGTCGGTTATTGTATAAGCTACTACAAATTTGGTTAGCTTGTCAATAATTGTAACAAAAGCTTTCTTTTGTATATGGAATCTAAGTGTATGATTTCATTTTTGTGAGTTGGGGTTTCGGTGATATGAAACTTTGGTTTTATTGGTTTCCTGTCGTACTTTATCTCCTGGCACTTTTTACAATTATTTATAATTAATTGTATTTGTTCGTGAAGCTTGGGAAAATATATTTTGTCTTTAAGTGTGTAGTATGTTTCATTGATACCACTGTGCATTGATTCTTTTGTATGGTAGAGCGAAATTTGTTTGTGTGCCTCCTCCTCGGTTTGGATTTCGGCAGCCCTCTGCGAACACCTAATGAATCTGACACTTCTATCATGTGAGAATAATTCTATGATAATTTGTTGGACTATATTGTAGTGATGATCTTCAACTTCTGAATATATTCCTGTCATTCCTTTCTTTATAAATCTAAGTAACACATCTTTGATTTTATTTGTTCCTTTCATTGGGTTCAGGTATATGATTCTTCTTTTATGCAATATATCTATTTCATTTATAACATTGTATGTTAATATCAGTTGTGTTTTGTACTTGTTAACGATTTCTTCTTTAATACCTATGTGATCTAATTGTTGTTCTTCTACTGAGTGCATTGTTTCCGTTAATTCCATATTTGATTCATTATCATTGGTTTCTTTAATTTTTGGTGTATTTTCTAATCTACAAAGGAAATCTGCAACTTTATTCTCCTTTCCTTTTAGATATTCTATTTCAAAATTATATTCTTGTAACTTTAACAACCATCTTTGGTTCCGCTGTGAGAATTCTTTACCTTTGTATTTACTATGCAAATATTTAATAGGTGCATGATCAGTTATAATTTTAAATTTATTTCCATAGAGATATGGACGAAAATAATTTACTGCATATACGATTGACAAAAATTCTTTGTCCGTAACGCTATAATTCTTTTCATGGTTGTTGGGTGTCCTTGACACAAAACAAACTGGATGACCGCTTTGTGATAAAACAGCACCAATGGCATGATTGCTTGCATCGGTTGTCAAGATGAATTGTTTGTCATATTCGGGAAATTTTAAGATAGGGTGTGCTGTAATTAAGGCTTTCAAATTTTCAAACGCTGATATGTATTGTGGGTCATTAACGTTTATTTTCTTGTCTTTCTTTAAGTATGTTATCATTGGATATGCTACCTTGGCGTAATCTTTTATAAACTTACGATAGTAGCCTGTCATACCTAAAAATCCCTTAAGCTGTCTTTCTGTTTTCGGTAAATCTAAATTTTCAATATCTTTTATTTTGTTTGGGTTTGGTTTAATTCCTTCTTTTGTTAGTATATGTCCTAAGAACTCCGTGTCATGTTTCATAAAGCTACATTTATCAGCTTGAATTTTCAAATTATGTTCTTGCAATCTCTTAAATATTTTATCTAGTGACTCTATATGTTCTTCTAGACTGGTTGAGAATATTAATATGTCATCTAGGTATACAACACAGATTTTGTTTATGTATTCACGTAAAATATTATTCATCAGCATTTGAAAAGTGGCAGGAGGACATATTCATATAAGCCTGAGGGTGTCACGAAAGCAGTTTTGTGGATATCTTGGTCTGCCACCAGGATTTGATGGTAACCCTTAGCTAAATCTAAGGTGCTAAAATATTGTGCCTTACCTAATTTATCCAAAATACTGTCAATGTTTGGAAGTGGTTATTTATCATCTATTGTGACCTGATTTAATTTTCTATAATCGACCACGATCCTATATTTTTGTTCTCCTGAATTATCTCTCTTTTTGGGGACAACTATAATTGGTGAGCTGTATCGACTGTTGCTTTTTCTGATAATTACTTGTTTTTCCTATCTATCTATATAATTTTGAGTTGATTTGTTGATCTGTTGTGGTTTTTATTTCATGAACCACTGTTTTTGTGTTTGTCAATTGATCTCCTTCTTTAAATATAAGTTTTTTGTATTTGTTAAGCAACTTATCAATATATTGCTTTTCAACTTCGTTCAGATGGTTTGTTTGGATGTGACTAACTTCATTTGCTTCTAGCATATTCACTTCGTCTAATAATTTAGCTAGTAAGGGCAGTTGAACTCCATTTATTAATATAATTTATTGTTTTTCTAAATCTATTGACTTAGCGTTTTGTCCAATCGTATGGCTTGTTTAATGCTATTTTTGTCCATTTCATTCTAGCGTTATCGGGCATTTTGAATTGTTTCGGTCATTTTGTTTTAACTTGTTCTGTTTTTTCTTTTACTACACCCTGAATAGTATTAATTTTTATAGAATTTCCTGCGATTTTTGTGTACAGTTCTTGTGGTACTCTGTTTGAATTTAAAAGGCTAATCGTAGACCCTGTATCAATCAAGGCTATGAATTTATTACCTTCTATAGTTATTTCAGCGAATATTTTCTTGTTGTCCGAGGCTAGTTGATAAAAAACTCGTTTTCTATCTGATTAACTTCATCTCCTTTACTGAGGGTATCTACGTCCATTGGTTCTATCCTACGTTGCCCTGATCTGTATTGCCCTGAGTTCCTATTTTGAAATCTGAACTGATTTGGTTGTATGTTAGGGATAAAAGGATTGACATTCTGTTTTATCTGCCCTGATTCATTTTGTCTGAGTTGTGCTGATTGTTGGGGCTTGATGTAATGGTGTTTATGATTATTTTGTGTTTGGAAATTTTGTGTTCTGAAGTTTTGTGTTTTATGTTGGGTGTTGGGAGTTATGTGTTTTGTGTACCTTTTCTATGTTTAGGTTATATTTGTCTTGACCAACATATTTATGTAATATTTCTCTAATGTGTGATAAGGAATATTTATCATAAATTTCAGCGGCTAAAGCGCCTGCTGTAACTTCTTTAATTTTTAAGATTAGCATACTATTTAAACACGTCGCTATTTCTAAACCCTGATCACTAAATGCAGCACATTCCGTAATATTATTAACGATGTCTTGAATGATATCTAGTAATTGACTAATTGTAAATACCTTAATATTATGGATGTCCTTGATGATAGCTGTTTGATCTTTTGATGATTTATAGTGAATCTTCAGTTTTGCCTTGCACTCGTCCCATGTTGTCGGCACCAGATAATTTTTTGCGGCACCAATTATCTTTTCATTATACAGGGTGTCCCACGAGCAGTGTGCCAAAAAGCTACAGCGTGTAAGTCTAGTCAAGACAAGAAAAAAATCGTATGGGAGGGGGGGGGGTCTATTTCCCCCCGTTTAGCCGGGAGGGGCAATTTTCTAAAAAATTGACTTATTTTGGAAAAATAATTATTAAAAATCAACAGTTACATCCACAATGCCACGATATACCTTTTTGTAAAGTCAGAAACCTCTTCTTTCATATTGATTTTAAATGAAGCTGTTTTAAGGAGTAGTTTTTGAGAAATTAATTTTCAAACTCAAAATTTTGAGTTTGAAAATTAATTTCTCAAAAACTATTCCCTAAAACAGCTTCATTTAAAAACAGGACGAAAGAAGAGGTTTCTGGCTTTTCAAAAAAGTATATCACGGCATTGTGGCTTTAACTGTTGATTTTTAATAATTTTTTTTCCAAATTAAGTCAATTTTTTAGAAAATTGCCCCTCCCGGCTAAACGGGGGGGAATAGACCCCCCCCTCCCATACGATTTTTTTCTTGTCTTGACCAGACCTACACGCTCTAGCTTTTTGGCACACTGCTCGTGGGACACCCTGTATATCACACGAAATACTTGTGGAGCTTGATCTCCAAAGTCTATTAGCACTTGTTCAATTGTTTCAATAAATGATGGTAAAGTCTTTGCTTCACCACTAAATGGTTGAATATATTTTATTTCTTTTTCCACGATCGATCTCCAACTTTGTGGATGATTTTGCCTCGCAAGAATTTCCGTCAATGTTACTAGACATTGTTCGAGCGATGCTTGCTGTTGAGCCATTTTTAATATATTTAATATATATATTTTTATTTATTTTTATTATATTCGGCTTGTTTCTACGTGCACTTGGTAAATTGTTCTTCAACGCACTTTGTTTCACTACCTTAATAAATTGTTTTTTTTTTTTTTTTTTTTTGTTTTTCACTATTTATTGTGTCTTTAAGAACTTTTACTAAGTCCTAAACTAAAGAACAACAATTTCATTTTTCGTTTCACTTTCCTCTTTTTCACCGAATAGAGGAATACCGACTGCGCCAATGACGATTACCGCGTTGTACCGACTTAAAAAAAACACAAATTTAAATTTATTTGTCAACGGAGACCTTAATTTATTTTCTTATTGATTGATCGCTGCGAACAGCATGAATTACAATCGGAAAACTGGTCTGGTGTTGTTGCTGCGAGGTTCGTTTTTATACTTCTCTTTCGCTGCATCGTTCGTATTGTTTTTGGGGTCATCTGCCGGTGTCGTTGAATCAGCTGGATTGATTGAGTTCGCTAATGTCGTCATCGATGACCCAGTTCTTGCTGGCTTGGGGGGAACGGCCGTATGTTGTAGCGTTGCATTTTTCGTTGGGGAATTGACCGCTTTTTGGGTTGCAGTCACATATGTTACTCGCGCGATCCCCTCTAACAGGGGACAAACCAATGTCCTCTGGAAAAAAATTCCGCGGGTCCGCCAAGATGAACCCCAAAAAATATCCATCAACTAACTATTGGAGTCCTCTCCAATGCTTGCCGGATTCAGATATTGAAACCGATGACGAAGTCATCATGAACACTGCAACCAAAAAAGACTCTATTCAGCCCATTAAACTTCTTCATAAATCGAGTGAATATGTGCACAATTTGATGATTACCATAAATGTCTCTGATTACTCAGTTAAAAAACTATCAATTGGTTTAAAGATCATGTGTGAGAGCGTAGTTTCATTTAATACAGTGCTTGCGAAACTCAAAGCTGAAAATTGTCAATTCTTTACTCATGACCTTAGAAGTGAAAAAGCTTTTAAATGTGTTTTATTTGGTCTGCACGAAGTTGATATAAACAAACTCAAAAGTGAAATTAATAAGCTTGGTTTTTCATGCAAGGATATTAAAATGGTCAAAAGGAATTATGAATATCTTTCGGACATTATTTATATCGTTTCTTTTGAAAATAGATCAGTAAAACTTTGCGATTTTAAGAAGAATATCCGGTCGCTCTTCCACACACAAGTGAACTGGAACTTCCAGAGAAGAATCAAAAATAAAATTACCCAATGCCGTAACTGTCAGATGTTCGGACACGGAGAGCGAAATTGTCATATCAATTGTTCAACGTGCGCTGGCTCTCACAAAACAACAGAGTGCACAAACGAGAGTATGATTAAATGCGCGAACTGCAGTGGGAATCATAAATCCACTGACATCACATGCGTGAGTAGAGTAAAATTTATCGAACTAAGGGAGAGACTGAGCAACAAAACAAAAAGGAATTCATCTCTGCCTCATATGAATCGCCAAAGTCATGCTACTATTTCTCCCCGGAACCCAGCCTCGCACTTGTCATTGAACGATTTTCCCGCTCTTCCTGCAAGAAAATCCAATCATACAACTGTGAACACACTGTACGTGGGCAAACACTGAGTCAAATGCTGTTTCCAACAACAACGACTTCACCGGCTCATCCAATAATACTCTCTTCTCTATGGAAGAAATAAATACACTTGTAATGGAAATGATTACAAAACTTGGTGCCTGCAAAACTAAGGTAGAACAATTTAACGCTATCGCACAATTAGCTACTAAGTTTTTGTATAATAATGTTAAGTAATATGTCTCATAATAATTTAAACATTTTAACATGGAACGCTAGAGGGTTACGAAATAAACATACCGAGTTCTTAAATTATTTAACTACAAAAAAAGTTGATATTGCCTTAGTCACTGAAACATCGTTAAACCAAGCCATACATCTCTCGACTTCTGGTTTCAAATGCTATCGTGTTGATAGAAGTGAGAGGCGCGGTGGAGGTGTTGCCATATTTGTACGAAGATGTATTCAACATTCGCTACTTCCTATGGTCGACACTCGCTGTATTGAAAATGTAGGTATTGAGGTTCGTTTAAATGATTACAGAACATTTAAAATTTATTGCGCATATTTTCCGGGCGGCTCGTCTTCCCCTGAAAAAAGGCTTTATTTAAAAAAAGGACTATTATTTAGAAATGAGGACTATATTATTGCAGGTGATTTAAATTGCAGACACAGTGATTGGGGCTGTGCTAGGGCCAATGCGTGGGGTAATATTTTGTACAATCTTACATGCAATTATCCGTTTACTGTTTTGTCGCCGTTAAGTCCTACCTTTGTGCCACATAGTTCCAGAGCTTTGCCGTCTGTCCTTGATTTGTTTATAACAAATAACCCCCATTTATTAACCCAACCGGAAGTATCTTATGAGCTTAGTTCCGACCATTATCCTGTCTCCTGCAGGTTTCTTAAGACCGGAGTGGTAAAAGTAGAGCATATGTTTGATTTCAAAAGGGCTAACTGGATCTGTTTCCGGTCGGCAATGAAGAGTAAACTGAGAACTTTCCCAACCTATTGACCACCTAATATTAACATTCTCAAGCCACATACAGAGCGCTGTGGACATCAGTGTTCCGAAAATTCCTAAAAAAGTTTACTTATCTAAATTGCCAAATCAGATTTTAGAGTTAATCCGTATACGAAATTCCTTAAAAAGACAATGGCAAAGATATCGCTGCCCAGTTATTCTCAGTCAGATGAAGTATTATACAAAACTGATCTCTACAGAAATTTCCACGCATCGCAATAATCTGTGGAATCGAAAACTCAGTGGACTTGACAAAGGATCCAAACCATTTTGGAACATCGTCAAGGTTATTAAAAACAAAAATAGACGCATTAATACACTGGTCGACTCTGGGAAAACCCTGTATAGTGATAGTGAAAAAGCCAATTCCTTTGCATATACCTTTCTAAGCAACCATTCTATTTCACAGCATTTAGGGGACTTAAACACAACTAGAATGGTGAACGAAGGGTCAATAATATTTCATCTAGTCAAGTTAATATTCCTCAAGAAATATACATTTCCCCTGAAAAAGGAGCTGAAACAATACATAATCTGCGTCCGAGGAAATCTGACGGCTTCGACAGTATAAAAAAACTCTATATGAAGCATTTACCTAATGTTGGTATTAAAGCACTATGCTTTATTTTTAATGCCTGCCTTAAAATCCAATACTTCCCAATAGTTTGGAAAACTGCAAAGGTAATCCCTATTCTGAAACCTGGGAAACCAAATACTAGCTATAGACCTATTAGCCTTCTAAGTAGTGTTAGTAAAATCTTTGAAAGAATTATTAAAGAAAAATTAATGGAGCATATAGTTCAACATAACATTTTACCAAACGAGCAATTTGGGTTTCGCAGTAACCATAATTGCTCGCACCAGGTCCTCAGAATATGTAATTACATCAAATGCAATCGTGAAATAGGTAAATCCACTGGATTACTACTGTTAGATATCGAAAAGGCATTCGACTCAGTTTGGCATGACGGACTTCTATATAAAATGATAAATTTTGAGTTCCCACTATATCTTGCCCGGGTCATACAGAGATTTTTGTCCAACCGTTTATTTAAAGTCTTTGTAAATGGTAGTGTGTCCGCTTCCCAAACGATTCTGGCTGGTGTCCCACAAGGTTCTGTTCTCGATCCAGTCTTGTACAGTGTATATACGTCAGACCTCCCTAATGTTCCTGAGTGTGAAATAGCGTCCTACGCCGACGATACTGCAATTTTTTCATCGCATCAATTTAGTTAATATTGAGACAAATATTCGGAATGCATTCGAAATACTTTTCAAATATTTCACTAAACGGAAAATTAAACTGAACACTGAGAAGATCCAAGCTATCTTTTTTACTCGAAAGAGAAGACCTTGCCATCTTCCAAGTTCTTATATTTTACTAAATGGAACCAACATCGAATGGAAAAAAAGTGCTAAATATCTCGGAATATATTTAGATAGAAAACTAACTTTTGGGGAGCATGTGTTGAAAACTATACATAAAGTAAATATTGCCACCAGAATGCTCTACACTTTTATCAGCCGGAAATCTTCGCTCAATCATCAAAATAAAATTATAATATATAAAGTTATCTTTCAGGCAATTTTATTATACGGTTGCCCAGTATGGGGAAACTGCGCTAATTGCCACCTAAAACGCCTACAGGTGGCATCAAACAAGGTGTTAAAAATGATGCTAGATCTGCCTCGATATCATTCGACTGCTGACTTACATAAAGTAGCGAATGTTTAAATGATCTGCAATAAAATATTAAGACTCACTACTAATTTCCTGAACAACTGCCAAAACGCGGTTAACCCTCTAGTGAATCAACTATCTATGTAATCATAGCTTTAATTATACATATATACATATATTTATCTATTGGATTGTTTATCTGTTCATTTTCATACTCTTCTATTTATTTATTTATTTATTTATTTATTTATTTATTTATTTATTTATTTATTTATTTATTTATTTATTTATTTATTTATCTATTTATTTATTTATTTATTTAATAAATTTATTTAGTTATTTATTTATTTATCTATTTATTTATTTATTTATTTATTTATTTATTTATTTATTTATCTATTTATTTATTTATTTATTTATTTATTTATCTATTTATTTATTTATTTATTTATTTTTATTTTTTTTTATTTATTTATTCATATAAACACATTTGTGTATTCATATATATATTGTTTTTTTGTTTTTTTTCCTGTTTTTGTTTATATTGAAGGTTTTTGTCGTCCTTTCCTTCAGATCATTAATAATTTAAAACATTTTTTTTTTCTCTAACCTATAAATAAATACTTCAGTAGAAAGATAAACATTAATTATCAATCTCTGTATCCAGTGGGTCACTACTCATATAGCTCAGTGGCCGGGCGTTAATAATTCCCTCTGCTTCGATGACAATAGTCCTTAATTGTTCTAAGGAAAGTTTACTCCTACCAATGACAATCTTGAGTATGTTTTTGATACTACGAATGAGGCGCTCCCAAAAGCCTCCCCACCAGGTAGCCCTCTCAACAATGAATTTCCATCTTATTTTTCTTTCGGCTAAAAAGCGGTGCACAGTCTCATTATCGCACGAAAATCCAGCTGCACTCAGTTCTAAAGCAGCTCTTCGAAAAGTGCGCGCATTATCTGAGAATATTACAGACCGTACCTGCAAATAAATCGACGAAGCACCAATAAGCAACTATCTGTGCTTAAGTTAGTCACAAGTTCTATATGCACGGCGCGAACGCTGGCGCAGGTGAATACCATTATGTAAATTTTGTTACTTTCCCCTTTAGAGTTGAAATGATATAAGGGTCCCGCGAAATCAACGCCGGCGTTATCGAACGGTCTCGATATTGTAATCCTTTCAATTCGAAGGGGACCAAACGGTTGTGATGGAGCTTTTGTCCACAGCTTTTGACAAATAACACACTTTCGAAGTCTTCTTTTGACCACCTGTCGACCCTTTAAAATCCAGAAACGTTTACTTAGTTGTGAGAGCACAATATTTACCCCGCCGTGCATAGAGTTCCTATGACAATCGTCAACAATGAGATCAACAATAACGTGCTTCTCGGGGAGTAATATAGGATGCTTAAATTCATCAGATTCATCAATTACATGGAATCGTCCGCGTAATCTCATAATACCATCTTTCCCAAGAAAAGGTAATAGTTGCGCTATACGGGAAGCGGGCGGTATATTTTCGCCTTTCTGCAATAAATTAAATTCATACTTAAATATAGACATTTGTCTGATCCAATAAATTTCGGCCGCAAGCATATCGTCAACAGATAAATACTTTGGCGATGGGATGTGGACTTTCTTACACAAATGCCAAAATCGGAAAACAAGGCATGGTACCCTTATCAAACGCTTCCATGTACTATAGTCCTCAAATGGCAAAAGGGGGGAACAACTATTCTTTTGATGTATTAAGGGAACTGGCATTAACAGAGCCAATTGAGCCAAGGTATCCGGCGAAAATTGATTATTATCCTTTTGGTAGCTTACTTCTCCTTTAAGCCATTCTGGTCCGTGTGCCCATAGATCCGATGTTAGTAATATTTCCGAAGATACTCCTCTAGTTAGAAAATCGGCAGGGTTTTCCTTTCCCGAACAATGATGCCAGTCTAAAAGCGAGGTATGGCGACGAATTTCATCGACACGTGTAAAATATTACCACAAACACGATCCCCGAAATGCCAAAAATAACACACTAAACTTTCGATTTGATTAAGTATTTAATCCAACTTCACTTTTAGTTAATTTATAATTTCAAGAAGCGAATGCCTGGAGGGAACAATTAGAACTAACTAACTTCAAATGACATTTTTTAGTAATATAATAGCTTTAGTACAGCATAATAAGAGAGTTACAAGTACAAACATAGGCATATTTCAGTATAACACTTTACATACAAGTACATTTTTATATAGTTCATCTTTACTTTTCCACATCCTCGGGCCCGCCGGGTGAAGAGCTTTGTGGAAACTCCAGTGGATACAACAATTGCACTGGTCTTCGGTAAACTGATCCATTTGACAAACGTACTCCGCAAGATCGTACCTTACCATCTCTTCCTTGGAAAGTATTTACGATAACTCCTAGGTGCCAAAGGGTTTTGGGCAAAGAACGATCCTCCAGTAGTACAACGTCACCGATTGACAAGTTTATCGACTTTGTGTGATTGATAGAATGGAACAATCTAAGTTGCTGCAAACATTCGGTATACCATCTCCGCTTAAAACAAGACGTAAACATCAAACGCTCCTTCCACCTCTTGCGTAGATCCTCCACCTTGTGTTGGTCTTCGGACAGGATGTTCATCTGTGCAGCATATTGCGGTCCACGTAGAAGCTGAATCGGTGTAAGGGGCGAAAGATCCAATGGTTCGTCTGCAACGTATGTGAGCGGTCTGTTATTTACAACGTTTTCGACTTCTGTCAGTAAAGTATATAGCTGATCGGAACTCAAGGTTGCTCGGCCTACTGCTGCTCTTATCGATGACTTGACCACACCAACAAGCCGCTCCCAAAAGCCACCCCACCAAGGGGCTCGCTCTACAATAAATTTCCAGCGAATACGATGGTTCGACAAGAATCCAAAAAATTGTTCGTTTATAAAATTTAATTTTAATAACTCCTTCGAGGTCTTCTTTAAGTTAGCTGCGTTATCTGACCAAATTACTTGCGGCACACCTCTTCGAGCGATAAAACGACGAATAGCTAATATGCAGCTCTCGGTAGTAAGATCGGGTGTAAATTCCAAGTCTACTGCTCTGATAGCAGCACACGTAAACAACATTACGTAAACCTTTTTCTTTTGGTCGATATCGAACTGTAGAGCGGCCCAGCAAAATCGAGACCAATGACGTGGAATGGCATCGAAAATACAATTCGTTCTCGAGGCAGCGGAGCAAATGGTTGAGTGGCTGGTTTCGCATGTAAAACCCTGCATACTGTGCAACCCTTTACAACCGATCGAACTAACTGCCGACCTTTAACGATCCAGTAAGAAGCTCGTAGATGTGTCATCACAGCAGATACACCAGCATGAAGAAGACTTTCGTGAGCGTCAATCACAATTAATCTCGTTATATGAGACATCTTCGGTAAGATTATTGGATGAGCCTCTGTTGGTGAAGGTAGCATATGTAATCGCCCACCTACTCTAAGGAACTTGTCGGTTGAATCTAAAAAGGGATTTAACATTAATAATTTGGAATTCATAGGTATACCCCTTTTTTGCTGAAGTGCGATGATTTCCAATTGAAAATGCGACCATTGTACTTCCTTGATCCAATATTTTTCAGCCTCAACGATCTCATTAATACTTATAAACGCTGCATTCTCTATCGACACCTTATTACGTTGCTTCAGCTTGAACAAGCGAATAGCACGCAAACAATATGATGTAACCCTTAAAAGTGGTTTACAGCTGCTAAATCTTTCACAATCCAGGATTGCATGAAGAGTATTTGCAGGTTCATCATTTGGTTTTTCATCCTCGATTAACAATGAAAAGGTTGGAAGCGATGTAATATTCCCTTCGTTAGCCGGCGGCCAATCACTCTTCTCTTGTTGTAGCCAATGAGGACCAGATAGCCATAGATCAGAGTTCAATAAAGATGATGCCTTCATCCCTCGTGTTGTCAAGTCGGCAGGATTTTGAGAACCAGGGCAATGTCGCCAACATGAAATCTTGGATAGCCTTCGAATTTCTCTTATACGATTTTCAATATAAGGTTTCCATTTTTTCTGCGTTCCTAATTCTTCTTCTTTTCCTTTTTCCGGCGTTGTTATGGTCAGAAGTGTAGGACCATAACCTTCCCACTTAACTGCATTCCTACTGGTCCGCTTGTGGGGTCCGCCGGTTTGACCTCAGAAAGTAGCGGCAGGCTTCCCGGTTTGGGATTACTTCATCGCTGAGGCCAATCAAATGCTGGTGTTTTTGCATTTGTTTGCATCAATTGTTTTTCGGCCTGCCGTTTTTTTTTTTTTTTTTTTTTTTTTTTTTTTTTTTTTTTTTTTTTTTGTGACACGGGCATGCTCCAGATTTTTTTGTTTGATCTTACTCTTACAACACCGGTGATCTCCAGTCGTGTCAGCCCACTGATTTGCATGTATACTTGTGGGGCAGTTTAATGGTGGTATATGTGTCCCTAGGCTCACCTTGGTGTTTTCAAAATTGCCTAGATGTGATTTTTGTTTACCTTTGTTTTAGTCGCCTTTTACGACAAGCGAGAGGTATCGCTGCAGGGATATTCTTAACCCGTCCCTGCGTTCCTAATATCCAAAATAAAGCGATTTTTGAGTCAGTCCATAAAAATTCTTCTTCTATGTTGATTTGCAAATTCGTACGAAGAAATGTTAGCAACATTGCTGCAATAAGAGCCGCAGTGAGCTCTAACTTAGGAAGAGTTAATTCGTTAGTATTGTCGTTCTTAATGGGTGCGATTCTATTCTTTGCACAAAGAAAACGCACGCAAAAGTTTCCTTCATCGTCAACAGTTCTTAAATATGCCACCGCCCTATAAGCCCACTGACTGGCATCTGCGTAAATGTGAACTTGCGTTGAACCTACTTCCTTAAAAACACAGCGAGGAATCATTAATTGCTTAAGCTCCCCAATTTCGTTACAGCAATCGAGCCAAACTTTATCAAATTGCCGTGGAAGCCGTTCATCCCAATTAAGTTTTTGACGCCATATTAATTGAAATAAAATCTTTAGCCGGACTACCCATGGACCCAATAAACCGAAAGGGTCATATACCATTGACATGGCCTTTAAAACATTCCGCTTTGTTCCGTTTAGTCTTTCCGATTTCATTATTGCTTCCACCGCACTTAAATCAACCGATAACTCATCAGAGCCTACATACCATCGCATGCCTAAAACCTTTTGCATTTCGGGTGGTGAACATGAAGAAAAGAATTGCCTTCGGACAGATACGTTGTTAGTGTTCCATTTTCGCAAATGCATTGAATCAGATTTCATGATTTTAACTGCTGTTTGAAATATATGAGTCGCAGTTGCTTCATTGTTCACGCTAGCAACGAAATCATCAACGTAGAAGCTTTTACGTAGAATTGAAACAACTTTTGGATAGCGGTGTTCAACTTCATCCAGAATTTTGTGAATGACATTTTTTTTTTTTTTTTGATTACTTCCAATTACATTGTTACAGTATTAATTTTATAACAAAATAAAGGAGGTGTATACAACATTTTGTAACATTAAAGTTAGTGTAAAATGTAGCTTCAATTGAATTTACATAATTTAAGATATGGTGGGGTGATAACGGACAGAATTCAAAAGTATATATTTGCTAATTTGTAAAAATAATACCGAAAAACATTTATTTGGCGTTTAGATAGTTTGGACGTTTAAAAGTAAAGATGCTGCTGATCAGGATAAACTACTCAGCAATGATTCAACATTAAAGTAATCGATCGTGAATAACCAGTATTTAACTTCTCTTACGAATGAAATGAAATTGTTTGTTGACCTTATAGAATATGGCAGTTTATTAAATATAGCGGGTGCTGTTACACTATAGAATCGTGAACAAAGGGTTTTTGTGACAGTTGGTATGTTTACAAGATACAGATTGTTCACGCGTAAACTGTAGAACTGAGAGGTTCTGCTAGGATAATTACCACTTTGTTTAAAGAACTCTCTTAGCACTTTAAATACGTAAAGGTGTCTCAATGGAAGAATCTGTAGATTTTTAAATAGGGGCCAGCTCCGAAAATACCGATTTTTGTTACAAACAATACGAATTAGATGTTTTTGGGCTATCAACAGCGGCTTAAGAGAACTGGCATAAGCACCGCCCCATGCAGTAATGCCATATTGCAATTTAGAGTGAGCAAGACCAAAATATATTGTTTTCAAGAGTTTTTCGGAACAGTATTGTTTTAGTAGATACATTTTTCTGGTCACTAATAACATAAATGCTTTAACGCTTTTTATGTGTTCCTTCCATTTTAAATTTCTGTCAATTAGTATACCCAGATATTTATAATGGTGTACTGTTTCAACATAAAAACATTTAGATGAACATGGTTTGTTGTATAAAAAATTATTTCTCCCGCATCTATGGATTGGTAGGACGAAACTCTTGCAATCGTAGGAATGAAGACAGACGTTAAAGTTCTGTATATCTGTATTGTCCGTTTTGAATGACATAAGTTTGGTTTTTTCGCTAAGAATTAGTTTATGTGCGTTGCACCAGACTCTCAATTTTTCTAGATCCTCAGCTATATTTACAACACATTCGAAGTCAGTTGCACAACGGTATGTAAGAGTTATGTCGTCCGCAAATGCAGTCGATATACCATTTAGATTCAAGTCAAACAGAGAATTGACATAAATGAGAAAAAATAGTGGGCCCAGTACAGAACCTTGAGGTACTCCATTTTTCAGGAGTCGAGGTGCACTATACAAATTGTCGACCTTCACTCTCTGTTCCCTGTTTTTTAAATACGAGCAAAGCCATTTGTATATTACACCTCTAAAACCTGCGTTGTACAGTTTGCTTAGTAGAATGTCATGATCAATCAAGTCGAAAGCCTTGGTCATGTCTAGAAATAGAGCCATTGTTGTTTTGTTGCAGTTAAGTCCGTCATGTAACTGACTGCATACTCTGAGAATGGCATCCTCAGTAGACTTTCCTGCTCTAAACCCGAATTGACTGCTGCTGAAAAAGTTGATCTTGTTTAAATAAGACACAATACGTAGTTTAAGTAGTTTTTCAAAAAGTTTGGCGAAAGTTGGTAGAAGTGAAATGGGTCTATAGTTAGATATATTCTCCTTACAACCTTTTTTGAATATAGGAATAATCTCAGCACGTTTAAGGTATTGAGGGAAACATCCACGCATGACACTAAGATTAAAAAGATATTTCAGCACGTCTACTAGATATAAGCCTATCCTCTTTAATATTTTACTTGTGATGCCATCACTTGTGCAGGAGTTCTTATATTTCAAAGATGTTATGCTTCTGTAGATTTCATACGAAGAGATGGTATTAAATACAAAACTATTTGAGCTACTACTTTCTTTCGGGAGGGATGATATGGAGCAATTACAAACATTAGAAAATGTAGTGCAAGGTTTAAGTTTGTCTGCGATTTCGGAAAAATAGTTGTTAAAGGCTTCAGCAATGTCGTGCGGTTCTGTCAAGCATATGTCATTACACTTTAACTTAGTAGTCTCCATATGTTGTTTGGTTTTGCCTAGGATACTATCAACTACTTGCCATTCATTTTTGATGTTACCCCGGGCTCTGTTTAATAAGTTAAAATAATAATTGTTTCGTTGTTTTTCTATGTTTTCATGTACCGATTTGCACATTTTTTTGTAATGTTTTTTGAGCCTGTTATTTAAAGGATGCTTTTTACATTTCATAGCAAGTGCATTTTTTCGCTTGATTTTACGTAAAAGGTTATGTGACATCCAGGGCTTAAGAAATTTTCTCCTACTTAAGTACAATGGGGTTGAGATAGTGCAATAGCTGATGTGTCTCTGTAAGACACTAACAAAGAGGTCAAAGGCAGTTGTTGGATCGTTTTCTGAATAAACCGGGTTCCAAAATTCATATTTGAGTCGTTCTTTTAATGCAATAAAATCAATCGACTTTGTGGTGTTGTAGTGATATTCAGAAGACAGTGGAGTATCGGAACTCGAAGACATAGTAAGAGCTGTCATACAATGATCTGTTATGTTTAAATTATAGACTTCACCATTGAAAGAAATTTTGTTGTTTTTGTGAAGGCGAATATATATGTGATCAATACAACTCTTTGTTCGATCATGGCAAAGTAAACTAGGACTACAGGTAACGCCAAATGTTACTCTAGTCATGCAATATGCCTGAACTATAAAATTCGTACGAGTTTCGTTGGAGTTGATAAGATCTTTAAACCAAAAGAATCTGTGGCTATCACGATCAACAGAACTTAAAGAGATTTGAAAAAAAGCCTTCTCTATATCTGCGGTCAAGGCAATTTTCCCACAGCGGAAGTTTAAAAATATAGTTAAAATGTCTGGTAATAAGTTCTCACCAACTTCGAGATGATCGTTAAGCGAAAGATGGTTAAGTGCATGAGCCGAGGCATCAAAAACGATGCGAAGCTTGGTGGTATCTTTATCATCTCTGAAGACTGATCTATGAGGCATATAATAAACGCGAGCCTCGTTGTTAGTTTCTTCAGCTGCCTCCGCCACTCCACTATTCACCATTTCTGAAATAGCAGCTTCGTATTCCTTAAGTTTACCATTCACCCTCAGTTTGCGTACTAATGCATGCATTCTGTAAAGCGCTCTAATTCGATTGTCAGGCAACAAGCTACCAATATCTTTCCAAGGTAATGCCGCCTCATAACGATCGCCAACCCTGTATACGTTTATACTTGCAACTGTACGTACCTTTTCGTCATTGTTAATTCCAAATGCTTCGAGCCGCCAAAATTGTTTAAGATCCTCACAAGCACATACATGAAGAGAAGTTATACTGGTAAAGTTTACTATCGTGCTGCAGTCAGATCTGACTAAGGAACGACCTTGCAAAGTCCAACCTAAGATCGTATTGATGGCTGCAAGATCAGTTGATATTCGTTTGTATTCTCCTGTAGCCAGCCTCCAATAATTGTCAGCTCCAACTAATACACTAATTCCGGACACTAGTTGAACACCGTCGATCGGAACATCTGCCAACAAAAACTCCTTAAATGCATCTGCAGTATTATCTGGCGTAGATAGAACATCCATACAGATTTCTGGAACCTCCATCATATCAATAAGAATCTCTTGGGCATCATACTGACTCTTCAACTTCAGTCGCACTTTATTGCAGATCATACTTGGCCTTGCTTCCTTGTTTCCAAATGGTATTATGTTCAGATTTTGAACGCCAATAATTGGTAAATTAAGTTGACGTGCTACACTCGACTTTACAAAGGACATTTGGCTTCCTCCATCGATGACTATTCGAACGTATAGTGAACGGCTGCTATTTTCATCCAAGGCAAAGGCAAATGCTGTTTGTAAATAAACTTCGCTGCTACGTTGAGAATTACGCGGATGTGTAGTATACAAATTAAGCGATTGTTGATTGTTTGATATCGTTTTTGATGTTGAAGAGGAACTTAAAGAAGGTACCGTTGTTACGTTTGCTTTTGATGGATTATTATTTGTTTTATAAAAGGGATCACACATTGACATCACATGGCGTCCGTTGCACTTTTGACATATGAGTTTAAAACGTCTTTGGCAATATTTAGAGTGATGTCCCTTCCTCAAGCATCTAAAACATCTTCCGTCCTCCTTTAGCATCTTCTTTTTCTCCATAATTGTTTTCGAGCTCTTGCAGTCTTCGGAAGTATGTCCAGGCGATTTACAGAAGAAACAACCAATGTCACCATCCTCGGCTGCAAATAATCCAATAGCTGTCCTTGTCGGTTTGTGCTTTGCGACGTGCGAAGGATGAGCTCTGTTCGATACTTGTTTCGCCTCATTTGCTGCTTCAAGTGATTCTACCTCTCTTTTTAAAAATTTGAGTAGTAGTTCATTCTTAATTTTGAGTTTAGTTCATTTAGTTTTTTTTTCTACAATATCTGCTTTTGCCTCTTCGTCCAAAGATTCTTTTAAGTACCGCTAAAAACGCTTTCGTTGTAAGGTCCCTTACTGCTTCTAAATGTATAGCTTTAGTCGACATACACACAAATATATCAGTCCTTTTTATGCCTTTTGCCCTCTCCCTTTTGACTGTTTCATATAAATCGGGCCTGCAGAATCAATCCTAGTAAATGGATGTGACACCGTGACTCGTACCCTTAGTAATTCTCCCATAATTTGAGTACTTGTTCGATGTTGATAGCGGACACACTTGGGGCAATTCGAACACATTTCTTTATTGCTTCTGACACCCTTAGAGTCCAATAACTTCTAATTAAAGTTAACTTCATTAATTTATTTCCGTCATATAATGTAAACATATGAATGTGATTGACAATTAGGAAAGATAACGTCGATTTGTCTAGGATTATCGGATGTTTTTGGTCCTATTTTAGGCAGAAATAGATTTTATGAGTATGTAGCAATCTTGCTACTTGTAATCATCTTAGTGTAATCGTTGAATCAGACCAGGCGACCATTTTTACTTCTTGTTGAACTATTTTTCGGCTTTTCTTCATTAATCTTCTTAAGAGGTGAGCTGCGCATAGTTCTAATTTTGGAAATGTTTTCCTGTTCTTTACTGGATTCGCCTTGCTCTTTGCTGTTAGCATTGATACGCTGCTTTCAGCTTTAACATATGTATACCGCTCCATATGCTTTCTATGATGCATCAACAAACCCATGGGAACATGGCATTTTTCTGATATTTGCACCCATCCTGGCATTCTAATTGATTCCTTTAATAAGTTCTTTTCATTCTTTCGTTAGTTATTCATCTAGAATTTGATCCCATTCAATTTCCCTTAGCCAGAGCTTTTGTATAAATAACTTTATTACTACCGTTATTGGAGTTAGTCAACCCACGGGATCAAAGCTTTTTGATAAGGTTTGTCTCTTGGTAATTTATTCACGTTGTTCAAAGTCTAGCTTAAATAGGAATTCATCGTTAGCCGGGTGCCAGTGCAACCCCAAGGCTTTGATTTATTTTTGCTTATCAATTTATTATTATCAATTTATGCTAATAAATGTATTTTTCCTTTTCTATTACAATGTTAAATAAGATACCCACTTTCGTAAGTGAAATCCATATTTTTTCAATTCTTCTGTGGTATTACTTTTTATTATTATGCATTCGTCAAATGTATCTGTTCCGGTTATTAAGTCGTCCATATAAATTTTTTTTCTTATAATTCTGCTGAGTTTTTCATTTTTGCATCTACATATCTGCTATTTCCTTTAACGACATTGCTTTAAATGGTGCACACGTTGATATTCCTTTATTAGTTTATTTTCGTTTTTTCCAAACGATGGTTTAAAACTGCTGGTCTTATGCAACTACTTCTATTTGCCGGAACATTTTTTCTATATCACCACACAGAGCGAACTTCCATAATCTCCATTTAACAATTATGTCAAATAGATCCTTTTGCAGTCTTGGACCTACCATTAGTATTTCGTTTAAGATTAGGTCATTGGAACTTTTTTCTGAGCCATCAAACACAACTCGGACTTTTGTAGTTGTACTACACTCTCGAATTACTGCGTGATAAGATAAATAATATTTATTTCTATTGCGGTGATCTTCTCTGTTGATTTCGTTATCAGCAATTTCTTCTATCTTCCAGAACCTTTCCAGATTTGTTGTCATCGCTGATGTAATTTTATTTGAGTTGCGTGGCACTTTTAGAACGCCAGATAAAATTTAACCCAACTTGGTGGCTTATCCTAGTACTTTATCGACCTTTCGAATCCCGACTTCTAAAATTTCTGATATAAATCCCCACCAATAACATTGTCTACTCGATTAGATTTACACAGGGTGTAATTTTTTCACTCTTCAATATTGTACTTGAATGATTTGTCTGAGTGTACACCTGATGCTGCTTTTTTAAAAGTAATGCTTTTGATTCGAATTTTCCGTTGCTCATAAAACGTGGGTAAAATTCAAGATTTATCTTGTATTTTGATAATCCCACTATAGATTTTCCTAGGCCACGAAGTTCAGTTCGGATATTTTTTCTTTTCAGCTGCAGCAACTGCGCTGCTTCTTCTGATACGACTGTTTTTTGGGATCCTTGATCAATTAGTATTAGAAAACTGCCATTTTCTGCTCGTACTCGAACTTGAGCTGTTGCTAGCAAAATTGTTGAAGTATTAGGTTCCTTTGTCAACATTGATGACGTCTTTTCTGAGACCTTTTCTGGGACCTTCGTATCCTTCTTGAATTCATCAATGTGTAGCAATGTGTGGTGGACTTTACTACACTTCTTACATTTATTTGATATTTGTGGACATTTTCATTAAATTTGTGACTCATACATACGTACATATGTAATACAACTTATTTTTATTAACAAATTGACTGCGGTCCATTAATGTTGCGCTGTGAAATCTTCTGCAAGCTTGTTTGCAAAATTCGCATACTTTCTGTGTTCGCTGTTGTAAGATTAATCAAAGAAGAACTAACTAATATTAAAATGTCTATCCAATCGACAAAAGGTAATGTACTAAATTCCGTAATATTGTACAAATACTCAGTCATCGGCTTACTTCAGAGCGGTCAATATCGTGTTCTCCCGTCTTTATTGCGCTCGTTCTGTCGTTTCGGTGAAATCCCGCTACTTCGATGGCTACATATTCGAAGGACGCTCCCCACATTTATTGTGTTCTTAACTTTTTATTTCTTTATTATTAAAAGTTTTCCTTGATAAAAGATGGAAAATTGTTCAAGCATAGATTATTTCGCGATAATTTTATTAAATGTGAAGGCTTTTGTGGTAATCAATTTCATAAAAAGTGCGCTAATCTTTGTGAAGAATCCGCTGCAAGGAAATCGCAATTTTTTGTGGCGCTGTACAAACTATATTGTCATCAGTTGTTCCCTTCTTTCCTTATTAATTCAGTTAAAAACAGATGTTGCTGAAATTAAATCTAAATTAATTGTTAGTGACACACTATCGAAGCCCGAACATAAAAACAAAAAACAAAAATATGTAGTGTACCCCCATACAATTCACCATTACTGCTGTCTCTAAAAAGAGTGATGGAAATATAAAGAAATGACGACTAGTTGTAAATTAAATGATAAAATTGTTAACGACAAATATCCACTAACAAGAATTGAAGACAAATTGGGAAGGGATAAATACTTTTCCACACTAGACATGACCAGCTCATTTCACCAAATACCGCTAGATAAGAAATCAAGACCGTTAACAACATTCTCGACACAAGACGGACATTACCAATTCAAAAGACTACTATTCGGATTAAAAATATTCTCAATTAGTTTCAAAAGAATGCTAACGGTAGCATTAAGCGGCTTAGAATCTAACGCTTTCCTCTATGTAGATGACATTATCATCTTTGGATGTAGTCTAAAACACCATAACGATAACCTATTTAATTTATTCGATAAACTAAGACAATACAATCTCAAGTTAAATGCAAGCAACTGTCATTTTCTGAAATCTGAAGTCGTATATTAAGGACATTTAATAACAAGTAATGAAATAAAAACAGATCCTTCCAAATATAAAACAAAGGAAACTATCCAACACCAAAAAATGCAGACGAAGTCAGATTTGTAACATTCTGCAACTATTACAGGAGATTCATATCAAACTTTGTAGAAATTGCAAAAAGGCTCAATTCCCTGTTAAAAAAGAAACAGCCATTCATTCGGTCGAACGAATGCGCGACAGCATTCACAGAATTAAAGCTAAAACTAATCAACCCTCCAATTTTACAATATCGAAATTTCCACAAACCTTTCATAGTTACAACCGACGCATCAGATTTTGCACTAGGTGCAGTGCTCTCACAAGGCGAGATAGGTAACGATTTACCAATTTCGTATGCTAGTAAATCCTTACAAAAACATGATATAAACAAACCAATCATAGAAAAGGAACTGTTAGCAATCCATTGGGGAATAAATTTCTTCAAACAATATCTGCATGGAAGGAAATTCATAATAGTGACAGACCCCAGACCTTTAATTTCGTTATTCGCACATAAGAATCCATCCTCGAAGATGACGAGAATTAGGCTAGACTTATCAGACTTCGACTTTGAGATAGTTTTCAAACAAAGAAGAATGAATACAAACGCCGATGCACTATCAAGAATAAAAATTGACAGTGGCATTTTGAAATCCATGATGGTAGAAAATAATAATATAAGCCATAATGTTGTTGACTCCAAGGAGCAGATCATGGCAATAACAAGGAGTATGTCACAAAAGATTACCAATGAAGATAATAATAAAAAACAGAAGACTGATCACCTTCACATGTCGGATTGTACATCCATAACTGACGTCAGAAATATGAAAAAATTAAAATTTGAATTAACGAGTGATAATAAAAAGAAAAATAGTACAATTGAAATTAAAGAAAATGAAGTTATTGTAAGATGCAGCGACAATCTAGCGAAGCACATTTCGATCCTGGAGAAGCTCGCTACAAAATTAAAAAGGGTTCCCGTAAAAGAAGTAGCGCTAAGTGAAGATGATATGATATTTGAATATATAAAAACGAAGAAATTGAAAAAATTATATAATACGTTGCAACGAAATGAAGTACACTCGCCAATGAATATATTGATATATGTAAGTTAATGCAACGTACAGGACAAATTCTGCTGAACCAACAATTCCGTGTACTGATCGTACCAGGTACAGTGCACACGTCACCCATGCATCCAGCGACAAGAACATCATGAGATCGCATTGCACTGCACGTTGCACACGCCACCAATGCACCAGCGAAATTGCACGAGATCATATGGCACGGCAGACAGAAAAGCTTCGGATGACACCTGGGAAGCAGCAAAAGGGAAACGTGAGAAGGAATGCAGATAGGTAGCTGGAAGGTATTTTTAAGTTAGAATTAAGTTAGAGAGAAGCTCAGTTTGTAATAAACCTCAGTGGAATAAAGTTATATTTTTTTTTAAGCAAATCAAGGCGGATATTTATTAACTGGCGCCCGAGCAGGGACATCGTCGTTGTGCAGTAAAGTAATCTAGTTTAGTGAAGTGACCAACGCGACCTAAGAATCCGCGAAAGAAAAGAAAATAATAAAAAATAAGTGCATTCGGTAGTGAACTAAGAATCCACGAAAGTGCATACATAAACTGGTGACCAACGCGACCTAAGAATCCGCGAAAGAAAAAAAATAATAATAAATAAGTGCATTCAGTAGTGAACTAAGAATCCACGAAAGTGCACACACAAAAACTGGTGACCAACGCGACCCAGAAATCTAACTGATTACATACTGTGTGCTCGAGTGACCTGAGAACTCACCGAGCAGGTCTCTCAAAATTAAATAACAAAAAAGTGTGAAAAGTGGTACCGGAGTAGCCGAAAAATACAACATATCGGAGGAAACGGAAGCTGCCATCTTCGCCGAGGGAGACTCAACGACGATGTTCACTATATTAATTACCCTGTAAGTTAGTTAAGCCACAACTTACAAACCACAACCACAACCACAAACTTGAACTAAAAACATAACAACATAAAATTTAAAACATTATTTTTGTACGTATTTATAACTCTTGTGCAAATTTTTATAAATTTTATTTACTCTAACAAGAAGTGCCATTTAAACAAAATTATATATATTATCCAGAAGTCCTATCTAAAATTATAAAGAAACGCTATTTAAATTAAGAAAAGAAAGGAAATATTAACAAAAAAAAAGTTTTTCATATAAATTGTAAAAATGCCAAATGAAAACATTCTTCGGCCTCCTATCCTTAATCCAGATCGTCCTAGCACATCCCCAAATGCCACTCCTGAACTAGAAAATTTAATTCGAACGATTGTCTCTCGGGTTTTTCTTGACGAAGGAAGACAAATATTAAATTCCATAGTAAATCCCAATTCAGAATGGATGAATGCCACTGACCAGTGCATAAGTCTAGAACACAACAATCAACTAAGTGAATTAGACAAAATTCCCGACGTAGTACGGTCACTCAGAGATTTCGCAGGCGCTCCAGGAGAATACAGCTCCTGGAGGAAAAGCGTAGAGAGAATTTTAAAGATCTACGAGCCAATAAAAGGATCCCCTAAGTATTTTGGTATCCTTAGCGTTATCAGAAATAAAATTATAGGGAACGCTGATATTGCGCTTGAATCATACAATACGCCCTTAAATTGGGAAGCAATATCTCGCTGCTTAACATTGCATTATGCTGATAAGCGAGACCTAGGGACCCTCGAGTATCAAATGACTTCCTTAATACAAGGGAATGATACGATACAGGGCTTTTATCAGTCAGTTTACGCACATTTATCGCTAATCCTCAATAAAGTGTCCGCCATGCAAATAAGTCCCGAATCAATGTCTTTATTAATCCAATCTTATAGGGACAAAGCGCTTGACACCTTTGTCCGTGGATTAAAAGGTGATTTGCCTAGGCTTCTAGGAATGCGCGAGCCAGCAGACTTGCCACAAGCTTTACATTTATGTTTAAAGCTTGAGAATCAAAATTATCGAGCAAACTATGCCTTAAACAATCAAGGAACGAATAGAAAATTTAATAATTTACCACCACCTCCACTTCCATCCCGTAAGAATTCTAACCATAATCAACATCGAAACCACAATCAACCTTTCTTCCCACAATTAGCACACTTTCCCCAAATTAATGTAAATCCTATTCAAAGGCAAGCGCCATTCTATAACCAACCTAGAACTAGACCTCAAACCAATTTCAAATGCCTTATCAAAGGCAGTATCCTCCAAATCCACAGAACAGAGGAGAACCTATGGATGTCTCTACTATAAAATCGAGAAATATTAATTATCAAAACCGTCCGAATATAAATCCCCAACATCAAGCCCATAAACGCCCAAATACTTCACAACAATTGCATGTCCCGAATAAGGCTCAAAGAACTTTCCATACTAACACACAAGAAATTCAAGATGACCCTACCTACGAACCAGAACAAACTCTGATAGATTACATCCAACCCGAAAATGACGAAAGCCTTGAAATTTGTGATGAACTTCAAGATCTCAATTTTTTAGATTAGGGTGCTCTTCGCTTCCTTATTATGAGTTTGAAGCGAGGAGCGGAAAACTGTTGAAATTCCTGTTGGATACCGGATCCAACAAGAACTATATCAAACCTTGCTATATCCGAAAACCAATCCAAAACCAAAATCCCTTTTTTGCAAACTCTGTAAATGGAAAAATAAGAATCACACACCATGCAAACTTAGAAATATTAGGATCTCAAATTGGAAAAATAAAATTCTTTATCTTGACTGGACTCAAAACTTTCGATGGTATTATAGGAAATGATACATTGAAAGAATTGGGAGCCATCATTCATACAGACAAAAATTATTTTCTCACTAAAGACAATATTAAATTTCCCCTAAAACAATTAAAAGCCGAAACAGTGAACAATTTGGATATAAGATCTTCTCATCTAAACTCCATACAAGAAAATAAAATCAAAAAAATCATACAAAAATATCCAGAACTATTTAGTGAACCAAATAAAAAACTAACATTCTTAACCTCAGTCAAAGGCGAAATCAGAACCACTAGCGAGACCCCTGTCTATTCCAGGCCATATCCGTATCCAAAAGCGCTAAAAGGAGAAGTCGATAAACAAATCAGCGAACTGATGGAAAACGGTATTATCCGTCCCTCAAAATCACCCTATAATTCCCCTATCATTATTGTAGGAAAGAAACTCGATGCTTCAGGAACAAAAAAATACCGTCTAGTTATAGATTACAGAAAACTAAATTTAGTTACCACTCCCGACCGTTATCCTATCCCAGACATAAATGACGTTTTATATAATCTTGGCAAATGCAAACATTTCACCATATTAGACCTTAAGAGTGGATTCCACCAGATCCCCCTTAAGGAATCCGACATAGAAAAAACGGCATTTTCCGTTAACAATGGTAAGTACGAGTTTACTCGTCTACCATTTGGACTACGAAATGCACCATCCATTTTTCAACGGGCCATTGACGACATTCTAAGAACCCATATCGGTATCCGATGTTATGTTTACATCGATGATATTATTATATTCAGTCAAACTGAAGAACAACATTTCGCCGATCTAAACATAATATTCGAAACGCTGAATCAGGCCAATGTCCGTGTCCAAATGGACAAATGTGAGTTTTTGAAATCCGAAGTAGAGTTCTTGGGATTTATTGTCAGCGATTTAGGAATCAAAACTAATCTGGCCAAAGTAAAGGCTATTGCTGATTTTCCCACTCCTAAAACCCTTAGGGACCTAAGATCGTTCCTTGGGCTGTCAGGGTATTATAGAAGATTTATCCAAGACTATGCAAAGCTGGTTAAGCCCCTGACATCCCTCTTAAGAGGGGAGGGAGGACGGATTTCAAAGACACAATCCAAATTAAAACCTATCCATCTCGACCAGACCGCCTTACAGGCTTTTGATAAATTGAAAAACTCCCTCATATCCAATGACGTTATGTTGATTTACCCTGATTTCGAAAAGGAATTTGAACTGACAACGGATGCCTCTAATTATGCCCTCGGGGCTGTGTTGGCTCAAAACAAGAAACCAATAATTTTCCTTTCAAGGAGCCTAAACAAGACAGAGGAATCGTACGCGGCAAACGAAAAAGAAATGCTCGCGATCGTCTGGGCATTGGGTTCCTTGCGAAATTTCCTGTACGGATCAAGGAAAGTTGTTATCTACACGGACCATCAACCACTTACCTATTCTTTGAGCAATAAAAACACAAACTCAAAAATGAAGATGTGGAAAGCGATACTAGAGGAGTACAATCACGAACTCAAATATACTCCAGGCAAATCCAATGTGGTCGCTGACGCTTTAAGTAGATGCCAGTCGACTAACTTGAAGTCAGACAACATATATTCCCTTACACCCACACTCCATAGTGACGAAAGCTCGTCACACAATTTAATTCCAACAATAGAAGCACCGATTAACGTGTATAAAAATCAAATTATTCTCTTGATAGGAGAATCCAGCCAGCATAAATTCGAGCACCCCTTTCCCAAATTTAATAGACACACAATTACAGAACAAATATATACAAAAGAAAATATTATAGGAATATTCAAACGTTTCTTGGATCCCAACGTCATTAATGGTTTAGCAGCACCAGAACAGGTGATGGGTATAATCCAGGAAGTATACAAATTGTATTTCCTGAATTACAAAATCAGATACACCCAAAGATTTGTAGAAGACGTTAATTCAGAAACCCGTCAAAATGAAATAATAATATCGACACATAACAGAGCTCACAGAGGTTCACATGAAATCAAAAAATCAAATAATCGAAAAATTTTATTTCCCCAGCATGACAAAGAAAATAAAAGCAATAACGAAATTATGTTCCACATGCAAAATGCAAAAGTATGAACGTCATCCCAACAATCCAAAACTAGATAAAACTCCCATTCCTAATTATCCCGGTCATACCATCCATATAGATATCTTTTCAACCCAAAAACACTTAGCATTAACAGCCCTTGATAAATTTACCAAATTTGCAATAGTTAAATCAATCAAATCAAAAGCTACGGAAGACATTCGACGACCCTTGCGTGACATAATATTTCAATTCGGAGTCCCCGAATGTATTGTCATCGACAATGAAAAGTCGTTAAATTCTGAGTCAATTATCTTCATGTTGAAAAACGAACTCAACATAAACGTCTTCACGACTCCTCCTTATAGGAGCGAAATAAACGGACAAGTGGAAAGATTCCACTCGACGCTAGCTGAAATTATGCGCTGCCTCAAGGCAAATAATGACAACATCCAGTTTGAAGAACTATTGGAAAATTCAGTCAATGAGTATAACCATACCTACCATTCCACCACAAGTCGAAAACCCGTAGATTTATTTTTCGGAAGATCTGTTAACTTTGGACCATTAGACTATGAAAAAACCCGTCTTAGCAATATAGAAAAACTGAAAGAAAAGCAGTTGAAAGACCTTAATTTTCACAACAAAAGAAAACAGACAATTAAAGAGTACAATCCCGGAGACAAAATTTACGTTAGACATAACAAACGAGTAGGAACAAAACTTACTAGACGATATAATGAGGAAATAGTGTTAGAAAATAGGAAGACAACCGTAAAAACCCAATCCGGAAAAATAGTACACAAAAAACATATACAAAACTAGCCCTTTAAACAATTCCTTTTTACAGACTCACACCATTGCTGACATTAGGAGAAATACAAATACTCGACTATTCTAGCACACATCTGATCACAATAGACGCAGGACAAGCAAAAATAAAAAACGGAGACCTTAAACTCATACACTACATTGACGTGAAACAATATGACGACTTTTTAACAGAGGTTAACAATACCATCAACAAAATCCTTCCAAAATCCCATCATATTTACCCTTTACTTAACCATGAAATATTCCAAATCAAAGAAATCCTAAATACTATTCGACCCATATCCCGTAAAAGAAACCGAAGAGCGTTCAATTTCCTAGGGACGGCATGGAAGTACATAGCCGGAAGCCCTGATCATGAAGATCTTGAAATCCTTACAACCCATATAAATGATATAACATTAAATAACAACAAACAAGTTATAATAAACAAAATGTACAATGAAAGAATAAATAATTTAACACAAATTACAAATAAACTAACAAATATTATACGTAAAGATACAAACATAAATGATGAAATTGTATTAAATATAGAATATAGATTAAGACTAATTAAAGATGAAATATCGAATGTTAAATTTGCAATTCAATTAGCGAAAAATAAAATGGTTAACTCAGTACTTCTTTCCAAAAATTAATTAGAATTAATAACAAATACATTTAACACCGAACATTTACCGTATGCAACTATAGAAGAAGCGATCGAATTCGCAAATGTGAAAATATTGACTAATAGTTCTACTATTTTATATATAATAAATATTCCAATCACATCAGACAAGATCTATGACAAAATTATTGTAAAACCAACAAAGAAGAATAATAAAGCACTCCATCTAAATTATAATGAAATATTAAAATACAAAAAAGAGATATACGGAGTAAAAGAAAAATGTCAACTTTTTAATACATTAACAATATGTAATCAAAACCAATTAATAGATATAAGTAATGATACATGTATTCCTAGGTTATTAAGTAATAGTAATTCATCATGTTCCACAATAAATGGTAATCACATAAGTACTATAGAAGAATTGGAACCTGGTGTCCTGCTCATCAACGACTACGCAGGAACGATAACCATAGATGAAACAGACCAACAAATAAACGGCACATACTTAATTAAATTTACCAATACCTCAGTAGTAATTAACAATCAGACCTATAAAAATGCTCAAGCACCCCAAATTAAAGTATTGCCAGCAACCTTCCAACCAAACCCTAGTGAGAAGAACTACATCAACATACTATCACTACAGGATTTGAAAGAACTACACCTTAACAACACAAAGATGATCAACTTATTAGTCTCCGAAAAACATCTATATTACTACATTCCTTATGGAATAATTATAATATCCGCTGTTATAATTCTATTAACCCTTAAATGTAGAAAAGGTAATAAACCAACTAATATCATCGAAATAAATAGAGTAAGCACTGATCCAGCTAAGTATCCAAACCCACCAAAGGCACTGACCCTAAGTACCACGACCTTACCCAACATCTACAACGTCCCATTTTTTTGAATGAGGACATTCAACTTTAGAGGGGAGGAGTTAATGCAACGTACAGGACAAATTCTGCTGAACCAACAATTCCGTGTACTGATCGTACCAGGTACAGTGCACACGTCACCCATGCATCCAGCGACAAGATCGCATTGCACTGCACGTTGCACACGCCACCAATGCCCCAGCGAAATTGCACGAGATCATATGGCACGGCAGACAGAAAAGCTTCGGATGACACCTGGGAAGCAGCAAAAGGGAAACGTGAGAAGGAATGCAGATAGGTAGCTGGAAGGTATTTTTAAGTTAGAATTAAGTTAGAGAGAAGCTCAGTTTGTAATAAACCTCAGTGGAATAAAGTTATATTTTTTTTTAAGCAAATCAAGGCGGATATTTATTAACTTGTATAAGCCCCCTAAAAAAATAGTTAAACTTGAAGAAAAGTTAAACATTATAAACGAATATGACAACACAACGCATGGAGGACATTCAGGCATAAGAAAAATGATAATAAAACTCAAACAAAGATACGTCTGGAAAAATATGAGGCAGATGGTCAAGTAATTTGTAAACGCTTGTGAAATATGTATGTATGTGCTAAAAACAAACAGACAAGACACATAAGAGAGAAAATGATCATAACGGACACACCGAGCACTAAACAACACACATAGACCCTGTTGGACCCTTTAGATTGTCAAATGGTTACAGATATAAGTTACGTGTTCGTGGATACGACACGTTAAAAAAAGACAATCGTTCGGCAGGCGGTTGATCACAACTGAACAACCAAACTTTTATTTCCAATCTTTTTATACATACAATTCGCTTACTTAACCTATATTAGTTTTACACATTATTTATCGGAAATGAGGTTGGTGGAAATGGAAAAGGTGTTGGGTCAGTGTTGTAACGTGTGTGCGTAATAATGGGAACAAAAGGAGCTTGCACTTTTAATGGGAGCACGGTTGACCGGGTCACGGGTAATAAACATATTTGCATTGCATAATATGTACATGATTTCGTAATGGGTAATGCAGTGAATATTGGTGTGTTAACTCCCCCCTTCTTAAGCATCTGCGTCCCGCAGATTAGAGGTTTATTTTTATTGGTTCAAAGGAAGGGATTTGGGTAGCAGTTTCGACAGCCATCTTTTTCTTTTCCCGTCTTAGACAGAAAGGTAAGACTAAATTAAAGGTGAAGCTTATTACAAGAATAGTTATATCTGAACCGATGGAGAGTTCAGTATTAGAGGAAAGGTCGGATAGTTTTTGTACATTATCTAGGTGGAGCTTGTGGAGGTACTGAAGATCTGGGGTTATGTCTCCTTCGGTCAGGTTGCCTTGCGAAAAATGGGTTTTTCTTTGCTTTTGATCTGTTTGTCACGCTTGTAGATTGTGTCACCGGGATTATAAATTCTTGGTGCGACCCTACGTTGATTATGCCTCCTTAGTTGGTTTCTTTGATTACGCATGATTTCATATTTTAAATCAGTATTCACAATATCTTTAAATTCCGTTAGGTTTTGATAATTTATTCTTTGAGTTCTCCCAAAGAAAATATCAGTAGGTTTTCGTTTGGTTACCGAATGGATGGTATTATTGTACCTGTCAACAGCTATATTGACTATTTCCTTAATTTTGAAATCCGGGTATTCCTGGCGAAGGCATCTTATAATTTCGATAATGGTGGAGTGAACTCTTTCGATGGCTCCATTCACTTCACTTTTTTGTGGTGGTGCTAGATAGACTGTTACTCCGAGACCTTCGATGTAATTTAAAATAATAGGACTTATAAAGCTGCTTTCAGTATCCATTACTAGCATCTTAGGTACCGAAAAATAATGAAGTATTTTTATTATTTTGTCTCGAATATGTGGTACTGATTTATTTTTTATACGAAAAAACTTTGTAAATTTGGAAAACTTGTCTATACAAGTGATGAATTTTTCTTTTTGGATTTCAATTATATCAATATGCAAGATTTCGGTCGGATAGGAGGGTATGGGTGTGGGCTGGAGTTCAGGCTTCTGTGGGTGGCGGTCATATTTGTTGGTACAACAAACTTCACATGAATTTGCAATTTTTTTTACCAGTTTTGTCATTTGAGGAAAATAATACTTTTCTAATATTTGGTCCTTATTTTCCTTAAAATTTCGATGTGCTCTTCGATGTTCCTTCTGGACTATTTCGAATTTACTTGCATCGTTAGCAATGTCGGTAACTAATCTTTGGGTTATTCTTATCTTGTATCGACTAAAGGTTGTTTTGTAAATTTCTTGTAAAATTGGAATATATTTTTCGGGTATTTTAATGCCGTTAAGGATGTTGGGGTTGAGTTTCTCTTTTAGTATTGCTGTTAAGTTGTTAATGTCAAAGTTGGGTAACCTGATGTAATATCTGTGGTATTTCGGATGAGGTTCTTCGTAGCAATTCATTTCTTTTCCTTCGGAGAAGACTAGCTGGTTCTTAAAAACGTTCAGAGGGGCTTCACAATGTGGAATAAGATCGCTGCTGTCCTCATTGGCACTATGTTGTGTTCCTGATGATGATGTTAGAACATTAAGTTCGACCGGTAATCGAGAAAGGGCGTCAGCAACCAGATTTGTTTTGCCTGGCTTGTAAATTAAGGTATAATTAAATTCTTCGATTTTCGCTTTCCACCTTTTGAGCTTAGCGTTGTTGTTCCGATTGCTCAACGCGAAAGTGAGAGGCTGGTGGTCGGTAAGGATCTTAATACACTTGGCACCGTATAGGTATGTTCTAAGTTTGTCTAAGGACCAAACTATTGCCAGCATTTCTTTTTCAATAGTTGAGTAGCTCTCTTCCGTTTTGGTTAGGGATCTTGATATGAATGTGACAGGTTTATCTTTTCCGATATCCCCCTGAGACAAGACAGCTCCAATCGCGACATTCGAAGCATCTGCCGTCAGAATGAATGGTTGGTTGAAATCGGGGAAAATTAGTATATCCGAAGATATAAGCATTTCCTTGATATCTTGAAATGCTTTTAAGGCTTTCTCATCTAGATGGATTTCGGTTTTTTTCGACTGGTTAGCTTTTATTTGCGCTAAATGACCTCTGGTCAAATTCGTTAGTGGTTTTGCAATCTTCGCGAAGTCTTTAATGAATTTCCTGTAATAAGAAGCAAGGCCTAAAAAGCTTTTCAGATCTTTAAGATTACGTGGTGGTGGAATTTTTTGTATTGCGGCAATTTTTTTTGGGTCCGTCCGAATACCTTCTTGTGTTATGACGTATCCTAGAAAATCTACCTCAGTTTGTAAAAACTTAGACTTTTCCATATTTACGCGGAGATTTGCACGTTCTAGAAACGAAAAGACCTCATCAAGGTTTCGAATATGTTCTTGCTTAGTTTTGCCAAAGACGATAATATCGTCAATGTAAACATAGCATGTTTTGCCTATTATGGGTCTTAATACATCATTGATCATTCGTTGGAAGATCGCTGGTGCGTTTTTCAATCCAAATGGTAATCGAGTGAATTCGAATTTACCATTGGCCGTTGAAAACGCTGTTTTAGGGATGTCGCTTTCTTTCATTTTTATTTGATGAAAGCCGGATGTCAGATCAAGCGTTGAGAAGTATTTACTTTCTCCTAGGCTTGCTAATGTGTTCGTTATGTCCGGTATAGGGTAAGCGTCGGGGACCGTGATCGCATTTAGTCGTTTAAAATCGATTACCAATCTGTATTGCTTTTCACCTGCTGCGTTCGGCTTTTTTGGCACAATCCACAGCGGTGAATTGTATGGACTTCTGGATGGCCTTATTATTCCATCTGCAAGCATTTTTTCTATTTGTTTTTCGACTTCTCCTCTAAGATTTGCAGGATATGGATACGATTTCGTATAAATGGGTTCGGATGACGTTGTCCTAATTTCCGCGCGGACGGTGGTGTCAATGAGTCCACTATCAGAAATAGGTCCAAATAATACTTTGTGTTTAGCAAGAATATACCTTATCTCGTCATCTAGGTCAGAATTGATTTGTATATTGTTTACCTGTTTAGATTCTTTCTCTTTGAGTTTAATTTTAATGTTGGGGCTGATATGGAGAACATTATTTTTTCTATCGATGACAGCTTCGAGTTTCTTAAGCGTATCGTCGCCTATGATACCGTCAAATGAGAGTAGTCCTGGTAGGACAAAAAAGTCAAAAATAGTGTTATTGCCTATGCTTTTGAAAAATGGGCCGGAAATTTTTTGAGTAATTTCTATCTGTCCTGCTGCAGATTGAACTTTAAATAGAGAATTGACAGGTTTACTATTGTGAATTATTCGGTTGGAAACGAAATTTTTGTTGGCTCCTGTATCGATTAGGAATTTTAGAGTATTGCCATCTCGAGTACTATACTCTAGGTATGGTACGCTAGAGAGGCTTCCATCATAAAATTTAGTTCATCAGAAGTTTCTTCAAAGTTTTCTTCGTAGTCTTGATTTTGGTAAGACTCGAAGTATTTTTCGTTTAGCTCTTCTGAATTTTCCTCGACGGTGTCTATGACATTGGTCGCGAAGAGACGTTGTTGTTTCCGCGGTAAATTTCTGGAGTCATTAGATCTTCGATTTTCATTTCTATCTGCAGGTCTATTCATATAATTGATAAGGCGAGTTTGCATTGATGGGTCAACTTCCATTGGTTGAGGAGGTTTTGCGTTTGTCGGTCTGGGGGGTGGACTATGGGGAAGATTGTAAATTTGATTTCTTTCGTAGGCTGAAATTTGTCTGTGTGGCATTATTCTCTTAGAATAATTCCTTGGAGGAAACATTTGATTTATTGGAGCAGTTATTGTATTTTGTACATCCCTTCGGTGGATAGAAACGTTTCTAAAATTCAAATTTTGAAACTCTAGACAGGATGTATAGGCTTCAGGAAGGCTTAGGGGCTTTTGTATTATTAACATTTTGGAAAGGTCTCCGTTAAGACCTCTAATGAAGATGTCTAAGGCTCTATTTCTGTAGTTTTCTGTCAAGGCATCTACAGTTTCCTGAGAATAGTCCTCAGTCTTTATCTTATTAATAAGCAAGGATAGTTGATGATTGACCTTTGCGTAGAACTCATCGACAGTTAGTTTTAACTGGGACATGGAATTTAGTTCGTATTCTAATGTGCGAATATCGCGTTTGTCCGCATAGTGCAAGGACAAACATTTTTTTATTGCACTCCAGTCATCATCAAAAAGGTTGTAGGAAATAAGAGCGGCGTCAGCCGGGCCTCTTATTTTTTGGCGAATGTGCTGGACAATAGCTCTATAGATAGGTTTGTGTTTTACAATATCGTAGTCCTTTAAAATGGACTCGACATTGTGGATCCATGAGACATATTGTGCAGGATTGCCATCGAATACTTGTAGATCTCTAACGCAGTCAGGTAATTTCCTGATCTCCGCGAGATCTTGTTCAGTTCTGGGAGTTACGAGTGTTTGTGGGTCTGATGAGGGGGGGCTAACTCTCCTCTCAATTTCTTGAATTCTATTATTGAGAAGTTTTACTTGTTCGATTTGTGAATTAAGTGCACCAGTGAGTTGTCTAAGGGCTTCTTGTATTTGCTCCATCGTTTAAGGAAGTGTTGGGGTTTTAGGGATTACAATAATAATAAGGTTAGTAAGTTTACAAAAAGGGTTGTTTCACAAATTCGCTTGTTTTTTGTTTTAAATATATAGTACAATAGAAAATGAATTTTGCTTACAATAGAAATAAAAGCATTCTTCGGGAGGTCCGTGTGGTCCTTTTTCGCGGGTTGATTCGCCTACTCAGGCACGGATTGCGCCACAGTTGAATGATTGGTTGGTCCAGTTGGTCTTTGTCGATCCTTCGCCTAGCACAATGTTAAGGTCTTGCTGTTTGCACTTTTGCACAGTTTGGTTTGCACTTGTTTGCACTGAATGGTATTACAATTTTGACTGCTGGATTGGTACTTTCTGGGTTTAGCCAGCTGTTTTACACTTTTATCCAGTTGTTTGTCAGTTATGCGTTTGCTTTGTTCGGGTTTTAACCGTTTTTGAGTGTTCGGAATTTAGCCGATTGAACTATTCGGTTTTTTAACCGATTTAACTATTAACGGACTTTTAACCGATTTAGCTTTTAACGGACTTTTAACCGATTTAACTTTTGACGGACTTTTAACCGATTTAATTTTTGACGGACTTTTAACCGATTTAATTGCTCGGGTTTTTAACCGATTTAACTTTCGACGGACTTTTAACCGATTTAATTGCTCGGGTTTTTAACCGATTTAATTGCTCGGGCGCCAGTTACGTGTTCGTGGATACGACACGTTAAAAAAAGACAATCGTTCGGCAGGCGGTTGATCACAACTGAACAACCAAACTTTTATTTCCAATCTTTTTATACATACAATTCGCTTACTTAACCTATATTAGTTTTACACATTATTTATCGGAAATGAGGTTGGTGGAAATGGAAAAGGTGTTGGGTCAGTGTTGTAACGTGTGTGCGTAATAATGGGAACAAAAGGAGCTTGCACTTTTAATGGGAGCACGGTTGACCGGGTCACGGGTAATAAACATATTTGCATTGCATAATATGTACATGATTTCGTAATGGGTAATGCAGTGAATATTGGTGTGTTAACTTATATGTATACTAACGATGCAATGTGAATTAACTAAATATGTTATTGTACACGCAGTCGAAGGTAAAGACGCAAAGAGAATTGCTAAAGCACTGGTGGAACAATTCATCTTAAAATACGGTTGTTTCAAAATACTCAAGTCAGACAACGGAACAGAATTCAAAAATGAGCTGCTGAGGAACATATGCGAAATGTTAAAAATCAGTACAATTTACTGTTCCATATCATCATCAAAACATAGGATCTTTAGATAGAAACCATAGAGTTTTAAATGAATTTCTTTTAAATTTCACTGAAGATTATGAATGGGACATTTGGGTAGCATACTATACATTTGCATATAACATAACACCAAGTGAAGACACCAAGTATACTCCATATGAACTTATTTTTGGAAAATTACCCTACGTACCAAGTGATGTAATAAATAGCAATGAAAAAGTATATAATTTAGATAACTGTTCAAATGAAATAAGAATAAGACTCAAGCATGCAATTGAAAAAACACAAAAAATTTATCAATAATACTGAGAATAAAAGAAATTAGAATACGACATGCACACAAATATTTCAGACTTTAAAATAGGAGATTTAGTGTTTGTTAAACTAGAAAGTAAGAAAAAATTACAAAGTCCTTACGGACCATACAAAATAATAGAAACAAACAATATTAATTCAATAATCACATAATATAATAGAGATTTTCCTGATGTCTGCCAGCAATTGAATTCAAGGTCTGGCACTCAACTACATATTAGTACATTTTAATGTGGGAAATTATTATTTTGAGTAGATACCGTGTTACCTCAACTATTAGTACATTTTAATGTGGGAAATTATTATTTTGAGTAGATACCGTGTTATCTCAACTATTAGTATCTACATTTTAATATGGTAATTTAATATGGTAAAATGGAGCTCAATTTCTAGTAGAAATAAACGATGAAAGGAAGAAGTTCCACAAAAATAGCCTTAAGTAATATAACATATGATAATAAATTCAATACACACAGTACATACCAATTACTAATTGTTAATACAAACAAAATTTTGTTAAATTATTATTCGGAAATGTTATAATTAAAAAAATGTCGCGAGGTTTGCGTAAGTACCTATAAGTATTTAATTAAACTGAAATTTAAAAAAAATTAAACTTAGCAGATTAAGTTACTCAGTTAAATAGGTACTAGTTTATTTACACAAGTAAATCGCGCGACAAGCTTGTATGATCATATAAATTGTGTATAATGAAGCTATAAGTTGATAGTTAAAGTTTTAAAGGAAAATTTTATTTTCTTCTTTCTAGAGCATTTAAATAAAAGCTTTTTTAAAAAAGGTTTTTTTGCTTTTAATTTATTTTTTACTTTTTAGTTATCGCTGGCTAGGTTTCTGAGTCTGTTCATCTCATTCAACGCATCATTGTTGCAAGGTCGTTTGCCGGTTAATTTCGAACAGTCTAGCTCTTCAATAAGGAGACCTTCTAATGATTTTACCCTACTTAAGGCCACGTATGCTTGACCAGCCGCATACCTGTTATGAACAACCTCAGACGCTCATTGGTTTGGTTATTTAGCTGTTCTGAAATACTCTTTGTTATGAATAAAAATGCATCCTTTTGTCCAACATTCATTGCTCTTCTCGCATTGAGAAATTCGTCATCTGTCATGTGCTGTTCTGGCATCTCCAACTCTTCTTCAAAAGTTGAAGTTCTTTTGCTGGTAAGGTGTTTCTTACAACGGTGACATAGCAATATAGTTTCTTTACTTGCTAATTCTACTGGTAGATACAAAGCTGTACTTAAATTAATTTTGTGATTACTGACTTGGTTTGGATAACATATTTTAGTACAAACCTCGCAAATTTTGTCACAAAACGTATTTATAGTTTTAGTAAAAGTTTCTATTAGCGATTTTTCTGTAGTTCGTACTTGAGAGTTATGCTCTCGTAAAGCGTTCAAACGAACCTCTCGCTGTTCAGGAGTTTCCTCTGCTCTAATTTGAGAGCTATGCATTCTTAAATTGTTCAAACGTATCTCTCGCTGATCTGTAGATTCATCTGCTCTAGCTTGAGATATATGTATTCGTGAATTGCTCAAACGAACCTCTCTTTGTTCAACTGATTCGGTTTCTCGTATTTCAGATATGTATGTGTTGACTAATTTTTTCAATTCGTGAATCGTGTTCCTCCTGTGATTCCGCTGCTCTCAACCGTTGCATGCGTTGCTTAGCATTATCAAGTTTTAACTGTCGTTGAGTAGGTGTTTCGCTATTGTCCTGATCACGCCTTTTGTAGAGTCTTTGGCGTTTTGCGTCATAGTTTTCGTTGGCAAGTTTTTCTTGCCGTTTTAGTTTCTTTTTCTCCAGCCTTCTCTTTCTTTGTGTTGATGTTTCTGTTTTTCCCCATTTTGTTCCACGAGTACCGAAGAAATATTTCGTCGTGATTTATCATCCGATTTCGCAACTCCGTCCGCCGTCATCAAAAGGCGCAGAAAGGTCAACACAAGGCCCAATTTAATTAAGCGCCCTTCCCTCACTACTTCGACTGAAAAGCTAAAGCTGCAGGTCTAAGCGAGGAAAGAACGTCCACAGCAGCTGGACAAAAACAACAACAACCTAAACCAGTGCCCCCCGTAGAGGATATTTCCTACCTCTCCGATGGTAGGGAAGGCCGTTACACGGGGGACAACAATCCCTTCGCCGCCCTTTCAAGTTCGGCTACGGAGGAAGAGCGTAGTGAACTTGAAGAGAAAGAACGCTCCCTACGCGCCCAGCTGCAGGCCCTAGTCGAAAAGATGAAGGAGCTAAAAAAGAAGGAGCAGGCAACAACCGCCCTCCAGCAAAAGCAGCAACAACAACCGCAGCTGCAGAAGAAGCAGCAACAACAACAACAGCCACAACAGCAGAAACAGAAGCAACAACAACAACCACAGCAACAGAAACAGCAGCAACAACAACAACCGCAGCAGCAACAACAACAGCCGCAGCAGAAACAGCAGCAGCAACAACAACCGCAGAAGCAGAAGCAACAGCAACAACAACAGTCGCAACAGCAGAAGCAGCAACAGCGCCCTAAAAAGGAGAAAGTGCCACCCATCTTCACCTATACCACAGCCCTGCGAGAGACCATCGATCTCTGTAAGTATGCTATTGGTGTAGGTAATTTTCAAGCTAAATTTTTAGGCCAAAAACGCTATGCTATTTAGTGCAAGAGACTGGAACAGCATAAGCGGATTAAAAGCCTATTGAAAGAGTCAACGACGGAGTTTTTCTCCTCCACTCCAAAGGCCGAGAGGTTGCAGACGATGCTCCTCAAAGGCGTGGAGTCGAACACAGATCCCGAGGAAATGCTCCCAAACCCAAAGAGTTCGAGAGTGATGACCTCAAATTCGTGGGGGTTCAGACATTCTCCACGGTTAGCTCCCGAAGGGAGAAGCGAGTGATACCCTTCTCCTTGGTGCAGCTTACACCCAGCAGCAAGCTGGAGAGGCTAAGGACTATTACTTCCTTAGTATTGCGATCTTCATAAAAATAGTATAAAACATGAAATCATATATAGCGGTGAAGTGCAGAGGTTCCATGGACAGAAAATGTACATTTTAGCGGCCTATGCACCTGAAGCACCTCAACCCAATATTTTTATCGCAGAGCTCGAGACACTCTTTCGATCTCGGCGCTTGAACTCGGTAGAAAACTTCAACATTCTGGCTGGCAATTTAAATGCCAAACATAGTGATTGGGGAAATAATATTCCCAACACTAGGGGGAGCCTACTAAGTCACTGGTGGGTTCTTCGTAACATTGAATATAAAGTCAAATTGCTTGCAACGGATAGTCCGTCGTATCCAAGGAGCGGCTCCTATCTGGATCTCATGCTAATAGACTCTCGACTGAGACTGGCAGACACGAACGAATGGTCTATTAACTGTCTACGGAACATTGTATATGACAGTGACCATTGCGGACTACGTGCCGTGATCACAGTACCTGACGAGTTCGCGGAGATGGCAAAGTATACCCAAACGCACCCCTACGATTACAGTAGGGTGCGTTGGCCACGCTTTGCCAATTCCCTAACGACAGCGCTCATTTCGAGCGCCTCTTTCCAGCCGTCTAATAGGAACCTGTCAAACTACGAGATTGACAGGTACCTGAAACAAATGGACGATATAATTAAGCAGATGATGGACAGTACAATACCACGCCAACGACATAACGATACTACAAACATGTACCGAAATGCGACAACCGACGCACTGCACAGACAAAAAAATTTTCTCATGACAAGGCTCAAACTCTTGTACAGTCGATTTACCGACAGACAAAACTCGGAGGTCAGGACACTGAAGTCACTGATTAAAAATCTCCAACAGTTGATCAAAGAGAATTACAGAATATCTGTAAGTTTGCATTGGAACAACAGAATTCGTGCTATAAAATCCAACAGCGCGAGTATGTTCCCGCCAATAAATAAAATATTTCGGAGAAACAATCAGAATGACATTCAGGATCTAAAGCTTCCGAGAACGTCAGACAATGATGGTTTGCTACGAACAGTTAGCATCGATCCAGAGAACGCCATCCTGGATGACGACTTTTTCGTGATTGAGGATCGTCAGGAGAAGGTGGCGACAGTGGGTGCTGTCTTTCAGGAAGTGTACAAGGTGAATGAAATACAAGGTATTCGAGCAAACCATGACCTGGAGAACAGAGTCTTGCTTCATCACTTCTACCTTAGAAATGATTTCGATCATTGGCGATCCGAGAATCTTGTTCAGTGAAGATCTCATGGCAAACAATGCCATCGCCAGTGAGGGAGCTAATACCCTGTTCATTTCGACGGAAGATCTCCAGATGATCTTTCAGTCATTGAAAAAGAAAAAATCCGCGGGTATCGACGGTATATCCAATGTTGTGCTTAGGCACCTTCCACCAGTGGCTGTAGAGAGGTACAACATCCTGTTCAACAATGCATTGAATAATGCATATGCAATCAATCCCCAAGAGGGGTAAAGACACCTCTAACCCCGCAAATCTCCGGTCGATAAGTCTCTTTCCGAGTATCAGCAAGCTCTTCGAGAAGGTGGTCCATAGAGCCCTGTCTAAATGGGTTGAGGACAATAAAATCATCCCGGATAACCAATTCGGTTTCAGAGCGGGGCATGACACTATTCATACCGCGTCGAAACTCGTATCGGATATCCAACGGAATAAATGCAAGAACCAATGCACGGGTGCCTGTCTGATTGACTTGGAACCGTATGGCTAGAAGGTCTTTATTACAAGCTCAGTCGGCTGGGCATAAGTACACCACTGATATATATGATTTTTGACATGTTAACAGATAGAAAGTTCGTTGTGAAAATTGCCAACGTAACTTCTACCCAAACATTTAAAATCAAAAACGGACTGCAACAGGGTACGGTAAATTCGCCGCTCCTTTTTAGCATTTCCCTGCATTTACCTGAGTGATCTACTTGTTTCTCTTCACCACTCAATAGCGTATGCGGACGATCTAATCGCGTACAGATCAGGTCTAACGATCGACGTCATTGTTACTCTTCTGCAGCGTGACTTCGAAAAAATTCAGCAGTATTGTGATGACTGGAAGGTGAAAATCAACTTCCAGAAATCAGAATCTATATTGTTCAGAACGCCTTTGTCTAGGGTCTCTCGGGACACTAGAAAAAATTGGCGCAGGTTCTCTATCTTTGGGCCGGACGGGCGTCCACTGGCGAGACAAAGTGTAGTCAGATACCTTGGGATCGTGCTGGATCAGTATCTATCTCTCTTCTCTTTATTTTTCCGGCGTTGTTGTCAGTAGTGTAGGACCATAACCTTCCCACTTAACTGCATTCCTACTGGTCCGCTTGTGGGGTCCGCCGGTTTGACCTCAGAAAGTAGCGGCAGCTTCCCGGTTTGGGATTACTTCATCGCTGAGGCAAACCAAATGCTGGTGTTTTTGCATTTGTTTGCACCAATTGTTTTTCGGCCTGCTTTTTTTTTTTTTTGTGACACGGGCATGCTCCAGATTTTTTTGTTTGATCTTACTCTTACAACACCGGTGATCTCCAGTCATGTCAACCCACTGATTTGCATGTACACTTGTGGGGCAGTTTAATGGTGGTATATGTGTCCCTAGGCTCACCTTGGTGTTTTCTAAATTGCCTAGATGTGATTTTTGTTTACCTTTGTTTTAGTCGCCTTTTACGACAAGCGAGAGGTATCGCTGCAGGGATATTCTTAACCCGTCCCTGCACGGAACCTGGATCAGTATCTATATTTTCACAAACATGTACATGCTGCTCTGGCAAGGGCCCGGGGCGCTTTCGCTCTGACAAGATGGCTGTTTCATAGCAGCCAACTTGATTCCAGGGTAATCAGGCCCATGGTTGCCTATGGATGTCCCGTCTGGTTCAATGTGAGAGCCAGCTTAATGGAAAGGATTCGGGTGTTTGAGAGACAATGTGTCAGGACTTGTCTCGGGCTACATAGGACACCCGAATCTGAGTACACGAAATTTTACCCAAACGAGGTCCTATACAATAGGGCTAGGATTGTACGGGTGGATAACTTTCTGTTCAAACTGATTCGGGGCCACGTTGCAAGAGCAATGACATCGGTATATAACCTGATCTCCGGGGCTTACTACCCCAATGAATTATTGCATGAGAGAGTGCGTCTTAACGGCTTTGTCCCGCCAGAAGCATTCCTGTACTTAGATAGATGTGGGCTGATCCAGGATAGATTGGCGGTACCGCTAATCTTCCACGTGGATTGCAATTCCGTGGAACGACGATTCCTCTACGGACCCGATGTCGCGCTCCGTAAGCCCGAGCGCCTCAGGTTCTGTAGATCGGTCTCACGCCGGGATCGAGGAGACGTAGTCCACCAGCATCAACGCTTTTGGTGGCTGGAGAGGACTCCGTCAACGGACATTTCACTAGGTGTAGGCAAAGCGTACCAAACACCGATAGTAGGCTTACATAGGCTAGGGTAGGGTAAGGTAGGGTAGGCTAGGACAAAAACGACAAAAAAAAATACAAAATGAAAAAATCACAAAAAAAAGAATAACACTAAAAACAAAAAAAAATAAATATAAAATGTTAACAAAAAAAGCGATATATTGTACATATATAAAATATATACAATATATAGTGTATCTATTTGTGTATATAGTTAGTTAAGTTAAAATAAGATAGTTTTAGTTAGGTTTAATTAGTTTAAGGTAGGATTAAGTTATATAAAATATTTTAAAAAGGATGATCTTATGCTAAGTTTTTAATAAAAAAAAAGGTTAATAGTAAATTTATATAGTCGTCAATTGTACTGTTTGTTTTAGAGTGTCCGCCTAGGGCCAGTAAGATAGTTAAAATTGTTAAGATAGTTAAGCTAGTTTTCAGCATTTTTGACTAGGGTAAGATAGATATAAGATATTGTACTATGAAATAAAAATTTATTTAAAACTTTAAAAACTTAAAAAAGCATAAATTTTAATGTGTCATCTGAGAAGTGATTCTTTGTGGGAACACAATGCAGTGTAGCCGAAATATGATGGCACGCGACCTACTTGAGGTCGATATGCATTGGAAATGCTAGTGGGGGAAATACTATATAAAGACCGATAGATCGAAAATAAATTCAGATTCAATTTGACGACCATCAACATTGTTCCTCTTTTTGGCAGGTATTTATGGCACTCGTGCCCTGCCCGACGAAAGAGCTAATACTTCTTTGGCAGATTCCAATGGCATTCGTGCCCTGCCGAATAGCTTGTTAGATAGTCCTAGAACACTCAACCTCTTTAACCTTACATGGCGATCCTTAACCTTACAAATAGTTCGGGAACTAAATCAAAAAAATTAGATCATGCGCAGAGAAACACAGCAAACATGAGTGTGTCACCAAATATGCCGCTAAATGAACATTCTGCGTCTCCTTCCCAACAACAACGTACAACTGCGCCAGTAAGTGATCATCTAGGGAGCGCCGTGGCGCAGTGGGTAGTGTGTCGGCCGCTGACGCAAGATGAGCGAGTTCGGATCCCGATAACACCAACGCCATCGAATGATTATTTCGCGGCGTCCCTCCTCGGCGGGGTACTGGCAAACCCCCGGTTGTATACTTGCCATGAAAAAGCTTCTCGGCTCTCGCCGTTCGGAATCGGCATTAAGCTTTAGGTTCCGTTCACTTATGTGAAAAAACAAATCGCACACAACATATGTAAGTGAGTAAAAAGAAGCTTGGCTCTGGCTCCACATGAGCTCCAACGCCATCTAAGGTGTCTGTCTGGCAGTACAATGGACCAGTATTTGTGTCTGAGTGCTCCAACAGATAGCAGAAGCCTCCAACAAAAAAAAAAAAAAAAAAAAAAAAAAAAGTGATCATCTGAACACCAATGATGTCACGAAAATCACCGCAAGTGGAAATGACTGGGCGCAAGTAGTCCAAAGGAAGAAGCGCAGAGTTGAACAAACTCCGAGACTATTTGGTACTGCCACTACTGAGTCCATTACCTTACCATCGGTCCCTAGACTTTCTTACATCTCTCTCGTTTGGACAAATGTGTAATAATTATTCATAATTTCAAATTACAAAACAATTTCGTATGCTGCTTGTAGATTACATCGTCCAGAAAATGTGCTTCAGTGCAACAAACTGATTTTGAATTTCTTCCTAATCATCAGTTTGTCCTGCACAATTGAGTGTTTATTTTCAAAATGCGGGTGAATTACACACAAAAACAAACGAGCTGTTCATAAACTCTTCTCTGCATGAGTATGATGTGATAATCTTAACTTAAAAAAGGTTTTTTTATCTTCGGAATTCTTCGATTCATTTTATGTCGTCTATCGCATCAATCGCCCACTTGAATCTGGGATCGAACGAGGCGGAGGAGTTTTAACCGCAGTAAGATCTACTCTTGATAACCGGCAGTCAGATCTACCAACTCATTCATCATTTTAGGAGCAATTATGTGTATACGTCAGATGTAAAAGTAATGAAATTTATTTTATTGTAAGTTATATTAGGCCGCACAGTAGTTTTCAATTACATATATGCTCAACTCATGTCAAACATAAACGTAGTGGTAATAAAGTTAACAATTCATCAGTTTCCATGTGTGCTAGGTGATTTTAATATTGGTGACGTAGACTGATGTTTCTTGGATGATGAACAAACTCTGGTCCCATTTAATGTCGATAGACATTGAAACTGAAGTTGTCGACATCGCTAGATTTATTTCAAATAAATTACTCAAAAAATGGTTTAGGTAGGATATTGGACCTTCTTTTTTGTAATAATGATATGAAGTACTATACAGGGTGTCCCACGAGAAATGTGTGCCAAAAAGCTAGAGCATGTAGGTCTGGTCAAGACAAGAAAATAATCATATGGGAAGGGGGGTCTATTCCCCCCCGTTTAGCCGGAAGGGGCAATTTTCTAAAAAATTGACTTAATTTGGGAAAAAAAATATTAAAAATCAACAGTTACATCCACAATGCCGTGATATACTTTTTTGTAAAGCCAGAAACCTCTTCTTTCATTTTTTTAGTAGAGTAGAGTCTTTCGGCTTCACGATCTCGACCATTAGCTAAACCGTAGCAGAAGTGCATGTCCGTTAATTCTTCTCGAGAGTATGAGTTTGACATCGTAATGTGTTGATGAGTTAACATCCAATTTGGAAATGGTTTTTTATTAAATATGCGATGCCTTTTATTTACATTTGGGTTGCAAATATTTCGTTTTTCAATAAAGAAAAATTGCGGTTTTATTGTCTTAAGGTCCTAGCGGGTGTAACCCATCGGCGGCGGGCGGACCCAGACGAAATTGGCAGGTCAGTTTTCAGGCGTTATCAATGAAAAAAAAAGGATTAATCCAGGGTTATTCCAATACTGTGTCACTTTATTGTATCCTCGTAAAACTCCGATTTTTTTAAAAATAATAAAAAAGAGGTCAATGATTCATACATTAATTTGCCTACAAGTCCAGCCGCGTTAAAACAAAAAAAAAAGGGTTTTCTTAGAAAAAATGGTTCGGGTTTTTTTTTTATTTCTCAAAAAACTACAAGACATTTTTGCACCCGGTTTTCTGTTTTTAACTAAAAACTAATAGAAGAATTGAATTTTTGAAAAAAAAAAATTAGTACTTAATTACATACCTACAATTTTGAAAAAAAAATAGTTCGAAATTATTTTTTTTTCATTTCTTTTCAAAATTTTGAGTTTGAAAATTAATTTCTCAAAAACTTTTCCTTTGAACAGCTTCGTTTAAAAACAAGATGAAAGAAGAGTTTTCTGGCTTTACAAAAAAGTATATCACGGCATTGTGGATGTAACTGTTGATTTTTAATAATTTTTTTTCCAAATTAAGTCAATTTTTTAGAAAATTGCCCCTCCCGGCTAAACGGTAGGGAATAGACCCCCCCTCCTGTATGATTTTTTTCTTGTCTTGACCAGACCTACACGCTCTAGCTTTTTGGCACACTGCTCGTGGGACACCCTGTATACATATACATATACATATATCTGATTTCCTTAATTAATAACCAAATTCACCATAAAGCTGTTTATGTTATCTATGAATTTAATGGATTCAATCTTGAATTCAAAACTGAAAATTGTTTAAATCTTAACTTTAGAAAGGCCGACTTCTCAGCACTTAATGATTTTTATCGCTCTACGAGTATTGACTGGGACGTTAGACTCCAAAACAACAATCTTATTGATATGTATTCTACTTTTAAAGAGTTAGTGACATTACTCGGTTTGCCCCGTTTTCTATTAAAATATCGTCTTTCAAGCTTCCAAGATATTAAAAAAATTAGAAAATGTTAAAAATAAGGCGTTGAAACGTTCGAAAATCACAAGTTATCCTGAGGATCGATCTCATTTTCTTCAACTTCATAGAGAGTTTGATTTTCTAATTTTATTTATACCTTTGATGTTGAACCACTTTCAAAGTCGGTGAAGTGAAAGATCTTGGTGTTATTTTTGATTCCAAATTAACTTTTTCCGCGCATGTAAATTTTATTGTATCTAAAGCGTATTCTCTTTTTCTTCTTCTGTGGTTTTTTTAAAAATGTGTATACATTAAAGCCAATTTTTCTTTCATTGGTACTGAAGATCCTCGAATACCGCTGTGTCGTTTAATCGCCATTATATGAAAACGCTATTATAAGAATTGAAAACATGAGATGGTCCGATGAAATGCCTGGTTATTTTTCAGGATGTGCGCTAATAGATATGAATACTCTTGAAAGCCGTAGAAAAGCTCAGTGCGTTATTTTTATAAAAGATATTTTAAATAATAATGTTAAATCTGAAGAGCTACTTACTCTGGTTGGTTGGTATGTTCACAAAAACATCTTCGAAATAGAAGTGATCTCTTTTTTATTCCTACTCATAGAACAATTTATGGTGCAAATAACCCAATAACTCGTTGTCTAACGCTGTACAATTCTATTTGCAATGAAGTCGACTTATCAATGAGAGGGGATACTTTTAAAAATATTGTTCTAAATCTATTTAACTCCTTAGTTTGAGCAAGCATGAAAACAAAAGATTGTAAATCCATTGATGAATAAATAAATAAATAAAAAAATAAAAAATATTGTCAAAAGAAGAAATTAATTCAATCGAAAATAGCTTTATAAAAGGCATTTGCTACTATTGAAGAAGCTCTCGAAATATCTACCGTAAATATATTACCTAATTATACATCCATATTGTTATTAGAGCCCCATTATGCACCAATAAAATTTATAAGAAATTAATGTTAAGACCTGTAAAAAGGGGTAATAGAATTGCGTACATACAATAAAATGAAATATTAAGATGTAACAATGAAATATACTATATGTATGTAATTAAAGGAAATTGTAAATTGTAAAGAATATAATTTCGTGACTATCTGTAAGCAAAAACAATTTTTAGATTTAAGAAATGAGGTATGTATAACTAGTCATCTAGAAGAACTTACGAGTGGATGAGACAAATCAACAGTTAAATGTAACTTTCGTAATAAAATATAATACTAATAATAATATTTAATATCACAAGAAAAATAAGTAATCAACAGTTTAGAAATCTTCAGCTACCACAAGCAAAGGTTATGCCAACGGCCATGTAGATCGAACCAACAGAACAAGGACATCTATCAGTACTATCTCTTGAAATCCATATAAGCAATATAAAAAAATACAATAAATTTATTAACTAATGATGAAACAATTCATCAAAAAGTTATCATTTGGAATAATACTTACTCTACTGATATTAATAAACCGAAAAAAGAACATCATCAACGAAAAGCATCAGACGACGCCGACAAGAAATGCAGTCATCAGCCAGTATCTAGAATCAGCAATTTTGAAGAAATTAGCCAGCCGCGTTATTCTCCCAAATTTCTAGTTTGTGCTCTACATTTGAATGTGGAAATTCAAATTTAGAGGGGGATGAATTAATACGACACCCTTTTCCCATCTATTAGACACTTGTCACCTGAGATTTCTTTTTTCCCATCTATTCCGCATTCCTGAACGTTTTCCTTGCGCATTACACCATTACCAAAATACTCTGTAATACAGTTTTAAACATAATTATACATTTTTACATTTTTATTGTAAACTCGTTTATAAATTACATTAGTTATCGCACAATTTACATATTTTCTTCAGAGTTACGGTTTAAAAGAGAAATCTTACTACTGAGAAATATGTTAGAGATTCATTAATAAGCAAATTATACGAGGTAAACATTTTGAGGAAACAACGAAAAAAACCCAAATACAGACAAAAAACAAAAACAAAAGCCAAAACAAACAATATAAACATATATATGTATATATGTATATGTGCGATATATATACGGGTATATGATTAAATAAGTATTATATAAAAAAAATATAATGTATAAATTAATAAGTAATTACGTTAAATAAATAAATCATATCAACGAATATAGAGATAAATAGGTTAAAATAGGTCAAAATAAATAAATAATTAAGTATATTAATAAATAATATATGTATATAATTAGTTAAATAAATTTGTAAATAAATAACTAGATAAATAAATAAATAAAAAAATCATAAATATAAATAAATTAATTAATAAATAAATGTATTAAAAAATAATAAATATATATATTATATGATTAAATAAAAAAATGTATAAATAAATAAATAATAGGAATATTTAAAAATATAAATAAGTAAATAAACAAATAAATAGGGATATAAATAAATAAATAAACAGATATACAAAAAGATGAACAAATATAACAAGGTATATAGATAAATTTGCGTGGGTAACGGGATCATGTATTATGGTATTGGCTTAACGCATTTAATAAAGGGTTTCGGGGAATATCGCATCTAATTCTAAATGTTTCAGATAGTTTGCGTATTCTGGAGGAGATTATTTCAACATTAGCTCTGTGATGCAAATTTTTAGTCGAATGAAACCAAGGCAGCTTGAGCATCATTTTTAGTATTTTATTTTGTGAAATTTATAACTCCTTTATATAACATTTGGCACAGTTGTCCCAAACTTGGACCCGTAAAACTTTGCGTAAAACTTTTTTGTTTGCATTTGAAAGCATAGATTTTCGGTTAATAAAGGGGTATAACATCCGAGTTGCAATATTAATTTTTTAAGGGTCTGAGCATTGTACATTTAGGAGATTAATTGTTGGTCCAAATACATACAGAGATACCTCACAGATGTTCGCCATGGTACTGAATTACCTAAGATGTTGAGCTGATTAGCCGGTAGGAAACAAGACTTTCTTTTTCGAGTAAAAAATATACATAGATTGAATCTTGCTTTTTCACTCTTCAACTCATGAGTGAAATGTTGGCAATTTTTATTCTTTTATTCTAACACTGATTTTTAAGAGAATCTATTCAGTGCAACAAACTGATTTTGAATTTCTTCCTAATCATCAGTTTGTCCTGCACAATTGAGTGTTTATTTTCAAAATGCGGGTGAATTACACACAAAAACAAACGAGCTGTTCATAAACTCTTCTCTGCATGAGTATGATGTGATAATCTTAACTTAAAAAAGGTTTTTTTATCTTCGGAATTCTTCGATTCATTTTATGTCGTCTATCGCATCGATCGCCCACTTGAATCTGGGATCGAACGAGGCGGAGGAGTTTTAACCGCAGTAAGATCTACTCTTGATAACCGGCAGTCAGATCTACCAACTCATTCATCATTTTAGGAGCAATTATGTGTATACGTCAGATGTAAAAGTAATGAAATTTATTTTATTGTAAGTTATATTAGGCCGCACAGTAGTTTTCAATTACATATATGCTCAACTCATGTCAAACATAAACGTAGTGGTAATAAAGTTAACAATTCATCAGTTTCCATGTGTGCTAGGTGATTTTAATATTGGTGACGTAGACTGATGTTTCTTGGATGATGAACAAACTCTGGTCCCATTTAATGTCGATAGACATTGAAACTGAAGTTGTCGACATCGCTAGATTTATTTCAAATAAATTACTCAAAAAATGGTTTAGGTAGGATATTGGACCTTCTTTTTTGTAATAATGATATGAAGTACTATACAGGGTGTCCCACGAGAAATGTGTGCCAAAAAGCTAGAGCATGTAGGTCTGGTCAAGACAAGAAAATAATCATATGGGAAGGGGGGTCTATTCCCCCCCGTTTAGCCGGAAGGGGCAATTTTCTAAAAAATTGACTTAATTTGGGAAAAAAAATATTAAAAATCAACAGTTACATCCACAATGCCGTGATATACTTTTTTGTAAAGCCAGAAACCTCTTCTTTCATTTTTTTAGTAGAGTAGAGTCTTTCGGCTTCACGATCTCGACCATTAGCTAAACCGTAGCAGAAGTGCATGTCCGTTAATTCTTCTCGAGAGTATGAGTTTGACATCGTAATGTGTTGATGAGTTAACATCCAATTTGGAAATGGTTTTTTATTAAATATGCGATGCCTTTTATTTACATTTGGGTTGCAAATATTTCGTTTTTCAATAAAGAAAAATTGCGGTTTTATTGTCTTAAGGTCCTAGCGGGTGTAACCCATCGGCGGCGGGCGGACCCAGACGAAATTGGCAGGTCAGTTTTCAGGCGTTATCAATGAAAAAAAAAGGATTAATCCAGGGTTATTCCAATACTGTGTCACTTTATTGTATCCTCGTAAAACTCCGATTTTTTTAAAAATAATAAAAAAGAGGTCAATGATTCATACATTAATTTGCCTACAAGTCCAGCCGCGTTAAAACAAAAAAAAAGGGTTTTCTTAGAAAAAATGGTTCGGGTTTTTTTTTTATTTCTCAAAAAACTACAAGACATTTTTGCACCCGGTTTTCTGTTTTTAACTAAAAACTAATAGAAGAATTGAATTTTTGAAAAAAAAAAATTAGTACTTAATTACATACCTACAATTTTGAAAAAAAAATAGTTCGAAATTATTTTTTTTTCATTTCTTTTCAAAATTTTGAGTTTGAAAATTAATTTCTCAAAAACTTTTCCTTTGAACAGCTTCGTTTAAAAACAAGATGAAAGAAGAGTTTTCTGGCTTTACAAAAAAGTATATCACGGCATTGTGGATGTGACTATTGAAGAAGCTCTCGAAATATCTACCGTAAATATATTACCTAATTATACATCCATATTGTTATTAGAGCCCCATTATGCACCAATAAAATTTATAAGAAATTAATGTTAAGACCTGTAAAAAGGGGTAATAGAATTGCGTACATACAATAAAATGAAATATTAAGATGTAACAATGAAATATACTATATGTATGTAATTAAAGGAAATTGTAAATTGTAAAGAATATAATTTCGTGACTATCTGTAAGCAAAAACAATTTTTAGATTTAAGAAATGAGGTATGTATAACTAGTCATCTAGAAGAACTTACGAGTGGATGAGACAAATCAACAGTTAAATGCAACTTTCGTAATAAAATATAATACTAATAATAATATTTAATATCACAAGAAAAATAAGTAATCAACAGTTTAGAAATCTTCAGCTACCACAAGCAAAGGTTATGCCAACGGCCATGTAGATCGAACCAACAGAACAAGGACATCTATCAGTACTATCTCTTGAAATCCATATAAGCAATATAAAAAAATACAATAAATTTATTAACTAATGATGAAACAATTCATCAAAAAGTTATCATTTGGAATAATACTTACTCTACTGATATTAATAAACCGAAAAAAGAACATCATCAACGAAAAGCATCAGACGACGCCGACAAGAAATGCAGTCATCAGCCAGTATCTAGAATCAGCAATTTTGAAGAAATTAGCCAGCCGCGTTATTCTCCCAAATTTCTAGTTTGTGCTCTACATTTGAATGTGGAAATTCAAATTTAGAGGGGGATGAATTAATACGACACCCTTTTCCCATCTATTAGACACTTGTCACCTGAGATTTCTTTTTTCCCATCTATTCCGCATTCCTGAACGTTTTCCTTGCGCATTACACCATTACCAAAATACTCTGTAATACAGTTTTAAACATAATTATACATTTTTACATTTTTATTGTAAACTCGTTTATAAATTACATTAGTTATCGCACAATTTACATATTTTCTTCAGAGTTACGGTTTAAAAGAGAAATCTTACTACTGAGAAATATGTTAGAGATTCATTAATAAGCAAATTATACGAGGTAAACATTTTGAGGAAACAACGAAAAAAACCCAAATACAGACAAAAAACAAAAACAAAAGCCAAAACAAACAATATAAACATATATATGTATATATGTATATGTGCGATATATATACGGGTATATGATTAAATAAGTATTATATAAAAAAAATATAATGTATAAATTAATAAGTAATTACGTTAAATAAATAAATCATATCAACGAATATAGAGATAAATAGGTTAAAATAGGTCAAAATAAATAAATAATTAAGTATATTAATAAATAATATATGTATATAATTAGTTAAATAAATTTGTAAATAAATAACTAGATAAATAAATAAATAAAAAAATCATAAATATAAATAAATTAATTAATAAATAAATGTATTAAAAAATAATAAATATATATATTATATGATTAAATAAAAAAATGTATAAATAAATAAATAATAGGAATATTTAAAAATATAAATAAGTAAATAAACAAATAAATAGGGATATAAATAAATAAATAAACAGATATACAAAAAGATGAACAAATATAACAAGGTATATAGATAAATTTGCGTGGGTAACGGGATCATGTATTATGGTATTGGCTTAACGCATTTAATAAAGGGTTTCGGGGAATATCGCATCTAATTCTAAATGTTTCAGATAGTTTGCGTATTCTGGAGGAGATTATTTCAACATTAGCTCTGTGATGCAAATTTTTAGTCGAATGAAACCAAGGCAGCTTGAGCATCATTTTTAGTATTTTATTTTGTGAAATTTATAACTCCTTTATATAACATTTGGCACAGTTGTCCCAAACTTGGACCCGTAAAACTTTGCGTAAAACTTTTTTGTTTGCATTTGAAAGCATAGATTTTCGGTTAATAAAGGGGTATAACATCCGAGTTGCAATATTAATTTTTTAAGGGTCTGAGCATTGTACATTTAGGAGATTAATTGTTGGTCCAAATACATACAGAGATACCTCACAGATGTTCGCCATGGTACTGAATTACCTAAGATGTTGAGCTGATTAGCCGGTAGGAAACAAGACTTTCTTTTTCGAGTAAAAAATATACATAGATTGAATCTTGCTTTTTCACTCTTCAACTCATGAGTGAAATGTTGGCAATTTTTATTCTTTTATTCTAACACTGATTTTTAAGAGAATCTATAGCATCACACACAATTTTTATACCGATTGAGATTAGCTTAATTAAGTAATCTAAGACACCGATAGATCTCATTAAATTGTGCACAAAGTCCGAGGTTTTTTGAAGCAGTTTTATTGGGGGTACCGGAATTTTTTTTTGTATTCTCTAATACCATAATATCGTCCATATCAGACTCATTGTCACTATCAGGGAGACATTGGAGGGGACTCCAATAGTTAGAACAGTTTTTATTTTTATGTATTTGTCCAAGCCATTGTTGGGATCGATTCGTGTTTTTTAAGTTTTTTATCCGACGAATTTTTTACTCGCCCATTTGGCGGGTACTTTGCAAGTGTACGATGCGCTTTGAACTAACATGGGCGGGGAATGTGGAGAGGTCGTTATTTAACAAACTTTCCTTGTGACTTAAACAAAATATAAAAAAAATCGTTCATGAATTTTGCGGTTAACAACCCATTTTGCGATTCTTTTTTTTTAGATAGATTATATATGTAGGCATTCTTTGCTCCAAAAGATGTCATTTGGAAGCATAAATTGTACATTTGAATGTTATCCAAAAAATGTTTTGATTCAAGTGTTGTACTAGAAAGTAATGATGGTAATGGTTCAAGTGGATATAGTAATTCTGGTAATCGAACTTAATTCCCAGAAGCACAACACATTCCAGGAGTTTAGTTCCAAATTTGAATCCATGGCAATATTGACATAATTTGTTCCTATACATAGGGCGCGAACCATGCACAACTACAAACGTTTATGTGTATCGCGCTCATGCCATTGAGCTGTGTACGCAATGTTAATGTGTGGAAAAACCCAAAATGTACTGAAATACATGTGTTTGTTCACACTTCACTAAAACCATATACAGACCAATACCTAAAATGTACCTATAAGATTTCGGCTGAAATCGGTAAATGCGTTTAGGCGTGAATCGGCGACAAACGAACACAATCTTAGGGCTCAATTTTTATATATGTATGTATGTATCTAGATTATTTTTACCGAAAGGTATAATATAATCTGTTAACTTTAGAGTGTCTGTATAGTAAGGTATTTATAAGTTTGTTAAGCTAGTTTAATAATTTTTGGCTAGCGCGTAAGATAGTTTTAAGAAATTTATAATAAATATGAATTAAAAAAAAGCAATGAGAACGACTCCGACTGCAGAGATGGAAACAATTTTAAACATTCCACAATTACATACTGCCATACAGGCTGAAGCTGCCATACAAGCTTTAACCTTACAGAGAACCTATAAGTCAAAGACGGACACCTTGTTGGTCTGATGTTGATCTGATGTTAACCTTTAAAAAATACTAGGAAGTACTAATACCAAGCAGAGAGGTATCCAACAACCCCCGTTGGATGGAACCCAGAAATGGTACACAGATGAGTCGAAATCTGGAAACAAGATAGTGGCTGATGTAATAGAAGCAAAATGTAACCTACACATTTCCTTCTGCAATAGTAGCGTAGAGATGCACAATAAATCCCAAAACTAGAAGGAACGCAAGTCATCAAGTTTTCCAACGATACGACAGTCATCCACAACCTGCAGTATGTTTCCAAAGAGGTCGTACATATTCATTCATAACCACCCACGTTACACCCAGCATCCGGAGATGTAACGGTAGAAGAACTCATCTCCCTGGAACTGATGAAGGAGCTACACACAAGAAATACGCAACATCGTACCAAAACCCAGACAGAAAAAGACAAGCACCAAATAACAACAGCGTCATTCTTGCAACAGCATTTTTGGCAACCGATTCTCTTAAAAAAGACAATTTATAATGACCTTTCGGTCCTCAGTCACATAATAACTGATTACAAATTTTAAATTTCATTTCACAATATAGTTTGGTGTTCACGCAGATAATAATAATAATTTTATTTTCGTATCATAATTTACATTTGGTGAGCCACCACACAGTTTACATACAGAGATATGATATGTATTTCGATTATATCTTTCTACTGAAAAATTATTTTATACAATTATTTATGATAACAAATGTTTGACAATGATAATAACCTTTGAAGGAAAACGACGACAAAAACCTTCAATGCAGAAATCAAAAAAAAAAAAATAATAATAATAATAAACAATAAATAATACTTATATAATTAATAATAATAATAAACAATAAATAATACTTATATAATTAATAATAATAATAAACAATAAATAATACTTATATAATTAATAATAATAATAAACAATAAATAATAAATAACAAGGTAAGAAATGAATAGTGTATTTTCGAATAGATGTGGGTTTTAACAAAAGAGCATAAGGAAACATGATTAAACACTTAACTGATTTAAAAGGGGGTTTTTGGAGATTTCACAATTATGGAGAAACTTTGTGGTTAGTTTTAAAATTCTATCACGAACTAATTCAATCTTTGTTCTGCTGTGAAGGTCAGCCGTTGAGTGATGAGGAGGAAGATTTAACATCATTTTAAGAATTTTATTTTGGGAAACTTGTAATTTTTTTAGATGGCATTTTGCTGAATTTTCCCAAACTTGGCAACCATATAGAAGGATTGATTGAAAAATTACTTTAAAAATTACAATTTTATTGGCATTGTTCAGTGTAGACTTCCTGTTTATAAAAGGGTACAGCATGTTTATCGCTATATTTATTTTATGTATAGTTTTTGTAACATGTTCTTTAAATGTGAGTTTTGTATCAAGTTGAATGCCCAAATATCTTACAGATGGAATCCAGTTGACACCGGTATTATTGACAATTAGTTGGTTGCTTGGGAGAAAGCAGGCTTTTCGTTTCCTGCTGAAAAAAATGGCCTGCATCTTCTCAGTATTTAGTTTAATTTTCCAGGATTTGAAATACCTTAGCAATAACTGAATCGCATGTTGTAAGTTTTCCTCCACGTTGAGGCTAAGCTCATGCGAAGAATATATTGCCATGTCATCTGCAAAGATAGCTACTTCACAATAAGGAAGTCTTGGGGTATCAGACACAAAGATATTAGGTATAGAGAATTGGCCCCAAAACGGATCCTTGAGGCACACCAGCAACAATAGTGTGACAAGCAGAATAACAATAATTAACAAAAACTCTGAAAGTACGATCGGAAAGAAAGCTTAGCACAAGTCTGGTGAGATATGGGGGAAAACGGAGTATCAATAATTTATAGATAAGGCCCAAATACCATACACAATCGAATGCTTTCTCAATATACAGCAAAACAAGACCAGTTGATTTACCCAAGGAGCGGTTCATTTTAATATGTTGGCACACTCTAAGTACTTGATGGGATGCACTATGATTTCTTCTAAAACCAAATTGCTCATTTAGTAGTATATTATTTTCTTCAATAATTGTGGTTAATTTTGCTTTTATGATTTTCTCGAACACTTTACTAATACTACTTAACAGACTAATCGGTCTGTAACGTTTGGTTTGTTAGGTGGCCTTCCTGGTTTAGGAATAGGTATCACCTTAGCTATTTTCCAAGCTTTTGGAAAGTATTGGATCTTAATACAGGCATTAAAAATAAGAGTTAAGTATCCAATAGCCGATTTGGGAAGTTGTTTTAAACACATGTTTCTAACACTATCTATACCACCAGTTTTTTTTTGGTGATAAGGAACACAATATGTCTTCAACACTCTGTTGAGATATAAGTCCATCTCGGGGTGTTTCGATAGGTTGTGCAATAAAGTTATTAGTAGTTACCCTAACAATTTGGTTGGTAACAGAGTCGCCTAAATGTTGGGAAACAAAATGATTTTTCAAAAAAGTTGAGGCGAAAAAATTAGCCTTATCATCGTCCGTAAAATGCACATTTCCGGAATCTTGAAGTATTGGAATTCTTCTGTTCTTATTTTTAACAACTTTCATAATATTCCAGAAGGGCTTGGAACTTTTGTCTAGCGAAGATAGCTTTAAGTTACAATTAATATTCCGTTGCTTTTCTATTTCCTTAGAAATAAGCTTATTGTAATATTTAAGGTATAATCTATAGACTAGTAGCCTATAACGTTGCCAATGTCTCTTAATAGAATTTCGGATGCGAATATAATTTAAAATGTAATCAGGCATTTTAAAGACTTGTGTTTTCTTTCTTTTTTTAGGGGTACACGAACTCATTACTTATCAGTGAAGTCTTTGACTGTTATATCGATTTGATCCTTTGAGCTCACGTCATCAATAACTGTCCGGAGATTACTGTATATGACGTTCAATTCCGATCGGAATCTAGCCCAATTGGTTCTTTTGAAATCGGGTACAAACTGTTCGCACGTTAGGGAAGATTTAGACATTTTGCAACAGACAGGATAATGATCTGAACTCAATTCTTGTAACGATATCGGCTGCCGAAAAAGTTGGGGCACATTTGAAATGAAAAAATCAATAACTGATGGACAACCTCTAGAACTAGATGGTACATATGACGGACTAAACGGATAAAGAACAAAAAACGGAAGCAGATTGGAAAAATTCGAAAGAATATTGCCCCACGCGTTTGCTTGATTACAGTCCCAATCGCGGTGTCTACAATTTAGGTCGCCTCCAATTATGTAATCATTGTTTCTGACTAGAATGTTTCGTAAGTCGCTCTTAAAGTTATTTCTTTTTTCTGTAGATGTAGCGTTACCTGGCGTTACTTTCATATGTTCTGTGCGTTTGATATGGCTTTGTTTGTGCTTTTGTGTGTTTTATAAAATAGAAAATATGTTTCCGTGCTTGGAACTATTTTTAAGCTAAGATGAAGAGCTCAATGAGACATTGATGGAAGTTAGAATTCTGAGGAAGAATTTGAGAAATCGGTTTCCTTTCCCTGTACGCCGACAAAATGTTTAATTGACCAATAAATGAATTAAATGCAATAATAGCATTTCTAATATGTACATTATTTACTTTTCCGAGCATTTGTGCAAAACAATCGGTGACAACGGCCCTGATTTTAATTTCAAAAGCCCTACACGGCGAACATGTTCGCCGATTTTGTTCGTGAATTTGCTGTGAATGTCGCCGAGTAAACATAAATAAATAACCATAAGCGCAACCACTTGTGCTTATTTATCGTACATGTTTACCCTGTGAAGAATCAGCACGAAATGAATGTTCTCCAAATGTGTTCGCCGTGTAGGGGGTAACGCAAACGAACGGATTGTTCGCCGTTTAAGGCTACCTTTATCTATCAGTAATTCCGAAAAAGCAAGTGTTGCTCCTTTTCTGAACTTTTTTTGTCTCAGAGCTTCGCGAACTTGCACTGACTTGTTCAATTTGTCACTCTATAATACGAATGTGAGACAAATACGTTTATTCGTTTCCTGAATCTTGAAAAGGAACGTGCTAAGAAAATATTCAAAAAAATCAAAACTGGTAGTTTATCACACAAATTATAGTGAATCAGTGTTATTTTGTTTGAGAGTGCCGGAGAAAAGTAAGTACATTATTTTTTATTAAATTTTAGTTTTGTACTCGTAGTTAGCAAAGATAGATAAATTACGCCAATCATGACTTCAGTTATTAGTAGTTTAATATTCAAATCATGCAAAATTACACGAGTACTCCTCAATAGTTTCTTTTTCAAAGCTTTAGCAATCGGTATTATAATTACAGTGCAATCTCCGTAATCCGAACTAATTGCTGCAAGGAGATGTTCGGATTATGAAAAGTTTTCGGAAAAATCTAAAAAAAGACAACTGTACATACATATTACGTATGTATTTTATTATTAACATACAATATGTTACCACTTTGAAAGATAAATTAAGAAAATAAGAAATCCACAACTGTACAGCTGCGTGTTTTTTGAAGAATTTTCAATACACACTCTCATTTGTTTGTTTTTTTCCATAGATTTAAATGTTTACATATAGGAAAAATATTAAAAAAAATTATTTTGGAATTAAACTACATACTTTGGCCGGTCACATAAATGAATATGTATGTGTGTCAATATTTACTTATTTACGACCTTGCTAGGTATTTATTATTCTTTTATAAATATAAATATCTTACCAAATAACTTAACAAAAAAAGTAAAAAAATTGTACTTTTGTCCATTGGTCGTTACACTGGAGCCAGTTCGGATTACTGGAATGTTCGGATTACGAAAGTTCGGATTATGGATATTGCACTGTACATACTTCTCTATATTAAAATTAAAATTTTGTATTATTGCTAAAGTGGAACCAGTGAATTTTTACACATGACAGTCGAATGTACGTAGAGATAAATCGCATAACAATTTGTTATTATTATTCGTTGTATAATGTTTTATTTTAACATTTTTTGTCATGTTACTTTCAAATTTCCTTAAAGTTCCATCATACCAAAACCTTAAGTAACATTCATAACATTCCCCTTCTCACATTCCTTTATAATGGCTGTATGCCTATGCCTGCTATGAAATCTAAGACCATACGATTTAAATTTGACTTTGATTTTTTAATATACAGCTGCTGGTCTTTATGGCTTATTTAAATAGATTAATTTTGCCATGTTCGAATCTAAAAAGAAATGTAGACAGTACAGACAGTGTTGATTATTTGAAGCTTGGTTTCATTCCATCATTGTCGGACAAACAATTGCCTATGTGCCTTTTATGCAACAAAGTTTTGAGCAATGCCGCTATGAAACCATCTAAGCTGCAGGATCATCTGAGAAGATGTCACCCTGATAAAACAGATAAAGATTTGAAATATTTTCAAACACTCAAAGATAAACTTCAGAAGAGACCCACGCTGGACAGAATGTTCGGTTCGACGTCACACAGGAACGATGATGGTTTGCGGGCGTCTTACAATATCTCTCTACTTATAGCAAAATCCGGAAAACCGCATACTATCGGAGAGAAGTTAATTTTGCCAGCCGTTGAAGAGGTTTTAAAAACTGTTTTACACAAATCTGCATCTGATATCATTAAAAGAATTCCCTTAAGCAACAATACTGTTGAAAGACGTATTGATGAAATGAGTTCTGATATTGAAAGCTTCTTGTGTAATTATTTGCAAACGACTCATTTCTCTATACAACTGGACGAGTCAACTTTACCTGGTAATGAAGCATTATTATTGGCATATGTTCGTTTTATTATGAATCAAGAAATCTACGAAGAACTGTGCTTCGCAAGAACTTTGACAACCGACACTAAAGGTGAATCAATATTTCATGTTTTGAAGGATTACTTCATTGAGAAAGCAATCCCTTTATCTAATATAATATCAGTAGCCACAGATGGAGCCCCTGCCATGGTTGGACGTTATCGTGGATTTATAAACTATTAAAACCAAATGTGTCAGGGGTGTTAGCAATACATTGCGTCATCCATCGACAACATTTAGTTGCTAAAAACTTGAGTGTTAGATTGCATGAATCTCTTCAATTAGTCATTGATGCAGTAAACCGAATCCGAAGCAACGCGTTGAATACGCGGTTATTTGCGCAGTTGTGTGAAGAAAATGACGAACACTTTCATCAATTACTCCTTCATACTGAAGTACGCTGGCTGTCGAAAGGCTTATGTTTGACAAGATTTTTTGCACTTTTTGAGACTATTTTAGAATTTCTGGATACCAAAGATAAAATTTTAAAAGACAATTTAATAAAGTGGAAAACAGACATTGCATATTTAACAGATTTGTTTACAAATTTTAATATGGTTAATTTGCAGTTACAAGGCGACAGTCTAAATTTGATTAAAACAAAGTCCATCTTATCAGCGTTTCTTGCTAGAGTTAAACCAATAAAGCAAAATATTGGACGGGGCGAATTTTCCCAGTTCCCCAATTTGTCACAGACAAACTGCCAGGAAGACGACGTTTCAACCTACGTTCAACATTTAAATGCCCTCTATTCAGATTTTGAAACTAGGTTTGAGGATGTTTTGACTATGGTAATACCACCGTGGATAATTAACCCATATGGTGACATAGAAGAAACGAATGTCATAATACAAGAGGAACTGACAGAAATAAGTACAAACGAAGAACTTAAGGTTCAGTTTAAAAATGGATATCAGCAATTCTGGCTGCAAAAAGACATACCCGTTACTTATCCCGTAGTATGGAATATAGCGAGGACATTTTTAATTTCCTTTCCATCGTCATACCTAGTGGAAAGGGGGTTCAGCGCTGTTACCAATCTCCTAACGAAAAAAAGAAACAGACTGGACATCATTAGCCGAGGAGATTTAAGATTAAACCTTACAAAATTGATTCCAAATGTTGATAATTTATTATTAAAGCATCAGGTTCATCCTTCCCACTAATTACATTTACTTATTGCTTTGTTTATTTTATGTTACGTATATTTTATATAACAGATACAAAATTTTATTTTAAGTAGTTTTAATTTAAATTCAATTAATAAATGTATAAAACTTAACATGTGTTTTTACTTTAAGTTTTTAACACTAACTTCCCTCCAGTTAGAAATTTACAAAAAATCAATATCAGGTAAGTAGGGGGTCTACCCAAAACCGAAAAACATGGCAAAGGTTCTACGACACAAAAAAGTTTGGGAACCTCTGATCTATACGATAGCACTTAAAATTCGATGAAGTCAATCTAGTTTCAGAGTTTAACCATGTTTCCGTTACTAGAGCTACATCTATATTTTTAGTGGTTAAAAAATCAATAAATTCTATATATTTATTTTTTTATGCCTCTGGCATTCCATGTTATAAAGATGATCCATCACGAAGATGATCCGATGAGCTTGCAATATGTTTTCTAGGTCGGATATCGGCCAAACACTCATCATTTCACCTGTGCAATCACAATAAAATTAAATTGTCCCACGGTGGTTTTGAATAGGTGCGGCGGTCGTCGTCGTTGAGGTGGAATGTTGCGGGGTAATATGCGGCTTTCGGGTGTCTAAGGTTACGATATCTAGGAGGCGACGAGGTGACAGGTGGCCGTCGTAACTCCTTCCCCCTCAGAGTAGAGTGAATGCCTTAGCGTCGTCATATAAGAAGCGAGTGACTGCAATGATGTCATGTGGGCAGGAGCGGGTGTTGGCTGGAATGATGCGCTGAAGACTGGGAAAGCTGGTCTGTCGGTTTGTTTTCTTGATGATGATGGTGATAATTAGCGTTGCGATTATGACGCAAAGAATGATAGATGTGGTTGTTGTGCAGTTGAGAATTTCGGTCGTCCTTTTAACTTCTAACACTTTAGCTTCTGTCTTAAAGTTGTAGTGCTGAAGTTTTTGGAGACTTAGGACTTCGGTTGTTGTGTTTGAGTTTGGGCTTCTCCTATGGTAGTGGTGCCCAAGAAAAACGGAGACTTAAGATTGTGTCTCAACTGTAAGGTAGCCGTTAACAAATCTATTGAAAATAGTATCTACCATCTTCCTATCATCGAGGAATTATTCACTAAATTTGTAGGCTGCAAAACGTTTTGCGTTCTGGATTTAACGGGAGCCTATTTACAGCTAGCCGTAGATGTAAGTTCCCAACAATTGTTCACGGTTAATACTAGGAAGGAGTTGTTTCGATTTACCAGGTTACCGTTCGGAGTCGCGGTTGCACCTGCGGTGATGGACGAAATCTTGAAAGGCTTGGACAAGGTGGGTATATATTTAGATGATTTGCTAGTTGGTGGATTTGATATTGGAGATTGCGAAACCAACGTTACAAGAGTCTTAGAAAAATTGGAAAGCCATAATGTTCGAGTTAATAGGGATAAATGTAAGTGGTTTAAATCCGAGGTTGAATATTTAGGTCATGTTATTAGTGGCGAGGGTGTTAAACCGAACTCTGAGAAAATTCGCGCTATTTTGGAGGCACCTAGACCCAAGAACGTATCGCAACTCAAAAGTTTTTTTGGTATTTTTAAATTTTATAATAAGTTCATTCCAAATTTGGCATCGAAAGTGAAACAATTATATGATCTTTAAAAAAAAAAAATACTAAATTTGAATGGACTCCATGTCATGAGGAAATTTTCGTTGCAGCTAAGAAATTTTTAACTACCAATAATATATTAGAATTTTTTGACCCCAAAAAACCCATAGTTTTAACATGTGATGCCAGCCCATATGGTGTTGGCGCGGTGCTGGCTCACATAGTTAATGGAGAGGAAAAGCCAGTTTTTTTCGCATCTACAACTCTAAGTGCGTCAGAACAAAATTATTCGCAAACTCATAGGGAAGCCTTAGCTACTGTTTATGCCGTTAAAAAGTTCCATAAATATCTCTATGGACATAAGTTTACTATTGTAACAGATCATCAAGCACTTAGGGAAATTTTTAATGCAAATAAAGGGCACTTAGCTGTAGCGGCAGCAAGATTGCAAAGATGGTCCATTCAGTTGTCAATGTATGATTTCGAGGTTAAGTTCAAAAGGGGTTCTCAAGTAGTTATCTAGAATGCCCTTGCCTGGATCAACCAATATTGCGGAAGATTTTATCAATGTCTTTAAATTTGGGCCAGATAAAATGAAACTTCTGAAACTAGACGATATTAGAATGGAAACCGGCAAAGATTTGGTTTTAAGTAAGGTGTATAGTTGGCTTATCGATAGGAACAATTTTAATTATGACGGGGTTACGAAATTTTACAGAGATAGAGAGCAACATTTTTCTTGTAATAACGGTTGTATATATTATGGTGATAGAGTGGTTATTCCGTTATGTTACACGAATCGCATGTTGGAATGACAAGAATGAAAAAGCTTGCGAGAAGTTATGTTTGGTGGAAAGGGCTAGATACCGACATAGAGGAGTTTGTAAGGTGTTGCCGAGTTTAACCGACGAGTTGAGTTGGGTTCGGTCATCTTATCCATTTGAAAGAGTTCACATAGATTTTTTTTCAGATAGACGGGCTACGGTTTCTATTATTAGTAGATATTTTCTCAAAATGGATTGAAATCGCACAGATGAAAAGTACTACAGCGGAAATTGTTATTTGTAAATTACGCAATTGGTTTGCTGTTTTTGGACTGCCAACGCAACTTGTATCTGACAACGGACCTCCTTTTCAATCATCTGAGTTCATTGAATTCTGCGAAACCAATGGAATTATAGTTTTAAAGAGTCCACCATATCATCCACAGCCGAAAGAGCTGTTCAAACCGTTAAACGCGTTTTGCAAAAGCTGTTGATAGAAAACAATACGAAAAAAATCTAAGTCACCGGATCGATAATTTTTTGCTTAAATACAAAAATACTCCCACAGTTTCCACTAATATGACGCCAGCGAGTATAATTTTTAAATTTAAAACGAAGACTTTGCTAGATGTTTTGATATCCGAACATAAAACTAAAGGAACATGAGAAAATAAGGTTAGTGGTTCTCATAAATTAAGCTGGTTAAATAAAAATATACAATTTCAGGAAAACGAGCATATACATATATTACAAAAATTATTTTAAATGGATTCCAAGTAGTAAAAAAATTGTCGAAATCCTTATACAAAATATCCGTAAATGGAATACAGAGGGTGGCGCACATTAATCAAATAAAGCCCAGATATTGTACATTAAAAGTTAGTTCACATATCACCCTAGTAGATAGCACTAGTAAAGAAAATGATATACAAAGCCAACACAAGGAGGGAAATGATGAGTTTTGTAATACAGAAAAAGACGATTGTGAAAATAAGAGTGGGTTAAAACGACAATTCTTAACTAATAAAAAGGAATATAATTTAAGCTCAAAACATAAATAGAATACATTGTAACTTAAAAGTAAGGAAGGAAGAGTTGATATGTACATAATAGTATTAAGAGAATAGCAATGACAAGAGGTCTCTCTTCGCTTCTGGCTGAGTATTCATATGTACGGCTAAGTAGTTTGTTTGGATAAGAGTCAGTCTTATGTGGATTATGATGAAATAAAGACTTCGGATTAAGCTGCGTGTTTTAATATATTAGTTGTCAGTCAGAAACGCAAATGTTTTGCACTAAGTGCAATCTAAATTTATGCTTATCGACAAAAAATAAAAGCTTTTCCATACACAGTAATAAAAGTGTTTATTTCTATGTATTTTCCCTGTTTAATTACCCGTTGCCAGGCCAGTCCGTCTAAAGACGGGGCAGTCTTTTCGGCCCAAAGAGGTAAACCATAGATTTTTTTGAGAATCTGACCTCAGTTAGAATTTTTTCATCAAAAAAAAAAAATTGGCCGGTTAGAGGGTTAAAAAAAAAGTATTAAGTCTAGATAGTTTTTAATATGTCGTAAAGGTCCTAGTCGGAGTGGCAAAAAGCTATAGTTTCGGAGTAAATGGTAGGTTTCTATTAGTTGTGCAAAGGTGTGAACAAGTCTGTAAAGATTTCAGTAAGGTTAGTAGTAGTGAGAATATTACCGTATGTTACTGTCATTGTAGGCAATGAGGACAGCATTCTATATTCTACTAATTCTATTTTTCCTTTTAATTTAAATTGATGTATTTTCTTGCTATGTTTTGTATGAATTGTTACTTTAATGCTTTTGTCTGCTATGTGTTTTGAAAATCTTGGTCTTAACTTATTCCGTCTGGCTTCCTTTCTAAAGACTACCTGATTTTCCAACACGTCTTTTGGTTCTTCTCTTGGTTTGTTTAATTTGTCGATTCTTGCTTGAGTTATTATTTTGGCTATTACCTGAATTTGAGGATATAATTCATTTAGGAATTCGTTTAGTTTTATTAGGTATTCATGCTCGTTTGAAAAGGATAGTGTTTTATAGAATTTATAGGGTCGGCCAAAGAAAACTTCGTATAGAGTGTGTTTTGTTGCTGAAGGGATGGTATTATTGTATGTAATGAGAGTTTCCGGTAGTAGTTCTTTTTGAGAGGATCAGCCTATACTGTAGTTTTTTTTTTTTCTTTTTTTTTTTTTTTTTTTAATAATTCGTGCAGGTTCAAGAGTTACGCTCTTATGATGTTTGTGTCGAAGATGTTCGTTCACTACACTCCAGGGGTGGTTGTCTTGGGGTTCGAGAGATTCGACTGAATTTGTCGCGTTGTTTGTAGTTTTTACAGTAATTTTATTCCATGCCATTAAGATGATGTATTATGCACATGCAGAGTATGAATTTTGAAGTGATCTTATGCTGGGAGTGTTATGCCTTCGTCAGCATTTTTTGATCATCCCTCATTCACAACTGGTGTTGTTGCACAGTTTTTTTTTCTCCGTATAGGAATTTTTCTGGGCTATGGTCAGACTTGAACTATAGACCTTCCGCTCAACAGTCGGTGATGATTACCATTGCACCACTAGTGATAGGAAGTGTTTCGGCTTGACTTACAAAGCAAAGCAAAATAAACAATAAACAATACAAGTGCGGACTTAAGCGAACATCACCCAACTATAAAGTTAGCACGGTGGTAGAGCGTCGGACTCATAATCCGAAGATCGGAAGATCAAATCCCCATTCGGGAAAAAAAAATTTCGTGTTTTTTCGTGTTTTTTCGTGTTCTTCTGCTACTAACAGTAGTAGTAACAGTAGCGAGAAGACATGTCGGGAGACGGCGGGGGAGGACCCGTTCGTCAGACGGAGTCGGAATCGGATGATTTATTATCCGATTTCGCAACGCCAGCCGCCGTAATGAAGAGGCGCAGAAGGGTCAACTCAAGGCCCAACTTAATTAAGCGCCCCTCCCTCACCACTTCGACTGAAAAGCTGCAGGTCGAAGCGAGGAACGGGGCGCCATCATCACCACCATCGACGTCCGAAGCAGCCGGACAAAAACAGCAGCAAGTAAGGAAAATGATCCCCGTAGAAGCAGAGGTCGAATACCTCTCCGATGGTGGCCTACATGGGGGACAACAACCCCTTCGCGGCCCTCTTAAGTTCGGCTACGGAGGATGAGCGTAGTGCACTGGAGGAGCAAGAACGCTTCCTGCGCGCCCAACTGCAGGCCGTAGTAGAAAAAATTAAGGCGTTGCAGAAGCTGAGAGAGGAGGCAACAACCGCCGAAGAAATAAAGCAGCAACAACAACAGCAGCCGCAGAAGAAGCAGCAGAAACAGAAGCAGCAACAACAACCGCAGCAGAAGCAGCAACAGAAGCAACAGCAGAAACAACAATCGCAGCAACAGAAGCAGCAGCAACAACAACAAACGCAGCAGCAGAAACAGCAGCAACAACAACAGCCGCAGCAGAAACAACAGCAGCAACAACAACGACAGCAGCAGAAGCAGCAGCAACAACATCAGCCGCAGCAACAGCGCCCGAAAAAGGAGAAAGTGCCACCGATCCTCACCTATACCACTGCCTTACGAGAAACCATCGATCTGTGTAAGTATGCCATTGGTGTAGGTAATTTTGAATTTAAATGTTTGGGCCAGAAACGCTATGCTATTCAGTGCAAGACACTGGAGCAACATAAGCGTATTAAAAGCCTACTGAAAGAGTCAACGACGGAGTTTTTCTCCTTCACTCCAAAGGCCGAGAGGTTGCGGACGATGCTCCTCAAAGGCGTGGAATCTATCACAGATCCCGAGGAAATGCTCTCAGAGCTCAAAGAGTTCGAGAGTGACGACCTCAAATTCGTGGCGGTTAAGCCATTTTCCACGGTGAGCTCCCGACGGGAGAAGCGAGTGATTCCCTTCTTCGTGGTACAGCTCACACCCAACAGCAAGCTGGAGAGGTTAAGGTCCATTACTTCCTTGGCTTCCCAGCGTGTAACATGGGAAATATTAAAAAGGCAAGGAAACATTTTGCAATGTATCCGCTGCCAAAGATTCGGGCACGCCGCGTCGAACTGCGAAATGCAGCCTCGATGCGTTAAGTGTGCAAAGAATCACAAGAACGAGGAATGCGACCTTGGGAAAGACAAGGTGGCGGACAGAGAGCAGCTCGAGTGTGTCTTGTGTCGGAACCGAGGGCACCCTGCAAACTATCGGGGATGTCCTAAGTTCCAGGACATCAAGAAAGAAAACCTGGCCCGTAAGCAGAAGGTCGAAGAGAAGCGTCCCTTGGGTCGCTTCCAAACACCAGCCGTCACATCCCAGTTGACCTACGCCCAAATGGCGGCAGGTTCGGGAAAGACGGTACAAAAACCCGTGGCTGTTCCTAAAGCCCCATTGCCTGTCTCTAAGGCACCGGGGGCCGAGGTGGATGTCTGTTCGATCTTGCTCGCAATCCAAGGGCAGATTGGGCAGCTCCAAAAACAGATCCAGGAAACGGCGACCCGAGTAGATAGTATCTGCTCGCTTCTGCCGGGCCTAGCGCACCTAAGGTCATGATGGGTACGCTGGCAGAGAGACACTTGAAGATCCTATCGGTGAATGTAAATTCACTGATAAGGATCGAGCGAGGAGCCGTACTTTTTAACCTGTTGCAGGACGAAAGCCCCGATGTACTCTTGGTTAGCGAAACAAAGCTAAACCAGAAGCACAAAATCCGGCACAGTTCGTATAAAATAATTAGAAGAGACCGACCCAACGCTACTCAAGGCGGGGGAGTTGCGATCTTCATTAAAAATAATCTTAAACATAAAGTCATATATAGCGGTGAAGTGCGGAGGTTCCAGGTGCTAGAGGCCTGTATTGTGTGCATTCCTCTCCGAAACGGAAAGAGAATGTACATTGTATCAGCCTATGCACCTGAAGCACCTCAACCCAATATTTTTATCGCAGAACTCGAGACACTCTTTCGATCTCTGCGCTTGAACTCGGTAGAAAACTTCTACATCCTGGCCGGCGATTTAAATGCCAAACATAGTGATTGGGGAAATAACATTCCCAACACTAGGGGGAGCCTACTAAGCCATTGGTGGGTTCTTCACAACATTGAATATAGAGTCAAGTTGCTCGCAACGGGTAGTCCATCGTATCCTAGGAGCGGCTCCTATCTGGATCTAATGCTGATAGACTCTCGACTGAGACTGGCAGACACGAACGAATGGTCTATTAACTGTCTACGGACCATTGTATACGACAGTGACCATTGCGGACTATGTGCCGTGATCACAGTACCTGACGAGTTCGCGGAAATGGCAGAGTACGTCCACACGCACCCCTACGATTACAGTAGGGTGTGCTGGCCACGCTTCGCCAATTCCCTGACGAGAGCGCTCACTTCGAGCGCTCACCTCTGGAGAACAGAGCCCTGCTTCATCACTTCAACCTTAGAAATGATTTCGATCATTGGCGATCTGAGAATCTTGGTTTTACCAGGTTCAATGAAGATTTCATGGCAAGCAATGCCATCGCCAGTGAGGGGGCTAACACCCTGTTCATTTCGACGGAAGATCTCCAGATGATCTTTCAGTCATTGAAAAGGAAAAAATCCGCGGGTATCGACGGCATATCCAATGTTGTGCTAAGGCAACTTCCACCAATGGCTGTAGAGAGGTACGCCATCCTGTTCAACAATGCATTGAATAATGCATATTATCCAGTGCATTGGAAGACAGCGGTGGTTCAACCAATCCCCAAGAAGGGGAACGACACCTCTAACCCGGCAAATCTCCGGTCGATCAGTCTCCTTCCGAGTATCAGCAAGGTCTTCGAGAAGGTGATCCATAGAGCCCTGTCTAAATGGGTTGAGGACAATAAAATCATTCCGGATAACCAATTCGGTTTCAGAGCGGGGCATGACACTATTCATGCCGCGTCGAAACTTGTATCGGATATCCAATGGAATAAATGCAAGAACCAATGCACGGGTGCCTGTTTGATTGACTTGGAAAAAGCCTTCGACACCGTATGGTTAGAAGGCCTTTATTACAAGCTCAGTCGGCTGGGCATAAGTAAACCACTGCTATATATGATTTTTGACATGTTAACCGGTAGAAAGTTCATTGTGAAAATTGCCAATGTAACTTCTACCCAAATATTTGAAATCAAAAACGGACTGCAACAGGGTACGGTAAATTCGCCGATCCTTTTCAGCATTTACCTGAGTGATCTACTTGTTTCTCTACACCACTCAATAGCGTACGCAGATGACCTAATCGCGTACAGATCAGGTCCAACGATCGACGTCATTGTTACTCTTCTGCAGCGTGACTTCGAAAAAATTCAGCAGTATTGTGATGACTGGAAGTTGAAAATCAACTTCCAGAAATCAGAATCTATATTGCTCAGAACGCCTTTGTCTAGGGCCTCTCGGGACACTAGAAAAAATTGGCGCAGGTTCTCTATCTTTGGGCCGGACGGGCGTCCACTGGCGAGACAAAGTGTAGTCAGATACCTTGGGATCGTGCTGGACCAGTATCTATATTTTGACAAACATGTAGATGCTGCCAACTTGATTCCAGGGTGAAAGTAATCTGCTACATGGCCTTAATCAGGCCCATGGTTGCCTATGGATGCCCCGTCTGGTTCAATGTGAGAGCCAGCTTGATGGAAAGGATTCGGGTGTTTGAGAGACAATGTCTTAGGACTTGTCTCGGGCTACATAGGACTCCCGAATCTGAGTACACGAAATTTTACCCGAACGAGGTCCTATACAATAGGGCCAGGATTGTACGGATAGATAATTTTGTGATCAAACTGATTCGAAGCCACGTTGCAAGAGCAATGACTTCGGTCAATAGCCTGATCTTCGGGGCTTACTACCCCAATGATCTATATCATGAGAGAGTGCGCCTTAACGGCTTTGTCCCGCCAGAAGCATTCCTCTATCTAGATAGATGTGGGCTGATCCAGGACAGATTGGCGTTACCGCTAATCTTCCACGTGGGTCGCAATTCCGTGGAGCGGCGATTCCTCTACGAACCCGATGTCGCGCTCCGTGAGCCCGAGCGCCTCAGGTTCTGTAGATCGGTCTCACGCCGGGATCGAGGAGACGTAGTCCGCCAGCATCAACGCTTTTGGTGGCTGGAAAGAGCTCCGTCAACGGACACCTTGATAGGAGCAGCCTCTTCAAGGCAAGGCCTGCCCAACACCAATGGCAGGCTTGCATAGGCTAGGGTAGGGTAAGGTAGGGTAGGGTAGGTTAGGGTAGGCTAGGGCAAAAACGACAAAAAAAAAAAAAAAAAAAAAAAGAATAAAACTTAAAACAAAAAAAAATTAAAAATAAAAATATAAAAAAAGAGATATATATATAAAATATATATAATGTATATATTTGTGTATATATATTTTAGTTAAGTTAGAATAAGATAGGTTTAGTTAGGTTTAATTAGTATAAGGTAGGTTTACGTTTTATATAAAAAAATGATCATATGCTAAGTTTTTTAATAAAAAAAAAACATTTTTCTTAGCTTAAGTTAGTTATAATAATGTTAATAGTAAATTTGTGTAGACGTCGAAAGACATAAGTATGTTTCAATTGTTCTGTTTGTTTTAGAGTGTCCGCCTAGGGCCAGTAAGATAGTTACATTTGTTAAGATAGTTAAGCTACTTTTAAGCATTTTTGACTAGGGTAAGATAGATATAAGTTAATATGAAATAAAAATGAATTGAATTATATATTATATACCCCTGTTGAATGCAGTCTCTCAACTGGAGAATTACTGCTGGTTTGTTGGAACGAATTAACGTGGAGATCAAAGTCATGTTGTCGGCAAAAATCTTTAAAGATATTTGTCATGAATTCTGGCTCTTGGTCACAGACTATTTTCCTTGGGATGCCGTAAAGGCTAATGTATGTAGTTCTTATGATAATTGAGAACGGTAATTTTGCTTCGACAAATCAAATTATATCCACACACAAATTTGGAAATTTTATCTATTAGGGTGAAAACTTGATAGTAGTGCTGCATAGATAGCACTTAATTTGTTTGCAAGATTTTTTTAAAGATGTCTACGATGTTGTTTTCGTTGAAATTTGGGTTACGTATTGTTCTTCTTTGTTTGAAGATGGTTTCGACCGTTGTATGTGACCCTCTATTACTCTCTTGTAGAATGATTTGGATGTTGAATTCATCCAGTGGTTTCTCCGAGATAGGAATCCCGTCAGTTAAGTTTTCTTGGGCACTGTTAATAGTATTTATTGATTCGTCATTATTAAAAAGTTCTTGGTCTCTGAGTTAGTCATTTCGTTATTTTTTTACGCGTCAGCGATTGTATTAAGGCTGCCTTTTTTATGATTTTGATTTTGGTGGGGGCTATACCCCCATTTTATTGTGCTTAATTCAAGCTACATACTTAATTTAACTTACAATCTAGGAAACTAAGAAAGATGGCGATTGAGACGGAGTTTTAGACAAGGAGTGCTTATGTTAAAGTCGAAACAGTTGTTCGCATTATAGATAGGTTCATTATAGCCATAGGAGGTACGAGAGGTGGGTACATAGAAGAGACGTGGATTTCGTGTATTACGAGGGTTAGTGTTAAAAAAGATAGAGTTATAAAGGGACGTGCAGTCGATGGTACCTGAGAGGAGTCGGTGGATAAAAAGGATGTCGGATATCCTTCTTCGTTCTTCCAGCGAGTACAAATTAATAAGTTTTAGGCGGTTTAGGATAGGGAGGTAGGATTAGAGGATTGTCCCAGGGTAAGCCGCGAAGAGAAAAACGGAGAAAACGACGTTGGACACTCTCAATTCTGGAAATGTGTGAATGATAGTAAGGAGACCAAACTTGAGACGCGTTTTCGAAAATAGGGCGAACAAAGGTTATGTAAAGAGACCGAGTGACGTAGGGATTGGAAAATTCTTTAGACCATCGTTTCACGAAGCCGAGTGCAGAATTGGCCTTAAGAATTGTATCGCTGATATGTGCAAGGAAATTGAGTTCCTGGTCGTATAATACACCAAGATCACGAATCACCTGAACGGTGGAAAGGGGTTGATTATGGAGAAAGTAGAGGCGGGGAGGAGGTTTGTTACGTTTGCGGGAGAAAGTAATAGATTGACACTTTGAAATGTTAAGGTAGAGGCAGTTCTTGGAGCACCAGGTGGAAAAGCTGTTGAGGTCCGATTGAATAAGGGAAGAGTCATGTTCTGAGGAAATGATCTTAAAGAATTTAGCATCGTCAGCATATAGAGAGATGTGGGAATGTTTGATAACCATTTCAATATCGTTAATGGTGAGGATAAAAAGAAGCGGGCCTAAATGACTGCCTTGGGGGACACCGGATGAAGTAAGGAAGGGGTTAAAGAGGGCAGATCTAAAGCGAGCGCTGTAGTTGCGATTTTCCAGGTAAGAGGAATTCCACTTTAATAAGATGGGCTCAAAGCCAAGAGAAGACAGTTTGAAGAGTATTAATCTGTGTGAAATTTTATCGAAGGCCTTACAGAAGTCAGTTGAGATAACATCGACTTCCTTGCAATTTTCAAAGGCTGAAAGGGTGAATGGTCCATCTCGCAGTCATACTCCTCCAACCTGAGCCGCCATCTGACCAATTTCGTTCTTTGAAGCTCATGAGCCAAGTCAAGGGTATGTGGTCTATTACAATCTGGAATCTCCTACCAAATAAGTATGGTCGAAAATATTTAGTTGCCCAGACGATGGCGGGAAGTTCCTTCTCGATTGTGGAGTAATTTCTTTCGCTCTCTGAAAGAGTACGACTGGCGAACGCAATAGGTTTATCGCTTCCGATACGGCCTTCGAATAAGACTGATGCGCAATTACTAGCATCGATAGTTAGAATAAAAGGTTTATTAAAGTCGGGATGCTGTGGAATTGGATCATTCATTAGAAAGAGCCTTACAAGTTTCAAAGGCTCCGGACGTAATTATTATCTACTTTAATGCCAGCGACCTAGGAAAGCTTTTATTTCGGTACGCGTTTATGGAAGCGGGAAGTTTTTTATTGCGTTTATTTTCGAGGGGTGAGGTTTAACGCCTTCTAGTGTTATTATATGGCCTAAGAATGCCATCTCTTTTCAAGAATTGCCATTTATCCATCTAAATTTTGAAATTTGAATCCCTTTATTTATTGAATACTAGAGGTGGAATAAATAATTATGTCATCGAGATAGACTAGGCATTTCTTTCCAACGAGTTCTTTTAGGACACGTGAAATCCACTTGCCAAATCGAGTGTGGTAAAATACATACACTTGCCCAATTTGTCAAGAATTTCGGTAATGTTTTCAATCGGGAATCGATCCGAAATAGTCTTTACGTTGATTTTTCGGTAATCAATTACCAATCGCCATTTTTGAAAACCACTAGCATCTGCTTTCTTTGGGACAATCCATATTGGAGAGCTCCAAGGAGAGTATCTACATATGCCCTGTTTAAGCATTTTGTTTATCTGACTTTGAACTTCAGCCTTATGAACGAATCTAAATGATCTTGTGTGAACTGGAATATTGTCGGTTGTGTTGATATGGTGTTCATTTTGGTTGGTGAAGGTAAGGGCTTCGCCTTCTTTATACATTATATCAGTGTCGCCATTACAAATATTAAATTTACAAATACAAATATTAAATTCTATAAGAGGTGGAAAAATTGCCCTCGCAGTATCAAAACGAATATAAAAATTACAGAAATACGGTTACTAAAAATATCCAGCTCACTAAAGCCAATCATTACAAACAGAAATTCGCAAGCGCAAAAAATTATCCAAAGAAAACGTTGAGCATTATTAGTGAACTTCTTCTTCTTTTCCTTTTTCCGGCGTTGTTATAGTCAGAAGTGTAGAACCATAACCTTCCCACTTAACTGCATTCCTACTGGTCCGCTTGTGGGGTCCGCCGGTTTTACCTCAGAAAGTAGAGGCAGGCTTCCCGGTTTTGGATTACTTCATCGCTGAGGCCAATCAAATGCTGGTGTTTTTGCATTTGTTTGCACTAAATGCTTTTCGGCCTGCCTTTGTTTTTTTTTTTTTTGTGACACGGGCATGCTCCAAATTTTTTTGTTTGATCTTACTCTTACAACACCGGTGATCTCCAGTCGTGTCAAACCACTGATTAGCATGTACACTTGTGGGGCAGTTTAATGGTGGTATATGTGTCCCTAGGCTCACCTTGGTGTTTTCTAAATTGCCTAGATGTGATTTTTGTTTACCTTTGTTTTTAGTCGCCTTTTACGACAAGCGAGAGGTATCGCTGCAGGGATATTCTTAACCCGTCCCTGCACGGAACAGTAGATGAAACCATAAATCATAATTTAGCTAATACTGGTATGGATCTACAAGATATTGTAAACAAATTTGTAGATCAATTCTTGGATCAGGCATCGAAAATTGTTCATGTTTGTCACATAAAGATATCAAAACACAGGAACTCGGAGCTACAAAAAAGTATATACATGGAAGAAGCAAGAGAAGCCGAGGTATACCATATAAGTTGTTGACCAAATTGAACATCAAAAAAGGACCAGGGGCAGATAATATAAGACTGATTGACCTCAGAATAAATGCTATATATCTTGTTCCAATAATAACGTGAATTATAAATAAAAGTCTGCATCAGTGTTGTGTTCCAAAACTAATGAAAACATCGATTATCCGGCCGATATATAAAGGGGGAAGTAAAGATAACATAGGAAATTATCGTCTAATCACTATTTTATCATCCGTTGAAAAGTCCGTTGATTTCAGTAAAGCGTTTGACACTTTGACGCCTGAAAAACTAATAGAAAACCTCTGCAGAAATGGTCTCAGAGGACTAATGGCAAACTGGCTTCGGAGTTATCTAACAGACAGAACGATCAGAGTGAAAGTATCTGACGTCACGAGCAGTGAAAAAATAATCAAATATGGTGTGCCACAAGGCTCAAAACTGGGACATATCTTATTCATCCTTTTCACGAATGATTGCTGTCCACATTCAGTTAACAACAACGTAATTGAAGTAGTAACACGTTTTAAATATCAACAACTTTTTATGGCGCGAGCACATAAATTCTCTGCGTCTACAACTCAAAAGTACCATCTTTGCCATGGTGTATATCAAAAGATACTCAACTAGAGAGATGCAGAGGAAGGTGTACAACTCGCTAGCTGAGTCTCGAATAAGATAGCGGATTCTAGCCTTCACGAACCCATCTCAACAAAATAACCAACCTACAGCAGAGATTTGTTAAAATAGTTGGATCCTTCAAAGTACTAGACGTCAAGGCAATTTACTGGATGACAACATTAGTGCACTACATGGCAGACCGACATTTTTTACAGCCCAAACCACACGCGGTTAATAAAAGAAGACGAGCATGTTCGAAAATCCTAATACCTACAACACCTATGGTGATCGAGAATTACGATATGTTGTTCCTAAATTAAATAACGCACTTCCTGAATCGCTAAAATGCATTAAAAATTTTAAAAGAAGAAAAAAATGAGATAAAAACATATTTACTTCAAATGCATCCTGTGAGCTAAGAATTATATATTGAAATTTATAAACTCCTTTAATTTTTTTTTTGTATATTTCATGAACCGGAATTGTAAAAATAGAGAGAGAGATAGAGATTTTATTTCGTATATAAATTTACAATGAGGTTGTCACACAATTTACATACAGAGATTCGATAACTTATTGTATATCTTTCAGCTGAAACATTATCTTTTAAAACAATAACTAAAGTGGAGGAAAATAATATTGACTTTGAAGGAAACTACGATAAAAACCTTCATAGTAAGTGAATTGTAAAAATAATATAAAGTCTAAATAATGAAATAACTTTATGTTATTCACTCGTAAACTAAATTAAATTAATGTCAAGTCTTAAAATCTCAAATAACAGTACAACCACCTGCAGATAAGCCCTCTGCTTTGGAGGTAAATTAACACAATTGTTAAATGGAAATAAATAAACGTACTTACTTACCTACTAAGAAGTTCCTTACATTCCACTGTTGAGGTGGTTGGTCCTTATAAGGTCGCTGACTTTTTTTACAAACATTTCTCCATTAACTTCTTTTTCTAGGTTATTGACTTCAACAAAATGTACAGGGCCGTACAACTCACCTTCCACAGGCTATTCCAGCAGGATTGTTTGATATTTTTCGGAAAAGTTCGTTAGTTCGAGTGTACTATACCATTGTTCAGCATTATATAGGTCTTGGCTAATGAAGAACTTATGCTTTACTTTTGTCTCATTAACATAGACATTGCCTTTTCCTTTGCTAACGGAGAGTTTCGCCAGGATTTTAGATTTAGTGGGGATGGTGCGTGGGCCTGATGAGAAATTGGGTTTAAGGTCTCTTTCGTTGGTGGCATTTTTTGTATAAAGGATTTTGTTTATTTATTTATTTATTTATTTCTAGCTAATAATAATTTTGTACAATTAAGCTTACACTTATTAAATTTGTACAAACTAGGTCTTATGTTATAGATGTTACATTAAAAAATACAATTGAACAGGAAATAGCGTACTTAGTAAATTAAAAGAAGGAAAGAATATTGAATCGGGAAGGATAGGTAGTAAAGGTAGACAGGAAAAGTACAGGGTGAATTTCACGTAATAACTAATATGTGTGCATGGGTACGTGTATTAAAAGTGTTCGCCACAATATTTAAAGACTTCTTTTGCGAAGTCAGCTGTTGTGTTTATGCGCTTAATACAGACGGGTAGAGAATTCCAAAGACGAATCGCATGAACAAAGAATTGTCGACTAGTTACAATATACTTATGTCTGGGAAAGTTATCTGTAAAGTTCTTTGGGCACTCGCAAATCTAATTTTGTCAAAAAGGTAAAAGGGTTCTTTAGTAGTCATTATCTTATTAAATGTTAACAAGGTCCGATATTTCATTAATGCCATTAAGGAGCAACCCGCCATTTGTTTTGTGAAGTAGGAAATATGCTCATATCTTTTTATGTCGAAAATGAATCTTGCACAGCTGTTGTATGCCACCTCCAGTTTCCGCCTAGACTCATAATCCATGTCGTCAAAAATCTCACACCCGAACAGAATCGAAGGCAAAATATATGATTTTACTAGTTTTAGTTTTATATGTGTCGGTAGAAATTTTGTTGTTGGGCTTAGCCCACGAAGCGCATCGTACATTTTTGAAACAACCCTGTTTACATGTGCGTGCCAACTAAAACTTTGATTAAAATATATTCCGTGGTTTTTAATCGTCTCTACATAATCAATAACTGAGTTGTTGAGAAGTATTGGAGGGAGATCCTCTTTACTTCGACCTCTATTTATAGCAATGGCTTTTGTTTTTTTCGGATTTAAGTTAAGCTCATTTACTATTGACCAATTATATATATTTAACAAGTCTTGGTTTACATAGTCTACCATTTGGCTTTTGTCAAGTTTTGAAAACATTTTATATACTTGTACGTCAACAGCATATACATATATGGTGCTCACAAAATGAGAAACATTTCGAAATGTCATTTTTAAAACACGTAAACAAAAGCGGACCTAACACTGATCCCTGAGGTACACCGGACGGAACATGTAAACATGGTGAACATTGACTATCGTGAGAAGCGAACTGGAACCGATTAGACAAGTAAGAAGACATAAGTTTACATAAAGAGCTATCGAAATAAAACTGCGACTTAAGTTTCTTTAAGAGAATTGAATGATTGACGCAATCAAATGCCTTGGAAAAATCCAGAAAAACAACTATTCCCATCATATTTTTATCTAAACCATCGCGTATGTCTTCACAAACTTTCAATAAGGCCGTGGTGCAGTTGTGTTTGGCACGAAAACCTGATTCATATTTAATAATTAATTTATTATTGTGAAGATACATTTTGATTTGTTTACTTACTATTCTTTCTAATGCTTTGCTCAGAAAAGGAAGAATAGCGATCGGGCGATACTCAGAACCATTTGGAGAACATGCCTTAGGCACAGGCAAAATTTTCGCAATTTTCCATACATCCGGAAAAACAGAGGTGGTTATTATCGTGTTAAAAATATATGTTATTTGGGTGAGTATGACGGGAAGTAGCAGTTTAATAAAGTTAGGACTTACATCATTGAAACCGACGGCCTTTGATTTGATTCCTAAAATTATCTCACCTACACATACTTCATCGACACAGGCGATTGAAAAAGGAGCTACTAGTAGGTTGTTACTGGTGGAATTGCTTAGTAGGTTTGTGCTACCGGGAGCTGGTTGTATGAACGCCCTATTCAGTTCCTCAAGATCAATATTTATAGGGAGCACTTCCTTTCTAGAATTTAATCCAATTTGGCGTATGTTCCTCCAAAATGTAGAGCTCGAATCATTCGCATTAAAATACTTTTCGTAAAATAATTTCTTATTTCTACGAATGAGAGATGTTACTGCATTACGAGCGACGGTGAATTCTCTTAAAATAGCTGAACATTTATATCTTCTCCATCTGGAATACAAAAGATTGTGTCTTTTCTTGAGTGAACCACGGGTTACAAGTTGTTTTAATTTTTTTTTGAGTTATTTTTTTAATTTTCAGAAATATATTCGTGATTGATGAAAAAGGAAGATGCTCCAGTTTCGACGATAAATCGAAGCTTTCGCCCGAAAGGTGAAGAAATGGTAATGTATGGAAGGGTTGAGGGGTATTTATTGCGTCTATGTAGCCTGTTGGTTCTTCGAGGCTAGTGTAGTAAAATTTTCTTCATTTTGGATATTTGTATATAATCTAATATTTTGATTTTGCCTTGGTGGATTTAGTGAATTGGAAAAGTTTGTAGATTCTGGTCTTCTGAATCGATTGGTTAGATTGGTATAACTTGTTTCCTAATTAGAAAGATGGGGGTAGGAAGGTCTAGGTTGATTTCCTCTGAGCTGTGGTCTTGGATTTTGATTTATTGTACTCGGGTTCAGTGTATTCCGTTGTGGTTGTGTATTACTTTGCTGAGGGTTATAAGATCTATATTGATTAGGTTTATATTTATCTCGACTTTGGGAAAATTTCTGATATGATATATTTTGTACAATATGTTAGAGCAACGGCTAATGAACTCGGTTGCATTGCTCTAATTCTTACGCCTAGAGGTTCGTTAAGACCAGTGAGGAAAAAGTTGAGGCACATCTCAGCGTAGAGATCTTTCTTTGCCTTGATGACGTTGATATCAGTTTCATGAATTATATTGTTGGAGAGAGCAGAGTGTAGTTCAATTATTTCTTCATATAGGGATTCTACTGTTTTGTTGAACTGTCTTATATTGCGGTGATCTCTTATTAGAGATGTATTTCTTCTCTTCACTGAATAATGTAGTGTAGGATCGAACTTTATTTCGTTAACTTGGTCTACTGCCTGTGTAGCTGAGGTCTGTTCAGCGTGGTAGTTAGTTGTCATTGTAGTTGAATTTAATGAAAAGGATGACGAGGATGAAGAACCAGAGGTGATAGATGTATCAAGGTTTGAGTTTGAATTCTCCGGAATAGAGGCCAGGCTTTTAGATAGGTATCTTAATTTGAATGGCACAAATCTAGCTTTAGACTTAGGTTTTTTTTTGTCAGACATTAAAAAAAAAACTACGTATATTTTATAAGCATATAGAATGTTATTTTTAATTAATAGTTTTAAGCATAAAGGTTTATAGATGTATATAAGTATGTTTATGCACTTTATTTTAAATATATTATGTGTGTAGATGCGTTGTGTTATTTTTTTAAAAAACTTTGTATTAGATTCAATTTTTTTTTAAATATAAAACTTAATCCTAACTGAAAACTAGCTTAACCTACCTTAACTAAAATACATATACAAAAATATATGCCTAATATATATTGTTTACATATATAACACATATGTACATATGTATATATTCCATATACATATGTATATTTTTTGTTGCCTTTTTTTTTTGTTCATGTATATTGTTATGCCTTGGCATACATTAAATATAAAAAGATAAAGATTGTTCTTTACCGACCGCGCTACCTTAGGTTGGATTAATTTTATGTGCGGGCATTTGCTCCAGTATTACCCTCGGTACTACTCGGGCCGATAATAAATGTTCGAACAGAATATTGATGCCAGTATGATTGTTCCAGTAACTCCATTTAAGATACACTCTTGTTTTTCTCAGGTATGTTCCCAAAAAGCATGTTCCCAAAAATATTTTTGATTTTGGATGACTACGGCTAATTCGTTTAATTCTTTGGCGTCTTTTACCTTTATTTTATATAATATCTTGGTATCCAACTTAACTTTTTCTAATTTGACATTTATGCAACAACCTTCTAGGTTATCTGTAATAATTTTATCTTTTGCATTGATAGATTTTCCTTGACTTAATGTTCTAATACTAGTTTCTAGAGTTTCAAAAATACAATTCTGTTCTAAAGTTAACATTACAGTATTCATTAATATTCCGTCTTCCTAATTTTTACTACAGTTACAATGATATTTGGTTTCTTCAGTTACCGCAAATATACGGTATTCCGTGCAGGGACGGGTTAAGAATATCCCTGCAGCGATACCTCTCGCTTGTCGTAAAAGGCGACTAAAACAAAGGTAAACAAAAATCACATCTAGGCAATTTAGAAAACACCAAGGTGAGCCTAGGGACACATATACCACCATTAAACTGCCCCACAAGTGTACATGCAAATCAGTGGGCTGACACGACTGGAGATCACCGGTGTTGTAAGAGTAAGATCAAACAAAAAAATATGGAGCATGCCCGTGTCACAAAAAAAAAAAGCAGGCCGAAAAACAATTGGTGCAAAATGCAAAAACACCAGCATTTGATTGGCCTCAGCGATGAAGTAATCCCAAACCGGGAAGCCTGCCGCTACTTTCTGAGGTCAAACCGGCGGACCCCACAAGCGGACCAGTAGGAATGCAGTTAAGTGGGAAGGTTATGGTCCTACACTTCTGACCATAACAACGCCGGAAAAAGGAAAAGAAGAAAGAAGAAGAAGAAGTTACCGCAAATATAAACACATTTTCCTTAATTTTATGAAACATTTCGATTTCCTGGTTTTATCAAGAAAATGTTAATTTCACAATTTTTTTAAAATCGAGTGTGCTCTTGAACAATTGCGCTTGACATATAAACGTTTCATCTATCTCCTTACAATCTTCTAAATTTTTTTCTTAAGTGCTCTTTATCTTTGCTTATTATAAAAAACTTATTTGTACCATCAATTAGAATAATTCCGTTTTTCACTAATCTTGGAATAGATATTATCTCGTATAAATCAAAATTTTCTTATAATATCTAGGTGTTAAAAGAAGTACAATAATGTATTTATATGTATGCTTTAATTTCAATTTCATTCATAATCTTAGAATAATTTTCTATTACGGGTTCAAAAATAAAAGTATCATCAATGTTTAAGTTTTTAATTCTTGCAGCAATTGCAAAGGTTCAATTATCCTGGAGTGAAGTACACCATCTTGAAAAAACAATAAGCTATCTAGCACCTGTTCAATACCTATTTCCAACCATAAAATTTTGTGGTTTATTTTACTGCTGACTTCGTTAAAATATGAGTGTATTAAGCTGTTTTCTTCAATTGTTTTCCCTTCCATTTTTATTTGGTTTATTTCGTCGACTATCTCATTGATCTTATTTGCTGCACTATTTTGAATACTTGCTGCATCGATTACCTGTAAGCTTAGTCTAGTCATTATTCTAACTTTCTCTTCCATTCCGTTCTTGATTCTAACTTCATTGGACTTTATTGTGCTAACGGCTTCTTCATAAAACTTTGCATCCTGATCGTCCGTTGTGCCGAAAAGATTTTTAAATCCTGAACATACAATATTCACTAGACCTTTACGACACCTTGATTTCCTACCCATTATATTATAGATTATGTTTATTTTGTGCTGCAATTTTAACAAATTATTTCTCGCTGTTCCTTGGTATTGTGTGCAGTCGACTACGTGGTTTAAACATGCTTCGTATTTACAGAGTTTTTAAGTTTTCTTAAACTTTCTCCTAATTCTGCTACATCTACTTTGTTAACTAAGGTAAGTGTACTACTTATTTCTTTTACCTGCCCTTTAAAGTTAAAGTATAATCCATTATTTTCACCAAGTTTTGTTACTGCGACGTTTCCACACCTTGCCGTGTTCCAACTCGTAATTCTGAAAAGTAAGGTCTAATATCTATTGGCGTTATTATATTGCCGATTTTAGCTATGACGTAGTGCTTATCAACTTCTATGTTAAAATCTTATTTGCTCCTTTAAATCATGGTTTTTTCGTTTAAATCTTCAATTTCACTTGGTTGATTTGCGCGTTTACCGTATACTAGTTCGTATGATGTACATATATCCAGTTGTACTCTGTCTTGTCGTATTGTAACTAAAGCTTGTAAAAGACATTTTTTCATTCCAATTGAGGTTTGAGATATTCAATTAACCTGTAGTGAACTCTTTCCACTGCTCCATTGGCTTGAGGGTATGCCAAGCTCGTCGGTATATGTTTCATGTTAAAAATTTTGCATAACTCATTGAATAGTTCATTACAAAATTCTTTACCGTTGTTTGTTAAAATTATTTTGGGAAGTCCAAAATTTAAAATCCATTCATTTGTAAGTGCTTTCACTACGGCCTGCATTTCCTTAGATTTAAGGGGTATGAATTTAGTGATTGTCGAAAGATCATCCTGAATAGAGAGACCGGATTTGTATCCTCTTCTGTTTCTGTTAATGGCCCTATCAAGTCCATGGAATTTTTTTCAAATGCCCTATCAGAAGTTGAAACCAATTTCATGGGGCTTCGGGTTGATTTTCGAAGAACCTTTTCGTACTGACAGTGTTCCAACTAAGTTTCTAGGTGTGCTGGCGTGTTAGCCTCTCGTACGTCACCCACCCCCATATCGACTGATACCTACACACATTTCTCTAAAGTGGGCCACAGACACGCTACGGATTGAATGGATCCGTTACGATTCAAACAGATCGTCATGTGTGTGGGGCAGTTTGCTACAGATTCCAAGTTATTATGTTTGATTTTCTTGCAATCGGTAGTGTGTGTGTGGCGTGGTTGAGGATGTTATTCTAAGAATTTGCGATCGGTAGCGTGTTTGTGGCGCAGTTGACGATTTTTGCCATTATTTCGGACATTTTTGAAGAGGACGCATCAGCGGAATAATGGCATCTTTGAGTAAGTCGTTTGTGGAAGAATTTATTAATTTGTTAAAAAGTCAAAGTGAGTAAAAGTGATATTTATAAAGACAAAAATATGAAAAACAATTCGTGGCAAATATTGTTAGAAAAATATAAGGAAGTTGATGAAAACGCTAGCATAGAAATTGTGAAAAAGAAAGTGAACTCTTTAAAAACGGCATATAGGAGAGAGTTAACAAAAGTTCTAAAGTGCGAAAAATCCGGTGCCGGTGAAGAAGATATGTATGTACCAACTTTACGGTACTTTGATTTGATGAATTTTTTGCGCGATCAAGAAGTATTGGCTGAAGGGATATCAACTTTTGATGGTTTGGAAGAAATGGAAAGAGTGAATATTTTTTTTTATTTTATTTATTTATAGAAAAATAGATGCATTGTTTAAATACATATGTGTTAAATTAAAAACAATTATTTTGCCATGGCACAGCCCCGATGGAATTGAAATAGTTACGAAATCTGTTTCGTATTTCTTTTGCATTTGCAGACGCATTTGCGCTTTTGGTAGGCTCCAGGTTAAGTAGATAGTCTTCCGGAACATCATCTTTAGCTGATCCACAATTTGCACTGGTTTTTAAATAGTTTGAAGGATTTTTTACTTTTAAATAGTTGTGTAAGTAGCAGCAAGAAAGAGTTATTATTGCTGCTTTTTCTGGGCTCAAATTTATATTTGAGAGAAGAACACGAAACCTATTTGCAATAATTCCAAATGCATTTTCCACGATGCGTCGTGCTCGTGACAAACGATAATTAAATACTTGTTCCTCCCTTGTTAGGGTATGCCGGCTATATGGCTTCATCAGGTTTTCCATGAGGGGAAATGCATCGTCTCCAACAAAGACGTATGGAAGTACGTCTTCGGACAATGGTAAAGAAGCAGGTTGCGGTATATTTAAATGATTCTTCTCAAGCATTTGTTTGAATTTAGTTTGCCCAAAAATGCCTGCATCAGAAACTCTACCATTAGCTCCTACTTCGACAAACATAAACTCGTAATTCGCATTTACCACTGCTATCATAACAATACTAAAAGTTTTTTTTATAATTGTAATAGTAAGAGCCTGATTTTGCTGGTTTTTTTATATGAACGTGCTTGCCATCTATAGCCCCAATGCAATGATTGAAATTCCATCGATTTTCAAATGCGGCAGCTATCTCCTCCCATTCTTTTGCATTTCCTGGCATCTAAAAATAGAAAAAAATATTGTTGCAATGATTTTTAATTTTTTTTCAGCCTTCTAAAAAAAAGAAAACTAAAGATGTCGAAGGATATTTTTTACAAAAAGCCACCGAGTATTTGGAAAGCAATTCAAATAGAAATGAAAGAGATGACTCCCAGATATTTGGAGATGGTTGGGCAGCTATTTTTAGGAAGCTGGAAAAATCGCAGCAGATTTATGCAAAACGCATAATAGATGATGCACTGATGCAGGGTCAACTAGGTCACCTCACGCTTATGAGTAGTATAAGTCAAGCTGCACCTCAGCAATATACCAGTGGAATAAGTCATTTATATCCGCACTACGTAAATCGACAACCGGTCTTTTTAAACATGCAAAGAAATTTCGCTCATCCATCTTTATCAGGCTACTCTAGTTTTTCTACTTCGTCGGAATCCACATCAACTACTTTGGATATCCCATCAACCCCATATCCTGTTAATCGACGAAAAAACAACGCACATATCATTTCTGATGAAATCATCGCTCAACCAAATGATTTCCAGCGTCTGTTTAATAGCGAAGAATTCAATTAATTTATTGTTGTTTTTTTTTTTGTTTGAAACACTATGAAATTCACACTTGTCATTTACTTACCTTAATAAAATCTTTTAATGATAAAACGATGGCGTTGCATGTTTCAATTATAATGCATCCTAAACTCTGTGGAGATATATTTGTCAGAAACTTAAGATCCTCGAAACTTTGACCAGAAGCCAGAAATCTTAAGGTTGCCGACAGCCGCTCGTTTGGTGTTATTGCTTCTCTCATTTGGGTATCATTCCGTTGTATAAATGGAATCACAAGAAGAAGTAAATGGTCATATGTTTGTGCGTCCATTCTCAAAAAATTCTTGTAGTCTACAGGAGCAGTCAATTGCATTTCACTTAATAAATTCATATGCGAAAACTCATTTCGCCTTTTCAACCACTCCTGCATCCACAGTGAACGGTTTTTTTTCCTTTTCCCTTCTTCTTTTCTTTTTCCACACAAATAAACACCACACAACAAAATTATCTTTTCTCCGCGATCCATGTTTACTCGACGGACGAACAGCGTGAAATGAAGAACGTATACCGATCCACAAGTGTGTGGCCAAATGACTTCACACAGATCCAATCAATCCGTAGCGTGTCTGTGGCCCGCTTAACACATCATCCGCTCATTCCTCATAACAAATCTCCAATCTTATCATCGATTATTTCTATTTTAAAATTCGACAAAAAAGCGAGCAAAAAAAAAACACAAACTTTCCCTATATACGCCGGTTTCCGCGAAACATACGTTTCCCACACGTTCGTTTGGAATCACTTTGCGTTTCTCATTATTATCCACTTGATCTTTGGTCTCTCTCTTGACAGGTTTTTCACTTTGTCTTTCCCTCACACATACGCAGATCGACATCGCACAACCATGTCGCTGAAAGAGCAATTCGAAAAGGCCGCCGAGGATGCGAAGAACCTTCAAACGACTCCGTCCAACGATGACTTGTGGGTCTTGTACAGCTTGTACAAGCAAGGGACTGTCGGCGACGTCAATACCGATAAGCCGAGTTTGTTCGACTTCAAAAACAAGACCAAGTGGGAAACTGAAGGGCAAATCGCAAGAAGAAGGAGTATGTTGAGAAGGTCCAGGCCTTGATTGCATCCATCGGCTTGAAGGCATGAGCCCGTTACGAGTTGATACGCACTACGAACAAATACTTTTGCTCGCTAAGGACACTAGGACCACACCTGGGTCGCATTGTTTTTCTTTCGCCTTTCGCTACCTACTGGACGTCATTGTTGTTGTAACTCGCACAAGTTTTTTTCTTGTTTATTCTTCTTTTAATCAATTTCTACATTTACAAGTACGTTTAGTATCTATTGGATAAATCATGTTCATTTTCTGTCGCATTTATCTCCTCACTACTAGTATTCTCTGCAGTATCAATATTGTTTGTGGCTGAAGCTGGTACACAATCCTCTTCCGTCATGCTTCTAATCATGTCTTCAATTATTTGATCGACTTCTTCAAGTGGTTCTGCTTCTATGTTTTTTTCCGCTTCCATCATTCTTACGTTTCTTGACAATTCGTCCGCAACAACATTTTAGCACCTTATCTCGTACTCTCGTACTCAAATTCTTCAAGCTTCAATCTCCACCTAACTAGTCTTGAACCTGGGTCCTTAACATTAAATAGCCAAGTCAATGGTCGATGATCAGTTAGTACGATTAATTTTGTACCATATAGGTATGGCCTAAATTGTTTGGTTGCCCAAACTATCACTAAGCACTCCTTTTCCGTTGTGCTATAATTCCCTTCTGATTTATTAAGCGTCCTTTTCACAAATTGAATCGGAAGATCTCTTCCATTAATTTCCTGACTAACCACTGCTCCTATTCCAGTGTTTGATGCGTCCGCTGTTATTAAAAAGGTCTTAGTGTAATCCGGGTACTGTAAGATAGGATAATTCGTGATTGCATTCTTTAACTTCTCAAAGGATGCTGCTGCTCAGTACCCCAACGAAATTCTGTATCTTTCTTTAAAAGTTTATTTAACGGGTCTGCCATCTTGCTAAAATTTTGAACAAACTTTTTATAGTACCCTACCATTCCTATGAAGGATTTAATTCCCTTCGCGTTAATCGACCCTTCATTTCTACTATACTTTTTATCTTATTCGGATCCGGTTTAACACCGTTTTCTGTAATTACGTGTCCCAAGTATTGAACTTCTTTTCGCAGAAATTAGCATTTTTCTGGCTGCAGTTTTAGGTTTGCCGTATTTGATCTAAAAGCTCGAGTAGTTTCTGATTGTGATCTTTTAAATCCTGGCTATAGTCAATAATGTCGTCGAGATATACAAAGCACTTGATGCCTTGCAATCCAGACAATGTTCTTACATGTTCATGTTCTTACTGGCTCTTAACGAGCACTCTAAGCTAATCTAAATCTTAATTTTAACATCTTTCGACTTCATTTTTATTTATTGCCGGCTGGCTTGCATATGTCTTATTTCTAAGAAACTATTAATAAAAAACTTAAACACTATAATTCATTTCTTAAATTTAAACTTAACCTACCTTAACTAGATAAATAAATAAACTTAACCTAAGCCTAAAATATTCTCAATCTATTGTATAATTAACCTATAATTAATGGGATGAACACATGTCCGGTGTGTAAGTCGCATCGGACATGTGTTCATCCCTTTAATTGCACCCTCTTAAGGTAAGGGTCGTTGTTGGCGCTATTTTTTACGTGCCGCCTATGGGTTGATCTCACTTTGGGTTGTGAGTGCAACCACCAGAACAAACTTTTTTGTCTGATCGCGTCTTCTTTATCCCGAATTGAAGCCGGGGTGCTGTACCGAAAGTACTTAGACCGAGCGACGACATCCGGGTCGTACAAGAGTCGCCTGTCCCTCGCATGGCGTCGGAAGTGGTATATCAGAGGGATACCATTATCATCCTGTATGTAGCCCTTAGTATCTAGATAGATAAATGCTTTGGGTGGAATAAAGCCAGACAGTCCTGTCTTTTCGTGGTATAACTGATTGGGGTAATAAGCCCCAAAGATCAGGCTGTTATCGCTCATAATTGCTCTTGCAATATGACTCCGAGTCAGTTTAATAAGATAATTATCAATTCTAATCAACCCAGCCTTATCGTACAGAACCTTGTTAGGATAGTATTTGACATACTGTGACTCTGGTGTTCGATATAAGCCCAGGCAACATCGAAGACACTGCCTTTCGTATAAGCGAAGCTTTTCCATATCAAATGGAGCCACATTGAACCACACAGGACAGCCATAGGCGACAATTGGCCTTATGTAGCATATGACTTTTACTCTAGCGTCAAGTAGACTGCTTTGAAACAAAAGCCTTCTTGGCTTTGGCAAGAGCAGCATCTATATGTCTATTGAAATATGTATGTATAAATATTGATCAAGCCAAATTCCAAGATATCTCACTACATTTCGTGTCGCCAATGGCTGCCCTTGCTGTCCAATGATGGTCAATTTGAGCCAGTTTCGCCTAGTATCCCTAGAGGCCCTGTACAATGGTGTTCTGAAAAGAATTGTTTCTGATTTTTGGAAATTGATTTTTAATTTCCAATCATCACAGTATCTTTTAATTTTATCGAAGTCATATTGCAAGAGCGCATTGATGATTTCAATTTTTTTACCCGATCTGTATACCACTAGACCATCTGCATACGCCAAAGCGTGACTAAGAGAACCACCTAGATCACTTGTGTAAATGTTAAAAAACAGAGGTGAATTTACTGCCCCCTGTTGTAAACCGTTTTTAATATGGTAAATCCTGCTTGAAGTAACGTTGCTATATTTTACAAAGAACTTCTTGTCTATTAACATGTCATATATCATATATGTATAACAGCGGTTTGTTCATATTCAGCCTGGCTAACTTTAAGAAAAGTCCATCTAGCCACACGGTGTCGAAAGCCTTCTCAAAGTCAACCAGACCAGGCCCCTGTGCATTGGCTCTTGCTTTTGTTGCATTGGATGTCGGACACCAGTTTTGACGCAGCATGAATAGTGTCATGTCCCGCCCTAAAACCCATTTTAGTAGCGCTTTCTTGATTACCTTTTCAAAAACCTTGCTAATATTCGGAAGTAAACTTATTGACCGAAGATTTGCTGGGTTGCTCTTATCCTTCCCCTTATTAGGAATAGGGTGGACTACCGCCATTTTCCAATGTGCGGGATAATGTGCATTATTCAGCATATTGTTAAAAAGCGTTACTAATATATCGACTACTACCTCGGGCATATGCCGTAATACTATGCTAGGAATCCCATCAATGCCCGACGATTTTTTGTTTTTCATTGAATCAAGGATGCACATGAGATCATCTCTTTCGACGAACAGGTGGATTGATCGTTCTCGCTGGCGATATTTCCATTTGCTGGGTTTTCATCATTGAATGTGGTTGCAATGCAAACTAATAGATATTCTATAAATTTCTTTGATTAATTGTTGAAGATTTTTGATCATCGACTTCAGTGTTCTTATCTCCGGGTCTCGTCTGTCAGTAAATTGTCGGTAAAATTGTTTTAGTCTGGACAATAGCATACTTTTATGTTTTTGTAAAGCTCTAATTGTAGGGTTAGGGTATTTTGTGGTTAAATCGTACGGAGGTTGAGCTTTAGGGATGCTATGATCCATGTTCGTTTGATAGCGTTCTCAAATTGGAGTAGGTAGTCGTCTATCTCTTCATTGGTCATGTTTCTGTTCGTTGGTGGATCAATTTCTTGACGAAGTATTTCACGCTTTAAAGATCTTGAGAAACGTAACCAGTGTGCTCTTTGAAAATCAAACGTGTACATTTGGTTATGTTCTTCCAGATCCATTCGCTCATTAATTAGGAATATGTATTACAGCGGCTAGTCCGAAGTGGTCACTATCGTAATCTACCACACGTAAACAGTTTCGCAGATGGGGCGTCGCGTCACGGAGAATGATTCTCGTGTCGATGAGGGCTAAGTCCAGAAAAGATTCTCCTCTGGGAAAGGAAGGGGTCTCCGTCGCAAGCAGGTCGATTCGGTACTCAATGGTATTTTGACCTAGCCAGTTAAACAGATGATTACCTCTGGTATTTGGGAATGTATTTCCCCACGCTGCATGTTTTGCATTAATATCCCCGGCCAAAAAGTAATAATTTTCTTCTGCTTGTAGCTGTAGTTGACGGAAAAGAGATTCAAGCTCGCTAATAAACTGAGTAGATTGAGGGGCTGCCGGTGCATAGAGAGAGACTACGTACAACCGACTTCGAAGGGGTATGCACATAATGCACGCTTCTAGCACCTGGAACCTACGCACTATTCCGCTGTATATGATTTTATTATTTCTTTATTAGGAGGGCGACCCCACCCCCTTGCGTGGACTGGGGATCTCTTGTTATTACATGATAATCTTCGTATACCAAGTTATGCTTCTGGTTCAGTTTAGTTCGGCCAGAAGCAAGTCTGGATTTTCATTTACCAAGAAGTTAGACAGTGTAATTCTTCTCTCGATTCTCAACAGCGAATTAACATTCACGGCAAGGATCTTCAGGTTCAACTCGTCTGGCGTATTCATCATGTTCTTGGCATGTCAGACTCTGCAAACAGAGTCGAATAGATGAGATCAATTCGAGCCGCTTGCTCGTTTAGTTGTTTATGGAGTTGAGCCATTTGTCCTTTAATGGACAATAGGACAGCTGTTAACTCCGCATTGGCTTCAGGTGCCTTAGTAGGGACCTTTACCGTTTGTTTTTTCGTTGCGTTTCCTGATCCTGTTGCCCTTTGGGCAAAGGATATATTGGGTGTAACGATCTTTGCCAACGAGCGGCTTTTTTGAAGTCTATCTTCTTCGATTTGCTGCTTACGAGCCTGAACTTTCTTTCTAAGTTCTTGAAATTCGGGGCAACACACCTGAACTGCATATTGCAATTAGGAGCGGCATGCCCGATCTGCTTTTTTTAATTTATCCCAGGTGATAGCTAGGTGGCTTAGAAAACGTATTTTCCTTAAGCCATCAATTTTGCTGTTGGGACTGAGCTGCACCAAGAAAAATGGTAGTTTCTGATCACCGCTTCTAGCCTTGGCGGTGGTGAAGGGCTTGACTCCAACGAACTGGAGTTCGTCGTTCTCGTGTCTGCGTAGCTCATTCATCACCTCTTCCGATCCGAATTCGTGATCTATGCCCAATAGGAGGACTGTAATTGGTTTTTGTGCTTTGGGAGTGTAAGTAAAATACTCCGTTTGTGATTTTCCAAGGGCGGCACGTACCTTGATGTAATCCTCTAGGGATTCACAAATAATAAAATGCTTATTTTCACTCAATCTTTTTAAATGGAAGTTTTTACAAACTAACTTACATAGCTTAATACTATCCTTAATTTCTAACCCACTTACGTTTATTGGGGTAATTTTTTCTTTTTTATTCTTTGTCTGCTGCGTTTCTTCTTCTTGCTGCTTTTGTTGTTGTTTTGGATTCTTCTGTGTTTGTTGTTGTTACTGCTTTTGTTGGTCTTGCTGACTTTTCTTCGGCATTGTTGTCTGTTGTTGTTCTTTTTGTTTTCGTTGTTTAAACTGCTGTGACTGCTGTTGTTGTTGTTGTTGTTGTTGCTGTAATTGCTGTTGTTGTTGTTGTTGTTGATGATGTAGTTTTTGTTGTCGCACCTTGTTGCGCTTGGCTTTAGCAAGGTTTTCGTCCTCTTGCCCCTTTACAATTTCGTAGCACTGTTTGTCCGTGCTAATCGTATCGGGTGAGTCATAGCCATCACTACTGACTCCTCCCTCATCTGTTGTCATCGCGGGAGTTGCGCTTCCATTATCTGCCGTTTTGCGGGCTTTTACTTTCACTGTGAGTTTCGGTCGTCTTTCGCGTTTGGTTACGTCATCGGGTATCGTAAACACCGTCTGGTCTGTGTCTTGACCAGACAATAGTACCGAACTTTGCGGCATTATTTTTCGATTGGAGTCCATCGACCCCGCCACTTGAATTTCTCCTTTCTTTATTTGTTGTTCTTTGTTAGATTTAAAGAAAGAACGAAAAAAATCTCTTTTCCTCCAAGGGGCGTTGACCCGCCTAACTCGCGCGTCTGATTCCCGATACTCTTCCACTAGGCCAACTCGCCTTTTGTTTTTTCGTTTTCGAATTCTCGTATACTAATGGTCTTCCGATAACACTCACTTGCACAAAGTCGACTGCTCACTGCAAGATATGATTAATGACTACCTTCTTTGGAACGATCCAAAGAGGAGAGCTCCATTTAGAATTACTGTTTTAATAATACCGTTCTTTCTTAGTTTCTCTACCTAGTTAGGAATCAACTTCTTCATCGTGTATTTTGGGGTACCGGTATGTTCTTGTAAACACCGGCTGAGCCTCTTCGACTGTTCGAATCTTATGTTTTATTGTATTGGTACAAGTCAGTTTTTCATCTTCAATACTGAATACGTCACTATATTCTTTAATTATAGCTAGTATACTTCCTTTTCCCTCCTTATTCATATGGACAGTTCTTATATTCCTACAGACCATGATTTCTCTTTTATTCTGTATCTCGAATTCTCTTAAGTTCTTTCCAACGATTCTAACCTGGCTCAAGTCGAAAATACCCTCTGTATTGTTGACCATGGTGGCCACACAACTACCATCCTTATTTTTAGTTAAGCATTCCGGAATGATTATGTCTCTTGCTAATTCCTGTTTAGGAATGACGATGTCTTCGTCTAGGTTTCTCCAATTTTCTATTCTAAGTAATCGGATTACTTCAGTTCTGACACTTGCCACTTGCTCCTCGCTTAAGTATTTTGCACTAATTTACTCAGCTTTATTTTTCATTACTCCCTCTTTGTAATCGAAAGAATAGCCTCCTTCTTTTAAAAATCAACTGCCTAATATTCCGTCATAATGACCTAGGAGATCATTTTCAGTAACCTTGCTTTTCCCTTATTGTTTGGAAATAACTCTACTACCCTGATCACTTTCATAAAGTCTCATGCGGTTTTCCGCCTAGCCCTTTAAATTTAATTGTACTTTCTGAGTCCACTTCACAATGGAAATCATAGAGACTACGGCTCCTGTATCGACAATCAACTTCCTAACATCCTCATTTATTATCACGTTGACATGAGGGCTTTCTGAATTACACAAATCACTTAGCACTTTTCCTTCCTTGACATGTCTAATAGACTGTTCCGGCTTAAAATCCTTTCTGCCTGGTTTTGTATTGGGCCTGGAATTTGGATTTTGTTCTTGAGATCTTTGCGTATAACCTTCCTGTCGTTTGGGTAATCGGCAATTCTTGGCGATATGACCGATTTTCCCTCAATTAAAACATTTAAATCCTGCAATATTCATTTTCGCTAAGTTTTTATTTATATAATCTTCATTTATATTGGTTTTAAAAAGATTTAACCGTTATTCCTCTTCCTTGGCACAACAACTTGCCTCGGCTAAGTCCTTTGGACTCTGGCTAACAACATATGATGATAGCCTTTCAAACAATCCGTTAATGAAAACGGTAAGTGCTTCATTTCTAATATATTCGATTTGCCCTTGCGGATGTTCCTCTTTCACACCGTGTAATTTAATTTGCATTAATCGCTTTTCAAGCGTCTCTACTCTCTGTGTATACAGCATAACTGATTCGTTCCTACCCTGCCGTATGCTAAAAAGCTCCCTGTGCAGTTACAAACTACTATGGTGTTCCCTAAATACATTACTTAATTCTGCTTTCGATGTTTCCCAATCCTTTATTCATAAGGATCGTAGTTGCATTGCCTCTAATTCTGGTCTTAATAAACCTGAATAAGATTCCAACTCTATTGCATCATTACATGCATCTATAAAGTTAAACACCTCTTCACTACTGCTATTGAAAACGGGAATGAAGGATGTCAAAACTGCTATTGGTACTTCAGCCATTACTAAACGACCTAGACTATTTTTAATTTCTTCGCTACTTTCCACGTTATCGCTATCACTTCCAATAACTGGCTCTTCTTGTAATTCACTTATGGATAAAAATCTTATAATTCCCCTCGTTATTCTCTATCCACTCTAAACTTTTAAGCTTAATTTCACTTGAGGAAAATTGCACCTTATATGTTACATCTACTAAATGTTCTATCATTAAATGTTCTCTTATTTTTTGTCACCGTATTGAACACGAAATATGTTAACTTAAATTAACTTACAATAATAGTAAAACTGCGGTGAACATCCTTCTTTGATGTGGAACTTAGTCCTCGGCTATCTTCAACTTCACAGTCTGTACTATTTTTCCTTTACGCGATGTTGAACTTGATCCACAGTTATTTTAACTTCACAGTCTGCACAGTTCTTCCTTATATCGATGTGGTACTTTGTCCCCAGTTAGGGGTTTGCGTCGTAAGTTTATTTTTCGTTTGTGTTCACTTTCCTTTTGTTTATTTTAGGATATCTCGAATCCCACCGCTGTCACCAAAAATGTTATGTTATGCCTTGACATACATTAAGTATAAAAAAAAATAAAGATAATTCTTTACCGGCCGCGCTACCTTAGGCTGGATTTTTTTATGTGCGGGAATTTGCTCCAGTATTACCTTCGGTAATACTTGCGCCGATAATAAATGTTCGAACACAAAAAAGCACTGATCAGCAACAAGATCGACATAAAACAAAAGCACTGACCAGCGACATGACTGAAATAAAACAAATTGGTTTGAAAGTAAAATAAAAAGTGTCCGACGAGCGAATTACAAGTGACTTAAAAATAATTTCTTATGTCTAGCTTAATCCTACACTGCATACACATCCCTAACTGCATATGCAGCAATTTTGATCATGTTACTTTTCTTTCTTTTGTGTGAACGTAGATTTGCTTATTCTGCGTCTGGTGAAATTAGAAGTGCATTTGGCGTGCATCCGCAACAATATATATTTTTTGTTTTGTCCTTTATTTTTTTTTTGTTTTTGAAACTAAAATTAACTAAACTTACCCACTACCTTAATCTACCTTAGACTACCCTAACCTACCCTAACCTACTATAAGCTATAATAAGCCTCTGGTGGGACAAAGCCGATAAGGCGCACCATCTCGTGGTACAAGTATTTATTTATTTATTTTTTCTTGAAAATATTTATTTGTTGATCAATATCAATTTTTTTGTTTTTTTTTTTTTTATTTTAATTTTTTAAGGTTTATTTTATTACGCTCGTTATAATAAATTTTTACGATTTACAATTACAATTTTCCAATTTACATTTACATTTTATTCTTACATTTACATTTATAACATTTATTATTATTTCTTAAGCCTGAATGTCTGCAGAAGGCTAGGTGCAGATATATAATTCCATCACACTTTCAAATTAAACTTTACTGCTACACGTACATACACTAATCACGTTTTACAGATATGAGATAGTATATGTGTATCTACAATTAACACTCATTATAAATTCTCATACAAATTTTTAACGCTTTTTAAAAGCTGGTGTCTTGTCATGTTGATGAAGGACGTCGGTCGTTCGTTAAATTTCTTTGGTACCCTAACCTCGTATGTTCTTTATCCATATTTGTTCCAGGATCTTGGAATGTCATAGTGTCCTTGTTGTCTTCATCGTGTATTAAAGGCTGGTTGAGTTTGCTTCTTGTACCTACTATCATTAAAGAAAGCTAAGATTACCTCAAGTTTGTAGATGTTTTCAATATTCAGCATTCTCATCTCTTCATCAATGGGGGTCTGCTGATAGCTGTATACCTCGTGCGATCTTCGTATAACCTTTTGAACACTTCTCACTAAGGAATTGAGGTTTGTCATTTGCGGTGCTTGTCCCCATGCAAGCACACCATACCTCAGATGAGATTCGACTAGACCAAAATAGCATTGGCGTAAAACGGATGGTGGACAGAAGTTGCTCAGGTGGTAGAGAGCATATGCGGATTGGCGTAACTTCTTAGTTAGCTGTCCTAGAAGGACGTATATGCATAATTTTGGTCTTTTCTGAGTTTTTAGCGTTGAGCTCTTGTTACATTATTTTCACAGCTTGATCAGCATGTTTGTGACTTACAACTATAGCAGTATCATCAGCGTATGCATATCCAGTACTTCTTCGGAGCGATGAGAGCATATCATTTATATAAATGATGAAAATAAGGGGTCCCAGTTTTAACCCTTGCGGAACTCCGTATTTTATGCCTTGTTCTTCACTGAATTCATCACTTATTCGCACTTTAAACTTTCTATTGCTGACGTAGCTCTGAAGCCAAAGTAAAATATGTCCTCGGACACCTATATTATGTAATTTTTCTATAATCCCGTCTATAATCAAAAGCTTTTTTAAAAACGATGAACAAGACGATAGAACTATGGTTTTTATTTAGGCTGTTATTTATTTGGTTTGCAGAATCACCAAGCAATCGACTTGAGCTTTTATTTTTGCGAAATCCAAATTGTTTTGAATGTAGAATGCTAAATGTTTCTACATTATTATATAGCCTTTTACCCATCGTCTCTTCCAGTATCTTATCCACCACTGAGAATAATGAAATCGGTCTGTAGTTCGTAATCTCATTTTCCTTTCCACTTCTGTAGATTGGCCGTACAATAGATGTCTTTAATAAGTTCGGGACCGTTGATTGGTTAAAACTCCGGTTTATTAAATTTCCCAATACAGGCGCCAGAGTCAAGGCATTTGCTTTGACGTCTCGAGGTCGTATTCCGTCAATGTCTGGTGCTTTACATTCGTTTAGTGCTCTAAGGACGTTTTCAATTTCTATTTCAGTCACTTCTTCAAGGTACATAGATCCTCCCACTTGGCTTGATCCTCGATCAAACATTTTTATGTCGCAATCGTGGACAATCTCCTTTTTTCAGATGATAGAACATAAGCAAATTTATTGACAAGGTTTCATCAAGATTACGCAACTCTCTCCCTACGATTTCATTCACTAGTTTCCAAGTTTCTTTTGGGTTACTTCTAAAACTTTCAAACTAAAATTTAAAATATCGAAGCTTCGCTTTACAAAAAAGTATATCGCGGCATTGTGGATGTAACTGTTGATTTTTAATATTTTTTTTTCCAAATTAAGTCAATTTTTTTTAGAAAATTGCCCCTCCCGGCTAAACGGGGAGGAATAGACCCCCCCCCCCCGTACGATTTTTTTCTTGTCTTGACCAGACCTACACGCTCTAGCTTTTTGGCACACTGCTCGTGGGACACCATTGTTTTCAACGTTTGTTTTTTTTTTTTGTTTTTTTTTAATTACACTTGTTTGCTTCACAATTTGAAAGATTATAGAGCTTATGTGTTAGCTTATGCCTTAAATAAATAAATTCAAAATTCAAATTCAAACGTTCACCATTAAATCGTCATAATTTTTCCTTAAAGATCTTATATTTAAGGAAAGACACGATATTTTGTAATCGTCATTTACATATGTACATATATAGTAGACCATTTTATCTTTTGTTTTAATATTGTCAAATTTTACTTGTAATAGTTCATTCACTGTTTTTTGTTCTGTTTTTTCGTTCATTTTTTGAGCCGCTAGTGTTTTTTTGTGTTTTTTTTTTATTGCATATATATTTTTAAGGTCATCTACTGTCTTTATTTCGATAATACTCTCTCCATCACTTTTCCTTGTTAACACTATGAAATTCTTCACCCATACATATTTCCACACAATTGTTTAAGCTTTTGTTTTTATAAGCCAAAGTAATTTCTTAAAGTGGTGCGAAAGGTGGTCATTTACGTAAACATTGCTGTTCACGTGTGGGGGGTTTTCATTTTTCTGCAAGCTTATTAATTCAGAGTATTCAATGTTTCTTTTTATTTAGCATTTTGAATGAACTCCTGCTTGATGCATTTTCTTGCAAAGCGTACGACCACTGTCCTCATTTGCCTATTTTTCTTATCAGGATATGAGTACACTTCGTCAATGTCTCCTTCACCTACATTCACACCCAATGTTCCACCTGTTGCAACACCAACCTCGTAAACATTTTTAACGGCTGCCGCTGGGATGTTTCTGATTTCAATATTTTTATCGATGTGTTTTTGCTCCAGTGTGTTTATTTGTTGTTGCAAATTTGAAATCACCACATCCTTTTCTTCCATTTAATAGTGTTTCTATTAAAGTGTTGTTTTTTATGAGAGTATTATTTATTTCATCATACTTTGTTGTTGTGAAATCAACAGCTGTGCATATTCTTTTATCATTGTTTTTATTTCACAAAGCTCTTTATTAATGCTGGGATTCTGGAAAAGATGTTTTTCGGTTTGTTTGGGGGAGTCAGCTGATCGTGCTCTTTTCACCTTTTGTTTGGTGTCCTCCTCTCTTTCCCTTTTCTTTCCCCGACAGAAATTACATTCCCATGTCTTCTTCGATTGCGTAGACATTTTGCGGTAAGTGTCGAAAATTGAATTTCTAATCTTCGAGCTTATTTGAATTTGACATAAATTACTTTAATTTGAATTATATCCTTAAATTTGTATATGGTAACACTGTTCGTTTTACATTCAGTTGACAGCAAATTGTCACTGACATTTAAGATTGAAGTTTGTAAAAGTTCAGTTGCGTTCAAATAGTCAATGAGTTAAGATAAAGTTTCCGTTTCTTCCTTTAAAAGTTTAATTTCCAACTACTTATTAAACGTGTTTGTACAATTCAATATTGTTGTCTATTTATTTCATAAACTCCCGGAGTCTATTTTGACATTGGTGCCGAAACCCGGGAATGTGAATTGTGGACATATGTGAATGAAATAAATAGTTTTCCTGTGAATTGAATTATTAAAGTCAAGGACACACCATGGAAAGAAGTGAAATTGTGAAACGACGCTCTGTTCGAGGGCAAGCAACTAAATTAGTGATAAAATCGCGGGAGTATTTAAATGAAAAGAAGTCGCAAGCGATTCGTGGAAACGCGGACGAATTCTCGTCAGTTCTAGAAGACTTGAAGTCTTTCTTGGAAAGGCTGAAGAACATACGAAGTGAACTGAAAGAATTAGATAGAAAAACAGCGGAATTCGTAGAAAACGAAGATTACGAAAGCGAATGTGATTTAGTTGCAGAATATGAAGACAAAGTGATGGATGTACTATCTCGTTTGGAAACTAGAATCGGGACAATTGAAAAGTTTCAATCGCTAATTGTTGCATCCGAAGAAAAAGAAGCTATGAAGGGTGATTCGGTTAGTGGTAATTCGGTGAATGCTGAAGCAGTGACGCCTTCGGAGAAATCGGATGATGATGTGCCGGCGAGCGACGCACACGAAAGTGCCAGTGTTCTCAGAAATGTTGATAGAGGATCGGATTTTAATCAGAAATTTACCGATTTATCGCGAATAAAATTGCCACAAATTGAGCTGAATAAATTCAACGGTGATTTTAGAGAATGGGTGCCTTTTTGGGAGCAATATAAGCTCTTGATTCACGAACGGCGAGGGGTTAGTGATACTGAGAAATTTGTGTTTTTGAAGTCGCTGTTACAAGGAAAGGCAGCTGACGCCATCGCTGGCCTCCAAACAACAGGACGCTGTTATCAGGCAGCGATCGATTTATTGCGAGAACAGTTTGGAGACACAGAGCGACTTGTTAACAAGCACATTCAACAGTTGATGGCGCTTTCCCAGGTGGCATCCCGATATGATGCGGTGAGTCTACGTGTCTTATATAACAAAATTATTGTTAATTCAAAGGTGTTGGAATCACTGGGCGTACCATTTGATAATTATTGTGTCATGCTAAAGTCAATAATTTTGAAAAATTTGCCTCAAGATTTGCGAGTTGAATTTTATCGAAAGCACAGTTCGTTTCCGGAATTGAAAAAAGAGGACGAATTTTTCGAAGAAGATGACTGCGCGTCTATGTGTTCCCGGAAAACTTCAGATTCGCTTGCCTTTGCTTCTGGGAATGTTGAAACCAGGAATTTGCTGAAGTTTTTCAAGAGTGAAATCGATGCATTAGAAAAGGCTGATATTGGTTCTTCGAAATCGAATTCTGGAAACATTAAGCAAGCCAGAACCGTGGCTGCTTTTACAACGTCTTCGGACAAGAAATTCTGTGCATTTTGCCGTGGAGATAATCACTTTGCGGATCAATGTAAAGAGAAAAAGTCTGTGAAAGAGAGGCTCGAAATATTGAAAAAAGAAGGAAGATGTTTTCGTTGCACAAGAAAAGGCCATGTTTCCGGTAAATGTCCAGTCAAGGGGTTGAAGTGCTATTTCTGCCAAGGGAAACATGTAACGGTTATCTGTATGAAATCTGAGAAAGAAAAAGCAAGTGATGCAACAACAAAAGCTCAGTCTTCAACGAATGCTTCGAGCATGTGTTCAATGAGTGAATGTCCGTCGAGAATATTTCTGCAAACCGCGTGCGCCTGGTTTTCTTCGAATAGCGGCGACCAAAGGCTTCTGTTGCGTGTAATAATGGATAACGCGAGTCATTTTACCTACATCACGGAGGATGTTGCACGCAGATTGAATTTGCCAGTCGTTGGTAAAATAAAAATGGGAATTTTACCCTTTGGCGCTACAAAGAAAGCAACCAAGCAGATTTATCAAAGAGTTAAAATTAGCGGTCGTAGCCTTTTTAACGATGAAGAATTCGAAATCTTTCCAATCGTTGTGCCCAACATTTGTATTGATACGTTGCCTGTTCCTGATGTTCACGTTGCTGGGTTTCCTCAAATGAACATAGCTGACACTCTGGATTTTGGGGAACCGGTCGAGGGAATTTCTTTACTCATTGGTATGGATCTGTACTGGAAATTTGTTACTGGCGAGATAAAGCGATTGTCTCCGGATCTAACGGCAGTTAACACCAAGTTAGGATGGACAATTCAGGGATCGGCTGGTGAATTTTGCCATGACCAAGATGCTGCCACATTTTTTAGTCCATCGTTTCCTGAGGATGGTTCGCCATCTGACTTCAGCGTCAGTAAGATGTGGGATTTAGAGACAATTGGAATAGCACCGCCTGAAGATAATACATCGCTTGTAAAGATTGATGATTATGTCACACCGGTTGAAAACAGATATGAGGTCTCTCTGTTGTGGTTTTCTGCGAATCAGTCATTGGACGATTATCGCAGTGGAGCACTGAAACGATTTCATGTGTTGATTCAAAGATTGAAGAGAGATCGAGCCAAGTTAGAATCGTACGAGCTTGAAATGAATCGGCTAATTTCGGATGGAATTGCCGAACCTGCACCACCTGTATCAAAAGACCAACCAGTATATTACATGCCGCATCGTCCCGTATATCGAGAAGATAAAGAAACAACAAAAACGCGCATTGTCTTTGACGCCTCAGCAAAGTCAGCTGGTTGTTTATCGCTGAACGATTGTCTTAGCGCAGGTACCAACTTCCTGCCTGATATTCTGCAGGTGATGTTGAATTTTCGTGTTAATCGAATTGCTTTGGTCGCAGATATTGAGAAAGCGTTTCTGCAGATTGTTTTGAACAGAAAGGATCGAGATGTGCACAGATTCTTCTGGTTTAATAAAACGATTGATGATCTCGATTCTCTTCCTGCATTACAAGAGTATAGAATGACGCGAGTTACATTTGGAGTAAAATGTAGTCCATTCCTTCTAGGAGCTACATTGCAATCGCAGTTTAACCGTTTCAAAGGCGATTATGATATTATTGAACAGCTGAAACGGTCCTTTTACATGGACGATTTGGTGCTCAGTATCGACAGTGAAGAGATGGCGAAAAAAGTCTTTGAGGTTGGGACATCATGCTTGAAAGAGATCTCAATGAATTTGCATAAATGGAACTCCAACAGTGAAACTCTTCGACGAGATCTGTTGGGAGGTTCACGTCCTGATCGGCAAAAGGTACTTGGAGTGGTTTGGTTTAACGCAGCGGATGAATTGATGATTGACCTGAAAAACGCAGAAGAATTTCTAAAACAATGTGGTGCAACTGTGACGAAACGGCAAGTTTTGATGCTGTTGTCCCGAATTTATGATCCTGTCGGACTGTTGGCTCCATTTACTGTAAAAGTGAAAATTCTGTTCCAGAGCTTATGGAGAGAAGAGATCGATTGGGATGACCCGTTGCCAGTCGAAGCCACTAAAAACTGGAAAGCGTGCCTGAAAGAGTTTCATGAGTTGAGGGATGTTTCAGTGCCAAGGTGGTTTGGAGCATCGGACGAGTCGTATGTTGAATTGCATATATTTGCAGACGCCAGTCCAGCAGCATATGGAGCAGTCGTATATCTACGAGTAGTCGACGCACAAGGTGTTTCCATTAAGTTTTGCTGTTCGCGAAACAGGATTTCACCGCTGAAGGAATTGAAAAAGATCGAGAAGGATGAGAAAGGGATTACCATCCCGAAGCTTGAATTAACGGCAGCATCTTTGGCGGCAAGACTTCGCAAGTATTTCATCGCGAGCGTCCGAATTAAAATTCAAAAGGTGCACATGTGGACTGACTCGAACATCGCGTTGTTTTGGATAAGAGGAGACGAGCGAAAATTGAAGCCCTTTATAGCAAAGCGAGTTGAAGAAATCAAGCGAAATTCTGAAGTCGACGAGTGGCAACATTGTCCTGGTGCTTTGAATCCGGCTGACTTTCTTACAAAAGGTCACTTTGGGAAAAACTTAGCGACATCAAACGTCTGGTTTAAGGGTCCAACTTGGCTGTTGGACAAAAGCAATTGGCCCGCTGGAGACGACAACGAGCTGAAACATGGTGACTTCGACCCGTTGGTGTTTATTGTGGATTCGTCGGAATCCAAATACATTTCGAGTAGAACTGACGATAAGTATTTTTTTGACATTAGCAAATTTGATGATTTCTTTGAGCTGTTGCGGGTAACATCATATGCCAAGCGTTTTTTGGCTACGAAGAGAGGAGTTGTCAGTGAGCGAAGAGTTCTCTCTGGAGACGAGCTGAAGTTAGCAAAATTAGTCTGGATCAAGGCAGTGCAGCAGAATTTTTACGCCGAGGAACTCACTATTCTGAAGAGGGGTAAATCCGTTCCAGCAAGTTCCAAGCTCTCGATGCTGAATCCTGTGTTGGACAGCGATGGAGTTGTTCGCCTCGGGAGCCGATTGAAGATGATGAAAGCTGCAAATGATGACTGTGAGCCATTACCGGTGATTTTGCCAAGGGAGTCTCACTTCACCAGGTTGTGGGTGAAAGATATCCACAAGAAGTCGATGCATTCTGGAGTTTCAATGGTATTGTGTCGTCTAAGAGAGGAAATTTGGATTCCTCGAGCTCGCCAACTCGTGAAGACTATAATTGGCAACTGCTATGTATGCAAACGATTGTTAGTCAAGCCTGGAAGTCAACCCTTTGCTCCGTTGCCTGTGGAACGGCTTGTCTCATCGAAGCCATTCGAGACTACCGGGGTAGATTTCGCAGGTCCACTATTCGTTATCACGGATGCAGATACGACTAAAACAACGAAAGTTTATTTGATGATCATGACCTGTGCAGCAGTCAGAGCGGTTCATTTGGAACTGGTTCCTGACATGTCTACGAAGAGCTGTTTGTTGGCGTTGCGGAGGTTTTTCGCAAGAAGAGGTGTTCCACGAGTTATCATGTCCGATAACGCACGAAGTTTCAAGAGAGCAGCCAAAGAGATGCGAGCACTGGGAAAGGTAATTTGTTCCGAACATTTTCAACATGAGATTGCCGAGTTTCAGATCGTTTGGAAGTTTATTGTCGAGAGAGCGCCTTGGTGGGGAGGTTACTGGGAGAGGCTCATCCGAATCGTTAAGAATTTGTTGAAGACGACTATTGGCAAAGATGTAATTTCATCTGAGGAACTTCGGACGTTTTTAACTGAAGCAGAAGCAATCATAAATGACAGACCCTTAACCTATATCAGTTCCGATCCTCTTGATTTGAATCCATTAAGTCCTGCCCATTTCCTTAAATCCTCTTCACTTGTTGGTTTGATAAAAGACGGTAGAAGCAATGATCCTGAGCAATTGAGACGTGGCTGGCAAGGTAGATTGAAGCACATGAAAACCTTTTGGAAACGCTGGAAGTCTGAGTACCTGCAAATGCTCAGATCTGCTCATCAGTTGAAGAACGCTTCGACTCGAGAAATTTTCGAAAGATCGGTTGTCCTCGTACATGATGGTAATCAACCTAGACTACTATGGAAGTTGGCACTCGTTACGAGAACTTATCCTGGACGAGACGGACGTGTGCGATCCTGTGAGATCCGATATGCTGATGGAACGAAAACCAGACGACCGGTGCAATTGCTTTACCCATTGGAGATGCCGACCGAAGGCCGCCCCCCGCAGGATGTCGAAAATTGAATTTCTAATCTTCGAGCTTATTTGAATTTGACATAAATTACTTTAATTTGAATTATATCCTTAAATTTGTATATGGTAACACTGTTCGTTTTACATTCAGTTGACAGCAAATTGTCACTGACATTTAAGATTGAAGTTTGTAAAAGTTCAGTTGCGTTCAAATAGTCAATGAGTTAAGATAAAGTTTCCGTTTCTTCCTTTAAAAGTTTAATTTCCAACTACTTATTAAACGTGTTTGTACAATTCAATATTGTTGTCTATTTATTTCATAAACTCCCGGAGTCTATTTTGACAGTAAGTGTTAATCGAAATTGAGGAGCATTCGTAGTGCAATTTCTAGTTACGAATTCGCCGCCTGCGGGCAGCGGATCTTCACATCGCATGCACTTATTCATTTTCGTTTTTTCTTTTATTTTTTGATTTTTTTATATTTCAAGTAATAAGTATAACTTACTCAATTTTTACAATATAGATCAATGCCTTTATAATCACTATACGCATTTCACTAACGTTTAAGGTATTTTTACGGACATAAATTTCTTAATAAAAAAGAAAATTATAATCGCGGAGTGATTTAAAACCACCTCCAGTCACACGTCTAGTGAATTTAGAGTTGGGGTAGTAAGCCCTGGAAATCGAGTTATTGGCCGAAGTCATTGCTGGTGCAACTTGGCTTCAGTTCTATCAGAAAATTGTTGACCCGCAAAGTCCTGGCCCTACTGTATAGATTCAGGTGTTTTATGTAACCCGAGACAAGTCCTGAGACATTGTCTCTCAAACACCCGAATCCTTTCCATTAAGCTGGCTCTCACATTGAACCAGACGGGACATCCATAGGCAACAATGGGCCTGATTAAGGCCATGTAGCAAATTATCTTCACCCTGGAATCAAGTTGACTGCTATGAAACAGCCATCTTGTCAGAGCGAAAGTGCCCCGGGCCCTTGCCAGAGGAGCATCAACATGTTTGTCAAAATATAGATACTGATCCAGCACGATCCCAGGTATCTGAATACAATTTGTCTCACCCGTCCGGTCCAAAAATTGAGAACCTGCGCCAATTTTTTTCTGGTGTTCCGAGAGGCCCTAGAGAGAGGAGTTCTGAATAAAATAAATTCTGGGTTGGAATCGGCTAAGATGATAGGTGATAGTCACTTTGCTGACAGTCATTTGTGACTATCATCATCTTTTGGTATCGGGTAAGATTGTTACAAAAAAGTTCAGAAAAGGAGCAACACTTGCTTTTTCGGAGTTAGATATATTATAGATATATTAGTTTAAACTTTATTAGTTACAGCTGTAACTCTGTAAATTACAATTTTACAATTAATAAGAACTGTTCAATATGTAAATGTTACAATATTTGACAGCAACGGAGTTTTAATGAGGCGATGCAAGATTTTTTTTTGTTTTAATGAGCCGATGCGAAGAATGCAATCCAAGATTTGTGCGCTGTGAAGAAAAAGGAGCGGGAGACAATCCCTGGCTGAGGTCCGGGATGTTTTAAAGGACCTGTGCGGGGAAAAGAAGTTATCGAGAGGCTCAAGCATACTCCAAGAGGCAGGAGTTCGAAAAAAAAAATAGGAATTGGAAATCGCAAAAAAGGCCAAAGAGGTGAAGACCCTTGAGCTGGAGTGCTTAAGGAAATAAAAAAAATGGAAAAGTTGAATACCCTTGGCCTAGAGAGCTGGAGGAAATGTGAAATGAGTTTTTTTTAAGTTTTGTTTTGTTGTTTGTGATATTTTTCACTATTTCCATTTGTGATGTATTTTATAATTTTATTTTTTTTGTTTGTGAATTCATTGATTTGCTGCAATATGAATTGCAATTTATTTTATGTTTTTTTTTATGGTATAGTTTGTAAGTATGTCTCAAATATACATATATTTTTCTTCTTTGATGAATATAAAGTACTTTTGTGCGGCTTCTCTATTGGATAGTTGAAGCTCTTCTTGCATATTGGATTGGTGGGTGAGATTGGTTGGTTGTTGGGAAATGTCACTTCAGTCAACGCCATCTTAAATCACAGCAAATGTTGTGCAGTGCAACACAAACATTAATGATTTGAACCACGCGTTCCGGAGCGTATCTACACCTTCAATCCTCTAGAAGTATACGCCATCGAACTGAAATAGATACATATCAAATAGTATAGCATAAAATAAGTATAGGTATACATAAGACCTTTTAATATGCCGATACACCGTTTAACGATGCTTCTGGTCTGGGAATGTACGAGGTTAAAATGTGCCTGAGAGTTAATTCCAGCATTCCTATAGGGCATCATTAGATATGGAGATATGGTTCGAGTGGGTAACCAGAACAACGAATTTTCTACCTCTTAACATGTCAAAAATCATATATAGCAGTGGTTTATTTATGCCCAATCGACTGAGCTTGTAGTAAATTCTTTCTAACCATACCGTGTCGAAAGCTATTTCCAAGTCAATCAGACAGGCATCCGTCCATTGGTTCTTGCATTTATTCCACTGGATATCCGATACGAGCTTCGACGCAGCATGAATAGTGTCATGCCCCGCTTTGAAACCGAATTGGTTATCCGGAATGATCTTATTGTCCTCATCCCATTTAGACGGGGTCTATGAACCACCTTCTCGAAGATCTAGCTGATACTCGGAAATTGCACCATAGCTGTCTTCCATATACATATATTATTCAGTGCATTGTTGAACAGGATGGGGTACATCTCTACAGCCACTGGTGGGAGGTGCCTGAGCACAACATTAGATGATGATCGATGATCACGTGGAGATCCTCCGTCGAAATGAAAAAGGGGTTAGCCCCTTCTCTGGCGACGGCATTGTTTGCCATAAGATCATCATTGAACCTGGTAAAGCCAAGATTCTCTGATCGCCAATGATCGATATCATTTTGAAGGTAGAAGTGATGAAGTAGAACTCTGTTTTCCAGGTCGCGGTTTGGGCGAATGCTGTCATTCACCGTTTACACTTCCTGGAATACAGCTCCCACTGTCGCTACCTTCTCCTGGGGATCCTCGATCACGAATAAATCATCATCCAAGTCGGCGGTATGTGGATCGATGCTGACTGTTCATAGCAAGCGTTCATTGTCTGACGTTCTCGGGAGCTTCAGATCCTGAATGTCATTTTGATTGTTTCCCTAAATGTTTTATTTATTTGCGGGAACATAGTCGTGCTGCTGCATTTCACAGTACGAATTCTATTGTGCCAATTCAAACTTACTAATATTCTGTAATTTTCCTTAATCATCGTTGGAGATTTTTAATCAGTGACTTCAGTGTCCTGATCTCCGCTCCGAGTTTTGTCTGTCGGTTAGCGGACATCTTCGACACAAACCATCTGCACCCCGTCCAGGTTGTGTGACAAACACCGTACACTCAGCCTGCAAGAATTATAAAACAAAAAAAAAGGATCGGTGAAACAGTTTTCTTTCTCGCCCGGTTAATAAAGTGATTATTTTATCGTGTCCCAAACCAAAGTGTTTGCTATCGAATCGATCGGTAGATAGCGGCAGATAAATAGTGACACCGGCAAAAGGACTGTTAGATCTTAACCCTTAATTCACCAAAAAATTGTTCCTGATCGTTCCTGAGTACGAGGATTTAACATTTCATGCTAATCACCGCTATCTTCATATATTTTGGGTGCTTCTTAATGCTAGTATAAATGATCAATCGGTCGATCACAGACCAGTGTGGAAGAAGGAAGTGTTTCGGCTAGAGCAGTGAAAAAAATAAAAATATAAAATATAAGTACGTGTTTCGTCAAAGTGCTCGTGGAACTCGAGTCGGCGCGGTCGTATAATGCAGGGCCGGGAAGCGGAAAGTCGTCAGTTCGAATCTTGAATTAGGAGAATAATTTTTCGTGTTCGTTTTTCTTTTTTGCGTGTTCTCTCTGCTGCTTCTAAAGTTAACTTGAAGAAGCATTCAAGTGGCCCTCCCTCAACACTTCGATGGACGTCAAAAGCAGCTGGACAACAACAACAACAGTATCAACAATCAGTGCTCCCCGTGGAAGCAGACATCGCCTACCTCTCCGATGATAGGGAAGGCCGCTACACGGGGGACAACAACCCCCTCACTGCCGTTTCAAGATCGGGTACTGAGGAGGAGAATAGTGAGACTAAAGAGGAGGAACGTGTCCTACGTGCCAAATTTTGGGCCGTAGTCAACAAATTAAATAAGATGCGTCAGAAGGAGAAAGAGGAGTTAACAGCCGCCCAGCTTCAGTCACATCAAAAGCAGCAACAACAACAGCAGCCGCAAAATATGCTGCCGGAAAAAACGGCCGAACACCCTGTTCATTTCGACGCAAGATCTCCAGATGATCTTCGAGTCACTGAAAAGAAAAAAATCCGCGGGAACCGACGGAGTATTTAATGTTGTGCTCAGGCACCTCCCAACAGTGGCTGTAGAGATGTACACCATTTTGTTCAACAATGCACTGAATAATGCATATTATGGAGCGCACTGGAAGACAGCGGTGGTGCAACCAATCCCCAAGAGGGGTAAAGACACCTCTAACCCGGCAAATCTCCGGTCGATAAGTCTGCTTTCGAGTATCAGCAAGGTCTTCGAGAAGGTGGTCCATAGAGCCCTGCCTAAATGGGTTGAGGACAATAAAATCATCCCGGATAACCAATTCGGTTTCAGAGCGGGCATGACACTATTCATGCCGCGTCGAAACTCTTATCGGATATCCAACGGAATAAATGCAAGAACCAATGCACGGGTGCCTCTCTGATTGACTTGGAAAAAGCCTTCGACACCGTGTGGCTAGAAGGTCTTTATTACAAGCTCGGCTGGGCATAAGTACACCACTGCTATATATGATTTTTGACATGTTAACATATAGAAAGTTCGTTGTGAAAATTGCCAACGTAACTTCTACCCCAACATTTGAAATCAAAAACGGACTGCAACAGGGTACGGTGAACTCGCCGATACTTTTCAGCATTTACTTCAGTGATCTGATAGCTTCTCTTCACCATTCAATAGCGTATGCGGACGATTTAATTGCGTACAGATCAGGTCTGACGATCGACGTTATTGTTACTCTTCTGCAACGTGACTTCGAAACAATTCAGCAGTATTATGATGACTGGAAGTTGAAAATCAACTTCCAGAAATCAGAATCTATTTTATTCAGAACGCCTTTGTCTAGGGCAGATCGAGACACTAGAAAAAATTGCCGCAGGTTGTCAATTTTCGGACCAGTCCACTGGCGAAACAAAGAGTAGTCAGATACCTTGGGATAGTGCTGGATCAGTATCTATATTTCGACAAACATGTAGATGCTGCTCTGGCAAGGGCCCGGGGCGCTTTCGCTCTGACAAGATGGCTGTTTCATAGCAGCCAACTTGATTCCAGAGTGAAGGTAATCTGCTACATGGCCTTAATCAGGCCCATGGTTGCCTATGGATGCCCCGTCTGGTTCAATGTGAGAGCCAGCTTAATGGAAAAGATTCGGGTGTTTGAGAGACAGTGTCTCAGGACTTGTCTCGGGTTACATGGACACCTGAATCCGAGTACACGCAATTTTACCCGAACGAGGTCCTATACAATAGGGCCAGGATTTTGCGGGTGAATAATTTTCTGATAAAACTGATTCGAAGCCACGTTGCAAGAGCAATAACTTCGGTCAATAACCTGATCTTCGGGGCTTACTACCCAAACTACTTGTACCACGAGAGGGTGCGCCTTAACGGCTTTGTTCCATCAGAGGCATTCCTCTATTTAGATCAATGTGGGCTGATCCAAGATAGATTGGCGGTACCGCTAATTTTCCACGTGGCTTGAAATTCCGTGGAATGACGGTTCCTCTACGAGCGTGACGTCGCGCTTCGCGAGCCCGAGCACCTCAGGTTCAGTAGGTCGAATTCACGCCGAGATCGAGAGGACGTCGTTTGACAGCATCAACGTTTTTGGTGGCTGGAGCGGACTACGTCTGTGATAAATTTTTATAGGTTAGTCTCTTCAAGACCAAGCCCGCCAGACACCAATGGCAGGCTTTCATAAACTATTGTAGTTTAGGGTAGGCTACGGTGGGCTAAGGTACGATGGTGGGTAGGGTAGATTGATTTAAAAAAAAAAAAAAAACAACAAAAAAATTATAAAAAAAAAACAAAATAAAATAAAACAAAATATACATATGTATATACATATACAGGGTGTCCCACGAGCAGTGTGCCAAAAAGCTGGAGCGTGTAGGTCTGGTCAAGACAAGAAAAAATCGTATGGGAGGGGGGGGTCTATTCCCCCAAATTAGTTAGAAACAACGAAAACAATCGTTTAGAAACAAGATGAAAGAAGAGGTTTCTGGCTTTACAAAAAAGTATATCACGTCATTGTGGATGTAACTGTTGATTTTTAAGATTTTTTTTTCCAATTTAAGTCAATTTTTTAGAAAATTGCCCCTCCCGGCTAAACGGGGGGGAATAGACCCCCCCTCCCATACGATTTTTTTCTTGCCTTGACCAGACCTACACGCTCTAGCTTTTTGGCACACTGCTCGTGGGACACCCTGTATACTACATATATGTATGTATATAAAATATATTATGTATATATTTTTGTATATATATTGTAGTTAAGGCAGGTTAAGCTAGTTTTTAGTTAGGTACATATAAGTTTTATATAAAAAAATAACAAATCAGATGCTAAGTTTTAAAAAAAACCTATTTTCTTTGCTTAAGTTTTTAACTATTTTTATTATTATATGTAATTTTTTTTACCGAAAGGTATAATTTAATCTGCTTACTGCAGAGTGTCCTTAAAGGCCAGTAAGGTATATATAAGTTAGTTAAGCTAGTTTAATCATTTTTGCCTAGCGCGTAAGATAGTTTTAAGAAATTAATAATAAAAATGAATTAAAAGACAAAACAAAAAAAAAACGGTTGCGAGATAATATGCGGCTATCGGGTTTCGAAGGTTAGGATGTCTACGAGAAAATTGTTCACTTCCACGGCCGTTCACGAGAAAATTTTCCACTTCTCACCACCGACCGTTCAACCGAATTATTTCAACACCCCGACCGTACGTGCATCCGTTCTGCTGATACAGCGACTGGGCAAACAAAACTAAAAACAATGACAGTAATACCTATATGCAAGACTTGAGTTAAAAATTCGAACAAGTTTACAGCTGTTAATAATATGGATCCAGGCAATCAGCCTCTAGAATTACATGATTTAACTCCGATAGAACAAAAGTTCATTGCTAGGGTTCATCCCATAATTAGTATATATCAGGTGAAAGCATGTTGTGGAAATGGACAATAACGATATAAGGGGAAAATTGTCAACGTTGACCAGAACATTCAAAATATTGCAGTTTCACTACCGCAAAGTATGTTTTGCAAATGCGTATCTGGAAAATAACCTAAAATTATATTGCAATGTCCGTCTAAAGAAAAAAATATCAAAAAAAAATCAATTAATGCAATGGAAGGTATTAAAAGATATTTACATTACTAATAACTATGATTATAGTGTTGATATGATGAAAAAATGTTAGCAGCTGCGGAAAAATGTGTCAAATCTATTCTAGATGAAATCATCAATTTAATTTAAATTTATTTTTATATGAGTACATGTACATGTAAACAAAGCATAAAATGAAATGTTTGTTTGTGAATGATATTTTGTCGAATAATAATTTCACGTGTTTTCGCAGATGTTTCAATCAATTTAATATCATAAAATTATGTAATTAGCTTCGCTCAAATGTCTGCTTCGTTTTTTAAATATCGACTAGATATATGTGTATATAGTAGACTAAGTTCTTTAAAACTATGAAAAAAAAGCAAACCAGTTAAATAATCCCATTTAAAAAAATATATCTTAATTCTAACCAATATTTATCTAAAAAAAAAAAAAAAAAAAAAAAAATACAAAAGTTTCATTGTACCATATTTAAATTTTTCCTTTTACAATTTATAAGAAAAAACTTGTCTCTCTAAATGCTTCTTTTATTATATCTATCTAATATCCAATCAACAGGCTACATTAAATTAGGAAAACGACTTCTGTGTTAATTACACAACTGTATTAAGATAACAACCTCGTCTCAACTGAGTCCTGTAACAGTCGCTAAATGCATCATCATTGTAATATATTGCATTGAGGTTAGAGTTTGAACAAATTATTCTTAATTTTGTTGGTATTTGTATTTACGTTTGAATTTCTTGGTGTAAAATTGCGTGTTCCTTTCTGTGCACTTATCTAATACGTAATTACCGTTTTTTTTTTTAAGCTGCGTAACTTTTTGTATTTGAGATTGCTTTTTCCTACAGCTCGGTTCTTCACAATATTTTCACATAATTCTTGACGGTAATTGTCTTTCATATTAATAAACCTAGTTCGCGCGTCCCTGCCTCCTTTGATTTTTTTAGCCCAAACCTCAATATCTTCCTTGTTGAAGTTTTTGATAATAAAATCAATTGGTTTCAGTTTTGTCGTGGAGTGGATAGTGCTATTGTAAATTATAACTATTGAAAAAAGCTTTTCATCTACGAGTATGTCAGAGCTCGGTCATAAATCTGAGCTGCTCATACAAACATTCAACATCCGAGTTACCTGTCCTTAGCGAGGACAACTCAACTCAACAGTTGAGTGCAATATATATATTTTTTTATAGGGTTCGTGCAGGTTTAAGGGTGCTCTTATGGTGCTCGTCACACATACATACCTGGACGGGGTGCAGATGGTTTGTGTCGAAGATGTTCGTTCACTACTCTCCGCGGGTGGTTGTCCTAGATATGATGAGAGATTCGACTGAATTTGTCGCATTGATTGTAGTTCACAGTATCTGTTTCCATGCCATTAAGGTATTATATTGGAAATGCACACACAGAGCATGAATTTTTAAGTCATCTTATGCTGCGAGTTTTATGCCTTCGTCAGTATGTTTTGATCATCTCTCGTTCACACAAATTCATCAATCTCAGTAAGATACATTTTGTTTCGTTCAGGGTACCATACATATGTCGAATGAATAATATCGTTAAAATGTCCGGATGTTTCTGAGATTTCCATTGGGACTTTTAGCGTATGTCCATCATGGTTAGCTAAATAACAGATCTCGCAATTGGATAAAATATTTAGATATTTAGATTTCAGTCCAAGGAACATTTCATTAATGCCCCTATGATTTTTGGCAATATGTTCTTCTTTTATAATATCGAGCATTTCCTTTCTGTCGGTAATATTTACTAGTAATGCATTTGATTTTACTAACTTAAGGTTTGGATCCATAGAAAAATAATTAATAAATAGATTTTGAAATTTAACGAAAAGTTGGGGATTTGGACAGTACACACAAAAAGTACCATTTTTAGTAAGAAACCTTTTCATAAGTTGCAATAGATCGCTTTTTATCAGGCTGAATATGGTTTTCAACAGTCCTATATACTATTTTGATGCAAGTTTTTTTCTTTTTCTTCATATGAAAGATACATTCGGTTTTTATATTATACATATTTACCAGCTTTTCAGTTATGTAAATATGATGGTTTGAATCTTCCTGTGGGCTATGCATAGTAGCGGCAGCGGATCGCCGTTACTAAGAGGTATCGATGTTGCATCGCTATTGTTCTAGTTATCAGAGGACTCATTTCGAAAAATGCTATCTATGCCAAAGTCACCGTTAGTGTCTGGCGTGTCTTGATTTATAAATCTGCTTAGTCTATCCACTACATAGATATTGCCCCTTAGATATTCGACGTCAAAACTATATTCGTTAAGAAAAACTTTCCAATGTTGGTGTTTAATATTAGGCTCTTTTAAAGTACTAAGCCAAACAAGAGGTTTGTGGTCCGTTCGCAGAACAAATTTTTTACCATACAGATATGGCCTAAAATAATTAGCAGACCAAACGATGGTGAGCAAAATTTTTAGTTTCTCAAATGCTTTAACGAATATGTTTACCTACTCTGATTTTTTTAAATATAATATTAATGGAAATGCTACCCTGGCATATTCCTTAATGATTTGCGATAATGGCCTGAAATACCCAAAAAACTCTTAATGCCTGTCTTATCTGTAGGTAATTTCATAGACACTATAATCTGGACTTTATTTTTATCCAGTTGAATGCCTTGATTTGATACCTTATGACCTAAATAGTTTGTTGATAACTCAGCAAAACTACATTTATTGACATGTATTTTTAAGTTACTCTCATTAAGTATTTGAAGAATTTTCTTTAAGCATAATATCTCAAGCTGGTTGAAAAAATTAAGTCGTCTAGGTAAACGGCATTACATTTATTAATGTAATTTTTGACACGATATTCATTAATCTCTGGAATGTCGCTGCATCCTCAAATAATCGAAATGATTATTTTTGGTCAAGAAGGCAGTTTTAACCTGGTCTCGAGGTTCTATCTCAATCTGACGGATACCTTTAACTAGGTCAACAGTAGAGAAATAGTTGCATTTGCCTAGTTTGTCGAGCAGTTCTTCGTTGTTAGGGATAGGGAATCTATCCTCTATTATCCGCTCATTTAACTTCGTATAGTCTATTATAATTCGCCATTGTTTTTCGCCATCTTTTCTGAGCGCTACCCAAATAGGCGAATTTTGGGGACTGTTACTAGGCACGATTATTTTCAACTTTTTTTCCCCTTGCCTATCCACTTCATCAGAATGGGTTTCCAGATATCTGTAAAGTTGGGAAAAAATTGGAATCTCTGTCTTCGTATTTATACGATGTCTTACTTCACTGGTGAAGATCAAGACCTTCTTTATAAAAGACCAATTTATACGAATAGAGTAGGGGTTTGCGAACATGCTGTTTTCTATTTCATTTTTAAAAAAATGTTCGGAGACTCTTTAAAAAACAGGCAAATATTGTGCAAATTCCCTCAGACTTTTTAAAATACATGGGAATGTCTGTGTTATCAGTAACTAAACATCAGGTCTCGTAATTAATTATTGGATTCAATTTCATCAAAATATTGTTGCCTATCAAACCGTCAAAATAATCATAGAAATTGTATTCTAGAAACTACACAGGTATTTGGTGTTTTGAATTCTTTAAACAAAGGAATTTTGAACTTAGTATGTATGTGTTTTGACATGACGACCAAGAACCTTTAAAGTATAACTGTGTGAGAAAACTTCCCATTTAGGGTTACATACGTTTTTATTGATTATATGTACTTACTTCGGCTCCACAATCGATAATAAAACGCAATTACCTGTTGTTACTTTTGACGACTATATAGGGTAGCTGTTATATGAGGAATGGTAAAAATTTGATTGGATATTATGTTCGTTAAGAGCGATATCCATAGGTTCTTCATTTGAGTTTATATTTGTAAATCGAGATCGCCCGCTGGTTGGAATAGTTCCGATACGAATGTGCGCTTTGGGGTTCCTTAAAATGTTGGTGTCGTCCTGTCCCTACGTTGCTGTCATTATTATGTGCTTGCTCTATTACGAGTATCTACAGTTGATGTTGAATGGCATCCTTGTATTCTATGTTCTGTTATTGTTGTATGGTATCTGGGTATTTTGTAAAGGTTTGTAGTATGCTTGTTTGTTTCACCTAAAATTAGTAATATTTTGTCCGTGACCTATGAACCTGTTATTATTAGTTACTGTTACTTCTCTGCCATTTGGACCGTTTTGTTGATGATTTATTTCACTTATAATTTTGAAAGCCTCTGTTAATGTTTGTGGATTCCTACTAAAAATAACAGTTTTGGTCAGTTCTGGTAGGTTAAACACTTCTAGTGATGCGCGATTATTTGATTGGATGATATGGTTATTATTACCATCGTGATTTAAAAAATGCGCGTTATTTATCCTACCAAGCAACTTGTTAATGTTATTGTAAAAATCTTCTATTGTTGTTTCTATTTGAGCTGTTCGTAATTTATCCAACAGACTATAAGTAGACACTTTTTCACCAAATCTTGCTCTTATATCATTATATTTAATATTGAGATTATATATTATATCTAATATCTCTTATTTCAAATCACGTTTCTAACCTCCTGTCTTTATGTAACCTGTTAGTTTTTTCTCGCAATTTGGTCGAAATCAGCAAAGGAAGAAACTAAAGAGTCAATCCTGTCTTCAAAATCCATAGTATACGACTCATTGCCGTCAAATAATTTAAGTTTAATTATTAAATCTAAGATTATTCTAAGTCTCTCAGATGCTGTTACGACTTCTATTGAAAAAAAAAAAATCTTACTCTCACCTTCAACCGAAATTCGTTCCTTCCTTTAAACTCAATTTATTTATTTCTTCGGTTGAAACCGCTTCTTTTTAATCGCCAGGGGTAAATGGCATGTGGGATACAGACTCGATGCACACAGATATGATTTTTTTTTCAGCTTCGGCGTGTCAGTGTCAATTTACGCAGTGTTTGGCTTTTTATTTTTTTATTTATATTTAGAGTTGCGATTTTCTCTTATTTCGAGTTTTGCAATACTTTTAGAAACCGCGTGCTTTTACTAAACCTAATCAAATCATTCTTTAATGTTCTTTTTTTATTTTATCTGCACTCGCGATTTTGCGTTTCTTTTTGGTTTTTATTGAATTCTTTATTTTTCATTTCTTTTTTTTTCTGATTGCGCCAGTAAAGTAAGTACTTTAAAACTTCATGTGTTATGAAATGGTTTTAAACTTCTTTTTTTGTTCGTTATTATGAACAATCGATTTGTTTGGTCTCCCCAGCTTTTAATCTGTTGTCTTGGACGGTTCGTCATCAAAGAGGACGAGTCCTCGAGTTTATCTTTCACACCCGTATTTTCAGAGAGACGATGTATGAAAAGGGAGAGCTTAACGAAGTCGTTAAAGTCATGCCTCGACATTTATTAGCAAATGTCGGGCAAGACCCTAACCACATGCTTAAGGTAGAAATTGATGAGGGATTATATTACAATATACTTATGAGTTAACTTAGTTTTCCAGTGCTAGTGTTTTGTTGTGGTTGTGTTGATTTTGGTTTTTATCTTTTTTTCGGATTTTATATTTTTTTTTATTTATTTAAACTAGGCTAGGAGGCTTTGCCTTGAAGAGGCAGTACACACAAAAAGTACCGCCGGTGAAATCAGCTTCAGTCACCAAAAAAAACTTAATGAACCGACCTTCTCAAAAATTGAGAACCTGCCCCAATTTTTTCTAGTATCATGAAAGGTTCTAAACAAAGGAGTTTTAAATAAAATAGATTCTGACTTCTGCTGACTGACTGGTCAGGTATCATAATACTGCTGATTTTTTTTTTAGTCACTTTGCAGGAGAATGAAAACACGTTGGCAATTATCACCTACCACTTTGTACCTATTAATATTTCAAAAATCATATAGAGCAGTATTGTACTTGTAATTAAGATGTTCTAATCATCATGACGATTACACGAAATCATCATCTTAGACGGTGCTTTCCGGATCAATGCTAACTGTACGTAACAAGCATTCATTGTCTGACCTTCTCGGAAGAATTTGATTCTGATGTCTTCTTAGCAGTATTCTTGCATTGGTTTTTTTCTCCGGTGAATTACTTAACTCGTTAAGTATCAAAGTACACTTAGCAGATTCCTTAGTTCTTAACGTACGTAATTTGTTTATTACATGTCATGCAGGGATCAGTAATGCGAAGATGAAGATTAATACTAGCGCAGTCATTTATGGTTATTTTTGCAAAACGATCAAAAACGTGGTGGAGACAAGTAATTGAAGTTGGTCTAGTCATTTCATTTATAAAATATGATAGACCATGCGCAGCTATTGTAGCAAGATAGAGATCAGATAAAGTATTGGAGGTTAGAATATGCATATTAAAATCACCCAAAAAAGCCAGGATTGTGGGATTGAATATTTTTTGTTTATAGATTAGATTTCGGTTACACCAGTGCACCAGCTATTCTTTGCTGACGATGGAGCCATTATAAGTGATGATCAGACGTCCCTACAACGAGCACTTGATGTGTGGGTGGACATTTTTGAGGGACACGGGCATCGTATTAGTTCCAAGAAGACAGAGTATCTGTGCTGCCCGTTCTCTGATCCTCATCAGCCTATTCCAGACATTTACTTGAATGGAAGAGTGCTTCCCAAGTGTGAAAAGTTTAAATATCTGGGATCTATGATTAATAAAGAAGCAACTTGTGATGACGACATCAACCATCGCGTAAGCGTAGGCGGGATGTAGTGGCGGGTAAACTCCGCCATCTTCTCTGATCGAAAAATGCCCCCTAAGCTGAAAGGAAGGCTCTACACCTCAGTTGTACGTCCGGCGCTCACATACGGTTCACAATACTGGACAATGCACAAAAAGTATGAGAGCAAATTAACGGCAGCTGAGATGAAGATGCTTCGCATGACAGCGGGAGTAACAAAGCGTGACAGAATTAAAAGTTCAAAGATCCGAGGAAGCCTCCACGTAAAAGAAACCATCACAAGAAAGATAGAGCGCGACCGACTCAGTTGGTATTGCCATGTTCAAAGGAGAGATCCTTTGAACCCCGTCCAAAAGGCAATATCAATCAGCGTTCCAATTTCAACACGCAAAAAAGGCAGGCCGAAAAACAATTGGTGCAAACAAATGCAATTATCCCGGCGTCGTTATGGTCAGAAGTGTAGGACCATAACCTTCCCACTTAACTGCATTCCTACTGGTCCGCTTGGGGGGTCCGCCGGTTTGACCTCAGAAAGTAGCGGCAGGCTTCCCGGTTTGGGATTACTTCATCGCTGAGGCCAATCAAATGCTGGTGTTCTTGCATTTGTTTCCACCAATTGTTTTTCGGTCTGCCTTTTTTTTGTCTTTTCAAAAGTCTTAGATAGAAACGGCTAGGTCTATTGGATTGTATAAAATGTTCCTTTCAGAAGCTTTATCCGTATTGGGAATGCTTTCCTTAACCCTCATACGAATTTTATTTTTACATACGAATAAGTTCTTGTAGTGTAAATTTTACACTGCTTGATTTTTTTATGACTCCTTTTAGTAAATTATGAGTTTATTTCAGTTATAATGACTTTACTGCTTTTATAAACAGCAAAAATTCAAAGAAAGGACTGAAAAATCGATTGCCAAATACCATCTCTTAGAAGATTTCCAACTTGATACTCAACCTCGACTTTAGGAAGCATGAGGTAAGCGTAAAATTGTAAATAGACAGGAGTGTAAATATTCGAAGTGTTCTCTTCGAATAAATTAGGAAATTCTTTGATGACAGGTTAGATATGTGATTTTTGTTGGAGGGACATATGGTTCCTTCGGACACAAATGGAGTTTTCAGATTGTGCTAGTAATTGTGTGATTCTTTACGTAATTGTAATAAGAATAGAATTATCTTTTGTGTGGATGATGGCAGAGAGATCCTTAAAACTGTCGTTGCCAAGGATGGCATGAACAGACTTCAGTCCTGGCATAAGGAAAATATTGAATTTAATGTGGTCTAGGTTCAGGAAAGTATGCTGTCTAATTTGTATATTTGCTCCCGTTGAGTTAGCATAGAAATGTTTCTCGTTGGGAGGAGAATTTTTTACAAGACCCCGTAGAAAAAATGTATATCTGTTAATTCCTGGACTTCATCCAGATAATCGTTAGTGTACTCCTGTACTCCTGTGGTAGTAAATCAGTATATTCCTGGAGGCTTTCATCAAACTGGATGTCTTCGGACTGAATGGTTTGCCTGTAATGGCTGAATTCCTTGGCTTCTGTATTTCAATGAAAATCCCTCTGTACTTTGGGCGAATTAACTTGGTTGGCGTTGAAGCAAATGGTCTTTTTTATGCGGGAGGCCAACTCTTTTGCTGCGATATATTCACGTAATTTAGTTGTTGGTTCTGATGGCGGACGTGTCCATTGGTATTGGTGGCGGTTGAGGGCTTGGGAAAAGTTCTGTTGTTGTGGATTTATTTGGATTTGTCTCGGTGGCAATGTGTGTTGTGTTGGGAAAGCCATTTCATCGGATTATGAAATAGCTCGGGATAGAATTGCTGCCGCATTTGATGTTGCTGAACTCGAATTATACGAGAGGCTTAGTTGCCTGTTGGTCGTGATTAATGATTTGATCGATTATCGCGAACTGATCGGAATTTGGGTTAATGATTTATTTGATATAATTTGGGATAATTACTATTAAAGTAATTAGAGTTTGCAAGGCACGGTGTGAAATGTGAGTTTCAGTTCTATTTTGAGAAGATTCAGAAATTGAAGGATGGAGGGCTTGGGATGAAAGGATGTTGTTGTTAGGCATTATTAATTTTTATCGTAAATTTAAGTATTAAATATTTAGTATTTATCTTAACTAAGCAATTAGATTTTCTTTCCGTTTTCTTTCAGTTTCACTTAATAACTATCTTCAATATGTTCTTGAATCTAAATGTTTATTAATATTAATTACTTGTATTATTCTTACAAAAGTATGGTGGTGGGTAGTGTCAGTATTTTCATTTTCCTCCTAGTTGAGCGGCTGACTCGTTTGAAGCCCCCTTTTTGCTTTGAAAGCTACTTGGGCCTCGTTCTAACACACAGGTTTCACCTTGTCCTTTTTCCTTTTTAATCTTCGCAGTTAGGGCTTCTTGGACAAGCAGTTTTAATCGGGAATTCGATTTAACGCATTCCTTTTTTTTTTTTTAGTATAAGCATACTTTAATTTACATTACATTTTATACATTTTATAATTTACTAATATTTTACATTTGTCTTCTTTTTATAATTTCAATACATTTCTTTTTATAGATTCTACGGTTTGTTTCTAATTTAATATCGTCAGGCATGGTAAACCTTTTACCATTATAGTGCTTTCCGCTGCTGATGATCTTACCCTTTCCACTCTGTAGTTATTGGTGTTTCTTAGTCTATATGGCTGAACTTCCGCCACCCTTACTACGTTACTTGTCAAATAGCTTGGCGCATTTCCATTCTTGATGGTGAAAATAGCTAGTAATGTGTTTAGTTGCAGTCGTTGTTCAATGTTTAACCATTTCAATGTCTCTAGCATTTGCCTTATGGGTGTCATCCTGTTGCATTTTAATATAGTCGTTCCTTTGTTTTGTAATTTTTGAAGTCTGTTTACCTGTCCTTGATTACAGCTTAAGTACATTATTGTCGCACAATATTCAAAATGCGGTTTGATTATGGAATTATATATACATATGTAGTTACTGCCCTCATCATATCCATCTTGTTTCGAGTTCTTCCAAAAAATCCTAACTTCTTGGCTATCTTCTTGCATATATAGTCCATGTGTTTTGTAAATTTCAATAATAACTCCTAGGTATTTGATGTGGTCCACTTTTTCAATATCTTGTCCATTTATTTGTAGGCTATGATCAGAAGTAAAGTTAATTCCATCCATTTCGTTTTTTGTTCATTGAGTTTTAGTCTGTTCATTTTTAACCAGTTATTTACCTCTTTTAAGTCGTCTATTAACATTTTTCTGCATTTCATTGGATCGTTTTCTTCTGCGTAAATAAGCGTGTCATCAGCATATAATATGATTTTGCAACGTTTTAGAACGTTTGGCAAGTCATTAATATATAAAATAAATAGTATCGGACCCAATATTGAACCTTGTGGAACGCCCATATTTATATCCTTGCTATTGGATAAGTTATTATTCACTATTATTATTTGTCAGGTACGTTCTAAACCAGTTTAATTCACATCCTTTAATGCCATAATTTTTTTAGTTTTTCTAACAAGATTTCATGGTCGATAGTTTCAAAAGCTCGTTTAAAGTCAAGGAATAACGCAACCGTTTTCTTATTTTGATTTCTTTTCCATTCATAATACGTAGTTGACGGTTGTTTCACAGGAGTAATTTTTTTTAAAACCGGATTGATAATTGGATAAAATTTTGTATTTGTCAATATACTTTATAATTTGTTCTTTAAGGGGTCATCTCAGTGTGAAATTTTCAAAAAAAAAAATGTTTGCACTATTATGGGATAGTATACACTGTTATAAATATTCTATCAAATTTTTAAATCGAAATTCCAATTATTTCGGTCGCTACATCGTTTTTCGAAAAAAGGGAACGGAGCGGGACATCTGTCGCGTCGGTCGTCCCGCCATACCATTATTCCTTTTGTTTTGTTCTTTTTCTGCGCCTGTACCTTTCTAGGGTACTTAGGTCCTATAACTTCGTAAAATAAACTGACCAATCATTTCAGTTCGTTTTCGACATCCACCATGGATAGACCTACGAAAAACGAATTATCTAAAATTTTCGAACTCCAAACTTTGAACGCGTTTTTCTCGGAACGGTGTTTTTCAAAACGGTATCCACTCTCAAAGGCAGAATTTTCAAGCTTTTCATTTCAAATTTTGGGAGAACATTTTTCACGTCATTCTCTATCGACCTATGGAAGCTTTTTTTTTATGAAATCTTCTTATTTTTTTTTACGAAAAACTGTCGAAAAAAGGTCAAATTCTATACGTTTTGTTCAAACCGCCGCCATTTTGTCAAATTTAAAAAAAAAAAAGAAAACCTCCATAGGGAGATAGCGACTTTCCTACAGATTAATAATCTTTTTGAACTTTTTGTTTCAGATCAAAATTGAGGTCGCAATCATGGCCACCATATGTATAGGACCTTTTTTTTTACGATACTTTTCAACAATTAATTAAACTATTGTATACTAAATAAATCAACATAAAAAAATAATTTTGTATTTATCCTGAGTATCTTTATTCATTAAAAAAAAACCAGGACGATTAGTTTATTCCAACCATGAGAAAAAAAATCGCGAAAATTAGGGATTCTTCGGAGGGTCACACTGAGATGATCCCTTAACTACTGCTTCTAAGATTTTTTCCATTGTCTTTAACGTGTTTATAAGTCGGAATTCTTCACACTTTTTTGTATTCATTACCTTCTCTACTGGAATTAGTACTGATTCTTTCCACGATTCCGGGAAGACCCCTATTTCTAATAATATACGTCCCAAATTGTTCCAGTTATCCAACAATAGTTTGGGTGCTATTTTTCCCGCATCTGGTTTGTTTTTTAGCGCGGCACATGTCTTATATAAGTCATTAAATGTCACTAGTCTAAATTTAAAAGTGTTCTCCATTGGTGTGATGTGATTTACATAAGCAATATGTTCAATGGAATCTTGTATGTCTTTTATACTTGTCACAAAATATTCCTTAAACTTTTGAGCAATATCCTTATTCTTATCATATTCGACATTGTTGAATATAACACTTTTAATTATTTTCCTAGGTTGTCCGATTACTAGATTTTTTATTTCTTACCACATTTGTTTCTGTCCAGTTGCTTGGGTTATCTTTTGTCTTATAAATTGATTTTTTGCATAATTAAATTTGCTGTTATATTCATTCCTTATTTCTATGTACCCTGTCCAGTCCTGGTTGTTTTCTGACATCTTTGCTCTTTGGTAATATATAATTTTTTTAGTTTTTATTTGCCTTAGTTCGTTATTGTACCATTTGCTTGTATTGTTGCCAAACTTTCCCCTTCTACCTTATCTAAAAATTCGTTGATTATGTCATTTAGTACACTGTCGAGTCTTTCTACATTGTCATGTAAGTTTCTTGTTTTATCGTATCCTGGATTACTCATAACCAATTTTTGTGCAAATAAATCCCTCCTGTATTTAAATATTTCTATCTTTTGATTATCCTTCTGCCTTTTGTTCTGGTTGATTGTTATTTCTATGGTTTCGTGGTCAGATATCTTTTCGTCCTCTCTGGGTTTAACCTTCATGTTTATCATGTTTGTTATTACGTAGTCGACTAAGGTTTTCGTATTATGTGTTCTTCTTTAATATCCTTCTACAATTTGTTTTAAGCAGTTGTCTTCAAAAATCCTCTGCAACTCCGTTTTGCATTTGTCGTTTTTATTCCAATCTATGTATATTAAAATCTCCGGCAATAACCACATTTTTACTGTTTTCTAAATTGTCATTATGTATGTACATATGAGACCTCGGATATTTGCATAATACCCCTTAACATTGTTTGGTTGCTAATACCCAGCTTTATTCCGTTTTATTTCTTTATATATACCGGGCCTTGAAGACTACCACAACCAATTTCGCGCACTACTTTAGGGCTCTTACACCGATTTTCGCGTCGTACTTTAGCATTTCATTAGTTAGACAATTTAAATGTTGGGAGCTTTAACAAAAACAAGTTTATTTTTCCAATGCTTCTTCAGAACTGACTCTTAGACTTAATACAATTTATAATGTAACCTAAACTTCTACTAATTCCATCGACATTTTCCCATAGGTGATGACCGCTGTGTACACAGGTTGCATATTTTATGTTTCTCACAGAAATAGACCCAGACATTGCGTCAGCAGAATGGCAGCACGTGCAATACTTTGCAGTATGCAATGTGAATTTGCTTTACATTTTTTTGCGTTAACTCGTATCTTCGCCTACACAAATCGAAATAAACAATAAAGAAAAGTAGAGGACGTTAAAATTTTGTTTAAACAAGAGCGACGCGATCAGGAGTTAGTCGCAGTCTTGTTAAGCTAGTATAGACAAACAAAATAATTCAGAGAAAAGAGTGGCCTATGTTTCGAGCAATATATGATAAAATCTGCGTAATGCAATACTAGGAAAGTTAGGTTATTAATAAAGAATTAGAAAAAGAAATTATGTGAAATTAAACACATCCGCTCATTTATCAGCAAATGACGCCTAATAAAAAAATAACAGCGAATAAGGAGAAAAAATTGTCCCATTTACGAACTCTTTCATTTCAATTTCCTCATTACTGTCTTTATTCTCCCCTTAATCGGATTTCATCTTGTTGCGATTTATTCCCTAAACTTACTACGAGCACACAGCTCAGATGTCTGTCGTTTCGCAAGATATCCTTTCGCCAACCAATACCCAGAAACAAATTAGCAATTTTATCCCAATTAGATTTCGCTCTTTTTGTTGTGCCCAACTAATTACCAACAAAAGGATATTTGAAATTTACAGAAAACAATTTGCAGCTGAACACGTTGGATGCAGCAAACAAAATCCTGTTGCCGTTGCATTACACCGATTGTACAACTAATATCCTTGAGAGGGAAATTATTTTCTGTAATTTGTTTCTCTTGTCAACACCTTGATTGTCGGACTACACTGGAGGATGTACTTGAAAAAGAAAAAGGAATAACATTAGAGTATTAGGTTAGATCCTTAAGGATCATTGAAATGGATTCTTGATCACATTTTACGGATCAGAAAATTAAAAAAAAAAAAAAAAACAAATCGAGTATGTTTCTTTTAGTCTCCGCCGAGCGGGTGCACCCAAATGTTTTCTTGGTCCTTGTACCTCTATAATTTTCGGTCATACACATGAAACATATTGGCGTACTTACTTTGTTTTTTGCTTGACACCCGTTGTGACAGTCTTATTTGGGGAGAATTTGGATTAAGGTACTTAGAGCATTCTATGCACAGCAATCCTTATTGGTTTGTTCATAGGTGTAAACTATCGCACATTCATTGTACTTTCGCAGGGGACACCCTTCGACACCTCAACACAACACATGACTGATGCGAATAATGATGTTTACACTTCAGTACGACCTTTTGTGCAACGAAACAAAACAATTGGAACAAGAGGCGTTCTTTTAAAATGTTTCCTTTGAATCGTACTGTGGTAATAGATACAAACACATTGGTGGTGTGTAATGGGAGACGAATTTTTTTGCGATAACCCGAGGTCTTATTTGTTGGATTTTTGAAGGGTTTTAGTTAACGGTTGAATGTACAATACATATTTACTTGTCTTACCACCGATGTCTGAACGCAGTTTATTAGCTAGATGGGAGAAACACAACCTTAACAAAACCGAAACCAATTAGGCTACCTTAAGTGCAAGCTTGCCAACAAGGATCATTGGAAGGGCATCATTTCCGATTGTCTGATAAAATGATATCTACCATACTCGTAGATATTTAAGTCGATTGGAGCAAGCTGTTAAGGTCGGAATTGTTTAATAGAAAGGTTTTACATTTCACCATAACACAGGCAGACTGTTTGATGAATTTGATTTGGAAGTTTCGATGCTTCCACCTACAGACTCGGTTATTAAACCACTCCGTTCTTAATTATTTTAGATAAGTGTCGAAATAAGATTTGACAAGCATGCATATTATTTGTTAAGTGTTAAAAACAACTTGTTAATACTCAATTGTTGATATTGTATGCAGGTACATGCGTGGGTAAAATTAAAAGTTCTCCGCCCGACAATAAAAGACTGCAGTTTTAGTTAAAAAAAATATTTTATTTTTCTACAAAATATCCTTGACTTCAACACATTTGACCTAGCTGTAAGAATATTCATCTACGGAATTCTAAACTATTTCATTCGATGCGAGGCAATTTCCAGAAACAAATTTGTTGAAGTTTGGAGAGATGAAAGATTGAGGGTGTCAAAGTAGAAGATTTTATACCTTTACCCTCATACACAAAGATAACTGATGGTGTTATGGCTTAAACACCAATAACACTGCAGTGCTGTGTCGATACCACACCTTGTTCGACCTATACAGTACGTATCTATATTTGGAGGTAAAAATCACGGTCGTTCGTTAGCGATATTTGAATATGTGATCCAAATAATGTATGTTTCATCAAGCACATATATAATGGTTAAATGTAATTTACCAGATCTCATCTGACATTGATGAATTGGAATTACGACTATATTCCGGATTGTGCTGATACTTCTTCTATTTCCGAACCTCTGTACCTCTGTACTATATCGACAGTGTAACGCTGTAACCTACACTATTAATATAATAGAATTATTATTTTACATTATTCTTCTTCTTAGATGGCGTTACAACTCACTGAGAGCCAGAGCCAATCTTCTCTCATTCACCTATGTTGTGTGCGATTTCTTTTTCACACAAGTGAAACGGGACTTACAGTTTGATGCCGATTTCGAACGTCAAGATCCGAGAAGCCTTTTCAAGTTAAGTGTACTACGGGGGGTTTTGCCAGTACCCCGCCGTGGAGAGAAGCCGCGAAATGAACATTCGATGGCGTTGGTGTTATCGGGATGCGAACTCACTCAGCGTGCCTCAGAGGCCAACACACTACCCACTGTGCCTCGGCGCCTTCATTTTATATTATTATTATTATCATATTTACGTAAAACCTGTAATTTTGTTTATTTTTTTGTTTTAAATTCACTCTTATTAGTACTATTTGACCTGACGAGAGTGTGGCTGGGTATGACATACCCACCCTGTTATTTACATAACTGTATTTCTCACAAATGCATTGTCGTTTCGTGTAGCTGGAGTCAAAGAGATGCGGAAGGAGATATGTAGCGGTGCGTTCGCGCAGTGTTGCACTATCCATCGGTCGAGATACACGTGTGCAAACATCTGTTGGGTACGTAATACCTCGCCACATGGTTAGTGTATGAATTTCATTTTCGTTTTATTTTTTTATATTCAACTTTTTTGTTTAGTTTTTGATTAAAAAAGTATTTCGAAACTAGAGAAAGGCGATTTAGGTCCATGTTGGAGATTCTCCGGTTGAGTCGAGTCGAGAAACTGATCATTGCAGTGAACACTACTTTCAAACTGAGATGGAACAGGAAGTTAGTGATCAAGGCGAAGCTAGGGGAGGTGAAATTGGAGGACAATATTCCACTGTAAGTTCTCAGAACACAGCTTCGTTCGTCTGTTCAAGGGCATGCACCACAATGTGCAACATCTTTCTACACTTTTAATTTAGAGATGTATGCGGGAAAGCAACCTGCAGGACCGTATGCTACGCGACTTTTAATATGATAGAACGATTCAGCCCATATCCCGGCCGAGCCACAATTTGACGTTTGACAACTGCTTTTTAAGTTACGAACTGATGATGCAACTATTAGCTGAGCTTACTTCTACTGGAACTGTTCGGATTAATGCTACACAAAAATACATAAAATTAGTTTAAATAACTTAACTAACCTAAAAAACCTTACTTGCCATATTCGAGCAAGTCTAAAGTGAACAGAGCAACTTAAAATTATGCCTTTTGGCCTCATTATTAACATTTAATAATTAAAACAAATGAACAGTTAAAGCTAAGAAAAATTATATTTTGAAAAAAATTAGCTCGGATCTTACATTGTTAAATTTTTTTTTATTTTAATTTAATTAAGCTAAACCTAGCCTCCACCCTACCTACCCTATCCTACCCTATCCTATGTGAGCCCCTTTAGCAGGATTTTCCTTGAAGAGGCTATAGAAAACAAAATACCGTTGATGTAATCCGCTCCAGCCTCCAAAAACGTTGATGCTGTCAAACGACATCTTTTCGATCTCGGTGTGAAATCGACCTGCTAAATCTGAGGGGATCGAGCTGGAGGAGCGCTACATCACGGTCGTAGAGGAACTGTCGCGTCGTTCTGCTACCTATCCTGGATCAGAGTACATTGATCTAAATAAAAGAATGCTTCTGGTAGGACACAGCCATTAAGGCGAACCCTCTCGTGGTACAAGTAGTTAGGGTATTATGTCCCGAAGATCAGGTTATTATCCGAAGCCAATGCTCTTGCAAGGTGTCTTTGAGAGCTGACATGCTCATCCTCCAGCTTTCGGCTCCATAGAGCAAGACTGGCAGGATGAGGTAGGGTAGAGGTAGAGCATGATTTTGGTCCTGCGAGTGAAGAGTTGCCACCCCAGCTGTTTTTATAAACCGTAATAACAACGGTTGCCCAGGGTGATTCTGCACCGGATTACCACTATTTTGTCGTTGGGTGGCTTTCTTGTAGCCAGTCTTGTGTCTGTCCCGGGATTCCTCGATATCTTTGAGCTGAGATGCTGCACGATTTCCTTTCTTTAGTCGCAGTATTTTCTTTTCCTCCCTTCTTTTGGTGCAGTACTTTTCATGCGCTGTTCTAGTTTTTGGTTCTAGCGCCTTCTGATATGCCTCTTTTTTGCTCACACTTGTCATCATACGGAAGTGGTCAACGGCCTAAGGTAGTTTCAGCTGTTTCCTGTAAGGCTGAGCGGCAGTATGACCAAATGTCGTTGGCATTTATGGCTGACGTAGACATATTACGACTACGAAATTTGTTTTCCTGTATGATCAGTTCCATTTCCTCGTTCGGATAAGATTTCGTGTGTTCAAATTTGGGTGTCTTATGGAACCAGAGACAAATCCTAAGACATTGTCTCTCAAACACCAAATCATTTCATGGGCCTGATCAAGGCCATGATCGTCAAAAAAGCTATCATTTTGAAGGTAGAAGTAATATAATAGAACTCTGATTTCCAGGTTGCGGCGTATGCTGTAAGCCTTATAAACATCTTGGAAGACAGCTCCCAATGTCGCCACCACGAAAAATCGTCATCCAGGACGTCGCTCTCCGGATTAATGCACACTACCCATTCATTGTCTGACGTTTTTGGAAGCTTCCGATCTTAAACGTCATTCTGATTGTTTCTATAATATTTCTACAATTTTATTTATTTGGAACATATTCGCGTTGGAGCTTACCGCAAGAATTCTGCTGTTCCATTACAAACTTACAGATATTCTTTAATTTTATTTTTTTTTTGATCAACCGTCAAAGATTTTCAATCAGTGACCAGTTTCCTGACCTCTGAGTTTTGTCTATGAGAATACCGCCTGGACACGAGTTCGAGTCTACTTTTCTGTCTTTGCAGAGCGTCGATTGTCACGTTTCAGTATACGTTTGGGGTGTTGATCGTAACTAGCCCGGCACACACGCTCTTCAAATTTTTAAGAATTGTGCCGAATTTCGTTCTTCTGGTTTAGCTTTGTTTCGCAAATGAAAAGAATTAAAAAATTGACCGGAGTCATTGCTCTTGCCGCGTGGCTTTGAACCAATTTTATCAGAACATTTTTCATCCGAACCCAAAACACGCCTGAGGTCTATGATCGAATGGCATGTAAAATTGTATTTCAAGTGGTATGGCATTCCTAAAACAACAAGAGATGCAAAATAGAAACTCCCGCAGATGAGAGAATAAAAGGCACCATTCACTCAGGTTCTCTATTTCGACTTCCACGAGCGTCCAAGTCAAAGTACCTCACTCGTGTTCTGTTGCCTATTTTTTCATTAAATTACCAATAAATTAAAAAAATAAAGAAGAATATTTCTTTGCTTAACAAATGCCGACAGCATAAGGGAAAAGAAATTTCTGTGAAGGACAGTAGATACCTAACAATTGTGTAACAGCGGAGCTTTACAATTGGCGCCTAACGTGGGGCTCGGATGCATTACTCTGAGATTAAGAGCCTCATGCTCTGTCGACTAAGCTAGCGGGGCTCTACAATTGTCGGCTAACGAGTGACCCACCATTCGCAGGAGTAAACGTATAACAGTTCTGGTTCGCAGCTGAAAAAATTAATTGCAGCAATTCAAAAACTAGAAACTGTTTAAGACAGAATTCGCAATTGCACAGCCAGGTTTAAAGAGGAACACAAACTCAACCAAATGTCGTTGAGAATTTGATTACCACAATAAATGTTTTAAAAGATGTTTCTCCTTTACTCCTGGGAGAAGGTGCGATTAATTGATGGCAGGGCATACAAGCAAATTTTATGGTACGATGTAATTTCCTTGCTGCGTAATGCTTAATATGGAAGTTTTCGAAGAAAGACATAAGAACCTTCAGATGCTAAGTTTTTGCCTGTCTTACATTTTCTTAGCTTTTATTTTTCATTTATTTTAATTAAGTTATTAATTAAGTCGAAAGACATAGTTTTAAGAACGTACTTCCACCTCAGAGAAGAGGCCTTATAATGTTTGCAAATACCGAAAAAAACAGAATTTGAGAAAAAAGCCATTACACCGACCGAAACGTCTATTTATTTTTTTTATTACATTTTTATTTTCACCTTTGCTTAGAACTACTTTAAAATAGACAAAAACGGTTAAATCTATTGACAGAACGATTAAAACTAACTTACTGGCCCCACACGGACACTCTAAGCTATATTAGAATACAATTGAATTGCCTTTCGGCCCCATAATAATTAGAATCAAACAGCCAGAAAACGCTAAGAAAATTTAGAAAAACTTAGCCTAGGAATTCATTTTTATTTATGCTTAAAACCTAAATCTACCCTAAACGACTACCTTACATTATATACAAGCTAACTTAAAGTAACTTAACTAAAATACATATTACTAAAAGGTCCGCCATCTAACGTTTTTTTTTTCAAGTAGTGCTTATTTCGTGAATAAACACTTAGCTCATGTCTGATTTGACAGATAATTAGTTTTATCCTTCCGCTGAACGAATATGGTTGTGTATACGCTTGAACAACGCTGGGAAATATTGCGACATTACTTTGAAAATCATGGTAATGTTGCAGAATGTGTGCGAAAATTGCGTACGGATTTTGGAAGAGGAGAAGCACCGTCAGCTCCGTATGTTCGTTATCTTGTGAAAAAAGTGAAAGAAACTGGCATCCTCATCGATAAACCAAAGCGTGAAAAGCCAAAAACAGTGCGTACACCCGAGAATATTGCTGCTGCGGCACCCAAAACGAGCCACTGTTTGGTGCGGATTTTGGTCCAGAGGCATAATTGGGTCATTTTTCTTCGAAAATGAGCCCATGAGCGTTACAGTCAATGGCGATCGTTATCGGACCATGTTGAACGAATTTTTGTTCACAAAAATTGAAGAGGAGGATATTGGCAACATTTGGTTTCAACAGGACGGCGCTACGTGCCACACAGCCGAAGCTACACTCGATGTTTTGCGCCCTGTTTTTGAAGATCGCATTATCAGCCGCAGAGCTGATGTCGTTTGGCCACCTCGTGACGGATATTCTGTTTCAAACGCGGCAGGGAAATCGGTTTATTAGCGTAAACTTTAGATTTAAGATAACCCCACAGAATAAAATCCATACGGGTTAAGTCTGGGCTGCGTAGAGGCCAATTTATGTCACCTCTCCTGGAGATCAATTTGCCAGGGAAAATTTCACGAACTCATGGTAGCGACGAAGTCAAGCCTCTTGCTGGTATCTCGGGGCTTTAATTCTTGCACCAATTGAATTTTATAGGGATGCAGTTTTAGGTCTTTGTGTAAAATGCGGTGTAATGATGACATATGCACATTTAAAGCACTTGCGCGCTTCCGAATCGAAAGGTCGGGATCGCTACGAACAGACTGATTAACATTCTCCACGTTTTCTACCGTTCTCGATGACCTTGGCCGCCCAGATTTTGGTTTTTCTAGTGTTGAACCAGTCTCTTCAAACTTTTTTACCCATTTTCGAATGAGAGGAATGCTTGGTGCATCATTTAAATGGCGTAAATTTCGAATATTGCAGAATTTTCTACGCACCACAGTCGCCGAAACACCATTTTTGTAAAACTCTCGCACGCACAACGCGCGGTCTGCACCCGAGAAACGCTCCATAGTGACTGAATTCCCAAGAGCCAGGCTACCGATTGACATACCACTCGCGCCCCTCGGATTCGTTGGGTTCACGCAATAAGTTAAACAAATATAAACTTTCTTTTGAGACACCTTGTATTTGGAAACCGTTTACGCCCTAGCATTGTCAAAAACTACTGACTACTGCATACAAATATGCATCGACTCTCTTGAGAAAAACGGAGTACTGTAAGATTCGGAACAAAAAGTCTGGACTTCGCAGATGAAACTGTACTCGTAGTCAACAGCCATTCCGAGCTATCGATATTCATGCTGTGAGCAAAAGAATCCATTCTGATTATAGGAAGATTCGGTGCCAACCTTCCTCCATAAAGTAAATTAAAGCTTTTCTGATGTAGTTCAATCACCACGAACCCATTTCACTACTTTCTGCCACACCAAACCGTATGTTTAATTAATGCTCATCATGTTGGCCTGTCCATGAAACAACAAGCATTGTACAAGAAATAATTTGTAACTTACAACTAGAGTTTCTGTACTTCAAAACAACAAAGAGAACTTGCAAGATAATAATTCTTAAAACTGTCTTTAACAAATGGGAATTTTGGAGAATTTCCCACTTTCTCTAACTCGGAACAACAATTGTGAGCATGTTTAAGAAAAAAATGTTAAATTGTTGGCAAAATATATTGAATGAATTCGATATTGTTGAATGACATAGTTTTCCTCTTTAATGAGGTCTGTTTAAACATTTCGGATTTTGTATTCTGCCGTAATATTCCAGAAAGGAACTTCATAAATGATTTGATAAATTTCTAAGAATAAACCTCCAATATTTGCACAAGAACTTTTTCAAAATTAAACTAGGCTTTCACATATACATAAATGCAGTCGCATATTAGAGAGAGACATATTTTTAAAATATTTCTCCAAGTTTCAATTTTGTTTTCTTTTATTATATTAATGGCCAAAGCACCTAAGAGACTCTTTATTATCACGAATTTTAACGAAGACGAATAATTTGTCTGTGGCACTCATTTTCCTTCGCATTGTGCAGCTGTGTCACAATCACTTGTTAAACTGACTTAACAAATCTAGGGAAATTTTAATTTTAACAAATTTTAACAATTTTAACAATGAATGTTTTCTTATAAACTTTACTTGTTGAATATACTTTGAAAACAATTGTGGGTTTTTATGTTAAAGTTTTTTTCGTGATATAAGGCCCTGATCATGAAACAAGGGGCTCAAGTCGACGACAACGTGTCAGCTATTTCAAACCAACCTGAACCAACAACCGGTTGTTGTTATCGGCGGCTTATTAAAAACTTAATTGACATATCGAGGTCACTTAATAAATAAATAATTTTAGATGCTAGAAACCCTTCTCACCACAGAACTAATGACTCTAATCTAATCTAATGACCTCGAACCATATAGTTTAACCAGTTAACTGTTTATGACGAATATATTTGTCATGAAAAAATTGTAAAATGTTGTGTTATTTTTATTTTTATTTTGTGTTTTCGTCATGCGTCTTCAATAGTGACCATTTATTTTTGATGTTTCTGGTTCCTACTAATTTTAATATAAATAAATAAACGTATATATACATGAAATATGTAAATAACGAAATAAAAATATTAAAGTCACATGTTAGGTCACATTTTCCAACAAAGTCGAAACAGTTAACTGGTTAAAAACCAGCAATTTATTTATCGGTGCAGTTCTGTCCAAAAGGAGAAAACTGAAGGGCCCCCAACTAATACGCGCGGTGGAGAGTAAAGCAAGGAAGGGGGAGAGGTTGTTCTTCGAAGGAGGATGAACACCTAGATAGGATTCGAGAGATTCTACTGAATTTGTCGCGTGGGCTGTAGTTCACAGTAACTTCTTTGTTTCCCTGTAATTAAGGTGTTATGATGGAAATGCACACACACAGTATGAATTTTGAAGTGATCTTATACTGCGAGTGTTATGCCTTCGTCAGCATTCTTTTATCATCTCTCATTCACAATTGTTCATTTATGATAATTCGTATATGAATTTTTTAACAAACCTAGCCCATATGTTCGAAAAGTCATTCTAAATCAAACGTTGAAACATCTACATTTGACACTATTACCTCCAATACCTAAAGATTATTTCCCAAAATTCTACGGGCACCCATACGAATCGTGAGAACAAAGGCAAGCAAATCATTGTCGAACATTTCCATTTTATCTAACTCCATGCGTCATCCTCGCCTAGCAACTTAACACAAAAAGGGAAAAAAAAACAAAAAACCATTTTTTCATCTTACCTAAATATTCAGTCCATTTAGCCTGCGGCTAAGGGTGTAGGTTGCTCACATTGTGGGGGGTGTTTTGATAAAAACAAATTTCAAATTACATTTCAATTTGTGACAACCCTTGTTGACTCCGGGCTACACAAATACATTGAAACATAAAGTTGACGCGCACACTTTTGGCCACGGTTACAAGATCCATTGTCCAAGAGAATGAGTAAATGAAAAGATATGGGAATCGAAATCAAAAACCGTCGAACAAATCACAGGAATAGGGATGTAACTTTCACATATGTATTCTCATTAAGTCATACTCAATAGTGTATAGGTAGTTGACACAATCTGACGGGCAAGAGTGATTTGAGACTGCAGTGTTAGATTTAATCTATGGTTATGCTTTTGACAGCAACATTCAGATTCTTATTAACCTAATTATATACTTTCATCCACATTGCCCGATATTCTGTTTTAGTTTGTGTTGTTGTTTATACGTATATTATATTATAATTAAATGATTTTTCTTAAAAATACAGGGCCTGTTCTTGTCACATCCGGTGCCCCAACATAAGCTGGTTACTTGTTATTATCTTCTTGTTTAGTTATTGTTCCATGTCATGTTTATTTATTTGTTTATTTATTTATTTGTTTATTTACTTATTTATTTGTTTATTTATTTATTTATTTATTTAATTATTTATATCATTTTAATATTATTATTATTTTTATTTTTTATTTTTTTTTTTTATTTTTTTTTTTATTTTGTTTGTTACATGAGAGGTTTTTACTTATCATTTTCCTCTCGACTTACGATTTTTGTTTTCTTTTCATCTTGATTAATGTCCAAAAAAAAATAATTATTTAGATGTAAGACTAAGTCACAACTCTGTAAATTGAGCAATTACGATGAAAATGTATATATATTTAAAAAGATAATAAATTGAAACTAAAAAAAAAAAAAAAAAAAAAAAAAAAATTTATGATTCTTTTCCCGTTTTTTTTTTTTGGAATAAAACATGTGTCAGCACAATTTATTCCAAAATTACCAAATTTTCATTACAAGCACCATCGCATGACGTTTAACGAAGTTAATGACGTGAACGACGATTTAGGTTTGCTAAAAAGGGTCATCACTGGTGCTGAAGCATGGGTATATGGTTTTAATGTTGAATCCAAAGGCCAAACATATCAATGGAAGCGACCAGAAGAGCCATGACCGAAAAGAACCAAGTTTGATCAAATTTGAAAGTTTTGCTCACTGTTTTCTTCGATTACAACGACGTAGTTCATCATGAGTCCTTGCCGGAAGATCGTACGATAAATTAGAAATATTACCTTGACGTTATGCGCTTCATCATTCATCGTTGCTTGTGCGTTATTTTTGGCCGAAAACAGTAAGTACCACGATCATACCTCAGCCACCTGCAACTTTTTCCCTTCTCAAAACTGAAATGACCCGTGAAAGGACAGAGATTTGCCACGATTAGGAGATAAACATCTCGAAGAGATCAAAAAGCGCATATCAGAAATTCTTTGAGAATTGGAAAAAGCGCGTCGCAAGTGTATCTTAAGGGGATGGCTTTGAAGAGGACAAAATAGATATTAATGAATAAGTAATTATTTTTCGAGAAAATAATTATTAATTTTTAAACAACTTCGTATGACTGCTAGTTTTAACATGTCAAATAACTTTCCATGTGGTAGAAAATTCGTGTACAGTTTTACTATTTGGCTTAAGGCATACTCGTATATTCAACAATTTTATAATAATCTGCGTCTTGAACAGAAGAAATATATATATGTATTAATTAAAATAAGGGTGTTAGCTTATAACTTAATCCTTCAAGATCGGAAACAAGAAGGAATAACACCAAAAAAAATAACGACAAGATGCCAAATATATTAATAATTCTACTTCCAGGCAGAATATTTCATTCATCTTGAACGATGACCAGCAAATATCTCGCGCCGGACGTAAATAAATTGAGTTTTACTTACTTTGACTTAAAGCATTAAAAACTGCGAAGCTTTTGTCAGCTTAGCTCCTAAATTTTATAAACAAAATGCAAGCACGATTGATGATGGATAAAATTCGCTGTAAGGAGTCGACTGTTGTTTAGATAAAAGATAGAATTCTAGTGTTGATATCTTGTGCGCTTGATCTGTTCGCTATTTTCCAGAGCCTGAAGTCTTAGAACCTTACGAGATTTTATTTTTTCCTCGCATTCTTCGTTAATCCAAGGCTTTCCTTTTGGGATGTTTTTTGCTTTCGTTGCCTCCGTTACAACACTTTTTATTGTTGACTTGCCTGTCTTGTTTCATCGTTAGTTTCTATGCCATCTAGTAGGACAAGTCGGTTATTAATTTCGTCGTATTGATGTTGCATCCGAGAATCCTTCTAAACGTTGACTTTTTTTTCACTTTGCTGTGAGCCGCTTCTGAATCGCAGTCTGCTCCTCCGTATGCTTAAACGTCTAGTACATTGGTATGGTGTCTTCTAAAGGCTGTCCAGCGGGAAATTTTCAATTTTAAATTTCAAATATTCGCAAACAGTAAGAGTGACAAGTGAAAATGGTTACGGTTCGCCGGCAATTTTGCTCCTATTACAACGTCGATACTAAAAAGAAATAACGTAAGTTAATCATTAAACTACTATAATTTCTTTCTTTCACATATCCTCTTAAGATTAAAGCAAGTATTGTAAAATTTTGTTCTGAAGATTCGTGTAAAATCTAAAATAAAAATCTTATATTAAAAGAAAATTTAAAATCAATCAACTAACCTTTAACTGCAACAAAAACAAACAATGGGCACACTATTAACATCACCATATGGTTTACACTCACCATCATAACCATCAAAACAATGATATCTTAATGCTTCTCTAGCCTGTACAAGAAGATCATGGAGCAGGGTGAGGTAATCCGTGGCACTATTACCAATATGCAGGAGAGGCATATTAAAAAGAATCTTTCGTTTAAAACCATTAACGAATTTACATTATCCCAAAACGACGGTATGGTGTGCCTTTTCTGCCCGATGGATAATTGGCCCTTATTTTTTAACCAACAAGAGACAGTCACTGTTGAAGTATATCGCCGAATGATGGACCAGTTTCTGTTGCTGCAACTGCAGCTGTTTCTCGGGTACAACCACAGAACGCTATTTCAGCGGGACAGTGCAACATCACACATGGCTATGATCTCGATAGAGACGATGAAGGCAATTTTCCAGAACAAATTGATCAGCAATTATTCGTATTTCGAATTTTCGTAGTCTTTATTCGTATATACAAGAAAAAAGTTAACAATTTAACATACAATTTTTTGTAATGACATTTATATATATTGATAAGTTGTTTATTTATTTTAATTATTGCAAATTAATCATAAGGCCGAAAGGCATAATCTTAAATTGTTCTGTTTGCTTTAGAGTGTCCGTATAGGGCCAGTAAGGTATTTTATGTTAGTTGTTATGTAAGCTAGTTTTAAGCATTTTTGTCTAGGGTAAGTGTGTTCTTAATATATAAAAACAAAAATGAAATAAATAAAAAAATAAAAAAAATAAAAAAATAATGGAGATGATGCCACATTTTGTTGTAGTAATTGTTGCTTTGTGCGGGGCGTACCAAGTTTAATAGAATAGAAGGTAACTTTTAAACATTCTGGTAAACGGATAAGGAAAAAACTAATCTTGCAATAAAATTTAGTGAGCTGCGTAAATCGTTTGGACTTGCTAGATATCCACCTCTCATAAAAAATACCTTCCGAACTTTGAAATAAAATAAATGTCACAGAGGAAGATTTTCCGGGTCCTTAATAGATTCATTGTGTGAGGTACGGTGAGAACTAGAAACACTTCGTATTGCAGATTTTTGGGAGACACTTAATTGCTGCAGTTTATTAAAGTAAGCGACACCCCAGCTATAGAGATCATCTTGCATTTTCGAACTAAACCATAATAAACTGTGATTATAATATTAAGAGAGTTGTACTTTCTAAAAAAGACAGCGAGTAGTGGAAAGAAGATATTTTTTTTAAAGAAAAAATGTGTTTTGACGATTTTTTGATCTATGGTGATACCAAGATGGTTAGGTTAGGTTAGGTTAGAAGCAGCCATTACTGCAGTTAGCGTTTCTATTGAAAGTTTTATCAGTTTGGAATGTTCACTGGTTGTTTAGCAAGTCGTGACACGCACAGTCAGGAGAATGAAATACGACATCGATATCGATATCGATACGATACGATAATTGTTCATTCATTTGTCCGCTTTGGTCTTTCTAGTGTTAAGCTACTTCCAATTTTTATGTACTCCACTCTATCTTTAAGATAAGACTCAAACCATTTGTGTAAGTTAACACGATCCCCGCAAATTGACCAACATGACACCATATGGCACCGGCCACAGCATCCACAGACTCATGATCACGGCATCCACAGACTCATGAGCACGCCGGATACCCAACACCATGCACTTCCCATCAGCACCATTCATCACCATTATCTTCTACCCACGCTTTCCGACACCTGCACTTGCACCTGGCACCGGCGTGCATTCCAACACGTCCAACAATAGAATTAGAACTAGGTTAAGTTTAGTTTGCATTGAACGTCGAAATAAAGATGTGCTTCTCCTCCCAAAAATATTTTTTTTAATTAAATAACCAATAAAAAAGTTATCTTATATGAATCCTCTGAATTCGGCCTTACATAATTTATCCAAGAGAATTACATGATCGACTATGCAAACGCCTAAGTTATATCCACGAAAAAGCCAGCACAAAATAGGTTGTTATCAAATTCTTTATATAAAATAGAGCAAAAGTCCTAAAAACCGAATTGCATGGAATTAAAAAAGTCTATTTAGTGCAGATATAGGCTAAAATTCTGTTTTTAATTATTTTTTCAAAACCAAAACTAAGGTCTTATTTTCATCGAATGCGAACTTGGAAGTGTTTTCTTAAACATAGAATCGGTAGAAAACTGTAACTTGGGAGTTGTTATTGACAAAAAATTAACTAGAAATCACATGCGGCGGAATTAAGAAAGTATATGTTGTCCGTCACGCGAAATATATTTATGCTACAACATTATTGCTCACAAAAGCTCTTAATATAATACGGACTTGTTCACTCGAAATTGCAGTATGGCATTTCCAGCTGGGGAAGTGCTTATTCTAACACCCTTGAGCCCATAGAAAGATAGATTTAGTAGAAGCTGGCCGCTGTTTCATCACCTCCATGTTTTACTGTTAAGACATCTTTATGTTTTTAAAGTACTAAAAGTCTTTTTAATGCGTAGTGGTTACTCTTTCTCTCTAAGGTGTTCAAACACATATAGCTTGAGAACAAATAATAAGGACTTCGGTAACATACCAGCTTTACTCTAAACTTCACCACTCGAATTTTTTTACTGCATCTGCACCTAAACTGTTTAATAAACTACCATACGAATTAAGAATTTTAAATGTTCCTACCCTGTTTAAAGTTGAAAAATGGCTTTTTACAATGGAGAGCTCAGAAGTCAAAAACCTTCTAAATAATGTAGAATAGTCAACCATTATTATTTTTGTTTGTTTCTTTTTTCGAATACAATGTGTATTAAGTAATGTTTATTGATTATGTTTGTTGTATTCACTCATAGTTCACCAGTCACACTCATTTTTGCAAATCTTAAATCTTATATCGATAACCCCCAAAACCAAATAAAATTGGTGTAATTTGTTGAAAAAGTCATTCAGTTGCTTTATGACTACAGAATTGACGCAACAGTATTCTTTTTAAAATCATTTTTATGATTGTATGCAATTTATTTAATGTAACTTTGAGATATGTATCTAAAATGAAGTCAAAAACCATGTAAGCTTTATGAAATTGGAAACGAAAATCATAAAGCATAATAATAATAGAAAAGATGCGAATCCAAGGTAATATTCCCTGGGGAAGTGCTGTTACGCAGGAAATCGTACACCTGGAAAAACCACTAAAACACTAAGTTTTCTTTAGTTTTAAATTCATTTTTATTCATAGTTTCTTAGATCTATCTTATCGTCCGGAAATCCCCGTTCCATTCCACGGAATTGCGATCCACGTGGAAGATTAGCGGTACCGCCAATCTATCCTAGATCAGCCCACATCTATGTATCTAAATGGAAGAATGCTTCTGGCGGGACAAAGCCGTTAAGGCGCATTCTCTCGCGATGAAAATCATTGGGGTAGTAAGCCCCGGAGATCAGGCTATTGCCCGAAGTTATTGCTCTCGCAACGTTGCCTCGAATCAGTTTGATTAAGAATTTATCAACCCGTACAATCCTGATCATATTGTATAGACCCTCGTTCGGGTAAAATTTCGTGTACTCAAATTCGGGTGTCCTTATAACCCAAGAGAAATTCTGAGACATTGTCTCTCAAACACCCAAATCTTTTCTATTAAGCTAGCTCTCACATTGAACCACACAAGACATCCATAAGCAATCATGGGCCATGCAGCAAATTACCTTTACTCTCACCAAAGCAACATCTATGTATGTACATATATGTTTGTCAAAATATAGATACTGATCTAGCCAGATTCTAAGGTATCTGACTACACTTTGTTTCGCCAGTGGACGCCCGTCCGGTTCAAGAATTGAGAACCTGCGTCAATTTTTTCTAGTGTCTCGATAGGCCCTAGACAAAGGCGTTCTGAACAAATTAGTTTCTGATTTCTGGCAATTGATTTTCAACTTCCAGTCATGCTGCTGAATTTTTTCGAAGTCACGCTGCAAGAGAGTAAAAATGACGTCGATCATTTGACCTGATCTGTACGCAATTAAATCATCCACATACGCTATTGAATGGTGAAGAGAAGCTATCAAATAACTGAAGTAAATGTTGAAAAGAATCGGCGAGTGCACCGTACCCTGTTGCAGTCCGTTGTTAATATCAAATGTTTGGGTAGAAGTCACGTTGGCAATTTTCACTACGAACTTTCTATCGGTTAACATGTCAAAAATTATCAAAACAATCAGACAGGCACCCGTGCGTTGGTTCTTTTATTTGTTCCATTGGATATCCGACGCGAGTTTCAACGCAAAATGAATAATATTATGCCCCGCTCTGAAACCGAACTGGTTATCCGGAATAATTGTATTGTCCTCAACCCATTTAGACAGGGCTCTATGCACCATTTGGAAGGAGACTTACCGACCGAAGATTTGATGGGTTAGAGGTATCTTTACCCCTCTTGGGTATTGTTTGCTCCACCGCTGTCTTCTAATCCACCGGATAATAAGCATTATTCAGTGAATTGTTGAACAGAATGGTGTACGTCTCGACAGCCACTGGGGGGAGATTCCTGAGCACAACATTAGATATTCCGTCTCGGAGATCATCTGGAGATCTCTCGTCGAAATAAACAAGGTGTTCGCATTTGGTGACGGCATTATTTGCCAAGAAATCATCGAACCTGATAAAACCAAGATTCTCGGATCGCCAATGATCGATATTATTTCTAAGGTAGGAGTGATGATGAAGAACTCTGTTTGCCAATTCGTGGTTTGGGGGAATGCTATCATTCACCTTATACACTTTCTGAAAGACAGCTCACACTGTCGCCACCTTCTCCTGAGAATCCTCGATCACGAAGAAATCATCACCCAAGCCGGCGCTTCTTGAATCAATGCTGACTGTTCGTAAAAGATGTTCATTGTCTGACATTCTCGGAAGCTTCAGATCCTGAATTTCATTTTGATTGTTTCTACGAAATATTTTATTTATTTGCGGGAACATTCTCGCGCTGTTGGAATATATAGCACGAATTCTGTTGTTCCAATACAAACTTACAGATATTCTGTAATTCTCTTTGATCAACTGTTGGATATTTTTAATCAGTGACTTCAGTGTCCTGACCTCCGAGTTTGACTCTTGTCAGGAGTCTACTTTTTTGTCTGTGCAGTGCTTCGATTGTGGCGTTTTAGTACACGTCTGTAGTATCGTTATGTTGTTGGCGTGGTATTGTACTATCCGTCTTCTGCTTAATTATATTGTCCATTTGTTTGAGGTACCTGTCAATCTCGTAGTTTGACAGGTTTCTATTGCACAGTGGACAGGAGGCGCTCGAAAGGGAATTAGCAAAGCGTGGCCAACGCGCCCTATTGTAAACGTAGGTGTGTGTTTGGTCATACTCGGCCATTTCCGCAAACTCGTCAAGTACTGTGATCATGGTACATAATCTGAAATGGTCACTGGCGTACACCATGATCCGTAGACAGTTAATAAAACGTTCGTTTGAGTCTGCCAGTCTCAGTAGAGAGTATATCAGCATGAGATCCAAATAGGAGCCGCTCCTAGGATACGACAGATCATCTGTTGCAAGCAACTTGACTATATTCAATGTTGTGAAGAACCCATCAATGACTTAGCAGGCTCCCCTTAGTGTTGGGAATGTTATTTCTCCAATGGCATGGGTTGAGGTGCTTCAGGTGCATACGCCACTAAAATGTACATTTTTTGTTCAGTACGGAGAGGAATGCACAATGCAGACTTCTTGCACCTGGAACCTCCGCACTTCACCGCTATATATAATTTTATGTTTTTTATTATTTTTTATGAAGATCGCAGTTCCCCTTTCTTCAAATTATTTTGTAGGAACTGTGTCAAATTTTGTGCTTCTGGTTTAGCTTTGTTTAGCTAACCAAAAGTACATCGGTTGAAAAGCACGTCTCATCGTTCGATCCTTATCAGTGAATTAACATTCACCTTCAAGGGCCTCTCCACCAGCGTACCCATTACGAACGTACGTGCGCTAAGCCCCCAGATAGCCCCCCAAGCAGATATCGTCTACACGGCTCGCCTGCTCACGGATCTGTTATTGGAGCTGCCCTTGGATAGCGAGCAAGATCGAACAGATATAAACCTCGACCTCCGGTGCCTTAGAGACGAGCACTGGGGCTTTAGGAACAGCCAGTGGCCTTTGTACGGTCTTTCCCGAACCTGCCGCCATTGGGGCGTAAGTCAACTGCGGTGTGACGGCTGGTGTTTGGAAGCGACCCGAGAAACGCCTCTCCTCGACCTTCTGCTTACGGGCCAGGCTTTCTTTCTTGATGTCCTGGAATTTCGGACATTCCCGATAGTTTGCAAGGTGTCCTTAGCCTTTCCAGCTTGCTGCTGGGTGTGAGCTGCACGAGGAAAAAAGGGTATCACCCGCTTCTTCCGTCGGGCGCTTGCCGTTGAGAATTACTTAGCCCCCACGAATTTGAGGTCACCGCTCTCAAACACTTTGAGCTCTGAGAACATTTCCTCGGGGTCTGTTACTGACTCCACGCCTTTGAGGAGCATAGTCTGCAACCTCTCAGCCTTCGGTGTGAAGGATAAAAACTCCATTGTGCACTGCTTCAATAAGCTTTTGATCCGCTTATGCTACTCCAGTGTCTTGCACTGAACAGCATAGCGTTTCTGGCATTTAAGTTGAAAATTACCTTCACCAATACCATACTTACAGAGATCGATGGTCTCTCGTAGGGCTATGGTATAAGTAAAGATGGGTGGCACCTTCTCCTTTTTAGGGGGTTGTTGTTGCTGCTGTTTCTACTGCTGTGGCTGTTGTTGTTGCTGCTGCTTCTTCTGCGGCTGCTGCTGAGACTGCTGCTGTTTCTGCTGCTGTGGCTGTTGTTGTTGCTTTTGATGTGAAGTGGCTGTTGCCTGCCCTCTCTCCTTCTGCTGCATCTCCTTGAGCCTATCGACTGCGGCCTGCAGCTTGGCGCATAGGGTCCGTTTATCCTCCTCAAATACGCTACACTCTTACTCCGTAGCCGAACTTGAAAGGGCGGCGGAGGGGTTGTTGTCTCCATACCACCGGAGAGGTAGGCAATATTCTCTTCCACGGGGATCACTGTTTTTTTTTTGTCGTTGATGTTGTCCAGCTGCTTTGGATGTCGATGATGTTGGGGATGGCGCCCCATTCCTTCTTTCGACCTGCAGTTTTCGAAGTAGTGAGGCAGGAATGCCTCTGCGCTTTTTCATGACGGCGGCCGGTGTTGCGAAATCAGTTGATAAATCATCCGATTCCGACTCTGTGTGACGAATGGGTCTTTCCCCGCCGTATCCCGACATCTCTTCGCGCAACTGCTGCTACCACTGTTACACTGCACTGGTCTGTGATCAACTAGACTGAGAACCTTATCACCGTGCTTATATTAGATTTTTCGAAACTATGGCCAAGCGCGCACTTGAAATTGTTCAAATTTTTAGTTTTTCGATTTTTGATTTTTAATTTTTTTATTCTTTTTTAGTCTTTGCTCCTGCTCGCACAGCCTACTGAGTGAGAATGATATCTTTATCTTTATCTTCGTAGAACAGAGTGCATTCAGAAGTACATACATAGGTATATATAGAGGGGGCCCTGGATTTTGGCCACCGGCATTCAGTCGTTGTAAAATACTACGTTTGCTACGTTCTGCACAATTTTGTTTTTTCAATTACTTTTCAAGTATATATGATCTCCTTTGGATAGTTCCCATCCGGAGATCCGATCGGGGACTAGTTTTCCTCCAGAATATTTTGCCCAAAAAAGACCAGACTTATTTAATACCCAGGTAGGTAACCATTTTTGATGTTGTTTTAAGTGTGGTGTTGTTATGGTGTATGATATAGTGATGATGACACTTAACGAACTCGCAGAAATATTAGCGTTATATAATCACATGTGTGAATATTTATAATCACTCACCAAATTGTGACGAAGTCCACGCTATTCCACAGAGAAGTTTAACAACATATCGAATGGGTGTAACGGTCACACCTCCAAGGAAAAGTCACAATTTGCAATCGTTATTAGCATATAAATCTGAAGTAAAACATTCATGAACATACAATAAATTGTATCCATAGAATTCACAAATGTTGCTGAAACAGTTTTGCCGCAATGCCTCGACCCACGGCTGATATGATTGCTGAAATCTCAAAGAGGTAAGGGTAAGTGAAATGATGTCATAATGACATTTTCATATTTTTCCTCATATATGGGCGTAGTTGTTCAAGACCTTTGGCATTCTGCACGGAATATCAAATTTCAAATAAAGTGGGTTCTCTGTAAACTTGCATGAGTTGAAAGGGATACATGGAGGATGACGTAAAATAGATATGAAGCCCGTAATTAAAGAGCCAAGTGTGTGTATATAATTTTTTATACTGACGATTTGAGAGTACGTTGAAATGTTAACGAGTGTCTCGGTCATTAGGTTCATATTTAAAAATGCAGTCAGGTTTGCCATTATGTACAAACATTAATTTGATGCATAGTTTGACTAAACGAATAAAATACTAACGTGGATAGATTATCTCGTTCCCACAATATGTATCAAAAGTTTGCATCTAAGTCAATTTACTCACTGTATTTAAGTTGCAGAAAAGAAGTTTGTTCGTGTAACTAACAGTTTCTCGCATAAACATATAAAATAAAACTAAAGCCGCATCATCCTTTGATATCTACAAATTAGTGCACTTATAGATAATGCGCAAAATGAAATTTCCGATTTTAATTTGCATTGCAGGCGCAATTATTTTTTTTAATAGGAACTGCTTATCATGCCATCGATGGCTCAATATCCGACGCTCCTTTAATACATGTATAATTCAAAACAAAACTCGATCTTCAAAAAAGTAAGTCTAAAATGAATATGAAATAGTGCAAGAAGTTCGATTTTCACGGCTAAGGATCGCTATACTTTCGTTTGTGATGGTGTACCCACAAGAATTGGGGGACGAATTCAAAATCAAATTTTTCAGAAAGAATATTGTGTTGAACGTAAAGAAAGTAGTATTCTAAAACAACCGGATGTCGAAGGCCAAAATCCGAGGGCCCCGATATAGCTTACACTTCTGAACGTATGTGCATTATCCTACAGATAATAAAGACAGGGATGCAAAGGATGTTTAATGAATTTTACGTTGAAAATCGTACTCGGGGATTTTTAGACGAAAATAGGAAAAAGGACAAGAAGAGGACATATGTCCATGCCTCTTCGAACGATAATGGTCTTAGAATAATGAGTTTCGCCATACTCTAGCATAAGAGAATACCCAAGGCTACAAATTAATTAACGCGCAACCAAATTGATCACTTCCTGATGGATAGTAAACACCTAACCAACGAACTATGTAAATATCAAAGTATACAGAGGAGCGGATTGCGAATCGGACCACATTATAATCATCGACGAAATCGAATGCCGAATCTAAAAGCACAGAAGCAGAACACAGGAATATTTAAAAAAATTCAACGTTGAAAAGTCCTGTACCAATATTAGAATGAAAAAAATAATCGGTTTGCCAATTTGAAGCAATCCAATGACTTAAAGATAACAATACCATCGAAACTAGTAAAATATGCTGCAGATGAATTGACGGAGAAGTTACATGAGCCCAGCGTAAATACATTGAACAATCCCGAGTAAAGTCCTTATATAAAAGGTACACGGAGCACCTATGCAACAATTACCGAGGTTTATCACTACTATCATTTTGTTCAAATATTCTTTTAAAGAGGCTGACGTCAAACGCTTAAGGGAATCTTTAAAAAGTTGGTAACACTAATACAAATAAATTTTTTTTATTTCTTTTTTTTACAATTTTTAGAACTGTCTTATGCTAGACAAAAATGCACTAACATAAAATATTGGTTTGCACCACATGAAATGTCAGATTTTGTAGAATATAAAGCCAATATTATTTTTCCGTACATTTTTATTTAATCTAAATTGGATCCGTTGGCTATCTATGACATTGTTCCAACGTGATATAAGGTAAAATATTTTCCGTAGAAATATTGATTTTTTGAGACAATGAAATCTTCAAAGGCTTTGATGACTTCTACTCGGTTCCGGAAGACCTTCTGCCGCAAAAAAGATAGGAGTCCGTTGGGGAAATATCAGGACAGTACGGAGGGTGCGGAAGAACTTCAAGTCCCAACTGCAAGGGTTTTTGCACCGTTACTTGAGAGGTATGAGTTTAGCATTCTCAAGCAAAGGGATCGGACCGTGGTTATTGGCCGACGCAAGCTGCTTTTCAGCCAATTTGGCATGCAATATGTCGATTTCCTTACAATATTTGATAGCGCCTATCGTTCCTCCTCGTTGAAGAAATGAAAACTGATTGGTCCACCAAATTTTCATCATAATCTTTTCTGGGTGAAGTTCGGGCTTGGGGGTGAGTTTTGGTTTTTCATCTGCATCCAACCACTGCCCAGGTCTTTTACGGCTATCTTACAGAATCCACTTTTCATCACAGATGAATATCCGGTGCAGGAACGGTTCAGTGTGGTTTCTTAATCCAAGATTTCTAGGCGCCGTAGTTTTGAGGACTCCTTTTGTTCATGGGGTACCCACTTATCGAGTTTCTTTCACTTTCCCATAAGAAAGTGACTTATTGTCATTGGGGATATTCCCATGCTTTGTGCAATCTTTGTACACTCATGACATTGAGGCTTTTGAAGAGTTATCAACGATGCTCTGAACTACCGAGTTTTAAATAGCCGGTGATAATAATGAAAGTAAGTTTAATCTTTACCCTTAAAAAATGTTTGACAAATTGGTGTAGGTACATGGGAATCAAAAAAGGAAGTGAAATATTGTAAGGCAGTATACATAGTGCTTGCGAAATTGGCTGAATAAGAGTTGTATTGGCAAATAAGCATGGTCCCATTCTACATATTGCTTGAATGTCCTTGACCCTATACATCATGCCTAACCTCTCAACTGCTACAGTTGGAATTGGAGATTTTTTCGTATTTACGGTGCTTTAGGTGGCCGAATTTATTCTGAAGGTCAGAAAAATATTAATTCAACACCCTCCGCAATTGATGACTTTCATTGATTGAAGTTTATCCTGAGACATAACTTGAAGTCCATATGCCGCTATAATTCCAATTAGATTATCTTCATTTCATTTTTTCTGTCCTTTTTTCTTATCCATACACACTTTTTTGGCATTATAAAATTTCTCGTTGAACTGGAACTCTTCATTGCACTCGTGATGATGTTCCATGTAGCATATGTAAATTAACACCCTTACCTTCTGATACACTTCTGTTACCCATTCCCCACATATTGCGGTAGTGATGACTAAGCACTTGCAAGTGCAATTGCATTTCCAATTCTAGGAAAGATATTTAGGTCAAAATGTAAAATAAGTTATTCTAAGAATTCTTTTGTCAATTTATCAATATGTTATTTTTGCTAATTTAGCAATTGAGTATTTCAAGAAATTGTATTACTTTATTTGTCAATAAATCAAAATTTGTAAGAATATAAAAGAGAATGAAATAAAGAAAAAGTCGTTCAGTTGTTCCCCAGTATTGCACTATGCTGATTTTTTTATATCCCGTGGCACGCGAACACATAACTTGTATGTTAAGCATATTGATATTTTCAAGTTGATAGACATATTTTTTTGCTAAAACAGTAGAAGATTTGAAATACGAGATATTTCCCTTTAATGGAAAGATGGAGATACAACAGAACCCACGTATGATATCCCGTTGTGAAAACTGTATAATGTCACCAGCCATTACAAAGTCCGTACGTCAGTGACGTATGCTTAAAAGTAGTTCACTTATGTCCTTTAACAAATTTCATCATCACAACCTTTTTATAACTAACGGCCTCAAAGGCGACAATTCTGATCAATGATGAAAGTAAACTATGTACATCAAATGTATCAACTGCCGAACCTGTAATTATGTACATACAAAGAATTAGGCAGATGTTAGGAGGCACAACGTAGCTGCATGCTGAAATCAGCATGAACCGCATTTTTATCCCTAGTCTCATTACTGAAACAGCGATTCGCTTTTTCCTGATATCCTTTGTTATTCGATTATTCGATAACACGACAACCCGTGGAGATGTTAAAAAAGAAAAAAACAAAAAAAAATCGAAACGAGAATAGTCGAGTCTATGAGCGAATTAGTTTATAGCAAGATTACTTGTAGCGAAGAATCAAATTGTGCGTGTAAGTGCACCCTTAATTAGGAACAACAAATGTCGGAGTGTTGCATCAATGGTGCAGGTAGCCTTTGGGTATTTTACCATTTAATGTCAGTTATGACGTTGATTTTATTGAAAGGGCACATACTTCTTTATAAGGCAGATTCTTGTTGTAAGAGTTATGGTTTACTTGTATTTTTCTTTTCAATTCTCCTTCTGACTTGGTGCTCCCGAGGCAAGGCTATGGTTCACCCGCATACAGTGCATATTTTTTAATGGAGGAATAAATTGATAAACAATGCAGGATAATGCCTTTAAAGCTCTCGCTCGGTTAAATGACTTTTAAATTGGATTTCGCTCCGCGTTGTTTTATGGAAAAATGTTGGTGGAGTGTATCAAGGAATATGAGTCGAAGGAGTTGTTTTTTTGTAAATGTGATGGGTGGGTTTTCGGTTTTTTTTTGTATTTTTTTCTTAAGGAAGTTTTTCTGAGAGTCATCAGCGTGTTATAATGATGTAATGAAAGTTGCTAGTAAAGATAAACATTTTAATTGATTTTGAAGAAATACGCTTAAAGGGAGAAGCAGAATGTAACAATGTATGTATTACAAATTTTGATTTGATGTTAGACAAATCTGTTGGGTAAAAACACAAAGCAATTTAATTCCACTACAAAATATTCGTCAAGAAGTCATTAAATCAAGACAATTATTATTTAGATAGTACACAATATTAAGAAGCTAATGTATCTGCTTATTTTAGAAATTTAAATATAAATTAAATTTTAAATTTAATTTGGATATTCAAATAAAAAAAATGTAACAAAGAAATATATGTATATGTAACGGCTAAGACACAGATTCCAATTAAAAATAAGAATTCTGAATTGGCAGATTTCAATAGTGATATCAAGAGGGGAATCAACCTCATAAATCGACGAAATTTCGTTCGCGTTCATAAAACCACCTAATTTCTTAAGAACTAAAAACTAGAGTTAAAGTCAAAATTTCGAAATTATTTCACACCATAAAAACGACCCTTGTTAAGAAAGTAGATTTAACAAGTAATAAAGTGATAGATATAGTAATAAAATACCACAAAAAAACATCCGTTGTATTTGTTAAAATAAAAATTTCCCTAGATTTGTTAAGTTGCCCTGTTGCAGTTCATTTTTAATTTCAAATGTTTGGGTAGAAGTCACATTGGCAATTTTCGCAACGAACTTTCTGCCGGTTAAAATGTCAAAAATCATATATAGCAGTGGTTTACTTATGCCCAGCTGACCCAGCTCTAACCATACGGTGTCGAAAGCTTTTTCCAAGTCAATCAGACAGGCACCCGTGCATTGGTTCTTGCATTTATTCCATTGGATATCCGATGCGAGTTCCGACGCGGCATGAATAGTGTCATGCCCCGCTCTGAAACCGAATTGGTTATGCGGAATGTTTTTTTATTGTCCTCAACCCACAACCCATTTAGACACGGCTCTATGGACCACCTTCTCGAACACCTTACTGATACTCGGAAGGAGACTTATCGACCGGAGATTTGCCGGGTTAGAGGTGTCTCTACCCTTTTTGGGGATTGGTTGCACCACCGCTGTCTTCCAATGCACTGGATAATATGCATTATTCAGCGCATTGTTGAACAGGATGGCGTACATCTCTACAGCCACTGTTGGGAGGTGCCTAAGCACAACATTTGATATACCGTCGGTTCCTGCGGATTTTTTCCTCTTTAGTGACTCGAAGATCATCTGGAAATCTTCGGTCGAAATGAACAGGGTACTACTTGGTCTATTTGGGTTGGTGAATGCACAGAATAATGGGCAAATATTCATTTATTTTACTCATGCTATTTTATTCATTGAGAGAGCAAAGTTCCAACAAAAAAACAATGACGTACTAAAATAATAATTCGGCGCCATTTTTGATTGTAAATAGCTTGGGATGATCTTGAAAGACAGTTGTTTAAGAAAAAACTTGCATTTCCGAATATTTCCGAAGCACAGAGTTTACTTGTTTTTCCAATAGTTGTCATGGGCAGGCCAGATTATGTTTCTTAGTATGAAACGATTACCGCTGTTTTATGCGTATATTGGTTTTGGCACAATCAGCGGCGGACTAAGGCTAAAGCGGGCCCCAGGCAACATTGTAATTTCGGGCCTATTTTTCAGTCATGACACATACTTTGCGTTTGGTAGTTTGGTTTTAAATCATATAGTATGTAGTTCTATTTAATTAAAAAATAAAAAAAAAAGGAAAAAAATAATATACATGTACAATACAAAAATTAAATAAACATAATTTATTAAAACAAACAATAATACTTAAACAAATATTCCCAGATTTATTAGCTACATTGCCTTTTTTTCTCTCTTTTAATTCTGCAAAGTCGTCAATTAGTTGTCATAATTAATAGAGTTATTTAATAAAAAAAACTCTTTTTCTAGATAATTTGATTAAATTTTATTATTATTAAATATTAAATCTTCAGAATTATGTTTAAATTAGGGAATGTTGTATTAATACTATTTTCCTGAATAAATGACCAGATGAATACAGGCGAAGTAATATTTTCTTAACTTAAAAATCTTAAATTAAACTTAAATTAAACCGGAAGCATTTCTGTGATATATTATTTGAGTAATTGTATAAATATTCTAGATGTAAGGTAATGGAAACCAAATCTCTGTAAAACGAATATTGCATTTTATTAATTGTATAATTTCTGCCACAATAAATAAATAAATATTCTAAATTGTAATACTTAATTTTTCAGCTTTGCTAGGTTTAAATTTTGTTCATAACATTTTAATTCCTCTATTAAAAAGTCACTAACATCACTATCATGAAAAATTGTTTTGAATTTATTGTTAATAGTTTTATATCCCTCAGATCTTTTTTTAATGTTTATATTATTATAATATTAACTTTAAAATGTTCTTTGCCACTAAATCTTATTTCATGTTCTGGAATTTCATCATGAAATAGTTTTCGTATTTTCTGCCGTTTTTTATCATTAGTACAATATGCAATATCTTTAACATTTTCTGTTTCTTTTTCTATATTATCAATTTTATCTCTAACAGTTTGTATGAAATCTATCAATGAATCATATATTAAAACTGCTTTATTTAGGGATTCGTCTTCTTGTTGAAGAGTCTTGTTCGAAACATCTATTCGCTCTATCTTTTTCCATATAGTAAGCAACAGTACAAACTCAAATGTATCAAGTTTTTTATGTATGTAAATTGGCAGCTTCGGACCTTGTTAATGGTTTTTCATCTTTGTTTGAGGAAAAATTACGTAAACAATGTTTAATTTCTTCATAATTTTCCTTTAAGGATCCCACAGCATCGGAACGAGCATACCACCTGCTGTTACAAATAGGTTTAATACTCAAGTGTTTGCTCTTACCCAATTTTTGTAATGCATTCCACCTATGTGTAGAACTTGAAAAAAATACGCACAATTCCAGAACGATATTGAAAAAAGTGGTCATTTCCATGCAACTTTCGACAGCAGCATTTCTAACTAAATTTAATGAATGATTTGCGCATGGTATAAAATGGGCAGAAAAAAATATGTTGTTTTATTCTGGATTGGAGTCCCTTATATTTACCTGACATATTGAACGCGTTATCATAACTCTGTCTCCGACAGTTAGTGATGTCTAAATCTATATTATTTCAAAATTCTAAAATAACTTTCTCCAAGTTTTCACCAGTATGAGAAAATATAGGTAGAAATCCCAAAAATCTTTCTTTTATACCACTTGGAAGAACATACCGAATAATGACGGCCAGCTGAGCTACGTAAGAGATATCAGGTGTTGAATCAATAATTAGAGAGTAAAATTTGACTTCTTTTATTTCGTTCACTATTGTGAGTTGTAAATCTTTCGATATAATAGAAATAAATTCATCACATATTGTAGGCGACAAATACGAGGATGGTTCGATAAGTACTTAGCCTACAAAAGAAAAACAAAAATTTTGGAGAAATGGCGATTTATTTTCCAATAAAGTCTCCTTTTAGCTCGATACACTTGACCCAGCGATGCTCCAACTTCTTTAACCCGTCTGAAAAATACGTTTTCTCGAGGTCTGCAAAGTAGGCTTCCGTGGCGGCGATGACCTCCCATTCGACTGAAATTTTTGCCCGGCGAGTGGCTTTTTCAAGTTTGGAAACAAAAAGAAGTCGCACGGGGCCACATCTGGAGAATACGGTGGATGGGGCAGCAGTTCGTAGACCAATTCGACCAATTTGGCCGTGGCGAGGGCGGAGGTGTGAGCCGGTGCATTATCATGATGGAAGAGCACTTTTTTCTTCGCCAAGTGGGGCCGTTTTTTCTTCAATTCGGCATCGAATCGGCCCAATAACTGTTTTTTAGTTTTAAATTCATTTTTATTTCATATTATCTTATATCTATCTTACCCTAGTCAAAAATGCTTAAAACTGGCTTAACTATCTTAACAAATGTAACTATCTTACTGGCCCTAGGTGGACACTCTAAAACAAATAGTACAATTGAAACATATGTACATGTATGTGTTTCGACGACTACATAAATTTACTATTAACATTATAACTACTCGTAACTTAAGTTAAGAAAACTTTTTCGTTTATTAAAAAACTTAGCATATGATCATTCTTTTTTTAAATATTTTATATGAAACTTAATCCTACCTTAAACTAATTAAAACTAACTAAACCTATCAACGAAGTCCACTGTTTCGACTTTTCCTTGGTCTCTGGTGTGTACCAGTGGATCCATGTTTCGTCGACTGTCACGAAACGACGCAGAAACTTCTTCGGATTGCACTTAAACAGCGTCAAACACTGCTCTGAAGTGATCTCACGGTTGCGCTTGTTGTCCGGAGTGAACAAACGCGGCACCCATCTTTCTCATGCCCAAAATTTCATGCAGGATATGACCCACGCGATCGTTTGAGATGCCTACTTTCCCAGCTATCTCGCGCACCTACAATCGGCGGTCCGCCAATACGAAATCGTGGATTTTTGTCATGTTAACCTCCGTGGTAGCCGTTTTCGGGGCACCTGGACGTAGCTCATCAAAAACCGACGTACGACCACGTTGAAACTCGTTGAACCAATTTTTGATGGTCGCCATCGAAGGAGAAGAGTCACCGTACACAGCATCCAAACGCTCTTTGATTTCGCTGCGCGATTTCCCTTCTAAAAACAAGAATCGAATCACCGACCGATATTGCTCTTTTTCCATTTTTCTAAAATCCGCGGACAGTCCCGCTTCCAGTAGTAGTTTATAGTACCGGTGCCGCAGTTTGCATATTTTTGCATGTGTTCCCGCAAAAGTATATCGAAATCGGATAAATATTCCAAAGCACCTACATATATAATTACCATTATTTTCACTAAAAAACACTTCATTTTTACCACGAAACGCTAAAGAGTATGAAGAAATAAATTTGATTGTCGCTACCACACGTTTAAATACTTCCCTCCAATATTTTTTTTTCATTTATAATTTGTTTTTCCAGTTCAATGCGTCCGGTAATTTTAGATCGCGTTATAAAAATTAAAATGGCGTTAATGTGGTGACTGGAGTTTTCATGCTCTTCAGTCTTTCAACGCTCTTTTATGGGTTGTTAGCTTGGAACATAATTTACAAACGTAACAGTACAATAAGTTGTTGGTTTCAGTAAAAGCCAACCAATCTCTTTTAACTTTTTCCTCGCCATTAATTGTTCTGAAAAAGGAGGCAATAGTTAATTTTCTTGTGATTTGTTTTGACCCTTCGTTGCATACGTTCAGGATAAATTAATTTAATTTCATTGAAGACGTTCTCCAGATTCCTCATGTGATTCATAAGTTCCGCTGTTGGCTTGGATAAACCACCCTCATTTAGGTGATTTACCCAAGTGAAAGACTCATCATTTATTTTCTCCACCCGAATCTCCGGAATTTCGTCCTCCAGCTTGTGGCAAATGTAACCTGCGAGGTTTTCCAATCCGTCGTGTGCTATAGAATCCACTTCACATTCTTCTTTACTTTGCACCGGTATATTTCCTGGATTTATCAGTATACTTTTCAGAATTGTACCTAATACGAGAAGAAAAGTGAAGGATTAATTGAATTTTTTTGGCAAAAGCGCGGTAGTATTACCTGTGAGAGTGGAATCCAATTTGAGGTCAGGTGTGTCGTCTTCAGCAACATTTGCGTGATCGGAAAGAAGTCCTGCATTATATCCAAGAAGATATGACCTTAATCTGTATTTAAATTCTTGGCGATCAGGGTGGTCGTGAAGACCCCCTTTGCTGCGAATTATACCAAAGAAATTCTCCAACACGTCCTGGTTAAGGCGATATGTCAATACATAATTGAAATCAAAACGATGTTTTATTTCAACTAGGAGCATTTTTAATGCATTATTTGTTTGAATTATGACTGAAAACGAAAGTTATGAATATCATTTTGAGTTATACATATGTTATAATGTCTCGTACCTTTTTGGAAAGGCAATAAGCTTTCCTTTCCAATTATCCTCATTTCCTACATGAGCTTACTCATTTCATCTAGAATTGGATCTTGTATATCCAAAGCCAAACCGTACCCATGAGTTCGCTTTCTAGAACCTTGAAATGGGGCTTTGATGATCGAACCAGTCATTAGTCTGAAAAAGAGCAAAAAGGTGTCTCAACTTTTTAAAGCAAATATTGTTGGTAAATATAACAGTTTTGAATAATTTGGAGCATTCTTCCCAATTGTAATTGCTCAAATGGCCCAAACTTGCAGCCCTTGTTATTGCCTGAGCAATCGTATGGGAGAAAAGTTTGGCTGCCATTTTAACTTTCTGCCTCTCTGCTCCAACAATGTAAAGGTAGCCTGTTGTTATTTTGTGTGTAATAGAGAGATCCCCGGAAGTTAAGGAAAGCAGTGTCAAAATGATCTCCTTTCTTACTTCCTTACCTCAATAAAATGATTTCTCATGAGTTTTATTAAATGGGGCACATCGGAAAACACGAAAACTTTATTTTCGTTGTGAATAAACCTAGAATGTAAGAATAATCAGTAAATAATAATTTCTTTCGCTGTTTGATATTGTTTACCAGGGTTTCTCCATGGTGACTTCAAGATTTCTGTACAGTGCCCTGTTTCCTCCCCCTAAATCATTGACAATAGCAACAACATTATAGCCAGATTCTTTGACTTTGCCAAGAATATGGTGTATTATTTCCACTGATATCTGACAATCAAAGGCATAGAAAACAGGTTGTTTCCATTTGCTGATTAGTCCTTGATTATTAAAATTAGGCTTGATATCTTTTATAAGTATTCATATTTACATACCTCTTAACATTGCCACTTGTACATAATTAGCAGGAGATAATGTGGTATCTGAAGACCTGTCATAGCAGAAAGCTTTACGAATTTTCATTTCATCGAAGCTAAGGACACAAATTTTCTGGGCCTCGCTAAGTTGAGTTGTTGCTGACAGGATCTTCATTACAAGTGCAATTATCCCAGGTGAAATGTCCAGTTTATGTGCCCAACTTTGCAGAGTTGGCACGCCAGGAAAAGGGAAATTTTTTCTTCTGAGCAGATTGTACGCTTTTGCGCTTGTCGAATAAAGCGTGATGGACTGCGCTATATGCGCCTCAGTCCACTGTAAGCGTTTTATGCCATTTTTGAACTTGTTGACTTGACCTTAAGTTATAACAGCCTAAATGCATATACTATTTTCTACTTAGTCAAATATTTTACCTGCTGTGAATATTTCCCGTAGTTTTTTTTCCATATTGAGACGATCAAATTCGGACTTCTGTAACTTTTGTTTGAGAGAAATTAACTGCTTTTGGTAATTCCATTCTTTCTCTTGCATAATACACTTGTCCTTCTTCAAGTCTTCACTAAAAGTCCGTAATTATTGTTATGAATCTTGGTATAAGCTACAAGATAAACTTACATTTCCTGTTGTAAGATTGTTATTCTCTGGTTTAATTCTTCTATATTATTAATTTCCTCTGGAATTTTATTTTCTACCACAATGCCAACTTTACTCTCAATTGTGGTAGTCTCAGGATCATGAATAACATTCACTTTGTCTTTTAATAGGCTTGCTATTACCTGCTTCTTTTTTTTAAATTCCATCCTGATATCAGGAGATGAAGTGGTAGCTGTTGATTGCGGTTGAATTGTTGGAACAGTTCCCATCTTCAACTTGTATCCATTGTTTTTGCAAGGTCCTGCAATTATAATTGCAATTAACGTTGTGTAAAAGAAGTAACAAAATATTAACTTACCCATTTCAAACTGTAAATTTCTTTCCAAGTGATCGACAGTAAAATGTGCCGAGCAAATTCGAGCTGAGCTTGGATTGAAACTATCTTTTCTTTTGCAAAAGTGAATCCATTGCTTTCGCAAAGATATTGTCTTTTGGGAAGCAATAAAACCGAATATTCTTCTTTATTATTTTCGTCACAATTGTAAACTGCACACCTCATTTTGAAAAATAATATTATATTACACAATTATCGTACACAAACTTCCACTTTATATTTTCGAACTCAAGGCGCGAAAACCGTAAACAAAACTAATCCGTATTCGTTTGTATAGAAGTGAATCGCGCTGGTCACCGGCTACGTCACAAAACATTGGCAGATGGGTAGCAAACATGGCGGACATGCGCAATGCGTAATCTGTAATATCACAGAATAAATAGTATGTATACAGAAGTCGCATCTCGGCCTGCGATGATTTTTCACTTTATGATACGGGCGGAACAACTGAAGGGAAGATTAAGCAACGAGAGAGCAAGCATGATCAAAGAGTAACAACCAGAGAGCAGCCACGATCAGAGAGAATCAACGAGAGAGCAATCTTAAAATGTTTATGTGTGTGTGTGTATTGTGTTGCTATCCAACGTCGTGGAATGCACGTGGTGTTGACAAAATTTTGTTTCAAGTTTTAGATTTCTATATTTAGTTTTCTTCAGTTGAAAGTTGCGCTTGGTATTCGTACGCGTACTTTTTCGATGTAAACTAAAAGGGTCGGGTAACACCAATTAACGTTATTCCATTATTTGGGATTTTTGTGCAAATTTCAATCTGATATATGTAGGGAAGAATAACCCAAAAACTTTAGTGCGACAGGATTTTAAGTTTGCGGGCTTTAGTAAAATTTTTTTTCTCTGAAGCCCACGAGCAATGCTTCCTCAAGAGTACCAAGATCATGAAGTCCAATATTATTTCCTTATGATCAGAACATGTGGAAAACCATTGCGGTGTGGCGTTTTTGCATTTGGATTTTATCAAGTTTTTTATACCAACAATTTGTGGTTGTGTGTCAAAAATATTGCTAAACACTGTAATATGTTTCTCGCTAATTTCCAAGAAAATTTGTGAAGGAGCAACGAGGTTACCAAAATCTTTAAGAGAATTGTAATTTTTATGAAATATGAAAAGTTCACTAGGAACTGTTAATACTTCGTCTTCTTTTCTCAATATAGAAACACAAATATCGCAGTTAATTTTCGGTATCATTTTGTAGACGATATAACGAAGTATCTTAAAGACGCCAAATCGATACTAAATTCCGAACAATTCTGAAAGTCATCATTTAATACGAAATCATCAATGATTTCTATGTTAATATCTATTTCAGAGTTTTCGTTTCGACTGAGTTCTTCATTATTTGTATCAGCTAAGTCCATATTTGACAAAATATTTGAAAGCGTTTCAAATGTGGTATCACTCAGCTCTTCAGAGTTACTATAAGAACTCAACTGCACTATATTTGCAGACATTAAGCGTGCTAATAAAGTGTTTATATCAGCAACTGAGGGGTTAATATTATTTCCACCCTTTTGTCTTAGAACCGAGAACATATTTTCGAGCTTATCTTGGTTAAATGCTCTTGTCATTAAAAAAAATATTTGGGATTGGGTGCCTTAGAACAAAATTTGCTTTGTATGAGATGCAACTTCTGTATACTATTTATTCTGTGGTAATATTTCATTCATGATGTAGAATATACATACATGAAGTCGGAGAAGATCGATACGTCTTGTACGATGATACGTAGCAAAGGAATAATCAGACTGTTTAGAAAAATGGCAAAAAAGGGCGATAATAATAGGAACATTTGAAGTTTCCATACCGAAGCAGAGGAAAGGTGGGTGGTAATCAGATTATCCTTATAATATTTGACACGAGTCGTTATTGAGCAGTGCATCCAATTCTCGATCTTCAAAATTTTTCTAATTTAGGTCGTTTCTGTTTTCTTGATTAGAATCACCCCATATACAAATATACGGCTAATTTCGGCAGTCCTTTTTTCGTATTAAAACAATGAAGAAGGGGAGTAGTGATTGAAAATCTTCGGCACAAACCATCTACACCCCGTCCAGGTTATTTGACAAACACCATAAGAGCGTACACTCTTGAACATGCACGAATGAAATTAAGTACCATACAATTTTCAGCAAAAAAAATATTTATCCGGAACAAAGTTCGATTATGCCAAATATTTTTATTTATACGCTCCGACCAAATGACATGCCATAGGTATATGACGCACAACGATGTCTGTTTTACGGTAAAATGTGGCGTAGGAATGTTAAATTAACACTACATGTTCTTTTTATGCATGAAACGACATGCAAGGTTTGTGAAATACATAGCAAAAACGTCTAAGGACGAACTTGCTGGGTAAGAGGCGAAAAACCTTTTAATAAAATCTAAATCCTTCTAACATACATATGTGATGGGAAATCAAACCTGAATATTTCGGAAAGGCCAAAGTGGGAAAAGGTTATGAAAACATTAATGGAAATATAACCGAAGTAGGTTCTAATAGGCTCTAATATGGTTTACAATTTACAATTGAAGGCATCTCAGGAAAATGAGGGTAAATAATGGAGTGCTTCTCCTGGAATGTGGTGCATTGAAATATTGGAAAGTTAGCATAAATATCACATTTCAGCAGAGGATTTAAAGTTACTTAGCCCTAATTAGAGAAACAGCTCTAAGGCGAGTATGCACAATAAGAGCAAATATTGGGTCCAATATGGAAGGAACTTGTAACAGACGAAAGATTCAGGAGATGCATTCATCTACCTAGAATCAACAAGTAAGTACCATGCTCCCCTTCATCCTTCCGGCGCCGTGTCGTGGGACTAAACCCCAAAAACCCAAATGAATTTGGACAACCAAAAGCATTTGAGTACTCCAGCAGACATCCACAAGAGCGTAAATACGCCCACGATCCCTTTGATCGCGGCCGGGGCAAGGATTTTGAAGGCCCCACCATTAATTTCAAATTTTCCAGCAGCTAGGAACGACATAGTCTAAGCCGACGCAGTAACGACGGGTGAGGGCAAACCTCTTGAGAAATAAGTTAAGAGGGTTACCGAAGCCCAAACGACCCTCTCATCTGCGATCCCCTCCCTCCTCGGCGATCATTTTGTGTATTCTTAATTGTATATGCTGTAACGACCAAATCTCTAGCGCATTTCCCCATGCTAATATACCATGTCGTAGAAGAGATTCCACTAATTCACTGTCGTAGAACATCTTCCGTGCAGACGTTACTGAGACGGAAAAGTACATGAGTTGACTGTCGAAGTTTTGTCTCAAATTCTTTCATTTGTTCATCATAGCGGTATACGATGACCCTTGACTTGCTACTTGTAGGTTGACACATTTTCGATAAAAGTGTCGCAGCTGTCGTTTCTTTCAAGTTGCGAAGAGTTATTTGCATTATGGAGGCAGTTGGTATAATGTCTTTTTATTTTTAATAACGCTTTTTGTATATTTGGCGTATTTGCAGCATTTTTGGCTTCTCTGCCTTGATCAAGAGACCGTGATCATGGCACCAGGTTGTAACCGAGTTGAATTCCTCTTGCATTATTTTTATTGCCATTTCGGCACATCTGTGATTGACAACTAAAGCTGTATTGTCTACATACGCGTATCCCATACTCTGCGGAAGAACAGAAAGTAGATCATTTACATATTATACTGAGTATATTCCGCACTTCTTTCTCTAGAGTGATTTCCTCCAGATACATTTTGTGACATTTATCCTCTTGTTTAAGATGTTTCCAAAAGTTGAGCATGCGGCACCTTACGTTATCCCGATAAAAGTTTGCCGACTACACTGGTTGTTAGCCTCCGTGATAGTTGATTTGTAAACTTGTTCGCTGGACCTTCTATGTTCGGTTCACATGCAAAGTTTTTGGACAAGGTGTCATCCAGATTTAGTGGTACTCTGCCCAATATGCGGTTAACAAGCTGCTATGTTTATTTTGGATTTGCTTTTGTAATTCGAATTTTATTTTTTCGTAATATCGGAATTTGGGACATTTATCCTCTTGTTGATATTTCGAAAAGTCTTTTCGTATTCTCGGTTTCTTCTATCGTTCTTCTATCTTCTGTATAATCTGTCCCATTCTTTGCAAGCATGCAAATCATCATATTGTATCCGTTCAAGAACCATGGGTGTGAAATAAACGCCAAACGTGTGATCTTGTTGGTATTCGTCATGCTATGATTGTTTATGATGAGCGGTCTGAAAAGCCTAGCATCTGCCTCATCACTATCGGCAACCAAACTTAGGCAATTCTGTAGACAAGTACCTTTTAAGGTACGTTAAGGAGCACTCCCTCGTTATATGGGTAGTAAGCCCCGGAGATCAGGCTATTGACCGAAGTGATTGCTCTTGCAACGTCAGTTTGATCAGAAAATGATCTATCCGTACAATCCTGGCACTATTGTGTAGGACCTCGTTCGGGTAAAATTTCGTGTACTCAGATTCGGGAGTCTCATGTAGCCCGAGACAAGTCCTAAGACATTGCCTCTCAAACACCCGAATCCTTTCCATTTAGCTGGCTCTCACATTGAACCAGACAGGACATCCATAGGCAACCATGGGCCTGATGGGCAGAAACTCTTAGTTTACTGTTTCAGACCCATTTTCCGGGAAATCAGACTGTCATCGGCTCGTTGCACGCTCCCTCATTGGAAACTGCGACTGAAACGATGAAAACAACTCGGCGTAGCTAGTATGTTCCGTCACGCGTGGCAACGACTGAGGCCATTGAATTTGCTGTGGGTCCTTTGGATGACTTTAAGTCACCAGGCACTGATTAGATAAATTAACAAATTATTAGTTTATTTATATTAAAAAAAAATTATTTATATTTTTTATTAAATGGGGCAGCACTTTCCCTTACAACACAATATAATATACTAATTTTATAAAACAATATAATACTAAATTCTGCTGCTCGACGATGCTCCCGCCGGTGGATGGCGCGGATCGGATAACACGCTGTTCATACAACGTCCCCATAGGTGGTTGGTACGGGTCAGATAGCAAGCCGTTCATACGATGTTCCCATAGGTGGCTGGTACGGGTCAGGTGACAAGTTGTTCGTGGAGTTTTCTCATGCATCGGTACGTGATGGAATTTGGACGCATTGTCAGCAACCTTGAATGTGGTGTTTTGTGAGGAAATCATTCGGACAAACCGTGTTTGAGAAATAAACATTTCTGTTGTTAACTGATATACCCTGTTATGCTGCAAAAGGGTATAAGACAGCTGCTTCCTACTTTAAAAATAATTTTTACTGCTAGCCTGGCACTTGCCTATTCCTTGGCGCGATAAAAGTGGTATTTATTTCCAAAATAGGGAGAAAGGTCTACTCACTCGACATGAGTTCTTGAGCAATCAATATAACATCCCTCTTGCTAGAATAGAAGAAGCACTAGTAGAATAGAGACTAGACTAGTAACGCAAAGCTGCCCTTCGAATACATTCTTTCTGGAAGATGCAACATAATTATCTTATTATTTGATAATGGAACTCTCGACAGCATGTGCAAAACTGCCAGACCTCATAGCGTAGAGGAAGCATTAGTTTTGTGGATCAAAGCAATGCTTATGCACGGGACATTGATCGCTGATGCAGGCCTCGAAAAATGTGTCAAATCTGGCGTAAACAGGGGCTGCCGCAAGGTACCGTCCGCTATTTTTCTGCTGGATGCTTTCAATGCTCTGGAATTTATATCTAGGGCTATGTGGATGATGTTGCTTTTCGCTCTGTCTGCTCATGTTTAGATGATTAGTCGGTTAATCCTCTTAAGACTGATGTCGTTCTCTTCACGAGAAGGAGGAAAAATACTGGCGTGACTGAGCCCATCCCGATATCCAAGGAAGCTAAGTACCTGAAAGTCATCTTAGATAGCAATCTTATTTGATCAAAGCATGTTGAGTCAAAAACCATCAAAGTACTATCAGCTTTTTGGCAATGCAAAGGTTCTTTCGGCAAAACATAAACGGCAATGATATGGCCGACTATCTCATATGGCTCGGTTGTCTAGTAGAACAGGCTATCACCCAAGCATGTCGTAGCGTCTTTCTTCGAGAGCGGTTTGTCCAATGTGCAATGGGGCAGTATTGCGTCTGAGTGCTCAAAGCAGAAGCATCCAATAAACAAAAAAAAACATAAAAGTACCATTAACCTCAGGTGCATTAAGCCCGTTATAATAATAATAATAGTTTAATATTGCTCGTATCAGTGCATCTGGTGGAATATAACGGCAGTATTTCCTCAATTGGATGAGATATGAGGTTAAAATTGTGGGAATTTTTCCAATACCCTAAGGTGAGATTTCTTCGGAGTAGGAGCTGGATGAAGATCAAACCAGCGTAACAGAGTGGGGTATCAATTGTGATCCAGGCCTTTTCTTGCGAATTTCGGTATACACTATGCAAAAGGAAAGGATCCCTTTCACATTCCCAATCACGCTAGCCATGATCATCCAGTAGATGCGATTAACTTTTTTTGGAGCAAAGCCCCGGCTTCCACCCACTGCTTGGACTGCTGTTTTGTTTCTGGCGTCTTGTGATGGACCCCTGTCTCATTCATGGTGATAAACCGCTGCACAATATCGATCCTAAATTGGCTGCGAAATAGTTTGTGCATTTGGTTTTGATCGGAATTCAGCAAATGGGGTACCTACCCAACTTGCGCAGAGCCATTGCATGCCTAATTCTTTATGCAAGATGTTTCAAGCCCTTTCTTCGAATATCCCTACAGGCTACGCTATCTCACTCGCCTTCAGACATCTATTGTCTAACACGATATCATGAACTTTTTCCGGTTTCCGGTAAGGCTTTTTTTTCCTGTCCAAGAGCTTTATGTCAATTCCTTATGAATTTCCTTAGGGGTTAATCCATCCAAAATGAAGATTTTTAAGACCGCACGACCTTCAAATTTCTCCATTTTAACAAAAAACACGCAAGACATCTATAGTCATCTAAAGTTGTGTAAACAAACTATTTGAGAGAACAAGTTGAAACTAGCCATAAGAACTAATGACAAGTGCACACAGGCGGAAAGCATGTATACATTTTTACTAACTGGAATGCTATCTCTTCGAAAACTTTTCGTCAGTTCGAAAACTTTTCCACTTACCCTTTTTTTTATCATACATACATAAAAAAACATTAGTGTAAAAGACAAAAAGATTTATATTCAAAATAAAACCACACTACAATAATACTAATAATTCTCATTTAGACAACTAGTATGCACCCGAATTAATCACAATTCTCACATCAACAAACCGTCAGTTTGACAAACCAATTCAACGGATTCGTCGATAGTAGGTACATCAGTAATGATTTCAAAGCTATCCTCACCGAGATACATGATCAATTCAAATGCAATTTACGCATTAGCTCGCTAACTGTAATTGAATTTGCTCGATTGCGTGTGTCAATAAGACAGTAGTCATACAGGCGTTGTACTACTGCATCATACTTATCGATATCAAATAATGTAAATAAGCTGCTTACGTGAATGGGTTTTGATCGACTATTAATGGATTTTGAGTTGCAGATTTATAGTTAAAGTTCTTAGAAAATATAACACGAATTTTCATTCACATTGCGGATCACCAATATTTAATATCAGCACATAATTTTCAGTCATATTCATAAGAAATTTCATCAATTAAACTCCCTTCAAACTATTATCTGATTTGGAGAGCAAATTGTAATTAAATTTGAAAATTAAGCCACAATCCGTTCATAAGCACAAACTTGTACACACTCCTTATACAAACTTCAGTTTCACTAAGTATGCAAGACAAGTTAGTATGCTTAGAAAGTCCGTAAACACATATCAACATACTGGTATGCATGTGAACCCAGATAAGGAGACGCACGAGACCAGGAAAATGTAGACGCTACAGATGAATTATTAAAAAACATCTACATGCATTTGCTATATCTACTCAGTGTTGTTAGCACCGAGGCAGCACTGCCTTCCTTCTGAAGGATGCTACACACAAATGTTTGGCGTAAAACAGACACCGCTGCCGTCTACATAAGTGCTTCCATAGCTTACGCTGTAAATTGACTAATAAAGCCAGTATTCTTGTTGGGAACGTCTTTAGGGGAAAATCAACTTAGCAGCACTAAATGAATTAGTTAAATGAGTGAGTATGTTTCGAATTCAAATAAACGTTGGTTAGCTAGTAATTTGCTTTGCGTAAGGAAACATTTCCTGAATAGTCTGATAAATTAGGTATATAATAATATTTAATATAGAGTTTTTATATTGAACAAACAATATCACGTAGAAAATTATGTATAATAGCAACTTTCGCTAATTACATAAAATTAAAATAAAACAATGTCCATTCTTGAAAAAATTATCCAGATTGCCAACGTCTGCAATGTATTCAGCTTGCATTTGGATATTCGACTAGCAACAGTGCGGGCACGAAGTGGGAGGAAATGAAATCAAAATTAAAAAATAAACTCCCCACAACATCAGCACACTTCAATCGGGAAATTCATCACTGCCATTCCTTTAAATCATCCATTCACAAATAAGTTAATTCAACTGAGCGCCTCAACCCCACAGGACACATCCTCACAGACTCCCCCAACACCGAAAACAGCCCATCGCAAAATTACATTAGAAGACCAAAAAATTAAATAATCAAAGTATGACAGCGGGCACATTAAAAATGGAAGACTCATTCTACAATACACCACGCTCGCTACAATCCAGCACTTTGAGGAATGAAGGTGGCTCCTGCATTCAGGGATACGTCACGATATGCTTTGCACACATACGAGCACTAGGTGACTGAAACGTAATCATAGTTCGGGTAACAGAAGCAGCCGTTCTAAACCGACGTGTCACATTGTCTACACACTACGGACCGATGACTTGCCAGAATCCAACACTCTCCATTTGTAATGGCAACCGTTTGTGTAAACATAGAAAAAGGCCGTTTGGCAACAAGAGATGAATATAACGTTCGAGCGAAAAGGATGGAAAATGTTCAAACAGGGATGCCGTAAACCTATCCCATGTCAGTCCAAGCCAAACTGCTCAACGGTGATACGTCGTAGTTCTCGCATACCACGCCTCCGTGAGCTCGAAAGGGGAAATGGGAAGTTGCTCTCTGTCTCCTAGCAAGCTGTTATTCATGCGCTTGCTCCTTTTCACAGCCATCCGAGGTAACTCGCAGATACTTCTCTGTTTTTCAGTGTACCTTTTATCCACAAGTTAAGCGTGAATAGCTACCGTTCAATCGGATGGTTTGTTTTCTAGCTTGTCGTATGGAGCTAAGACATGGGAGCGAACCGAACTTTTTATATTTCATTATCTTGCCCGACGGCAGAACAACCGCCGAAAGTATTTAACATCTGTCCATGGTATCTGTGTGATGCATGGATAGTATCTGGCCTTGTTTGTTTCATATCTCACTTCAGCCAACGGACACCGTGCTAAATGCCTTTCATTTTCATTTTAGTACCAGTTTTTTGTTTCTCACTTATTTTTGTTTTTCTTTGTCGGAGAAGGGTGCTTGGGTCGTTTCTCCAACATTCCTTGTTGTTGTTTCTCATCATGCCTTCTCGTAGAAGATAAACTTGTTTCCGTAGATTAATTTGGTTGTGTTTCCATTTATTTAGGGTGACTAATGGCGTTCTGAAACCACCTTTATCTGTTTTTCTTCCTCCCTGTTTGTCCATTCTGTCTCGGCGAAAATAATCACTTGGCCAGTTAATGAGCATTTAATATAAGTTGATTTACTTAACCGTGTGTGCATATGTGTTTGTGTTCTTTTAACCTTATATACTTACTTTTATAGACAAATTCTTATGTATTTAGGACGATACTCCTGCTCTGCCTGTCGTTGGTTTTGTGCGTGTTAAATTGGGCTCGTAATTAATGGCATTAGTTTGAAGCTTTCAAGGTATCTTTTGCGTATACTTATATACCTACCTACCACTGTTGCTGCTCTCTGTACATTTTTTCTATCTTATTCGTTCAAATAAAATGGAGATAGACATATACCGAGCAGCAACCAATTACGTCATACATACCTATTTGAGGATTTGAGATGTATGTATGTACATACATACATATATACATATGCATAGATGAATATTTGGTTGGTATTAAATTATAGCGAATTATATCCCCAAGTCGCTCTAATTATAGCTGATTATGAATTTATTAATTTGAGTGCAAAACCGTTGGCTGTGTGGATATTAATCAAGTGGGAATTTTTAATTGAACGGCACGCGAATGGTTTTAAACTGGGACACAGTTTAATGAAGTTAAATTTAACGTGGGTGGCGGTAAGTGAGGTTTTTTTTTCAATTTCATTTAAACTAATTAGTTCAATTAACTATTGTGTTTTTAATATTTTATATGTTGTGATTTGTGTTGGACTTTGTGTTTTGTCTGCTGATTAATTTTTTGGTAGGTACCTATATATCTATAATAAAGATAAATTAAGAATATACATACATATATATTTGTATTTCTGGTCAGTATAATGGAACATATTGATTTCATTTGCTTTTAATTTATATTTAAATTATTAAGCCAAGTAGATGATATAATTTATGTAAATTATCTATCTTCCTGGAATAAAGAAAATTATTTTAGTGTCAGGGATTATCCGAATGTAACTTCTCTAATTCAGAGGTCATCCGTCAAATTAACAAAAACCGTGTTTTTGCTTAATATTACTTCTACTTCTTATTACTTATACTTCTGTATAATATATAATAGGTAGATAATATTACATACTTCTATAGTTGATCCGAAGAGCGCCGTCTTGAATGACAATTTCTTAGTGATCGAGGATCTTCACGAGGTTGCGATATTTGGAGTTGTCTTCCAGCAAATGTATAAGGTGAATGATTTCTTGGTTTTATCAGGTTCAGTGACGATATCATGGTAAATAATGCCCAGTGATCTATTACCCATTCATCTCAACGGAGGGTTTCTAAATGATCTTCATTGATCATTGAAGAAAAAAAAATCTGCGAAAACCGATGGTACGATACTTAAAGTTGTGCTCCATTCTGTGCATTGGATGATAGCAGTGGTGCAACCAATCCACGAGAGGTGTAAAGGCAACCCCAGTCAGACAAATCTACGGTTGATAAGTCTCCTTCCGAGCATCAGCAAGGTCTTCGAGAAGATGGTTCACAGAGCCCTGTCTAAATGGATTGAGAGCAATAAAATCATTCCGGATAACCAATGGAACAAATACATGAGCACATGCACGATGCCTGTCTATTTGACTTGGAAAAAGATTTCGACACCGTATAATTAGAAAGCCTTTATACAAGTTCAGCTATCTGGCTGGGAGGGCGGGGGAGAGGGGGAGGGTAGGGGGGTGGTATCGTTCCATATACGGCAAGTTTACTTATTAACACAGCCATTCATCCAAAAATGTGCCTCGTCGCTAAAGACGATATTTCGCCCAAAGTTGGGGTCGTCTTTCAAACGCTCCAAAGCCCAGTCAGCGAACAAACGGCGTTGCCTAATTCACCAAGTTGAAGTCTGCGAAAGACCGAGTTATTGTGCAATCGACTGCCTCGGGTTCTGCTGTACCGTGTATAGGGACTGGTCGTCTCAAATCTAACCACCAAACGTACAAGAGTCGACTATGAAAATGGATACAACGCACAACGTTTGCACTAATGAACACTCATTTTGATAATTTTGCTTTGGCTTTCAGAAAAAGTGGCTGCCTCATAGTAGCCAAATTCATTCCTGAGTGGAGGTAATCTGCGACATTGCGCCTAATCAGGCCACTGAATGCCTACGGACGTCCATCGTGGTTCAATGTGAGAGCCAGCTTAATGAAAGGATTCAAGTTAAAGAGCAATGTCTCAGGACTTATCTCGAATCACATGGAACATCCGAATCTGAGTGCATGAAATTTTCCCCGAACGAGGTCTTATACAACAAGGCTAGGATTGTACGGGTGGACAATTTTCTGATAAAACTGATTCGAAGCCACGTTGCAAGAGGAATAACTTCGGTCAATAACCTTACCTGATTGTGGGCTGATTTAAGGTGAACTGTCGGTTCTGCTGATCTTCCACGTGGCCCGAAATTCCATGGAGCGGCGACATGATGTCGCGCTTCACAAGCCCGTGCGCCTCAGGTTTGCAGGTCGGTTTTGCCGGATCAAGAAGACGTCGTCCGACTTCGCCAGCAGGTAACTTTAATAGTTATGCCTCTCTAAGGCAAAGTCTGCCAAACACCAATGATTTATTATTTAATCTATTATCTTACGGTCGAAACACAGTTGAAAGTACATATTTTCTGTTCTGTTTACTTTAAGGCCAGTAAGGTAATTTAAGTTACTTAAGCTATGTTTAGGCATTTTTGCTAGGGAAGGATAGCTTTAAGAAGGATAAATAAAAATGGATTTGGAAAAAAAAGTTATAAATACTTCTACAATTTTATCTGGTAATAGAGTGCTAAAAAGAATCAAAAAGCAAAGAAATAGACAAAAAAATAATAAAATATGAAAATTGTGACAAAAAGATAAATACACTAATAGATATATGTATGTACATAAATACATTCAATTCAATTGCAGATGCACATTTGTCCAGAAAATGTGTTCGATAATTTGTGTCCTATTTTTTTCTTTTGTTTTTTGCGTTGTGTCCTTTCTTCAACTAATGTTTTGAAAGTCCCGTACTGCCGCTCAGAGAATTTCAACATCTGTTATTTTATCACTAATGATCGTGCGAAATTCAATTAAGGGGGTAGTCTCATGTGAACCCATAGTCTCCTTTTAGAGATTTTTTTTTATAAGACAGTAAAATTAAATCATTTTAATTTTTTTATGTTTTTATTTGTATCTTAAACTGTATAAAACATTTTTTTTCTTATTTTACATTTTTATATATGTATGAATGTATATATATATTTTTTAAATTAAATTAGACACCATAAAACAAATCAGGTCATGGTAGTAGCGGCTGTTCATGTTTTATGAAATAAAAAGATCGATCGGCCCTACCAAAATTAATCAATTTCATTGAAAAAAAAAATGGCGGACTGTAGAAAAAAATCTTGTTTTTTTTGTTAAATCGTTTAAAAAAAAATAAGAAAATATTTTCAAAAATAAGCAATTTTGGTATGGCCGATAACCATTAATGAGTAGAAGAACATAAATAAATTTCAAAGTCATCGGTTGAATAGTTTTTTTTTAGGACCATGACAGCTTTAGAAAATGATGTTTCGAGAAAAATGCGTATAAAGCTTCAAGAGCAGAATTTTCGTGGAAAATTTATACTTACACTAATCTGGTATGCCTGGACCGTACAATAACCCTTCGGTGGCTTCATACGCATCATTTTATGCCAGTTTTTGTGACCTGAGGTAAGCCTTTGCCTTTTTGGATGCCTCGAACATGGGTCGCTCTGCACGGGTTATTCGTCATTCATCGTACTCTTCAGCATACGAGTAGGCGTTTCGGCCAATTTGCGTATTAAAAATCTCCATTATTTTAAGGATGGGTGAAAATCCTTCATTAAACATACACGCAGCAGTCCATGAAGCAATTTCCAGCGTCTTTTTTCCAACAAAATTATGCTTTGGAGCCAAGTTCCAGATGCAACTATTAAACGACTCGTTGTTGTTCTGAGTGTTTTTTCCCAAGCACCTTTGTATCAGATCATCAGATGATAGTTCTTCGTGAATTGGCTTTGAAAAACTTGCTGTTTCTTCATCTGGAGGATGTGTGTAAATTTCCTCTGTATTCTCTGCCGTATTTTGTAAATACTTGCAGCATGCAATTGAACAGTACGAGTGCTGAGGGTTTCCATCGGTTGAAATGTAATGATAGTATGTAGCCCAAACTGCTTTCTTCATTTCTTCTTGAGAATCTGGATTTCTCAAAATAGCCAAACCATAGTATGTACTTAGCTTAACCATCAATAGCATTGGTCAATGCAAGAGTCGACTTATTTGTTGCAGCACTAGTGGATGATTTTTTTTTTCGATGTACATTTTGCGACTTTACCTGCTTCATCTTTTTGATTATTTTTGGCCTTCTTTTTTCAGCTTCTTCCAAGTCTTTTTTAGCTTTTAAATACTGGTTATGGGTTTTTCAGCTTCTTTCACTCCTATACATTCTTTTTTTGGCGTGCAAGACGCACTCTTGTTTTTCTACCACAAAACCGCCGTTGTAAGGATCGGCATCCAGTAAATTCTTAAATGTTTTGCTGTCACCGTCTCCAATATATTTACTATGAAACATTTCGATCACACCGTCAACTTCCATTTTACCGGAACTTCCTTCATGATTTGCTTCACAATGCTCAATGTGATTTTCATACCACTCCAAAAATTCGTCTGACTCTTCCCAGCCAATCCATTGCTCGCATGCTTTACACACTTTTGATTTGACAATTAAATCTACAATTTTATTAAAATATTTCCCTTTCAAAGAAACGACACCCAGCAGTGAGGTAAAACCACGCTTGGCCCATGATCCATCACCAGAAACCGTGATTTTATTTTCAGCACAACCGTTTTCAACCTTTAATTTTTTTTTCTTCTGCAACGGGATTTTTGAAAACACTATCAACTACTCACTTTACAGCAATAGAAATTTGATCGAGCCTTCTATAATATCCGTTCTTACTAATTCCATCACACAAATTGGTACATTAGCGAACAAAATAAATTTATTCCAGCCAGACCGACTCCAAGTAGTCGCATAATAAATCCGAAACGTCTATTGATTTCGTAAGCATTTTTGACCATAGGAGAAGAATCGATGTCAAATTCTTGGCACGAACATTTTACACACAACTTGAATCCTAGTCCTCGCGATGAATTTTTCAAAAATTTAATGTCACTATCGCACAGCTTGCACTTTAAAATTGATTGCAAAGCTGTAAACACTAGCGAGAAACAGAATGCTGTAGCTGAATCCTTCGTTAATCGGTACATAAAATCACTCTTGTCTTGTAATTTTCCAGTTGATGTGCTCACAAACTCGGTACCGGTTTCAGCAGTATACTGATTCCCTCGAAAACTTATTTTTCTTTCTTTTTGCCCTGGATCTCTTGTGGAGCTTCTCGAGCCTTTTCGATCCATTTTTTTTTTCCTGTTTGATGTTGACACTCAGAACATCAAAAGTGTACTGCTAAATTTGTTCTAGGATTTTATATATACACGTATTTAAGACAAAAATGTATATACACTAGTCCACATATACACAGTTAGGTGATGTACTAAAGTTGACCGTCAGAAACCCCGTACGCAGGTATAAAAGACCGGTGACAACAATAGAAAGGTAGTAGCTGCAGACCTAGCGCGCGGCAGACAAGTCGCTTACGGCGCGTCGGCGACTATGAGTTGTAACTTGTTATTTAATACTAGGAATTTTGGTCTGAATTTTTTACAGCATATTTTCGATAGGTTTTACTATCGGAATATGAAAAAACAATCGATTTCGAAGTGATCACATGAGACTACCCCCTTAAAAGCAGTCGTGCTTATGTTGAAAAGCAGCGAATTGGAAACGTTTACAAATTTTGAATTTCAGTGATTGTTGGCCACAAGTCAGAATGGGAAAAGGAAAAACGCTCTCGGATGATGAAATAGCCAAAATCCACGCGTATAAGGATACCGGTATGTTCAATCGCCAAATTTTTATTATATTAAATTGTTCGGCGTCCGCAATCGATAATGTTATTAAATTAACAAGTAATTACCACGCGAACATGAGAAATATAAACAATCAACAAATTTCACAAAAGCAGAAATCGATCATTATCCGAACTGGGTAGCAAAAAAATACTACTGCATCTAAAATTATTTCTGATCTAAAGTTGCCGATATCTAAGCGGCATGTACAACAAATTTTAGCTGGTAGTAATCGACTGGTTTGAAAAAAATGAAGTCAAAACCAGCTCTTACAGAACAACATAGAGTTGCCCGACTACACTTTGCCAAAGAAAACATGACATGGTCTGAAGAGTGGAAAAGCGCCATCTTTTTGAACGAGGATAAGTTTAATTTTGATGATCCAGATGCTTTTGATTATTATTTACATGATACAAAATGTCCTGAGAGCTTCTCCACTAAGCGAAATGTTCGAGGTGGATCTTTGATGGTATGAGCTGCTTTTAGCTAAATATCTGACCGGATGAAATCAGAAAATGATATTACTCTGTTAGAATAAGTTTTGGTAGAATTTTGCGACCATCAGGATTCAAATATAATATTCCAGCGAGATAATGCTGTCATTCATGTGTCGCGAGCCAGTCGTTAGTGGTTTTCAGACAAAGAAATACAACTTTTAGAGTGGCCAGCACGTTCACCGGATTTAACCCGTCGAAAACATGTGAGGAAATCTGTTCTGTCATGTTTCCTCGTATTCTGGCGGGCGCAAATTTGCTCCGGTGGAGAACTTACGCAAGGTGTTACAACAGAAAGGACTCTAATTCCAGCTCACGAGTTCAAAAATGTGGTTAATTCGATGCCAAGTCGGATTTTTGAACTAATAACCAAGTCAGGAGGTTGGATTCTCTATTAATTTAGACTTTTACGTTATTTGTTATACTGAAATGTCTTCTTTTTTTACTTTACCCTGACTGCCTTTAATCGATTTTCGCAGTATAAATTAAGTTTTGTTTATTTCATCAGCATCAGTATTCAAGTTTTAGAACAATTTCAGGGGAATTATAGAATCTGTACCCGGTAATATTGAAAATTTTATGGAAAATTTACGATTGCAATTACAAATACATTTACATTGCCGACGAAGCTCTATTTTTTGTTCGAGATCTTGTATTTGTATTCGTAAGATTAGGTAATTTGGTAGACAATTTGGACATCGGACAGGTTTCATCTCGTTCGGTTCTAAAAACACCCTTTTATTTTATTTGGGCCGATTCATTTTGCTTTGCAAATTCGTGACCGTTTAGCCAAAAAACTCAATCCATATATTGTAGTTCGACAGTTCGCACCTGACTGAGTTCCGTGTTATTTCTGGCTACGGACTAAATTTAAAATATTAAAATTCCCAGCAAATATTCTATATAAAAATTACTTCTTGCTAGAAAATAATTCTTGATTCTTTTAGAGATATATGGATAGATACTTGTTTTATAAGGTATTTACATTTTACCATAATTGAGCACAGTTTGCAAAGAGATGTGATAAATTACAAATCCTACTACTGAGAAATTATTTCATTTATAATTGCAATATGAGAGGAAACACTATTAACAAAAACTTTTATTTAAAAGACAAAAAAAAAAAACAATAATAATTAGATAATAATGAGTAAATTAATAAAAAAAATTGAATACATCTACATATATACATATATTTATAAAAGTTTCAAAAAATATAAAGGACTAATTAATTAGAGAGACGTAAGCTCAGAAACTAGTGTGCTTTTAACAGTATGACATTTTGAACAAAAAAATATAAGAATATCAATTCTTCTGACAACGTGAATTACACGAGCTGTTCGGGTAATATCAGTGTCCCAGTGAAGGCTTAACGTCATTTTACGAATCTTGTTTTGTGCTATTTGCAGTATTTAATATGTGCTTTTGAGCAGTTCTGCACACAGGACAAACATAAGTAATTATTGCTTCGATTAATCACTGGATACAATATTTTTATGGCGATGATGAATTTACATTATTAAGGTATTTTTATGTATACCCAAGGCTAGTTTCGGGTTAAGTGCACCCGAAGGTGCGTGACAGAACTAGCCTACGGCTTATCATAGTTAAAATCGATAATATGTTAGAAGGAAAATGGCAGGGTGATCTTTTCCTAATGAATTTAGCAATAATTTCAGCATTCATTTAAACTTTTCGGTGGTTAATTCATAGAAAGTATTAAGGTCATTTGCAAATGATTTAAAATAACTCTTCCACTTGTATGAGATGTATACAAAGCCTGAAAGTTTTGAATGTCAGGAAAACCACAGGCAATATTTTAAATAAAGTTGGTGCCAAAACCAGCATATTCAACTGCAGGATAAAACGCAACAGAAAGTGAAACAAGAAAGATTCTGTAATTTTGAAAGTTTTTAATAATATTTGTGATGTATTACGAACAATCGAATCTTATAAGTTTGTAAATTAAAGTGTAATACTAATCAGATTCAAAGTATGTCTAGCATGTCTAGTACTAAAGCAATATTAAATCAGTTGACATTTTTCCACTTAATCTTTGTTTTATTTCCTTTTAAATTCTTAGAACTTGATGAGAAGTTTATAACGTTCACGGAAAGCGAATTGTACTTGGCGCAATAGATATATTCCAGAATGGCTTGGAATTATTATCGAGTGTGCTAAATTTATTAAATTAATATCTCGGAAATCCTTAGTTAGACGGTATCTTTACTAATTTCGTCTATGAAAACTTCGTAGATAATTTTCAACTTTCAGTCATCGCAATAGATACCTACTGCTCAAAAGTGACTGCAGGAGTCACGTTGCAGAAGGGTAACAATGGCGTCGATCGTTGGACCTGCTCTTTACGCAATAAAATCATCCGCCTACGCTATTGAATGGTGACGAGAAGCTGTCAGATCACTGAAGTAAGTCATGAAAATATCGGCGAGTTCACTGTATCTTATTGCAGTCCATTGTTAATTTCAAATGTTTAGATAGAAGTCACGTAGGCAATTTTCACATCGAACTTTCTACCTGTTAACATGTCGAAAATCATATATAGCAGTGGTTTGCTTATGCCCAGCCGGCTGAGCTAGTAATAGAGACCTTCTAATTAGTTCTTGCATTTATTACACTGAATATTCGATGGAAGTTTCGACGCGGCATGAAAAGTGTCATACCCCGCTCTGAAAGCGAATATTTTATCCGGAATGGTTTTATTGTCAGTTAACAAGTTTCTATGGATTACCTTCTCGAAGATAAAAAGTTGGATAACTTTCACATATGTATGCGTAAAAGAAGTTACATGCAACGAGGTGATTGAGAGAAATCTGTGGTTTGTACTGTTATAAAATCATAATTCACATTTCTATATTTTGCAAACATAATTTTTCTATGTATGTAAATATACATAAATTGGCCGCTTTGTTCGATGACCTTATTCAATAAGTTTCATACATATTTCATCGTTCATAGATGGCCTTTCTTTATCTGAAAAACTATAGAAGTTCTGAGTTATAGCCTTATGTGAATTGAAGTGAAGAAACAAGTGCAAGTGCGATTTGTCGAGATTGAACGAGTATGAAGACACATTCAATAACCACAATAATACGATAATTCAATAACCAAAATAAATTTGTTGGGTTGTTGTCAAACTTGTGTGTGACTTCGCATTATTCTGATGGGAAATAACTGCCTTTTTTTTCTTTTTTAATGGTTTCCGAAAGGCATGGTTTAAGTAGTTTTGTATACTTTAGAGTGCCGTAAATGGCCAGTGAGATATTTCAAGTTAGTTAAGTTACTTAAGCTAGTTCTTTGCAATTTTGTCTAGCATAAGATATGTATCTAGTTCATAAAAATATGAAATAAAAATGAATTAAAAAAAAAATAGCATAACTCCCTTACAATAACTCCTTTAATCTAGAATCTAGAGGTTTCTGGATTTGTTAACAGAAAACGTTGAAGTAGTTCGTACGGATTTTGCCAGGCATCGTTCCAGAATTTCAGTTGGCGTTTTAGTCCATTCCGTGCCATTTTGTCTCATAAACTCAGGTTCAACAAACCAAACGGGTAATTGAAGAAGCGTTGAGCATCAGACCTCTGGAGAGTATACAGTCTGAAGACATCCTCTAAATTCTTTAGAAACACGAATTGTGTGTAATACTATATACCAATTTTAATTATATCATTGTTTTATTATCATTGTATGTTAAATTTGATAAACTTCTTTTGAAAAGAGATAATATCGGATGCGGAAAAATGTAAATCCAGCTGAGATACAAACAATTTTGAAATTTAGGAGAGGAGGTTGGAGTATTGCAAAAAAAGCAAAGTCAGTGAAGAGAAGTCGGACAGTAGTGACAAATTTAATAAACGATCCAGAAAATTATGGCAAAACAAAGTCTCCTGGAAAGCCGACAGCATTAACTCCAAAAGAAAAACGTGCGATTTGAGAGAAGCTTCAAATTCTTCTTTTAACGGCTCCTCAAATTGCAGCTGAAGCAGGAGTTGAAACAAACATTAAAAATGTGAGCAGAGTTTTACAACAATGCGAACACCTCCAAAGGCGAAAACTGCTTCGGAAACCACTTTTAACCGAACTTCACAAAACACAAATAGAGTTTGCTCGCAGTCATTGCAATTGGAAGACAAAGTGGAGGAAAGTCATATACACAGATGAAAAGAAATTTAACTTAGATGGACTTGATGGCTATTTACTATTTTCACGACCTGCGTAAGGAGCGACGAATTTTAAGTCGCCGTCAAATGGGAAGAGGTTCTGTAATGGTCTGGGCTGGAATTGGCTACAACGAGAGGACCGAAGTAAAGTTTGTCGGTGGCAAACCAGATATGTTGAAGTAATAAGCGAACAAATTGAGAGGTTTCCAATGTTCTATATCGGTGGCTGCTTTGATCTTGGCCACTCTGGTAGCACCGTACGTTTGCCAAGTATATGATGGCGATCTTATACAAAGCAAGACTGTTGTTGAATCCGTATAGTAACACACTTTGTCGACTCTTCTGGGTATTATTTGCAACAACCTTTCTACGAGCTCTACCAAAGAAACAGCTTCTTGCAGCTCCAATCTTGCTATGGTGATGACCCATATAAACAAAAAGATCTGCGAGTCTGCACTTGGAATGGCACAATAGGGTGCATGCACCAGCTCATCTGAAAGCATGCCCGACGAGTGGAATGTCAGCATCGTTTGCCTAGTTCACAATAAGGATCTTTTAACTGAAAGATCATATAAACGAAAACGACAATGGAGAATTCTCGCTGCTCCATTAAGGTCAGTAGCAAAATAAGCGAGATCTTCAATATTAAAAAACCATTTAGGCAAGGTGACTGTCATGTAACTTCTTCAACATCGTGCTTGAATAGATCATACGAGACTCATTGGCCAACACAAGGATATTTCAAGTCTGCGCAATTGCTTGCGTGCGCGAATGACGTTGACGTAATTGGGCGAGCAAAGCGAGACGTCAATGAAATGTTCAAAAGCATTGAAGCAGAAGCGGCTAAAATTGATCTTTCGGTGAACGAGGGTAAAACCAAATATATGTACAGTAGCGCCACCTAAGAAAAAGAAAATTACCGGTCTAAGAAGTCCCAGAGGATCAAACATTTTTTCTAAGTCAGCGAGAAAAGTTTGTTTTGATTCTTGAATGCTTGTTGAGTTTTCCTGGAATCAAAACTGAATTTAAATGCATACTTTGATGGGTTCCAAATCAAACCAAGAGTTTTTACTACTTCTGACTGATAAAGGGTGACTAACTTTACTCGTTGTTCTTCGGGAATGTTCTTAAGAGTTGCTGGATCATTGGCACAAAATTTAGTGATTCGAATTTACCTGACTTAAACTGACTTAAACAGGCAAATCGCATCCAATAAATCACGTGCCTCCTGAACAGTTTCCGCACCGTAGGCTGTCATCTACATTGTTCAGTAGTGCCAGTGCCGCCTTGGGATAACCTTTCTCATTATCATTCGTCAATTGGTTGAGGCATCTTGTCGCCAAGAAAGATGCTGATGCAGTTCCATACGTGACGGTATTCAACTGGTATATCTGTAGCGGATGGTCGGGATGCGATCTCGATAAGACCAGATGAAATGCTCTATCCTGCGTGAACATTTTGCTGATATATACAGTGAAAACATATGTGTACATTCGAAATTTGATAATGACAGAGAACAGATCAACCATTAATAAATCATTGAGTCAGCGTCCGGAAGTGTTTTGGCAGATGTATCAAACTCAAAGCTTGGTGGACGAGCTTTTCGGCTTGATGAGGAGGAATGATGAGGAAGAAAGTACTGTGTTTTCTCAATTTCGACTGCAGATACTGGGCTAATATGACCCAAGGATTCGTACTCCTTCATAAGCCTTTCGTATGTTTCTTTGAAAACCCTTTTTCTCCAACCTGTTTTCTAGGGACAAAATCGCCTTTTTGCTTACTCCCATGACTCCCCAATTCGAAGATCTGGTTCACGTTTTAAGGACAGTTTTACTGAGAATCGTCCATCTGGTGCGATTTTCGTATGCGTTTTGAAATGCTCCTCGCATTGGTGTTCATCTTCAGTTAGGACTTTAATGGGGTTGCCTCGTGAGTCCGTCTCCCAGAACTTACGTACTAATCTGTCCAGTGATGCGAATGAGAGCTTTGTTACTAGATGGCAGTGAACTTGTGTATTTGTTGGTGAGGCACTTCCAGCAACAATCCAACCCAATTTCATGTTGCGTAGGATTGGTAGATCATTAGATAAAAGAACGTCTTCAGGTAACATCATATCGAAAAAGATTTCCGTTCCTATAAGCATGTCGATGCGTTGAGACTTATTGAACGATGGGTCAGCTAATGCACTGGAATCTGCCAGAAGCGTATTTCCACTGGATGAGTAGGCTGATATTCGCTTATTCGCTGTATGATGGTTGCCTCCACTGTTGCTTTGTATGTTGTTGCTGACGCTTCTGACCTGGACCTTGAACTTGTTGATGATGACTTGCTTTCTGAGTGAGTTCATGCTGTCCGTTGGATTATATCCGCTGATGATGCTGTTTTTGATGAAGAAGTGTGTTATGTTTGCTGTTAGAATTCTGGCATCCTCGGGACTGGCACGATTGGGAGAAGTGGCTTGGTTTCAGAAAGTTCCCGTATAGCTCCAGTCGCCGCACAGCCCTTTTACGATGAGAGATTAAAAAACTTGAGTAATTTAAAATCATGTGCTTACCTAAATTACCCGAATTGCACATATGTATAGCAATTGATACAATCCGGACGTGTTGCAACAATGGCCGTCTTTCTACTTTCGCTTGGTCTACTGATGGCCTCCAGTTTTTGGAATCTGAGCTCCACGAATTTTAAGAACTTTCCTAGGGAGGAGCTGCTCCTTGAGTCGCCTAGGAACTGTTCGAAGAGTGTTAGGCTGTTAGGCTGTCCATATCCATCCTCTCCAGCACCATCGTTGGGTGGCAGCTATTGGCCTTGAAACCAAAATTAGTCTGTATGGCTGCATGATTTCCTTTATTGTGTCGTGTTACTTTGTGAGGCTAGTTGCGGTGCCAGTTGTTATGGGTTGCGAAAGCAGTCGGTTAAATTGAGCAGTAAGCAACAGCTTCTTGTTGGCGTATCGCCCCATCAGGGTGTTCCAAGCAATGTCGTCACTATTGCTGCTAGCTTGGAAGTGCTGGATAAGATTGTATACCGCTCTAGTAATATTGGCTCTTAGAAAATATAGCTTTTGAGCGATTGGTATTGTCTGGTCATGAATTAATTGCTTGAACAGGTCATAAAATTGGCGTCAGCTGAGATAACTGCCGTTAAACTTGGGAAGTTATATTTTTGGTAGTCTCATAGTAGGATTAACTAATGCTTCCATCTGTTGTGGACGATGTGCTGGAGCCGCACCTTAAAACAAGCTTAGTAGAACTTCTTTCACTCGCTTTGCATTCTGAAATAGCACTCGAGTTCTTCAACTGTTAGTTGCTCTTCAACCCTTCTATAGTGAAACGTTATCTCATCACTATCTGTACGCACCTCCGCCGCCTCCACTACAAAACTTGTCCAATGATCTTTTAAGGAGTTCATCGGAAATTGGAACCTATACTTACGATTTATTAGATCCTCTGTAGTGAGAAGCGGGTTAGCGGTTGGTAATGCCTGTTTCTGCTTAGAAACATCACTCGATTGCTTAGTTTTTCCAATTGCCATTAAATCACTTGCTTTACCAAATTATTCCTGTGCTAATTCCTGCTCTTCCTCGAATGTTGGCTGATCCTTCCAGTGTGGTGTGAGTCGACGCTGAGTTGCGCACTGCTTCGTAGTAGTCTTTCTTGGAATAGGGATTTTCCAATTCATAAGGAAATGCCTCTCGAATCTGACGGTCAGTGTCATCGAATTCTTTCCACAGACTTGCAAACGTTGTGAAGCGTTTAGCAAAGTATGATGGAGCCTTTCTCAGATCAGCGGCCTTCTCACAGTTGCGTGCCAGTCAACAGAGTTTCTCACCAATCCTTTCTTGTTGGCCTGCGTATTCATTCATTTTCGTTGACTAAATCATCAACAGTTTTTATTATTTTAATTTTTTTTTACCCCTTCACTACACTATTCCCGAAGGCATTGCTAAATGTTAGAAAAGTGTCCTATAACGGTCGCCAAATAATGTTTACCTACAATAAAATATGTATGCTTAATATTATTTAACCCATTTTATTGACTACTTCTCTTGGCAAGTTCGCAAATCACATTGACACAATGTCGGCCAGATATTGGCCTACAGTTCCTGAATGCGGGAATCAGAAAATGTCAACGCCACATTCGACTTTGATAGCTGAGTTGTACCGGCTTATAAGAACATGTTAATTGCCACACTCGCGGCGACTTGCGTACAAAAATTGCCTACTTTTGCAAAATGCACAATACACAATTTGTCTCTTATCTAATTTGTACACGATAAAACGACACTAGACAGAATGCGTAGTGAGTAAGACTTAAGAAAGTAAACCTAACAGTTTACATTTCAAGTACGTTGAAGAACTTAATTTGTTTTCAACCAAAAAATTAAATATCCAAAATATCCAACATATGTTAGAGTACATGGTACCAATATAACAAAAAAAAATCGAAAATCGAATGTATGGTAGAGCGGGGCTAGTTGGATCACGGGGCAAGTTGGCCCACGCGATTTAAAAAATGTTTGAGGGAAGCCGCGTCTGAATTTGGAATACCAAAAACTACATTAACCAAATATCCTAATAAAAAAAAAATTCACAAGTAAATCCTCGTATGGGTTGCATTAGTCCAATGCAAGTTTTTGCCGACGAAAAAGAAGTTTGCTTAAAGATTATTTGCTAAAAGCATTATCAATATTTTATGGCTTAACCCCAAGAAATGTTCGCATGCTTGCGTACGATTTTAATTACGATTTCCTAACATCTGGTAACGATTGGCTTACCGTGTTTCTTAAAAAGAACTGGCAATTGTCTACTAGGAAGCCAGAGGCAACGAGTATTGGAATCTTTATTATTTTTATTTTTTTTTTAAACTATTGGAGGTTATGGATTATTTGACTACAATTATTAACACAATTAATTAATTACAAAAAACATTCAATAAACCATCACAAACCAGACAGTAGGTATCTAGTATCTTGTCTCCTTTCAAATTCTTTTGCCGCTCGCATGAAGTGTAGTGATGACGATGATCCTGATGGACGTCCAGAAGTTTGTTGGGACTTACAATATTTTTCAATAATTTGTTGTATGAGATCTAATCTAAATAATTGTAAATGAGTTGTAGATCCTCTCTGCTTTCCATATAAAACAAAAGAATTGCATGTTGACTGATCGAGAAGTTGTAGAAACATTTTATAATAATATTTCTTCTCTTGCTTTTTAATGATAGGATAGTTAGTTAGGTGTTGACCAACTTCATCAACACCACCCATAGGATTGTTATAATGATTTATAACTTGAGGATTTTTTTTAGAGTTTCGTGTTCATTCAGTTTCTATCAAGGCGACGTCCTTCTTGTCTTTCCCCTTCATTACACAGACTTTTCCTCTTTGGTATGCAATTATTTCTCCCTTTTTTAGTTTTTTCTTTTGTAAATCGTTTCGCACATATTCTGTTCAATCTCGACGTTCCAAATACGTCGGTTTTTTGTTGCAAAAGAATGTCTGCAAGTGTCGGTTAAGTATAAAAATTGTCTGTGGTAAGACAGTATCCTAAATTAAAAATTGGCTTCATCAAAGCCATGAAAATGTGTATTTCCATTTCATTGTCTTTATAATCATTACCCATTATTGTTCCTTTCCCTATGTAGGTATATTATAAAAGACCAAATATACCCAGATTTTGATTCACAGAGCCGAACCTGGCTCGTTTTAGGGGGATATACTGAATCCAACCTAATCTACCTTTATAGAGCATAAGACTCTCGTCTATTGTCACGTCTCTCTCAAGTTTAATCGCAGAAGAAAACTTTTTATTAAGCAGTTTTTTTTACATGATTTTTATTAGATGATTGGTCATCATTTATTTAGCTTGGATTTGGGTGCGTTTCGGGATTATACAATACGTTGAATTATTATTGAAATGTATATAACGCTTCAATAAGGCAAAACGTCTGTATGACATATTTTTTTGCAAAAAATTGTGTTTCAATCATATCTTTTTTAGACCAGTACCATTCGATTATAAGCTTAGGTATTTATAATACCTTGCAGAATTTGTAGAGCAAGAAAAACCATAATTTCGTCATTATCACTTCTTCAAATATGAAAATCTTTTCAAAATTCCACTATTAATTTGAGCTGCATATCTATTGGACTCAGCTGTAGTGAAGTCTAAGATTTCTGTGTTCCGACAAGAAATTCAAAATAACGTAGTATTGTCCCCTCACCCTCATTATCAAGTTCCAAATTTACACTAGGTGTATTATACCTTGGCCGAGGAGATGATAAATTTTCTGTATCTATTTCACAAAATTCTCTGAATGGAGGTGCATAATCTTCCGATATTTCTGATAAATCACTTTCGCTATCTGATTCACTTATCAATATTTCCTCATCAGCTTCAGAATAGAACTCAAATTTTTCGGCATCCTAATAAAGAATATAAAATAAAACTGACTATTACAATAAATATAAATGAATGCACAGCATACCTATATTACCTGCGTCTAAAATGTAAACAAAAACTATATAAAACGTAATCAAATTATAACAAGCTTTAATACAAATAAAAGTAAGAAAACGGTGATCTGTAAAGGACTAAATACCCTTATAAGTTGAGTTAGCGTATTTATTTGGATAATGTATTACAACGCTCTTATAGACATACATATATTACACCTATAAACTATATTATATCTATAAATTATATTTTGTTTCGGTGCAAAAGCGCGACTTATATTTACCACGAAACTTCGAAATAAAAAAAACCAATTAAATTTCGGGCAGAGCTTCGCCCTCTGGAACTTTATTAACAGAACTGAACAAACTATCGTTTTTGAAGTAGGTTTTTATAATAACAAAATGCTGACTTATTACTTTAGCGTGAGATTAATAATTACATATGATACACAAGCAAATTAGAATTTGGATATATTGTATTTCTTAAGATAACAAAGTTATGCGTTAGCAACTGCATGAGAGAAGAATGTTGGAACGTAACTCGCGCACAGGCATTTCCACAAATCGCCACGATCACCGGATATCCGCAATTATACATATTCTTATTGGTGGCATTGCCGATATGTCGCGCGAACCGAATCCGCAGAATAATATACAGGGTGTCCCACGAGCAGTGTGCCAAAAAGCTATAGCGTGTAGGTCTGGTCAAGACAAGAAAAAAATCGTATGGGAGGGGGGGGTCTATTCCCCCCCGTTTAGCCGGGAGGGGCAATTTTCTAAAAAATTGACTTAATTTGGAAAAAAAAATATTAAAAATCAACAGTTACATCCACAATGCCGTGATATACTTTTTTGTAAAGCCAGAAACCTCTTCTTTCATCTTGTTTCTAAACGAAGCTGTTTTAAGGAATAGTTTTTGAGAAATTAATTTTCAAACTCAAAATTTTGAAAAAAAAATGAAAAAAAAAAATTTCGAACTATTTTTTTTCAAAATTGTATGTAATTAAGTACTAATTTTTTGTCCAAAATTCAATTCTCTTATTAGTTTTTAGTTAAAAACAGAAAACCGGAGGCAAAAATGTTTTGTAGTTTTCGAGAAATTAAAAAAAAACCCGAACCATTTTTTTCTAAGAAAAACCTTTTTTTGGTTTTAACGCGGCTGGACTTGTAGGCAAATTAATGTATGAAACATTGACATCTCTTTTATTATTTTTAAAAAAATTGGAGTTTTATTATAATCAATTTTCAATATGATCCCCATTTTTTAGAAGGCAAAGATTATATCTCCTTCTAATGGCTGCACATAAGTCAAACAATTTGACTCCAGCGACTTCAATCCGTGCTTTCAGTCGTTCCAAAGATACTATTTCCACTTCGTAAACAAAATTCTTCATGAATCCCCACACATAAAAATCTAGAGGAGTTAAATCTGGTGATCTAGGTGGCCATTCGGTGGGGCCCTTTCTTCCAATCCAACGGTCACTAAAATGATCATCCAGCCAGTTTCTAACCCGTAAGCTGTAGTGTGCTGGTGCTCCATCTTGCTGGTAGATTAAATTATCTGCTATGGCCAAAGGAACGTTGTCCATCAAATCGGGCAAAAGGTCTCGTAGGAACTGCAAGTATGATTCTCCATTAATAACGGCATTCAAAAACCGGGGCCCGATTACAGTTTGTCCAACAATACCAAGCCAAACATTACAGCTAAAGCGGTGTTGTGATTTATTTTGTTTTTTGTTGTGTAGATTGGTGCTACTCCAATGATGCAAATTGTGGAAGTTAGTAACCCCATCTCTGGTAAACTGTGCTTCATCCGTCCAGAATATCCTTCCAAAATTGTTTCGTTCAGTTTCATTTCGAAGCAGTAATGATCGACAAAATTCTGCTCTCAAAAACTTGTCGTTTGAGGTGAGTTCCTGAACTGTCCTAAAATGGTACGGGTGTAAGTTTTCGGTATGAAGCACTCTCCGTACTCTAGATTTGGGCACTCCAAGCATAATAGCTATCCTCCTTGTACTAAGGGAGGGATTACGTCAGACCAAATCCAAAAATTGCGGTTTTATTGTCTTAAGGTCCTAGCCGGTTGAACCCATTGGCGGCGGGCGGACCCAGACGAAATTGGCAGGTCAGTTTTCAGGCGTTATCAATGAAAAAAAAGGATTAATCCAGGGTTATTTCAATACTGTGTCAGTTTATTGAATCCTCATAAAACTACAAATTTTTTAAAAATAATAAAAAAGATGCCAATGTTTCATACATTAATTTGCCTACAAGTCCAGCCGCGTTAAAACAAAAAAAAAGGTTTTTCTTAGAAAAAAATGGTTCGGGCTTTTTTTTAATTTCTCGAAAACTACAAAACATTTTTGCATCCGGTTTTCTGTTTTTAACTAAAAACTAATAAGAGAATTGAATTTTGGACAAAAAATTAGTACTTAATTACATACAATTTTGAAAAAAAATAGTTCGAAATTTTTTTTTTTCATTTTTTTTTCAAAATTTTGAGTTTGAAAATTAATTTCTCAAAAACTATTCCTTAAAACAGCTTCGTTTAGAAACAAGATGAAAGAAGAGGTTTCTGGCTTTACAAAAAAGTATATCACGGCATTGTGGATGTAACTGTTGATTTTTAATAATTTTTTTTCCAAATTAAGTCAATTTTTTAGAAAATTGCCCCTCCCGGCTAAACGGGAGGGAATAGACCCCCCCCTCCCATACGATTTTTTTCTTGTCTTGACCAGACCTACACGCTCTAGCTTTTTGGCACACTGCTCGTGGGACACCCTGTATATGTATGTACAATATACATATGTATATACATATATGTATATCTACATACATACATATATGTATATAACTGTTGTTCCCGCTATTGAGACAGAAGCGGGCAAATCACTACCGACAAGTTAAAACGAAACTTGCCCGAGTGCCGTTCGGGCAAAACTGCCAAGTGGTTAATAGTGGCAATTGGGTCGCAATTATGTTTATTTTTCCCTGCAAAAACTATAAGGACGCCATTTTCAATGGAGGTCCACCAGATTGCATTGGAACGTCAAATGCCAGTGGTTGGGCCACTAATGACGATTTTTTTTGCTTTTATGACCCACTTCATAAAGCATGTAAAGCCGACTAAAAAACCCCCATATTAAGCGTTCTACATAATCATTCCTCTCATCTCTCAATTGAAATGCTGGAAATAGCCAAAAGCAATGGTGTTTTCAGGTTCTCATTTTCACCTCACTGCAGCTTCAACCTCTAGAAGTTCCCGTATTTGGATCCTTTAAAAAATATTTATCCGGGGCACAGAATTCCTGGCTGCGTAACAATCCAGTACGGACAATAACAATTTATGATATTCTTCGAATTGTATCTGAGTCTCTTCCTTTAGCTACATCTCCAATAAATATATCTAATTAATGGATTGAAGAAGACTGGAATATTTCCATGCAACAGGTGCAGAACTTAGTAAGTCAGTGAAAAAGCTAATGCTTATATTCTATATTTTTATCTTGACTTGATTTATTTAATGTATGTAACATTATTCTTCTGGGGTTTCATATTTTCAATGTTATCACATTTCATTAAGAGGCCAGATGTCAATTCTTTCTCTTGATATTAGTATCATAGTCGTACCATTAATAGTAGAATAGAGTAAAGAGTGGTCCGAGTAGCCCCCCTCTATCCTATTTTTGTCAATGCTAATTGTGATGATTTTGAGAAGTAGCGAGCATACCTATTATGTGTTTTGTTTCTGGTCCTCGTTCTGTCGCTGTATATTACAACAAACCTAGTATTACAATTTAACTATCCCTCCATTCAAAAAACATGTACAGAAGACGGCAAACATTACAACAACACAAATTGTAGTAATTAGCCAAACGTCTTAACTCATTAACCTTCATCCCAGAATCAAAATCCCAAAAGTGTCCAACGCAATCGCAAAAAAGAAAACACAATAACTTGCAAGTAAAACACATTCAATTAACTCATATCCCTTTCCTAGCTATTGATATTCTTCATCGACTCCGAAAAATAAATGTGTTCCGTAGACTACGTGTGTGTATCTAACGAGAGAGAAAGAGTCGGTAACATCAGCTAAAAGAAAATAAATAAATAAACACAAATTGATTTAAAAGCTTCACATACACACAATCACAATAAAAAGGAATAGAAGTTCCATTCATCCTTTCACGAGCGACGGTAAAATCAGCAGCCGCTTCTATGGCTGCGTAAATCTCCTCTTTTTCATTATCCGCTGAACCATTAGCTTAGGGCTTGCTGCTGCCGCTCCCTCCGGATCCTTATCGCCGTAAATACATCTCAATTATTGTTTCCAAGTCTCTCGTTTATTACACAATAACAGAATTAAGTGATTTTTAAACCGCAGGACTATTAGCAAAAATCTGAAGCACAAACTATTCACACTTACACATTGCCGTCACTCTACCTTATCCGCTGTGTTATATACTTTAGTTTCGATTTACCCCTAAAGAATTCTCACGCATACACATCTGCCACATTGCCACGCAGAGTAGCAGGATATGCTTACTTCGTTCCGTCGTAGAAGGCTGTTAGGCAGCACGCGACAGAGCGGCATAAATTCTCCACGTTTTTGAATACATTGCTATTGCTATTTCCTTCAGACACATAAGAGTGGGCTCCTGAAGTCAGACAGCTATCATCTTCTCTATCCCCGTTGATCAATGAGGGTTGGTCGTATTGCTATTGTGTTGAGCAGTACGGACCGCCTTTCAGCAGACTCATGTGCCGACGAAATCATTGAATTGTGGCTAATGAGAACTCGGAGTTCACCTTGCGATAGATGTCGGTCTGCCTTGTTCGCGTCAAGTTGAAGTCACGGAAGTTTTTCATCGCGGTCGACAACCTAACGTAGTACCGTGCGATTTGTTTACCGCTTCGTGCTTCGTATGAGAGAATTTGTCGTTCTAACCCTTTCTTTCTGATTTTGTGTCCAACCAAAAGTGGTTAATTGGTTTAAAAGAAAAACAAAAAAAAACATTTTTTTCCCATCGGATCTCATTAACAAAGATTTTCCTTTAATTTGCGGAACATTGTGATTCTTCTCAAGGACACAATCAAAGTGATGAATTTCGTAGTGAATGTCTTACAATTTTTATAAGAAAGTGTTTTAGAGTGAAGTGTTGCATTGACGAAGGCAAAAAAAAATAACGTTTTAGAACTACTTCAAGGATAAAGAATTAAAAATAAGATGGACATCAAGCTTTCAGTGACAGATGTTCAAAAGCAAACATTTCAGCATATTTTCGAAAAGATTGTTGCCAGCAATAACAAGTTTCCTCCAAAAGAAATCGAAAACTTTCGTCATCTACTTGAGAACGTTAGGGATACAAAGCATTTTCAGTTGATTGTCGAGAAATTCAAAGCCCTGGAGCAATTTGAAAACAACGTTCTTGGAAGTACTTCAAAGCCGGAAGGTATAAGTGGTTTTAAACTACATATTTAAAATAAAGCTGTTTTATGTTTGGTCATGGAATTGTTAAATTACCGACGGGATTTTGTTATGAATAAAAATTTTAAAAACCTCATTCGTCAAACTATCTTTTGAACTGTTGCATATTGCCTTTTGGAAAGTATAGGAATAGAAAATAAAGAGTAGACAATACAAAAGTACCTAACACTTTTACAACTGAAAAAGTAGGCCTTTTACTAAACTTACTAGTTTAATCAACTAAAATATATCAACTGGAATAAGATCTAAATAATAGATTTGCCTTAATAGGAGGTGCTCCTTCCAAAGTCAGGTTCATACCTTCAACACATGTGAACAAATCAAAGAAACCATTTAACTTAATTAAAAATAATTTAGATCCCCAGTATAGGGTACGGAAATTGTAAAATGTATCAAAGTCCCTCGAGCACGTTTTTCGCGTTGAAATCATTTAAAATCCCAAACAAATTACAGACTATAATTGTCCAATATACCATGACAAATTGTCATAAAGTGCTTTCTCTTAAGTAAATGTTCAAATGACCAGCAATTTAGTACAAGCTGCCGGTCCGAAAGGAATCTGTAATTATTCTGTTTACCTAGTTAATGCCTTCAACACTGCACACGCCAAATCCGCGAGACATGCAAATGCATGCCTTTTGCGTGCGATTAATTGCTGTGTACCGAAACATAACTGCTATTCATACTGCTATTGTAATATACTCTTTTTTTATATTTCTTTTTTAGATGCCGAGTTAAAGGACACCAACAGGAAATTGGGATCGGTAGGACAGACATTAACGCCACGTCATACAATAGACGCTATATTGGGATTAAAAAATCGCGCGGAAAATGCCACCGATGGTGAGTGATTCTTTCAATTCCTGTTTTCATTATATTCCCGGGTATCTCATCTGATATCTCGAACCAAAGGGGCGAGGGAAAGAGAGCACGAAGCAGTTGCAAAAGGGAACAAATATGTTTCCAGACAAAGCTCATTATCGTTTATCGGACACCTTTGGAGGCAGTTTCGTTCGGTGTGTGACAATCTGTGGCAAGAATCTAGAGGACGAAAAAAAAAAAGCAGAAAATATCAACAATAGGTATATGTATGTAGTTAAATTAAAGCAGAACTTTGAGTACGCCCACTGTGCCCGGCTTTGGTGGGTACACGGGAACACAACTCCGTCGTAGAATCGCCGAAAATTCAAAGGACAAGAAATCCTTTCGTCACTCTTGAATTGCATGTCGCAACCGCAGGATCTAAATCAGCCCAGGCAATGTACAGTACATAATCCAAGTGTGTGTAACAATCTACAGTCTTTCAAGGTTCTGAGACAGAAAAAAGGATTAGTTTCAGGCCGGCAATTTAAAATATTTTCTTTCTTTCGGATTTGTCTCTTTTTCCTCCCGATTTTTACTACCACTGTTTTGTCCCTTATCAAATGGCGTGCATCTAAAGGATACGGAAATGAGCGGTGCTACCACTGCCACCGCTGTGTAAGTTACTTTAAATTACATTGTTGTGTGGGTCTTCTAGCCTTCGGTATCGAGTACGCGGGGCTTGTAATTGTGATTGTGTTGTGCGATTCGGCATTATTACAAATTTCAAATTATTTAGCAAGTCGTGCTGACTATAATTGAAATCGATTACGTGATTTTCAGCATTGTTCCTATTTGACAATTCCCATTTATATAAGTCATAAAAAAATAGATAACAGAGTGGGTTGCGTTTCGTGCATAGGCCTTTGGGATTTTAAATAGCATGCAAGCATTGCGTTAAGGTATTTTCAATTGTAGATTCGTGTTCGATAGACCCTCCCTCCCATACGTTTTTTTTCTTGTCTTGACCAGACCTACACGCTCTAGCTTTTTGGCACACTGCTCGTGGGACACCCTGTAGGTATAAAGCAAAAGTTAAAGTAGGTACTTATTGAAATATGTATAATGCAATAAAATAAAATTAATGTAAAAGAACAACAAAATTACATAAAAATTATATTTCTTGTTATCAGAATATTAAAAAAACGAAAATATTAATTAAAAGCAGTAATGTATGAATTGAAAAAAAAATATATTAGAAAGATAACACAAAAAAAAGAAAAAAAAATGCATGAAATTTATATATGGACACATGTACATACAACATATGTATATACATATGTACAGCGAAAATACCAGAAACAAACAACAAATACTAAGCAAACAAACGAATATTAATATCAAAAAAATTATTTCATATTATATTTTAAAAACAACAGTTTGTTTACTTTCTTTTGAGAAAGCCTCGATCGACGCTCAGTGATCATCATCCCAGCTTAAGAAAAAAGTCTTTCGCACGGAACAGTTGTAGCCACCATGCAACATCTTATTTTTACCAATGCACTTAGATTTGGATTTAAATTTTTATTCATGTTCCAACATTGCAAGGGATTGTCCGCCCTTTCGACCAACTTATCGTTGAGATACCGCTGCACTTCAAGTACTGCATTCGACATTCCACTAGTGCTGGGTTCCATACTGGAAATTTTGTTGTCGAATAAACTCCAGTAAGAATAGTCTCCTGCAGTCTCTACGATGCCCTGCGATGGACTCACTATCGACTCCTGATTTCTTCTGCGGTTGTAGAAATTCGTGGCCATCCAGTTGGTTATGTCTTTTTGGACGGCGTTGAGGGCAGTTTTGTTTTCGAAGACATGTTGTTTAAACCGAGGGTCCAAAAATTAGTTCGAAGAGATGGTTAAATTCGTTTCGAGATTATTAAATCTTGTCCTCAGCTCTCGAAGCAGATTTTCGGCAAAGGCTTGCGCATTTTGTACACTTCCATCGCTTAGCATCCTTTCCAGTATTTTTACAAGCCCGGCAGATATAGGTATAATTTTGCTTGCAGTAAAATAACTCTCTGCCGACATTTCCCTGGTTGCTTGTTCGAAAGGAAGTAGAATGGTGCACAATTCGGAAGCGATTAACCACTCAATATCTGTAAGCATTTGAATTTGTGTGTTAATGCTTACAAACATTATTTTTATAGCTTCTTTCAGAGCAACAAATCTCTCCATCATGTATTGTAGAATGTTGAGTTCCACCTCGTTCGAATATCATTGACCACACTAAGGGGTTGTTCATTACCCAACATGACTTGGCTATGCAAAAGTTTCTCACTTGCATGAGGACTTCGCTTGATGAAGTTTACAATGTACTTAAATTTTTTAATTGTCAATTGCGTAGTTGACATTTGAAAAGTATCCTAGACATTACTTCGAAAATCCAACGCCGTTTGCACACACAAATTCAGTTTATGAGCAAAGCAACCGAAGTGACGTTTGTTCAAATGATCTCTAACTGCTTTGGTGATGTTTGCAGCGTTGTCAGTTAAAATAATCAAGACCTTGTCCTTTAATTCCCATAACGTCAGAACACGATTGATTTCGGTTGCAATGGAAGCTGCGGTGTGTGGGCCTTCAAACTTATTGCACTCTAGCATGGTATTTTGAAACACAAAATTATCATCGATATAATGAGCGGTTATACCAATGTAATTTTCATTGTTTATGGAAGTCCACTGGTCAGTAGCTATGCAAACACTCCTTACATTATTGAGTTTTGATCTTAACAAAACGAGTTGCTCATTGTACATACTGTCTAATAAAGTATTTTGTAAAAAGGTTGATAGTCTTTTATAAATAATTTTATTACCAACCTGTCGATTTTTTTCTTTCTGTGTAATTGACATTTTTGATGGAATGAATTGGAGTAGCTGTTGCCTTAAAACTTGGGTTGAATGCTGAGGTGGACTTCGATGGACTGGATGGGCTCACTGATGGACATATCTTCAGCTGGTGGTATGGTGTTTTCAACGTCCATGGGAGAATTTGTTCTCGTAACAATTGTGGGATGACGAAAGTTCATGTGTTTTTTCAAATTAGTTATTGATGTTTTGAAGGATAATGACTGCTTGCAAATTTTAAAAACAGCCATCTTACCAACTAATTGTGTAAAATGCATCCATATGTCACTGGTCTTTTTTCGCTCCATTTCATAAAATTATAACTTTAAAACTTTTCACAAATACTTTTAATTTCACCACCTAAACTGCTACTTTCAAAAGTACGCACGAAAAAAACAAAGCAGACAATAGTATATTATCGTTTTCTTTGTATTTTATCAGTTACTATTGCTATGTTTAAGAGCAGAAGAACAGATAAGGTAGCAGTTCCTGCTCCGTAAACTGCTCCCTCCAGGATCAATCACAGTTGCTCCCTGCTTTCGTGAATAACATAGTTCCGAGTAGCAGCGATCGCAAGAACAGTCTCATTACTAAATCCATAGCTTTAATTATTACCTATTAGATTTAAGAATAAATAAATAAAGCTTTTATTACCATCATGGAAAACTACCTCTCTTCCATTATCGATGAGGTCGGTAACGAGGAGTGCAGAGCACAAGACATGTGGGATTCCCTACAACAATCTGGCCTGGAGAAAGCCAAATCACTGCTCGGAACATCTAAAGGCCCCTGCCAACACGCAAAAGAAACCTGGTGGTGGACAGACGAAGCCAAAGCAGTGATACACGAAAAGAAAATGGCTTTCCAAGCTTGGTCAAAGTGCTCTTCTACTAATAGAGAGGAAAAAGCTCGCCGTGAAAAGGTATATAGATGTTGCAAAGGTATCGCGAAGAAAAAATGCGCCGAATTCAAAGCGAAAAGCATGGAAGGCCTCTATCAGGAGTTGGAAGAAATATCGTCTTCCGCATCTGACAGGAACCAGGCTACCCAGGAGCTTCGACAAAACAATTTGAACAAAGGAGCAAATATCTTTAAGATAGCCGCCCAGAGAAGAAGAAATGCTCAGGAGATTCGTTTCCCAAAGTTTATTAACAATGCTGAAGGCCAACTCCTTGTGGAAGACGAAAAAATTCTCCACAGATGGCGACAGTATTGCGAGGAACTTCTGAACGAACAGTTTCCCCGAGTGTACTTTCCAAGAGCCGCCCCGAATCATGCCGAAATACCCGACATCACAGTCGAAGAAGTTCGGTACGCGGTTAAAAACTCCAAGAAAAGAAAAGCTGTTGGGCCGGACGGGATACCCTCTGAGTTCTGGAAAAAGATGGGAGACATCGGGTCTAGATGGCTCATGGTTCTTATCTCCAAACTTATGAGAGGCGACACTATGCCTAATCAATGGAGGGAAAGCTATCTTCTTCCATTGCACAAAGGAAAGGGTGATACGCGAAATTGTGATAACTACCGTTCTGTCAAGCTGATGTCGCACACCATGAAGATCGTTGAACGGGTATTAGATAGCCGACTGCGGAAAATAATACGACTATCTGATGACCAGTGCGGGTTTGTCTCGGGTAAATCAACAACAGATGCAATCCAAAGTATAAGGATCATGATGGAAAAGCATCGTGATTCTTCAAAGGACTTGCATATGGTGTTGGTTGATTTCGAGAAGGCCTTTGACCGGCAACCAAGAGATCTTTTTTGGGTAGGGCTAAGACAAAAAGGAGTTCCAGAAACCTACGTGCGAGTGATTATGGACATGTACGAGAGAGCAACGACAAGAGTAAGATGCACCGCAGGAGTCACCGAAGAGTTCGCAATCAAAGTCGGTGTACACCAAGGGAGCGTCCTCAGCCCACTGCTTTTTAGAGCAGTCCTTGATTGCTTGCTTGAAGGAAAAGTGACGGACCCCAATGTGCACCAGCTATTCTTTGCTGACGATGGGGCCATTATAAGAGATGATCAGGCGTCCCTACAACGAGCACTTGATGTGTGGGTGGACATTTTTGAGGGACACGGGTATCGTATTAGTTCAAAGAAGACAGAGTATCTGTGCTGCCCGTTCTCTGACCCTCATCAGCCTATTCCAGACATTTACTTGAATGGAAGAGTGCTTCCCAAGTGTTAAAAGTTTAAATATCTGGGATCTATGATTAATAGAGAAGCAACTTGTGATGACGACATCAAACATCGCGTAAGCGTAGGGTGGATGAAGTGGCGGGAAAACTCCGCCATCTTCTGTGATCGAAAAATGCCCCCTAAGCTGAAAGGAAGGCTCTACACTTCAGTTGTACGTCCGGCGCTCACATACGGTTCACAATGCTGGACAATGCACAAAAAGTATGAGAACAAATTAACGGCAACTGAGATGAAGATGCTTCGCATGACAGCGGGAGTAACAAAGCGTGACAGAATTAGAAGTTCAGAGATCCGAGGAAGCCTCCACGTAAAAGAAACCATCACAAGAAATATAGAGCGCGACCGACTCAGTTGGTATTGCCATGTTCAAAGGAGAGATCCTTTGAACCCCGTCCAAAAGGCGTTATCAATCAACATTCCAATTTCAACACGCAAAAAAGGCAGGCCGAAAAACAATTGGTGCAAACAAATGCAAAAACACCAGCATTTGATTGGCCTCAGCGATGAAGTAATCCCAAACCGGGAAGCCTGCCGCTACTTTCTGAGGTCAAACCGGCGGACCCCACAAGCGGACCAGTAGGAATGCAGTTAAGTGGGAAGGTTATGGTCCTACACTTCTGACCATAACGACGCCGGGATAAAAAGGAAAAGAAGAAGAAGAAGAAGATTTAAGAATAAATGGAATATGTAATTTAATAACTTAATACTAAAAAAAAATTATACCTTAATATACATATGTACACACCGTTAAAGTAAATGAACATACAATGAAAAATAGTTCGAGAGAAATTCACGAAATTGTACAATGTTCTATATACTCGTAATGTAAGATTGAAGCGGACAATTTTATGGCGTGAACTAACTTCAAGTTATGATTTTTAATGTCTTATAATCACCTTCTTCAGCTTTTTCATGCACAAAATAAAAATATACCATATACTAAAATTATTTTCCAAACTTGTTCCTGTTTAATATAACATATGTATCATTATATTAAATATACTTATATATCACGATATTAAATTAGTTTTCATCTAAGATAACGTCTGGAAGGCTTAATATCTATAATCTGAACATGTTTCTGAGAGATCAGCAAAATATTGATTATACCAGTCAGACAAACAAATAATTAAGTGAATGTGTAAAATAAGTGTTATCGCTCCTCCGAATCAAGATGTTGTTAACCACTCATTACTGTGTGCAGTTACGTAAATCAATCATAAAAAATAAAACAAGTAACTCAATTGACAGTCTGCACCCTAGTCCAGCAATTCTCGGCATTTGCTGCTTAAAGCACATAATTAATTTGTAATTTCGTCCAACGAAAACAAAAGTAATTTAATAACCGCGGTTAGATCATTAATTACTTTTAATAACACCAATTAAAGCACTGGGTGTATATTATAGTTACTGGCTCTACTCCCTTTGGATAGCAAGGAAAACTACTTAACCAGTCATATCAGCCGATCATATCACATTGGTAATTGATTTTTACCTTGAAAACTATGTTTTGAAGAAAAGAACATAGACTCGGAATGCAATTAATATGGCCTGAAAACAAAGCGGAAAACACAAATAAGTCCGCCCCGTATTCGGATTGCGATCTTTATCATCATGCGCGGTCCGATTGTTTTCCAATAAGTGATTCCCATTTTCCACACTCGGTCCGATCCCACAAACAAAAGAACGGCAACGATGACCTTAATCGCGTCATGTGCCTAATTGAGAGCGAGTTTGAAGGAAGCATCATTCAGCTAGCTAGCGTCACTTAACAAATTTAACATTTCATCTAATGCACGGCATCAGGGTAAGGTATCCCTGTGCTCTTCAAAATCCATTATGATGATGAAAAGTGACAGTAATTCTTGTTTTGTTATGCGAACCGACACCATGTTTAACCACTGTTGCCGCAGCCGCCACTTGTCAGACAATCGATAATCTTGATATCGTTCGAAGTACTTCCATGTCATTCTGAGATAATATCGCAGCGCCTTAACGCAGACAGGTTTGGTCGGTATCTTTACATTGGAATCACATCTTCATCTCGGTCGGGTACAAAGAAAAAATAAACTAAATGCCGGTAATTTTGTGTCGTAACTCGTGCAGCCAGTTGTTTGGGGGATAGTACGATAGGATAATTCAAAATATAAAAAATAAAAAGTAGTTTTTGAAGTGAAGAAAATTACACGTTAATTTTTTTGCGTTTGGTGTTATTAGTTTATATTTCTTAGATCAATAGTTATTGTTTAATGATATTTGTTATAAGTTTATCAGCTAGTGGCATTGATATATATAAACGCCCTCGAATATTTGTTTTATTTAAATTTCTGAGGGTGTCGTGGTCATTACTTTTGTGTTAAGTTCGTAAGTTCGTGTTTTGCATCTACCATTTTCAATGAAGTCTTAGAAAATTGCAGTCAAGTGTGTTGGCATTTCCTACAATAAAAGGTTATTAAACAATAAATTCAACTGATACTACATTGGAAACCCATTTTAAATGTAATGTTATCTCTTCTCTATATCTATAAATTAGAACAAATTGTCCGCGAGTAGGTACGTAACGATACTTCAACAATATAATTATGCAATATACAATATATCTCAATCGATTTGTCGTGATTAGCCGTATTACATAGGATGGTTTTTAGTCTCCTAGGGCCTTAAGGCCATATTTTATATGATTTTTTAACTGAAAAAAAATAAATATTTTACACATACATATGTATATTAATACAAAATGGCTGAACAAAATTGAATATGACTTTTTTCTTCAATTAGTACATTTCTTGGTGAAAGATTGATGTATCAATCATTATTCTGTCGTTCTTATAACGGAAGTAATAAGCGAAAATATAATTATTTTAGATTTACACAGACATGCCTAGGTCATTGCAATCAATAGTTCACCAGTGGAGTGCGGGCACATTCATGTTTATCAAACAAACTTTTTTCCTCTCTCTTCTTTCTTTGGACTATTGTAGGTTTCTTATTATGTTAATATTTGTCTTACATATGTAATTGTTTCAATGGAACAGCAACTGGAGTAGGAAGCACAAATTATATCATATTGTTTTTATATCCATATGTACGTATGCATCTATTAAAGGACCCATCAAAGCGGGTACATTGATCTAGTATATAATATATAATTTCTTCTTTTTAGTCTTCGCGCGCCACTTTAACTTCAGTATCTTTATTCCTATTATCCTTTCGAACATTTTCGTAGGACTACATCTCTGTATCAAGTAATTTCTATTTATAATAACTCGTAGGATTAAAAAATCCTAAACATTATTTTCCAGAAGCACTTTAATTGAATTACTGAGAAATTCCAACTAGATGGGTTGACATTGAATTGATTTTCGCAGAATCTACAGACCAGCGTCCAGCAAGTCTCGTGCCACTAATTAGATACGCAAGATGTCAAATTTCTAATCGTCTTAGTTGTTAATCGAGCATGTAACTCCTTTACAATGCCAATCAACGTTATTAAAATGGAAAATCCATTAACGTTAATATCTCTCTACTCTGAGCACTCAAACCTACCTCTTAATTTGTTTACAAATTAATTTCATTAATAATCCCGCAGACAACGTCAGTTGATGAATAAGGAGGCTGTAGAAGAAGGCGCTGTGCCTCGGGATTTAACGCTTAACAAGTGCGCAATTACTCTGGACAATTGAGTTGGAGCACGGGAAAAAGGAATGGAGATTGAGAGGTTGCTGTCTTTCATGCATTTTGTTTTTTTTTTTTTTTTCAAATCGGTATTGAAACGGAGGTAAATCCCCGCCGTGATTGGCAGGTTGATGCCATGTTTTAGCTTTGATCTTTCACTGTGACGACTGTCTGCCTGTAGGGAACTTAAGTTAGGCTTATTCATGTTGTTTAGCCGTTTGGTAGCGGGGAAATAACGTCTTATCTGCCAATTGCAATCAGTATGCATTTTCTTTTGACTTGCTTCGGTTTAACCGTTGAAACACGTAGCGATAATTACTCTTTAAAAGGAAATCGCATTTTGCCAATTTTCTTAGGACTTATTTGAATTTATTTAAAAGCATAAGCTAACACATAAGATGTATGTATAATTTTTTAAGTTTTTAAGCAAATATGTAGGAAAACAAATATAAACTGGACAGATTAAAAAGATACGGAAAACAGTTAATTTATAATAGATAAGAAAAAAATTACCTAGTTCAACAAACCCTAGACGTCCCTGAAGGGCACCTTAACTACGAGTAGAAAGGCACCCTCAAGGTACCACTTGAAGCTATGAGATCTTCTCGTGCTAACTGGCAACAAATTCCTTAGGCTTGGCCCTTGGTAGAGTTGAGCGAAGTTTGTTTTTATATGATCATCATGTATCGGCCTGCAGATCCTCATACCTACTTTTAGGTTAAATGTGTTTAAAATAACTGGCCTTCGAGAACAACAGGAATGTCGTTATTAAGCAGGGAGAACAGTAAGTGCCCCACCCTAGATCCTTGAGGAACATCCGTTTTGGTTTTGAAAAAGGGTGAAAGTTGTCATTAACTTGGTTGCGATCGTCGGGGTAATTCCTAATGAGATGAGTCTAAGCGCTGACGAATCAATAGTGAAATAATGTTTGAGTGTTATGAGAAAGATTTCATGTGGGACAGTATTGAAAGTTTGAGAAAAGTTAAAGAACAAAATCACATGTCCTTATCGATTTCAGAGCGAACATTTTCAACCATCCCTAGAGGTGCGGTGGCGTAGCTGTGTTGAGGCTTGAAACCTGACTGAAACAGTGAAAGAAGCTTATGTTGGTTTAAGAATGAGTTTAATTGTATATTAAAAAGCTTTTCGGAAACCTAAGATGTGAACGGTACTGTAGAGATTGAATGATATTTTTTATCACGCTAGTTTAAGGACTGATTTCAGAAGCCTTCCAGGATCTAGGGTGGACGGAGGTGGTAAAGATGCTATTAAAAATATATGACGGCGTCGATGATTTGTTTGGGGTTTGAGGTTCATAACGTTCAAGCCAACTGCGTCAGATTTGGTTGCAAATGTAGATTTAAGTATGTATATCCTCTTCATAGACATAGAAAAGCCAAAACTTTCAGTCAAGTTGTTCTATCTTTTCGAAAATCACGTTTCTTGGGGTCTCAACCTTAACGGCCTTCCTTAGGTAATTTAGTTAATTATTGTATATAATTTGTTTTTCAGTGCGACTAGTTAACCATTGAAATTTGTTACTATGTAATGAGGTTTATTGGTTGGGATGTGATATTCAAACAGGTTTTAGTATTTTAGTTTTTAATCCGTTTTTATTCATAGTTTCTTATATCTACCTTATCTTAGACAAAAATGTTTGAAACTAGCTCAACTATCCTTACAATTTCAAATATCTTACTGGCTCTATGCGGACAGTCTAAAACAAACAGTAAAACATAAGCCTATGTATTTCGACTACCTTTATATACGGTATAAACCTATATAAACGGTTACAATTAACAGTTTTGTAATTAATTAAGCTAAGAAAATGTATTTTCTTCAAAAGAACTTAGCATATGATATAATCAAACAGCTTTTCAATGGCGAATGTACAAAACTTAGCCAGTTAATTTAGTACAGGTTATGTCAATAAGAATTGAGAGTCGTCGGTAATAGTAGTCGTAATGATAGATTTAAATTCATGAAGCTTATTTTAAAGCTATTTACTTGCGAATTATTATGGTTCAACAGATTAATTTTGAGATCACCGATAATATATTCATAGTAAAGCCCCCAAGCGTTCGATGATATTAGTTACAATTGTGGTGTCCCTTAAACTTGGGGGACATCCACAGATAATTTCAAGCAGAATTCAATACCATCGATAGGATTCGATTTGCTAATTTATCTGCTGGCTATTTTCTCCTTAACAAAAATTGCAACACCGCGCGCCCGAATCCCCACACGATCGTCCCCATAAACTGTATACCCCGAATATTATTGAATATATTTTTTGAGATACATACATAGAATATCGACATTTCTCCCATCGAATATCGGTTTAAATTTGTTAGAGTGTTGTTGTGAGAGATGGCGAAACAAGGAAATCTATTGCAGAAGATCAGTCAGACATTGTTGTTTATATAACTGACTATGGATGATAAAAATTACTTTGACAAATAGATGGGCAACTAATTTGTTGATTTTATTGATTAAAACTGTCGAACAATAAGAAACAGGCAACCCTTCAGGCATATTGAGAATTCAGATAACGAGAGAAACATTAAAAAGTAAACAAATACAGGTTGTAATAAATAAACAATAACAAATACAAAGAGACAATGTGAAGTATAATACATAAATAATTTAAAATTTGTATGTTTAATTTTTCCGCTCATCGAAATACCAAGTACCATTTATTTGAGCTTATTTTTGTAAACAATTTTTTTTGATTAAGTTTAGTTAACGTTTAGTAACGTGATTTAAACGTTGGCGTTTATATTTTCGTGGATGTAAATAACATGCGAGGAACTATGTAGGATGGTATTAAAGGGAAAACTTCCGATTAGTGCTTGATAGTATTCTCCGAGAGTATTCTCATTTAAGCTGGATGATCTATTGGAATACTTGATTGTCCATCCGTTAGAATTACTTTTTTTCAGTTTTAATTCTTGCGAGGTAAAAGCAAACAATCTGTACTGGCGTATATTTCCATCCGGCTTGTGTTTTATTAAAAATCCACAATTAGAAATGTGAATGTTAAACATTTTATGCTGTTCGACTACTAGAAAAATTTATTCTTACATTTTTTCTTTCTTGTTGTTGCTTTGATTTTTATTTGTATTTGGGTAAATACTTATCAAAAGGAATATTCCTGGACGATCTACTCATAGCGTATTAAGCTAGTTTGCTCATTTATAAAAGAAATATGTTTGTCAAGTATGAATGTTTTAGTATCAAGTATGTAGTAGTATTATGCAACCATGTACAAAGAGGATTCAATTTGTTCTTAGAATTATAGCATGTTCTGGGCCAGTTTTATAAAACCATGGCAATTATAATTAAGTACTTTACATTGATTAAATTTTCTGTCTTATTTCCGCCGCCTAGTCCACCCACAAGCTACTGCCAAAGAGGTCATTTCGACAAGATTAAATTTTTAAATCAATTACTGGCCAACACTTCCTGATGCCTGATTGATTGCCGTACAAAAAAATATATTGTACGTGAGATACCGTGCTTTCCCTTAATGAGTATCTCGCGGAGAGTAAAACACTACACGTTATTTGGTTTATTTAAATTTATTTATTCAAATATAACGCGTGAGGTGTCGTGCTTTTACTGCTGCTCCTTCCTTTCAATACTTTCCTTTCATATTATCTTGTCCCAGGGAATCTATCTCCTCTATCACGTACATACCTTACGAAATTCCCATAACCATAGATCAGCTATTTTGATTTGATATATTTAGTCAATTTAGTAATCGGTCAAAGGCACAAGCGCATCATCAGCATTTTGAATATTTAGTCCAAGTGCAATCGGTCAAAGGCACAAGCGCACAATTCATTGGACAATCAGTCAAAGGCACAAGCGCATCATCAGCAATGTTCCCATTCAATTGACTCGGTTTGTTTACATTTGGTTTCACCGTATGTTTACACCGCATTTGTTTTACTTTTAATTGCACGTGATTTAGAGTGTCACTGCTAAGCAAAGCGATGAGTAACATATGTATATAGGTCAACTGAGGTAGGGCACTGAGCGTAATGCTGAGCGTAGACAATTAGCTGATCGAGGTTATGGATTGGGTAATCGTGGTGTTGGTAGTGGTATAGTGGGCGCATGTAGATCCACATCGACTACTTACCTGGAGAAGGGCAAAACGGTCACAGGGCTGTTCTATGCCAAATTATTGGGCCGATTCGACGCCGAATTGAAGGCCCCACTTGGCGAAGAAAAAAGTGCTCTTCTACCATAATAACGCACCGGCTCACACAGGGGATTATATTGAAAAATAAATCGCCATTTCTCCAAATTTGTTGTTTTTCTTTTGTAGGCTAAGTACTTATCGGACCACCCTCGTATACAAGCGTTCAATGCCTGCTTCCAAATGACTTCTTGCGGTGCCACTTCGATCAACACTAACATCGAGTTATCTGACAAGACAAATGATATTTATTGAAGTCATCACAAAATACCACACCTTTGGAACAGTGCTGGATGTACATAATTCAATGGCAAAAACGAGGACTGCCTCACTCACACAATCTCATAGGCCTACACCACAGAATTTATCCCACGGGTATTGACAAAATTATCCAAGCTGAAGTTCCCATGATTCATGGACTATGCGCACCATTAAATCCCAATTCGCCATGTATGAGTGATAGAAAACGTACAAGAAAATACCCAGTACCATAGTTGGACGACACACAAGCCGGAGATGATGGCTATCCCAAATACAGAAGACGATCATCCAAAAAAGGTGACTTCACAGCCAAAATACGATTACGAGACAGAGATGAACTGGAAATAGATAATCAATGGATAGCACCAGGCCTAGTATACACCGCACATCCGAATAACGCACAATATTTCTATCTCCGGAAGTTGCTAGATAAAACACAGGGACCAAACAATGTCACAGATTTGAAAACTGTTGGCGGTTATCAATGCCAGACGAAGAATGCCATAGGACTATTGGACTATTGGAAAACGACAACCGCTGAATGTTAACCTACAAGAAGCCTCACTCACAGCGTCAGCTGAGTAAGTTAGAAACTTATTCGCCATAACTCTAACAACATGTAACCAATCGAATCCAAAGCAGCTATGGGACTTCTTCAAAGAGAGTATGAGTGATGACATACTGTACCAAATCCGACAAGCTAATCTAGAACTGGCCATCGAAATCAACAACGACATCTTCAATGAAACACTCATTCGTCTAGAAGATAAATGTTTAGCGATAAAAAACCATAATTCAGTACAATTTGGGATGCCAGCACCACGACAAAATGCTTTCAGTGTACTAAATTTCGAAATTACAAAGGAAAAAAGCTACAACATCACTTCAATACATTGCTCATAACAAACCACTACTCAATGACAATCAAACAATTTTTTTGTTAATATCGGATCAACAAAAATGCTGTTGGAATTTTTTGGTTTACTTTGGACACACCAGGCGGTACCGGGAAAACGTTTTTAATAAATCTATTGTTGGCAGAAATACGTGCTAAACATCACATCACACTTGCACTGACATCGCCGCCACACTTATGGAAGGAGGACGAACTACCTTTTCCATCCTACGAATATAGCCTAAGAACAATTCCCGGTATGTTATATCTGAAGAACATCTGGACGAGGTGAACTTCTAAAACAAGCGAAAATTATCTTCTGGTACATGAAAAATCACTTGAAGCCATTGACAGAACATTATAAGACTTGCGAGGAAACTCTGAATTGGTGGGAGGAGCTCTACTCATACTCTCAGGAGATTTTCGACAAAAACTTCCAGTTATCCACAAGTCAACACCAGTAGACAAAATTAATGCATGTTTAAAAAAATCATGTCTCTGGCCACACATACAAATACTGCGACTAACAAAAAAATATGAGATTTGAACTATCGAAAGACGAAACTGCAGCACATTTTGCTCAACAACTTTTACAAATAGGCGAATGCAAATATCATACTAATCAGACGACCGGCCTCATTGAACTCAACAGTTCATAACTATACCAATCCGGAGTGGCTGTTTAAGAGGGCAATTTTAGCAATTAAAAATAATATCGCAAATTTCTATTAAAAGACATGTTTTTTTCAGCAAAATAAAGAAACCTCCTACACAGATCAAAAACCAACGCAAAAATCTGCATATTCAGGTATGCACTGTTACAACATCAACCCTTTTCGCTTAACATGGCTGCTTCAGACTTTTAGCTGATGTTACATGTCAAAAAATACATGCGTGGAAATGATATACGAATGATAACGAAGAGGTAATAGTCGTCGTGGAAGCATATTCCGAGGTTCTTACAGAGCCTAACTTCAGGAATGGAATCCATAAATTGGAAGATTATGCAAGTGCATTGAATTTCGTGGAGATTGTGCTGAATGACAAAATGTATTTCAAACTCCTCCTCCAAGTCTCCTCCGAACTTGAGGCCCGTTCTTTATCTAGAAGTCAGTTGGAATCTCGTTTTTTTTTCGTTTGTTTAAAGATGAAGAGCACACTCAACCCGTTACTCCTGTGACTACTGAGGATCACTGACTTATTAAAATGGAACGACAGTCTTGGTCGAATATGCGGCTCAGCCATTTAGCTTCTTCAGCTGGCACAATCTTAAGTCACAGTAGATGTGATGTTGCTCGAGTGTGAATAACTTTTGGGCAGGGCTGTGGTAATGGGTCAATAAAACAGTACGATAAAACCGGAAAGGGCAGCGACGACGTTAATAAATACGAACTAAATGATTAAATCTACAATATGCAATTTACGAAAAACAAATATTTTACTATTAGCGACGTTTTTCAGTTTTTTCTTGATGACATTTTTGAGGGTTACTTCATTTGCGTTAAAGCCGCATTGCACAGTCATCTCTAGTCATAAACTAACAGGCTTATGGAAACTGATTTTAATTGCAAATAGAAATTCAATTAAATTGTCACTACATCGATAATTTACATCCAACTTACATCCTCACGTCCTTTGACCTTAGTCACAATAAACTGATGTTATTGCAGTGCAACCTCCTCGGCCACAAAAATCCATCTAATTACATTTTAACAAGGTGTCCCTGGTATAACCGAATTATGTACCATATCTAAGCTTGATTTCATTAACTACATCGATGAAATAGACAAAACTCGATACGATTGCATATTATTAAATACAACATTACCTTAAATGTTTTATTGCGATTGGGTTTCTCCATACAAAGCGCCTCATATCCATGCATTGCTTTCGAGAGGTGAAGAGTGATGATTACTTGACATGCAAGAAAGTCATTAAGGAAACTCGCGTTGGTGGTAACATTAATACACCATACGACCACTGGATTGGCTTTTTGTTTCAATAAACGAAAGCCAACTTATAAAAACATAAATCCAAAAAAGTCAATTGCTTTTCGTCCTTGTTATCCTTGATGGGTATTCGTTTCACGATAATTTCTCGTTTTCAATCGTCGAAAATCATTTTCAATCCAAGAAATGTTCACTTATGTGAAGGGTTGTAACTAGCTAATGAAGGTGGCATTTAAACGAATGGATATAATAGTTCCAACACTTTGATGGGCGGTTCTATTGCATATGAGAGTTTGAAAAACGTTTTCATTAATTAGGGAGACAAATTGATTTGAAGAAAATGTAATTGATTGAAAAAAGAAAAGTTCATAGTAGCTGAATAAATGCGAGTGGATGGACGAGGGCGAGTTGAATTGTTGTCGGTTGATGAATACTTCAATTAATCAAGTTAATTCAATCGATACCTGGTGAGTATATTAGGAAAGACGGAGAGAAATCAAGAGGTCAGATGAGGATCATAAGAAAACGAGCTTGAATGGTAGGTGAGAAATATTTCCACGGAGAATGTTCAGTGCCTGTGGAGTATGTACGTTAGTTAGATGACAATTAACCCTGTGCTTGGTCATTATGGCCTTTGTCGGTTCAAAAGACACAATTTAATTAAAGTATAATGCCGGCATTCTTAATTAAGTTCCAAATTCTTAAGTCGCTTCTGTTATTATGAAGATAACTTAATATAGTCATATAAAATAACATCTGCTCTAAAATTTTGCGTTTTAAAACGTTGTAGCGTCATAACTTTATTCACTTGGACAAATGCAGTCGAAGTAGTATCTCAGTATCAGATTGGTCGTTATGTCAGCAGCAATGAAGCGATTAGGTTTTTAATTTTTCCATTGCGATTCATGAAAGACACCCTACAGATTGAACATCTGGAAAATAGACAACGAGTGTATTTTAATCCAGAGAAACAAAGAACAACAGTTGAAGGACATCCAAATATATTTGCCCAAATGCAACTTATTTATATACGCATCATTGGTTCAAATTAAGCTCATATTCCTTACGAGACTATTTATCTTGTGATTACTTAAAACACAAAAGTTCAGGGAGCTTGTTTCCTTATATAAATAAAAGATATAGTAACAATCAATAATATTGTACTAATTCCATTTATTTTCCAGATGATCTAGGAGATGATGCGACCGATCTACGATATGGAATGTCTCTGACTCATATTCGTGGTATCGACAGTCAAATACTTTCAATAAACAGTTCCCCGCAACTGCCACACAAACTAAGTGGAACAGGCTCTGTAGTTTCTACTAACGCTAGTGGCGTTTACGGAGTCCACCAGCAGCCACAGCATCACAATCATCATTCGCATCACCACCATTTACATAGTAATCATCTTACTTACTCGGCACATCTTAGAAGTTCCGTAGACAATGGGTCGCCTAATTCCTTGTCCCAGCAACAATATCTTTCAGTTCAAGAACAACACCAACACCAACAGCAGTCGATGATGGTCGGTCACTTACTGCATCGTCAACAACAGCAACAGTTGCCCAGTCCGTCAGAACGGGAATACTCGACTCCTTCAATAGCAGTTAGCATGGCGCTGATCCAGCGGCACCAACACGAGGCTAATAATCTCACGTCAGTTGGCGGTACTGATGGCTTTAATCAGAGCCTCATTTCGCATGAGAAAACGTCAAAATCATCTAATCATTACTTCGAGGACAATGGCAATGAAGAAGTGAATGAAACGACAGACGGCAATTATGATGAATCGATGTCGGAGAACCGTGATAACAAGGAGAATGGCTCATCGGCAACTATCGATGTAACAACACCATCGCCGGATTTAAGCGTTTGTGGCGGCGACAGCGGAGTAAGTGGATTGAATAGAAAACCGTCCGTCTCGCCAATGTACGACGATCTGGATGAGAATAATGAGGCAATGTCCCAAAATGATAAGCTGTTAAATGAAAATGATGGTCAGCTTGGAACAGCAGCTAATGAGTCAACTACAACAGCAGGAGATTGCTCGAAACTCGGCGCCAATTATGGGGAGTATGTTCGAGCGAGGAGCTTCGACGATATGCATCAGCACCAACTACATCATAGTGGTGATCCCTACCAATCGTCATCCCCACTTCACCATCTTCATCATCAGCAACAGCAGCATCTCCTACAACCGCAACCGTCACAAAGGCAGATCGATGACTACCGTACGGCAGGAATTATATCGCAAGAACAACAGGATCGTTTGACGGACAACGACAGTGTCGTCAACGGAAGTTGTGCTTCGAGCGAGGACCTTAACCAGACTAATTCCAATGAACAGGGTGAAAAGATAACTTCGGGCAGTGATGACGAAGGTAAACTTGCTGTTTTCATAAGATAGATTAACTCTCGCACATGCACTCCTATGTAGCTCAAGACGACTCATGCTCGAAAAAGAAACATCGACGCAATCGGACGACGTTCACCACCTACCAACTACACGAGCTGGAACGTGCTTTCGAAAAGTCTCACTATCCGGACGTATACTCTCGCGAGGAGTTGGCTATGAAAGTCAACTTACCTGAGGTTCGAGTACAGGTGAGTTTCACATTTTACGATTTTGTTAAACATTTTTATTGCGTTCGCCATGGTTTTTGCAAAATACTGGCACGGCGGGGTTATCACCCTTTCCACAGGCTACATTTATCGTTTGCAATAAAAGAAACAGAGATACCCCACACATGGCAGGGTGGAGCTCAGGACATGCATGTTGATACATCACAATAAAGGATTTTCGGGCACGAGACTCGTAAACATTTATTTTAGTTCGATTATTGAATTTATGGTACGAGTGCTGTCTTTTTTTTTGTCGGTTTTTTCGTGCCGCAAAGATATACTCGTACATATCATGTGACATATTATTGGCGATTGATTTCTAGTTTCATCGAATGTCATTAATAGCGTCATTGGGCTACCAACAATATGGTAGTGTAGTGCGGTCTGGAAAATAGTATTTGGTACATGTACTGCTACCGTATCGTGAAGCTATGTGGCTTCATAAACAAAATTTATTCTATATGCGGTTTTGATTTATTTCAAGGTAATTAGATCAGAAGTGATTTGGTAAAAATGAAAGGGCATATAATAGCGAATAATCGGACGATTATGAGCAGGAATTACGAGCATCTACGCTTTATACCTATAGATTGATTTTGTATTTCAATTGAATAAGAACAAATAATATTTTTCTTTCGCGTGCGTTGTCATGACAACCTGTTTGCAGGTACGCGGTACCTGTTTCTTGATATTAAAATGCTTTTCCTATTAAATCAAATTTAAATTAAATTTTCCTCATTTTTTATGCATCTGTAATAAAGAATTGCTGAGTTGAATGAAACCATCTACTATTCATAACTCTAAAAACGTGAATGAATACCAAACATAAAGGGCTGTTTGCTTAAAGCGTTTTTTTTCGGTAGCCATGTTTAAAATTTGGCGGTTTATTGCTGTGGCGAAATATTTCGATCGAAATGAATAATCCAATGAATTTGCGCAAAATTCGGGGACAGTATGTAGCTCGTTGACTTATAGAGCAAATAAAGAAAGAATATTGCTTCTGCTGATGAAAGTGTGGCTGCAGGCTCAAACGTATCAATTCCTCGTCGTGCACAAGGATCTGGCCTTCCCTGGTTGGGCTCAGGAGCAATTGAAAATGGATACAAATTTTGGCAAATCTTCAGTGATGAAGCGCATTTTTGGTCTAACGACTTCATGAACACTTTCATATCTTTCCACGTTCTCCATGGCAACACGATGCACTTAGCAGTACTTATCCATTAGTATAACATTCAACATTCAGAAACGTACAATACATATTGTATGTACATATGTACCCGGGTAACAAAAGAAAAATACATAACTATGTATTTCTAAGTAATTAATATATGTACATGGTAAGCGAGGTTTATTCACAAAAGAAAGTGACCTTTGAATTTTTGAACTTTGCGAGCTGACTACATTCAATTTTCGAATTGTTGTTTTTATTATGTTGGTACACATATCCCCTACCATATCCTGACATTGTCAGCCATTTTGGATATCTAGTTGTATATTTAGTGTGTAGTGTATTATATCCGAATGATATATATAATTTATCAGAAAATTAAGGGTGAGTCAACAGATAGTGTGGATACTTCTGTCACATACTATATTCAATATGGTTGATCCTTTAAACAGATGTTAAGGACAGGACGATTACACCAAAACAGCACCGCAGCGAAAGTATTCAAAGAAAGCCAGACACCTTAACTGCTCTCCGAAGTCATTATTGTACTTTAGACGTAAATACATCTATACAATCCTAACAACACAACACTTGAATCAAATTCGTTTATTGGAGTTGCAGGATGCGTATGTATCTAAATAAACAAAATTATCGTGTCGAAAGCCAACGTGTCCCACTGCGTGGTGCGAATTATGGTTTGGCGACATCATTGGCCTGTATTTTTTCGAAGCTGAAGCTGAAGAGACTGTCAGAGAATGGAGAGCGTATCACTGTTGATTATGTTTTTCCGAAATTTAATAATTTTTGTTTCAGTTGGATGGAGCTACAACTCTTAAATTTTAATATCGCATTATATGGGTTAGGGAAGTTAATTGGCTGCATAATATCTAAACTGGAGTTTGGATTATCATTTGCAAGAGAAGCCTTGGTAGTCATATAACGGATATTGTTGAGCGAAGCGAAGCGGAGCTCCCATCAGGTGACTTCAATTGTGATATAAGATAAATTGTTTCTCAGTCATTTCTTAACCGATTCTTATGATTTTTGGACCCCCAGAAAGTATTTTAAAATATCTAGGTCGAAACAGAATTTTGATTTTGGTCCTAATTTAAAAAATTTAATTGATGAAAAAAATTTAATTGAAAGTGCAAAATTCTTTTGTCTATTGAGCTATTTTGTCTCTTTTGAAGATTCTTTCTTTTTGAACTTTCTTTCTTCTCCGAAAGAAATTCGATTATATGCCTGAGCTAAAAAAGAGACATGAACACTTTTTGACAGTTTAGGAACTAAAAAGGGAAACGCCTAACATTAATTTTAGGACCGGCCGTAATTATTTTAAAAAGTATAGTCCTACGGAAAAGTGTTTCTTTTCTCTATTTTCTTTTGCAGAATTTCTGGTCTTATTTTCTGTCGGGGAAAGCTCCCCGCCTTAGCCTTCGTATACCCAATATCTCTGTCTTCGTCGCATTTCATTGACAATTAAATTTAGATATCCCCTTTGCGTTAAAAACAAAATATTGCCTTGGAATGTTTAACATATCACCTGGTTCAAATTGAATTGTTTAGATAGTGACGATGGTATACTCCATCTAGCAAGTAGTCCTCTCAAATCCTGAATATCCTTTTTTTTTAGTTTTTTGGATAAAGATATGCGAGGTAGCATTAGGTGAAAAGTGGTAATTGGCAAATATTTTTAACAGCGCAAGAATACCTCCGGGATTTGACAGATTTCATCATATTTTTTTATTAGTAACACATTTTAGTTTAATTTAACAATTTCATGTAAACGCAATTCAAGTTAGTTAGGTTTCGATAGGCAAGCACAATTCAAGTAAATTAAGCAAATTATGTTTTGAACAAAAAAACTAAAATTCAAACACCCGTCGCAACTCGTCGTTCGTTGTCTCTCGCTCGCCGGCCTTCTAGGTAGAATGTAGATTACAGTAGCTGCTGAGGGTTGCCACTCGTTGTGAAGTTGAATCCCACATATGTACATATATACCATACGTCAATCGGTAATCTGAATTCTAAATATCTAAAATCTATAGCCTGTATTCTAGAGCCCTAGCTAGTTATTTGTATAGGGAATAATGTTCGTGTGTCCCCGAGTGAGAGACCACAACTAACAAATCAGATTGGCACTTTTTCTTATACAAAACAATTAAATTTGACTTCCCCAATTAAATGTGCATTGTTTAACATTCCATTTTGTCCTCCATTCGATACACAAGTCCATGAATAAATTCCATCGATCCCATTTTAATTGTGTTGTCAGCTGAAATTTATTCCACCACCATCGCATTACAATCCGGAAATTAACCAATTTCCCAAACTTACTCATTTTATTAAAAAAAAACAAGAAAAAAGCAGTCGGTAAATGCTAAGACCCTCGTCCTAGTTTATCTGTTAACGCAAATCGATAAGAAAACGAATATGCAAATTAATTCCGATTTGTATTTCGTGTAACCGCAATACATATATATGGAACGAAGCCATAAGGAGTTGGTTATGTCCTACCACCATCCCCAATCATTACCGCGTACATGTCCACGAGCAGTAAGCAGTTGTTAGAAAGGGACTCGCTTATAAACGCTTTGGAGAATGTTAACGACCGGTTGTTATTTCCTTAAAGAATTTCGAAAACAAAATCAATTGTTGGCTGTTTTGTCACGCAGTGATTTATAATGTTTACACATTGTTAATTTGCCGATTATTTGAACGGCTGCGGTGTAGTCATAGTGTGGGCCAATTTGCGTGCATGGGTATTTGGGCACACTTTTCTTGATAGTTGGCCTTTCGCGTTTGTCAGAATTATTTTTGCTGCCGGTGGAAAAAGCATTATCCATGTGTTTTGAGACTGGTTTTTGATGCCGTCCTTGTAGTTGAATATTAGTAGATATACACTCTTCAGTCAAAGTAAAATAATTTTCTGCCTTGCTTTTTACGAGTTGAGGCAAAACGTTATGACTAGATTCTAAATCAAGCTAGAACCCAGTTCCTAACTATTCTTTAAAGCTAGTTTAAGGTTGATTGTGAAATCTTAAATCTTCATTATTACAGCATATAATATTCGAGCTTTTTTTCATAATGTTCACTCCCAGATATTCTTTTCGTCTAAGAAACCCTTACCAATTACTATTTGAGTATTTTTATATGAAAATATAAAACAAGCTTAGGCAAACATAAGCCGTAATTTATAAGGAAATTTATAAGGTGCGAAGAATCACTAACTCAAAATTGTTTTTTTTTTGTGTAAAAAAGTAAGTTTAATTAAGTTTTTCATAAGACAATATGCAAAATATTACATCAACAATTTTCTTTTCGTAATATATATACTCAAATAAAAAGTAATGGCTGGTTTACTCATTTGATACTTACCTAATTAAGAATAGCAACTTAACAAGATCCAGATTAAGTCTGGGGTACAATTGAATGATACCCGCAATCCTAACAAAATATGCTTAGTTAATGATGTATCACCGCCTGACATTCATATGAGAACACGCGTTTCCGAAGTACTAAACCAATAAAAAAAAAACGAAATAAATCCTCTCTGCACTTTCAAATCAAAGGTACTCGTATTGGGCGTTCGCATATTCTTCGTATTTTATTACCTATAATTCCTTTGCTGTCATCTCGACGACAGGCTTAACTTGTCACATTGATCTGTATACAAAACAATCAGTCGTGGCATCAAAAAGAGCGCATTAATCCAAGGAATTTATTTTGACAGTCCGTTACTTTTTACTTCGCATTTGGGTTTTTCCCTCTAGCGGTAGTCGCTACGCGTGTGTTAGACTGACATTGCCAAACAAATGTCACTGATACCTTGTCGATTAATTAAATTTAATTGTCGAAACGTTTGGTTCTCGTGGCAATAATCATTTCCGCTTTGAATATATTTCCACTCTGACACAATTTATTGAGCACCTATCTGCCTACCCCATTCTCGGAAGTGCCTCCCAGGGATAGAACAACTTAATTGTGTTTTTTTTTTGGCAAAATGTGAGCAATGTCGCCCACATTAATACCGTGTGACAAGTTGAATTAAGCACCACAAACCCAATTGAGTGGAGTGGTTGCCTTCAAGTCTTTTACATGTTTGTTTGCATGCTGTTCATTTGTGGGTTCTCGTGTCCTGCCGATAGGGATCTTAATAAATTCTAAGATTATGAGTTTGATTTCCACTTGGGTGTTTGTTGGTGAATTTAATTGTAATAAAGCGATGGTGGCATTCGAGTTGAGTTGAGTGCCACTGCGGCACGCAAACCGCATTAGAAATCTTTTTCAAGGTAGTTACTCTAATTAATATGATTGATCATATTTTATTTACTGGCAGCATTGCCTTCGTGGAATAGGCTTGATTGAACTTTTCTGCCAAACCATTGAATAATTTCGCCTTTACCTGGTTTGCATACGGAAACTACAGATTTGACAGTGAATAATTTATTATTTATTATTTTTCATTTATTTAGCTTTGCGATACCAAACTAATTGTTTGCCATATTTAATGGTTGTTAGGCTAATTAATTATACTTTGAACATTTGAAACGAACGCCTATGAAATACTGGAATTCCGAAATATAGCTGTACTGATAAATTGCTCACTAGGCAGAACTAGGAAAAATTGGGTTTCATATTAATTATAAGGAATAATAGGAAAATTTGTATCATATTGTACATTCCAATCAATTTTTTAATACTGCAACTGGCGTTTGAAGAACTAGACGAACTGCTATCTACTTACGAATTTATCAATACGAATTTACCAGTTCTTCATGTATTTAAGGACATAGTCAAATCTTTGAAAAGAATTGGGTAAGACTAACAGCATCTATGATAATTGGTAGAATTCAGCAAAGACTAATAATTATCATATTGAACTTTTTGACGTAGAATACGTCTTTCGGATTAAATGGGGGTGTAATTGGAAGTACGATTTTTGTTAAACTGTTTGCTTGAATTTGAGTGCACATTTTTCTATTAAATTGTCATCAATAAAAATAATGAAGTAAACACTCATCAACTTAAATATGTGTATTTTTATTTCGCAATCGTTAATTGATTAAATTTTATTCACACAAAATTTCTATACGAAAATACGATTTCAAGCGCATAAACTTTATTAACATTTTGTTAGCATTTATGCTTCGCATATTACTGAGTTGTGTGTAAGAGAGAGATAAAAGTATATGTAATGTACAATAGATACGTGAAATCCAATTTAAGCTACAAGTGGAGTAGCAACAAAGTGAAGAACTTTCAAAATGGCATAACAGTTTTTTATTACTAAAACATTTAAATCATTTATACAATATTATATTTACTTCTTATATTTTTATTGAAAAAAGACTGATACGTATTCTACGTTTAATCTATGCGCCCGTGTGGTCTAACACCGAAAGCGGCGCCGAAAGCTTTATTTTTAGTTACAGGGGTTATGAATTCAATTGCTCTTGAAGAATACGCAGTGGTTCCAACGAATAATTAGACAAATATCACTTTTTTTTAGAAATTTTCGTATAAATTATAGACAAATAAGTGTATGTCAAAAATTGTATGTCATATCATATTTTCTTTCCTCAATATTTCTGGACAGCATTTGAACAACACCTTTAACGTGTTAGGTAAATAAAAACCAACAATGGTTTTTCATTTTAAATCATGCCAACATTGTATCGTAATTTGAGCACAAGATGTAAAGGTAATTGGTCCAACGACTACCCCCGTATACATATACCATTAAATATTAACTTATTGTCAATTTGTCAATGAAGGAGACAGATGTCAAATAAAAAAGAAAAAAAAACAAACAAAAAAAAAAATAGTGAATTCTTTCAAAAGGTTGAGAAAGTTTCATCAGAGTCCCCCTATTTTACTACTGCCGTGCATTACATAATTCAATGAAAACCAACCAACTCAATATTCATCCGTTCTCAAGTTTTCAAAACTTATAAAACTTTATGGTAGTATAGGGACTGTAAGGTTTGAATATTAAGACGTATGAGTTGTTCTTCCTGATCATCGCTAGGAGTTCTACGATTTACTTCACATATGATTCTGATGACTTGTTTTTGTTTAATTAATATTTGATTTATAGTATGTACTAGGATAAGCATTAGAAAGCAGTATAACCCGTACTGCAGCTTCGATTTTAGTATAGTAGTAGATTTCAGTAGTAGATCATCATAAACCATAATTTTGACTTAAATAATATATCTGTCCGACTACTTAATTTCAATATTGCTTTAATTAGGGTACATGTTCTTTCCAAATTCTAACTTAGTTTATGATCAACTATTATACCTAGGTATTTCAATTGTTCTAAGCGCTCAATTGGAAAGCAGGCGTCATTGGAGTGGACAACTTTTTCGTAGATAATAACATAATTTCGACATGTTACTAAGGGAAGTCTTAAACTACAAGGAGAATAATAATATAAAAGAATAGATAGTATTAAAACTAGTACTCTTCAAATTGAAAATTATAAACCTCGTTTTACAACTAATCACTAACTTGTGTACATACATTGAGCTATTTTCTTAGGATATCTAAATCATGTTTGAAGTCAACCGAAAGGCATCATCCGAAAAAGCTGTAATTTATCCTTTGATGAATAGTGAATTTATATAAATAATAAAAAGAACGGGACCAGGAACAGAAACTTGCCGTACACCTATGTTGAAAGCCTTCCATGAACTACAACTGTTTTTGATTTTGACAATCTACTTACGATTTTTAAAATACGAGCAAACCCTAAATGGCACTTAATGGCTTATTGAATAATATATTGTCGTTCTTAGTATGAAATGCTTTGTTTATATCGATGAATAGTGCAGAAAGAAATTCATAGGCATCCAAACTGAAACATAATTCAACAAAAAAAAATTCTATAAGGCATTTTCTGTTGATTTACTATTTCTGAAACCAAACTGTGAGTTATTAAAAAACACTAAAATTCTCTTTTGTACACAGACACAAGATTATTTTGGTTTGTGAATCCTTCGGAGATTGAGCCGTCTTGGAAACAATAAAAAAGTCATTAAATAGATTAGATTCCAGCTTATTAGACACAATCTAGATAATAATATCAGAATTCGCTTTAGATTTATTTGAAATAGCATTAACAACTTCCCATTATTCGAATCACCTATATTATTGGTTATATATTTGGATATTAAGTTCTTTGCCCTTAATTCGGAGCATGATTTTTTGTAGTAGATAGTTCCTAATTCTGAAATTGTTCAGATATTTTATTTTTTTTTCTTCAGATATAAAACTTCAATCTATGAGGAATACGTTTCAGGTATCGGCAATATACATACGTATACCTATACATTCATCATTCTCAAATTCAAATTTAAGTGTTGTCTGCGAGTTGCAAAATTAATTCTGTTAATATATGTACTTTGATTCAGTGGATTTGGTGCGGGATGAGTTTATGATGATATTTAAAGCGAAGACTTCAGTTTTATAGTTTACATGATTGCTACGATTAACCCTAATGATTCATCAAGTATGTATGTGTATTAATATCTATTTCGATCATCAGAATCAGTACAGTACACTTGCCTTGAAAAACTTCTCGGCGCTCGCCATTCGGAACCGGCATTAAACTGTAAGTCCCGTTCACTTGTGTGAAAAACAATTCGCACACAACATAGCTGAATGAGAGAAGCTTGGCTCTGGCTTTTCCTGAGTTGTAACGCCATCTAAGAAAAAGAAAAATACAACCTTTCGAATTAAAATATATGTGTCGCTAATGGCTTTGTAGATCAATAGATCAATAGTGGATATCCCCCAACACAATATTTCTCGAATGCATCTTAACTGGCAAAATCGTTTAGATAGCCCCATAAATTCGACAGTTGTGTGCTTAATTCAAGCAAACCAGACAGCAACATCGAGGCAGTAAAATACATAACTGCAGTTCCTTACCCGAAATATAAATTGAGACAAATTTATATTTCACCTCGGTTGTCAAATCGTTTCCTACACTGTTCTCCTTTCTGCTGCTACAATGGAACTTCATATAACGCATGTGGGAACATTCCCGTAACGAATGCAATGTTGTTGTGAAGGGGTTAAGTAAAGAGCCAAAGAGGTGAGATGAAAGACTTGCAGGTTTATAGGGGATCGTATGCAATTGAAAGGAAAATGTCCCATACATAAATGAGCGAAAATTGGATGTTTTTTTTTCCGCTTTTCATTCTACTTTTTTTCAGGAACAGAGTCTCCAGAGGGTAGAATCAAATTTTGGTTTTGCGTTCTTATCGAGTGCTCCTTCTTCTTTTTGTTTTTTTTTTTTGGTTTAACATGGCAATGCAGGTTAGGTTATTTACTTCATTTATAATTCACGTTAACAAAAAAAAGAAAGAATAAATAAAAAAATATCAAATTCGGTCATGCGATATATTAATATTTTTTGTGGGTTATTGACTTAACAATATAGTTACAAGCTAAACTTAGTCATGGCACGACGTCTTATAAGTGTGAAGTTGAAGAATAATAAAAACTCATTAATACAAGTGTAAAAACGTGAAATAATTTTTTAAAAAAACGGAATCGAATATTTTATACATATGTATGTATGTATATCTATGTAAATATATGCTACTTAAACATTTAGTTGCTATTCTTTTGCTATAATGAAATGTATAATCGGTGTAACACCAACTGTAATGTCATTATACGGTCTGCAGAAGCGGTCTTTCCTTATTCTCTGCATCGACGGAGCAATTTTAAAATATGCTTTTGGAAGTTGATATTTTAATAGCTATCAAAATATAAATGTTTATTTTTTTAAATTGCTCATTTAATCTGTTACTATTGATGAGTTTGACATGTACAAACAAATAATTAAAGAACGGACGGATCGTTTCCGAGAAATGATGCAGTTACCGAAATTATATGGAGCAATTTTAATTTTCCTACGTGTTAGTTACCTTAACATTGATTTTATCCTACACAATAGCTCTCCTAGTGTATATAAAATTACAAGAAAAAATTGAAATATGTAAGTGCACACAAAATGTTCTGGTCCCATTTCTGATAATAATGTTACCATTCGAAACTCTCTCCAAGATACGGAATCTGGGTAATATTCGTGAGACGAATGCTAGAGTTATAGCTAAATTTATAATTCTTATTTAGAATGCAAAACAATACGCTAGACAATAGCGTACCACCAACTAGGTCATTATATTATCTAGGTTCAATAACGCCCAGTTAAAAATAACACTACACTGCAAAGCTAAGTGTGTGATCATATGAGTGAATTTCACATGTCACTCATATTTTTAGTGTGTGACTGTGGCAGGGTATTTGAAAATCACACAGCTCAATATGGTTGCGTATAATTTTCACACAGTTTTTGTGTATGATTTAACTCACACACTTAATTTTTGTATGAAAGAATGCAACTTCTAATTATTCCATGTTTTATCTAAATTAAAATCATTTACATATTAGCAATTCACCCACTTTATTCTAAATGACACACTAACAACATTCACACATTAGCAATCTTAATACAGAAAATCGTCAAAAATTGCGTAGTGGAGAGCGGAGCTAAAAGTTATGCGTGTAAGTTGTTATGATGTAATTTATCGATGTACCGGACATCGTTAAGACGGCGGTCACCGATGCGCTGCAACGTTCTGTTTTACGACAAATGTACTTGACATTTTTATAACTTTTTCTCATAAAGCCTATTTTAATCTTACTGGCATAACTTTCAGCCCCACTCTCCCCTATTCATAATTTACCATGGTGTACTTCAATGCATTGCAAAAAAAATTACAAGAGTTAGAAAGTTGAAAAATTACAAAAGTTAAGTTTTTTTCATAATTAACTTGGATTCCTTTTACCTTTTTTATAACATATTAATATATTTTCTTATTAATTGAAACACTTCATGAATTGATATAATTACTGTGTTAATGGTTACAGCAATAATTTATTTTCTAGATTTTATTTGAGTTTCAATCACTGAAAATTGAAACCTCCAGTTTATATGAAAAAACAGATATAATTATCAAGGGTATCATATCATTTTATGATATTGTTGCGGAAACTGAAGAATCAATATTAATTGTGCTTTGTAAAATTCAATATACTCCAGAAAAATATAAAAAAAATAAATACATTACAGTTCTTATCATTAGTGGAACTTTAAAAATAAAGGTCGACAATCTATACATCGAAAACATATTGACATCATTATTCGCATGTTGCTATGTTTGAGATATCAAATATCCAAGTGCTTAAATGAATATGTTACAATTTTTGGATTTTGAAATTCTAGAGGCTGCTAAAAGAACGAAAGGTTGAAAAATTCCTATTTCGTAAAATTTATTCCTTAAAGATAAAACCAAATCTAATTTAAATGATTAATAAAAAGGCTAATTGTCTGTTGTATGTATATAAAAATACTTATTTCTGCTGTTTAAAAATAACACACGCTGAGTGTATGATTTGATCTACACATTTTGTAAACTAAAAAATTGACTGATATTCACACATTACAAAAGTATTAAAATCACACACATTTTATATTTGATTTAATTCACACGTTTCTTAGTGTGTAAAAACTGTCTACAACCATTTACACGCGTTAACTAATTGAAATTCACACACTTGGGTTTGCAGTGTACAGAACTACTTCTACCAATTTTCTTAAGATGTGATATTGTTTATGGAAAGGTTAAGTTCTTAACCAAGAAATGTCCGGTTCCAGTTCCCGTAATAAATTGAGCGTACTGAATGTTTAGCATAATGTGCATCCTTGATATCCTGAGTACCTCTAGGACAAATATTCAATTGAGATCTAGAATTCATGATTTCATTATTTGTACCAATCTGATAAAGTCCTCTGTCGACTTCTAGTACTGAAACTCTTACAAAAGTGAATATTTACATATGTAGGGCAAAACTACTTGTCACTTATTTTTAACATTTTTTTTTTGCTTATTGTTGTAGGTTTTCTTTAGCCAGATACCAACTTTTTGCGTAGAGAGATAGCATCGATGTCCCTCTATTGGTTCTTCTTCAACACTACAATTTGAGTGGAGGGCACATCCGTATTCTCTACAATATGTCGTTTTCTTGTGCATGAATAACGCCATCTTTGGAGGTAGAGTGCTAGTTTCACACTGTTGAACATATTTATTAGAGACTTAATTATATTACAGATCATTTAATCATTTTGTTCAGGTTGTCCTAATCTTCTTCAGTTTCGATATTTTGCGCGAAATCACTTGGTAATGATAGACCCACCTTAATTTTACACCTAAAAAGTTAATTTGCCTGTTACCAACGTTAAAAACTCTGTTTTTCATGAGAACATATTTGTCATATCTTGATTTGCATTTCCTACATTATCCTGACTTTGCAAATGCCTGGGCTAACAAATAGCATAGGGCACTGCGATAAGTGTAAGTCCATTGTGCCTGCTAGCCAATTAGACGAGGAGTTTCTCTACTTTCTTAATAGAGTTGAGAATATCCTTCGCAGGAGCTGAACTGATTTCCTCAATAGTCATGAGGATACGCTTCCTAAGATGACAGAGGCCAAACCCTCGCATAGTATGTGCTCTGCAGTTTGCTCGCCTTCAAGACAAAGTCGAAACTCGGTCTCGGACGAGAGGTTAATTTTGTTAAGATGATATCTCAGATTACAGTATCCCGAAAGGTAGCTGAGTCTTCTGATATAGACCTTATTATATTTAAGGATATTAATAGAGTCTTCTGATTTCGACCTTATTATATTTAAGGATATTAATAGAGTTTTTGTTCATGGGGCCATATGAATCTCTTCGAGTGTCGACGATCTTGAACGCTGTTTCAAAAGTGCGAAGTTGCAATTTTTTCCACTTGTCTAAGAGGAAATTAATCTTCGACCTATGCTGGAACCTTTCCCAGCGAGTTGGTCGGCGATTTCGTTGCCTTTTAGTCCCTTGTGTCCTGGCACCCATTAGAGTTTGCCTTATTTCTTTTGCCTAGGTCCTGCATGATATCATGGCATTCCTTGACGAATTTTGAGTTCGTACTATATGAGCCCAACGCTTCGACCGCTGTCTGACTGTCAGAGAATATATTGATGGTTATACCTCTTATGCCACTCTCTAAGCTTATGTTGACGCACGTCAGGATGGCATATAGTTTGACGTGGAATACACTAGGACTTGTTCCCAGAGCCTTCGATATTTTCTGATGCACATCAAGATTGTATATTTCGGCTTGAAAGATACTAGGACTCGTTCCGAGAGCCTTCGATAATTTCTGATTTGGTCCAAAGGTGCCAGCGCCAATACCGGAATCCATCTTGGAGCCATCTGTGTTCCATCTGAGGCTTTTAGCATTTAGCAAGGGAACGCCGCTTTCCCAAGCTGTATGGCTTGGGATCAGTATTTCAAATCTTTTGTCAAAAGTGAAAGTGTTAGGTAATGCTTTAGAAACTGTGGTAATTATATCCAGCTCAGGAAGGTGTTGTAGGATCGCCATGTGACCTAGTGGTCTACATGGATGGTCTGATTCTGAACGAAGGAGTTTGATTGTACTGCGTATTGCAAGCTTTATAATAAAAATGTGCAGTAGCGTAATTCCGCTCAGTCTTCTGGGCTGCCATTGGGCAATTTGGCATGGCACCTGTATCTGTAATGCAGAGGCATGCTAGTCTAGTTGAAGTTTAACTATTGTAGTTTGTTTTTTCCAACATACGGTAGAAGCATAAGTGATGATAGTTTTTTATATTGATGGTTTTTTGTTTGTCGTATTTTCCTTAGAAGATATTTGTATTATTTTTTTACAAATTGTATATACATTGAAAATAATTAAATTTTTCTTATATCAAAACTCTGTAATAAAATACTGTGCGATAACTAAAATCAATGTAAATATTAATAAATAGCATCTAAGTGATGATAGGTCTTACTATCGCGGCATGTAATCAGTGGATTACCTTAGGTTTCAATCCCCAGGTTTTACAGTAGGTGGGTGGACAAGCCCATAGTGCCTTGGTCGCCTTTGTTTTTAATTTTTGGGGTTTCAGTTAGGTTTGCGATCAAGGTCAATACCTAGATACTTGACTTCTTCTGAAAATCCTATGTTTGTTCCGTTCAGGGAACAAGGGATGGAGCAAGGTTTTATTTCCCTCCTTGTTGTAAACGGGACTAGGATGTCTTATTTTGAATTATTGATAAACCCTCTCTGCTACACCAGTTAGTGATAAATTGAAGCGCAAGTTGCATGCGTTCAAAAACTACAAGATCATCGACGTATCCGATGACTTCATGGTTAACTTGTAGAGTAGGTCGTCGATGACAATCGACCAGAGAAGGGGGTGAAAGTACTCCGCCTTGTGGAAACTCTTTAGCTGCCGATACTCTCACAGAGACCTCTCCGGATGTAGCTGATATAATCCCGTGGTTAGATGGGTGGTCTACACCTCTTCGGCAAGGTACAGTGGTGATTGAGTTGTAGTTAGTTTTATCAAATGCTCCCTCATTATCGAGAAAAGCGCAAATTGCGATGTACTTGCGCTACCAAGTGAAGCAGCTTTGCGATATGCATATTGATTTGGATGGAGAGGTGTTTGATTTTCTAATATACCTCTATATGAAGCTCTATCAGTTTTTCCATTGTTTTTAGTAGAAAAGATGTTAGGCTGATAGGGCGGTTTGATTTGGGTTGTTCACTTGGTTTTCCAATCATAGGGATGAATACAAAGTTGACTTCTCTCCAGATGTGAGGAATGTATCCCAAGTTGAAACAGGACCTAAAGAGAGCTATCAATGGTGCTAAAATGATGTCAAGTCCTCTCTGGAGGATAGCACCGTTTTTACCTGGAACTTTGTAGGGCTTAAATGAGCCAATTGCCCATTTAACTCTATCAGGGTTGAAGACTCTACCAGAGAGCCTATATTTTCTACTATCGATGTAATTTGTGACGCTCATTAGAGCATCGAGAGGTGTTAGCTGGATTAGCTTGCAGGATTTCCTTGCGATTGACAGTGAAATTGCTGTCTGATTTGTAAAGCAACCCGATTCCATTTGTGTGCTCCTGGGATAGGGTATTATAGACTCGGCCGCGGTTGGTAGTAAATCTACGATTTTGTAATGTTTCCTTCAACACCTTTCTTGGATTTCCTCAATTCGAGATTGTATTTAGTTAGAGCAGATATACCTATATAATCAGTCCAACACTTCTCGTTCTTTTAGCTCTGCTGAACACATGTTTCCTTATATATCACCTGTTTCCTTATATCTCACCTGTTTCCTTATACTTTCGAACTGTGCATTCCACCAAGGTACGCATCGCTTGTGTGTATCTATCTTGGGTGCACAGCTGTTTTTGAAGGATGAGATGAATGCTTCGTTTAATTGGTAAGCCGCTTCTTCAACGCCACTTGTCGATTTTATGGATTTAAGAAGCGTGTCTTCCTAAGCGGCTATTTGAGCCTGGAAGATAACCCAGGGCTAGAGATTGGAAGATCAAAGAAGGTGGGATTTGGTCGCTGTTTCCTGGGAAGTAAGCGGAGGTGCATACATACTCCACCTTCAATGGGAACTTTTACGATGACGGCTGCCATATCTCTTGTTATAAATTCTGGATTGGGAAGGAAATTTATATTAGAATCAAACAAACATCCGCCCCTAGAAGGAGATTTTCCGGTTAGGAAAATTAACTTACGCGACCTTTGGCATACTGCATTTCACCCTGTAGTACACGCAGCTCACTCATCTACTTGTGCCGGTAGACCGGGTCCTTCACGTGGTGTGGCTTGTTACTGCCACGCCGGAAATTTCTGATCCGATCGAAGTGATCCACCGATCTGCTTCCTATCGAAGATTCCCCGAGTTTGTTGGCGGGACGTTTGGTTGTTTTGGTTGGACGGCTTGTAATTGCCGCCTGGGGCATTGTAGTGGTTTTTGGGCCGCCACCAGTTGATGCCGCGGATATGGTGGTAGATGAAACCACCGTACTGGTACTTGCAGCGACCGGTAAAGGTTCTGCTGGCACCTTTTCGTGGTTTTTTATAATGATTTTGACATTATTAAAACGATAAGCCTCATTGCATTTTAGTTCTAGCAGCCTGTCCAAGAATCTGTCGCTGATTGCCAGTACCAGACGCAGGAGTCTTTTTCTTTATCTGGCGCGCCTTGATTGACTCTCTAGTGCTCTGCATACAGGCCTTCATTTTGTGTGTCCAGCGTCGCCGTAACCTTAGTTATGGGTAGACGGCTACTTTGTGGGAAGCAGTGCCGAAGGATGTGAGGTTTCGGGAAGGCATCTTCTTCCACAAGATTGACATCGAGCACACATAAAGTAGAGCCAACCTGACCTGTATATCGACCCCTTGAAGTATGGTTTTGCCCCTTAACTAGCAGTTCAATCGAAGTGGCATTCACCGGTTCCTGTATTTCTACCAATTATGCTGTGGTAAGGGGGTTTGCACTGCAGTAGCTTTCTTTGTCGGCTTGCGAATTGCGAATTCTCCTGCATTTGGCGAAAGGGTTCGGCGTGGTGTTATCGGCGGAACAAACATGCTTCGGTTTCGGATCCTTAGTGGCAGGTGCAGACTTATTCCCCACAGCAGTTTCCTTCCTTCCGCGTCTGGGAGTTCATTTGAGAGCATACTCACAGAATCTTCACAGAGCGTGGAGACGAAGTCAGAGTGAAGACATATCTTTTGCTTTCCGTCCGGCGGCAATGTTGACACAATATATCGACGTCGGTTATCTAGAGTTGAACTCAGACTATATTTAAGCCCCTTTTGCTTTTGTTGACATAGCTTACAAGTATGAATGCAGATTTCTATATTATTTTGGGTGCTGTTCCGAATTTTTAAAATTTTTTGTACGTGTAATCTAATATGTCAAAAGCAAAAATCCGAAGCGGTTTTTGGTGCAGGATGACTAAGCGCGTACCCCCTGATTCCTGCAAGAAATCCGTAATATTCTTTTTATCCTTAAGGAGAAATGATTGCAGAAGGCTAACGAGCGGTATTAGAGGCCATTACACTTTTGCCAAGCATCTCCACGTGCTTGGCATCAGGAGACGCCTACCTGTGCAGCATGTTGCGAGGAGGTTGGCACAGCAGAACACTTTCTCTGCGACTGTCCCTGCTTCGCGCACACTTGGGGCCGATCTCTTAGCTCTACACAACTGAAGCTCCTCCTCACTTTTCTCCGGACAACGGGGAAAATACAATAAAATCTAGGTGTCTGTCTGGTATGGACCAGTATTTGTGTCTGAGTGCTCCAACGGATAGTAGAAGCCTCCAACAAAAAAAGAAAACCTCCGATATATGGTCATGATTGTTTAACAGAACAAACTTGTCGCAATTGCTTTAAAAAAGTCCGTACAATGAGCAAATTAAAGCAATAGCTGAATCGTATCGTCATAGTACTTGTCGCGAGATTGGAGAGAGACTAAACATATCACATACAACTGTTGAAAATTATTTAAAATATCTTGGATTCGTAAAAAAAATATCGATATATGAGTGCATGAATGAGTATACATGAATTCAAAGAGAATTACTTAACGTAGCGAATCAATATTTGTATCGATAAATTCAAATGTTGACTGCCCAGAACTGGTAAAATAGGATAAAAAAATTAAGCAAAAACGACCAGAATTGGCGAATCGTAAGGGCATTATAATCCACCACGACAACGCTAGGCACCACATATATTTGGTGACTCACTAAAAATTCTTGAAGCTTGGTTAGAAACTGATGTCCCATACATAGTACAGCTCAAATCCTGCACTACTAGGTTATCACGCTATATGAGCATGGTTTTATGAAGATTCCAGGAAGATGGCAAAAGATCATCAACCAAAATAAAAATTATATATTTGATTTAACTACATTTCTGTATTTAAAAAAAATCCGATCAAAGTACCGAAATTACATTCTTGCCCACTTCCAGGTTGGCGGGTTATATACTCCCCCTATGACATATGTATGTACTATATAAAGCCAAAGTTTTGCACAATTTGGCTTACAAACTGAAAAATTATTATGAAACCTGAAACAAATGAAGAGTAACTATAGTGCACTTAAGAGGATAATGAAATAGTGCCAGCTTTGTTGTTTTAGCTTTTAGCATCTGAATCAGAAGATCTGGTAAAACGAGTATGTACTCAAAGAATTCATTTGAGCAAAAAAGCAACGTTCATTTACCCAACAACAGGTGTTCCGATTAATTTGCGTCGGGTTTTTCGTGATGAAGCCTCATCCTACTATGTTGCTGTATTCAAACCAAAAATTCATTCAACGGCGAATGAGATCGTCAGAGTCACATGTCAATTTGGAGAATGTCGCTACTATCAGTAAATTGATAACGTGAGTATTGTCTTTCTTCTTCTTATATGGCGTAACAGCTCATGGAGAGTCAGAGCCAAGCTTCTCTCTTATGTCGAGTGTTATTTCTTTTTCACACAAGTGAACGGGACCTACAGTTTTTTAATGCCGTTTCCGAACGGCCAGAGACCAGAAGCTCTTTCAAGGCAAGTGTACCACGGTGGATTTTGTCAGTACCCCGCAGAGGAGAGAAATCGCGAAATGAACAATGATTAAGTTTTATCAATTGTCTATACGAGTTTGCCTGAAGAAATTAAAAACTTTGGTGGACTATGTATATTCGTAGATGTAGATTTCTTGCCCTCACATTTACTGTTGTTCCTCAGAACAGTCGGTCATTTATTTCTTCTTCATGACGGTCAATGTAATTCCTAAATCGAATGATACTGTCCGTTTTCGCTTAATTATTTTTGTGGAGTGGGTGGTTATTCATCAGTTTAATAGACGATAGCCTGTTGAGATATGGCTGATCTGCCAAATCTTCTACGTTTCTTAAACAGAAGAGAGCTTATTTAAAAAGTGACATTCAAATCGTATTTTAAGCTAACAAAGGTTTATTGATTGCAATTTTTTTGTTTATTTCATAAGATCATATAAGAATTTTCGCTATCGTAATTTCAAAGGTCTTTCTGCATTTTTTTTGACCATATTGTTAGCTTTGGTTTGTCAAAAAAGGAAGTCTGTGAATGATGAAGTTATTGAAGTATTAACTGTCAAATCCTATTCTTTTTTTACGTTTACTGTAGCATTGGTTTATGTTGATTACATTTTTATAAGATTGAGTATTTTCTTTGTGCATAACTACTGCGTTTTACGACGCAGACTTTTTGTAATTTCTGGTCTACTGGTGAAATATCTGAGCCTGATATCTGATCAACACATCTGTGTTCTCCTCAGAGTTGTCCCCACAGAGCATGCTCACAGAGACATCGTGGCTCAGAACTTGGTGTGTTAGCTTCTAACCCGAGCTTCGAATTCGAAAAGACAGTTCATCGAAGTATTATATTGCTTTATTTTTCCTCAGCGGGGTACTGACAAAACTGGGAATTTCTCAAAACTTCTTGCAAATCATCGTTCGGTCTAGGCAGTAAGCAATAGGGAAAAAATAATAATCACACACAGTATAAGTGGTTGAGTGGGCTTTATAATAATAATAAATAAGAATACTTTCCACAGTAGTTTTGGTTATGTCCGAATAGTTAACATATATTGTGCCAACTTTTGTTGTTTTCACGGCTACAATAAAATATAAAATCTTTTATTAGCCTTTGTTTGGAAATGGCCAATGAAAATTATTGACATTATTGTCTATTGTTATATTATATTGTTGAGAATTTGATCATTGGATTTGATTCATTTGTTTTTCTCATCCTAAATTTATAAAACCGCTGAGAAAATTAAGCTCACTGGTCATTACTCGTTCATTGAGCTACATATGTATATCATATCATGTATTCTTTGCCTTTAATTTGAGTGATATACATATAAACAACAAATCTGAAAAAGAACTAAAAACTTGAAAAGTAGTAGCTGCATATTCACATTCCCACATCAGTAAAAATTGCTATTCAGATGACTAATGATTATTGAAGTAAAAGAATAAATCGTCACAGTTCTACAATTGCAATAACAGTCATAACGAAACCAATTGGGTTGATCCTGCCTAATGATTTATATTGTTTGCAATAATTTATTTTCCCGATTTTAGTGCCGCATTACTCTTGAAAATCCGACTATCTGAACACTCAAGCGAAAAATTCAATTTGATGGTGTGACCATAGCCATATGCTTCAAGCAACCTTGATCCCGGCAGCCGTCATTGCCGTCATCGCCATCATTATCATCACCGTTGTCTTAGACGGGACGGTCATATCCCTGACATCAATATGGACACAACGTCTATGAGAGTACCTTCCTCTTTTATTTGTCGTATAGGGACCAGGCGAAAAGCGAAACGTTATAATACAACTAATGGAATTTTTTCCTCTTTTAGCCTTATCAGAAGGATGACCAGACAATCTTTCGGAAGTGTTCTTGCCTTTGCTCTAAGATAAATGTCTCTTTCACAGCTGATAGCAATAAAAAGTAAACTGCTATCATTCGCTACGTTAAACATAATCAAAGGGGATACTGTTTCTGTTTCAATATCATTATGTCCTTACGTAGGATAAAAGCTCTATTGAAAGGAGCTGTGTGTTTCGTGCTCGTCAACGTTGTGACTTACTTTTATCAGTTTCCTCTCAATTGTACAAATATCTATAGTCTGCTACATAGGCAGATAGATTGTGAAAAAGGGTTTATTAAGGCGATATTAGGTTGAAGTTAAATAAGATTGATTAAGTGCAACTAATTAGTGTTATTCTCTCAATGTGCTTTTGGAGAGAACAAGGCGAGTGATTTTCCAGTTAAGTGGTTAATTTCGTTGAGTTATGTGCCTAATTTAACACACATAAGGGACTGAGGTAATAGCAAACAGGAACACAGGATCACAATTTGCGCGATAGCTGTGCAAGGAGGAACGGAGAAATTTAATGCCAGGATATTATGGTTCAAGATTGAATTGCTGTAAATAAGGATACAACATTTTTTGTGTTGTAGCTTTTGTGTTCAATATGTGGATATAAAACCGAAACCAAAAGGGATGTAAAGTAAATTTGTGACCACCTGAATTTTCCGGAATGCTGAATCTCTAGTTTGAAATGCTTTGAGGAAAAACACAAACACGTTGAACAAAAAAAAAACCGAAACATCGTTGTAGGATGGTGTTTTTTGTTTTAAATATTCGAGAATATATCTTAATAATGAGTCTTGCTTAGTAGTATCACTATTAATTCGTTAAGCTTACAATTGTACCTCGTTGTTAGTTGGACAAGTCCTCCCTTAGAATAATTCAACAAAAACAAGAAAAAAGCAAAAAAAAAATCAACTCAAATTGTAATTTGACTACATATATTTTTGGGTATTAACATGCATCTTGGCTTGCCGTACTAGTGACCATCCTATATTACTTTATTTAGGTGACAAATTTAAAAAGAAAAAATGGTGCGCACATGTGTCGTAGCCCGTAATTGACACAAAAGAATTACACCCTGAAAACTCCCAAAACCATTACTACTAATTTATTCTTTACCCACAAATTCTCATGGAAACTGTCGTATTTATGTATGTATATGTTTTTACTCATCTCATAGAAAATTAATTCAGCTCACTTGCGTTTTTAGTGCAGTGCAGTCATAATGGATAAACAAATTTCCATTAGATGTAATTAATTAAATGTTTTTAATTAAAGAAGGGCATTTAACGTACTAAGAGAATTGGATGCAGCCACATGACAGTTTTAGAATCATTAATGTGCCAATTGAAGAAGATCATCGAACATTTTTGAAGAAACATGTAAAAATTTTGCAACCGCACGGTTAGAAGAAGGCTAAATTCGTTCGGGCTAGTTACCAGGAGCCAATAAAAAAATATTTTTCACCTTAGAAATGAAAGCTGCAAACATTTGCTAGAATTCATTAAAATTGTAACAAACATGACTAGAAAACTGTTATCTTCAGTAATTTTCAATTCATCTGACGGTATCCAGTAAGTGCGGATGCGTGGTGGATGCGCGAAGAAGAATTAAAAAAAACAAGAAATAAATGTCCTCTAATTTCTATGTAATAGCGCTGCATACTTCATTCAAGGTAAAATAGTATTTTGCAACAGTTCGATGCATGAGGATCGCCATATTAATGTCCATGATATAAGGAATTACCTTCCATATCCAAGACTAATTTATATTTAGTATTCCAGGAATCTAGAGAGCAAAAAAGATTTCAAGTATCCATTAAGAAAACCTGAAAAATGTCAAAATTTAATAACTTCTATGGAGAAGTCAAGCTGGAATCAAGGACCATCACGGCACCAAAGTATTAATCATCTTGTGATCCACGGACGAACTTCTGATTAAAAAACATATACATATAGAAGTATATTTCTGTGCTGATTTCAAATTTGTTTGAAAGATTTATTTGTTAAGTTCACTTTTAGCATTATATTAACACATTTGTTCAGAATAATTTACTACAATATGTAGTTCTAATATTATAAAAATATAAAAAATATTATATTATGACAAGATTTATAATCAACCATTACTGAAGGCATTTACCGACAGTTTTATTCTGTAAAAAATGTATATATTAATTGTACTGATAGATTCCTAAAAATTCGGAACTTTTATTTGATTTTTACGGTCGATCGTTCCATTGATTGCTTGTGCCTATTACTCAGCGAGCTTTTGTGTGGAAGGAGGACTAAGCAATGAAATGTGCACACTTATTGTAGATTGCTATTACCATAGCCTTGTGTATCGTCTGCGGCATAAAAATTAATATATTGTACATAATTTCTTGGGTGCGACTGGTCTACCCAAACTACCAAATCCCCATTAAGGGTTTCAGTTGATACGTCACACACCAATCCTTTTCTGTAATACGAGTATGTGTATGCCCATATTTCATCATAACGCTGCCTTAGCTTTTTCTTTATTCAGTGTATTATAAACTGTATCTATTGCACTTGCTGATATATGTTGTTGAAAATTTTAAATCTTGGACAAATCTTCCTGCCACATTCTTCATACCAAACACACTGCTGCGATAGCTGATCGTGATTCGGGGATCGATCATGACCATTTTATACGCTTTTTACAGGTATTTAGATATTTCATTATCTTCAAACTCTAAACAGCTTTTTGGACGTACGAGGGTGGTCCGATAAGTACTTAGCCTCACCGCCAGATGGCGCTAGTATCGCAAGAGCAACTTACTATCGTGTAGTACATTCTACGGAAACGGGAGTGTCCGTGAATTTTAGAAAAAGGGAAAAAGAGCAATATCGGTCGGTGATTCGATTCTTGTTTTTCATCAAAGAGCATTTGGATGCTGTGTACGGTGACTCTTCTCCTTCGATGGCGACCATCAAAAATTGGTTTAACAAGTTTCAACGTGGTCGCACATCGGTTTTTGATGAGCCACGTCCAGGTGCCCCGAAAACGGCTACCCCGGAGGATAACGTGGCAAAAATCCACGATCTCGTATTGGCAGACCGCCGATTGAAGGTATGCAAGATAGCTGAGATAGTAGGCATTTTAAAAGATCGCGTAGGTCCCGTCCTGCATGAAATTTTGGGTATGAGAAAGCTGTCGGCGCGATGGGTGCTGCGTTTGCTGACTCCGGACAACAAGCGCAACCGTGAGACCACTTCAGAGCAGTGTTTGACGCTGTTTAAGCGCAATCCGAAGGAGTCGCGTCGTTTCGTGACAGTCGACGAAACATGGATCCACTGGTACACACCAGAGACCAAGTCGAAACAGTGGACTTCACCCGGCGAACGTGCTCCGAAGAAGGCGAAGACTGTCCCATCGGCCGGAAAGGTGATGGCCACCGTTTTCTGGGATTCACAAGGTGTGATCCACCTGAAGAAGGGCAAAACGGTCTGTAGGTACTAAAACGGAGTGTACTATGCCAAATTATTGGGCCGGTTCGACGCCGAATTGAAGAAAAACACGGCCCCACTTGGCGAAGAAAAAAAGTGTTCTTCCACCATGATAACGCACCGGCTCACACCTCCGCCCCCGCCACGGCCAAATTGGTCGAATTGGGCTAAGAACTGCTGCCCATCCACCGTATTCTCCAGATTTGGCCCCGTGCAAATTCTTTTTGTTTTCAAACTTGAAAAAGTCACTCGCCGGGCAGAAATGTCAGTCGAATGAGTAGGACATCGCCGCCACGGAGGACTACTTTGCAGACCTCGAGAAAACGTATAAGGAGACTATATTGAAAAATAGATCGCCATTTCTCCAAAATGTTTGTTTTTCTTTTGTAGGCTAAGTACTTATCGGACCCGTACAATCTAAGTGGCAAAGTATAATATGAATTTTTTGATCTTCGGCAATTGTATCAAAACACATGTCACCACTTCGACTGATAGCAGACTCTTCAATCTATTTGGCTAGCAAAGAGCATATTCTTCGGAGATATGTATCTATCAACAATTAAACAAAAAAAATCTCGCGAATCGGATCAATATAATTGCCGAAGCTGCAGTTATTCTCGTTTTTTTTAAATGCTTATCCTTGAGATGACAGCAGATTGACTTTTTTTTTATAAGGGGGCTAGTGCTAACAAATAGGCAATGCGACCAATGTAGATTTATTGTGTCTGCCAGCCGATTAGACGATGAATATCTGTACTTTCTTAATCAAGTTGAGGATGTCTCTCTTAGGAGTTGAGCCCATTACCTCAGTCATAATTCCTCTGAGGAGGATACGTTCTCTAGGTTGGTAGATGGCATCAGATTCACATAGTCTACAGTTTCTTTGTCCTCAAGACAGACTCGAGAGGATGGTTTCAGACGAGAGGTTAATTTTGTTGGGATGATTACTCTGTCTACAGCGTCCCAAAAAGTAGCTGACCAGTCTTCTGATAACGATTCCAGTCCGAGTCCTTGAAAGTTGTTACAAAAGTGAACAGAAGGAAAAATCTTTTCACACTCGTCTCAGAGAAAACTAACCTTCGATTTTGAGATTCCGCAGAAAGGTTGGGCACCTATGTACCTTTCATTGGAATCTTTCCGAGGTGGTCGGCGATTTCGTTGCCCTTTATGCCCTTGTGCTCTGGCACTCAGCAGAGTTTGATCTTATTTCTTTTGGCTAGTTCCTGCAGGGCATGGTGGTATTCCTTAACGGATTTGGAGTTCCTGTTGGGCTCGTATACCCAACACTGTGACTGCTGCTTGACTGTCTGAGAGTATATATATTATAAGTTATACCTCTTATGCCAGTCTCTAAATTTAGGTTGATGCAGGTCAAGATGACGTATAGTTCGGCTTGAAAGATACTAGGCCTCGTTTCCAGAGCCTTCGACATTTTCTGATTTGGTTCAAAGATGCCAGCGCCAACACCGCAATCCATCTTGGAACCATCTGTGTTCCATCTGAGTCTCTTGATATTTAGCAAGGGACCGCCGCTTCCCAAGCTGTGGTTTGGACCAGTATCTCAAATTTTGTCAAAAGTAAACGAATGTGGTAATGCGACCGAAACTGTGGTAATCAAATTCAGTTCAGGAAGGTGTTGTAGGATCGACATGTGGCCCAATGGTCTACATGAATGGTCTGTTTCTGAACGAAAGAGTTTGATTGCACTGCGAATTGCAACTTTTTTAATAAAAAAGTGCAGTGGATGAATGCCGGTCAGTGCCTCTTATGCTGCCGTAGAGCAGGTTAGCATGGCGTCTATAATGCCGAGACATGCTAGTCTCTGAAGGCGTTGATGTTTACCCATTGTGATCGTTTGCTCAACTCATACGGCAGACGCATAAGTCGTACTTTTCCGGTAGATAATCAGGTTTCAATCCCTAGACTTAACCGAAAGTGCGTCGACAGGCCCACAGTGTTTTAATTGTCCTAGTAAGTTTGTTTTTGATGTTGGAGTTCAAGTCAAATTTGCAATCAAGGTCAATACCTCGATACTTGACTTCTTCTAAAAATCCTATGTTTGTACCGATTAGGGAGACGGAGCCAGGTTGTATTTTCCTCCTTTTTGTAAACCGGACTAAGATTGTTTTATTTGTTCTTATCGATAAACCCTCTTTGCCACACTACTCAGTGATAATTTGAAGCGCAAGTTGCATGCGTTCACAGGCAGAGATTTCGCATTTATTGTAACAATATCTACAATGCCATGGGGGTATCCGATGACTTCTTAGCCGAGGTTGGTTTACTTGTAGTGTATGTCGTCGATGACTATCGACCCGAGAAGGGGTAAAAGGACTGCACCTTGTAGACGACCTTTAGCTGCCGATACTGTCACAGAAACCTTTCCGGATGTAGTTGATACAATACGGCTTTCAAGCATTGCTCTATAATGCCAGTATTATAAAATGCCCTCTCAATATCGAGGAAAGCGCACATTGGGATCTTCTTGCGTGTGAAACTATTTTCGACATGCGCTAGTAAGTGATGCAGCGCTGTAGATCATTCTTTGCGGTATACTACCTCTAATATGAAGCTCTATCAGTTTTTCTATTGTTTCTAGTAGGAAAGATTTTGAGGGAGATAGGATTTAAGTTGTTCATGTAGATTTCCAATTTGATTCCCAGATTTGAGGAATGTATCCCAAGTTGAAACAGGACCTAAAGAGAGCTATCAGTGGTGCTAGAGTGATGTCTAGGCTTCTCTAGCAGAAAAAACACCGCCTTTACCTTTGTAGGGTTTAAATGAGCCAATTGCCCATTTAACTCTATCAGAACTGAAGACTATACCAGAGAGGCTATTTGTTCTACTATCCATGTAATTTGTGGTGCTCATTAGAGAATTGGGAGGTGTTAGCTGGGTAGTAGAACCAGGGAAATGTACCTTAAGGGGTAGTGTCATGTGCACGCATTCATTTTACCTCTTTTAAGGGAATTTTTTTCATAAGACAATAAAATTCAATCATTTTAATTTCTTTATATGCTTTTATTTGCATCTTAAACTGTATAAACATTTTTTTTTTTCTTATTTTACATTTTTTATATATATATTTTTTTAAATTAAATTAGACACCATAAAAAAAATCAGGTCACGGTAAAATTCTGTTCATGTTGTCTGAAATAAAAACATCGAATCGATTATTGTTCAGTATGTCTGTTGCTATCGGCCCTACTAAAATTAATCAATTTCATTGAAAAAAAATGGCGGATTGAGAAAAAAAATCTTGTTATTTTTGTTAAAAATCATTTAGAAAAAATAAGAAAATATTTTCGAAAATAAACAATTTTGGTATGGCCGATAATAATTAATGAGTAGAAGAACATACATATACTCAGTCTCCTGACCTGAACCCCATTGAAAATCTTTGGGGGGATGTTAAAAGGGCAGTCCATGATGCTAAGCCGACAAACAATGTTCAGCTTTGGGATGTAGTCCAAAATGCGTGGTATGCAATATCACCGGCACGCTGTCATCGCTTGGTTGATTCAATGCCACGACGTTGTCAGGAGGTTCTTAAAAACTCAGGGAATCCAACAAAATATTAGCAAATTATACTCTTTACATAAAATTTGGGTTATAAATGAGAAAATATAAATAAAACATTCTTTTGAAGCTAGCACTGCTATTTTAATGTTCACATCGAAAATCATATTTTTTATACTTTTAATACTTTGTCATGAACTACAAATAAATTAATTACTACGATTTGATGCCTTCTGAAATGTTTTATTAAAAATCAGTTTAAAGTTAAAAAAAAAAAAATCAGTTTAAAAAATATTTCAAAATTTCAAATATTTTTGACCTACTGCTATTTTCATGTTCACAACTGTATAAATTTCAAAGCAGTCGCTTGAATAGTTTTTTTTTAGGACCACGACAGTTTAAGAAAATGATGTTTCGAGAAAAATGCGCTTGAAGTTTCAAGAGCAGAATTTTCGTGGAAAATTTATGCTTCCACTAATCTGTTATGCCTGGACCATACAATAACCCTTCGGTGGCTTCATACGTATCATTTTCTGACAGTTTTTGTGACCTGACCCTTGTCTCTTTGGATGTTTCGGACGTGGATCGCTCTGCACGGGTTATTCGTCGTTCATCGTACTCCTCTTTCCAGCGTTTTTTTTTTCCCAACAAAATGATGCTTTGGAGCCAAGTTCCAGATGCAACTATTAAATGACTCGTTGTTGTTCTGAGTGTTTTTTTCCCAAGCACCTTTGTATCAGATCATCAGATGATCATTTTTCGTAAATTGGCTTCAAAAAACTCGCTGTTTCTTCATCAAATGCTGGAGGATGTGTGTAAATTTCCTCTGTATTCTTTGCCATATGTTGTAAATACTTGCACCATGCAATTGAACAGTACGAGTGGTGGGGGTTTTTATCGGTTGAAATGTAATGATAGTATGTAGCCCACACTGCTTTCTTCATTTCTTCTTGAGAATCTGGATTTCTCAAAATGGCCAAACCATAGTATGTACTTAGCTTAACCATCATAGCATTGGTCAATGCAAGAGTCGACTTCTTTGTTGCAGCACTAGTGGATGATTTTTTTTTCGATGTACATTTTGTGACAGCAACTTTACCTGCTTCGTCTTTTTGATTATTTTTGGCCTTCTTTTATCAGCTTCTTCCAAGCCTTTTTTGGCTTTCAAATACTGGTTATGTGTTTTATATACACTATTCCACAAATACACAGGTAGGTAATGTACTAAAATTGACCGTCAGAAACTCCGTACGCAGGTATAAAAGAGGTAGCAGCTGCAGACCTGGCGCGCGGCAGACAAGTCGCTTACGGCGCGTCGGCGACTATGTGTTGTAACTTATTTAATACTAGGAATTTCGGTCTGAATTTTTCACAGCATATTTTCGATAGGTTTTACTATTCAAATATGAAAACAAAAAAATCGATTTTTCGGAGTGGTCACATGAGACCACCCCATTAATCAAAGTCTGCAGGGTTTCCCTGCGATTGACAGTGAAACTAACGTCTGATTTGTGAAGCGGTCCAAGTCAATTTGTATACTCCTGGAATAAGGCTTTATAGAGTCAGGCTGTTCGTAGCGACCTTCAAGACCTTTTCTTGGATTTTACAATTCGGGGTTGTATTTTGTTAGAGCAGATCTATAATCAATCCAACTCTTCGTTCGTTTAGTTCTGTTGAATAAAGATTTCACCTGTTTCCTCAGAGACTTAGCTGTGCAGTCAACCAAGGTACGCACCGCTTACGTGTAACTATCTTGGGTGCACAGCTGTTTTTGAAAGATGAGATGAGTGTTTCGTTTAGTGCGTAAACTACTTCTTCAATGTTATCTGTCGATGTGATGACCTTAAGAAGCATGCCTTCTTTAGCGACAAGTTGAGACTGGAAGGTGGTTCTTTTGTGCTAATATCTGTGGTTAGCTTCTCGAGTCTCACCATTGATGTTAAATTTGATACTGACTTAGCACAGCGAGTAATAAGGTCATCAAGTCGCTTTAAGTTGAAGGCCAACCAAATTTTGATCTTCTACTTACAATCATCTTAGAATATAATGTATTCCTCTTAAGTTTAGTATCATTGGCTGTGTTATATATTTAAATACCTTTGACAGTCCACAATCTGATTTTTCATGCGTTTGGTTTTTAATTGTGAAAAAGCACAGGTAAATTGTAAAGCTGTATAGAAACCTTATTTGAGTTAAATTAATACTTGGCATTGCTTGCTTTTTAAAGATTGATTTGACGTATCCCCATAAAAAAATGTCTAAACCACATAATTAACGTGCCGTTTCACCGGTCCAGAGGAGAGATCGATCCACTGCTCACTGAACTCATTATTTAATTGGTCCATCGATTGGCGTGCTGTGCGTCATATGGCGCCTTCTTGCTGGAACCACATGCCGACCAGGTTAAACTCGTGCATTTTGGGCAAACAGTAGAAATGAACCCCATTACATAGAACAATTCTACTTAAAAAAAGAATGATGTTTTCATTGCCAGCCATCCAATTGCTTATATTGTTCAGTTCTTCTTTTTTGATCAGCAAGTAGCTGATGCTAATTGTTTCCTACTACACAACTCGCGGTTTTTTGTTGATTTTTTGATGACTTAACATAATGGCGCTCCGACATACATACATACATACATGGAGAATGTTACTAGGGTCTGTAGAAAGTGAGTACCATCACTTTGTTTTAAGGTACGTTTATGTGTAGTTTGTTTTTTGGTTTGGATATACATATTAATATTTCAATTACTCTTTTATTCCTTTTCTGATATTTTTCAAAGACTCTTTTCGCTAAAATAAAACATTATTTCAGTTTTATGAAATTAAATGATATTTGTAATTGATTTCCGCATTCATACTATCACACACCCTTTATTCACACTAAACCTCATAAATTTATCAAATAACAAATAAAAAAATCAACATAATGGCAACAGTTAACAGATGTGCAAGTCATTAGAAGACATTTACCGATTCAAATTAAATCAACAGCACAAGCCAGCCCTCAAAATCCATCCAGCATCACAACCAATACCACCCCCTACTATTTAAATAGTTCCAGTCATGTTTGCCAACTCTTGACATTTTCATTCAACCCATCCGGAACTGTAACAATTTTTCTTTTCATCGCGAAAATCAAAACTGTCGTTAAGGAGGGAAAAGTATGGCGAGCAATAACAATGAGAAGCAGAAAAGGAAAAAAAATTCACAAACCAGTCATTGTCCTTAGGCAACCCTTACCTCAAGTGAGCCATTCACCATTATCGGCATCACCACCCTTATTCGTCGCTCACTCACTCGATGCACTCAAATGAAGTGAGTAAGAGTGTTTTTAAACCGATAAACGTCATAATTCGTAAGTGATGCGAGCCGAATGTGGTCATAATTGCTGTCTGCACTGCTGCCACCCCACTTGTTTGTAATAAATTTGTCATAACGCCAATGTCTTCTTGCCCCGTTCGAGAGGGTTCGACTGTGCGTTATGAAGCGCAAATTCATTTGAGGGTGAAATTTGTTGTAAATACAATTATAATAGAGTTTATGGTAATAACGGCACTAATTCAATTGTATTCTAAAAAATAAAGTGATGTAAAGCGAAAACTTTAGTATAAGGGGTTTGTTCTTTGACGGTGTGTTTATAGTGTTTGCCACTAAATGGAGAAGGAAATCAAAGAAACAGAAATTCAATAAGCTACAATTCATTTAACATGAGGCAGTCTTATGCCTAAATGGGTCGGATTGGTTTTGAATCAGTAATTGATTCGAAAGTCAGTACAAATTGATAAAGCTCTACCTTTGTCTGTTTCTACATTATTACTCTCTCTGCTCCTTCTTTCGAAGAAATTAATTTCACTAAACACTACATCACCATCCAATCATTCAGGTAACCATCTACCGCCTTATGTAGGTGCGTGGTTAAAGCAATTATGCCTACAACATGCATACATTTATATGGGCACAATAAATTAATGTCCCATGAGCAAATAACTATTCATATCCTTCATATGGACATTTCTATTATCGTTTCAGATGGTAAGGATAATACCGCCGACTGAAAGAACAAAATACCTCTTCGACCAATATTGTTGACGTCCAGGCAATTTGTCCCAAAATGACCACTTAATAACCTTTGACTAAATCCTTCGAGTCCTTGCTTTTCACATCATAATCAAGTGACCACAAAAAAACGTTTTTGTTCCGTACACACTCATGTCGGTATACCTATATGTATACAATATATATTATATAAAACGCTTAATGTCAAAAGCTAACCGACTGACACGAGTGCTTCACCAACTCTGTTTACTGGCTTGCGGTCATATATATTGGGGTCTATGATGACAGAACATTGACCGGCCCATATGCCGCATGCCCAAATGTATGGGGGGAACAAACCTAAGATGTTAAAGTGCCGAAAAAATGAATTGACTCAACCCTTATCATGCCGTGATAATTTCCAATAAAATTCCAGTCAACTCACCATGACTTTAGTTCGTAAAATTTATTTGCAAAACGTCACGCAATCAGATATGAAACGAAACTAGCTCCACATAGCAACGAGTTGCTTTTTTCTGCCAGAAAAGTTGAAGAAAATTATGAAAAGGATGTCACCGTTGTCCTTGCTGTTAGCTGAGTATTTGTCATAACCTGTTTATCTAAAGCATATTAAGTTATGGTACATTAATGGCACGAACACAATGGTGTGTATGATAGTTGATCAGGCTTCGTTCCAGGTTAAATTATTGTGGTGTGGCTGACACTTATTTGGGGGCCGTTAAATATGTTTTGTCTGGGTTTTTTTTTCTCAGAAGCAGTAATGATTGTCGTTTTGTATATAGGTACATACGTACTTTTGGTATTCATATGAATGTAATGATAATCGTAAATTTGATGTGTTAATAGGTGTAATTCATCATTGCTCGCTTAAGAACGTTTGAACTACACGGCGGGATAGTAGTTTATGGTGGTGTTGTAATTAAATCAAATATTTGTTTTTCTGAAACGAATGGTTGGGTCTTGATTTCATGCTATTGGAGCAGGCGATGCAGAGATGTCTCCATAAATATGCGTTTGGTAGGTGTCGGCTAACAAAACGCTCGTGGTGTTTTATACGAAAGAATCTTAAACCAAAATATTTCAAACTTATGCGTTTGGAATAATTCGTGCTTCTAAAATGTATCTACTGTAATATACATATATATATCAGTATCAATTTTTTGCGTTATCTACCGAAACACTGGGTTGTTTGTGGAGATACTCGTACAGTTTGAAAACCAACGAGAAAGCGAAAAAGAAATCTCGAAACAAAAATACACAGACGAAAATATTCTCCTGACTAAAATCGGCTTTCTGGTTAACACCTATCTTTTCTTAACTAAAGAAAATTATAGAAATGAAAAGGAATGTTCCAATGGAAGAAGGATAGCTTTATGAAGGAATAGCCATGCAATGAGAAGAAATCATTATTATATCACACATTTTTTAATATAAAATTTTCTTCTACAATGTGTTTAAAAAAGAAAACAAAATATTCAATACGATTGTATATTTGTTGTACATTAAAAATTTTTTTTTTACTTTTTGTCTTTTTGATCCATTTCTTCTACAAGCAGCCAAAGTAAAATTTCGTCCTCGTTTTTTCCTTTGACTTGCTCAAATGAACATCACAATTTTGCTAGGTCTTATGAATCTCATTTATGAACTTTTGGTCTAAATATGAAAAATATTTCAGTTGGTGTACACGATCAACTTGTGTCATCTCACAGAGGTCATTTAAGCGAAACCACTACCTCGGCCACATTCAGTTCAGTTTTTTTATTTATTTTTACGTGATAATAATATAATACATATATAGAAATATATTAATATTATTAGGAGCGCAACTAAGTTGTTTTGATGAAAATGCAACTTTATTGTGAAAAAAAAGGTTACAAATGAACCATTCAAAGTATTGCCCATCGGTTGCGATAACTTTTTCCCATCTTTTTGGCAGAGCTCGCATACCGTCACGGTAGAAGTGTTCGTCTTTTAAGGGTATCCACGAATCCAGCCATTTTGAGATGTCTTTATATGAATGAAACGGCTGATCAGCCAGACCATATGCCATCGAACGGAACAAGTCTTAATCGGACGGCGCAGTATCTGGGGAATATGGCGGATGGGGTAGGACTTACCATTTTAGCGTTTCTAAGTAGGTTTTAAGGGGTTTGTGCAACGTGAGGACGAGCGTTGTCGTGCTGTAGAATCACTTTTCCGTGCCTCTGCTCGTATTGTGGTCGCTTTTCGCGCAGTGCTCGACTCAATCGCATCAATTGAGTTCGATACCGTTCTCCAGTGATGGTTTCGTTTGGTTTCAACAGCTCATAATAAGTAACACCGCCCTGATACACACCATAACAACCTTCGCAGCGTGAATATTCGGACGAGCTGACGAAGTAGAAGCATGACCGGGCTGTCCCTATGATTTTTCTCTCTTTGGGTTGCTTTCCATTTTTCATCACCCGTAAAGAAGCAATGAAGAAAACCCTTCATTTTTTTGCCCCTGGAGCAGTTGTTCTTAGGTAAAAAAACGACGCTCAACGTCTTTTGGCTTCAAATTATAAGGGACCCAAGTTCCTTGCTTTTGAATCATTCCCAATGCATGCAATCGCTTGGAAATAGCTTGGCGGGTAACTCCAAATACTGAAGCAAGCTCTTTATGCGTTTGGCCTTCCTTCACGCGAACGGTCGTCAACATCGAAATCACCGTCTTTGAAGCGACGGAACCAATCACGGCACGTTGTTTCACTTAGAGCAGCATCTCCGTAAACTTTTTGGAGTTCTCGATGCGCTTCAGCCGCCGTTTTCTTCCAATGAAAGAAGAAAAGCAACACTTCCCACAAATTACGATTATTTGGCACAAAATCAGACATTTTCACACAACCAAAAGTATATGACGCAAAAACAAAATCACTAATGTGTCAAAGCGGTTTGTTTACCATGTGTCTAAGCTTGGTTCATGACGTTTTGGATACGTCACAATCGACCAGCACTTACTACTGGAGCCAACTCTTGATAAACGAGAGCTCCAATAATTAATTAAGAACGAAGAAGCCAATTTTTTTTTCATACTATGAACGTAGTTGCATTAGTATACGAATTAGCCGACAATTTCTAGCGGCAGGCAGTCTTAATCACTCTGACAATAGCAGAGCATTATCATACTGTTCGGCTGAGATATTGAATGCATGAATGCTAAAGGTGCCTATAGCAGAAGGTATCACAACGATAGATCTCAAATCAGCCATAGATATTCTTGCTCCCATTATAATAAAGCTGACAAATCTGAACTTCGACAGGTCAAGGGTACTCAAAAAGTATGTTGCTTGCATAAAACAAAGAGTTATAGATCAATTACAGGATTTTACAGGAAAAGTCAAATTGGTAGACAAAAAAATATCTAAAAGCGCTTCTTGTAGTCTTTGTAAACTTACTCGACCTATTAAAGCAATCGGCAACATGCATTTGTGTTGTTCCTTTTATTTACTTATATTTTTTACTTGAAAATGAATCTTACAAACCATTGTTTTATTTCAACAGGTAATACAAATTCATTTAAGGACGATATTTATATTAAACAATATAATAACCTGCTGCATATAAGACATGTGGCTTAGCAGATTCGCATATGAATTTCCTGGACGCGTTGCTTCGAACTAAAAATGTCCACTATGATGCCTTTTAATATCAGCTCTGAAAAACCATTAACACACTTCCTAATCAATAATAGAAAAACCTTATTTTCATGAAAATTAAGCCCAGTGCTCCATTAGGGGAGGCGCACTCCTGCAGGCAGTTATGTTTTTCGTACGATAATTAATTATTCGCAATATAGACTAATCAACATCGCCTTCACAGGTAAAAAACTTGGCAAGGATATCGGCGGTGTCATTTCTTTTGAATATGTTCGTGTAATTAGACATAATTTATGTCCCAATCGGCCTTGCTTTATTCTTGTTTTTTATGCATCCTATTGCAAATGCACGGCAAATGGCAGTTCTGTCCTAGCACAAATATCACCCCGAAATCGTTATGTCATTAAACATATTTAACAAGCAAATATAATTAATCAAGCAGCAATTTGCGTAAACCCAAGTGCCATTACTCAAGCAAAACCAGCAACTTCAATTATAAACCCACACCATCCGAATAAGATCATTAGTGCCCTTTGCATAACACGAGCAATTTATCGAATTAAAAAATGTAACAGCATAACAACAACAACAATAAAAGTGACTTAAAATCGCGTGCAAACACATATCAGCAACGAATTTGATTCGTCATATAGGGCAGCGAATCTAGATAACTATCGGGCCACATGAGCAGTTTAATTACATCATTCACCTGCTCACATGGTCATCGGTATCTGCAGGCTTTTTATTAGGCATTGACTATTCGGATTTCTGAGAAAGTCCGCGTGACAACGAGGGGACCTTGTTTGGTTAATGTTTAGTTTTGGATTGCCTTAAGCACTTTAACCACCGTTCATATCCTTGGCAACTTAGCGTGGGAAATTAGAATGTCAATGCTGGTTCTTTATCCGATAGCTAGCCATTGTTGCATTTGTTAGAGTGAATTAAATAATAGCCCATGCAGGTAAGCTATCGGATCGCTATAAAGCAGCTGAAGGATAACGAACTGAAAAGTGGAATGGTAAATTCTAAGAAAAATCTTGATTTTGTCTAATTAACATTTTGAGTCATCAAAACGCAATATGCTAATGGGAGATACAATTAAATTATGACAGAGCACAGGTGCTTGATCCGTTTTGTAAATGGGAGGGAGGTTGTGCGTAGGTTATTCAAACCTGATATACACTGAATATTTTAAACATTTTCTTATTTTGCTAGGTGGTACTTAAATTTAATAAGTTATACTTGTAGATTGTCGGGGCAGGTGACATATTGTGGCAGATGATTCATATTGAATTCTAACAAAACCTACCAATAAATCTGTTGTCCTCAATTTCTGATGTTCATTGTTAATTGTGTATCTGGTTTTCAATGCTTAGAAAGACTATTTTTCAAAAGGTTTGCAGTCTTGTCAATGTTAAATTCTCTTCGCATTTTATGGAATCCTAGAATAATTTTGCTGCAAGAAATAAACTAAAATCCTGCATGAATGAATAACATAAACGTTCAAATAATGTTTTGCTAAATTTTTCGAAGACATTATTTATTCAAAGTGACTAAGGAGAACATTTTCTTTAATACCATAACAGAACATGTACTCGTATATCTATGGAAACTTGACTAGGAAAAGAATAGAACTAGAGTTTCCAAATAGGAACATAGCACTTTAGTGTGTTAATACAAGCGCAGCCTTTTATGATTTATCAATGGAAAAACATCAGCCATGGTTTGGCTTTTCGTCGCAGTGAACGAGCTAAGTTTAAAAGTTCTTGAAATTTCTAGAAAATCTAAGTCTGTGGTCACAATTTTAAAAGCGCTTACCCCAATTCATTGGTTCTAAAATTTGTTATTTACCACCATCAGAACATCAGATGGCGCAGTAGACATATGATACATTGCTTCATAACTTGCGTAGACGAAGTTAGATGCGTACGTACTTTTTGCATACGTAATTCATAACATATATGTATTTATAAACCAATTGCGTTATAATTGAAGTTTTCATTCGTTTTTATGGTGCCATTCACTGTCGGGACTGGCGCCCCCGTCATTTCAATTATTTCTGCTAATTAATGTCATTGTTTTCTGTTCTTATTAAATCAACTATTGTTTACAATGAGCAGGAAGCACATAAGCAAACGCTTCAAAAATTCCTACTGCGGAACAGAACTTAAGAAAATTAACCTTCATAACATGTCATAAATTGCGTCACAAAAAAAAAAGTTGAATGATGTCAGACGGAACCTATGGTCTTTCTTTTTGTCTTAGTGCACGTTTTTTCTCGGTACCATTTGTGCTGATATGTATAATTAAAAAAATATAATGCAGAACCACCCGATGTGATTTGCCATGGGCTTACCTGCTGTAACCTATACCATATTTCCGTCTCTAGTGCGGAGTTTTTTTTTAAATCGCTCGTATTGTGTTTTTTTCCTGATTTGTTTATATGTTTAATTGAATTAGTCCTTGAACAATAGAAGCTATTCGGCAGAGTTCCTTTGATTTCATCATCATTACCGTGCGTGAATATTCTGTAAGGTATAATGTATACTACCTAGACTGACAAAGACTCCATCCTAAGCATGGTTTGTTCGTTTGTATATAATTGTTAGTAATACGATATGTCATTGGGCATATTTAACTCCGGAATCAGAAGGGGAATACGGATCGATTTGATAAAATATAATATCCAGAACGCGTTGATTCAATGGCAATCGACAGGAGGTTACTCAACCGAGTGGAGGGTATTATCCATTCTTTTTGAAACTAGCAATTATCTGTAATGTGTCTAAATGTGTTTCTCATACGAAACAAATTGCCACTGTGAAAAGCATTGTTGCTTTAATATAGTAAGACATTATTTAAGGTTTCCGTAAATCATTCAGAAAACAAAATGGAGAAACAAAAGCAAATTTAAATATAAATTTCCAATAAACTTCTGTTTTGAATGTTTTGAATGTGTTTTCTTTTCCCCATTTGTCGTCTTTCTTGCAGTCGTGAAAAAAAAAGTTCTCCTGTGCGCTCCACAAACAATCGCAAAGTGAATTGTTATCACTGTGTAAACAGTGTGTCTGTGTAGAAAATGAAATTTCCTTATATATGAACATTGTTGCACTTTTGACTGGGGAGTTTGGTGTTTTCACATGTTCATGAAATTGATTGAATTGTTAGATGAAAGATTGAACAATTCTAAATTCGAAATTTGGATCTGAAATTGTTCAAATTAGTAAGAAAAACACTCAGTGCCATCTGCATGTTATCTTTTTTTATTATTTTACTATGATAACTATTTTAAATAGAATTGTAAACAAATAATAATTAAAAAAATTGGGTTCGATTTGATATTTGAATAAAGTGCAGGAAAGTTTAAAAATATTAATTATTAATTTTGGGAAATCTGATCTATTTTTAAAATTCGCAATTCACTAGAAAAAGAAAAGCCTGCTTTCTTCCAAGTAATTACCTTTTCTTAATGGTATTCAGGTTGAGTGGAAACCCAGCGCCAAGTATCTTGGCATACATTTAGACAAACGTTTGACCTTTAATTGTCATGTGCAAGAAATAATCAAAAAAACTAACATTACAATAAGAATCCTTTACCCATTTATCTGCAGAAACTCAAAGCTAAACAGGGAAAATAAATTATTAATATTTAAAGCTGTATTTCAAGCTATCATATTCTACGGGTCTCCCGTATGGGGCATGTGCGCCAAAAGTCATATTCGCCGACTACAAATAACTCAAAACAAGCTATTAAAAATGATTTTAAATCTGCCATGGTATTTCCCAACAGATGAACTTCACAGTGTTGCTAACATTGAAATGGTTAAGACTAGAATAGAAAAAAATTACCAGCGCTATAATATCTCGTGCCTTACATCCAATAATTCAATGATTTCTGATCTAGCTATGTCATTAGGACAAGATAACTCTCCATCGCAAATATGAAGAGGGTTATAAGTTGTTGTAATTGTTTGTGTATATTATATATATTTTTATTTATTTACTTATATATTCACTTACTATTTATTTTTACTAATACATATATATATTAGTATGTATATGTATACATATTTGTTTGTTTATTTACCTAATTATTATCTATTCATTCATATATACCTTTATTTATTTATATATTTATTCATTTTCTATATTGTTATTATTATTATTTATTTATTTATTTTTTCATTTTTATTGTACATATATTTATATATTTATTTACTTATTTATTTATTTATTCTTATATTTATATATTTATTATTTATATATCTATTTATTTATATTTTTATCTGTGTTGTGATTATAATTATTTATTTATTTATTTACTTGTTCACATATTCATTTATTTATTTATTTATTTATTTATTTATTTTTATTTTTTTTTGTTCATATATTTATTTATTTATTTATTTATTTATTGAGTCATGTATCTATATGTTTATTTATTCATATATCTATATTGTGTTATTGACTAATTATTAAGTTATTTATTTCTATATGTTTAACTATATTGTTATTATTATTTATTATTTACTTCTTCAAGTTCATGCTGGTACTATATTTCATTACGTAATCAACTCTTGACACCTCTTCTCTCTTCCAACTATATTGGATATTTTATTTTTAATGGAGGTTTTTTCTGTGGCTTTTCCTTCCAATCTTTATATGTCCTACAATTGTATACATTTATATTTTTTTTGAACGAATTGTACGAATTTTATAGTAGTAAGGTTATTCAAACCATATCTCTGTAATATTTTTGTATATAATGCGAAAACTGTAAAAGATTCTGCCACAATAAACTGTAACTGTATAAAAAAAAAAGAAGAACGCTTTTTGAGGGACAACTATCATTCAGGTAGTAAACCTCGAAAACCAAAATAGGGAAAGAAGCGATATACAGGCCAACAATATGAGACGCCGCGCCGCGCCGGCTCAAAAATATGATCGTGAAAACTACAACGTTAAAATAGAAGAAAACACAGAACATATTGTACATACCTGGATATCACCTGATCAAGTGAACTGTAATCAAATTGATAATTTTCTGATAGATAGAAGACAGCAGAAATGTACAATACTAGATTTCAAAGCTTACAGAGAGGCGGATTGCTTTACTGCCCTTGTTCTAATCATGCCCTAGACTGAAAGCTAAATCCAAATTCACAGAAGCAGAACAGAGGAATGTATAGAAAAACGTTGTAAAGTTATAGGACATTAATGACCAATTTGCCCTACTAGATGGCATAGAAACTTATGGCGAAATCTGACAGACAGAAGCAGTATCTCCACAATAAAAAGTGTTGTAAAGGAAGCAACAGGAAACAAACTAGGGTATTGCAAAGCCTCCAAAGCATAGGTTCGAGTGCGAGGAGAAAGTAAAAGCCCATGAAATTCTAAGAATTCAAACCATTATAAATAGTAAAGTGATCACGCGTAAAAAATATCAGACATTATGAAAAGAAATCAGCCGTCTCCTAGGGGATAAGGACGACAATAAAGCTTGTTAATATGTACATATATAGGAAGAATGTGGGCTTAAAACGTGAGAACAATGTATTTAGGGCTACGAAAAGGATAGAAAGCTAGATCAGGATTTATACGCAACCATAACGAAGGGGTTATAAGCCAATGACGGACTTACAGTGAGATCTCCTAATTGGGGCACTCTTGAAATGAATCGCACTTCATACATACACTTGGTTTTTTCATACAACGATTTCGTTAGAATTACATGAAAAACAACTTCCAAATTGGGGTGAAATGCAAAGAGACGTAGAAATTACAGGTGTTGCGGCTAATTGTGTGGATGTGTACATCTACTCGTACATGCTATGATGCAAAAACTACGGGATTCCCCCAGAATGTCGGAAATGCGTTTGTAAAAAAAAATGCTTGCTTTTGTTCTATTTTGGCCACAAAGCACTCATTCATTTTAGTAGGGTTTATAATACAGGTAGCAGTTGAATTGCATATTTTAATCTAGTTTCAGTGTTGACCCTGGTGAGTGAAGTTAATTTATTAATTGCATAGGCTTGTCTCACAGATTTCCCTTAGCAACAAATTATACTTCCAGAAATTTCGAAAAGGAGTAGAAGATACACAGAAGCAGATCTGCTGAAAAAATGAGAAATCATTTATTTCAATGAAAAAAAAAACATCAGTAACAGAAAAATTGCGGAAAAATTCGCAATTAGAAAGAACCAAGCTCAGCGAATTATAAAATCCATAAAATCCAGCACTCTTTGAACAATAATGGAATCTTAATCCGAAAAAGATCCAAATCATCGTGTTCGCTGGAGCTGGATAAGGACGTTTAGCAATAGTTTCAATTAGCAAGGTAAAACACATCCCAATTTCAGGACCAATTTTGAAAACGAAGGCATCTAGGATTGCTAGAATTATGGCAGTAAATGATTTTAAAGCTTCAAACGAATGGCTTGTCTGATGTCAATATGGAGACTGTAGAAAACTACAGAGCAACAATTAATTCGTTGTGCAAAAATTATATGCCTGAAAACGTCTGTAATCTAGGCGAAACTGGTTTATTCTTTTGTATACCACTATCTAAATCCTTGGCATTAAAATCTGAAAAATGCCCTGGGGGTATATATTCAAAGAATAATACGGTCACACTCCTTTGCAACGCTATGGAAAAAAAAGAAAAATTACTAGTAATAGGAAAATCTGCTAAGCCAAGGGCATTATAAATAATCTGAAGGTATACTACTATCGACAATTGATGAGTCAGAAAGTGTATCAGTTATGACTTCAAAACTGCAGTTCAAGATATCACCTTGCCCGACATTTTGACAGAATTCGTTAATTTCGATCAAGAAGTTCAGGTATGTGAGCAATTACAATATTTTTGAATTGGGAAGAAGAATTTTTCGCATCCATTGCAAACCCAGTAACTGAAGATAACTCCAAAATTGAAAATGATATACATACATATGTATATGCATATGTATGTATATGCAATTCACAAATTAACAAAAACTTACAATAAATATATTTACTTATATATGCAATATGTACATATGTTATGTAATAAATAATTATCGAAAAATTTAACAGTGTGCTCATACCTTCTTCTTTTCCTTTTTTCCGGAGTCGTTATGGTCAGAAGTGTAGGACCATGACCTTCCCACTTAACTGCATTCCTACTGGTCCGCTTGTGGGGTCCGCCGGTTTGACCTCAGAAAGTAGCGGCAGGCTTCCCGGTTTGGGATTATTTCATCGCTGAGGCCAATCAAATGCTGGTGTTTTTGCATTTGTTTGCACCAATTGTTATTCGGCCTGCCTTTTTTTCTTTTTTTTTTTTTTGTGACACGGGCATGCTCCAGATTTTTTTGTTTGATCTTACTCTTACAACACCGGTGATATCCAGTCGTGTCAACCCACTGATTTGCATGTACACTTGTCGAACAGTTTAATGGTGGTATATGTATGTGTCCCTAGGCTCACTTTGGTGTTTTCTAAATTGCCTAGATGTGATTTTTGTTTACCTTTGTTTTAGTCGCCTTTTACGACAAGCGAGAGGTATCGCTGCAGGGATATTCTTAACCCGTCCCTGCACGGAAAAACACTGATACTCATACCTAATATATTATAATGGACATTTAAAACTTCAGGAACATTTTATTTCAGAACTATGAATGTATACATGGGGCAGAATGATATTTGGTCCAATTTATAGGTCCTCTCTATAGGCACCTCGAATTCGTATTTTCTTAGTCTTTTGTTTCTTTAGTCTTGAGTTTTCCATTTAGGACGTTTCACTGTATGTATTTTGATAAGTTGCTTAATGTACATGCATAACAACCAGCAATGAAAAACAATATCGTCTGAGTGGTTTATGTACATATACATATGTAGATTGCAGAAGCCTCCAACAAAAAAAAAAAGGTATAAACTAGACCGCAAAAACAATCGAATCGATCACCAGGATAAAAACAAAATGAAATAAGAACAAGAATAAACGAGACAAGCTCTTTGACAACTACTTAATAAACATGACTCCAAACAAATGATATTCTTTTGAAGGCCACAAAAAAAGTTAAAGCCGACCACTTCACATACATAAACCACAAATACTAAATGAAAACGTGGTCTAAGACTAACGCAGAGAAAGATGCAACACTAGGCTTTTTCTTGCCAACTCTATCACAATTGAAAAAGACAACAATCTACATCATCTTCACTTCCAGAACACAAATAAATATCCCAATATCCCAATTACACCGACGACTAAATAAACTAAATAAAAGTCTGGGTTTTGACCTGATAGACAAAAAATCCCAAAAGAATCATCAGATCATGGAATTATTTACGTAAAAAAATACTTCCAAAAACATGGAAAGCTGCTGAAGTATATGTCATCCCAAAACCAGGAAAAGACATAAAAAAGCATGTAACTACCACCCCATTTGCCTGTTGCTAATCTTATCTAAACTATTGGAAATAATTCTACACAAAAGGCTATCCCAAGGCCATAACAAAATTTTACCAAATCACCAATTCGGACTCAGATAACGTCACTCGACTATACAACAAACACACAGAGAAATAAATAAAATTTCCAGTGACTTAAAAAATAAATCAATAGTATTTCTCAACGTATCTAAAGCTTTCGATAAAGTTGGGTGCTGCTTTACAAACTCAACAAAACTGTACCATTAGACTCTTACCTGCTACTTAAGAACTACCCTGACCACTACTGGGGCCACTACTTTATTTGGTTTACACGTTCGACGGCCCAGTACTCCATGCTAGCCACGTTTGCGGATGACACAATCACTTTGCTGTATCCGCTGTGGTGGCCTGAATCATATTTGGTTTTTTGGAAAGTTTGAATGTCTACGAGTACATGTCGTCGCTATGTAGTCAATCTTATATTCCTAACGAAATTGGGAAATTAAAGCTAATGTTCTCAACTCGTTGAACTCATATATTTATTTAAATATCTCATCTAAATAAAATTTAGAAACAGAGTTCTTTAAGTTATCTCTACAATTTAATGTCATCATCTGTCAAATCACCTGCCTAAATTAGATGAACATTGTCTTAGCGATCATTTATTGTCTCGTATATTGTCAATGTGCGAGTAAAGCAATGGCAATATGAGAGACGATAAACTGCCTCGTGCATTGCCTCTGGAGACACCGAACGTGGAACGTATTCGGCTAGAGTACGAATTAATCCCATATAAAGTTTACCAAAGAAGCATGTGCTTTCTTAATTCATAAAGCTTGCCGCTTCAGTACTTTGTGAAAGTAAAAAGGAACCGCCGCCATCGCAATGTCGATTGGCATGCATACGTTCACGTACAAAGCGATGATCTCATATTACAGACCTGGGATCAAATTTCAGACTACCCTCTACCATTATATAGTATATGCGAGTAGACGTTTTGTTGTCTTTTATCTTATTGTATGGATTCGAATAAGAGATCCTTAATCAATTGTTTATCTTGCGGCATAACCTTTGGATTGTGCCGCCAAGTAGCAGATACTTAACAATCAAAGGTTACATTCGTGTCGCATTTAATTAAAACAAAACAATAAAATATCGACTTTACTTTAAACCGCTTCAAATAAAGCATACACATTATACGTGAAAAATAATACACAGTATGTCCTCCTCGATAGCTATATAAGTATATACATACATATGTGGGTGAAGAGAAAAAATAAATCCTTTTTCCCTTTTTTTTTTCTTCCGTTGAAGGGCGCTCGAAATCCCGAAAAATCTCTTTGACTGAGATTAAGGGTGTGTGATGCGCCACATTCTACGTGTGAAATGATAAGCAAGCGATGTTGGTTGCCCTTTTTTGTTGTAATTCGAGAATCTACATTTGCGTTCAATGGCGAGGAGTTAATCCAAAACACGCGTTTCAAATTTGTCGGGCGTTTAGGATCAATTTGCAATTGACTGATGGAAATTAATCTAAATTGAGAGTTACTTGTCTTTTCTATGCACAACGTATAAATGAAAATATTTAGCAATATGAAAACGTGTAGTTCTGATAATGCATACACTAATATCCTGCAGACGAATCGATTGTACTGATGCTTAGGATGCTGATGTGTTAGGCAAATGTGTATCAGGGTTAGTATACAGGGTGTCCCACGAGCAGTGTGCCAAAAAGCTAGAGCGTGTAGGTCTGGTCAAGACAAGAAAAAAATCGTATGGGAGGGGGGGGTGTATTCCCCCCCGTTTAGCCGGGAGGGGCAATTTTCTAAAAAATTGACTTAATTTGGAAAAAAAATTATTAAAAATCAACAGTTACATCCACAATGCCGTGATATACTTTTTTGTAAAGCCAGAAACCTCTTCTTTCATCTTGTTTTTAAACAAAGCTGTTTTAAGGAATAGTTTTTGAGAAATTAATTTTCAAACTCAAAATTTTGAAAAAAAATTAAAAAAAAAAATTTCGAACTATTTTTTTTCAAAATTGAATGTAATTAAGTACTAATTTTTTGTCCAAAATTCAATTCTCTTATTAGTTTTTAGTTAAAAACAGAAAACCGGATGCAAAAATGTTTTGTAAATAGTTCGAAATTTTTTTTTCAAAAATTGAGTTTGAAAATTAATTTCTCAAAAACTATTCCTTAAAACAGCTTCGTTTAGAAACAAGATGAAAGAAGAGGTTTCTGGCTTTACATAAAAGTATATCACGTCATTGTGGATGTAACTGTTGATTTTTAATAATTTTTTTTCCAAATTAAGTCAATTTTTTAGAAAATTGCCCCTCCCGGCTAAACGGGGGGGAATAGACCCCCCCCTCCCATACGATTTTTTTCTTGTCTTGACCAGACCTACACGCTCTAGCTTTTTGGCACACTGCTCGTGGGACACCCTGTATAACATTCTGTTTACAATTATTTAAGTATAATTTTGTTGAGAAAATTCGATTGCTAATTACTTGCAATTGAAAAGCGTAAATTATTTGTAATCCAATTACACATAGGTACAAATCATTCATAGATGATATACATATAATAGTCTAGAGAGCTGAAATGATTACTTGATGTATGATGTAGCTAACATATACTAGGTGAGATTGCAGATCTCAGGGAAGTATCAACCTTCAAAGAATACGTGTCAAAATTGTATGACAATCAATAGAAAAATCTGAAGTTCGTGTCTTGATAAGCATGGTTTTTTAAGACGAAAAAATGCCCGAATTATATTTTGAATTGCTTCCCCTACACCGTATTCTCCAGCTTCCAGCGACTACAACCTATACATAAAGCTCCGGAGACAAAGATTTGGCTCCAATGAAGGATATTTTAAGGACAACGATAAATTGTTTTACAAAAAGGGCATGGAAATATTAAAGAAGTATTGAAATGAATACATCACTTTTGAACGAGACTTTATCGACGAATAAGGTCGAATTTTAAATATACATATGTATATATTTTACTTTTTGAAACAATAAGTTTCTTACAAGTGTCAAAAGTAAGTGTCATCCATCAAGCGGATTCAGCTGAAAATCTCATGTTGATGAAAATAATTCAAGAACATTTTAAAAGGACGCCACTTATTGTCGCTTAAAGATTTTGCCCCCTACATTACCAAAGACAAGTAAAGAAAATTTAAATATATGTAGCTGATATGTATTCACGAATTTAGATAAATCATAATAATATCTCCAGAGATAGTGAGTGCTTTGATCTTGGCGTCGATGATTCCAAGCGAAACACCATTAATCGTTTCAATCTCTTTTGAAATAGGAAATTGCATCAGATGAGCAGTTTAAAGGGTTTTTTTTAAATATAATTATTTGTTCTTTTGGGAATCACAAAAGCTATCCGTTTGTGTCAGGAGTATTTCATTGTCTGTCATTATTTGGTATACAATGGAATTCTAGAAGACAAAACTTCACTGACACCAATGTAGAGGTGTAGGGAATGTTTCTTCGTGACATTTTGGAATTTTGTGTGAAAAATAGACTGCTTCAACGTACTTGAAATATTGATAATAGCACTTGGCGAAAATGTTTATAAGTGGTACAAGCTGTTTACAAACAGCGGAAAAAATCTCAACCACAATGCCCGCCCTGGACGTCTCAACAAGTTTAAATCGTGAAAAAAACTGTTATGGAGAATGCTCGAATCACTAGCAGTGAAGTTGCTGAGATTGATAGCAATAGCTTGGCGCATGCCATTAAATTTGTTACATGTTTACCAAAAGAACCGTTGCTTAAACATCGATTTTATTGATGTTGAATTATGTGAATGACGATCCAGGTTTGCTGAAAAGGGTAAAAAATCATGACTCTTTTCCTTAGATGGCATTACAGCTCACGGAGAGCCACAGCCAAGCTTCTCTCATTCACTTATGTTGTGTACGATATGTTCTTCTCACAAGTGAACAGGACCTACAGTCTAATGCCGATTCCGATCGACGAGCGCCGAGAAGCTTTTTCAAGGCAAGTGTACTACGGGGGGTTTGCCAGTACCCCGCTGACGAGAGGGGCCGCGAAATGAATATTCGATGGCGTTGGTGTTATCGGGATCTGAACTCGCTTATCTGTTGTATCGATTGTCTGACGCCGACACACTACCCACTGCGCCACGGCCCTCTCTTCATGACTAGGGCATCATTTTTTGCCCAAAAACAATACCGTATCATACCTCAGGTGACTTCTCTCAAAACTGAAAACACCCATGAAAAGACTCAGATTTGCCGCGATTGAGGACTGCATCGCTGGAAGCCCATACCAGAAGTGCTTTGAGGATTGGAAAGAGCTCTGTCGCAAGTGTATTATATCTGAGGGATATTACTTTTAAGAGGGGCAAAATAAATATTGAATATTTTCCAAAAATAAATAAAACATTATTTTTTAAATAAACCTCGTATATGTCTTTTGCATTCAATTCTCGTTGATGTTTCAAAGAAAGTTGCAGAATTCTTGTGACTTCATTCTAGCATATCTGCGACTATGTGTTTGAAGGACATAGCCGTTGATGGAGGACCTAACCAGTTATGAAGGTGTATCTAGAACGAGTTCGTTGCCTAAGAAACCCTCCTCTGACCCCATTTTTTCGCGTTTATTGTAAATCCCATTACCTGAACCAAAGAAAGAGTCTATGAATTCAGTTTTGCTTAAAGAGCGCTTGACTTTGCACACAATTTTGAAAACTGTGAGCACAGCTTTGTTGTGGCTACTTACTTTCCATTTCTTTCTTTTTCTTTACAATATATTGCTTGGAATTCAGCGGCATAATACTTGCCTAAATTAAGTCCATCAAATGTTACAATATTTGTGAAGGTTAATGCCGATGGTCAGACGAGCAGTAAGGAAACGCAGGCTCTCTGTAGATCCGTGCGCTTTGTTGTTTACTTTCGCCGCAAATCATTAAAACAACTGTATGTTTTTGATTATTAAGAGTTCATTCAGCATACTTTTATTTTGTTCATTTCGAACTATTCATCAAAAATCGTAGAGTCCTTCCTCAATCCCGTATTTATTCCATATCCCTACACAGGCAGATTGCTATTATACTCCCTCTTAGGAGTCAGGTCCTCGTGTCGAACCCAGTCTAATATATTAACAGTAGTACGTAAGTACAGTATCCCTTTTTTCCCACTTGCTTGAAAGCCAGTATGTGACGAATGTAAGCTAAGGACCACTTGGCAATTCGTACCCCTAACTGAATTTGATTGAATTTTCAGGCGATGCTTTTTGCTTTGCTAACTTGTGAAAAAGGAGGAGGCATTCGATTTGAGGCTTGGGTAGGGGTTACCTCTGGCGACCCGTTGCATCCAGAACTGCAGGCAACCTACGATTTCGGCCATAATGATGGAACTTTTGAGCCGCATCAGCGTCAGTTTCCTTTTTTTCTCTTTCTCTGACTCTGAGTTGCCCACTATCCAGGACATCTTATTCCAGTTTAATTAGTAAATTACGCCTCCATCGGGTCATCGGGTGCATTTATGTTTCATCTCCAGACTAATGTTCTTTAATTGATTGAAGGTGGGCACATAAGATCCCGGCCTAGGATCTGCTTTAAATTCGGCCTCAAATTTGCTATACCTGTCATCACATTGTAAGTCGATTTTTGAATATTTTGATGTTCACAAAAAAATTGATTTTACTTGTTTCCCTTGTGTATTTTCTCATCTTGTCTGTAGTAGGCTAGGCAACTGGGCAATGAAATTTAGCCGTGTTCTTCATTAGTGTAAAAATGTTTAAAAATGCTTAATCAAATTTAATTAATGAATATATTGCTCACCCTTGAAATGTCAACTTAGTAGTTCTTGAGCTTTGGAAAAAATATATTCAGAATTTTGTTTTAGGGCTTCATTCATGTTGCCTTTGGCGAAATATTTGTAGCTTTACTAAACTAGTTTAAATGGATTCTGCCAGTATTTTTAGATTATTGTTTGTGTGAGCTACTCACTGTAAGATAAAGTTACTAAACTTGAGTCAAGATTAGTGATAAAAATCACATCGATTTTAAATTCATCAGATCAACAGATCTTATGACAAAAATTCACAGAAACCCAGTCAACAACACTATAATGGTGGTCTTCTCTAACATTCTTCATCGCCATTTTACTCGATATGTGTCCCCTTAGAATATTCTCCTGATCTGCACTCTCATCTACATACAAAACTAAAACAGACGGCTTCTTCCAGTGAAAGTACGCCCAATTCCATTCATCTTTTCATCCATTAGACGGCGCATGTATCCATGCGCGCAATCACAATAACTCTCGTCCTGAGAGTAACAATTTGGCATTCCCCTCTAGGAGTGTTCGGTATATTCTGGAGATCCCATCGTTACGTTCTCATTACAAAGCGAAATGAAAACGGCTTTTCACACGGCGTCATCCCACAATTTGCTAGGGTGTACGAGTTGGACTTCATAGGACATTGTCGTCAGACGACATTGCCTTGAGGTGAATTCTTTGAATTATTATTTTAATCATGTTACAGTTTCGCAAATAAGAGCACCCCCGTTTGCCATCACCCTCTCGGTTGCATGTTTACATCGAGCATATTGTAGCCGATTTAACTAGTTATTAAAGAGGCTAATTAAACACTGGGCACGTGACCGGCCTTGAGATGGTGATGGTGGCAGTAAACAATTTGCAGGGACAAAGGATGATGAACCGATGAAGCATTAAATTCCCTTCAAGTTGCATACTGTTCCCGTCGGACTGAAAAAAAACAAGTTAAGACCGAAAAACCGTCCTTATAATTGCCGTTGTATGCATTTTACGCATGCACACACGTGTTTATGTCAACCCTGTTATATATAATCAACTAATGTATAGTTTTCCAGAATAAGGATCTCCATTTCAAATAACACAAAAATCTACACAAAGCTCTTTTTGACCCTAATAAGCAATTTCATTCATTTGACAACCATTTCTAGCATCCAGACAATCACATTCCACATGACCACATTTAGCGTTCACATTCGAAAATAGTTCTTCCATTCCATCGAACGCGAAAATTGACAAATAAAACCAGCACCATTAAATCCAAGTGCATGTGTGATCTGATAATCAATGCAAATAAACCGCATCAGCCCCCGAGTGTCCAAACATGCATGCAAACACCGTTTTTCAAAACAATTAAAGTCTAATTAAGATTTTGTTGTTGTACATCGTTCACCCAGGATTTTCTGCGAAAGTTCGGAATAATTGAATTTCTAGTTTTGTAGTTGCAAAATATCAACTGCTGCTTCTTCACAAGGATCCCTGATTGTCTACTGAATAAAACTACAGCATTATATCCTATGTGCCGCACGCACTCGAAAACTATAACAATACGAGTAAACGAAAATTATTTGTTCGTTAACCTGAAAATTTATTCCAAAAAGACCACACCTTATCAGTCCTCTCGAAGTGAAAGCACAAAAAATCCAAGTTGCTATAATAAAATTGTGAAAAAGTTTTCGTGGAAAAACGTGTCCCTAATTGAAATGACGAGCGAGAGATTGGAACGTAAACAAAGTATAAATAAATAACTTCATTATCGTTAGTCTTGTAGACGGGGCTGCACGCGAAATGACATGAAGGAGAAGGAATTATAATAAACTGTATATACAGTAATTTCGCAGCCCAAAAAATTAATTTAAAGTTCTTGAAACTTAACGCAACCTTTCATTTACATCGTTGGTGTGGTGTGCAAGCACAGGAGAGGACTGCGGAAGAGTGCGTCGTGTAGGGCGACGTTTACATGGTAATTATTAATCTTGCAAATTATGGGTAATTAATTTGAACATTAAAGCTCCTTTCACAGCGCTGACGATAATATTGGGTGATGATGTTTGTGGGATGAGGGTGCGACACAATGCCATCGGGAGCCGATTTTATTTATTTTATTTTCCGTTGGCGGTAACATAGGTTAACAGTGTGCAGCAAAAGAAAGAGCGGGTACCTTTAAACGTCATTTTCCATCGACACCATTTTTAGTTCTGGCTTAATCAGTAAAATCTACGTAAATCTGGGAATTATTATCAAGGGTCGTGAAAAAATTAGTCACCAATAAAAATCTGTTTTAAGTCTGAATACTTATTAGGTTTCCAGGGGACAAGAGAAAAATAGAGACGCTAGCTTTTCGGATTACGAGTCTTGTAATTGTGCCCTTAATGTTTTATTGTTTTTTAGTAAGAAAATTAAGATCCCATCCATAAACTAAGTAGGATCGTTAGTTTTAACATTAATCATGTACCTTTATGTTTTAATTATTAATAAGCGATAATGGTCTTGTGATTGAGCCTTTTGACGAAAACATTTTTTTTTCGATTCCTTAAACCGAGTGTCAATACCCTAAAAAAGTATGAAAAAAAAGGCTGTTCAGTGGGTACTGTGATACATATGTATGGTGAAGGGCACGATACAGTACCGAATTCCGATAGATACAATACTTCGGGTCAGACTTGATCAGTTTTCTTTAGAGTCGACCAATCTATTATAAACAAACGTAATTCCCGATCGCTCATTAAAATTTTGTTGCTGTTCTCGCTTGTAATCAGTCTCGACCGTCTCGCAACATTTCCGGCCTTGCCTAATATTTTCTTGCTACACTTACTGTGCAAAACGCACGTCAACACGCTGTTGCCACCATCATCATAGCCGTTCTAATTAAAGATTCTGCTAATTAAGTTTCATCTCTTGATCTCTTTTCGCATTTAATTATCTTCAGTTTTTTTTTTTTCTCCAGTCTATCCAATTGACACCCCTCGATGGAGTAGCTTACCCTCGTTCTCACCTCGACAGCTCGTACAAACAATTTAAAATTTAATTAATAAATTTTTGTTTTTCTTTCCTTCGGTTTTCCCTTTTCTATTTTATGTACTCTTTATTTGTAACCGCGTCGCTTAAAACGAATCCTTCCTCATTTGCGTGCGAATAGATACTCGTATATGTAAGTACATACTCCTACGTATGTACTCTGTTTACAATAGCAAGGATAAACACTTTCACATATCCTTGCATTTGAGGCCGTTTGTGCTTCTCTTTAATTAAATCATTGAAATCAATTTTGTAATTTCCATTAGGGATGGACTGAGGTGCGGAAAGCGATTCTTGCTGGGGAATCTCTAGAAACCACCCACTGCTCCTTTCGATACCAATGCCAACGTCAATGGAGAAATCATCATCCACCCAGCCGTCATTTACAGAGTGAATACGATTAAGTGTTGCTGTCTCTTTCCTATTTTCTGATTTCTGTTGTCGTCCTTTTTCATGCTGTTTCCTTCGTTTTTTTGTGGGCTTTTATTAGAAAACTTTTATCCAAGGACACAAATTGCTTTTCAAATGTTTTTGACAGTTTGCAAATTGGAAAATTGACTTTTGACACAGAAGTCTCCGTTATGCTTGCGTACAGGTATATGTGCGCGATTACATAAGTGGGGGTCTTTTTGTGAACTGGTCTTCTTGCTTACCTTACATAACACGGAAGTTCAAATTGGTATATTTCTTTAGAAATTAAGTTAATTTGAATGTCGGATTCAATTTAGAACGTCAAGTGGGACTACATTTTTTGGATAATTTTTCGTAAAGAAAATAAACGAACAGTTTGGAAGGGCAGGCGATTATTAGATTACTAACATATAATTGTCGCATACAGATCTATGAAGATAGTGTAAACACTTTCCAATCTGATTTTATAGAAACAATGCGGAGTTGTGAAGGAGATTAATTTCCTTCACATTATTTTCTGCGATCTTATAAAGTTTATTCAGACATTTAAGGACTTACCACTCACTTAACCACTTTGTTCATTTACATATGAGTCAGGAATGTCAATAAAATATTTCATTAAATCTGGTCTCTAGTCTGTCTGCTGATGGCTGCAAATGATATTTACTTTAGCAATAACAATTTCTGGTCCATAATTAAGGTAAAAATCATCTATCTTACTTTCCATAGCAAAAACTTAAATTACCAATGAGTTAAAAATTATAAAAATAACATTAATTTCACTTCAATTCCAGGTTTGGTTTCAAAATCGGCGAGCAAAATGGCGTCGCCAGGAAAAATCCGAGAGTCTCCGTCTTGGTCTCACACATTTTTCACAACTGCCACATCGTTTGTCATGCAACAGTTCCGGCTTGCCAGTTGACCCGTGGCTATCACCACCACTCCTCTCGGCCTTGCCAGGTAAATATCTTCTTACCATTCGGAACATACTTAAGGACATATTTTATGACTAAAATTAGCATTTCTTTATTCGCACCCATCCAGGTTTCCTTTCGCATCCGCAGACAGTTTATCCAAGCTATTTAACACCACCACTTAGTTTGACACCGTCCAATTTAACAATGGGCAGTTTAGCTGCCATGTCTCACCATCATCATCACCATCATCACTCGCATTCGGGCGCATCTATACAACCACTACCGCCGCCACCCGGTATTGGAATGACCTCTCAAACCACCGTAGCGCCACCGCAACCGCAAGGATTACGTATATCGCCACATGCCCTGGCCACAATACCACCACAAATAAGTTCATCAAGTATGCGACTATCATCACCGACGCAAATGTCTTCGCTGACCAATGAAAGCGCATCGAACAGCACAAACAACAGCGGTCCACCGCAAAATCTTTCTATCTCATCCCGTACTTCGCCTCATTTACTCTCCTCCACCGCAATAAGTTCACCACATTCGATTCAAGTTGGGTCTGGATTACCACCACTACCACCGTCGCCGTCTTCACATAGTAATATAACGATGACACCGTCACCACAAAATCTCTCAACATCCTCCTTATCTATGAGTAGTCCGGGTAGCACGTCCGGTAAGATAACGAAAATCGATCCATGCGGCGGTGGGGCCGATGACTTAGAAAATAGTGGAGCTGCCGCTGATATTCGCTCTAATTCTATAGCTACGCTACGTATTAAAGCCAAGGAGCACTTGGAAAGTATAAACAAAGGACTCGCAATGGTGTAAAAGTAGCTAACATTTATATTTTGTCCCAGACGCACTCGATGGCTTTGATGGTCTCGTACTGTTGAAGAGACTCATCAAAAGGTTTTTGCAAGTGAATTTCTAGACTTAAGAAAGGTAGCCTCGTCTTTGTACAGTAACGATTGTTTTCAATGTGATTTTAATAACAGTGGGGGTAATTATGTCACAATTGCTCTTATTTTTTTTTATATATATTATTAGTATTATAATATAATACTCTTTCGTTTATAAATATATATTATGTATGTATTTGATCTTTAGTTAAATTTAATTCTATTATACTTAAGAGGTAGTTATGATTCTAGAGATAAGACTTAAAATAACCAATTTAATTAAGATTGTAAATTTGGCAAAATATTGAAATATAATATAGAAGCAGAATGATTTTACTTTCTTTTCTTATTTCATCCCTGATTATATGGTATAGCCAATGAACCACCCGCGTGAAATACAAAAGTAATTTGGGAACAACCTGTTGTTGTCTTCTTTTTGGATCTGGTAGTATTTTACTCTGATAATGAACTTGGAAAACTCCTGCCTTCGATCCTGAGAGCATATTTTGGTTATATGGAGTGTGGAACCCTTTGCAATCCCTGGCGGGATTGTTTTTTTTTTTCTTTAGTTAAATTTTAGACCAGAAGAAAGACAAGCTGTATTGCTCATGAGAAGGATATAACATATCTCGTCATATTAAGCTTATATTGATTCTTTTGCTGTATAATACCCAGAGCCCAGCTTCGTATAATAAATAAAAGTCTCCACCTATCACAATATACATCTACATTCTACATCTACATCTGATTACACGAGATTTGACTGGCTCTTCCATCCATAATGAGTATGTTTGCATACTTAGCATAGTGAATCACAGTCTACTTTCTTCCCAACTAAATAAAACGCAATTAGTTTAAACAAAAATTTTTTTTTTCTAATCTCATCTACCTTTTCTTTTGATTCGATTGAATAACTCCTTTTGTCAAAAACCGCACTTATTCGTTTTCCAGTAATCGAATGCAAGTGGCCCCTGATGATATTTGCATTACACTTCACCATCCGGAGTACTACCGAACTTGACCAAATTCGAAAGTTTCATAAATCAATAAGCACAATCGACTGAAGCAAACGAATCTCCATCTTGCCTAATGAATTTTCCGTTTTATTGGTTTGTCGGATACAAGTACGGCGGACGTTTACTAAACGTTCATGATGTTTTAACTGGTATACAGGCCACACGTATTACATAGCATTTGCGTAAATGTATGATGGTTGCTATAACCCAAGAGGGTAGTTATTCGTAAACGTCCCCATTGGCACGAAAGACCGCTTGCTGCTCTTCTTGTGATGATGCTCATCCTCGATTAATCGAAATACTTCGTCTGTAAATTTCTGATTGATTGGTTAGTGCAAACATTAATTACCATTTTATTGCTTCGGTAACATTTCGGAGGGTTGGCGGGCTTCCAAGTACAATACTACGTCCGATGTTTGAACGCTTTGTATTTAACTTTTCGAACCCTTTGGTTCTTCAAAAGATTGAGGTTAACTTTTACACTTGCCTTGTATATGTATAGATATACATATGTATATTCACCTACCTATATATATTCATATTGAAACATGGTAGAAGACGGTTGTGTGAAAGAGTTTGTGTTGTTTGTTCTTGTAAAATGAAAATTTAACGTATATGGACATTAATAAACATCTGCACGGTGGGGAGATAATTTAATTTAAACACATTGTGTATGATATTAGGCTGTCCCAAAAGTTACTCAATGAACTTTAACTTCTATAGTCTGAATGGTGTGTTTATGGTTTTATGGAAAAAAAAAGTATTCCTTCTTTAATTAATATATGGCAAAAATTATCTTCAAATTGATTTTGATAGTAATCTGCATCGAGGGGTATTGTCCTTTACCCCACGACAAAAGATATCGTTTTAAATTTTATGCGGTTATCGAACTGTGAACATTAAGTAATCATTAATGTTTTATAACTAAAAATTATTAAATATAGCTAGTCCATATTAAAGTGTTGAAATAATTAAAATTGATTATAAAAACTGTGTATCTTTCGTACTGCTTTTGGACATCATCAAACGTCTTCTCGTACATATCTAGTGATTTGAGTCGATAAAATTAAACGGGTTGACAATGCTAAGATTCCCATTCGTGTTTCTCCTGCAAAGTCAGCTGATAAGATGTCCAAATATGATTATGATAGAAATAGAATTTCGGCTGCACTGCTCACATTGAAAGCAGCACACGGCAGTACTTTAGCTGGAACAACCTCTTCATCTACAACGACTGACAGTTTGATTTTATTTAGTGGACGGATTGCGTACGTAACGATGTTGTACTTACGTCATGTGGGGATAACCCCACATGTTATTGCATAAAATTTTTTTTTGTTTTTTCCTTAAAGATAAAATCTACGCCAATATATCATAAATAATTTACGCTTTAAGAGAAATCAGAAATGATGGTCGCCTAACACAGCTCTAATTATTCGAAATTATGTTGAACAATTTTATCAAAAGAACTGTAGGCAGAGATAAGACGGACATTTATAGTCTATTAATAACTTGAGATTTTTTTTACTTTAGACTAGCATGGAACTTTTATAGCCTCCATGACCATTTGGACTATTCGTGGCATAGATTCAAGACCAGAACATGTTTGTTATCTGTTGAACAACATTTTGGTTTTATTTGAAGAATGTGCGAAATGTCAGGGTTGGGCATCCCCAAACATAGAATTTGGGATGTAAAACCATAATTAGCTTATTACTACAATAAGCAACCTCATTTTTTGCATTTAGCCGCATATAGGGAACCGTCCAAAAGCAAAATATGGCCAGCATTGGCAAACAGTGTTCTAAATATCGCTCCCAAGCTCCCCTTCGCACTGTCTACTTTCCGTCTGGTCCAAACAAATAAAATTTAGAATCGTCATAAAATTTGACTCTTTTCCAATCATTGATAGTTCATCATCGCTGAGAGCGGCGGCAGATCTACATGCTTGAAAACTTTGTTTGGCCAAACAATTCGCATTCTGATGTTAATAAAACATTTCTGGGTCAATTCTTATCTCAATTCCTTGGCAGTTGCCAACCGATTCGCCGTGTCGTCCTTTTTTGGGTCTTCCGCTCCCAAGTAAACTGCCGCATATACAAATTCGGTATAAAATTATTTAACCAACCTATTAAGAAGTATGTATAGCAAAATATAGTTGGTACTAAACATTACAGGGGCCCTTGTAACACAAATTTATAACTCAGTCAAATATTTAAAGGTTACATATTGTACATATTGTAGTTTTCAAAGTGCTCGACCTAATGTTTTCATATGCGCATGTAATCTTTAATGATATGTTGTAGCCTGTTTTCAACAGTTTTATCCCCGTACACATTATATCAACACAAACGTCACAAACGTACACATCAAACGTCATAAAAAAGCTGCATTGAGCTCCCCTTTCGATTTTTCATAGTTTGAGATATTCTAAAGATAATTTGAAAAAAACTGTCAAAGGTAGGACACAAAATAATTATAGTAGAAACAATTTACAAAACATGATTAGAGAAAGCTGTTACATTGCGCTATGTGAAAGCATTTGAACCTTTAATGAACAAAATGTTGTAATTAAATATGGAAAAATTGATAAAAAAAAATTATGTATTATGGTAAATTTATTCATATGCGTTAATTTTTTTTATTACAACACTTTTTAATAGTTAAAAAATTCGCTTTGATCCCATCAAAGTAAAGCACTTAAATACTTAACTGAAATGTCCTCATATAAGAGTTTTTGATCGATTAAACTAAAGGAATGTTTTTTTTCATTTAATGGCCTGGACAATGAGGCTTTTTTGCATCTAGTGTGTTCTATTCTTCTTTTTGGATAATTATGAAAACAAAAGTTTTTATCCATCTAAAAATTTGTCAAATATTGTTGTTTTATAAATCTCACTTTCCGATTTTAATTTAACTTACCCACACACTCAGCCCTTCACATTTTAGGTGGGTTAGGTGGGTTTCAGTGGTTCAAAATAAGGGTATTTTTACTATTTTTTTTTAATATATAAAATCATATATCTTATTTAAGCAATTCAGCATATCAAAGATACATACATATTTAAACAGTATTTTGTGAAATTTTTATTTAAAAATTCCGAAAACTCAGCCGTTGGTACCGTCTAAAAAAAAATGCTTTGTCGTGGACAGCATAACTTATTATTGGTTCATCTAAAATCAAAAAACCAAAAATATTTTTTTAGTACATGGATAAATCTCGTTATTGGACGAAGGAAAAAAAATAAATAAAATTTGAATTTTTGACAGACTTTGATAAAAAAAACACATATTTTGGTCAAATTTTCGCCATGTATTGGCTCGAAAAAATTTGTTGTAATAAAAAAAACAAATCCTTCGTTCAGTTACTAGATAATGTTATTTCAAAGTTTCAAAGATGTGTGCAAAATTTGAACAAAATCGCTTCATAACTTTTCGAGAAATCATGTACACCGACTTAAAACAATAGAAACGCAGCTGCTTCCGTATACCTGCGAAGCGCTGCATTGACGTGGCCTGATGGGCGGAATTTCCGAAGGGTCTATCTCTTAGAATTTTACTCGGATCGATTTGAAATTTTAGGAGAATATTTTAATCATATTGTACTATTTAATAAGACAAGATTTTTTGAAATTTTCAAACCCACCAAACGAATAACGTTAAGCCAGATTGCCGAACATTAAAGTTACTGTCATCGACGTACATAAATACCAGCAAACAAAATGCTAGTATGTGAAGTATCAACATCAAAGCTTACTCTTTTGACGTGGCTTTAATACCTAATGCCTAATCTAATTAAAAATTTTAATACATTCGAAAGATGTAAAAACTTTACAAGCATAAGCTACCACTGATTGATGATTTAGGTAAAAAAAAAAAATTTTCGGACAATATTTTTATATGGTACTAGCCGCGGTGCCGTGAAATAACGCCGAGCGAAATAACGCCGAGCGAAATAACGCCGAGCGAAATAACACCGAGCGAAATAACGCCGAGCGAAATAACGCCGAATTCTCAAATTCGGTCTTATTTCACTTTATGAGAGCGAAATAGCGCCGAATTTTGGAAATCTCAATCACAAAGTGAAATAACGCCGAACATTGCTTTAGATGATGTACATAGATTATTATTTTATTTCAAATAAATTCGAGAACAGATATGTACATTATTTAAATTCCGAGTTTTTAGAAATAATTTTTTTTAGTGACATTTTGTATTTTTCATACTATACCTACTAAAATAGTGTCAAATGCCACTTCAATGGGCCTAATTCAAACATTTTAATAGTTGGTGGGGTGACCCTCAAATATTAATACATATACACGTTTGAAAGAAAATGATAATATTAATACATATACAATGCAGAAATTTAATATTCAGGAAAGAAATGAAGAAAAGGAAGGAAGATGAAATGCGTTTAAATTTTTTTACAGAACATACAGAATGAAGACTTTAGTTACACCAGAATCTCAGAAAGAATTGCTTGCGAAATAAAGCCGAATTCAGAGAGAAGGAGTACATATTTAAAGATTTTCGGATATATTTCAGAAAACAGTGGATAGAAAGGGTAAGAATAGTTTTTCGTATTTATGTTAATGATGTAAGAAAATAATAGTTATGTTTTCACATGAGTATAGTAAAAGTTTTCGGCCATTCTATATATGTATGTATTTAAGAATTTAGAATTAGAGAAAATAAAAGTTCTAAATTCGCGCGAAAAACTTTTACTATACTCATGCGAAAACTTAACTATTGCAGGCAAATTGTTCAAAGTACCACCAAAGTATGTTGTTAAAGTCTCATATTCTAGGCATTTATTTCCTCAACGTTGTTCTGCTATAAGTTATTAACATAGGTTACTGTATATGCAACTCAAAATAATTAAATAACTAAAATTGTATTAATCAAAATAAAATAAAAACGAAATGTTGAATATGTTTGAAATACGTGTAAATCCATTCAACGGCACATTTTCAGGGGTGCAAATCTGAAAACAGGAATCTTTATCTGAATGTTTTTATGAATTAAAAGCGAAATAAGGCCGACTCGGCTTTATTTCACTTTGACAAAGTGAAATAAGACCGAACATGAAAATTCGGCGCTATTTCGCATTCATAAAGTGAAATAAGGCCGAATTTGGGAATTCAGCGTTATTTCACGGCACTGGTACTAGCTGCCCAGACAAACTTCGTTCTGTCAAAAGTTATTGGCCTGTCGCAGACCAATAGAAAAAGTTAAATAAATAAAACGTATGCCTGGTGCGTAAACATATAAAACTGACGGTTTCCCAACGCAGGTGCAGACAACATATAACTATCCATAAGAGAAGATTACAAGATTAACGCCGCAAACACTCAATAACTGACCCTGGGATTTATTTATAATCATAGCGAAATTGCAGTCATTTAAATTTAAATGCTACGTAAGTTGGCACCATTGGGATGCGGGGTATCAACACATCTTCTCGCTTATATTTTCCCTTTAGAATGGTTGGTTCGATTACATTGTTAAGTAAATTTTTCACCGAGTGCCGTTACAAAGACGCGGTTGGTTGGTTGGTTTCGTAACATTATAACAACCGATCCTACTTTCAATTGAATACTATGAGGTGGAAATCCTGGCAAATCCAATGAGTTCAAAAATGTTGGTGGGTAGTTGACGACATCATCTTGATTAGTTCCGCAATCAACTGATTTGTATGCCCTTAATTCATCGGCAGTTTCATTTTGAATTTTAAGGTTTATTTCATTTACGTTTTTGGTAGCGAATATAGCACATTCTTTTGTATGAGCTCTGTTTTTGTTTCAATAAAATAACAAAAATTGACAAGTAATGTAATGCAGCCAGTTAAAATATCTACAGGGATTTTGCCATTACCAATGTTGAGAAAATATTTCTCCAAACCCATATTCTTGCTTAAATTTAGTATCTTATCGTATTTTCACAAAATGGAGGGCCGCTGGCGTTGACCATGGAATCACTGGTAATGTTTAACGAAAATCTCCTGCTCCGCTCCACCAAATCGGTTTTGTTTGATTAATGCCCCCGAAGACTTTTTATGTGTCGTCGTGCATTCATCCCACACTATCAACTCACATTGCTCAAAACCTTTGCCATTGTTGAGTTTTTAGAAATGTTGCAGGTCAGAGTTTCGTGGTTTTGAATATTCTGTGGTAATTTTAGTGCTGAATGGGCTGGCTGTTCGATCACCTTCGAACAATGTAGCTCCAATACCAGATGAACCAAATGTATTGCATGCAATTAATGCACAATTTCATTGTGCGAGCGAATTTTTCTTGAAATCAATGAAATCAAAAAAGTCTTTCCTGTACCGCCCGGAGCGTCCAAAAAGTAAATTCCTCCAATTCCATCATTTACAACTTTCATAAGTGATTAAAGTCATAGATACTTTTGTTGTTGGTTTAACAGCGGAGCGGAGATCATGCAATTTTTCACGTTACTACACTTGGTTAAAAGCATCGTGCAGTGCACATCTAGGCGTGGCCCTGCCTAATTGAGATACATAATACTTTATTTGCCATTGTTGTGTATGAAGCTGTGTATCCGGCCGTTCGCGTGTACGGTCAGTCGGCTGGTAGATGTCAATCCAAAGACATCGCTCCGAGTAATCGTCCGCACTACCCATATCTTATACCTAACAGTTATATTGCTTTATACTCAATAAAAAAATATAGTTTAAGCATATGTATGTAAAACTGACGACGAGGATGGGAACGACGAATATAATGTGTTAGTGCAGAATCGAGCGACAACAACAACAGTGCTGTCCGGCGTTTGTTGTTCTTGTGCTCAAGACGTAGAAAATACGAAAAAAGTCCCGAGTGAAGGTGTCGCGACCTTCGTAAACCAAAAACACATACATAAGTACATATGTATATACAGTTGCATGGGCAAAGACAGTGAATGCTAGTTTCGAAAATTATAATGGCTGCAGTTGGTAACCTGGAACCCTTCGACTTGGATCATCCAAACAAATTCTTCCTGGCCAATGATGTCAAAGAGGAAGAGCGTATAAAAGCGGCTTTCCTCACATTGGCTGGCGCGCCGCTTTACGACCTATTGATATCATTGGCATTCCCCAAACAGGTGACCGAATTCAAATTAGTGGAAATCAACAAGATATTAATCGATCATTTATCTTCACGCCGCTCGGAAATCGCTGCGTTTTTCCATTTCCATAAACGTGATCAACATCCGAAGGAGTCGGCCGGCATTTATATGGCAGCGCTACGCGCACTGGCAGTGGATTGTAATTTTGGTGCAGCTCTGGACCGCATGTTACGCGACCGATTTGTGTGTGGGATGAAGGATGAAGGCTTGCAGAAAAGTTTTTTGGCAAAGAGCGAACTAAAGTTGCAAAACGTCGTGGAGCGCGCTATGTTACATATATTCCAACGAGCTGGAAGAGAACGAATCTATCCATGTCGTCAGAGCGAATCGTTCCTACCCACAACAACGTAATTTCGCCAGCAGTCACGGGTCTTGTGCGGGGTGCGGAGGTCAGCATTGTCGGAAGTAATGCCCCCATCTTGAAACTGTTTGCCATTCCTGTGGCCTGTGGCCTCGTTTCAGGAGTCAAAAAAATTCATAATTACCTATATAGCCGTTCATTTACGCTGGTCACAGATCGTCGCCCACTATGGGGCATTTTTACAATAACAAAGTCAGTTCCGAATGTCTCAATCTTTCTTAATGCTTACAACTTCAATATGATTCATCGCGCGGTAACCAAAACAAGCAACGCAGATTTTCTGAGCCGCTGCCCAATATCGACCGAAGTGGAGCCAACTACGATCGAAGAGGTTTTTATAACGAATTAGCAGCTACGCCAGTCGTGAGCGCACAGCTGTTAGCATCACAAACGTTGAAGGATGCACAACCTTCCAAAATTATGAATTGGGTTTTAAGGGGATGGCCTAGCACCAAAATCGAACGTTCAAACAAGCTGTATCCATATTATTCCTGTCGAGATGAACTCTCGGGCAATAGAGGAGTTCTAGTTTTTGTAAATCGTGCTCTCATTCCGACTCCGGCACCCGGGCATCGTCAAGATGAAAGCAGTGGCACACAGGTAAAACGTTTTGCTTGGTGGTCGATTCCTACTCAAAGTGGCTCGAAGTTTCCTTGGTAGAATCAACGTCAGCAGCGGCTGCGATTAAGTTCCTTCGTCAACTTTATGCGACACATGGGCTTCCTGATGAAGTGGTTTCAGACAACGAGACAGAGTTCACTTCTGACGAATTCTAGGTCTTCATGCAAAACAACTTAATCCGACATATTCGCTCTGCCCCCTTTCATCCCGCTCTAAACGGTCAAACAGAGCGCATGGTACAAAACACCAAGAATTATTTGAAGGAGTTAGGCCACAAAACAAATACTGAACTGAATCTGGCCTGATATTTGTTCAATCAGCATATTACTCCGCATGCAGCCACGAACTGCTCGCCTGCAGAACTGCTACTCAACCGTTAGCTCAGGACATACTTCGACAAAATACAACCACAAGAGATAACCTTTGGTGAGGTCTGTAACCCTATTAAAGTTTAACATTTCGTAACAGGCAGTCCAGTTTGGGTTCGTAATTATGCCACTGGGGCAAAATGGATTGAGGGTCTGGTGTCTGACCAAACTGGTACGATTTCATACAGTGTCCTTCTAAATGACTCTTGAGTGTTGAAACGTCATCAAGATCAGCTACGTAGCCGTGTACCATCATCGAAATCCCACGTTGCCGTTGGCGAGGTCCCATTCGTCAACGACTCATCTATGGACTCTGAGTTGTGTACTCTTGGCCAACACCAACGAGCATCACGAACTGAACCAACTGGTACTGTCGTCCCATCGTCACCCCTACTTGCTTCACCACCTACGATACCCGTAGATCTGGTCGCAACCGACAGGCCACACAATAAAAAATATAGTTCACGCATATGTATGTAAAAGCCATCATCAAGCACATTTTTGCAGTTGTTATCAATGCCTCGAAAGTTTCTTCTGTGAAATGTACATAAATGTAGATTTCCTATTCTGCAAGATATCGTCACACATATCATCTTCGTATTTGATCTACAAATCAATTGGTTTTGACGGGAAGCATGTCGATAAATTATATCGAAAACAATGTTCGTAATTGATGGGGTTTTGAAGAAATTACACCATCATTTAAAGTAAAACGCTGATCGGCTCCTCTGTAAGAGCCACACAATTCATTATTATCAGTTCTGAAATGTTGGAATGATTTTGGGCCTCAAACATCGCAAATAAAAACACTCATCATTGCTTGGATGGACTGAATAAATTCGTTCAATTGCATCAGTGGAATATACTTTGGGGTAACCTAACTATTTTTCCTTGTTTCCGTCTTTGAAATTTTTTTGAGGATTGATATATGTATGTAGCAGTGTTCGGGCAAAATCATCATTCAGACACATATCAAGAAAACTGGTCAAGGTTGTAGATGGTGGTTGAGTAGCCCGTGCTGTAGATATATGTACATATGTACTTCTGTGTTGTAAAATATACTCTTTGACCATTATCTAAGTGGACTGCTAAGTGAACTAAAGTGGGATATTCATGAATAGGAACAAATGCGCCAAATTGCTTCATTACTGCTAACATAGCGGCCCATTTTGTATTGGGTAACATCTTTAAGGATTCTTCTTCTTAGATGGAGTTACAGCTCATGAAGAGCCAGAGCCTAGCTTCTCTCATTCACTTATGTTGTGTGCGATTTGTTTTTTTTTCACACAAGTGAACGGGACCTACAGTTTAATGCCGATTCCGAACGGCGAAAGTCGAGAAGCTTTTTCAAGGCAAGTGTACTACGGGGGGTTTTGCCCGTTCCCCGCCGAGGAGAGAAGCCGCGCAATGAACATTCGATGGCGTTGGAATTATCGGGATCCGAACTCGCTCATCGTGCGTCAGAGGCCGACACACTTCTTTAAGTATTGGATAAGGAATATAGGAGATAACTCACCATTTTGTCCTGCACCAACCCCAATCATAGCCATATCACTTTTTTTGTCACATATTTGAAAATGTATTTTATAGATTTGACGGAATGGCAAGATTCAACATTGATGTGCGCTTTGAAAGTCTTTGATAGGATTAGTGAATAGGGAACAATCCAACGATTATCAATTTCACAAAACTTTTATTTTGGGGAGGCACATGTTAATATCCATGCAGCCCTAACTTGAATGCATACCAAAATTAATCCTAACACGTTTGTATTTTGGTTTGATTGACCTCAAATGTTTAACAGCTGGGTACAGTGGTTTAATTTACTTTGTGATTTTTATGGGAAAAGAAAAATTATGTTTTTACTAATTTCCACGCAATTTTTATGTTTTATTCTATCCATAAGGTTTTTAGAGTTCTTTAAAATTCTTGGGTTTAGCGGTTAGCAACACATTTGACGATTCGTTTTTATTTAGATAGATTATATACATACATATATTACTAGCTCCAAAAGATGTCCTTGGAAGCATGATTTGTACATTTGAATGATATCAGAAAAATGTTTTGATTCAGGTATTGTGCTAGAAAGTAATGATGGTAATGGATCACGTGGATATTGTAGTTCTGGTAATTGAAATTTTCCAGAAGCACAACACATTCCAGGAGTTTTAGTTTCAAATTTGAATTCATTACAATATTGACATAATTTGCTCATATACATACATAAGTACATACATAGCGCGCGAATCATATACAGCTAGAAAAAGAGCAAAAGCAACAACAAATTTTTATTTTAATCGCGCTGATACCGTTGAGCTGTATACGCAACTCAAAATGTACTGAAATGTATGTGTTTTTTCACACACGTACAACACACACATACGTTTTCCAATTTCAACCAAACTTCACAAAAACCATACATAGGCCAATACTAAAGATGTGTGATGTAAATTTTTATATACAATATATTTTAAGGAGAAAAAACCCAAAATATACAATACTAAAATTAATGTTTTTTTTTCACACACGTACAACATATGTTTTCCAAAGCTGCAAAAAAGCAAAAACAACAACAAACATACCATATACATACATATAAACCAATACCAAAGATGTGTTAAATTTTTGTTGAAATCGGTAAATGCGTTAAGACGTGAATTGACGACAGAAAACAACTTTAAGGCTCAATTTTTATATAGATATATGTATAGATTAGGGATGGAACGGTCAACCCCAATACAAATCACGAAATTACTGTACTCTCATCTCCCACGCTATTGAACAGATGCTAGCTTTTCAGGTTCGTCAAGTGTCTATTGGTTAAGACGTATTTTTAAAGCGGGGCTGAAGAACAGACAAAAAAGTGACTTAAAAAGTTAAATTCCTATAAGACGGATGCAAACGTGATAAATGAATAGTACTGGACTGAAAAAAAGCAGGAAACTACAAAAGTTTCTGGTGAAATATTATAAGAAAATTTGATAAGAAGAAAAAAGAAATAAATGAAAAGACGGAAGCACTGAAAGTGGAAATAAAAACCTTGAAAGAAAGTATAAGATACGAAAAAAGTGATCGAAGAAACAATATAGGTATACTGATAATATAAGAGAAATAGAAGAAAATAAAGAAAAATAGGAAAGAAATCTGGTCCAGCAAATGATGAAAACTAAGATAAATATGAGCCTATCAGAGCCAGAAATAGACTTCACAAAAAGAATCGAAAGGTCTAATAACCATAATAAAAATGGAATATTTTAGTCGTCCTAGTATCACAACTTAAAAAAAAATTAAATAATGAAACGGAAAAGAGAACTGAAAGGCACCAATCTGTACATAACAAATAGTCTCTCGAATTCAGACCGCAAAATGAAGAAAACTATGATTAAAACAATACATGAACTAGAAGAAAAAGGAGCATCAGTAACTATACGAAGAAACAAGTTGTTTGTTGATGGAAAAGAATTTGAAGTAATTATTTCGTCTTAAATAAATAAAAAATAAAAATACCAAAAACGAAATAGGTCACCAGGTGAAATGCAAATGGAAAGCAAAAAGTTGAAGGGATTGCCAAATGCTAAACCAAGATAGGCAAAAAAAATCCCAATAGTAGAGGAAGAAAACACGAGGAAGAATCTCCAATAGCAGTTTAAGAATAAAAAAAAGAGCGTTTATGAATTGTTATGTATGAATATGAATTGTATGCATGGATATGAATTTTATCTTTGAATATGAATTTTGATGAACCACAATATGTAATAGAAAGGAATAAAACACTGAACTTAGAGTTATACTCGTAGTAAAAGGTAAAAATCTCAACATATGAATAATAATACAAAGAGGATCCAAAAGAAAGCGATCAAAGCAACGGGAAACCGCCTCTTGATTTATTATATTGAATTATACATATAATAATATAATTTCCCTAGAAGCAATTATCATGAGTACACTAACAAATACAATGGCCCTCAGTCCCCGGTTGGTATTTAAATACGAGGGCTAAATCCGATAAGTACTTAGCCTACAAAAGAAAAGCAACATTTTGGAGAAAATGCGATTTGTTTTTCAATATAGTCTCCTTTTATTTCGATACACTTTAACCCGTCTGAAAAATACGTTTTCTCGAGGTCTGCAAAGTAGGCCTCCGTGGCGGCGATGAACTCCTCATTCGACTGAAATTTCCGCCCGGCGAGTGACTTTTTCAAGTTTAGAAACAAAAAGAAGTTGCACTTGGCCAAATCTGGAGAATACGGTGGATGGGAAGTTCGTAGCCCAATTCGACCAATTTGGCCGTGACGAGGGCGGAGGTGTGAGCCGGTGCGTTATCATGGTGGAAGACCACTTTTTTCTTCGCCAAGCGGGCCGTTTTTTTCTTCAATTCGGCGTCGAATCGGCCCAATAATTTGACATAGTACAGCCCTGTGACTATTTTGCCCTTCTCCAGGTAGTCGATGTGGATCACACCTTGTGTATCCCAGAAAACGGTGGCCATGACCTTTCCGGTCGATGGGACAGTCTTCGCCTTCTTCGGAGCACGTTCGCCGAGTGAAGTCCACTGTTTCGACTGTCCTTCTTAAAAAGCGTCAAACACTCCTCTGAAGTGGTCTCACGGTTACGCTTGTTGTCTGGAGTGAACAAACGCGGCACCCATCGCGCCGACAGCTTTCTCATGCCCAAAATTTCATGCAGGATATGACCCACGCGATCTTTTGAAATGCCTACTGTCTCAGCTATCTCGCGCACCTTCAATCGGCGGTCTGCCAATACGAGATCGTGGATTTTTGTCACGTTATCCTCCGTGGTAGCCGTTTTCGGGGCACCTAGAAGCGAAGAGGCTCATAATAGACATTTCGAGAATAGCCAACGTAAAATAGTTTGGTCATGGAAGCATAACAAAAAAAACGGTTATATTCGTATATTATACTATGCAACCGAAGCAGATGCGGGGTAGCGATTTCAATTGCAAACAAATTAAAAAATTCCGTTACAGGAGTAATTTATCTGTCTAATCGGGTAATATTAATGCAAGTCAAAGCTAAAAACACTTGCGAAGACGCGATTAGCATATAATAAGAGACCTCAATGCAAAAGGAAGAACTGAAGACGTAGTGGATGGTTATGATCTAGGCAATAGAAATCAAAGAGGGCAAAAACTAGGCAAAAACTACACAGAAAAGTAAAGCCATTCAATCCTGTGCTAAAGAACAATTAGCTTATTGCTTTAAAGATTATCCTAAAAATAATACACAAGAGAATATATATTTAACTTGAACATGATGTACCATAAGCTCTTCTAAATTTGGATTTAGAAATGTCTTTGGTACCATCGAGGCACTGTCTGCTCTCAACGTATTAGTCCAACGAACAAAGACCTTTATATACGAGTATATTTCGCAGATTACGAAAAAGCTTTTGATAGAGTACAGCACAAGAAAATGATGGAGTTCCTCGAAAGTAAGAGTGTTGTGATATAAATGACAGCAGAGTGATCAGAAACCTATATTGGAGCCAGAAGGCGAAGATAGTAACGGAAAAACAACAATCAGAAAAAATTGAGATTCGAAGAGGAATGAGAGCATTTTATCACCATTAGGTACTTTTGAATATGTACTCCGCAGAAATTTTTAAAGAAGCAATAGGAGTGACGGTGGTTTGAACGTAAACGGAATCTACGAGTATGTCAATAAATTAAGATATGCGGATGATGATATCATAATAGCAGACGTATAAATAAACTAAGTAATATGATGAACAAACTTAACAGTAGTGTAAATAACAGCAAATACCGAATTTGGAGCTAAAAATAAACAACAAGATTATCGAAAGCGTCAAGTACTTGATAATTTATCCTAATAAAGAAATATAGTACAGAATATGTCAAGCGAGGGCGGTCTTCTGTAGAATGAAACAAGTATTTTGTAACAGAAAAGTCGACTTAAAATTTGAAACAAGAATGGTGAATGTACGTGTTTGAAATGTGGATATACTGAAGAATACTTCGTATTTCTTGAGTTGACAGAATATCTAACGACAAGGTGCTGTGACGGATGGACAGGAAAATAGAACTCATATATTTAATCAAAAAAAGGAAAGTAGTCTTACGTAACGAAAAATACACACTTCTTCAACTGATTCTGCAAGGGACGATAGAGGGAAAGAGGGACAAAGGCTTTCATTTATACCTGCAGGACTGGCTCAATCTATTTATCACAGAAATAATAAGAGGAGTCACAAATAAACACACATTACAAATCTCCGTAGCGGAGAGGAACTTTAAGTAAAAGAAGCATTTGACCTAAGCTGATTCAAAATTATCAGTCCATCCATCAAACATCTTACAAGGTATACCATTCTACATTTTATATTCTGACCCTATTAACTCTACGGATTCATACTATACATATCTAACTGGTAGTACGAGTGACATTGGTTAATTTTCTTTCGTTCTAAAAATTCTAATTGATTGTTTAGCAGTTAGACTTTTAATTAAAATAAAGCAATTAGCGGTAATCAAAACAAAACAGTGGTTACTTTCCCATGCCATCATAAAACAATTGACTGACTATTATCTCTATTCGGATGAGATGTGTAATTAGATTTGATAATGCGACGTCCGATGGTGTTTTTACAACCATATTTTCTTTCGGTATTAATTCGAGTTGATCTATGTCGTATATGTATATATGTATGTATATACCAATCTATTAATGGATGTCTAAATTATGAACAATGATACTAAATGCGCTGCTCGAATTTACCAGAATGTACCTAAATAATGGCCTTTTATTCAAGAGAAAGCAAATGTAAAAAGAGTAACAAAAATAAACTTTATTTAAAGAGTTAAGTATTGATGTTTCTAGGGAATTCTCATGAATTCCAACAAATATCATTATTTGTACCAACTTTAAGTATTGAACTTAATTGACTCTGGTTGAAGCGCATTGAACACTAGTTGAAAATTATAAACGTCATTTAGCGGCATCTATACAATGGTGTGCAAACTAAATGTGATTGATTCCACTACTCATTCCAAGATGGCACGCTTGTCGTTAAAAAGAAACGTTGATAATTTTAAAGCAATATGTCAAAATTAAGTTTTTCTCCCAAATACACAATACTGATATGATATTTATCATGAAATTTACGCAACAATTTTATATTAAGTGGTATACAAGCCGTACATATGTTCTATCACTTTGTGATATTTTTTTCAAGTTTTAAAAAAAAAAAAATAAATTAGACCTCAAAGATTTGGAAAAAAAAATAAAAACTAAGTTTATATTGATTTTCTTCAAAATTGTGAGACTATACATACATATGTACATTAATTTGGCTTGTATAGGGTCCGCCAAATAACTTTTTTTTTTTTTTGAAAATGCTATAAAAAAACTACTGAATATTTTCTCAAATTTCTTTTTTTATTTGAAAGTACAATCCTTCCGGTTAATAATGGAAAATAATTTCATTCAAATGGCTGCCTCGGCTGGCTATGCAGTAGCCTACACGATCGGTCCAATTTTTAAGCACATTATCGATTGTGTGCAGCTCTATTTCACCAATGGCTTCACGAATATTGTCCTTTAAAGCGTCAATTGTCTCTGGCTTGTCGGCGTAACACTTATCTTTGACGGCACCCCACAAATAATAGTCCAACGGTGTCAAATCGCAGCTCCGAGGTGGCCAAATGACATCAGCTCTGCGGCTGATAATGCGATCTTCAAAAACAGGGTGCAAAACATCGAGTGTAGCATTGGCTGTGTGGCACGTAGCGCCGTCCTGTTGAAACCAAATGTTGCCAATATCGTCCTCTTCAATTTTTGTGAACAAAAATTCGTTCAACATGCCCCGATAACGATCGCCATTGACTGTAACGGCCACTCCTTGCTCATTTTCGAAGAAAAATGGCCCAATTATGCCTCTGGACCAAAATCCGCACCAAACAGTGGCTCGTTTTGAGTGCACCGGCTTTTCAATGCATGCGTGCGGGTTTTCTGTGCCCCAAATGCGACAATTTTGTTTGTTTACATACCCGCCGTACAAAAGATGTACGCAATTTTCGCACACATTCTGCAACATTACCATGATTTTCAAAGTAATATCGCAATATTTCCCAGCGTTGTTCAAGCGTATACACAACCATATTCGTTCAGCGGAAGGATAAAACTAACTATCTGTCAAATCAGACATGAGCTAAGTGCTGAGCATGAGCTTCACGAAATAAGCACTACTTGAAAAAAAAAAACCTTAGATGGGGGACCCTTTAGTATTCCTTGCTCCTATCAATCTTTAATTGAACACTGAAAACCAAAATGGTTTCATTGTTTTTTATTCCACTTACCATACATACCCCAATTTACTTGGTCTCATTTTGATGTCAAAAATGAACGAATAAATTCTTATAAAAATGAAATCTTGAAGGAGACAAGAGGACCTTGGTTGGGGCGCCTCGCAGGCTCTAAAGACTTCAGCACCTTTTTATGGGGCCAGCCCAATCACGTAACTTAGGTGCAGACTATGTATGTAAGCGTTTATGTAAATAAACAGTACGTAGCTAAGTAATAAAACTCACATTACAGACGTGAAAAAATTAAAAAAATAGTTTTTGAAATTTTTAATTTTCTCAATAACCAGAAGACGTAATATGTATATTACTTCACAATTTAGAAAAACAATCAATTTAAACTCTTTTTTCGTTTTAATTTTTTTCTAAATTTTAAGTCTGAAGGTATTTGAAGGTAAAAGTTCCTTGATTGAAAAAGAGGCTTCTGAGTTTCAACATAAATAACGAGTAAGTGTTGCCGTTACTTTTAAATGTATATACATATATATTAGCTTACACCCGCGACTTCGTCCGCATTGAAATTATTTTAGATAATTACGTTGATTTGAAGGTTAATTTAGCAAAGTTTCAAATAATGATCTGATGTTAAAATTGACTTATTCGAGATATGTATTGGCTTGTAAGAAAATTAGAAAAAAAAAGTTGGCATTATTGGTGATAAAATAAATTTTTAAGCAATACACTTCTTTTTGCGTTCGACTTGGTTCGCTTGGTACTTAAATAAAAAACTTTTTGATATTTATGTATAAACTTATTCGAACACATTTATAGTAAAGTCTCCTGGCAAACAATATAATGTATACAATTACTATTCGTTAAAATAACAATGTTTGACGCATTGACCACGTGAACATACGAGTACAACATAAATTGTTAAACTCACATTGATAGAAAATTGAAATGGATAATTTGATGAGATAATTCTAGGTATAAATACGTTTTCACCTTTACCACAGCCAGTAATAATTATAGTTTCGATGACGTTCTTTTGTAAAGAAACTACTCGCAATCGAATGCCAATGCAGAGATTTGGTGGGTTTAAATTCCGAAGAAGCATAATGGGAATATCAACTTTCAAATATATTATATTATTTATTACCTTCGCGTGGCTGCACACCTTGTCACGGTGCGAAGGCTCAGTAAATATCAATGACTCTTGAGAATTCATTCTCCATGACGAGACATGAATTCCTTGTGACGAGACATGAAGCTAAGCTGCAGCCATCACCTCCTTGTCCCTTCCCCGTGTATCCCCTCCATTCCTCTCCCTTCCCTTGGGCTGGGACCAGGCTGGGAGCCCAGTCTAAAAAAATAGCCCAGTCGCAAACGGTGTATCCAGGATACCAGGCACCCTCCTGGATCAAGTAGCCTTGCCTGTATATTGCGAGGCTCTGTACAGATCGACCACCCATTCCTGCGCTACTCGTGGGAATAAACATAAAAAATTAAAAATGAATAACATAAAAGAAGACAATATAGAAAACAATAATAACAAAATACATCCTCTGAAGAGGCAGGCAGCACAGGTTGCCACCGCCGAAGGCTTGTTCGACAGACAACGTAACCGGAATTCTCCTTCAGGGACTACAAATTGGTACCGCTAACGACGATGAATCCTTGGCTTCATCACAAACAACACCATGCTAGTGGATTCTGAAATTGAGGCTCAGCTGCCGGAAAAAAATATCGACCCTAAGGCCACAGGCAAACCTGAAGGACCGATTAGGGCAAAAACATCGGCCCAAAAAGCAAATGGCTACAAGAGGTCGGTGCAACATATCAAGAAAATAAGCGCGAGAGACCCCTCAATGCTCTCCGAGCGCGAAAAATTCTTGATTAGGAAGCACAAGGAGGAGGTAGGCAAATTCGATAAGACATCGGCTCTCACCTCCACTCATACTGCTAAAAAGGACACAGGGCGAGAGAAGAGCACGGCCCCTCTCAAACCCAATATCCCAAAATTGACTCGACCATAGCCAACACAACCCGCCACTGTCGCAAAGAAACTCTAAGGAAAGCGAAAAAGACGAAAACATCAGCCAGCTTCAACCTTCGCATGAGTCTACAAGTGGCTATTGTCGACCGTTCCAACCCGGATGGGAAGATAACATCCGACAATTGGTCACAGTTGAAAACAAAATACTAGAAGCGATGCTTATCGCAGATAGCAGCGATGACATCAACTTCGACGGAGCATGCTGGCAGAAAGGAGTCAAAGTCGTCGGTTGTGACAACCAGAGGTCCCTAGACTTCTTAAAACGCACAATCGACAATTGCGGCGAAATCTGGCAGAACGCTAAACTCGAGGTTATCCCTCGCTCGATGCTTCCGCTTCGCATATTGGCTTCAATATGGATCCCTCCACCGGTTCCCGAAAAGGACGAGTCTTGATTGAGGCTGATTGACAAGCAAAATAGAGAACTTGATACTCATAGCTGCCAAGAGCAAGAACGGAGTGGGAAAGGACCTCATGGTGACCATTGACCAAAAGTCACTCGATCACGTCCGTAGCAGATCTGGCAGCATCAAGTTCGGGCTGGGAACCCTGAGGGTAAGGCTCCCCAATGAACGCGGCAAGTCAAAGAAGGCTGTTAGTGGTACAAATTAATTTACACCACTGCAAAGCAGCCACCGACGACTTGCTGATGTACATGCTACAGGAATATGTGGATATAGCCTTAATCCAAGAACCTTGGCTCTTTAGAAACAAAATTCAGGGTTTAAGGTCTAAGGTATATAATTTATACTATCCACACACCAAAGGTAAGCTACGAACCTGTATAGTCGCCAAAAAACACATAAACATTTTTCTTCTAGGTACCTAGGTCAGGTACCTAGGAGACCGCACTGTGGTAACATATGAACAACAGGACAAATCAATTTTGCTTCTATCGTCCGCATACTTGCCATACGATGAGGAGGACCCACCTCCAGACGCAGTCCGAACACTTGCGCGACATGCCAAGTCACGCGGATCGTGTCTATTAATAGGCTGCCAATGGCCATCAATGGGGAAGCAGCGACATTAATAAAAGGGGTGAGTCCATTTTCGGTTTGATAGTCTCCACCAAAGTCAACATATGTTACAAAGGTAATACACCAACGTTTCGTAACCGGGTTAGGGAAGAGGTAATTGACCTCACTCTGCTAAGTGAGTCTAACTCCATCCGAGTAGAGAATTGGAGAGTGTCCACTAACTGTTCCTTTTCGGACCACAGCCGAATACTCTTCAAACTTAACGTCAACAAAGAAAAACCGAAACCTTTCAGAAACCCTCAGAAGACAGACTGGAATCTTTTCTCAGTTGCCAACAGGTTTTTTTTTGTTGGAGGCGTCTACTATCTGTTGGAGCACTCAGACACAAATACTGGTCCATTGTACTACCAGACAGACACCTTGTCTTTATTGTATTTTCCCCGTTGTCCGGAGAAAAGTGAGGAGGGGCTTCAGTGATGTGGAGCTAAGAGATTCGGCACCCACCACGTCGGCCCCAAGGGTGCGCCACCGTGCGCGAGCGAAGGCGGGACAGTCGCAGAGAAAGTGTTCTACTGTGTCATCCTCCTCGCAACATGCAGCACAGGTAGGCGTCTCACTGATGCCAAGCAGGTAGAGATGCTTGGCAAAAGTGTAATGGCCCGTAATGACGCCCGTTAGCCTTCTGCAATCATTTCTCCTTAAGGATAAGAAAAATGTTGCGGACTTTTTGCAGACGTCAGGGCGTACGCGCTTAGTCATCCTGCATCCTGGATATTCCCCCCACCTGCGACTGTGTACGTTAGAGACCCAGTCATTGATGGCAGATTTGACCGTGGAAGCAGGTAGACCTAAGGCGGGTTCAGGTCCTGAGAAACTCTCCTCTGAGCCTATTCTAGCGAGTTCATCGGAGATCTCGTTTCCTGGGATTCCAGAGTGACCTGGGACCCATACAAGCCTAAGTGAATTTAGTCTTCCGACTTTGTTAAAAAAGGTCTTGAGTTCATGCACTAATGTGGAGTTGGATAGAGGGTTGGACACAGCTTTGAGTGCAGCTTGGCTGTCACTGCAGACACATATGCTTTTTCCCCTCCACCTGTGTTTCACAACATAGTGCATGGCCATTAGGATTGCGTAAATCTCCGCTTGGAAGACAGACGCATATTTTCCTAACAAGAAGTGCAGTCGAATGTTTTCGTGCTCAAAGAAAACTCCAGCGCCGGATCCCTGCCCAGTCCTGGAGCCATCCGTGAAAATGCGAAGACATTCCATTCCAGGTTCAGTGTCTGGCCAAAGCCAGTCCTGACGCCATGGAAATGTGACTGTGTAGTTACAGCGCAGTAGGATGGCGTCATTGTGTCAGATGGCATATCCATGAGACAGGGGTCATAGGATATTTCTCCGGCAAGTACACTTTCACTCCAATGCGAATTGTACCAAAGACCATTCCTCTTTAGGCGAGAAATAGTTTTCAGTGCACACCCTCTGATATATATGTCAAGGGGTGGAAGATTCATCATAGCATCTAGAGCAGCTCCCGATGTGCTGGGGAAAGCCCCCATGCAGCTGAGACAGACCGCTCTTTGGAGTTTGGTGAGTGAAGCCACAGCGTGTTAGCCTGCTCCACCAAACAACCGATGCATATGAGATTATCGGTCTTACTATTGCCGTGTAGATCCAAAGGACCTTTTTCTGCGATAAGCCCCATGTTTCGCCAAAGGCACCTTTGCATTGCCAGAAAGCTGACAGCGCTTTGGTGGTTTTGGGCTCAACATGTTTTGACCAAAGCAGTTTGCTATCTAGAATGACGCCCAGATACTTAGCTTCCTTGGATATCGGGATGGGAATGCCTTTTAGCACCAGCTGAGTAATGCCAGTTGTTTTCCTCCTTCTCATGAAGAGAACGACATCAGTCTTAAGAGGATTAACCGACAGCCCATTTCTCGTGCACCAGTCTTCGATCACGTCTAGCGCCGCCTGCGCTTTGAGACAGACTTTCGCTAAACATGAGCCGACAGAGAGAACAGCAACATCATCCGCATAGGCCTGGGCATAGCTTCCAGGGGCATTGAGAGCATCTAGCAGAGAGTCGACCACCATGCTCCATAACAGCGGAGACAAGACCCCACCTTGCGGGCAGCCCCTGTTTACTCCAGACTTGACACATTGTTCGAGGCCTGTATCAGCGATCAATGTCCTGTACACAAGCAGCACAAAACCAGTGCTTCATCTACGCCATGCCATCTAGCAGCGTTACACATGCTGTCGAAAGTAGCGTTATCAAAAGCTCCCTCAATGTCGACGAAAATGCCTAGTACGTACTCTTTCCTTTCGAGAGCGCATTCAATTCTCCCAACTAGGTTTTGAAGCGCAGACTCGCAGGATTTTCCGCGCTGATAAGCATGTTGCATGTCCGAGAGAGGATGCATTCGAAGGGCAACTTTGCGCACGTGCAACTTTACTAATCTTTCCATGCTTTTCAGCAAGAATGATGTTAGACTTATTGGTCTGAAACTCTTGGCTAGTGAGTAATCCTCTTTTCCTATTTTGGGAATAAAGACCACTTTCACCGCGCGCCAAGGGATAGGTATGTAGGCAAGTGCCAGGCTAGCAGTGAAAATTCTTTTCAGTGTAGGAAGCAGCTGTCTTATACCTTTTTGCAGCATAACGGGGTATATCCCATCAGTGCCCGGCGTCTTAAAGCCATCGAAGGATGCCACAGCAAATTCAATGGCTTCAGTAGTTGCCACGCGTGACGCAACATACCAGCTACGCCGAGTTGTTTTCATCGTTTCAGTCGCAGTTTCCAATGAGGGAGTGTGCAACGAGCCGATGACAGTCTGATTTCCCGGAAAATGGGTATGAAACAGTAAACTGAGAGTTTCTCGGTAAGGTACCATCAGACTTTTTAAGTGCATCCAGCTTAGTCGATTTTCCTCGTTTGAGGACTTTGACCAACTTGCTGGTCGCGCTCAGGGATTTGATCTCTTCGCAGAAGGACTTATAGGAATCATTCTTCGATTTACGAATTAGCTTCTTATATTCCTTCTGCTTCGATCGATAGTTATTCCAGTCATCTTCCGAGTTCGATTTAAGCGATCTGTTCAGGAGACTTCTGGCTACCCTGCGAAGACATTGGAGCTCAGCGTTCCACCAGGGAACCGGCTTCCTGCTGGGAGGTTTTTTGATAGGACATGCGAGTTCAAAACAGTTGGTGATGGCGCTGTTCAGGTTATGACCGGCATCCAACACCAATTGATTTGTTTTGAGTTTAGGCGGGACTTGAGTGGATTTCTCAAGCTCCTCCCTAAATCGCACCCCGTCTGTTTTTCTCGGATTCCGCTTGGGCTGCGAGGGGGAGACACCACCACACTTCAATTGGAATTCGATGTATCTATGGTCTGACAGCGTAACATCTGGTGAGACTCTCCAGTTAGTGATGGCTTTCACATGCCTATTAGACAGGGTTAGGTCAATCACTTCCTGTCGTCCCGCCGTCACAAAGGTTGGTTGAGAGCCAACATTGTTGATGATAAGGTCAGATGAAAGAATGAAGTTTAAAAGATGGTCTCCTCTCCGGTTGCATTTGCTGCTGCCCCAAACTGTATTTTGAGCGTTAGCATCGCAACAGATGACGAGTCCAATCCTTCTGTGTGAAGTACTCTACGAGTTCGGAAACCGCCTTAGGTGGAGGGGGTAGTACCGAGTCGTAGGGGTAGTAAGCAGACGCCACGACAGAAGTGTTCAATTTCTCCGTGCGCTTTGTAGCTAACTTTCGCAGCCACCAGATCTTGACCACAGAATTTACCAAGTTTGGTTGCCGATAGCGTCTTCGATATGATGAGGCAGACCCTGGGCCTTTCGGATCGCTCATCATAAAGGATTGTAGCATCACATATACCACCAAGACCACACAGACGCCAACAGGTTAGTACCGCCACAAGCCAGACCTAACCCCGATCCAACTTACATTGAGAATTCTGTCGAAAATCCTGTGAGAATTCTGAAAGTGGCTTTCAACAAATCCTGTCCTTTGCAACGTGCTCGCAAGAAGATCAGCGCAGTCTGGTGGAACACAGAGCTAAAGCAACTCAGGACCAGGACCCGAACTCTATTCAATAGAGCAAAGATCTCTAAAAGAACTGAAGATTGGAATAACTACAAATCCAGCTTCAATGAATACAAGAGCAAAACAAGAGCAGCGAAGTCTAAATCCTGGCGGGAGTTCTGCGAATCAATAGAAGATCTCAACGAAGCCGCAAGGCTCGGAAAGATCCTATCCAAGCACCCCTGCGTCCCGGGATTCATCCTTAAACCAGATGGTTCTTGGACAGAATCCAGTCAGGAATACCAAGAACTGCTGACTGAAACCCACTTCCCTGAAACCACAGTCCCCTTCGAGACGACGGTTTCTACGGTTCACATAACCGAAGAAGTAATAAACGAGATTATCACAACCGATAAAGTATCATCGGCAATAAATTCGTCCAAATCCTTATAATCTCCGGGGCCGGACGATATATTGCCAGCGATGCTTCAAAAAACATAGACCCACACTATACCCCACCACAGTGGAAAGAAATGAAGGTATTTTTCCTACCTAAGGCAGGTATAGCAATCCATACTGCCGCAAAGGACTATAAGCCAATTAGTCTCTCGTCGTTTCTATTAAAAACCTTGGAAAGACTCTGTTCAAAAAAGGTACTGTACTCTAATATTCCTCCAAAAAAAGGCCAGCCAAATCTTAAACGACAATTTTTATTGTTACTTCCTTTGAACCAAGAATTCGACTGAACAAAGAATTCAACTGAACAACCAAGCCAAGCCAAAACTCTCCACCAAACCAGAGAGACCGCAACCAAACAGAAAAAGTCCCGTCATATGTATATGTCAACTATCCCAAAACAAAGGCAATCAACTCTCCGCGACGTGGCCATGCAATAAATGGGTTTGGAAGCGTTGCCAGGTCATTGTTGTTCTACCTCAGTCTTAAGCAGACTCCTTGACCTATACATCAGAGGTCTCATCAACTCACAGAACTTATGCAACACTCAACACGCCTACCTTAAAGGCAGATCAGTGGAAAGTGCTCTGCATAGTGTTGTCCGTGAAATTGAGAGCTCGTTGAACTTAAAAGAGTTTCCAATGGCAGCCTTCTTCGATACAGAGGGGGCCTTCAACAACGTAAACACAGAGGCCATAATTACACATAAAAGTAGACAAATCCATTGTTATCTGGATTGAAAATATGTTGAAGAACAGAATTATCAATGCGGACATTGGACACAGCTCTATAAGGAAAGTGACGACTAGAGGCACACCACAGGGGGGAGTTCTCTCTGCGTTGAAAGAACTCTTCTCGTGGGCAAGACAGAACGGTCTGAGAATAAACTCTCTGAAAACCGAGCTGGTCTTGCAACCGTACATCATTCATTGGATGTACACAGAAATCATCAGATCCATTTTAACTTATGGGGCCCTAGTCTGGTGGACTGTAAGCAGCACGAAAAGCTATATGAACATGCTCAACAAAGTACAAAGGTCAGCCGCTGTTTGTACAACAGGAGCCATGAGAAGCACGCCGCAAGCAGGGTTGGACATGATACTTCATCTCCTTCCCCTGGATCTATTCATAAAAGGCTGCGCTGCAAAGAGCGCTCTCAGACTAAGGGAGTCCTCTCTGTGGAAGCAAGCCAACTATGGACATACGGCCATACTCAGTATAATAGATGACCTGGGAAAGAAACATGAATTGGGCATCAGCGAAGCGGATACGTCATTGCAACCACCGATCAGCGCATTATACCGGATCATAAATGACACAATCATAAAAAAAGCCAACTCGTCTTGGCTTACAAGAAACGACAGCCACACGACAAGATCATCGTGGCCAGCGCTCAATATCGGAAAAACAAAGAAGCTCATGGCGCTGGACCGAAACTCGATCCGTATGCTCGTCGGAGTGATCACAGGACATTGACCCATTGGAGCAATGCTCCGGAAATGGAACACGGGATCCAGCGATCTCTGCCGGAGCTGCGGCGATGAGGAAGAAACTGAGACGATCTAACATCTGCTTTGCCACTGCCCAGCTTTCCAGAATCGGCGCCTAGCTTCGCTGGGCCAAAGATTCTTTGCAGAGATTGCGGACGTGGCAAATGCAGATATATCGGATCTTCTAAAATTCAAGAAGTTTCAACCACCACGTGCTAGGACAAGTTAATTATATGTGTACTTCACAAATGAAGGGAATCACAATGGGCCCTTTGGATTCCGAGTAGAAGTGATGCTTAACCATCACACTCCCCTTCTTTAACCTAACCCAACCTAACCATATTATTTATTATTATTTATAAAAATATCTACTGGGTAATGTACTGCTTGTTCTGTTAGACATGTCGTATTTACGGATAAGTATTGGTGATTCAATACACCAAGAATCTTTCCATTATATGGGTATTAAGTAACCATACTTGATCATTTCTTGGCGCTAAAAGAGATCTTTCGTACAACCACGAACCTTCCCTAGAAGTAATATTGTGAATATCGTCATACATATGTGTTTGATATTAAAGTTTGAGTATCTGTATCGACCTTACTAAGAGCAGGTGAAATTTCAATAACGTGGTTAGAATTAGGTAATTTGTGGATATTTTTCTCCGACAATATCTAAGAGAACCTTACAATATTCTGAGCCACCGGATTGTGCCCTCATATTTGTGTCAAATTGAGCTTTCCAATATTATTCCAAAGGACTGAACATTCGTTAGGCCCATATCTCATAGTTGTTAACATTATTTTAGTCATAGGAACAAATTCAATTATTATAAGCAAATGGAGTTCGTTTAAGTCCATGTCACATCGTTGGTAATTTTATTTTAGTCGAAAAACTAATTTCTCGTTGAAAAAACTCGAAATCATTAATAGAGGCCGAATTCTATTTTGTTTTTAACAAATTCAATTGTCTTAAACAATTAACATCAATAAAAGCTATAACCTCCCCGACATCCCCCTCTTTGTGCCTGCAGAGTTTCATTGCAATCGGTGCACCCGTTTCGGAGATACAGACATACAGACAGATAGACACCAGAAATGTATAGATATAGACATAAGATATACATATACATATATATCTTTTTATTTGAAATAATTTTTTGAAAACATTCCTCCTGTCTGAATGGAGGAAAATACTCAGACCCTTTCCGTAATTAAAGATACTTGTATTTAACAATCTTCAAGTAAGCGTTTTCGTTTGCAAAAGGTCAGAAGATACATATATATTCAACAACTTAGAAACACTGTGAAAACATATACATATGTAAGTCAAAAGAGCTGCTGTTTTTCTCGGTTTGGCAACATCCCGTAGGAAGAACCATATTCTCATTTGCGATCTGATTTATTTTTTTTATTTTTTTTTTAATTAATAGATATAAGATAGATACGATGCGACATTTTCACCTATATTGTGATTTTTTGCAACAAATTTCAGCATCGGAATGCCATTTCGTTCTTTAATTTTGGGGGCCATCCATTACTAGCATTCAATATCCTTTGATTTTATAATGTCATTCGAAATCGACACATTTTTAGCTCTTTGCTTTTGAAACCATTCATATAACATAAAGCCTTTTCCTTCTGAAGGCATTCAGTCCGAATTCAGCTCCAGCCACAAATTTTCTAAGATCGTTTCGTTTTACAGTTATACAGCTTATAATTGACTTTAGAATACATATATTGCTTTTACAAAATATGTTTACTAAAACAGCTTATCAAGTTCGGTTAACATTTACTTTTTTTTTCTTAATAGATAATTTTACAATATTTTTAGTAGCTATTCCGTGTGGAACGAAATTCTTGAACTAAGGATAGCACATATAAAAAGGTATAGAGGTATATATCAAGAATGTTTACAGTTTGTTCGTTGTTACAGTTTGAAAACTGACGTATTATTTCCTCGAAATAGAATTTAATTATTCATTATTATCTATTTTGTCTCTTTCAAAGTAATTCCCCTCAAATATAAAAGATTTCCGCTAGCGCCTTTTCCAACCCTCAAAGCACCTCTGATACGCTTTTTGGTATAGCCTTGAACTCTTTCAGCGATTCGGTTCAATCCTGACAAATCTCCGTTATTCCATGTGTCTTTTCAGTTTTGGGAAGAGAAAAAATTCGCAGCGGCCAAGTCCAATGATTACGGTATTGTTCTTGGCTAAAAAATTACGCACAACTAACGTTAAGTAGCATTATCGCCTTGCATTTTCCCTCCCAAATCTGGTCGTTTTCTTCACACAAACGACGCAGAGCTTCAAGTTAATATTCCTTATTGCCCATACGAACTTCCGGCAAGAGCTCATGGTGAATAACACCAACTTAGCCTTCTTTTCCCGGTCAGCCTGAAGGATCGCCTGATCACTTCTATTAGGATGATGAGGCTTTGGTTTCGACGTCATAACCATCTACCAATTTTACTATAATCATATGACGCTTTTAAGTAAATCTGAAACGTTATTCACTTTTGGTCAAAACTAAGCAATTTCGGAACAAACTATGCTGCCACATGCATGTTTCATGCCTAAGAGATGTGTCGGCATGAGGCGACTGATATTTAAAAATTCCTTAGCAACTTTTCTGTTAATAATTCCATGATTCTCCATAACAATACTTACTTTTTCTGAAAGTTGCACTAATACGAGTAGAGTCACGAAGAGAGAAGGTTTTAATGTTGCAAATATCGAGGAGTTGCGCAAATCGTACGTTGCAATTAAGTTCGCACTGACTCCGGTGGAGTTCAGAATAAAATTTCCCAAAGAAATATTTATTACTTATGTAGTAAATATTTATTACTTACGCGGCTCTGTTTAAAATTAGTATCGCCTGAATCTGTACCTTCAGAACCTTCATCCAAAAGCTTATTCTGTTCAGGATAACATCGTCAACATAATTTTCATAGAATTTGTATAATGATAATCATTCAGCTTTAAAAATGTTATGATACATTGTTTGAGTTATGCCCAATCTAGAAACTTTCTTTTAGATTTGTAATATTTCATGTACTTCGGTAACTGTAGGTAAGGAAATGGTCTGATGTTCATTTACAAAATCATTACTATTCGAATAGTTTTTGGGAAGTTTTTACCATTTGAAAACTGATATTTTTTGGGAGATTGGATAGAAAACATCAGTAGGCTACCTATCATCTACATATATCTATAAATATAAATTTTCTTGCTCTAATACCTAGAAAGGCTTTTACTTTTACCAAGCTTAGTGTATATGTTGACAGAAGTCTTTTGTTGGCTTGTGGCAGTAAAACAATATTATCTGTGGTTTTCGGAACCGACATTGAAATAATATTGAACAAAACGATGTAGGGATGGGTTTTAGTAAATATGAACACAATAACAATATGTTGAGGAGGTTTCTAAATATTCCGACTAAATCATCCCTGGGCCTTAATGTCCTATAATTAACCTTTTTTAATGTGCAATAAAACTAAAAGTGCAGAGTCACATGAAAGGTGACCCACAAAATTACCCATGTATGTGAAAGATCTAAGAATAGTTTAATCTATTTTTAAAATGATAAACAAATACCATATATGGCATTAAAGGCATCCTCGTCAACCCAACAACAGGAAAAAAATCATACGATCTAATTTGCACTTTGTCGTCATCGTACTCGAGCGTAGAATGTTGAAAATTCCTTTCATCTTAAACATCTGCTTTATAACAATGCGCTCAAAAGCAGCACGAAGATGTGTGGTACGTTTCCCAGGGGCAAAGAATACGTTTCGCTAAAAATATCCCCAACAACCACTGGCAAAAGTCAGAGAATGTGACGCGTTACTTCGACATTCTTCATCGCTACGGTGATATATCGACACTAAAAAGTCATGGTTTAGTCGAAGCGGACTGTGCGCAGTCTATCGTTGGCCGGAAGGAAGATTTTCACCATCGACTGAAGCCAAAAAAAGTGGACGGGCACTGTTGCTTGATGTGTAAATTAAGGTATTCATATCTGACTCGCACCAAAAAATCCACGTCATCTGTGGTAAATGGGGGCGTTTCTATTATATATAACCTTGAACAACTAAAAATAAAGGCTAATGAAACCGAAATAATTGAAAATATGAATGAAAAAACTTTGAAAAGTGAATGTTTCGTTTCACGTAAACGAGTATGACATATGTATGTGTGATATGGTATGGTTTATGCTCAATTAATAGCAAGTGAAGAAGTTGCAGTGTTGGAATTTGTTATGTATACCAAATTGTCAATAAAACATATTTTAATCCATACTTAATCCATAACTTGTTCGTTCTTGTTCGCTCGGTACACACAAAAACAAGACAGCCAAAAAAAGACAGTCCCAAGATGATCATAGTTGCCATTAATCATAAGTCACCTCGCGCTGCCAATTTATTAAATACATGACAGAATTGGCGGGAATTTCAATGTTCTTATTTTTTTTTTCTAATTTAAAAATAAAATCATTTGATTTTATTGTTCAATTAAGAATAAATAAAAGCAGTAACCACAAAAAGCCAATTTTGTACTTTAAAACACAATTTTCAAAAAATCAATTTGAGATGTTTTTTTTCCTTTTTTTTTAATTAAGAGTTTGAAGATAATCTTTTCATAAACTACAGATAAGAATACTTTAATTTAAAAATAATTATAAAATAGACTTCTTTCAAAATAAGTAAACATATTTATTTTAAATGTTGACCCTACGTCGGTTTTAAATATATGTTTTTCATTTTAACTTTTTAACTGCCTCAAACCTTTTTCAAAATCAAAAAATTATTTGTACTTCACCTACAAAAATCCGTTATTATTTTCCGGCGCCTAAATTGTACTATTTTCCCCCATAAATTCACCCCAAAGTTACAGTCTTTAAAGTGCTTAATATTCCAAGTGCAGAATGAAAAAATAATTTTACTAGCAACAATTGCGGGGATCGTTATTTGATATACATCTTTATTCAATTGACCTTTCTAGGACAACTGAGCCATTGGTGTAATTAGTTCCCCTTAGCTGTCATCTTTATAGCAGGTTTATAAGGCAACAATGAAGATTCTACTGCATCGGAGAATTAAATTATTCTTTATTAAATAATAAATTAGTATTAAATTAGTTCATTGAATTTGCATACCTTGCAGTGCTTTCCTTAAATCTTTTGAGTCGTCACCACCTTGATATTAAAATTAAAAATGTCTGGAATGTCTAAAATTAAAATCTGTAAACCATGATCGGATAAACCAGAACGCCAAGCATCGGTTTTTGAGTAATTTGTTTTTTGGTGATAAGGTTATTCGTTACAGAGTTTTCAAATAATATTTGTTCTTATTATTATTAGTCCGAAAATGGGTAAAGAGTGTTCTGAAAAAAAAATAAACTCTTGATAAAAAAAAAATTTACTAAAACTGCGTAAGACAAGAAAATTTCTTAAGAAAATGATTCGAAAAACTAAGTGGCAAAAAAGGAAAAAAGTAAAATACCCCGTAAACTAGCTGCTTAGGAAAATTCCCAAATTATAAAATTTACTTACAGCTCACGGGGAGCCAGAGCCAAGCTTCTCTCATTTACTTATGTTGTGTGCGATTTTTTTTTTACACAGGTTACCGGAGCTACAGTTTAATACCGATTCCGAACGGCGAGAGCCGAGAAGCTTTTTCAAGTTTTTTCAGTACCCCGCCGAGGAGAGAAGCCGCGTAATGAACGTTCGATGGCATTGGTGTTATCGGAATCCGAACTCACTCATCGTGCGTCAGACACACTACGGCCACGACGCTCTCATATATGTATATAGTCTAGGAAAATTCAGGATAAGCAAGAAGGAGACTTCTTAAGATCAAGGTGATCTCGAGAAATCCACGAAAAGAATCCTTTTGAAAAGAAACATAAGGTTCAACTAATGCAGTTTGGCTCCAGTGGCACCAGAAATAATAGTGGACGACTAGCACAGAAATCCAATCTCACTTTATGCTATCAAGGGTAAAGCATTTAAGTAAGTTTCTCTACTACTCGTATATGCGGTTTTTTAAATTTATATTTATGCAGGACAACATATCCTACAGGTAAATCAACGAAGAAACGGTTTGATTAGAATAAATTGTCATGAAAACCGAAAAAAACCTGACTGATGCGAAAAAAATCGTTTAAATAAATAAACACGAAAGGAATTAAGGGTTTGTGGAAAGTGGGCTTATTCAGTGCCGGAAGATTATACATATGTATCTATATTGTACATAGATGAAAAGTTCTCATCCTAGCACAGAGATTTTTTTTATTTATTTTTTTTAATTATTTAAGTCTTTGGACTATATTTAGCAATTTTGTTTTGACTTAAATTACTAAAGAAAAGTTAGAACATATTAAACGTAGTTTGGTTTTAAATGGATATTAAATACTTTATACTAATTCAAATGGTTAAGCCCGTTTAAGTCTTCTCATTAGGTTCGAGTGATCCAAGAGAGGGGTAGTTTCACGGTTTGTGTGTTGTGAGAGTCGTTCTTGGTGTTTGTTTTTTAGCAAATCCTTGAATTCCATTCCGTACGTGTTCGACGCCGAGGTTTCTGTGGAGCTCATCGTTTCTTATGTAGAAAGGCGCATTAACAATACCTTGTTTTGAAACCTTCATGTTACTTTTTTTGATGCAACCCCAGAGCTGAGTACCATAAGTCCATATGGGTTTAATGGTTTGTTTATAAATCAAAATTTTGTTTTGTGTTGACAAGCTTGAATGCCTTCCTAGGAGCCAATGCATTTTCTTGTATCGGACACCAATCTCATCTCTTTTTGAAGTAAAACTTCTTTACGCACGCTTGACTTGGGGAGTAAGCTGGTGAATGCGTGACGAGAGCGTTACGAAAAGTGTGATCGGGAGAGGCGAACGAAAGTTGTTAGAGAAGAAAGAGAGTTACGTTTCCTATATTAGTGTAGGGGCAAGAGAGAGCAGTGCGCGCGTACATTTTCTTTCTCTCGTCCTCTCATAGCCAGTGCATGAAATATATATATATCTCAGTAAGTAGATCGTTTGCGAGTTTGTGAGTTTGCTAGCGTTACGCGAACGGTAATTTCTTGATTATTTCGTAATTTCATTTCGTTCTTGAACAATTTTATAAATTAATATTTTGTTCAGTATTCAATACATTAAATATTCTGCGTTTAAGGTGAATAAAATTAATTTTACAGTTCATATTTTGTGAATTTTCGGGTGAATAATAACAAATTATGGCAGGAAGTGACACAGACTCTGAATATGAAAGCGGTGCTCCAGGACCATCAACATAGAAAAAATTATCTACGTACGGAAATTGTGCATAAAAAGTGTGTGACAACATATTCATACTAGTTGCTGGCGTCGTAGCGTCATATGCAGCGTTCCTTTTTCCTTGTCTATTTTCTCCCTCTACTAATACGCGGCATTCTACTCTCGACGTTTGATTCTCTGTCCTTTTCTTCTCTCTCTCTCTCTCTTATTCTCCTTGTTACTCTTCCGTATTTCGGCCTCGCGTGTCTACAATTTATTTCAACAAATTTATAAAATAGGAAAATAATTAAATATTTATTAATTGTAGAGGTTCACTATTACAATCATAGGTTGAATAAAGTGCCAAAGTAATATATATACATATATACATACAAATAGATGGTGCTAAAGAAGTTTTACTTCAGTCGTGTGGTCTAAAGCACATTCGTTTTTTTTTTTTTTCTTTACGGCTTTACGGGCTTTCCAGCGGAGTTTTGCATCCAGAGTCATACCGAGATATTTTGCGCAGTTTGCATGAGGTATTGTTAGGCTGTTTATATGTATGTATATACTGGTATGAACTCTGCCTTTTTATTTGTAAAATCGACATGTACGGATTTCGATTCATTTAAACGAATTTTCCATTTTTTGGTCCAATTTCGGACGTGGATGATTGCCTCTTCAGTTGATCACAGACCAGTGAAGGAGTAGGTAGTGTCAGCTTGTGTAGAGCGAAAGAAAATAAGTAAGACTATAAGTTCGCACTTGGACGAAGTACTCGCGGAACCCGAGTTAGCGCAGTGGTAAAGCGCCCGACCTGAAATCGGAAGGTCCGCTGTCGGGAAAATGTTTGTTCGTGCTTTTTGTTTTTCTTCTTCTCCGTGTTCTTTCTGCTACTACTAAAGTAAATAAGAAGTAGCAGGGAGAGATGTCAGGAGACGGCGGGGGAAATCCCGTACGTCCTACGGGATTCCGATTTCGTAACACCGGCCGCCGTCATGAAAACGGTTAGCGCAAGGCCCAACCCAATTAAGCGCCCCTCCCTCACCCCTTCGGCTGAAAAGCTGCTAGTCGAAGCGAGGAAAGGGGCGCCATCACCATCACCATCGACGTCCAAGGCAGCTGGACAACGACAACAACAACATCAACAATCACTACTCTCCGATGGTAGGGAAGGCCGCTATACAGGGGACAACAACCCCTTCGCCGCCCTCTCAAGTTCGGGTACTGAGGAGAAGCTAAGCGAGCTCGAAGAGGAGGAACGTGTCCTACGTGCCAAACTAAAGGCCGAAGTCGACAAACTAAATAAGATGCGGCAGAAGGAGAAAGAGGAGGCAACGGCCGCCCAGCTTCAGTCACATCAACAGCAGCAACAACAACAGCAGCCGCAAAAAAAGCTACCAAAAAAAACGACCGAACAGCAGCCACAACCTCAACTGCAGCAAAAAAAGCAACAAAAACGACAGCAGAAGAAGCAGCAACCACAGCCGCAGCACCAGCAACAACAACAGCCACAGCAGCAGAAACAACAACAACACTCGCAGCAGCAGAAGCAGCAGCAACAACAGAAGTAGCATCAACAGAAGCAGCAACAACAGAAGCAGCAGCAACAGAAACAGCCGCAACGTCCCAAGGAGAAGGTGCCACCTATCCTTACCCACACAACGGCTCTACGCGAAACAATTCACTTATGTAAGTGCGTTATTGGTGTTGGCAATTTCGTCTTTAAGGGTATAGGTGAGAACCCCTATGCTATCCAATGTAACACAGTGGAGCAGCATAAGCGGGTCAAGGAACTATTAAAAGAGACTACCACTGAGTTCTTTTCATTTACCCCCAAGACCGAGAGGCTGCAGACGATGCTCCTCAAAGGCGTGTATTCGACTACCGACCCCGAGGAAATGCTCTCAGAGCTCAAAGAGTTCGAGAGCGACGACCTCAAATTCGTGGGAGTCAAGTCGTTCACCACGGCGCGGGTCAGACGGGAAAAGCGTGTGTTACCATTCTTACTGGTCCAGCTCGCACCCAATAGCAAACCATCACTTAGCATCCCAGTCTGTAAAATGGGAAAAATTAAGAAGACACGGAAACATTTTACAATGTATCCGCTGTCAATGGTTCGGGCACGCCGCGTCGAACTGCGAGATGCAGCCTCGATGCGTTAAGTGTGCAAAGAACCACAAGAACGAGGAATGCGATCTGACTCAAGACAAGGTCTCGGACAGGGAGCAGCTCGAGTGCGTGATCTGTAGGAACCGGGGACACCCTGCAAACTATCGGGGATGTCCTAAGGTCCAAGACATCAAATCAAATCTGGCTCGTAAGCAGAAGATTGAGGAGAAACGTCCGGCAGGTCGCTCACAAACATCAGCCGTCACACTCAGCAGGTCTGAGGCAGACGGTACAAAAGCCTGTGGCTGTTACTAAAGCCCCAGTGCCTGTTACTAAGGCACCGGAGGCCGAGGGGGATCTGCGCTCGATCTTGCTCGCCATCCAAGGGCAGATCGGCCAGCTCCAACAGCAGATCCATGAGCAGGCGACCCGAGTGGACAGAATCTACTCGCTTCTACCGGGCCTAGCGCTCCTAGAATCGTGATGGGTACGCCGGTAGAGAGTCTCTTAAAGGTCCTGTCGGTGAATGTGAATTCACTGATTAGGTTTGAGCGAAGAGCTGTACTTTTCAACTTGTTGCAAGACGAAAGCCCCGATGTACTTTTGGTCAGCGAAATAAAGCTAAGCCAAAAGCACAAAATCCGGCACAATTCTTATAAAGTGATTCGAAGAGACCGACCCAACGCCACACGAGGCGGGGGAGTTGCCATCTTTATTAGAAATAACTTTAAATATAAAACTATATATAGCAGTGAAGCGCGGAGGTTCCAGGTGCTAGAGGCCTGTATTGTGTGCATTCCTGTCCGAAATGGAAAGAGAATGTACATTATATCAGCTTATGCACCTGAAGCACCTCAACCTAACGTTTTCATGGCAGAGCTCGAGACACTTTTTCGGACTCTGCGCCTAAACTCCGTAGAAAACTTCTACATTCTGGCCGGTGATTTAAATGCCAAACATAGTGATTGGGGAAATAACATTCCCAACACTAGGGGGAGCCTACTAAGCCATTGGTGGGTTCTGCAAAGCATAGAGTACAGACTCAAAATACTCGCAACGGATAGTCCGTCGTATCCTGGGAGCGGCTCCTATCTGGATTTCATGCTGTTTGACTCTCGACTGAGACTGGCTAACACAAATGAATGGTGTACTAACTGTCTACGGACCTTCGTACGACAGTGACCATTGCGGACTAAGCGCCGTAATCAAATTACCAGACGAATGCGCGGAAATGGCAGAGTACGTCCAAACGTACCCCTATGATTACAGTAGGGCGCGCTGGACACGCTTCGCCAATTCTCTGACGAGAGCGCTTACTTCGAGCGCCTCCTTCCCACCGTCTAATAGGAACCAGTCAAACAACGAGATTGACAGGTACCTCCAACAAATGGACCATATCATTAATCAGACAATGAATAATACGATACCACGCCAACGACAGCACTATACCACAAACGTATACCGAAACGCGACAGTCGACGCACTGTACAGACAAAAAAGTAGACTACTGAGTACTGACAAGACTCAAACTCTTGTACAGGCGGTTTACCGACAGACAAAACTCGGAGGTCAGGACACTGAAGTCACTGATTAAAAATCTCCAACAGTTGATCAAAGAGAATTACAGAATATCTGTAAGTTTGCATTGGAACAACGGAATTCGTGCTGTAAAATCTAACAGCGCGAGTATGTTCCCGCAAATAAATAAAATATTTCGGAGAAACAATCAGAATGACATTCAGGAACTAAAGCTTCCGAGAACGTCAGACAATGAACGCTTGCTACGAACAGTCAGCATCGATCCAGAGAGCGCCGTCTTGGATGATGATTTCTTCGTGATCGAGGATCCCCAGGAGAAGGTGGCGACAGTGGGAGCTGTATTCCAGGAAGTGTATACGGTGAATGACAGCATTCGCCCAAACCGCGACCTGGAAAAGAGAGTCCTACTGCAATACATAACTTCTACCTTCAAAATGATATACATAGATCATTGGCGATCAGAGAACCTTGGTTTTAGCAGGTTTAATAATGATTTTATGGCAAACAATGCTGTCGCCAGTGAAGGGGCTAACACCCTGTTCAATTCGACGGATGATCTCCAGATGATCTTCGAATCATTGAAAAGAAAAGGGTCCGCGGGAACCGACGGTGTATCCAATGTTGTGCTTAGGCACCTTCCACCAGTGGCTGTAGAGAAGTACACCATCCTGTTCAACAATGCACTGAATAATGCATATTATCCAGTGCACTGGAAAACAGCGGTGGTGCAACCAATCCCCAAGAGGGGTAAAGACACCTCTAACCCGGCAAATCTTCGGTCAATAAGTCTCCTTCCGAGTATCAGCAAGGTCCACCTTCTCGAGGTCCATAAAGCCCTGTCTAAATGGGTTCAGGACAAGAAAATCATTCCGGATAACCAATTCGGTTTCAGAGCGGGGCATGACACCATTCATGCCGCGTCGAAGCTCGTATCGGATATCCAGTGGAATAAATGCAAGAACCAATGCACAGGTGCCTGTTTGATTGACTTGGGAAAAGCCTTCAACACCGTAGCACTTTACTACAAGCTCAGTCGGTTGGGCATAAGTAAACCACTGCTATATTTGATTTTTGACATGTTAACGGGTTGTTCGTTGTGAAAATTGCTAACGTGACTTCTACCCAAACATTTGATATTAACAACGGACTGCAACAGGGTACGGTAAACTCGCCGATACTTTTCAGCATTTACTTCAGTGATCTGATAGTATCTCTTCACCATTCAATAGCGTACGCGAACGATTTAATTGCATACAGATCAGGTCCAACGATCGACGTCATTGTTACTCTTCTGCAGCGTGAAAAAATTCAGCAGTATTGTGATGACTGGAAGTTGAAAGACAACTTCCAGAAATCAGAATCGATTTTATTCAGAACGCCTTTGTCTAGGGCCTCTCGGGACACTAGAAAAAATTGGCGCAGGTGCTCAATTTCTGGACCGGACAGGCGTCCACTGGCGAGACAAAGTGTAGTCAGATACCTTGGGATCGTGACAAACATGTAGATGCTGCTCTGGCAAGGGCCCGGGGCGCTTTCGCTCTGACAAGATGGCTGTTTCATAGCACCCAACTTGATTCTAGGGTGAAGGTAATCTGCTACATGGCCTTAATCAGGCCCATGGTTGCCTATGGATGTCCCGTCAGGTACAATGTGAGAGCCAGCTTAATGGAAAGGATTCGGGTGTTTGAGAGACAATGTCTCAGGCCTTGTCTCGGGTTACATAGGACACCTGAATCTGAGTACACGAAATTTTACCCGAACGAGGTTCTATGCGATAGGGCCAGGATTTTACGGGTGGACAATTTTCTGATAAAACTGATTCGAAACCACGTTGCAAGAGCAATGACTTCGGCCAATAACTTGATCTCCGGGGCTTACTACCCCAACTACTTGTAACACGAGAGGGTGCGCCTTAACGGCTTTGTCCCACCAGAGGCATTCCTCTATTTAGACCAATGTGGGCTAATCCAAGATAGATTGGCGGTACCGCTAATCTTCCACGTGGCCCGCAATTCCGTGGAACGACGGTTCCTTTACGAACGTGATGTCGCGCTCCACGAGACCGAGCGCCTCAGGTTCAGTAGGTCGAATTCACGCCGAGATCGAGAAGACGCCGGCCCACAGCATCAACGTTTTTGGTGGTTGGAACGGACTACGTCAGTGGTAAATTTTTATAGGTCAGCCTGTTCAAGGCAAAGCCCGCCAAACACCAATGGCAGGCTTGCATAGGTTATTGTAGTTTAGGGTAGGTTAGGATAGGTTAGGGTCGGTTAGGGTAGGCTAAGGTAGGCTAGGGTGGTGGGTAGGTTCAGTAATTTTAGTTTGAAAAACAGAAGCTGTTTTAAGGAATAGTTTTTGAGAAATTAATTTTCAAACTCAAAATTTTGAAAGAAAAATTAAAAAAAAAAATTTCGAACTATTTTTTTTCAAAATTGTATGAAATTAAGTACTAATTTTTTTTCAAAAATTCTCTTATTAGTTTTTAGTTAAAAACAGAAAACCGGATGCCAAAATGTCAAATGTTTTGAGAAATTAAAAAAAACCCGAACCATTTTTTGCTAAGAAAAACCTTTTTTTTGGTTTTAACGCGACTGGACTTGTAGGCAAATTAATGTATGAAACATTGACCTCTTTTTTATTATTTTTAAAAAATTCGGAGTTTTATGAGGATACAATAAAGTGACACAGTATTGGAATAACCCTGGATTAATCCTTTTTTTCATTGATAACGCCTGAAAACTGACTGACATCCTGTATATATGTACATATAATATACATATATTATGTATATAATCTTATATATATATTTTAGTTAAGGTAGCTTAAGCTGGTTTTTAGTTAGGTTTGAGATTTATATATTGTATATAAAAAAAAAAGTTATCTGATGCTAAGTTAAAAAAAAAAAAAAAACAAATATTTTCTTAGCTTAAGTTTAAATTTAATTATTATATTACAATTTTTTTTATTTATTAGGCCGAAAGGTAATTTAATCTGTTCTTTTTACTTTAGAGTGTCTGTATGGGGCCAGTAAGGTATTTATAAGTTAGTTAAGCTAGTTCAATCATTTTTGTCTAGCGTAAGATAGTTTTTAAGAATTTGTTATTAAAAATGAATTTAAAAAAAAAAAAAAAAAATTATTGCCTCTTGCAGTTTGCGAGTTGAGTCCTTATTAATGTTTGCGACTGCCATTGTAGCTGTGTCGTCAGCGAATGTAGCTATCGTGTTGTATTCTAGGGTTGGTACATCATGAGTGTAAAGGAGGTAGAGAATACTTCCAAGAGGTAGTATTCTACCAAGTATCCCAAGAATACTTCCTTGAGGTACACCCGCTTTGATTTTCTTTAGCTCTGAGTAAGTATCTTTTTCTTTATACGAAAGTATCTGTAGGATGTGTACAATATAATTTTAAAATCTCAGTTAGCTCAAAATGTAATATGTTTTTAAGTTTATGGACTAATCCCTCGTGCCAAATTTTATCGAATGCTTGTGCTACATACTTTTTTCCCTTGAAGTGCTTTTCGATTACGTTTGTTATCCGATGAACCAGATCAATCGTTGAATGTTTCATGCGAAAGCCGAATAATGGGCAGCGTTCTTTTTAAAAGTAATCTTTCAAAAATGTTGGACATTGTTGGCAGTAGAGATATTGGCCTATAAGATGAAGCTTCTTGGGGAGGCTTACAAGGTTTAGCTATCATAATGACTTCAGCTACTTTCCAGAGCTGTGGTACGTATTTTAATGTGATAGCAGCATTGATGATAGAAGTTAATTTAGTAATTTCTTTCTTTGGCAGGCTTTTGAGAATTTGGCTCGTTATCAGATCAAAACCTGGCGCTTTTTTATCATTTAATTTATTTATTTCCTTTTTGGCCTCAGCAGACGTTGTGATGCAAATTTCCTCATTGTAATCAATAGGGTCTTCGATGGATAGATCATTCACACCTGTGTTTGGTTGAAAAATATTTTCAAGGTACTCAGCAAAATTTTCTTGCTTTTTCCTTGTCGCTTTTGGTCCACTTACCATCCGTTTTTATTATTGGAGGGGTTCTTAAGTTTTCTTGTGACTTTCCAAAGCGAATAATCTGCGTTTCTGCTGTTACTTAGATTCTGCAGAAAGGAGATAATTTCAGAGTTTTTATGTTCCTTTACTGTTCTTCTAAGTTGTTGCATAAGATTGTTAAATTTTTTTTTATCCTGAGGGGCTCTGGTTATATGCCACTTCTTTCTTGCTTTTCGCTTTGCGGAAATTAACTCCCTTATATGGGGAGGGTAGCATTTGTTGTTCAGCCTCTTTTTGATATTGGGTGTATTTTCCCAGGCTGAGGCTTGAATATCTTGGATAAATTGCTCAAGCTCAGAGTCAAGTTGGTCTTTAGATTGTATAAGTGTATGTCGACCAATTTTTTCTTGAAGTCTTAATCTGAAGCGTGCGTTTGTTTGTGAGAGTACATTTATTGTCGCTTTGTAGAAAGTTAGCGCCTATAGAATATGTGAGTGGTCTGGGCTTAGATCTTGACTATTTTTGTCTATGAAAAAGTCGATGAGATTAAGAATTTTTCATGGGTCGGTTGGCCAATAGGTAGGTTGATACTGCTTCACATCCTTTTTCATTTATTGCACGAAGCAGTTCTTTTTCCTTTGTTGTTGTTAGTCTTGATCCCTACCTGTGCAGGGACGGGTTAAGAATATCCCTGCAGCGATACCTCTCGCTTGTCGTAAAAGGCGACTAAACAAAGGTAAACAAAAATCACATCTAGGCAATTTAGAAAACACCAAGGTGAGCCTAGGGACACATATACCACCATTAAACTGCCCCACAAGTATACATGCAAATCAGTGGGCTGACACGACTGGAGATCACCGGTGTTGTAAGAGTAAGATCAAACAAAAAAATCTGGAGCATGCCCGTTTTACAAAAAAAAAAAAAAAAACGGCAGGCCGAAAAACAATTGATGCAAAGACACCAGCATTTGATTGGCCTCAGCGATGAAGTAATCCCAAACCGGGAAGCCTGCCGCTACTTTCTGAGGTCAAACCGGCGGACCCCACAAGCGGACCAGTAGGAATGCAGTTAAGTGGGAAGGTTATGGTCCTACACTTCTGACCAAAACAACGCCGGAAAAAGGAAAGAAGAAGAAATCGTTAGTCTTGATCCCCAATATGTATTGCATTAAGATCTCCTCCGATTACGAATTTTTGGCCCAATCGATCGAAAAGTTGAGAATATTCGCTCGCATTAATCGAGAATGTTGGCGGGCAGTAAATACTAGCAACGAGTATTGGGTAGTTTGTTGTCATGACGGCTACAGCTATTAATTGTATTTTGCTTGTCCTCATAATGATTCAGATTTTCTTTTATAGATTTTCTTTTATAATTACATTGCAGTTGATTTAGGAGCAACTGTTTTGACGATGCTCTCAATTTGACTAAATCTCGTATTGAGATAGGAAACGGATTTTTCTATAGTAGTTATTTTCATAAGGATTGCATGCATAGTTTTTGACAGCAGCACTTGAAGGACGGGCAACATCAGCATACGAGCTTGCTGTTTCCATTTGTTTCTTTTCAGAACTTAAATCAATTACTTTTTCTTTTGAGTTATCATTATTAATGGTTGGGATACGATTTTCAACTGTTTTTTTTCGTTTTGTTGGCTCTTAGTTTTTGTATCTCTTTAGCTACACTACATCCCTTAAGCTGGCGGGATGGGCCTGCATGCAGTGAATGCACCTTGGTGGCTCATTTATTGGCTTTGTACAGTCAGGATTTACAGTAGGATTGACAATTTTTACATTATGGGACCAGTTGGTTTTCCAGTAATGGTTCTATTTGTACATTGCAATGCATAACACTTTTAATTTCATAAATTTTGTTTATATTTTCATTAGGATTGAATGAAAGCATGAACATGTCCAAGGGTCCCTTGCTCTTCCACTTAAGTTTGTTTACTGCATCTATTATTTGGAAACCTCGACTTTTTAAGTCATTCATTATGCTTTGCGGTGTAATGTAATCACTCGTATTGGTCGCAACTCTTTGTTCTCATATGAGTACCAGCTCATTTTTCTTTCATTTAATAGGTTGGTGATGGCTTTGTACGTATCCACTTCCATTACGTTGATTTTTATTCAACAACTTGAGAGTAAACTGTTTATCATGTATAATTTTCTCAATTTTCTTACAGAATTCATCATAATACGAAATATTATCTATCATTATTGGTGGCGGTGGCGGTATCCTTTTTTTTCCTTCTATAGTGCTTAAGAACCTTTGTTATCAAGCTCGGTTTTCTTTGGAGATCGAGAAGTAGTTGGGGAAAGTATTTTTGTAGAGTTGGTAACTTTCCTCTTTTTACTTGCTCTTACTCATTTTTTTTTTTGTTGCCCAGTCGGTTTTTCATAGCAGCTGGTCCTCGTCTGTTGCGTAACCGTGAGTACTTTTTTGTTCGTTTCCACTTATTTGGGTAGTTACGGTAACATCCCTTGTTTTGACATACTCGCTTTTCAGATTAAGCAGCTCCGCTTGCAATTGAATGCAAAGCTGCTCTTAATTTTGGGTTTTCTTCCGCAGATCAAAATTTTTTGTTTCAGGTTCTTTTGGATTTGTTTTAGATTTAAAATTTCCTCCGCCTCCTGGTGGATGGGTTCTGTAAATCCTCATTTTAAAATATTTTAAATTATTAATTTTAATTAACTTAGGTATTTATTTGTTTATTTTTTGTTATTTATTTATCAATTTATTTTATCTGGCAATGCCACAAGCTTTTACCACAGTGGAGAGAGAAAGCTCATTGATCATTGACGGACTTGGAAACCCTTCGATCAGAGTTCCATAAAATATGTTCCACAGTCGAAAGCTCTATTGTGGCACCTTTGAATGGTTTAAATGTCAAACTTTGAGTGTTTTTACATTATTTGCCTTGTAATCGCAGCAATGAAATATTCCAATTGCTCCCAGTGCGAGAGCTTAAGCTGAAGTTATTGGTATATAACACACTATTTAAGCAAAACTCACTGCATTATTTTTTCAAAGAAAATCAACAGCACTTCGTTAGCATTCCAAAAATCAATCAGCAAGTTCAAGTTAGTTCAAGTTTCAACGTTAAAGTGGATAAACATGAATATCGAGCGGTCATAAAATTGTTCGCGTTAGATGGATTAACCCCTAAGAGTTATTTCATCCGAAGTTGTCAAAAATGTACGGGGACTCTGCTCCTTTTATGTAAACCCTTAAGAAGTGGGCAGCCGAAGGAGGACCAAGAATCGTAACCACAGCGGGTGGTGCTTCGCATCCAAAATGAAAGTTGAGTAGGGTAAAGATGCATATTTTAATTAATTATAATTACATTCTGGCATAAGTTTGTATTTATAACCTTATATTTAATACATTTTAAGCAAATTTGAAGTATATCTTCTAACGTTTTTTTCAGTGTTGTTTTTTTTTCTTTTACAATAACTTTATTTAGAACTATTTTATGCTACACGAAAATACTTAAGACTAGCTCAAATACGTAGACAAAGTTAAAAATAAGTTACTTTCTCTATGCGGACAATCCAAAATTGATAGATCAGGTAAAATTATGCCGTCTGGCCTTATGATAGACTTATTATAATTAAAAAAAAAACCAAAAAAAAAAATAAAATCTATGCATCAGGTCTTTATTTTATTAATAAAACTTTAAATAAATCGAAAGGTAGCTTAACCTACAATAACTAAAATATATCTGCTTTTATAAAAAAATATATTCATAATTTATATTGTATTATATTACTTATATATGTAGAGTAAGTGTCCCAAATATGGCCCACCCTTAGCTTTTTTGTAAATAAAACAGTTTTACGTTAATTCACTAGGTTTTTTTTTAATATTTAAAGGAATTATTTTATAATCAGTCTTCAATAACATAAAACATAAAAAACAACTTAACAAAAATAAAAAGGAAACATATTTTAATATATTTACATAAAGTGCTTCTAATATGGACCGCCTTGTGTTAAATATGGACGAGGGTGGTCCACAATTAATGCAACTTAGTATTGCACAACAAAATTCACATATAAAATATTTTGCTTCGTTGCCTGAACAATCGTCATGTGCCCACATGTTACAGACAACACATTGAATCCATTTTTCCCCGTCCTTGTCTTCAGGAGAAATTTCTTGGGGAAACGTATACGTAGATGATCTTATACCAGTTGAAGTAGAAGGTCCTGAGACGTGATTTTCTGTTTCATATGAGTTTACTTCTATTTGGACTGTCTCAGAAATGCAAGGTTCTAAGAAGCGCAATTCAGGTGAAACTGGATTTGGTTGCGTTATTATGGACTCAAATGTTGGTGCAATAATTGCAACAAGTGAACATAGATTGCTTGTAGTTGTTGGATATTCATCAACTTCCTCTGCTGCAAGGAAATCATGTTCCTTGAAGATGTGCCTATCAAAAGACGAATTCCAGTGGATGTAAACAATTTCACTGCTATTTCTCCAGTCTGAGTTTTGAAATATGCTCGTCCAGATAACTCAATAATGTCAAAATGTGTCAAGGCTCTTGTGTTATTTATAACCCATTGCCTGATTTCCTCTGTCAAATATTTTTTTTAATGATCACATGAACGTTTTATCGAGTGGTTGAATTTTATGACTAGAATGTAGGGGAATCGTAAGAATATGAACATTATTATTTCTAGCTAGGTCTATGAGTTCGATGTTCCTTGTGTGAGTAGCATGTCCGTCCATTATGAGCAATGCTGGAGACGACGCAGTAGGTTTCACCGTAGCAAGAAAGTACTTCAACCATTTTGTAAATAAATTGGTTTGAATCCATCCAGATAGATGATTGGCATGAATTGATCCAGGCGGTGCACCTTTCATAAGAAGAGGATTGTCCCTCTTCCTGGGGAAAATAAACATACATACATAGGTGGCACAAACGATCCTCCTGCACATAAAGTTGAAGTTATTGTAGATCCTCTTTCAGCTGACGTAAGTGCTCCTATCTGCTTTCGACCTTGCATGGCTAAGACTTTTGGCACTTTTTTTGGGACCACCGAAATTCCGGTTTCATCGAGTTATATACATATGTATGTTGTTTGGAGAAAAGTTGTGCGTTGTCATTTCTGTTCCTAAAAGGTCGAAGAAAAAAGTGACATTTTCTTTGGAAAATCCTTTTGCTCGAGCTATAGACGTCCCAGTCGGAATGACAATGATGGATGGCGTTTAAGGAAGAGCCGAAGCCAAACCCTACCTGCAGCTTCTTGTTGCAATGAAAAAGGGTTCGGTATATTATTTTTAATAGTTAGAAACAAACAACTTTACTTCCATCAATAGCGTATATTTCACTAAGGAGTCCTCGAGCTCTAAAGGGAAGATGGGTTTTCTACCCAACTTTGTAAGTACCACATCTTCCACTGACTTTTGTGTCTGTGCAGCCAAACGTCTCAGGGTGGTTTTAGGCACCTTAAATTGTTTCGATGCCTTCAAGAAACCCATACTTTCTCCTTAACAGCAACTAATGCTGCTTTCATATTCTCTTTGTTCCATGCCTGTCGCGTTTTTGGGGGTTGTGTAGCTTTCGACGTCATTGTTTCCTTAGAAAATAAAGCGATTATAGGATTCTTTATGATAATATAGAAAAAATAAACACACATACTTACAAGTTTGTAACAATTTATTTATACGTCCGTGCTGCGTCTCCGCTGATTTACGACTGACTCAGTTTACCGATTGGCCCTCTCTTACGCATATGTGCCGGCAGTCGTTTCTTAGTATTAATATTTGAAATTTTTTAGTGGCGTACTACGCGATCATGTTAAGGTTCAAACAAAATAGTGTGTTAAATATGGCCCACTGGGCCATAATTGAAATATCTTTGGTGGGCCATATTACCAACATCGGAATTTTTTACTCTTTTTCAATTATCACACACTTCATAAACTATAAAATAATTTTGATTTCACATGTTTCACATATTTCAATTTACACACTACACAATGTTATAAGAACATTAAAACACTTTCACAAAATTTTATTTAAAAACGCTTAGCAAAACATACTCGAAAATTATAACGGAATGACTAAAAATCTGCAACGTGCTCGACTGCACACATCTATTGAACCAGGCTAATTATATTATAATGGCCGACAACAGCTTCGAGAATGAATCAAATGAATACCTAGTGGCACTTGTGCCCTTTTTCTGTTCTTACCCTGTGTACATACATATATCCTTTTTTCATTTGTAATGATTTTTTTGATTTTCCTGTGGAATTGCCTTCTGTTCTTTATATTTCTAAATTAAAATTACCCACCACCCTAGCCTACCTTAACTTACCTTGTAATTGTCGATCATGCGTTATTTTAACTTTCGTACTATATTTTTACAGAACAATGGGATACAAAATTTCAAGGAATGTGGAGCACTTTGAGAGGATTATAAAATCTTAGGTGAGTAAACCAAAGGTAGTAAGAATGATCCGATTAATTCGAATATGCGCTTCGATAACTTATTGCCAATTTGAAGGTGATTCTGTAATGCCTCTCTCGTAGAATCCTTCATGGTCTATTGGTAAAAAACTAAGACAGTAGATTTTCACAAGCTTCTTTTGAGGCGAAACCAGTAAAATCGTTCTCATGACAGGAACAGGTGGCAGTAACTTGTTACCGGGTTCGGAAGGTGGATGTATAAGAACTTCAAAACTAAGTTCTCGGAGCTTTGGCAACACATTATCGATGTGTGTGGCCTGGCGTTGCCCTGATGGAACAAAATAGCTCTCGTTGGCCAAAGCGGGGTGTTTCTGGCCGATTACTTAGTGTAGACGGTTCACTACCGTACGAATTAAGAGGGAGCGGCTCATAATAAATGAATTCCAGTCAATCCCATCAAACACAAAGCAAAACCTTCTTATCCTGGTTTGGTCACCATCTGCACCACGATTAGGCCACGAACGTTTTTGCTTGGAGTTGTCGTTAGTGATTCATTTTCATCACAAAGCACCACCCGCTTCAGAAATGAGGTTGAAAGTTTTTTTTACCTTAATTCATGTGGCACCCATATCGAAGAAAAAGGAAGATACAGATTACTTTAAAATAAAATAATGTATTTATAAAATTTATAAAATTGTCCCACAAAAGGAATAGTAGTGTTTATAAACACAATATCAGGCCGTATAGAAGAATCCCAAAAGTGGGACAGAAATGAGGAAGTGGTGCAGAATTTTATTCAGGAAAACCAACTTAGAAAGAAGCCATGATCTTCTTTTCCTTTTTCCGGCGTTGGTATGGTCAGAAGTGTAGGACCATAACCTTCCCACTTAACTGCATTCCTACTGGTCCGCTTGTGGGGTCCGCCGGTTTGACCTCAGAAAGTAGAGGCAGGCTTCCCGGTTTGGGATTACTTCATCGCTGTGGCCAATCAAATGCTGGTGTTTTTGTATTTGTTTGCACCAATTGTTTTTCAGCCTGCCTTTTTTTTTTTCTTATTTTTGTGACACGGGCATGCTCCAGATTTTTTTGTTTGATCTTACTCTTACAACACCGGTGATCTCCGTCGTCGTGTCAACCCACTGATTTGCATGTACACTTGTGGGGCAGTTTAATGGTGGTATATGTGTCCCTAGGCTCACCTTGGTGTTTTCTAAATTACCTAGATGTGAATTTTGTTTGCCTTTGTTTTAGTCGCCTTTTACGACAAGCGAGAGGTATCGCTGCAGGGATATTCTTAACCCGTCCCTGCACGGACGAGAAAGAAGCCATGACAAGAAAAAATAAGAAGTTCTTATAACGCATCGCAAAACATTGAATCTTAACAAAAAAATCGTGTTAAAATGATACCAAAAGGAGTTGCAGAAATCCCTCTATGGACATAATAATGAGGATTTGGTTTTACAAGAAAATAAATGTCTAAAATATCGTAGCAGACTCCCCATAGAAATTATTTGATAGCAGAGAATTAAGGGAAAAAAAACATTCATAAGAAAACAAAATTTGCGCCGATTTTTAAGCAAATTTAACACCAAATTTAAATTTAGAACATACGCAAAAATTAAGTGAAAATTGGATCTAGTAAAATCACATTTGGCCTATGACGCCGACGATACAGTGGATCTCGACATCAGCAAAGTTTTTGAATGCATCAGTTAAAAGTCACACACAATACAGGTGATTGAAAGAATCCTTTGGAAGTCTTTTGCCTTTCATGGCCACAAAGTCGTCTATACTTCATTGTTCATAGCAATAAAAATAACCTTTCAGCGCAATCCGAAAAGCCCAAATTTTAGTGAAAAACTGTATAGCGTAGTTCAAGAGAGTACAAAGGTGTGATAAAAAAAATTAATAATTTTATTGCGAACTTTTTGATAGCAATATTTTTAGTTGCCATGTTGTAAAGTCTTGCCAAAAAGGGCCAAAAAGTTACAGAGATAAAAAAGGATAGGGATAAGATCATTTTAGATCAAAAGCTAGAAAAAAAGTGGAAAATCTGCGAACAAATTTTGCACTCACACTTGCATCTTTTCAGTCAAAACGCCTCGAAGTCTCTCGTTCTCTCTTAGTTCCACCCTCGTTTTAACGAACCCAATCCTCGGTTCGTTTTTGAACGTTTTCTTCTTCGTTTGGCCCCTTGGCCATTTTTTGCAATTTAAGGCAAAGCTTAGGCATTATTCAAAACCCTTAATGAACCGACAGATGCGGTAAAACCATTTCTCACTTCTTTGTTTCTTGCCTTGTCCTTCTCTATTAAGTCATAATCTTATAGAATATTTTCATGGACATATGTACTTATATTATCCAATGCCTTATTAAATTTTCATGACCCTCATTGCCACTCCACCACCCTTTACCCTGAAGATGTGCGCGCATCAGTGCGCACCAACGGCCGCGGGTCAACAAAAACATGAAACGTGTTCAATGTTTACTTCGCCATTTAATAAAAATATCTCCACTTAATTGGGAAAATTGCTAAATCAAGTACAAATCAAAACTTAATAAAGTCTGACAGTTAACCTCGGCTTAACCGGCAGATTGACTTCAATCGCATGTCACCGCACTGAATTCACCTTGACTATGTTTTCACAGTGCACGTGCCTCTCTTTTATATCAGATGTATTCCTTATGATACCTACTCGGCTCTATCCTGTATTCCATCCACACGTTTATATGAGTATGCGTCGAAAAGGCATACGCTCATAAGCAAATAAAAAATGTCCTTTTCACAAGCAGATAAATAGTTTCTTGTTTCTTTCGATGCCGATTTACCCGGATCGTTTGTGATCCCATTTACAGCTCCCTCGAAAAATGCGACCAACCGAATATAAGCGAAAGAATTTTGTTGACAGAATTTCCTCGCAATGCAGACTCCTCGCACTTCTTTGGATTACCGTGGCAACCACCAACTGGAAGAAGTATTTTTGTAGCACGTTAGTCGCATTTGCTAGAGGCAATTTTGTTCGATGCGATGGTTGTCATAGTAGTGCACAATATGTCCTTGTGCTGTGCGTATTTGATAATATTTCGTTGGCAACCGGGTAAACGAGGGTTAAATGATTTTATTTGCCAAACATCCTTTTATGTCGAATGATTTGGGATTTTATTGGATTTTCTGTTGATGTGTTTCTTGTTATTCTTATGATTCTTCTTTTTTTATATCATAAAGCGATGGTTGAAACCCTAGCGGTGGCTAATTACCCATGATCGACCACATCCTCGTGTGATTTGGTTGCTGGCCGACTCAATTATCAGGGAAATGGGTTTTCGGGTAAATTTATTTATTGTAGCAGAATATTTTTGGCTAAGGGCGTTAATATGTGTTTTCAAATCGTGGGTGGAAAGTGGATTCGACCAGATGATGAAAGAATATCAATTGAAAAGAAACTTTTGTCTGATGTGAAGGGTTGGATGAAGGTTTCGGGGTTGATCTATACGTTACTTTGTTTGTCTACATGCCAATTGGATTTTATGAAAATTAGATCTAAGCCTTATCGAGATAAAGAAAATTAACCGTAAACGAAGTACGATTTCAAAAATTGCTGAGTGCTACAAACATATGTGGATATTGTAAAATAAAAATGCTAATTAGTCACTAGAGGGGAAGAAGGTATCAGTCAAACCCTTACCTGGCTGTGACCTAGAACTTATTCAATATTTGTAAAGTTGACTCCAAAGCAAACAACGAGAAAATTGATCTCGTCTTGCTGTCGCGTCAGAATAATGCTATTTCTGGACAAAAAGGAATTGATGAAGTTTGTTTTTGATGTGAAACATTTATATGCGTGGCCTGGCAGTAAAATCGACTCGAATGCCGTGACGGCAACGGCATGACGATTTCGTGCCCCGATCGAAATATCAGTGACAGTGATGATCAAGTGACCAAATAGAAACAAAAAATCAATGATGAGCAAAGTGCAGGTTGCAGTGAAATATTTAAAAAGCGTTTACAACGTTTGCTTCACCGAACACAATCTTTCGATTCAAACCAAAGGTTAGTAGATTTTTTGTCTTTATGTTTTTGGGTTTCTTAATTATTTAATTTTCGTTATTTTCCTTATAACTTGGATTCATATTTTTTCTATTGTTTATTTTTTAAAACAAATAGCAAAGTTCAAATTTACATATTCTGTGTTTTACTGACAAAAATAACGTTAGTGGCTCATATATACCTCCCTTACTCTAAATTATGTCAAAATAGGTCTTGTCCTCACAATTTTGATATAGGCCTTTGCTTTGGCGAGCATTAAAATTCTACGAATTAGCTCAAGCTATGCGACAAATAAATGTAATTTTTGCTTCGATCCTCAAAAAAAATGGTAATGGATCTATTTTGGATGATGACGAATTGTCCATTATCGAGTCAAATTTTTTTACGAAGGAAGAAGTTACAAAGCGCTGCCCAAACGGGGATCGATTGTTCCCAGAAAACGTATCGGTGAATGAATACAACGTATCCATTTTGCAAGCTCAAGAAAAACTTTTTTCCACTGCAAAAGATATTATTAGTGGCTGTATTAACTACGAACAGGAAGGATTTGTGAGACAAATATTACATAAGATGTCAGTGATTGACACAGGTGGATTGCCATACGAAATTATTTTTGTAATTCAAAATCAAATATAGACATTACAGATGGATTAGCTAGTGGTGCTGTTAGAACATTGGTTCTTATAGAACAGAATGAACCAAATGAAATTACTCGTGTATAGTTGGTTTTTCCTGATAAAAGAATTGGTACAGTTGCCAGAAAAAAGCTGCTGGATTTATTACAGAACATAATATCGATGAACGCGCCATTCCTATTATACGTCGAACGACAAGTATTCATCTTAACAACAACAAAACGATTGTGGGAAAAAAAATCACTTTCCTATGCTATCCGGATGAGACATGACTATTCATAAGTCTCAAGGAGCTACACTTGACAAAATCTCGAGGTACTAGTATTGAAGGTTTTTTATTACATATGTAAGAGACTGCACCCCCAAGTGTATGAATTTCAATTACTTTACGCATGTGAATGGTTGTAGACAATTCTTACGCACTAAGGAGCATGTGAATTAAATCAAACATCAGGTGTGTGTGATTTTATGGTAATACTTTTGTAATGTGGTAATATCTGCTAATAATTTTTTAGGTTACAAAATGTGTGAATCAAATAATACACTAAACGAATGTGATTTTTAAACTGCAGAAATAAGTATTTTTATACACATGACACAGATCAAACAGACAATTAAGCCTTTTTATTAACCATTAATAATTATATTTCTAATAACTAAATACTCAAGATTTTGTTTTATTTTTAAGAAATAAATTTTTACGAAATAGTAATTTTTCGACCGCACAATTCTTTCTTATAGCAGCCTCTAGAATTTCAAAATCCAAAAATTGTAAAATATTCATTTAAGCACTGAGATATTTAACATCCCGAACATAGTAACATGCTAATAATGATGTCAATATGTTTTCGATGTGTAGATTGTCGACTTTTATTTTTATATCATGGGTAAAAATTACTGCTTTCGGTGCATCAGTTGCCACTGAAGACAAATGTTTGATTGCTGTTTTAAAGCATTTTCAATTTTATCATTATATCTAATTTTTCATATAAACCAGAGGTTTCAGTTTTTTTTATGTGATTGAAATTCAAATAAAATCTAGAAAATAAATTATTGCTGTAACCATTAACACAGTAATTATATCAATTCACGAAGTGTTTCAATAAAAAAATGTATTAATTATATCAAAAAAGGTAACAGGAATCCAAGTTAATTATGAAAAAAAACTTAACTTTTATAATTTTTCAAACTTTTGACTCTCGTATTTTTTTTTTTCAATGCATTGGAGTACACCACGGTAAATTATGAATAGGGGAGAGCGGGACTGAAAGTTACGCAGGTAAGTTGTTACGATTGAAATAGCCTTTATGAAAAACGAGATAAAAATACGAGTATCAAGTATATTCGTCGTAAGATGAAACCTTGCAGCGCATCGGCGACAACCATCTTAGTTTGGCCAGTAGTGTCCGGTACATCGTTAAATTACATCATAACAACTTACACGCGTAGTTTTTGGCCGTCTCTCCCCTATGCAATTTTTTACTATCTTCTACATATATTAAGATTAGTAGTGCGTCATTTAGAATAAAGTTTCATAAATTAATGAAATGGTTGAGTTAAATCATGCACAAAAAGTGTATGAAATTATTATACAACCGTATTGAGCTGTGTGATTTTTAAATACCCTGCCACAGCCACACACTAAAAATGCGTGTGACATGTGAAATTCACTCATATGATCACACACTTAGGTTTGCAGTGCAGAAATTACAATATGATTTAAGATTTTACCTTGAATTTTGTCTTTACGAAAAAACTATCCTCGAATAAGCTTGATACTTTGCAAGACATGATAACTAGTTTCATTACATCGAAAAACCCGTTGGTAATATTAAATTTAAACTGTCAAGACATCAAAAAATATGTTTCAGATATGCAAGGTTCTGTTTCTTAAAAAAAATACTCTTTATTATTATCAGAAACGTAGATTTCTAATGAAAAAGTTATTGAAATACCTAATTTCCATTGCATAGTCAAATTTAAACGAAAAGATGTTAGAAGTGAGCGAAGTGCAATTTATCAAAACAAAAACAGAAAATATAACATTTTTATATCGTCATTTACTCGTATACATCCGCGAAGGTTCGAGGATTTTAGAAGATAATTTAGACGAACTTCCGATGATTTTAGCAGGCGATTTCAATGTCTATTTTGCAACTAACGACTCTATGCATGTGACAACATTCCTTGAACAAATATTTGATTTGATAATCAATAATAAACCAATTGAATCAAAAACTAGATATTTCAATCCGAAATTATGTTGGCACCGAATTTATGGGTCTACTCTTTCTGGAAATGCGTGAACTTCAACGTTCAGGAGAACGAAGTCGGCGAAAATTTATAATTAGGCATTCAAAAAGCCGTGGCGAAATTAAATCTTAATTAAGTCCATCCCATACCGGTAATATTCACTTCTAAGCAAAAAATATAATCATGTAATATGTAAGGTATTCCGCCCACCCGAAGAGCAAAACATATACGATGCCGTCTTCTTGGCTCATAAGATATTTGTTGATCGAAGTCGCTTGATTGATGTCGCTCAAAGAATATTTTTTGCAAAGGTAAAAATCTTTCTTGCATGTCTTTTTCTACATGTTGGAGGATGTTCTATATTTGATCTGACAGATAATGAGGTACACATAAAAAACATAAAGACCTGCAACCTTTCTTCTCTTTTGCGCTTAATACAGGCGATAAACGAGCATCGCGTAATTGCTAACTGTCATCATTCAGCTCTAGTCCACAGGATCATTTTATCATCATTTTTGCCTACGATTTTGAACTAGAATTATTTTATGTTTAAATTTAAATTAGTAATGTAATTCTTTTATATGGGTGCCAAGTACGGGATGACGCTGTAACTTGTCACATAAACAAATTGCAAGTCTCACAAAATAAGCTCTTAAAAGTGATGCTAGGTATTCCTTGGCATCACTCAGTTCGTGATATTCATGTAAGAGCGAATGTTGAATTGATCTCTAATATAAACCTTAAACTTAATAAAACGTTTACAACAAGATATAGTTTTGCTGATAATCCGCTTGTAAATGGATTATGTACTTATAATTGATAAATGTTAAGCATACACATTGGTATTTATTTATTTATTGATTCATCTATTTATAATTTAAATTATTATTTACTTATTCATGTTCTGTTTATTTATTCACACATATTTATGTGTTTATTATTGTTTTACGTACGTACGTATCCCTATTTGTATCGTATATGCATATCCTTCTTCTTTTTTTTTTGTTTTCTCTTATTTTTAATTTTTTTTTTTCGTTTTCCTTCAAATTTCTGATTTATGTTTTTTTGTTCCTCCACACACTCTTAATATAATTAAACAAAATATTGCAGTGGAAAGATAATTTATCAAATTATGAAATCTCTGTAAAATGTACAATAACAAAAATTCTGTAAAATATTTGTGTACGAAATAAAAAAAATATCTATAATATATCTATATTAATGCAATTATATACCAACGATCTCGTATACAATCAAATCTCAGTCTTTCTAGAGAATCAACCAATTTATTAACAATCATATTAATGAATCTCACTCGTTTATTGCAATCATTCAATTTTACTCTTGCTATGTATTCAACTTACAAGTACTGGTGTTACACTTACCAGTTAATAGACAAATAACCGTCAATAGACTTTCATATATATAATTATTTTTATTATTATTACCGGTCAATTGGAACTAGGAAGTTCAGAGCCTCGTCGACCACACTTCACAATATTCGTTTCATGTTTCAGTATACTGTCTTCTAGATCTACTAGATCTAATGTGTAGGACGTTCCTTAAAAAAAAAAACACTGCACACAGTGGCTGTTAGTAACAGACAGACCATATCCTTTTATTTAATTCTCTCTTTTATAGACATTAATTCCTGCTAGTGGATAGTTTTCACCCCATCGTATGACACAATCCACAGGCACCATTATTTACAAAAAAATTGTTGAAATTCATGTACATATAGAGTGGTGTATAAAAGGCAAGGCAATTTCAATTTTTTTTCTGTCTACAGTTCGGCCATCTTCATAGGGTAATCGACCCGATTATAAAGTGTCCTCCACCATACACACATTACAAACTTCAAAGTAACAAAATATTCAATATAGTTTAACAAGTACATTATTAAAAGTTAAGGGAACAGAATAGTATAATTTATTTCATTTACATTTACATATATAATATATATTCTTACTACAAGGTAAATTCAAGATATGTAAGTACATGCAAATTATAAAACAAAACCTTCGTGGAAAAACAGACCTGGGAACATAACTAAATAACACATCCTCCCAGTTCGTCGTTCCCAGGGACATTCTTCGTTCAACATCTACGTTCTCAACATCTGCTATGTCTTCTACATTCTATGGCCTCATATTGCTAGGTGATGCAATGCCCTTGTACGGCAGTTGGGATTGTTGTAGGCCTCAAATATCTCCATTGATATACCTGTCGTTGGATAAGACCTTTTTTACCTCATATGGACCGCGATATTTTTCAAGTAGGTTTTTGTTTACTCCTGGCGTAGTGGAAATGTTTTTATAATATTAATAGTTTTCAAAATATGATCTTAAACAAGTTATTATGGTTATTATGAATAGCTTTGACCGAGTAAAGCTTATTTGGTGGAACCATCAACAACTACAAAAATATGTTTTTTCCGTGCTGGGGAAATAGGCAAAGGACCTAGATGGTCAATGTGCGAGGAATCAAATGGAACACAATGCAAATAAGCCTTTCCTTTGCCAGAGTGGGGTGAAAAATAAATATAATTAAAGCACTTGTCAATGTAATTTTTGATTTTACGTTTCATATTCGGAAACCAATAAGTCCCAGCCAAGTGTTCGTAATATTTTTCCACACCCAAGTGACACATGTCTTCGTGATGTGTGCGTGGTTTTCCATGATTGTAGAACATAGAAACGAACTTTATCCTTTCACTTGTGATAAATTTAGTCGATCAGATCGAACATTTCGAACTGCAAGCGCTCGGTTTTTATCAAATTTGAACATATTGAAATGTTCTTTGGATCATGCGGCCGCCAACACAAATTCAAATGACTCATCGTCAACATGAAAAACATTGAATGATCGGCCCAGGGCATCGACATGTGTCATGCGTTCTCTTTTTCTATGTTCTACTACATACATAGTTATAGCTCTGTAACTCCAGAGTCCAGGTTCAGGGTAAGCGTAAGTACATGACAATCAGTAGCAATTTTAAAACAAATACCGATTAAGTACACTATAATCTTCGAATTGGATGGAGAGGGTTTCCAATTCACATTTGTGGTATTTACGCTTAGCCTCAGTTCCTCTCCTCGAAAACTAGAAAACTGGGTAAACTGTATGGAAATGATTACCAAACTATCTGTATGTAAAACCAAAATTGAACAATTTAACGTTATCGCACATTTAGCAACTAAGTTTTTATACCCTAATGTTAAATAGTATGGTAGATAGAAACCTAAGAATTATAACATGGAATTCTAGAGGGATACGCAACAAAATTATTGAGTTTATTTATTATTATTTATTTAATATTAATTAAACGATCAATTCAACATTCGCTTTTACCTATGGTAAGAACGCGTTACGTAGAAAACATAGGCATTGAACTAAACTTAAGAAACCAGCAAAAGATCAAGGTATTTTGTATATATTTTCCCGGCGGCCGTGTTTTTAGTAACAAAAGAATTGCCGTCAAAAATGACTTACACAGGTTATTCTCTTTGAGCGGTGAATTACTCATTGGAGGGGACTTCAACTGTAGGCATAGGGATTGGGGTTGCTTGAGAGCTAACTCATGGGGTAATATTCTGTCAGAATTATGTGTTAACCTGCCGGTTTCTGTAATGTTTCCTCCCAGTCCCACCTATTTCCCTTCTGGTTTTCGTGGTCAGCCATCTGTCCTAGACTTGTTCGTTACTAATGTTCCTAGCTTAATAACACAACCAATTACTGTAAACGTCCTTAGTTCTGATCATATGCCTGTTTTCTGTAAACTTTACTGGTCAGGGGTAAAACAAGTGCAATACATACAAGATTTAAGAAATGCAAATTGGTCACGATTTCGATCTGAAATCAATTACATGTTAAGAAGTACACCAGTCAACCAAGAAGGCGTTTCAAGTAAAGAAAGTGTGGATACTATTTTAAATCAGTTTTCGACAAACATATTAAATGCTGCAGAAAAAAGTATTCCGAAAAAAATTGTAAGTGAAGCTAACTTAAAACTTCCTCCTTATATACTAGAGCTTATGAAAATAAGAAACGTTTACCGTAAAAACTGGCAAAGATACCGGGATCCTTTTTACAGACATGCGGTATCGAATCTTAATAAAATCATTGCTCTGAATATATCACAAGTTCGCAATAAAAATTGGAATAGAAAACTCAGTTCACTTGAAAAAAACGCTAGACCTTTTTGGAATATTGTTAGGGTGATAAAAAATAAGAAAAAACAATTACCATTCTTAAGGGATTCTGTTAACACCTATTTCACGGGTGTAGATAAAGCAAATATACTCGTACTTGCGCTAAACTTTGCAAAAAAACACAACATTTCCAGAAATCTAGGTGATGCAGAAACTGAAAATGTTGTCAACGCTACCGTTCAAGAATATTCTTCAAATAGTGTCCTTCAAACTTCTGTAGTAAATTTCGCTTCAGAAGAAGATATTCAATATATAGTCAAGGACTTGAAAATAAGAAAAACAGGTGGTATTGATGGTATACGTAACGTATATATTAAGCATTTGCCTAAATCTGGAATAAAATATTTAACATTTCTCATCAATGCCTGCCTGAAAATGGAATATTTTCCAGAGGCATGGAAGTTAGCAAAAAATTGGCCGCTGCTTAAAGCTGGTAAGCCACCTGAAAGTCAAGAAAGTTATAGGCCAATAAGTTTGCTTAGTAGCTTAAGCAAAATATTAGAAAAAGTTCTCAAGAAACGAATACTCAAACATATCTGTGATAACAATATTTACCCTAATGAACAATTTGGCTTCAGGAAGTTTCATAATTCTTCGCATCAAGTGCTTAGGATTTGCAATATTGTGAAAGCAAATCGGTCCGTAGGTAAATCTACTGGAATGATTCTGTTAGATATCGAAAAAGCATTCGATACTGTCTGGCACAATGGTCTGATTTTTAAGATGATACGGTTTAATTTCCCATCCTATATTTGCAAAATAGTACAAAGTTTCTTGTCTAGTCGTCGTTTTAAAGTTCATGTTAATGGTAGTGTCTCTGAGATAATAACGTTCGACTTTGGCGTTCCTCAAGGATCTGTATTAGGTCCAATTTTATATAATATCTACACGTCCGATTTCCCTGATTTGCGTAATTGTCATGTAGCCTGATGACACAGCAATATTTTCATCACACGAGTTTGCCTCCAATATTGAAAGCAATCTTAATAATGCAATGGATGTATTAGAAAAATATTATACAAAGTGGAAAATTAAATTGAATGAAGAGAAAATGCAAGCTATCTTTTTCACTAGGAAAAGAAAGCATTGCTTTCTCCCTTCGACCCCATTACAAGTTAATGGAATAACCATTCCCTGGGAGCCCTGTGTCAGATATTTAGGTATCCATCTAGATTCAAAGTTAGTGTTCAATGAACAAACCAAAAGAACGGTCAAGAAAGTAGGGGTGGCAATCAAAATGCTGTATGCATTTATTAACAAAAAATCAGCGCTTTCAACAGAAAATAAAATCATAATTTTCAAAGTTATTTTTCCAGCGTTTCTTTTGTATGGATGCCAAGTTTGGGGGGATTGTGCAAAATGCCATATAAGGAAACTACAGATATGCCAAAATAAAGTTTTGAAAATGATGCTCAACTTACCTTGGCATCACTCTACCGTAGATCTACACCGTAAAGCGAATGTTGAATTGATCTGTCGTAGAATTGAAAAACTTCGATCTAATTTTGTAATTAGGTGTATTTTTCGAGACAACCCACTCATTAATGAATTGTGTACTAACTAAAAGCGGCTTAAGACTGTACTTTCCATCATTTGTATTTTTTTATTTGATTACTTTTATTTATTTTTTTACTTATTTATTTATTTATTTATTTATTTATTTACTTATTTATTTATTTAATTTTTTATTTATTTATTTATTTATTTATTTACTTATTTATTTATTTATTTATTTATTTACTTATTTATTTATTTATTTATTTATTTATTTATTTATTTATTGTTTTTGTTTATGTATCCTTTTTGGTTTTTTTCTTTTCTTTTTTTGTTCTCTTATGTGGAAGGTTTTTGTCGTATTTTCCTTCCGAACTCTGATTAATGTTAGTTGATTCCTTTTTCCAATTTTTCAACAATTATTTCAGTGGCAAGATAATATTATCAAATCCCTGTACTGTAAAATGTGCGGTAACAAACCTAATGTAAATTATTATACGAAATTAATAAATCAATCTATCTATCTAATGGTGTAGGGGTTCCGCACTGCTGGCAAAGTTTTTAATAAACTTGCGAAAAAAGGGCATAGTACGCTCCTTAAGACAAGTGGGTGTTGGGAAATCTTTGATTGCTTTTATATTTCAAGTAGATTATTTCGTGCTGTAAAAATGTACACTTATCAAATCGTATACACTACAAACCCTAGTGTGTGAATTTCAATTACTTTACGCGTGTGAATGGTTGTAGACAGTTTTTACACACTAAGAAACGTGTGAATTATATCAAATATTAAATGTGTGTGATTGTAATACTTTTGTAATGTGTGAATATCTGTCAATAAGTTCTAGGTTACAAATGAATAATTTTTTAAGAAATAAGAATTTTTCGACCGCATAATTTTTTTTTATATAGCAGCCCCTAGAATTTCAAAATCCAAAAATTGTAACATATTCATGTAGGCACTGGGATATTTAATATCCCAAAGGTCGTATCATGCTAATAATGCTATCAATATGTTTTCGAAGTTCAGATTGTCGACCTTTATTTTAAGAGTTCCACCAATGATAAAAGCTGTAGTATTTTTTTTATCAGGGGTATAAATTACTGCTTTCGGTGCATCAGTTGCCACTGAAGATAAATGTTCGATTGCTGACATACTCTAAGAATCAATCGAAAAAACTATGATAATAAAATATTAATTTATATATTAAGATAATCACATAATATGATATTTGCTTACTTTTTCTATTGTAAAAAGTAATGTATTTATTATTTTATATTTTTCTGGAGTTAAGGCGTTTTGAATTTTGATTCTTCAGTTTCCGCAACAATATCATAAAATGATATAATACCCTTGATCATTACATCTGTTTTCTCAGATAAACTAGAGGTTTCAATTTGTTTTAATAATTGAAATTCAAATAAAATCTAGAAAATAAGTTATCAACAAAGATTATTCGCAGCTTGAAATACTTTGAATTAAAGAATTTTAAATTCAGTCATTGTAATTGTATTACCAAAGGTAAAAGCTGAAGTTGTGGACATTTTTCTAGGATATCTGCAATGCTCTTAGCATCTTTTGCTATCCAATCTCGACGTGCATCGAAAGTCTCTTTCAGGAATATTCTCACATGGGCTGTATCATTGAGATTCTTAAATAATTAAATACTTTGAATTATGCAATAAAATGAATTATTTATTCCGCATTTTTTTTTTAATATCACAAAATTAACAGATCCTAAAAACTTTTCTTATTGTTAAAATCGCTGTAACAATTAACACAGCAATTATATCAATTCATGAAGTGTTTCAATCAATAAGAAAATATATTAACTATGTTTCAAAAAGGAATCCAGTTTATTATAAGAAAAAAAATATTCTAACCTTTGTAATTTCTCAACTTTCTAACTCTTGTAATTTTTTTTGTCAATGCACTGAAGTACACCATCGTAAATTATACATAAATTACATCATACATACATATGTACATCGTCGAATCACATCATAACAATTTACACGCGTAACTTTTAGTGAAGCATGCATTTTTTGACGATTTTCTATATTCAGATTGCTAATGTGTGCCATTTAGAATAAAGTGAGTGAATTGCTAATACGTATATGATTTTCATTTAGATAAAACGTTGCATAACTAGAAGTTGAATTATTTCATACATAAATGAAGTGTTTGGGTTTTGCTTGAGTTAAATCATGCACAAAAAGTGTGTGAAATTAATATGCAACAGTATTGAGGTGTGTGATTTTCATATACACTGCCACAGTCACTCACTAAAAATGAGTGTGACATGTGAAATTCACTCATATGAACACACATAGGTTTGCAGTGTGCTTATACCATATTTAACAACAATGGCAATAATATCCCTTAGTATTTTCATCAACATCTAGAGTCGCAATAAGAATATCATCGAGGTATGTGATAATCTTACCCTCGAAGATTAAGCTTTTGAAAATGTATTTTATATATCTCTCGTACGTCTTCTCTCTCTCGCTCTCTCTCGCTCTCTCTCGGAGCGTTTCTGAGACAGAAGGGCATTTTTAAAAATTCATATTAGCCCAGTGGCCAATATTTAGTGGTATCTTCAGATAACTGAACGTGATAAAAACCATTCCTTAGATCTAAGGTTGTAAAATGCCTTTTATCTTTAAGACGATCAAGGTGATCTTCAGTCAATGGAAACGGGTAATTGTCACGTACAGTGACCTTATTCAATTTATGATAGTCTACACATAGTCTCATCTCCTTGTTCTTTTTCTGGGCAAGTACGATGAGAGACGCGTATGGAGAACTAAATTCGAGGATTTTAAATAAGATCATATAAGATATTCTGAAGCTCTATCTTATGAGCAAATTGAAGTCTTCGCGGTGTATAATAAAATGGAGTGTCTCTTGACAAAATGATTTTCATTTCAAAATCTGTTTTCGGATTAAAGAATTTTTTTATTGATAAAATAAGCTGGCTTTACTCCCTCTTTAACTTTTACTTTAAGATAATCACTTGGGTTTTCGTTCATATTTAACCGAAACTCAGCCCCTATTTCGTTGACATTATTATTGAATATTTCCTGGATAAATTAAACGCTTTCCATTTCTATTCACTGCAATGTTTGAACGTTTTAGCCGTCGAATATCTCTTGAGAACTTTGATTTTTCTTGAACTCTTCATAAATTTGAAGCTCCAAGCCAATTTTTCCATAATAAGCCCTAAAGTGACAGAATAATTCGTTGAGAAATTTTTATCCACTGTTAAATCCAAACTTTAACTTATACTATACTTCCAAAAGTTTCATGACGACTGCGATGTGGAACTCCTCACAGATTCTGCAGCCCACTGAGAATTCCTTTTATATATTATATTAATTAACTTTTCAAAATCGTAATCTTTCTCCTTCACAGAAGTACTGCGGCCCGCCATGGCACTGTGGTAGAATCCACCTTCAACGTCTGGCTTTGTTGGTTGTTGTTGGATGTTATCACTGCTGATTTTGACTTAGAAGTGACAGGCTGTTGACCAGATGAACCAGTTGTTTTTTTTTTAATGATTTTCTCACACTGAATTGATAAGAATTTTGTTTCTGTTTTATGGTATTTGCGCAAAGCAATTTTAAGCTCCGCTTGTTTGCACTGTATAATATTGTTTTATTTATTTCTGAATCGGGGATTCCTCTTATTATTAATTGCATTAAGTCTGCTTCATCTACATCAATATGTGAACAATTTATAGCATATGCACGGTTTCATACTGCCGTTTCTTTCTATCAAAGAGCTCCCAGTAAACATCTGATTTTGTTACGTTTTTGCGGAAGTCTCTTATTAAGTAAATTTTAAATTCAAACCAACTTTTGGGATTGATTGTTCGAATGTACAATTTCGCGGTACCAGTTAGGAGCCTCTTAACGTATAGATATTTAGCTTTTTCATCCAGATGGAGAGCACTCCTCGAATTGCTCAATCTTCATCAATCTTATCTCCGCTAAATGGAGTGATGGAATCCTAAACGTTTTTAAAATTGGAGACAACGTTTGACTCTGACTTGGAACTAGTAGTATCTTCTATCTGCAGCCCGCGAAGTTGTTGCTTTAATTGAACAATTTGCTTGTTCTTTTCCAGTATACGTCACAGCTTCGTCATTTCTTCATCCAGATGCTTTTCCTCGTTGTCACCAAAGTCACTTTCCTGGTCTGATACAGCCTTATCAGGTGCAACTGAGTCGTCTGTCCCATTTTCTCTTCTTCGCAGTAGCATCGTGCATCAACTCCCGAAGTCCGTCTCCAGTAAATCTTGCTTCATGTGCTCGGACTTTCAGCTCCGCTTTAATGCCCGTAATCTTCAACCTTAACAAACGTAGAACTTCCTTTAATTTCACAACTGTAATTGATTCCACGAAAACTGCCCACTCTTCGGACATTTTTGGTATTTGACTTCGAACAACACGCGTTACACTATATCTGAGCAACGATAAACTGTATTGACTGCGATTGAACTTCGATTAAATTACATGCGAGTGATCCCACTTCTGAAACTGTAGGACTTTTCTTCAATAAAATAAACATTGCCGAGAGCGGCTGTTAGGAACAGACAGACCATATCCTTTTAATTAATTCTCTGTTTTATAAACATTAATCCCTGCTAGTGGAGAGTTTTCTGTACAATCACCCTATCGTATGACACAATCCACAGACAGTTAGAATTCATGTACGTATATATGTAGTGGTGTACTTTTTTTGTCTACAATTGTTCCCCATCTACAATTAAATTTCTTCTGTTTCCCCACTATCGTCCGGCAGGTTCAGATCGTCAGCTTAAGCTAGAAAAGATGTGATTTCACTAAGGTTTCATTCCCCTCTCATTTTCTTGAAGGGATCTCATTAGGAATTCCAACGCCAAATTAAAAAGAAGTGGTAACAAGGCATGTCACTTTTTTTCCTTCGCATATCTCGAATAAATAAGATAAGGTATCTCCTACTTTAACTTGTCTTTGGTTTCTCTTTAAATATTTTCACGAATTTGTTTGTTACTTAATAAGGCTAATAACCTAAAATTATCTGAAACTAAATATGTTAAAAAAGCTGTTAAATTCATGCTTGCTAGTCTCACGTATGTTATATCAAACTCTAAAAAAAGGACTAGGGGCAGTGGTCTCTTAGTTTAAATTTAATCCCAAACTCTTATTTATGAACAAATATCAGGTATCTATCAGACAGATGTATTCAATCAATTGGGAATTTTAAAAAAAACTTAACGCAATGTATTAAGCTGTCCAAGAAACTTTGGTGTTATTAAATAAATGAAATCGACTACGTGATGGGCTACCAATATCATTTTAGTCGATATAATGTCTTTGGTGCATGTTCTCAAACCTATAATAATTTACATTAGGTTTCTTACCCCACATTTTACAGTACAGGGATTCGATAATATTATCTTGCCACTGAAATAATTTTTGAAAAATTGGAAAAGGGAATAAACTAACATTAATCAGAGTTCGGAAGGAAAATACGACAAAAACCTTCCACATAAGAGAAAAAAAAAAGGAGCCAGAAAGGATACATAAACAAACATAAATAAATAAATAAATAAATAAATAAATACATAAATAAATAAATAAATAAATAAATAAGTAAATAAATAAATAAATAAATAAATAAATAAATAAATAAGTAAATAAATAAATAAATAAATAAATAATCAAATAAATAAACGCAAATGATGGAAAATACAGTCTTTAGTCGCATTTAGTTAGTACACACTTCATTAATGAGTGGGTTGTCTGGAAAAATACACCTACCTACAAAATTAGATCGAAGTTTTTCAATTCTACGACAGATCAATTCAACATTCGCTTTACGGTGTAGATGTACGGTAGAGTGATGCCAAGGTAAGTTGAGCATCATTTTCAAGACTTTGTTTTGGCATATCTGTAGTTCCTTTATATGGCATTTTGCACAATCCCCCCAAACTTGGCATCCATACAAAAGAATCGCTTGAAAAATAACTTTGAAAATTATGATTGCGTACAGCATTTTGATTGCCACCCCTACTTTCTTGACCGTTCTTTTGGTTAGTTCATTGAACACTAACTTTGAATCTAGATGGATACCTAAATATCTGACACAGGGCTCCCAGGGAATGGTTATTCCATTAACTTGTAATTGGGTCGAAGGGAGAAAGCAATGCTTTCTTTTCCTAGTGAAAAAGATAGCTTGAATTTTCTGTTCATTCAATTTAATTTTCCACTTTGTATAATATTTTTGTAATACATCCATTGCATTATTAAGATTGCTTTCAATATTGGAAGCAAATTCGTGTGATGAAAATATTGCTGTGTCATCAGCAAAAAGGGCTACATGACAATTACGCAAATCAGGGAAATCGGATGTGTAGATATTATATAAAACTGGGCCTAATACAGATCCTTGAGGGACGCCAAAGTCGAACGTTATTATCTCAGAGACACTACCATTAACATGAACTTTAAAACGACGACTAGACAAGAAACTTTGTACTATTTTGCAAATATAGGATGGGAAATTAAAATGTATCATCTTAAAAATCAGACCATTGTGCCAGACAGTATCGAATGCTTTTTCGATATCAAACAGAATCATTCCAGTAGATTCACAATATTACAAATCCTAAGCACTTGATGCGAAGAATTATGAAATTGCCTGAAGCCAAATTGTTCATTAGGGTAAATATTGTTATCACAGATATGTTTGAGTATTCGTTTCTTGAGAACTTTTTCTTATATTTTGCTTAAGCTACTAAGCAAACTTATTGGCCTATAGCTTTCTTGACTTTCAGGTGGCTTACCAGCTTTAAGCACCGGGCAAATTTTTCGTAACTTCCATGCCTCTGGAAAATATTCCATTTTCAGGCAGGCATTGATGAGAAATGTTAAATATTTCATTCCAGATTTAGGCAAATGCTTAATATATACGTTACGTATAAATTAAAATAAAATAAAACACAAATTAAACTGTATAAATAAATACTTTATTTATTCCTCTATGAGGAAGCTTAATATACGTCGGACACTTGTGCAATATCGGAAACGAATGACGAAGCGTGGGTGAACGCTTGCTATTTGCGATCAGTTATTATAACTACCCAGCTACGACGTTGCCAGGCTTCATAACTTATACCATCAACACCACCTGTTTTTCTTATTTTTAAGTCCTTGACTATATATTGAATATCTTCTTCTGAAGCGAAATTTACTGTTGATGTTTGAAGGACACTATTTGAAGAATATTCTTGAACTGTAGCGTTGACAACATTTTCAGTTTCTGCATCATCTAGATTTCTGGAAATATTGTGGTTTTTTGCAAAGTTTAGCAAAAAGAGTTGAATTTCATGAAAAAGACCATGAAGAGAAAGTTTTTTTGTTTATTTTTTTTGGAGGCTTCTGCTATCTGTTGGAGCACTCAGACACAAATACTGGTCCATTGTACTGCCAGACAGACACCTCAGATGGCGTTAATGCTCATGAGAGCTAGAGCCAAGCGTCTTTCTTATTCACTTATGTTGCGTGCGATTTGTTTTCCACATAAGTGAACGGAGCATAAAACTTAATACCGATTCCGAACGGCGAGAGCCGAGAAGCTTTTCAAGGCAAGTTTACCACGGGAGGTTTTGCCAGTACCCCGCCGATGAGAGAAGCCGCGAAATAATCAGTCGATGGCGTTGGTGTTATCGGGATCCGAACTCGCTCATTTTGCGTCAGCGGCCGACACACTAACCACTGCGCAACGGCACTTCCTAAAAAAAAGTTACTGAAGAGATGATTTTAGAGGCCGAAAGTGATTCTTACTTCATAATACGTATAATTACGGGATACGAGACATGTACATATCTGTGATTACGACATGAAAACATCCCAACAATTATTTGAATTACGCCTCAATAGCGTCCCGAAACCGAAGAAACCGCTCCAACGTTGTTGAACAATCAAGGTTATGTTAACAGTTTTCTTTGATTAGAACGAAAACGAGAGAAGAAGGAGAAGAAGGGTGTTGCTTCATGGATGTTAACGCATGGATGGTAACGCATGTTTTGAAAGGAGATATAATAAATTTTCCCGAAAATTAACACAAACTTGTTTCATTCACGAATTCTCGGTACTTTATGATCATACAATATATTAATAACTGAACTGAATAAACTAAACTTGGTCATAATACCTTAATTTGGGTCTTAACCGGGAATAACCTGTGTTAGTTGTGATCAGCTTTTGAATTAATTATGTTACAATGGACTACACGGATTGTTGTAGTTAAAGATTAACAAAGTAGTAGTATATTTTATTCAAATCCTTATTAAAATGTACATGCTCTGAGTTACCGCACTAACAAAGATAGAAAAATATACGTTACTAATAATACCTGGAATTGGTGCAAATTTTGCATCAATGGCCCTTTTGTCCTATGTTTTTATGAACAATTAGTGGTTCGCAGTCTACATTATCAAGGTACGTCACGTTCATATTTAAAGAAATCGAATACTCGACATAGTACTGAGTTCGTTCTTTTAATGGTTCGAGAGAAACATCAATCGGCCGCCTCGAAAATTGATATCATGTAAGTATAAACACATATTGTATATTTATCCACATACAAAGACGAATAAATTTATTATTAATTTATATAAATAACTATTACAGAACTTTCATATCCAGGAACGTATGAATTAATAAAAAAATATTTAAGTGTTTGTTTTATGGTATAATTGGCTTCTCTAAATATACACCGCACCTTTTATGTACAGGCTCATTAAACACCCAGGTGATATTTTTCTTATTGCTTTCAATACTGTGCTATAAATTAAATATTAGCCAACCGTTTTATTCAATTTCAATTATTGTTGGGCATACATTATAAAAATAGAACTGCACTTGTTCGTTCAATTAATAATTGTTAGGTGTTTAAGACAGACACATACCATGAAATCCAATCACTGCAGTTATTCATTATTGTAAGATTGAAATTCGCATGGTGTATGTATTTTTCTAATATATTTAGGGCGAAAAGATTCTTGATCTATTATTGCATTGAATTATTTTAGGAACACAAAACCGCAGTAAACTATATTGAATTCGAATAAAATTATATTTTCAGCTTGGAAATTTCACATTTATGAGACCGAAGCAGAAATCAGCAATACTTGGTATATACCTACATATATCACCCAATACCGAACATTCACTATGGACATTCTGAATCCATTGAATCCACGAATTTTCAAATCAACTAATTTAGGAAATAGAGAATTTATTACTGTTTTTTAAGAGCAGTATTTAAAATGAAATATGATTTATTTTGAGCTGTGACTCACACTTACTTATTGAATTTCCTTGATAGCGTAACAAAATAGTTATATCGTTATTTCTGTAGGGATCATGGTTAAGCATCGTCTTAAGGCTATAATTAAGATTGTAGAAATAGCTATAAGAGAAAATGAAAGCAGTTGCCCTCAGCAAGACAAGAGTCTTTAAGCAATATGTGATCCATGGTAGTTACGCTCAGTTATGACATCAGTTACATTAGATACTTAATGTATTTAGTCACTCTTAGTTATCGTATCGGCAAACTACATACTGAAACAATATTCACAGAGATTCATCATTTTATGCCGCAGAAATTTCTCTAGTGGCAGCGCCTTAACGGAAGAACCTCAACTTTATAGCAATTTCATAATTTAATGAATGAGTTGTAGTTCAGACCATTCTCGTCATTATGGTAATTTATTTTGAAATTGTTGACTGAGATCATAGAATCAAAAAGATCGGCGAAACCAAGAAACATAGTCATCTGTAGTTCTAATTAGATGTGCGGAGAAATTTTTAAGATTGATCAGTTGTAGATTGCTTATTACAAATTAATTTGGAATCAGGTGTCGAACGGATCTTTATCACGCAGTGGAGCAAACAGTATAAGCAAACAAATTTCTTTTTATTAATGCTGGATCATTAAAATCAGTTTCGTTACTTGGATTAATTAAAACCGTGATTTTAAAAAGCTTCTGTGTAATTTCGAACTTGTAAATTATTTAGTAAGTTATCGTACTATAAGAATTACGTATGTAACATACAGCTGCAGTAAAAATAAATAGCACTACCCAATGTAATGAAAAAGAAATGTTGATTACGCAGCGTAAATCTAACTACTGTTGCTTATATAGCCTTATAGTAAGATCAATTAACTTTTATTATTTTATTTTATTAAGAATTAATCAAGTACATATACCTACAAAAATAATTTTCGAAAAAATATTTTCTTCACATGGTTTAATTTGTTGCCGGTAAAAAAATATCAACTATGGGGTAATAATAAAAACTCAAAATCAATAGGTCATATATGACATAATTAATATTTTATTGCATGACCTTTATTGGAAATTACTGCCATGTAACGTCGTGTCATTAAATCAACCAATTATTGACATTTCTTTCTAGGTATTGCATACCAGTGGCAACGGATCACATCCCAAAGTTCGTTGATGTTTCTTGGCTTATTCTCGGAAACACCTTTTATTCCCACATGCCATACATTTTCGATAGGGCTCACGTCTGGAGATTGAGGTGACCATTTCTTGATATTGACATTGTTTTCACTAAACCATTGCTTTGCTTTTTTGCTGATGTTTGGGGTCATTGTCTTGTTGGAAGACCCAACAGTACCGGTTGGTCCAGTACCGATGTCATCCAACAGATTGGACCGTGGTATGCAAAATAACTCCATACCACCGCGTTTTTAGTGTAAGGCTGTTTAAATGCCATGTTTGGAGGTCTTCCACAAAACAACGAGATCCACCATCACCAAAAAACAAGATCTCGCTTTTATGTGACCATAGACTGTCCCTCCACTTTTGAATTGGCCAATCGAGGTGGTTTCGAGGTAACTTCAACCTGTTAGTCACATGACATAGTCTGAGTAACTGAATTTTTTTTGGACTACAGGCCTTCAAATTTTCCTCCCTCAACAGATGAATAGCATCAACACTTCAGCAGTTTTTATTTCGACAGCTGACTTGAATCGATATTTTTTCGAAAGTCCTACAATACGTTTGACCAAAGGCGGTGATATTGTTAGTTTTCAACTTCGACCTCCTGCTTTTGGCTGATAGCATTTCTCTTTTCTATGATAGCATTACTCCTTTCTGGAGTACAGTGCTTGACCCATGACTACAAAAAAAAAACATTGCCATTTTTCTTCAAGTAGAAAGTAAGTATGTATAACCCAATAAATTTACCCCTAAAGAACTTTTCGCTCAATAATTTGTAAAAAAAAATATATTGTTGTTGCGACTGCCTCTGCTGACTAAAAAATTGGCCAGCGCACAAGCAAGGAATTTAACAAAATTTAGCTTTTCCGGAATATATTTCCTATTTGAGAACAAACAATAATAATCAACACCGCCCAAAAAAAGGTGTAAAAAAGGAATAATGTGGAAAATATCGATCGCCGATCAGAACAATTCACTTTATCCAAAGTACAAAAAACACAAACATAAGAAGCAGCATAAGGAAACCGAAACAAACCGTTCACCTATTTACCCGTCTCCCTTTTCTAGAAGTCTGACAAACAATAGAGGAAAACAGAAAACATGCATATATGAAAATTCAAACAAACCCCCGCTCTCCACACACCTTAAATAATACTTTCCAAATCCCTTACCATATACGGTACGTTCAGAGGCCGCCACCGATGGTCCAAAATCCCATCATCATGGATCTATTTTTAACACATTGGCTGCACAACAGCTTCATTTTAACATCTGTGCCATGCCTCTTCTGCTTGTGGGGTGAGATATAAAAACTAATGTTCGCCTGCAGAGATACGCTCAGTTAGTTCGATCCATTGGATACGGTTCGTTATATTTTCACCGCGATCATTCAGTATCGAGAACGAATAAAAAACGGTGCTCTTGGCATTTCTTTCAGTGACTTTTGTATTTACGTGTGCAAAGTTAATAAAAATTCAAATTCAAAATGTGTGACGACGATGTTGCTGCTTTGGTCGTTGACAACGGTGCGTGTTATGCTTTAGACTACTGAATTTCGTGAGTTAGTTCTCATTAAAACATGTTTTTTTATTATGTTATAGGCTCCGGTATGTGCAAAGCTGGCTTCGCTGGTGATGATGCTCCACGTGCTGTGTTCCCATCGATCGTTGGCAGACCACGCCATCAAGGCGTAATGGTAGGCATGGGCCAAAAGGACTCTTACGTCGGCGACGAAGCTCAAAGCAAAAGAGGTATTCTCACTTTAAAATACCCTATCGAACATGGCATCATCACAAACTGGGACGATATGGAAAAAATATGGCATCATACTTTCTACAACGAATTGCGTGTTGCTCCAGAAGAGCACCCGGTGCTACTTACTGAAGCACCATTGAATCCAAAAGCCAATCGTGAAAAGATGACCCAAATCATGTTCGAGACCTTCAATTCCCCAGCTATGTATGTTGCCATTCAAGCTGTGCTGTCTCTATATGCCTCTGGTCGTACCACTGGTATCGTGCTTGATTCAGGCGATGGTGTCTCACACACGGTTCCCATTTATGAGGGCTATGCTTTACCACATGCAATTTTGCGTCTGGATTTAGCCGGTCGCGACTTGACCGACTATTTGATGAAAATCCTTACTGAACGCGGTTACTCGTTCACAACGACGGCTGAGCGAGAAATTGTCCGCGATATCAAGGAGAAATTATGCTATGTTGCCCTGGACTTTGAGCAAGAAATGGCTACTGCTGCTGCATCGACCTCCTTGGAAAAGTCATATGAATTGCCTGACGGTCAAGTGATCACAATTGGCAATGAACGTTTTCGATGCCCTGAAGCCCTCTTCCAGCCATCATTCTTGGGTATGGAATCTTGCGGTATCCATGAAACTGTGTACAACTCGATCATGAAATGTGACGTGGATATTAGGAAGGACTTGTATGCAAACACTGTCATGTCTGGTGGTACTACTATGTATCCAGGTATTGCTGATCGTATGCAAAAGGAAATCACCGCTCTTGCCCCGTCAACAATCAAGATCAAAATTATTGCCCCACCAGAGAGGAAGTACTCTGTGTGGATTGGTGGATCAATCCTTGCCTCCCTGTCAACCTTCCAGCAGATGTGGATCTCTAAAGAGGAATACGATGAATCTGGCCCAGGTATTGTCCACCGAAAGTGCTTCTAAACTCCGACAAAAGTCTAACACCGTTAAGGTGAGCCAATCGCCGAAAATCCCATCCTAATGAATCAAGCTCTGATGCACGTTTAGTTTCTCCCTACCGACTGATGAAACTCTATAACATATTTGGTTCTATTGTATATGGATATATAATATATTATGCACTATTTTAAATTAGATGTCTTTTTTTTTTCGTTTTCCATTGTAAGCTAGTCAATTATTTACTTGATAAATAAACAAATTCAAAACATACTTTTCTGAATTTTATTCTTACGATATAGGAACAGTGATCCCTATAACTGAAATACAGTGAATCTACGGAGAATTGCACCACTCGTTTATCAAATCTTTTGTGAATGTCAGCATTTATAAATCACCCTTTCCCTTTTTTCTCCTCATTAACTGCGACTTTGTTTAACTAGCGAGCTATTTAGTTCTTTAATTATATTACTATAGTAGTGAAAAGATGCGGGAAAGTGCGAATGCTGTTAGCAGACAGCCAGGGTGATAGAAACATTTAACGGATATGCTAGTAAGATACACATGGTATTTTATGTTGAACTATTATACAAGTTTTTTCTTTCATTACGAAGAATTTGTGGCTGGACACAAGTATTTCGCTTTTCAGATGCTTTGCGCTGTTACTTGTTCGCTTTGATTAAGCTAAAAATGAGTTGCCTGTGTTTTACCAGCAGAGGAAAGGAAGGCTTAACAAATATAAGCTTTATACTTTTGGACATTTATTAGAGGAGATTTGAATACATACCTGCGGATGAAGATAAACAAGGCCTGCGTGAGCAAATATTTTTTTATTTGTATTTTGACAATTTTAGTGCCCTGTAAAGCGCCCTACATACGACCAATGTTATTTTAATTAACAAAAATAATTGACGGCTTTTTACCAAGTTACATTAATGAAAAATCACCTCCAGAAACATTGGCAATGTGTTTGCGTAAATTCTCTCTAGTCGCTTCATATATGTCTGCGACAGGGGACAATATTTTGTATTTGGCAGCCGGTGTTGCAACAAGTGCAATGGTGTTAAAGGTAAGAGCATGTGATTTTCTCTATCACTGCTCTACCATTTATCTGCCAGGGTCTTTCAAGAAGACGCAATCTAAACATAAATTTAAATTTATGCTTTTTAAGGAAAGAAATATAAAAATATGTTGATTTAAATTTTTCCTTTTGCCGTTTACGTTAAAAATATGCAGTAATGACTTACCCAATCTTCGCTTCTGAAAGTATCTACGTAAAAGAAAGTTGAGAGGTGGTTAAATTTATTCGCTTCACTTTCGTATACCTACACATTAAATTCAAAAAGATGCACCAGTTTCGCTCGAGATAACACAGATAAAGGAAATTCATTTATAAGTAGGTACGAATTGAAACAGAGATCCAACAAATTTGTATACAAACGATATCATTCAAATCCCTAACCGGTAGCATCAGCAATAAAATTCATTTCCACATCTTCAGAGGATTGAACATCACACTCCTCCGCAGCCGTACTCGCTCAAACAGTTGACAATTTGGCTAGATACCATTTGAAGTTTCATTTCGTGCGCCGGCTGCCGTGGAGTATGAATGGGGATAGCACAAGTAAAGACACACGTCAGGAACAAGGTTTATGTTGCTTATTCACTGAGCAAAGGAATAATTTCGCTTTTCAATATCATTCCATTTCTTTCCACCGCATTTGTGAGTACGCCTTTCCACAGACACAAATAATGTAAGTGCAAATTAAAAATATTGGTATGTATTAGCAGCCACTTATTTCGGTAAAAACACCGTTCAGTTGATTAAATCAAGCGAGATAATTGTTCCTGGGTCTATTGTTACAGTCGTGGCTGCCAATTGTCATGTTCGAAAAACGGAACACTCGAGAAGGGTGTCCCAACGAGAAGAGGGAATGATGAGAGAAGAACAAAATTAAAATGCTCTTTAGATTAACACAGGACATTTAATTCCGTGTTTGAGGGGAATATTATTGTCGCAGTTATTGCTTCAGTTGTCCTTTAGTGTTTTGGAAACAGAAAAGGAAGTCGCATTCAGCGATTAGCATTCTGCTTGACGTGTTACGAGACAAGGCATGCGAGTACAATGGGAGTCGTTTAATGCTTAAGTATCCATTTTGGGTCTATTTAACACTTCTGTGAGCAACGACCCTTCGATGATTGATGGTGCGAAAAAATCCTACTGCATTGAGAGGGTGTGTAAAACGTGAGGTTTCAAAGGCAACTCAATAGATATTGTTTAGTGGTGATCTAATGAAGTCAATCAAACGTTGTTCCTGAGAGAATATTTCATAGTAATTGAAGAAAATTGATTTGGGGTGTATTTGCCTAGCGAAGGTGACCTCAAAATATTTATACAAATTAAGATTATCGAGACTTAAATGGTGAGAAGGAAATTCGTATTCAATTCAAAGACGTTATGAATATTATCGGGTACATGCGCTTCGAATGTAATAGATTTATTCTCACAGTTTTGTAGTTATTAAATAGAATTGCTTTTCAATGCTTATTGTGAGGTCACTAACTGCGTTTAACGAAGTGACTTTTCGGTCCTTAACTCGTCAATTTTCTTACTCGTGACATTTACTTAGGGTTCACACCCGCAATAAAACTTAATATATACTTTTGTGCATATGGTACCTGGATTAAATTTGATCTACAAGGAAATCAATAACAATATTGGGAATTATAGGAATTTTAATCAATAACAATATACTTCAATGGACAGTGGACAATGGACCTTCAGTTCGAACTTACTCAATATTTCAAATTAAGACTTATATTATATTTTAAAATTGTATGACACTTGAGTACAGCTGTGGATCTGTTCATCCCTAGCAAATAGAGCTGAAACAAAAACGACATGGTTGATCGAAGGTGAAAGAAGGACAGTGTGCAGTGTATATTCCTTTGGATATTTATTATTAATTTAAGCACACATATTGTACATGTAAAAATATCTTGGCTCCATTGTTACGTTTCACGATTAAATCGCTGATTCTCTAAACGGCATCGAGATTCAGGATATTGGTACATATATGGTCATCTAATATATGTACGTTAAAGTTTTCCCGGACCTGCAGCTGACATACTGCCTCTGGCACTCAGACCACCACAGAACTTCTTAATGCTAGTTTATTTCTTCTCCCCCTCAAGGTACGACATACCGTACGATCATAATAGATTCATTGTGTATGGCCTTTTATTTATTGTCTGTATTATTATAAGTATCTGTACAAATTAAGCAACTTAACTTTAACAGATCAGCCTTCTTAAGGCAAAGCTTAGGCTTACATAGACTAGGGTAGGTTAGGAGAGGTTAAAGTAGGTTAGTAGGTACGTTGGTAAGTTAGGGCAGGCTAAGGCAGAAAGGTTTAGTTTAGTATTAGCTGTAATTAAAAAAAAGAGGCACTGTTTAAGATTATACTAGTAATACATATGTACATAGGTAATGTGAAAAGTTATAGGTCTGGACACAAAGATGGCGTTTCAGTCGTCAAAAAATTATGTTTCCTGTCTGTCATTACTTGGTATGACAAGTTTAAGCTTGTTGACCGCTGCACGGTCCTAACATCCTTTGTTTTGGATATTCCCCTAAGGAATATTATCCTTAGGTGACAAAAGTTTACGGGGACTCTGCTCGAAGAAGGAGTGGGAAGCATCTTGCCCAAAGAATTAGGGACGCGAAAGCTCTGCGCACGATGGGTGCCGCATTTGCTGAATGCTGATCAAAAGAAAGTCCGCAAACAATTTTCGTAGCAATCCTTGTTTCGATTTAATACGGACCCCACCGAATCTGTGCGGCGATTTGTCACCATGGAGTCCGCCACTACACGCCAGAAAGAAAGTGGATGGAAGAAGGTGGTACAACACTAAAGAAAGGCAAGTTTATCGCATCTGCCGGAAAGGTGGTAGTCGATGACGTTGGTGTTATCGGGATCCGAATTTGCTCATCGCGCGTCAGTGGCCGGCACACTACCCAGCTGAGCTTCATCATCTATCAACAACTCCTCAACATTGTGAATTTTTGTCAATATTATTCTGCATCCATTCATGCCAGTGGAAAAAGTTGGAGACACAGAACTGGAAGCATTACTGGATCAAGGATCATGTCAAATGCTACAAAAACTAGCAGATTCAACAACATTTACCTCAGGGTTTAAAAGCCTCGGAAATGGTACAAAAGAAAGAAAACTGGTGAGCGATATTTTTCCTTATGGGTTAACTGCCGTTCCCGTAGAATGGAAACGACTGGTTAGTTGCATTGTATTGTGACTGGCGATAATAAGGGAGTCTAATACTTCAAAAAATCATCATCATATCATCAATCATCGCTTCTCTCTACATCTATAAAAGAGAACACATTTTCCTATTTTTCCGCAAATAGGGATACGTGACGATACCTCCACACAGTATATATCAATCGATTTGTCATGACCGTATTACAATACATAGGATGGTTTTCCAAGGCCTTAAAATAATGTTTATATGATTTTTTACCTTACAAAAAAAAACAAACATTTATTTTACACACATACATATTACTACAAAATAGATTTGAATATGTCTTTATTCTTCGATTAGTACATTTCCTAGTGAAGAGATTGATGTAAGTTAAATAAGACGACAAATCCCACGGCAATCCAAACATCATCCTCAAGGTTGCTGACTGTGCGCCCGCATTCCAGCAGGTATCGATGAACGGGAGAAATACGAAACACCACTTCCACCAGCCAGAGCATAGTTCCCGATGGCTTGCTATTTGATCCCTCCTATCCACCTTCCGCACGATTAGTATTTAAGGTAGTATAAGAAAATATTGTTTCTTCTTCTTCTTCTTCTTTTCCTTTTTCCGGCGTTGTTATGGTCAGAAGTGTAGGACCATAACCTTCCCACTTAACTGCATTCCTACTGGTCCGCTTGTGGGGTCCGCCGGTTTGACCTCAGAAAGTAGCGGCAGGCTTCCCGGTTTGGGATTACTTCATCGCTGAGGCCAATCAAATGCTGGTGTTTTTGCATTTGTTTGCATCAATTGTTTTTCGGCCTGCCGTTTTTTTTTTTTTTTTTTTTGTGACACGGGCATGCTCCAGATTTTTTTGTTTGATCTTACTCTTACAACACCGGTAATCTCCAGTCGTGTCAGCCCACTGATTTGCATGTATACTTGTGGGCCAGTTTAATGGTGGTATATGTGTCCCTAGGCTCACCTTGGTGTTTTCAAAATTGCCTAGATGTGATTTTTGTTTACCTTTGTTTTAGTCGCCTTTTACGACAAGCGAGAGGTATCGCTGCAGGGATATTCTTAACCCGTCCCTGCACGGTACTATAAGAAAATATTGTAATCAATCTAAATCTTAAGTTTGAAGTGTAAGGGCAACCGCTGCTCGACAACAGACAAAATAAAAATAATTTTTTTTATGGCAATTTAATAAATAATAGTTTAATTTGTATCAATCATTATTTTATGTTTCTTATAACAGAGGCAATAAGAAAAAATGTAATTGTTTGAGATTTACATATTCCAGAGATATGCGTAAGTCATTGCAATCAACAGTCCACCAATGGAGTGCAGGCACATTCATGTTTATCAAACAAACTTTTTTTCCAAGTTATATAATATTGTATATCCATATGTACGTACTTTATGCACATACATACATACATATGTATGGATTTATTAAAGGACCCAGCAAAGCGGGTATATCCATCTAGTGCAATCATAAAAATCAAATCATAAGAAATCCTGTGGACGCCGCGGACATGCATCGACGAACAAGCCAATCTTCGTGAAATTTTAACCAAATATTTTATACAGTTATTGCTTCAGCGCATTGTCTTCTTTTATTCCTTAAATATCCGCCATTTTATATTGATACCTATAAAAATAATTATTTTATATAATTAAATAATTATTTGCGTAGTATACGGTAAAACCATTTTTGGTTTTTGTTTTTTAGATGAGCCGTAATTGAATAATCAACGCCGACAGTGACGTACCAACTTTTTGAGGAGCTCCACTCACCTGTCCACGTATGCAAAAATTGTAAAAAAGTATGAATGCAGGTATTTTTATATTTGTCAAACTTGTGTATATTGAGCTGAATAAACCGTATAAATTAATTAATTATTACTTATTTTACTTTAAAAAAAAAATTATTTACTTCTTTCCGAATGGGCAGCGTGGCCACTTACACTTGTGACTTAATTCTGAATACAACGAATTCTTGCACTATCTTAAATACTAAATTGTCGGCGAGATGTTGATGCGACGAAGAGAATCAGGTGACCTCCTAGCGGACTCGTAGCAGATGCGATAAGGTGTTCAGCGGATGGCGCGGCTCAGGTGTCGGCATAGTTGTCACGAATGTGCCGGGTGATTTCTTGGCTACTTGGAGTTGGGACGCACGGCTCGGGTGTCAGCGTATGCAACCTTGGACTGATGTTGGCGTCTAGGTGCATACTAGGCAAATTCCACCACGTAGCGATGTACCAATGTTTTTGCCGTGGACCGTGGGATGAAACTTATCTGTCGTTAACTCCTCCCCCTTTTAATTCGGACGTCCTCCGAATCGGCTGACCCTAGCCGATCTCGTGGCTACTTGGGGTTGTAAGTTCTTTAATGTTACGCTCCTCCGAGGATGATTCTTCTTTCGGCTTGGTGTAGGAATTTTTCTTTTTTCTAAGGATTTTGCAGCCGGCGAATGTCGCGCTCACTAGTATTACCAGCATTAGTGCTGATATGAAGATGTTTTTCATTTGGCTGCTAGTTTCAAAGGTCCGAAATGTACCTGGTGTTATTGGCCTCAATTTCCTTAATCATTTCCAGCGAAAGAATTTCCTCAAATTTGGAGTTGTTCTGGGGTGGGTGTAGTAAGGCCGGAAGTGGCTTGTGTTTCGTTACTTCGGCTGCGGTAAAAGTGTATCGCTGAGCTTTTATAGTTGCATTGTTGAATTTTATCACGAATGTGCCATTTAGCGGGATCTGCTTTCCATCTATATCGATCACGTCTTCATATTGGTTTAATATCAGTAGACCAGGAGATAGTTCCTCTACTGCTGGAATATGTTGATTGTTGATCTGAGTACATACTGGAGGACGGCTTGATAGTAGATTGTTAATGCACTTATCATTACTTAGGTCTCTAACATAAATTTGCTTACATATAGATAGTAAATTAAATGTCCGTTAGTCCATATGTACCTGCTTTACATTTTAGTATTTCTTTATACTCTAATTGATTAATAACTCTGCCCCTTTTTACTGGTTTGTCAACTAATTTATTACATGTTTCTTTCTTTATGGTTGGTAAACTTAATATATATAAAAGGTATGTATTATTTGATGCTATTTTTATCTCTGAAAATTCTATTGCTTCTATTATATTCGTGTAAGGTATGGTGTCCTTATTTAATATTTTCTCTAAGGTACTTATTTCTAGGGTTGACAACAATTACGTATTTATTATGCCGGCTTTTGCCAATTGCATTGCGTATTCGATATTGGCTATTTCTTCTCTTAGTAATCCTATTCTAAATTTTAAATTTAGTATGAAATCATTTTTTGTCTCTGTATTTTCCTTAATTTCTTTTAGTAGTTTGTTCGTAACATTACTTATTTCGCTTATTTTATTTGATACAATCTTATTAATAATTAATTGGTTATTGTTATTATTAAGAACATTATTCATTTTGGCCTTTAAAATTTCAAAGTCGTGTCTGTCGGGAGTTCCTTCTACCAAAAAATGCTTCTATTGGACGTTTAGTCGTATTAGAGTGGATGGAAAAGTTATATTCGTAGACGGCGCGTTCCAGAAGTTCTGTAAATGGTCGATCGGGGCCCTCTGATTTCAAACATCTCATGATCTCAATGAGTGTTGAGTGGAACCGCTCAATTTGTCCGTTGGAGGAACTGCAGTAAGGAGGTGTTGTGAAGATTTTTATCCTAAGTTCGTCCTCAATCATGAATCTTATGGAAGCAGAATTGAAGGACTTTTCATTGTCTATTACAATTAATTCGGGTAAGCCAAAAGAAAAAAGGATTTCTCGGAGAGGTTGACGCACGTCCTCTATAGCTTTGGATTTGAAAATTTTTACTTGTGCATATTTGGTTAATTTATCTATGGAAGTGAGGACCAAGTTATTCTCGGTAGAGAATATATCCAGGTGGACAATTTGCCCCGGATATTGAGGGATTGGTGTAGCTTGTATTTCCAGTTTGCTAGGGTGTCTATCATATTTAATTTCATTACACACCTTACAGCGTTTGACAATTTTCCTGATTTTGTTGGCCATTGCCGGGAAATAGAATTTTTCGAGGATTTGCATTTTATTTTCGCGCTCATTGCGATGAGCCCGTTTGTGTGTACTTATGATTATTTCTTCTTGCTCCGATTCGTTGACTCTGTCCTGAACTACTAGTTGGGTAAATCTTATTTTGAAATTACTGAAGGTTGAACTGTACATTTCCTGAATTATACCCATTACATGTTCCTCTGCTTATATACAGTTTATGACTGATGGATTGAGGAATTTCTTAAGAATTTCTCTGAGATTCTCCTGATTGAAGCATGGTTCGGTTATAAAGTGACTATGGTAAGTGGGGAAAATAATGTGGAAGCTGTGGCTAGAAGTATCACCTGTTTGCAGGAATATTTGATTCTTGAACGCATTTATGGGAACTTCGATGCTTTGTATAAGGTTTTGTCCTGAACTCTCGTCACTATGCTGAGTCGTCGTGGATAGCGCATTAACCTGTGAAAACTGTGGAGCTCTGGATAGGGCGTCAGCCACTAAATTAGTTCTTCCAGGTTTGTATTTTAACTCATGGTTATACTCCTCGAGTATAGCCTTCCATCTTTTAATTTTATTATTATTGTTCTTGTTGCTTAAGGCAAACGTTAAGGGTTGATGGTCGGTGAAAATTCGAACTCTTGCGGAACCGTAAAGGTAATTTCGGAGTGAACCTAGAGCCCATACTATGGCTAACATTTCCTTTTCGTTAGCCGCATAGCTCTCCTCTGTTTTGCTGAGAGTTCTGCTTATAAAGGTTATGGTTCTGTTTTCCTGTTCGAGTACTGCGCCAAGAGCAAAATTTGACACATCCGTGGTGAGATCAAATGGCCTATTGTAATCGGGGTATGCCAAGACTAAATCCCTAGAAACGAGTGAATTTTTGATTTTATTAAAATATTCTACTGTAGCTTCATCTAGCTTTATGGGCATTTTGGAAGATTGGGTTTTTGACACTCGGCCTTCCTCTCCTCTAAGGAGAGATGTGAGGGGTTTAGCGAGCCTCGCATAGCCCTTGACGAAACGACGGTCATAGCCTGATAGGCCCAGGAAGGATCTTAATTCCTTAAGAGTTTTTGGGATAGCGAAGTTTACAATGGATTCGACTTTGGCTGGATTGGTCTTTATGCCTTCGTGAGAAATTATGTAACCGAGGTATTCTACTTCTGGTTTAAAGAAATCGCATTTCTCCAGTTGGACTTTCATGTTTGCATTATTTAAGATGTTAAAAATCTGCTCTATGTGTTTAGCGTGTTGGACTTCATCTTCGCTAAAGACGATGATGTCGTCGATATACACATAACATGATTTTCCGATGCACTCGCGTAAGATGTCATCGAAGGCTCTCTGGAAAATCGTGGGACCGTTTTTTAGTCCAAACGGCAACCGTGTGAATTCGTATTTGCCGTGGTTGATAGAAAACGCCGTCTTCTCGATATCAGATTCCTTTAAAGGAATTTGATGGAAGCCGCTTTTCAGATCTATCACCGTGAAAAACATGTTCTTCCCCAGTTGAGCTATTACATCGCTGATGTCAGGTATTGGATATCGATCAGCAATGGTTACAGTATTAAGCTTTCTGTAGTCTATAACCATTCCGTATTGCTTGGCTCCAGATGAATCCGGTTTCTTGGGCACTATCCAGACAGGCGAGTTGTAAGGGGACCGTGAAGGTCTAATAATACCATCATCGAGTAGCTTCTGGACTTGTTTTTCGACCTCTGTTTTGAGAGACATAGGGAAAGGATAATATCGAGTATATATAGGCTCATTAGTGGAAGTTCTTATTTCCACAACGACCTTGGTGGTGTACGTAAGCCTGTCTTCGGGCTCGGAAAAGAGTTGTGAATATTTATTAACGATTGAGTTCAGGCAGAGTTTTTGTTGGGTAGTCAAGTGTTCGGTTTTAATGGCAATTGAATTTACGGATTGTGATTCTTGCTGTTTGATTTTTATCTTTACTTTGTTTAGAATCGTCATGTAATTGTCCTTGGTGTGGATGACCGCTGGCAGCTCCTTCAAAGGTAGAAGGAAAAATTTAATTTCAATATTATTTAGGCCAAAAAGATTAATCAAGCTGTGGTGACTAATTTTTACGTCAATGGTTTTGGCATAAAAGACTTGTTCGTTCGGAAATGAGCTTCTAGCTAGTTCTGGTTTTATGTAATTCTTGCTCGAACCCGTGTCTATGAGGAATTGTAGGATATCGCCATCCGTCGTCCTACATTCGAAGTAGGGTAACGACGAATCCATTAACCTAAAAAATGTATGTCGCTGTAGTCTAGTGATTGGTCTGCTTGGTGTGGTTGTTCGACATATTATGGTGGGTAACTGGCTGAGTGCTGTTCGTTGTAGTTTGTTGTGAGCGCTTCGAAGGCTTGTGTAACATTTTCCAGCTCAGACGCCCTAATGGGAGATGGGTTTGCAAATGGTTTGTTGTATTGGGGAAAGCTTGGGCGAAAGTTTGGATTCGTGGAAATTTGTGGATTATAGTTATATGATGGTCGATGGTTTAGTTGGAATGGTTGTGCCCGACAAGCATAAGAAGGATAAATAAGATGTGGTGCCCCTGGGTGGAAATTCACATGTCTAGGTTGGTTAGGACGTTGAGGAAGTGGGTGTTGGGGACGAGAAGGATGTGGAGTGAAATTCTTTTTGATGGTTGAGTGATTAGCTTGGACAAAGTGCGATCTGAAATTCTGATTCTCGTACTTTAGGCAAAGATGCAAGCGCTTGTGGCAAGTCTGGGGGTTCCTTCATACCCAGTAGGTCGGATAAGTTGCCTCGTAGGCCCCTTATGAAGGTGTCTAAAGCCTTGTCCCTATAAGTTTGTGTTAGCAAACGCATTGATTCGGGACCGATCTCCATGCAAGATATTTTATTTATAATCAGGGTTAACTGTGAGCTTACGGCTTGGTAGAACTCTTGTATGCTTTTGTTTCCCTGTATCAAATGCGATAATTGGTATTATAGCGTAGTCACATCACGGTTATCTGCGTAATGCATTGTAAGACAATTAACAATGTTTCCCCAATCCAGAGGTGTGTTGTATGCCTTTAGTGCGGCATCTGCCTGCCCAGTAATTTTAATACGGATTACGTTAAGTATCCCGTAATATTTTGGGGTACCCTTGGTATGCTCGTAAATTCTTAGCACACGCTCGACGCTCTTCTTCCAGTAAGAGAATTCGCTGGCATCACCGGAGAAATTCCGAAGGCAGCGCACAACATCAGGCACCTTTTCTAAGTCTTCCAGGCGATACTGGATACTCTGATCGACTCCCGAGAAACGATGGGCGTTCGGGTTCAGGACGCTCTCAACGAGTTGCTTGCCCTGCTGTTCGAGGACACGACACACTATGGAGGTTATTAGAGTATCGAGCTCTGGTGTGGTTCGTACCTCTGGTTGTTCTGTGTGGGATGTGCTCGATCTATAAGAGCAATTTGGGTCGAGAGAAGTAGGTGGTTGGGAGGTTGGTATATATGTATGTAACAGGGTTAGGTGTTGGGTTGCTGGGAATGGGGTTTGGATGGGCGGCTGGCATACCGACAGGGCCAAGCTCTGCAGCTTGATTTCTTGTAACAGACATTTCACGACTTAATTGTGAAAACCAATAAAGACAACGCCTTGAACAATTTGCTTCCAAAAAAAAAATTTGTCCTTCCTATAAACCTTTGTTCAACGGAAGGAGAAGATTCTTTTTGATATGGTTAGTAATTATGTAACTTTGTACACTTTTATTCTTTACTAATTTTTCTTTTTCGTTTTATTTTTATTTTAATACCTTTTTAATTTCTAACTTCACACTTCTTTTAATTTTTTCCCCTTTTTTTCTATTTTCACTTTTTAACTATAATGATTCCACTAATTTTCTTTTTCTTTTACTTTTTCGACTCTACTTAATTTCAATTTCAGCATTTAACATTTTTTATTTCTTTAAACTTATTTTCTAAACTAATATTCTCGTTCACTATTTCCTATATTCTTTATAATTTCTTTTTTTTAATTTCTCATCGCTTAACACTAACTTACACTATCACTATCAGGATTCCTAGATTCCTCATTTCCGAGCTGTACGGCCGGGACGATCGGGCGGTGCGGCTAGCTCATAAGCTTCCGGTTTGTCCTACTTTCGTAGGGCTACTGCGGGGCCCTTTACAGCGTTATACCACTGCATTTCTTTCACCGACACGCGATCACGGGGGACCACAGGAGTTTTCTAACGTATGTATTGTTCGCGTATTTTAGCCTCGCGGGATTAGGGCTCTTTGAACGCTTTTCGTTCCCGGCTTACATGGATTACTTTTCGAACCTTTTACAACGCGTATTTGTCCCGTGGTCCCTGCTCGGGCGCCAATTAATTAATTATTACTTATTTTACTTTAAAAAACAATTTATTTATTTGTTTCCGAACGGGCAGCGTGGCCTCTTACACTTGTGACTTAATCCTGAATACAATGAATTCTTACACTACCTTAAATACTAAATTGACGGCGAGATGTTGATGCGACGAAGAGAATCGGGTGACCTCCTAGCGGACTCGTAGCGGATGCGATAAGGTGTTCAGCGGATGGCACGGCTCAGGAGTCGGCATAGTTGTCACGAATGTGCCGGGTGATTTCTTGGCTACTTGGAGTTGGGATGCACGGCTCGGGTTTCAGCGTGTGCAACCTTGGACTGATGTTGGCGTCTAGGTGCATACTAGGCAAATTCCACCACGTAGCGATGTACCAATGTTTTTGCCGTGGACCGTGGGATGAAACTTATCTGTCGTTAACTTGTATAAATATCTATAAAAAATAGCCACAATATCACCAAAGACACAATAAAGTGATTTTGCATCATGACGTCGTTCCGCCACTTGTTTCTTAGGCCGTAAAAACCTATCTTGAAACCCCTTACTTCAGACATTGCTTCCTACGACTTCTCCTGGAATTATATGGTGCCAAAAATATGGAAAAATGTTGTAGGCAGTGTTATTTTCTGACATACCTACTGCTCCACATCTGGAAAAAAATATACAGCAGATTCCTATTGTAAACACGATATCATTTTTCTTATACTCGTACAGTGCCGTTCGAAAAAATTTGGTCAAACATTTTATAACCCTTTTCGGGCGCAGTTTCATGAATATATGAGAGCTACGGGGATTTTTTGCAGTAGGTAGCAAAATGTCCTTCAAATAAGGCATAAAAGTCGATGTGATATTAGCCTCCGAAACGAACCAAAATAATATAGTGAAAATAATTTAGTGAAAAAAAAAAATGGGAATAATCAGTTCGGAGTGCAAAGCTAATATTTTGTGTCTGTCACGTCTCAATTTGACAACATGTGAAATTTCTAGAAGATTAAATGATGCTCAACAAACGTGGCATGCAATTTAAAAAAATATCGGGACCACCAGCAGACAGAAAGGCTCAGGGAGGCTAAAGAAACGACCCTAGCAGAAGATCGTTTTATGGTACTGTATAGCCGTCGGCATCGGTTCAAGAAGGATCTTAACCCTTAAATGCATGATTTTTTATTTTTTTGATTTCACTCTATTTCACAATTGTTGGCTATAGATCAACGAAATCAAAGAAACTACTGACAACGGGTCCATCATCCATTTTTTTTACTTTGATTTGGTTAAGGAAATATTGTTCTATCGTATAATAAATACGGATTGTTGTTAATCAAAACAAAAACACTTTTAGAGCTAATAAAAAGTATTGTATGATTTTTGATACAAGATGCATTTAAGGGTTAAAAGCTACAAGAAAAATTATTTTGTCAAACTCAGTGAGGAAAAGGCTCGTAAAAGCTGGCCTTAGAGCATTCAACCCAGTACTGAAGCCGGATTTTCCAAAAAGAGTTTGAGAAAAACGATTGCTCTGGGCTCAATAGCATCTTAATTGGACTCAGGACTTGTGGAATAATGATATCTTTTCCCACGAATCAAAGTTTAAGCTGCATGTTGGAAGATGGGAGTATTCATGCGCGAAGAGAACCAAAGGAAGGACTGAGTGGTGAATGCATCTTACGGATGCCCCCAAAAACTGAAGGTGTGATGGTCTTTGGATACTTCTCTGGAGATGAAAAAGGTAGAATGGTCTTTCTAGAATCGAAAGTCACTGCAGAAGTTTACCTAAGAGTTCTGGAAAATATGTTAGAGCCCTCTGCGTTTAAGCTTTTTGGTGACACTTGCAGATTCATTTTTCAACAGGACAATGCTTCTTGCCATGCGGACAAAATTGAAAGTGTGAACTTGTTTTTTTTTTTAATAAAAGACTAATAGCTTTTAAATAAGCTAGAAATTTTATGACTAAAAGTAATATTTGCATTTTTTTTTTATTTCTTAGGTTAAAATGTACTTCGATGAAAATAATGTCTATGTATTAAGTTGGCCTCCCTACAGTCCAGATTTCAATCCATTTCAACTTGAACAATGAAACTTAAAGTTGCGAAGAATCGAATTAAAAACCTAAAAAATTTACTGCTACCACATGGAAAAATCTATCTTAGTCAATGCCTTGCCGATGTGCAGCTGTAATAAAAGCAAGGGAAGGTCTAACAAAGTACTAATTAGATAGAGAATGTTTCTGAGAAGCAATAAAAAAACAAAAACACTGCACCAAATATAAATGAGGCAGGTACCTACCTAAAAAACCCATTTTTCGCTCTAACAAATTTTGGCTCCGGTGACCGAGTGTGGAAATTTTTTAACACTCTAAATCTATCATGAAACGATTGAAACCACATAAGAAAACAAATGCTCATTATACGTACTTATTGCAACAAATTTGAACAATTTCGAAAAAAAAAAGTTTAACCAAAACTTATCGAACGGTACTGTCTGTTATTCATACAGTGGAGGTTTGGACAAATTAATTTGGTCATTAATCATTCTGAGTCAAAGTTTAGTTAGACTAGTGCATTTTTGTTGACCTCTCTTAAATACCGGATATCAGAAACAATTGGTTGCTGTAGTTCAGTTGCTGTAGTAAGTAGCTTTTTCCACTTACGTTTTGTTAAATTTAATCTAACACATTAACAACATTCGGAAAAAAAAGCTTATCAAAGACTAATTTTGTACTTACCTCAATATGTCATCTATGTATGTATATATTTTTGTTTTTGATTTTTTAACCATTTGACATTATCTTTGTTTTTCTTTTTTTTTTTGATTTTCCGACCATTTGACAATTCGTTAGCGATGGTAATATCGGAGTGTATTACAACTGTGATGCAATATAACTACGATTTAATAGGGCATATAAGAGTTCATCACTGCTTCAATTATTCAACCATTATCAAAGTCACTTTATTCAAGCTCATCCTTTTACACTTTAGACTATATTCATATAATAACTGAAAGAAATGAACTACTCTCAGGATTATATCCAGAACCCAACTTCGTTTTACCTTATTTTTTCTTTGTCTTATTGCTCATCATCAGCCTTTCATTGTTCGTTCATTCATATGCCAATTGTTTTATTCATTCATCCAGACCTGAACAGCCCTACCATCATCGTATCTTCTTGCAAGGATTTAATATTTCTAATGTAACATAATCGCCCCTCCAGGAATCACTTAAGCGACGTTACATAAAAATTAAGACAAAAAGATAAGAAATTTCATTCCTCCCCAAGATAGTATATTCTCTTCAATAGCACTAGACAGTTTGCGCACTAATGACAATTAGAACGATAGAGAATGAGCTGAAAAGCGTCTGTTATAGGGAAGAGAAAAAAAACAAGAAAGGAACAGTAGAGGACTGGTGCTAGACTCAAAGATATGAGCAACAAAATGGGTGTAATTCTTTCAATACGAGTACCTTTATTCATAAGTATCTGGATTCATTAAGGTTTGATTTTTATCTACGTATAAATTGGATCACTTATCCTTTTTCCTTACTACTCGGTAAAGTGAAATAATTATTAGCATTTAGACCGCGTCGTGCATGATGAATGAAAAACTGGGTTAGAGGAAGAAGTCCACTCCCTATACGTGGCTAGTAAAGCCGCTTTCGGTCGGTGATTATTTTTGCGGGTTTTGAAGTACTTATGGCATTCGATCTGAGAAATTTCCAAATTTTCTTTGACCTACATACATCAGTTCAATGTTTAACGATATAATCCCTTCCACTACGACAGCTCTCGAGTAATTTGTATTCGCCCAGTCCGTGTAAGGTTCATTACGTGAGCTACAATACGAGTAGTGTTCCAATTTGCAAATTTGAGAAACTAAACAATGTGTGTTACTTTTTTTCCAAAAGAAAGCAAAAGTATTTTCTTTTTCTTTGTGACAAATGTCCTCTCCCTCAATGGAGGTACTCATCCCTAGTTGAGAATATTCAATAGGATGACGATGAGTACATGAGATTTCGGCAAGAGCTGTTGAGTACGGCTTTAAAATGTGAAATGTTGAAATGGTAATAAACATAATTCAAATCACAGATGGCAATTTGCTTCCACCAATCCACCCATTGTTGTTATAATATTTTTTAAGAGCAACAACAAAATTCGGTAATAATAATTAAGCCGTCTTTTACTCGCCTCACTACCTTACAATGGTTTCAGCTAACAAGGTAGTTGGTCCGTCATGGTGCACTCAAGTGAGCGCTAAGGTGTTTCCTTTTATTTTGATTTTTTTCCGACATTATTTGATTTTCATAAGTCAAGCATGAAATTTACACCTAATTGTCCCTTAAGGATATTAGTAAAACTGCTGGTTAGCTAGGACAACACGGCGCATAACTTCCCCTCTATGAATATAATGTGGGAAAATCCTTACAAGCCAAACTAAAAGAAACGTGTCCATTATCGCACATAATCATACATGCATACATATGTATGTATGTGCGCACAGTTAATACCTGAATATATGAATGAAATAATTGGAAAAACAACTCAAAAGGTTGTCGATTGCCTATTCAAAGGATTCGCCGATTCGGCAATGAATTCAAATATTTTCCACTTGAATTGACAACATACACATTTGTATCCTAGAGAAGCTCAAAGCAGTCGCGTAGGCTTATATGTATGTATATAAAAAGCATAAAAAATAAAATTAAACAGGGAAAGGAGAACTACCAAGAACAAATCGCTGTGATTTTCTGCAGTTCCTAACAGGACGTTTAAATTCTCTGCATGTAGGTGTGTGTGTGCGCTTATTTTTATTTTTTTTACTGAACATTTAATTGAGGGTGAACATCATAATTTTGCACGAGTTCGTGTAATCTACGCTTTCGTGCGCATCCAAAAGTACAAATTAGATTTTTTCTTGTTAATCCTTTATTATTGTATTCGAGTATTCTCCGAGGGTATGCCAATATTTATGATATTTTGCGCATATATCAGAGTAACACAGGAATTAAATTGAATTTGATCAAATCAGGGTTGATGAAATCAGTGCTTTGGGCTTAGCAGCTTGAATAGATGTGCGTGGTTCACTTATAATTAAGGGTGCACCTATTGGTAACATGTCAACTTTCGTTTTGGTACTACGAGTATTACTAGTGATCGAATTGAATGGTTACTCTCTAGTATATCAATTCGCAGTTTTGAGTTTTTGATTCCATTTGACGTTTACAAAAGGAATTAAGCCAGCATTTTAGAATTTTTAGTTTCAAAAAGTCTTATTACACCAATGATAAACGGATTCAAATCCTGCTGATGATTTGATGATTAATCTTATCAAACCTTTTCTATAGTCGAGGGTGATAATATCAACTTATTTTAATTTCTCTGTCGCAAGAAGATTTTTGGAGAAAAATTCAGTGGGGTTGGTGGTAGCCGATTTACCCTGCAAAAACCCTTGTTGTTGACGAGAAAATATAGATCTGTAGTGAAAGTATAGGGAAGCGTAGATACTCTCAAAGAACCTAAGAATGTGATGTTTGAAAGCTAATAGACACGCCAACGTTATCTACGGAAAACGCATTAAATATCGTGTGTTAAAGCCATTGTAACTCTAGTATATTGCGCGATAACTTGTATTTGGCTCAAAACATTGTAAATCAATTGTAAATTGGAGTTTCACCATAACTAAAAACTTAATTTCAAAGTTGCTTTTGCCGTTTTCGCTTAAATATGTTAATGTATTGTAGTATATATGTATATATGTATGTAGTCTCAGTTAACACCAGGTCCAACCTCGTTCGAACACAACAATATCATTTCGTATCACCTAAACCACAGAAACTTGCTGATGGTATATCATTGGAACATCTACACCAGGAATTGAAAAAGCATGAAGACACAATAATTGCGACCATCAAACGTAAAATGGAGAAGATGCAAAGCGATCTACTGAAAAAGGTTAAACGCATTGAAAAACAACTGAATGAGAAAGTTGTACTCATTAATTCAGCGATCCCCAACTTAATACTATACAACAAGTTACATCTTGGTAGCCCTGTCCGATCATCAGCTACATACACATTCGCTCTGCAACATACCCATTCGCATCCATTGTATCTATCTTTTCCCATTTTTTCGCCTTTACATCTAATTGTTTACGCCTTTCAGTAGCATATTTTCATTATTTTGTCTTGTCATCGCTCTTGTTTACGCTTTTTGTAACCAATAGCGTCTTTTTATGATATCGTATTGCCCTATTTGTTTACTCCAAAATGTTTTCTCATCTGTGCTTATCTTTGAAAACGATGAACGATGTTGGCATTCGTTCGGGCAACCAAAACAAAAAAGAAATACTTAAATGAGTTTAACTGCTCGTATATTAAGACAAATTTTTTTGTAAATACAATTTTTCAAATGAGGATTGAGAGTGAAAATTATTTTTTTTAACCTTAACTGGCACAGTGGTTCTAAAAATTAAATACTGAACAGCACCATTATTCGATACTTCTTTAAAAGAAGAGAAAGCCTAGAAAAATTGAACTTTTAGTATTATACTTTTTATTATAAAATTATTTTTCTATTGCGGCAGGGATGGGTTAAGAATATCCCTGCAGCGATACCTCTCGCTTGTCGTAAAAGGCGACTAAAACAAAAGTAAACAAAAATCACATCTAGGCAATTTAGAAAACACCAAGGTGAGCCTAGGGACACATATACCACCATTAAACTGCCCCACAAGTATACATGCAAATCAGTGGGTTGACACGACTGGAGATCACCGGTGTTGTAAGAGTAAGATCAAACAAAAAAAATCTGGAGCATGCCCGTGTCACAAAAAAAAAGGCAGGCCGAAAAACAATTGGTGCAAACAAATGCAAAAACACCAGCATTTGATTGGCCTCAGCGATGAAGTAATCCCAAACCGGGAAGCCTGCAGCTACTTTCTGAGGTCAAACCGGCGGACCAGTAGGAATGCAGTTAAGTGCGAAGGTTATGGTCCTACACTTCTGACCATAACAACGCCGGAAAAAAGAAGAGAAGAAGATTATAAAATTATTTTTCTGCCCGACTGTGGAGATTCACTAAAGGAGCCCTCGTAGCTAGTATTAGCAACTACTGAAAATATTTCCATAAATTGTACATTTCTTCATCTATGTAGGCACCACTCGTAACGTACATCAAAGTTATAAATAAATCATTGAAATTGTGGAGTTATGAGGTCGAAATATTCTTTAAAAGCACATACATAGGTATTTGCTCACGAATTAGCAGAAATGTATCAAAATATATAATAATTAATCAAAAAATGATTTATATTATGTATGTATATTAAAATAGTTCCAGCCGTTTTGTGAGAGCCTCCTTATGGGTCTTCACGGTTTTTTGCTCCTATTCCTATTCTATTAAAAAAACCATATCCTGTTAAAATCGCCTTATGATTACTAAAACAAACATTTTTTTTCTTTAAGGGTAGTTAACTGATATGAACATGGCTGGATCTAAGAAAAAATGTCGACAGTACAGGGTTGATTATTTGAAATTTGGTTTTCTCCCATCAAAGGCAGACAAAGGATTGCCCATATGCCTTTTATGTAACAAAATTTTGAGTAATGACTCTATGAAACCATCGAAGCTCGAAGATCATCTAAGAAGATGTCATTCTGATAAAATGGGCAAAGATTTAAAATATTTTCAAACATTGAAGGAAAAATATTAACAGAACCCTTCAACGTCTCAAAGTAATGATGATGGCTTGCGGGCATCTTACAATATCTCATTGTTTATAGCGAAATCTGGAAAACCGCACACCATCGGAGAACAGTTAATTTTACCCGCCGTTGAAGAGTTTATAAACTGTTCTGCACAAACCTCCATTTGACGAACTCAAAAGAATTCCTTTGAGTAACAACACTGTACAACGACGCATTGATGAAATATGCTGAAAACTTCTTGTGTAATTATCTGCAAACAACTCATTTTTCTATTCAACTGGAAGAGTCAATTTTACCTGGTAATGAGGCATTAATATTGGCATATATGTTCGATTTGTTATGAACGAAGAAATCCATGAAGAGATGCTATTCGCGAAGACCTTAGAGGCGGATATTAAGGGCGAATCAATATTTAGTGTTTTAAGGAAAAATCGATTCCATTTACAAACATCATTTCGGTGGCAGCAGATGGAGCTCCTGCCATGATCGGGCGATATCGTGGGTTTGTAAGCCATCTCAAACGAATTATACCAGAAGTAACTGCAATTCACTATGTCATTCATCGACAACAGCTAGTAGCGAAAAATTTTAGTGATAGATTGCACCAATCGCTTCAATAAAATAAGAAGCAATGCGTTGAATATCCGATTGTTTGCACAATTGTGCCGCGAAAATGATGAAGATAACTCTTACATACTGAAGTACGCTAGTTGTCGAAAGGTACATGCTAACATTCCCATATTTGTTTCGCCGAAATACAGGATAAATTGGAAAATATATGTCATATATCAGGATTAAAAAAGAAAAAAACAGGATTATAGCAGGATATGTATATTACATTTTTTTTTCATATCTTATTTTTAGTTTTATAATTAATTTTTTAATCTTGAACCACTTCCGAATATTTTAAACTTGATGTTTACAAATTAAATTCACTTGAAATGGAGACAGTTTATATCAAACACGGTCCACTTATTAATGAATAACCTTTAGTGCATTCGGATATTTCTCCATTAAAAGAGCAGAACTAAAATCTTACCAACGGTATTTAAATAACACAGACAAGACACACACAACGGCAAGCGGCGGACCCCACAAGCGGACCAGTAGGAATGCAGTTAAGTGGGAAGGTTATGGTCCTACACTTCTGACCATAACGACGCCGGGATAAAAAGGAAAAGAAGAAGAAGACAAGACACACACAACGAAACATGTAACTGTTCAGGCTAATTAATACGCAAAAGTAAATATGTATGGAAAGCACAGTCGCTCACGGAGACAAAACTAAATTATAATTAGAACACTGTAAACAAATATGTTCGAGGTGTAAAACAATTAAAGCTTTTGAATCTTGGTAAGAAAAATGTTTGGTTTGGAGTTTTAAGGTGTAATGGTAAAGTTAAGGAGATGAAGATAAAATAATTTTAAACTCTGTGAATCTTGAATAGCGAGTTGTGAGTTGAAATTATGCCTGCATTGGATTACAGGGTTTTCATAGGAAAATACAGGAGTGATATATTGGCATGAGAAAACAGGATAATCCTGCAAAATACAGGATAGATGGGAGCGTTATGCATGTCTAATAAGATTTTACTCAATTTTGAATCAGTCTTAGAGTCTCTGGAAAGTAAAGATCCAGATTTAAAAAAAATCTGATCAAATTGAAAGCAGAAATCTCGTGTTTGATAGATTTGTTCAAAAAATTCAATGACATTAACTTGGAGTTACAAGCGGACAGCCTAAATTAAATAAAAACATAGGGTGTAATTTCGGCTTTTCTTGGAAAATTGAAATTTAGGAAACAGAATATTAGTCGGCGCGAATTCTCCCAGTTTCCAAACTTATCGCAGGCAGAACGTCTTGATGTGGATATTCAGACATACGTTCAGCATTTAAATGCCCTGTCTGATGATTTCAAAAACAAATTTGAAGATATTCTCATGTTGCCAATACCAACATGGATCATAAATCCATTTGATGAAACGGAAGTGTCGAATGTGGTATTACAAGAGGAGCTACTCGAGCTTAGCACCAATGAAGAGCTGAAGTTGAAATTTAAAAAAGGCTGTCAAACATTTTGGCTGCAGTCAAAAATACCCGAGAAATATCCTCTGCTGTGGGAAATTGCGAGGACACTTTTGATAGCGTTTTAGCCCCGTTACAAACTTATTAACAAATAAAGGGAGCGGAATGAACATCAAGGAACGGGGAGATTAGCGGATATTCCTTACAAATCTGAAGCCAAATATTGATAATTTGCTGTCACTCCATCAAGTAGATCCCACACATTAAAATTACAATTTTTTTTTTTAATTTTCGATTTTTATTGAAGTTACGATGCGTTATTAATGTTTAATTTTAACTCTATGAAGTCTGTAATCGTATTATTATAATAAATAGAACATACGGAAATATACTAATTTTCTTCTTATTTTTACAACTCCGAATTGGTTGGAACTCAACCGCGACGCAAATTTCCATCGTTAGATTTAATCTTTATATTTTTTGACGAGTTTTGGGAATATGGTAAAAATGTAGCAGCAGGGGGTTCACCGAAATTAGGTTAATTTTGAAAGTGGTCTATGAGAAAAAAACGTTTGGGAACTTCTGATCTGGATTTATGTACTATACCATACGGATCGATAACCAGAGCTAACACCAATTTGCTAAAAGAACCGAGTTGACTTTACCAATATGAGTAAGGGGTAAGTCCAAATTTATACCGCCTGCAAAAAAAAAGAAATTCTAGGAATTGGTTAAAGCCAGTTGCATATTTGATTTTAAAAGCTGGTGTAGAGCTTCAGTGAATTTATAAAAAATAAAAAAAAGGTTGTTCGAAAAATAAAGTGCCTGATTATAGATTTAAATATATTACTACCCAGACTGAAAGAAACGTGTTTTCTGATCCACGTGGAATTTCCATTTCAAATTCGGAAGTAAATCTAGAAAATAGCTATTTATAGTACTGCAAATACTTATACATATATAAATAATATAATACTGCAAAAACGCGCAATCCGGAACAAGATCGTAGAACTAGCAAACGACATACTTGCTATGTATGGTAGGCATACAATTTGGAACGAAATAAGGATTATTCTCTGCATTATTCAGATAAACGCAATGAGACCTGTGTGAACTGTGGAGGCGAATAGACGTCTTTTACTAGGTCCAGCTTCAGACTGTTTCTGAATTATAATCTAATTATAAAACATTTTTATTCTATTTTATATATTTTTTTCTAATTATAATCCAATTATAAAATATTTTAAGTGCAATTTCTTGGGAATCGATCACTGCATTTCTGAATTTTGTGCGTTATAGATCCCTTTATTTGCTAAGTATTTGCAAACTAACGCATTTCATTTATTCGTGCAAGGAACACACACAATGTCGCGAGACCTACGTAGTGGAAGTGGATCCAATAGGTGCCCTCTTTCTGCGCATGCACTACAGAGTTCCTCCTCTTTACCATCAACTAACAGCAGAATTGATACTATCACTAAAAGCTTCTGGGGGAACAGGTGCGGAAGCAGTTGTCTACTCTTCATACAAGTTTGATGGATCAAATAGATAAACTTCGGAGCCCTTTGGTTTCTGCGTTGGATAGAATCGAAAATATTTTTAAAATAAAAATCGAGTTAATTGATGACACTCTCTCTCCCCTCGCGAGTGTATAAATAAAATCGAGACAAGCACAAGTGAAGACTTGCAATTATGTACATACTACAAAGGTTATCACACTTCGAATGCAATTATTGTCATGCAAAGAAAATAAATTTCCAATGATTTTATCCTTTTTGGACTGCCGGAAGAAGCCCATGAAAACCTTACGCAAATGTTCAATAATCTTTGCAATTCGATTAACTGCACGCCATCTCTAATAAAAAAACATTTTTCGTACAAAAAAATATAAAGACGACAAACCAACTGTACCAACGCTGATTGTTTTCAAATGTAACAGCACTCAAGAGAGGAACTTAATCTTAAAAGGAGTAGCAATCCACCGTAAGCAGAGAGTTATATTTTCATGATTTAGGCGTTAATGTAGACGGAGAGCCTTCTCAACCAACACAGCTGCTTCTTAAATTAAAGTTTAACGAAGCACTCTTGTCTTCTTTTAAAAAGTGTACTAGCTATGAAGAGGAAAAAACAGCTGTTTTCCGCATATTCGGTCTAGTTTACATCAAAAAATCTGCAACTGGGAGGCCCATTCGTATTGATAGCACTAATGATAAGTTATTTTTTTATTTTTAATATTTTTTTTTAATTTCATTAAAACATTAGTATGTAATATCTAAAGTATTTGCAATATACCTAATTTCAGCCTATATCCGAACGATAGAATAATAGATACTATTAGAGGAGGGGTAGCTATTTACTGCAAAGTCAGTCTTGAATGTAAACTCGTATCAAAATTCATAGGCCTGTATGTGGAGTATATGTACCAAATGCATAATTTCTTGCGTATACAATCAACATCAAACCTGTTCCCCTGAACTTTGCCTCAGAGCTTTCTGAATTTCCCGCCTTATATGATCATATTATTGTCTGCGGAGATTTTAATATCGATTTCAAATTAAAAATACGCTCTTTACAATTGAAGAAGATGGTTTCGTCGCTGGGTCTTTGCATTGTCAAAATTTCTTTTTTTTTACCAGCTTTCCTTTATTTCGGATCATGACTTACTCTTCTGTACATATGACATTCAATTCAAACGCCCCACCAACCCCTTATTTTTCGAATACAAACACTTGAAATGGGTGGCTAGCTCTGCCAGTATTTTTTTATGCTCTACCTTGGTATAATTGTTGCGTTTAACAATTTGTTTATTTTCTATACGATAAAGGTGTTCCGACAAAAACTGTCGGTTTTCGAAACATAAGTTATCCTTGGCACACTTCTGAAGTCATGAACCAAATGGAAGCGACAACCCTGTGAATTAAATTAAATTGCTCTTAAAGTTTCATGTAATATAGCGATTTCAAATATTCACAAAAAGAACCTATTTTGCTTTAAAGATCAATGCATCAATGCGTTCTAAGAAGTTATGGGAACACTTGGGCAGGATTGGGATTACTGAAAGTAATAACAGTATAAAATGAGCCTAATGAAATGAATGACCACATCTTGGGCAATTTAGTTGCTGACAATCACTATGATATTATGTACATATTCAGATTAACCATTAGCTCCTAGGTGTACCAATTTTGTACTTGTAATGGAAAGTGATGTCAGTGAGTGTGTTGCAACCATTAAATCGAATTCTGCAGTTCAAGATAGAATCACAATACGATTTATTAAACTCATTTTGTCCTTGATTATCCCAAATCTAACACATATCATTAATCACTGTATCGCGACGTCAACATTTCCATAACCAATTCCAAACTCAGTAACTGATTATAGGCCAATTAGCATTTTCTATGTGTTTCAAAAGTGTTCGAAAAAATCCTAGTTAAGCAGGTTCAAAACCATCATTCTAGGGCCTATCTTATTTTGCACTTCTATAAATGATTTTCCACTCGTATGCCCGTATGCGTCTATACGTCTTTACACATGCGGATGACATCCAGCTTTACGCCCCTTCAATAAAATTGACGAGCTCGTTAACTTGCCAAATACTGACTTGACGAGCATAAACCGATGGGCTGCACTGAATAGTTTGCTAATTAACCCAATAAAATCCAAAATTTGACCTTCTATTGCAAACAAACATTTTCAGCTTGATACTAAATTTCACCTATTATTTGCTTGGGAGTAAGTTGGAGTTAGTTGAATCTGCTACTAGCTTAGGGTTTGTAATTAATAATAATCTCTCAGGATATAACCACGTAAATATGGGATTTCTGGATGCTTTCGTAAGCTATCACACACACTGTTTGAAACCCGACATAAACTTGTACTGAGTCTTATTGTGCTAATAATAATTTATTCTTAAATCGTTTACGGCAACCTGGATTATTTATCTCAGTGTTATCTTCAAGTAGCTTATAACGATGCGGTGCGTTACATTCACGGGCTTTGAAGATATGACCACATACCTACTCAGACGAAAAACTTTTTAGGGTGTACACTGAGTCATTATATTAACGCCAGAAATTGCATTTTTCTGCACAATATAATAAAAGATTAACCCCGATATATCTTTTTCAGAAAATTGGTTTTACTCTGTCGGCAAGAATATTAAACCTAGTACATACCTCCTATTTTCAAATATCTTAATTCTTCTCGACTATTTTTCGTTTATGCTATAAGGCTTTAGAATATTATTAAAAGATTAAATAACATAACTTGAACTAAAATCCTCTACCTCTTTTCCTCTCCCCTCCATATTCCCTTATCTTTAGGAATATTCATTAATTTTAAGAAATAATTATTATATATAATTGTAAAAAATATTCTTAATAACTGTGAAATTATGCTAAAGACTCTGTCTTACTGTACATATTTATCGTAATAACAAAAATATTTCCAAATAAATTCCAAGCTTCATTCGCGAGTTACAAGAGCTGAGTCAAAACCAAGCCACGTGAAAGTTCAGGAAACCGTTGCCAACGTTATTAAGTCCAATTTATATCTTTATCAGGAAATTTGCTTAAATACCTCTTCATCGCGGTGAAAAGAGATATTAGGTTCCACAATTACATAGGTCAATGAGGTTTATTAAATTAACCAAGACTATCAATTATTGTCTTCAGGAACAAAACTGTCACTATTTTCAAAGCTCTCAGAGCGTACAACCGAATCAATCCAATAGAGTAAAAGACCAATCAAATAGACCAGGACTTCCGAACCATCCAAATGGTTTTTTAAGACCCACTCAAACACATACACACACGCACATACACATGGTGGGCAAAAATCCTATTCTTCTAGTCCTCCTCGTGGGCGTCCGCTGGAAATGACTAATCACCGGTTAGTGTCAGCTAAGTCTTACTTGTATGCATCAATCGTGCACAGACCATTAATAAAGAGGTCACAACAGACACATAACTTCCTGGTGGTATGAGCGAAAGAACCGTGCCGAGGGATGAAAGGCTGGCGGTCAAACCAGCCCTAACGAAATCCTTTGGGAGCTTTGCGGAATATATGCCTTACCACAGTAGAACTGGCAATGCTGAGGTGGGCCTTTCCCATACCGGCTTACTCGTGAGATCAAAATTAACGAGATTAACAGTAACAAACATAAACATAAACATTCACGATATGGTCTGGTACGTGAACTTATTGTCTGCGACGATGACACCGTTTAGGACGACTGTCGCCGCGGCGGACTATTTGTAGAAAGGTGCCAATCCGGAGGTTGTGAGCAAGGACGAGATCTCACTCAGGACAAGGGCCCGCGCCCGTATAACCCGTGGAACCCAGTAATCGACAAGATATTTTGCTACTGTGAAAACAAGTATAAACAATATACATAAGTACGCGTTTAGGCAAAGTATTCGCGGAACCCCAATTTGCCCAGTGGTTAAGTGCCCGACCCGCAGTCGGAAGGTCGCCGGTTCGGATCCTAAGTCGGGAGGAAAGTTTTTCGTGTGCGTTTTTCTCTGTTTCTTTCTGCTGCTTCTCAATTAGTTGGAAGTAGCAGGAGGAGATGTCGGGAGACGGCGGGGGAAAACCCGTACGTCGTACGGAGTCGGAATCGGGTGATCTATCATCCGATTTCGCCACACGGGCCGTCGTCATGAAGAGGCGCAGAAGGGCCAACCCGAGGCCCAATCTAATTAAGCGCCCCTCCCTCACTACTTCGACTGAAAAGCTGCAGGTCGAAGCGAAGAAAGGGGCGCCATCACCAACACCATCAACGTCGAAAGCAGCTGGACAACAACAACCAAAACCAGCGATCCCCGTGGAAGCGCGGATACTGCCTACCTTTCCTATGGTAGAGAAGGCCGCTACACGGGGGACAATAACCCCTTTGCCCCCCTTTTATATTCGGCTACGGAGGAAGAGTGTAGCGAACTGGAACAGAAAGAGCGTATCCTTCGTGCCCAGCTGCAGGCCGTAGTTGATAAGCTGAAGGAGATAAAGAAGAGGGATTTAGAGCAGGCAACAGCTGCCCCACAGCAAAAGCAGCAACAACAACAGCAGCCGCAGAAAAAGCAGCAGCAACAAAAACGGCCGCAACAGCAGCAGCAGAAACAGCAGCCGCAACAGCAGCAGCAACAACAACAGCCGCAGCAGCAGAAGCAGCAGCAACGTCCTAAAAAGGAGAAAGTGCCACCCATCTTCACCTATACCACGGCCCTACGAGAGACCATCGATCTCTGTAAGTATGCTATTGGTGTAGGCAATTTTGAAATCAAATGTTTAGGCCAAAAACGCTATGCTGTTCGGTGCAAGACACTGGAGCAGCATAAGCGTATAAAAAGCTTATTAAAGGAGTATACAACGGAGTTTTTCTCCTTAACGCCGAAGGCCGAGAGGTTGCGGACAATGCTCCTTAAAGGCGTGGAGTCGATTGCAGACCCCGAGGAAATGCTCACAGAGCTCAAAGAGTTCGAGAGTGACGACCTCAAATTCGTAGGGGTTAAGCCATTCTCTACGGTGAGCTCCCGACGGGAGAAGCGAGTTCTCCCTTCTTCTTGGTACAGCTCACACCCAGCAGCAAGCTGGAGAGGTTAAGGACTATCACCACCTTAGCGTCCCAGTCTGTCACATGGGAAACATTAAAGAGGAGCGGAAACATTTTGCAATGTTCGGGCACGCCGCGTCGAACTGCGAAATGCAGCCTCGATGCGTTAAGTGTGCAAAGAACCACAAGAACGAGGAATGCGACCTTGGGAAAGACAAGGTGGCGGATAGAGAGCAGCTCGAGTGTGTCTTGTGTAGGAACCGAGGGCATCCTGCAAACTATCGGGGATGTCCTAAGTTCCAGGACATCAAGAAAGAAAACCTGGCCCGTAAGCAGAAGGTCGAGGGAAAGCGTCCCTCGGGTCGCTTCCAAACACCAGCCGTCACATCCCAATTGACCTACGCCCAAATGGCGGCAGGTTCGGGAAAGACGGTACAAAAGCCCATGACTGTTCCTAAAGCCCCAGTGCCTGTCTCTAAGGCACCGGTGGCCGAGGTGGATGTCTGTTCGATCTTGCTCGCAATCCAAAGGCAGATTGGGCAGCTCCAGCAACAGATCCTGGAGACGGCGACCCGAGTAGATAGTATATACTCGCTTCTGCCGGGCCTAGCGCACCTAAGGTCGTGATGGGTACGCTGGTAGAGAGGCCCTTGAAGATCCTGTCGGTGAATGTAAATTCACTGATAAGGATCGAGTGACGAGCCGTACTTTTTAACCTCTTGCAGGACGAAAGCCCCGGTGTACTCTTGATTAGCGAAACAAAGCTAAACCAGAAGCACAAAATCCGGCACAGTTCTTATAGAATAATTAGAAGAGACCGACCCAACGCTGTTCAAGGCGGGGGAGTTGCGATCTTTATTAAAAACAATTTTAAACATAAAGTCATATATAACGGTGAAGTGCGGAGGTTCCAGGTGCTAGAGGCCTGTATTGTGTGCATTCCTCTCCGAAACGGAAAGAGAATGTACATTGTATCAGCCTATGCACCTGAAGCACCTCAACCCAATATTATTATCGCAGAGCTCGAGACACTTTTTCGATCTCTGCGCTTAAACTCGGTAGAAAACTTTTACATTCTGGCCAGTGGCCGGCGATTTAAATGCCAAACATAGTGATTGGGGAAATAACATTCCCAACATTAGGGGGAGCCTACTAAGCCATTAGTGGATTCTTCGCAGCATTGAACATAGAGGATCTCATGCTAATAGACTCTCGACTGAGACTGGCAGACACGAACGAATGGTCTATTAACTGTCTACGGACCATTGTATATGACAGTGACCATTGCGGACTATGTGCCGTGATCACAATACTTGACGAGTTCGCGGAGGAGGCAGAGTGTGTCCAAACGCACCCCTACGATTACAGTAGCTGCGCTTTGCCAATTCCCTGACGAGAGCGCTCACTTCGAGCGCCTCCTTTGCCTAATAGGAACCTGTTAAACTACGAGATTGGCAGGTACCTCAAACAAATGGACGATATCATTAAACAGACAATGAACAGTACGATACAACGCCAACGACAGCATGATATCCCAAACGTATACCGAAACGCGACAATCGACGCACTGCACAGACAAAAAAGTAGACTCCTGACAAGATTCAAATTCTTGTACAGGCGGTTTACCGACAAACAAAACTCGGAGGTCAGGACACTGAAGTCACTGATTAAAAATATCCAACAGTTAATCAAGGAAAATTACAGAATATCTGTAAGTTTGCATTGGAACAACAGAATTCGTGCTGTAAAATCCAACAGCGCGAGTATGTTCCCGCAAATAAATAAAATATTTCGGAGAAACAATCAGAATGACATTCAGGATCTAAAGCTTCCGAGAACGTCAGTCCATGAACGCTTGCTACGAACAGTTAGCATCGATCCGGAGAGCGCCATCCTGGATGACGACTTCTTCGTGATCGAGGATCCTCAGGAGAATGTGGCGACAGTGGGAGCTGTCTTCCAGGAAGTGTACAAGGTGAATGATAGTATTCGCCCAAACCACGACCTGGAAGACAGAGCCCTGCTTCATCACTTCTATCTTCGAAATGATATCGGTCATTGGCGATCAGAGAACCTTGGTTTTACAAGGTTCAATGAAGATTTCATGGCAAACAATGTCATCGCCAATGAGGGGGTTAATACCCTGTTCATATCGACGGAAGATCTTCAGATGATCTTCGAGTCATTGAGGAAGAAAAAATCCGCGGGAGTCGACGGTATATCCAATGTTATTCTTAGGCACAGTGGCTGTAGCGAGGTACACCATCCTGTTCAACAATGCACTGAATAATGCATATTATCCAGTGCACGGGAAGACAGCGGTGGTGCAACCAATTCCCAAGAGGGGTAAAGACACATCTAACCCGGAAAATCTCCGGTCAATAAGTCTCCTTCCGAGTATCAGCAAGGTCTTCGAGAAGGTGATCCATAGGGCCCTGTCTAAATGGGTTGAGCACAATAAAATCATCCCGGATAATTAATTCGGTTTCAGAGCGGGGCATGACACTATTCATACCGCGTCGAAGCTTGTGTCGGATGTCCAATGGAATAAATGCAAGAACCAATGCACGGGTGCCTGTCTGATTGACTTGGAAAAAGCCTTCGACACCGTATGGTTAGAAGGTCTTTATTACAAGCTCAGTCGGCTGGGCATAAGTAAACCACTGCACTGAAAATCAGCTTCCAGAAATCAGAATCTATATTGTTCAGAACGCCTTTGTCTAGGGCCTCTCGGGACACTAGAAAAAACTGGCGCAGGTTCTTAATTTTAGGACCGGACGGACGTCCACTGGCGAGACAAAGTGTAGTCAGATACCTAGAAAATAGATCCCAGCGAGTAAAAATAAATCAGGTGCGGAGTGAAATTAAGTATTTTAACATAGGTGTCCCACAGGGCTCTGTGCTTGAACCAATTTTATTCTTGATTTATATTAATTCACTGTTCTCAATTGATTTTAAAGGTAAAGCTACCGCTTTTGCAGATGAAGTTGGCCTTTCCTACAGTAGTATGAGTCCCCTAGCCTTAGTTGCTGACCTTAACTGGGATCTTGATCGTTTACGATATTGGTTCGCACAACATAAATTAGTGATAAGTCCCAAAACCAAAGTAATGTTTTTTAGACTTTCTTTGTATAAAATGGATGTAAATTTGCATTTTCATGCACCAAATTGTCATAAATTTAAATTTCCTGTTTGTTATTGTTCAAGTAATTCACCATCATTTGATAAAAGCTTAAATTGTAGTACTTGTTGTTTTGCAATTGAAAACGTTAATGAATTTAAGTACCTTGGTCTCATTATTGACTGCAAAATGGGTTTTCTAAATCACGTGGATTCCCTAAGGAAATATTTACGAAATACTTTTAGATATTTTTTCTATCTGAGCAAAATTTGTTCAAAACAGCTTCTTAATACGATATATTACGGAATTTCTCAATCTAAGCTACAATATGAAATTGTATGGCGGCGTATACTCTAATAAAATCAAACCATTACTAAGATTGCAAAGGAATGTATTAAGAAAAATATGTCGCAAGCCCAGTAGATTTTCCAGTTTTTCTTTATTCTGTGACCTAAAAGTTCTACCTGTTCGTCATCTTTATTGTTTTAAAGTGTTAAAAATGTTTTTTATGAGATCTGGGTGTCGTAATTTTCGACTGATCTCTACTCACAATCTACGTGGTAACTCTTCTAAATTGTTATCTGTACCATATTTTCGCACCACCTTATATCGTAACTTTTACTCTGCTCGTTTATTTAATAAGCTACCTGTGACTATCAGAACAATTACAGTATCTGGCGTATTTTTGAAACGGATAAAAGATTGGCTTTTCAGTTACAATTATTCTGACTTAGAATCACTCATTTTTAGATGCTGATTTTTTTTAATCTCTATTACTGACATACTGGTCTTTTTTATTTCTCATGCTTACTTGTATATATTTTGTATTATTTTTCTCTCTTATTTATTTATATTTATTTATTTGTAAGATTAGTTAGTTGTGCAATTCATTTCCTATATGTCACCCCTCATGAACTTAATTATTAAACTAGTATATTTGTACTTTGCAGCGACATTCGACACTATTTTTATTCTTTGTAATTCAAATACAGAATGTCACTTTATTTTCTGATTTATGTATAATGTTTTTTGTTTTTTTTTTTTTTATTTCATTTTTGTTTTTATATATTAAGAACACACTTACCCTAGACAAAAATGCTTAAAACTAGCTTATATAACAACTAACATAAAATACCTCACTGGCCCTATACGGACACTCTAAACCAAACAGAACAATTTAAGACTATGCCTTTCGGCCTTATGATTAATTTACAATAATTAAAATAAATAAACAACTTAGGCTAAGAAAAGTGATATTTTTTAAAAACTTAGCATCAGATAATTTTTTTTTTATAAAAAGCTTATAACTAAAAACAACTTAACCCTACCTTAACTAAAATATATATACAAAAATACATACGTCATATTTATGTATAATGTTTTGTTCGCAATGTGTCTCCTTAATTTAATACATTTTGTCTAAATAAGAAATGAACTAATAAATACAATACAATACAAAAAAATACCTTGGGATCGTGCTGGATCAGTATCCATATTTTGACAAACATGTAGAAGCTGCTCTGGCCAGGGCCCGGAGCGCTTTCGCTCTGACAAGATGGCTGTTTCATAGCAGCCAACTTGATTCAAGGGTGAAGGTAATCTGCTACATGGCCTTAATCAGGCCCATGGTTGCCTATGGATGTCCCGTCTGGTTCAATGTGAGAGCCGGCTTAATGGAAAGGATTCGGGTGTTTGAGAGACAATGTCTCAGGACGTGTTTGGGGCTACAAAGGACACCCGAATCTGAGTACACGAAATTTTACCCGAACGAGCTCCTATACAATAGGGCCAGGATTGTACGGGTAGATAATTTTTTGATCAAACTGATTCGAAGCCACGTTGCGAGAGCAATGACTTCGGTAAATAGCCTGATCTTCGGGGCTTACTACCCCAATGATTTATATCACGAGAGAGTGCGCCTTAATGGCTTTGTGCCGCCAGAAGCATTCCTCTATTTAGATAGATGTGGGCTGATCCAGGATAGATTGGCGGTACCGCTAATCTTCCACGTGGGTCGCAATTCCGTTGAACGGCGATTCCTCTACGAACCCGATGTCGCGCTCCGTGAGCCCGAGCGCCTCAGCATCAACGCTTTTGGTGACTGGAAGGAGCTACGTCAGTGGACACTTTGAGAGCTTCAGCCTCTTCAAGGCATGGCCTGCCTAACACCAATGGCAGGCTAGGGTAGGGTAAGGTAGGGTAGGGTAGGTAGTAGTATATATATACCCATATTGTATATAAAAAAAAAAAAACAAAAAAAAAAAGATATACATATATGTATATAGGTATTAAATATATATTATGTATATAATTTATATATATATATTTTACTTAAGGTAGAATAAGTTAGGTTTAGTTACATTAAGGTAGGCTTAAGTTTTATATATAATACAAAAAATGATCATATGCTAAGTTTTTAATAAAAAAACATTTTTCTTAGCTTAAGCTAGATATAGTAATGTTAGTGGTAAGTTGATATAGTAGTCGAAAGACATAGATTTTAGTTGTTACGTCTATTTTAGAGTGTCCGCCTAGGGCCAGTAAGATATCTAGATTGTTAAAATAGTTAAGCTAGTTCTTAAGCATTTTTGTCTAGGGTAAGTTAGATCTAAGAAATTATGAATAAAAATGAATTAAAAACTAAAAAGGGAAGCTACCTAACCAAACCTAACCTAACTCAAACAAATTCTCAACAGTTCCAGACTAATTTTACCCTCATTACAATTCAAACACAACGTTTTAGACAATCTCAAAATTATTCTCAGCCCTACAATAAAGAATCAGGCTTCAGAAAATATTCACAACAGGAAAACTACTAATACTACCTAAGATATATGTATACTCAGAGCAGTAAATAACATAACATCGACATAAATTACAATCCCAATTCTAAAACTCCAAATAATATTCAGCATTATAATTAACCTCAAAATTATCTTCCAAATCTTGACCAGCAAAGCTGTTCGTGCCGATACCTCTACAGGACATACCAAAAAACTGAAGGCAGTGTTTTAAAAGTTAAAATATATCAATTTAAAAATTCAACTGGATAAGTCCGAATTCCTACGCAAAGGGTTATTTGGTGACAGGTGATGGAGTTAAGTCTAATCCCGACAAAATTCACGCTATAAAAAATGTTCCGATACCAAAAACCTCCAAGCAAATAAATTCATTTCTTGAACTTCTCGGTTAATGCACGAAGTTTATCAAGGACTTTGCTAAACTTGTAAAACCGATGACAAACTCTCTTCGTAAAGGTAAGGGTGTAAAAATCAATTCTGAGTTAATCAATTGCTTTGAAACCTGCAAGCCGTTATTATAATATAATGAACCCATATTGCAGTATCCGAAATTTTCAAAACCTTTCAACCTTACAACGGATGCGAGTAAAATTACAATGGGTGTTGTAATGGCCCACGGGCCCATTGGTTCGGATAAACTGATTCGCTATATGTCGGACTCTATCGAAATCAGACTAGAACTACAGTACAATTGAGAAGGAATTTCTGGCTGTAGTTTGGGGTACAAAGTACTTTAGACCTCAATTTTTTTGACGAAAGTTCCGTATAGTAACCGAGCAAAAACCACAAAATTCGAAACTGGTTCGTTTCAGACTCAAACTAGAAGAGTATGATTACGATATTAACTTCAGCTCCAACGGTGACGCCGTTTCACGAATAGAGGTAAATAAAAACGAAACGAATGAGCCCTTTTTTGAAATTACTAAATCATATTTAAGAGTTAAACCGCATATGGAATTCTTTAATAAAAATAAAATTTAAAGTTTTAAGCAACCCCCGACACAAAAAAAAAAACTTTAAAAAGTAAAAATATAAAATTTTTCTCTCGGCCTTTTGACTTCATTAAAAGAACCTCTTACTATTTTTAAGATAAGTGTCGCCGCGTCGGGGAACTGCTAAGTAAATGTCATTCTCATATTGAAGTATTACACTAACTTGATCTCTACAGACATAAATTCCCCTCAAAAAGTAGCTGAAATAATGGGGGTATTCATGTAAACGCGCAAATACCGGATAAACCTGAGAAACCATAAGATTTTAATCTCCGCAGGAATGAGCTATCAAAATTTGTATGGGAAAAAGTTTCTGCAGAGTGGATAAATTTATTTTAGGAATTTGATGCGAACCTCGTAAATTAGAAAAGTCAAGTGACGTTTAGTTTGACATATTTTAAAATACATACGAGTAAATACATAAAAAAATCAAAACAAAAAATACTTAAAATAATTTTAATTATTATTATTTTAATTATTATTTAATTTATTACTGTTTTCAATCTAGGTTCAAGATGTGCAATCCACAAAACGCCAACGGAGCCACCAATCACATTGCTGGACATTTTTGGAGACACAGTCGATGGTGGAACTGGTGATGAAGGCGGTAAAAAATAATCTTCTCGAAACCTTTGAGGTATTTTTCAATTTATTGCTTATTTCTTAACTTAATTATAACTTATATTATATCTTTTGTTCCAGAAGCCCATAGCACAAAGGTTTAAAAAAAAAATAGTGGCTTTATCTCCACGGCTGACCAGCATCGACTGGATTTGCATCAAAAGCAAAATGAAAAATATATGTATCTCAGTGGTAGATTGGCAGGGTAAAACAGGCGTCGGCCTTCTGGAAACTGGAGAGTAAAAAGCGTGACAGAGTATGTCAAGAAAATCTGTACCTTTTTTGATCAGCTGTAGCAACTTTTTGGGGGCAGGAACAATGTAGTTTGGCATCTTAAAATTACAAATTATGTACATTTATGTATGTAATGTAAAAACTTTTTGTAGTAATATGTACAAAACCACGTACGTTTTGGATGACAAAATATGTTTATGAGTTGACTTTGACGTTTTACCAACAGCTGTATTAAATTGTTCTGCTTTATTTTAAATGCCTGCCTTAAAATACAATACTTTCCAATAGTTTGGAAAACTGCAAAGGTAATTCCTATTTTGAAACCTGGAAACCAAAAATAACACTCTATAGCTATGGACCTATTAGCTTTCTAAGTAGTGTTAGTAAAATCTCTGAAAAAATTATTAAAGAAAAATTAATGGAACATATAGTTGAACATAACATTTTTCCAAATGAGCAATTTGGATTTTGTAGTAACGAAAATTACTTGCACCAGGTCTTCAGGATATGTAATTACATCAAATGCAATAGCGAAATAGGATTACTACGGGTATTATAGCTATCGAAAAGGCATTCGACTTAGTTTGGCATGACGGACTTCTAAATAAAATGATACATTTTGAGTTTCCATTATATCTTGTCCAGAGTTTTTTGTCTAACCGTATATTTGTCTTATTAGTCTTTTTAATGAAAGTGTATCCCAGACGACTCGGGCTGGTGTCCCACGAGGTTCTCGGTCCAGTTTTGTACAATGTATATAGGTCAGATCTCCCAAATGTTCCTGAATGTGAAATAGCGTGCTACGCCAACGACACTGCTATTTTTTTATCGCACCAATTTGGTTTTAATATTGAGATAAATATTCGGAATGCGTTCGAAATACTTTTGGAATACTACTTTATCACTAAATGGAAAATTTAATTAAACACTGAGAAGATCCAAGTTGTCTTTTTTACTCGAAAGAGAAAACCATGCCATCTTCCAAGTTCCTATATTTTACTAAATGGAACCAACATTGAATGAAAAAAAAAGTGCAATATGTCTCGAAATATATGTAGACACAAAACTAACTTTGGGGGAACACGTGTCTAAACTCCAAACAAAGTAAATATTGCCACCAGGATGCTCTACATCTTTATCAGCTGGAAATCTACACTCAATCATCAAAATAAAATTATAATAAATAAAGTTATCTTTCAGGCAATAATAAATTCAGGCTAATTGTCACTTAAAACTAGAGCTCATGATACCCGCATACCCGGTATTGTCGGGTACCCGACAGCCGACATTGCCGGGTACCCGCGAAATCGGATATTACCCGCATTACCCGAGTATCCGGGTACACGGGTAATTGCTAAGTTGGGTATTACCCGGGTAAAATCAAGAGCACTACTTAAAACGCCTGCAGATGGCTCAAACAAGTTGTTGAAAATTATGCTGAATCTGCCTGGGTATCACTCGACTGCCGATTTAAATAAAGTAGCGAATGTTGAAATGATCTGCCACAGAAAATTTTTTTAATTTCCTGAACAACTACCAAAACGTGGATAATGAATTAATGAATCAATGTCATTTATGAATCAATTATCTATGTAATCATGAGCTTTATTTGTTATATACATTTATTTATTTGAGTGTTTATCTGTTTATTTTTATACCTATTTATTTATGACCTATATATGTATATATACTTATATATATGTATACTATATATACTATATTTATATACTTATTGATTTATTTATACATATATTATTTACTAATTTATCTATTTATTTATTTACTTAATTTTTCATTTATTTATTTATCTATTCATAAAATTTGTATATATTTATTTTTCGTCTATTTTTGCTTTACATTGAAGATATTTTTGTCATCTTTTACTAAAATTATGAAACAATTAAAACATTTTTTTTCTTGCTAAATTAAAAACAAAATCATCAGTTGAAAGATAAAAAGGTATTTTCAATCTCTGTATGTAAATTGTGCGACCGAAAAGTAAAACTGTATATTATAGACGAAAATGAAGAATCTATCCATCTTTTTGTGAAATAGAAAATTTGGATCTTTTATCTATTCAAAACAATATAGGCGAAAATGACAACATGTACACCATTCAATCAGCAGAAGATAATGTTAACGATAGAATTCCAATACCGGAACGTGCGATCTATTAGAGAACGAGTTCTTTAATCAAATCATCCTGAAACGTAATATCAGAAAAATTAAACCGGATGCTAAGTTTCAATACAATAGAATATAGTAAAATCATCGACGAAGATTTCATATTTGATGCCTTTAAAGACTAAATGAGTACTAAACGATTCGCCGTACTCAGCACTAGAAAAATGGTCCATTTTTATTCATAAGTTCGTTTATTTTTTGCACTTTTATTTGGAAAGATAGAACCATGAAATTCACCAGATTTTCACTTCATGTTTTGAAGAAAAGAATAAAAAAAACAGCTCCAAATATTTTATAAATATCACATAAAAAAATATAATAGAGCAAGTGGGAAGAGTAACTACACCATATGAATTTGTCCAATCTCTCAAAAAAAAAGCTCCGCTGAGCTCCGGTTAAAACTTGTCATTTTCTCAAAGCGTATACATACTAATACCTAACATTCCTATAAATCCCATTGACAACTGAAGACAACTGTTAAAAATAAAGACATAAGAACAAACACTGTTTACACAATTGGTAAGTAAGGTAGTTGGAATCTATCATTATTTACTACTCTTACAAAGCGAATTCTACGAATTTTTTTTTACGATTTTTGTCGTTATTGAGTGCTTATTTAAAAAAAGGGGGTTTCTCCGCGGATCTATTAGGTGTTTTTTATTACGCCATCCAGATCTTATCCGGATCATGGTTTACATGTATTACAATAACAACACGTGATCCAGCTCTTGATCTGGATTAATTTCAAGATCCGAGTTTGAGTGGAAGTGAGTTTACACTATTTCCCACTGGTTTTGCATTCAAATTAGGAGAATCATTGCCTGATGAACATATAACATTGTGGCCAGGATTTGGTTAAACAGTTTTCGCTTCCGTACCGAGTAATTGTAGTCAAAATGTTATAATATGTGTATTACCTTACATTTCTATAACTCTTGAGTCTATTGGGGAAATATTACCCCCGATTGGTGTATATCGATAAAAATGATTATCATCAGCATTTAAATCGATCGTATCAAATTTGAATGAAAAGAAACATTTTCTTTGATATGGCAATTCCACACTTAAATTTCAAAGATTGTTTTTATTGTGAAGTGGAAATGGAGCAGGTGGACAAAAAAGGTAAACATGTAAACTTAATTTAAATTTCGACCGAGAAATCTGTTACTTCTTCATGCAGCAATGAATATTCAGGTGTGCTGCTTTCTTCACTGTCTGTGTCACTTTCCAATAACCACTGTTATACAAATATTAACCTTTTAAATTCAACAAATAAACGCAATTTACCTCAATAGCATCTGCTTCCATCTCCAACTTGTTTGTTTATTTTGTTTTCAAATGTCAGATCCTTGACAGGACTGAACGAGGCGAAATGTCAAGTTGGCTATTCGTTGATCTGTAGTGTTTTATTATGTCTCGTGATCCTGAGTGGATCATGTGGCATAATAAAAAACACCTATTGTAACATCATACAACTCAATATCTCTTTCAACGCGTAATTATCAGTTCGCTTGATTCTTAAAGAGAGTTAACATCAATATTCTCACTATGGAGACTATTGCAATAAAATATGCCGATCTCTGTGAGGTGACGGATCAATTGAAACTTACGTTAGCGAGAAGTTTAGTTTGAAAAGTGAGAATTTACTTACTTCAATTTGCAGTGCAATCAATAAGCGTTTTTTGCCTCACTATAAACAGAAACTAAAAACAGTTAATTTCAATAGGAATACATTTAAATATAAGTTTTGTGAGTGGATGAACGGCGAATTTATATTCACTTTACCCGATAATCTGACTGATTGTGAATCCCAGTTGCGAAAACCTGGAAGACCAACAAAAGATTTTGATCAGTGCTGTGAAAGAAGTAGAAGAAGCAAAGTTCGCGCTTTTCAAGCTTCTCATTCTCAGGATCTAATCAATGCTGCTGCTTCCTCTAACCAGCCAATTAGCCAAGCCGAAGTTTTCAGCGCTGATTTTGCACTTTCAATTTTCACACAGGCAAAATTATCTAGATTCCAATATGATGTCATCAGAGCAGCTACAAAAAAGTTTGGTCATAATATTTTTCCTAGCTATAAGAAAATTCAACAAGCAAAGAAAGATTGTTACCCGAACGATGTTAACGTTACAGAATCCTCTGCTCAAATTCCTTTACAGAATTTGGTTGACCACACAGTAAAAAGAATTTTCAAAACTAAACCAGACGATGAAATGGATACATTAGAAATGAATGAACTGGTTTTACATATTAAATGGGGCTTTGACGGCTCTTCCGGCCAGAATGAGTTTTCTCAAAAATTTTCTGCGACAGTGAAACAAGAAGCGACTCAAATTTATTTATGACCTCGATTGTGCCATTGAAAATTACTCTTGCTGCAAATCCCAAGTAAAAAACATCTGGGTTAACCCCCGGGCATCCTCTACTCGATATTGTAGACCTATAAGGTTTCAATTTCTAAGAGAAACTGCTGAGTTAATAAAATCTGAAAATGATTCCAAAATGAAATAAATAACTTGCGGCCAACAATACTACAGTGCAAGGATAATACAATACCATCACGGTGAGGCATGTTTCACATTTCACAATGCTGGACGGAAAAGTAGCTTAACATGTTACCAACACAACTGAATCAAGCAACTGCTTCGTTTGTGGTGCTCGTCCATCTGAGATGAACGATATACCAAAACTTGAAATGAAGCATTGCAATGAAGAAGCAATTCAGTTGGGTATTTCTCCACTTCATGCTAGAATCAAGTGTATGGAATATATTCTTCATTTAGGCTATAACCTAGAATTCCAGGATTGGAGAACTACGAAAACTACCCTCCCAATGAAAGAAGCAGCAAAAAAACGTATACAAAAACGGTTCAGCACTGAATTAGGGATAAAGGTTGATTTCGTAAAGCAGGGATACGGTTCCAGTAATACCGGAAATACATCTAGATTGTTTTTCCGAAATCCTTCTTTGACAGCTGAAATAACTCAAGTAAACGAAAACCTAATTCGCCGACTTGGAGTAATATTAGAGGTTATTAATAGTAATTCATCCATTGACTCAGAGAAATTTAAAACATATGCCGCAGACACAACGAAGTTGGCAATACAAATGTACCCGTGGTATTACATGCCTTCAACGGTCCATAAAATATTAATTCATGGAGCGGAGATTATAGAAACAGTACCATTACCAATTGGATTATTTTCGGAAGAGGCACAAGAAAGCAGGAACAAAGACTATAAAAACTATCGACTTCACTTTACAAGGAAATGTTCCCGTACTGCCACTGTCTTTCATAAATTGCTAGAGTCTTCAGATCAGTACATAACATCCATGAGGCCTGAACCCGATAAGAAACACCTTGCCATGAGTGTGACGAAGCGCTTCATTTGGTAATGTAGGCTATTAAATATCGCTTTGTTCCTCAATATTATTATGAATATTGTAATATAATAAATTTTAAATTCAATAATTTTTTCAACCCCATTGTATTTTTTCATTCTGAATCGAATGAAACTATCCGCAATTTGATAGGGCCCATTGTTCTCGAGAAATAGAGTTTTTTTCGGCTTTTTGGCCCTTTTGCCCCACTGTGCGTCGGGGCCAGGGGTGAATTCATCACTAAGTTGCTTTAATCTTTCTTCGATGACAACGGAGTCGACACTACGAGGGAGAAATGGTCCAAAAGAGAAGTTTGGTAAATAGTTGAAATAGGAAGGATCAGGTGCAAAGGAAAGGTTTTATAGATCGTGCGTAGCCTCTCGGTTGTGTTTGCTTTTTACGTCTTTTTTTAATGGTCTGAATTTGTGGTAAATTGTTTGAATCTGGCTGGTAAAGTGTAAAAGATATTATTAAGAAGAACTCAGGTAAAACACAAATCAGTCGTTTTTGCTTAATACGTATAAACTTTATTTAAAATTAAAACTGGTAAACTGCTGAGACTATTTAATACCACCATGACAAACTGTTCACGCTGTGATGATCCGCTACCAAACGATGGGGAGTATATAACATGTAGTAAATGTAAAGGCAGCTACCATCACGAATGCTATTCTGTCGCTCTAAACACTTGGAGAAAATGGTCATCAATGTCGAAAAAATCATGGGAATGCACTTTTTGCAGGGGCAAGGAAAAAGTACGGCAAGTACAGCAAGAAGAAGTCCAACAATTGAAAAGGTCCAGGACAGCTGAATCCCCGAAACAACAGACCGATGCGCATGCCTTTAGCACCAAGCCTTTCGAACAGCCCCCTTCTAGCAATGAACAGCATTCGATTGCCAGTGAGCTTAAAGAAATAAAAGAGATGCTTAAAGAATACGCCAAAACCGTGGATTTCACTAGCAATAAATATGATGAACTCAACATAGCACTTAACAAAAACAACCAGCTGATCCAAAGCTTAATGGAAGAAATCGCCGAATATAAAAAACAAACAGAAAGTAAAGAAATGCTAATAAATAACTTACAATAAAAAATTAACAAACTAGAACAAAAACAAATCGACAAAAACGTTGAAATAAAAAATATCCCAATGAGAGCAACAGATAATGCGCTTGACATAGTAAATGCTATACATAGGTGAAGTATTGGACATTAATGTAAAAGAAAGCGACATAGAAGAAATCTACGCCTACACGGACAGAAGAAATAAGCAACTGAAAAACCTTTCTGTCACTTTCACTCGCAAGCAAAAGAAAGTTGCATTTATCGAAAAGGCAAAAACAAAAAAAATGGTTACATTTGAGGAAATTTGCAGAAAGGTAAACAGAGAGAAAGACTCAGCATATTCAAACCAAATCATATACATAAACAGTCAACTGACTGCTCACTTCAAGAAAATGCTGTGGTTAGCCAAATCGAGAGCAAAGGTAGTTGGCTGGAAGTATGTATGGTTCACAAATAATAAAGTTCTCGCAAGAAAGGGAGATGGATGCAATGTGGTGGAAATTGAGTCAACTATAGATGTTGACAAAATAGTATAATTGAACCTTCTTTTCTTAAAAATATACTGGCGACAAAAAAAAACAACACATACATGATGGAAAATGAAATGGAAGAAATTTTAAAATTAGCTTTAAGAATTTAGAATCAAAAGAAGAAATAAATAACTTTATTACACGAGTAAATGGATTATCGTTATTTTTTTTAAATATAAGGTCAATAAGAAAAAACTGGGACAATTTCATGTTGAACATTACTAACTTTTTGGGTGATATCGATGTAATAGTCTTGTCAGAAACAAACATAATGAAGGAGGAAAATGACTTATACAGTATAAAAGGATTTAGCACTGAATCTTACAACAGATCCTTAAGAAAGGGAGGAGGAATTACAGTATTCCTAAAGGATACTATTATCTATGAAAAAGTTGAACGCGAATTTACATCATACGAAGGTATTATATTAAATGTCAAACTTAAAGACCTTGATGCAACAATGTTTGCAGTATACAGACCCCCGAAACTAAACCCTAACCACTTCATCACAGAACTCAGTGACAACATCGATACAATAGAAAAGAAACAAACATTAATTATTATTGGTGACGTAAACATAAATACGATTGACTCTCACCATCCTACAGTTAATAACTACCTATCTATGATAGCATCGAAAGGACTTGTAAACACAATTTCGTCAGCAACACGCGTAGATGTAGACAGAAACAGTAAAACACTAATTGATCATTGTTTGATACGTACGAAGCACAAGGAGATCAAATCTGCAGTGGCTGAACTAAATGTTTCTGATCATTTTGGTATCTACTGTGCACTTTTAAATAACAATAACACCGAACATACTCAAAGGGATATGCCAAAAAACTTATATATCAGTAATCAGATTTTGTCACAAAAGATCAATCAATACAACTGGGAACATCGTAATGAAATCACTGACGTTAATGAACTCTACACGCAATTCACAACAACAATCACTAGGCTAATGGCATCATCAGCGGTCAAGAGAGGAAAAAAGACAAGAAATAATGAACATAATTGGATGACCTATGAGCTAAGAAACGCATGTCTGGAGAGAGATCAACTTTATAGGAGGTACAAAAACAATAGGAGAAACCAAGATTATGAAAAGGAATTTAAAAAAATTCGAAATGACCTGAATAAAAAAATCAACATTACTAAAGCAGCGTACTATAAACAGCAGTTCCAAAAGGCAAACAAAAATCCTAGAGAAACCTGGAAACTCGTCAACTAGGCAAGAAATATAACAATCTAGACGATGTTTTAGTAAAAAATTTTACAAACGAGAAACCATTTGATGTCCTTGCTAACAAATTCGCTAGCAAACTATCACAAGAAATAAAAACTACAATACAAAGATGTGAACGCAAAACTTATCTAGGTACAACGATTACTGCACAACGATCAATGTATCTGGAAGAAGCCACGATAGTAGAAATAGAAAATATCCTAAGCTCGCTTAAGGAAAGTAAATCTGCGGGATTAGATGGTATAAGGCCCAAAGATCTTAAATATAACTCAAAGGTACTGGCTCCAATAATAACAAAAATAGTTAGTATGAGCTTAGAGCAATCTTTTGTTCCACAAATGCTAAAAATATCAATTGTTCGCCCCATACATAAGGATGGTAAACAAAACGAAATCTCAAACTATAGGCCAATCTCAATCCTTTCAGCAATAGATAAAGTGTTAGAAGAAATCGTGGCTAGGAGGCTCTACCAATATGTCGAAAAATACAAAATGCTAGACAACAATCAGTTTGGGTTTAGACAAAATAAAAGCATAAATCGATTACTTGGAGACTTTACGAATAGAATAAACAATAGCCTCGACAAGAACCACAATGTAATAGTTTTATTCATTGATTTCAAAAAAGCTTTTGATACGCTGTGTCATAAAAATATTTTACTAACACTAGACAAAATTGGTGTACGAGGACCTATATTGAGGTGGTTCGAAAACTATCTGAAAGACAGAAAATATAAAGTAAAAATAATGGATAAATATAGCGAGGAAGAGGATTCTAAATATGGAGTTCCACAAGGCTCGAAATTAGGTCCTCTTATCTTTATAATTTATGTAAATAACTTGATATCAGTTCTTAAAAAAGGGACGGGCTATGCATATGCTGATGACACAGCCATCGTAGTCAGCCATAAAAACATCGAAGCCGCGGAAGCAATCATGCAGTTAGAATTTAACGCAGTAATGATATGGTGTCATGACCACGGGCTTATCATAAACGCTAAAAAGACTAAAGTTATGCATATCCGACCACCACATATTATGAAGCACAGAATATACATCAAAATACACAACTCGGACTGTTTACATACAGCAGGAAATCACCTAGAGATACAAACAGAAGATCGTTGTTCAATATATATCGATAACGTATCAACGTACAAATACCTGGGAGTATTTCCGTAGACTATAATCTGAAATGGAGCTACCACATACAGGCTTTAACAAAAAAACTTCGACAGTCCGCATACGCTCTATACCATCTAAGTTACAGATGCACGAACGACGTTCTACGACAATGCTATTTTGGCCTAGTTGAATCGCACCTAAGGTTTGGTATATTAGCCTGGGGAAATGCCCCACAACTACAAAAGCTTCAAGCGATGCAAGCTCGGATACAAAAAATTGTTTGTACGTCGACTCTACGGCAACAAGTTGACGAATACCCCACTCATAACCGCATAAAATTTCTGACGATTGAGCAACTCTATAAACTAGAAATCTTAAAACAATTCAAAGATGACAGCACCTCCAAAATCCCAACACAGCAAACTTTTAACACCAGAAGAAGACAGCAAGACAGATACACCGTTCCGAGATACTGAAGTGCATATAGCCGGCGGAAATATAACTTTGCAGTACCAACATTATTCAACGAACTACCCAGTGATTTTCGAAACCTTTCAAAGCTAATGTTATTAAAAAAAGCTCAGCAATTTTACTTGAATTCTAACGTTTAAAATCTAAAATTGTTAATGTTATAATGTTGAAAAGAAAAGAAAAGAATTGTATAAATAGGAACTTAAGATAAACTTTAATATGTACATATTTTGTAATTAATCTTCTGCAGATAAGCTCATAAAGCTTTGCAGATACTAATGAATGTAAAAGATATAATGGATTGTACAAATCATTGAAAATAATAAATATAAATAAATAAATAAATCATGGGTGAAAGATTGATTGAAAAAGGTGGCAAAAAGGTTGGCGATGTTATGAGGATCATTGGAAGTCTCATTATTGAAGGAGAGTGAGTTTGGGTAGCCATCAGATTTTCTTTTGTAATTAACGAATTGAAAGAATGACTTGGGATTATTTATAAGGTTGGTCGACTAAGTAGTGCTGATAGATAAAGTAATCCGTTTTGCATTATTGAAACACCAAATATGGAGTAAGAATATCTTAGGAAACACATAAATAGGTATGAATTTCTGTCCAAACTTGTACTCGTACATCAAAGAAGAATAGTACAAACAGTATAAACAAAATCTTATACATAAACTTAACGACAATCGCAAAAATCTACCTGAATACTCACCAAATTTGAAGCAGACGATAGACGGAATAAACTAACCATTTAATTTATTAAGCATTCAGTAGTTAGGAATAACAAAATTACATTGGACACAAATAAGAAGAAAGTTCATAAACGGAGAGTATAGAAAAATCGTTAATTTGCTGGTTAAAACTCTGATCTTGTTTTTATTCATGTAAGCACTTATAAATCGTTGTTTTCTCTGACATAGAGAACATATTGGAATCAACTAATTGATTTGTTGTAGTTGTAGTATGTACAGATGTTATCTCGAATTTTCTTTTTTATTCACAAGCACAATAATTATGGCATTGACAAAGATCTATGTATAAGCATATATGTGAATATACGCGTATATGTAAAAAGTATATATATACAAATATTTCGATTGCAACTAGCTTCAATTAGTGTTTCCCAAATCCCATTCCTCTTGATTGACAAATTGGTAAACCACCTCAAATTTAGATAACCCCCTTAGAATCGATACATGCCCCTAAGAATATACCAGCTCAACCAAGGGATTCGTCATCATAAGTTTCTCTCAACATATACCGTGGGCATCACTCGTACGTACTGCCGATTCTTCGGTGGGGGCAGTTACATCTTGCTAACCCTGTTCGATCATCAGCTATATACACACACATTCGCTCAGCAACAAACCCATTCATTGTATCCATATTTTCATATTCTTTCCCCTTTAAATCTATTTGTTTACGCCTTTCAGTAGCATCTTTTCATTAATTTGTCTTCTCCTATTTGACTACGCCTTTTGAAACCAGTAACGTCTTTTCATGATTTCGTCTTGTCCTATTTGCTTACTCCAAATTGTTTTGTCGCCTGTGCCTGTTTTTGGAAACGCTGAGCGATCGTGGCATTCGTGTATGAATCGTCGAAAAACCAAGACCAAAAGAAATGAGTTTAACTATATAAAGATTAATTTTTTTGTAAAATGAGAATTGAAAGTGAAAAATTCTCTTCTTAACTTTATCTAGCGCGTAGATCATGTCCAGGGCAACACCACCGAGCTACGCCAACGATGCGACATTCTGGAGAGGAAGTAGTTGATTACGGACGAAATCATGTTTGGTATTCCTAAACTTCCAGAAGAAAATTTACCTACCAATTATTTAAAAGTATCAGTGTAGAAAAGGAAAAGTATATTCTTACCGACCTGGGGCTCGATTCAACAGCGAACGTATCAATGAAAGTTTAACAAGGAACCGCTTGCTCCTACATCATGCATCACTTAAGAAGAAGCTGATTTCTTTTCATATGCGTCTTGGGAGTGTGCTTGCCCAGTATACCGAGGGAGGGCAAAGAGTTGCTGTAGACGTTGTTGACCGTTTAATGCGAACGCTCAGAGATGCAAAGAAGATTTCTAACTAATTCGCTCTTAACTTCGTCAGCCTATTGTAGCAATCTTCTTTTGGGTTCTCAATGACCAAGGTATTTATTTCTCTATACATACAAATTTGTTTGTGTTTCTGACTCACCTAAATAATTAAAGTAAATTCCCACTTGTAGTATTTTATGGCAAAGTGTAACACTGGCTTCAACGATATGTTCTTGAATAGTGGCGTTGATACGCATTTTACAGCTCATTCTTCCACCTTGTTGGATATCTTTCTTGTGAATGACACAACTAACGCTCTATACTCAACTAGCCGCCCAGGTTTCTCCAAGCACGATATTCTGTACTTATCATACGATGCGCACTTGAAAGCACATCAAATTAGTTCTAGGTATAGAGATTTCAAGAATATTAATTACAATGTATTCGATGTAAGCGAAAATTCATGGGAAGGCGTTTTTTATATGCACTCGGCCAAAGACCAACTTTTGTTTATACAAAATAATATACAAAGGCTTTTTAATCAGTATGCACCTTTAATTTCTAAAGTAATAAGGAATAAATCTCCACCATGGTCCAATATTAGTCTACCTTATATTGTAGATGAGGACAGAGTCCATGCCATTTTGACAATAAACGCGGTACGCCTTGACGAAATTAATCCTCAGCTTAGCAAAGCCATCCTTCCATACAAACTTAAGTATATAAGACATATATTTAATACAATTCTTACAATATTCGATTATCCACAAGTCTGAAAAACTGCCAAAATTATTCCTATACCGAAAACGTCACACCGCACTTGCACCGATTATAGCCCTATGTCTGTACTACCCTTTTTCTCCAAGGTGTTTGAAAGAGCACTACTGAAACAAACACAAGCTCAAGTTGAAATGAACTCTTGCGTAGTAATCAGTCCGGGTTTCGCACTAAACGAAGCTGCAAAACCGCACTCCTATATGTTGTGGATGACATACGATTGGCAATGGACTACATTACTATACATTTCTTATATTTCTAATATTACTGAATTTTTTTTTTAATCACTATGCGCTGTGTTGGAAACTATTAACCAACTACAAGTTCTCTCATTTGGCAGTAAAACTTATATTTTCCTATCTATTTGGCCGCCTACAATGTGTCTCAACCAATAACTAAATCATACCGCGAGATTTCGGCAGAAGTTCCTCAAAGATCCATTCTTGGGCCATTACTATTTTCATTTTACATTTTTTCCGAAGCGTGTTACTCATTTCTTTATGCATATTTTTGCCGACGACATAAAACTTTATTTAAGCTGTCCGGTGGCCAACATTTCAAATGACACAAGCTGTATAAACGGAGACTAGCAGAAAATCCAAGAGTGGGCATTGAAACACAACTTATCCCTCAATCCTAATAAGTTTAAAAGTTATGTACATACCCACGTGTGTTAGATAGTTCAAAATTTCCCCGAATTTGATCACATTATCTGTTTCTTGCGATCCGAAGAGTTCGCAATTCTTTATTATACCAAGAAGGTGATAAAAAGCAGTTCTTATTGGGTGCATATGGGATAAATAGTGAGACGGTTGAAAACTACCGTGTAAAGTGCTTCCAGCATAATGTAAACATGGGTATTTATATCAAGAAATGTGTCAGTGTTGAAACTGCTAAGCAGATTGTTAAGTTTGTTAAAATTTGCTTTGCGAAAGTTTAAAGAATACATATATACGCTCCGAATTGATCGTGTGATGGTTTTGTTCGTGAACTCAGAGCATCTGAGGAAAAGATCAGATCTAACTGTCTATTAATATTGTTGGTAATACTACTTGACTGTAACACACCTGAATAGAAGAGGTGTTCGATTAGAAGGGTTTAGCATTCTGTGGAAGTATTGGTTTGAACAAGGAAGCAATCTATGGTTGGTAAAACTGTCGTTGAGATCATTCATGTCACTATCAGCATTGATTTCATGGTTAGATTTTTTTTTTAATAACTAAAAGTGAATCCGGTGGTTTTTATAATTTTTAATTTTATAAGAAACCTTTTAATATTGTTGGCATATCATTTAGACCAATTCAAATAATTTTGTAAGACTATTTAGGCCTCATTTCATTAATTTCCAAAAACACTCAATTTCTTCGAAAAAAAAGATTCGTGTTAACAACTGTAGGGGATGATTTCTGAAAATGAATTTTATTAAAAATAACCTTCCGAGGACACCGTTTCAAGTCCATGGAATCCGTGAATCCCTAAATGACCTGAATGGGAGTTTCATAACTATTTCGAGAAACCTTTGCATATACGAGTAAGTTATCGCGTTGCGATCCGCGATTGATAAAAAAAACAACACACGAGTCGAATTACACAACTGAACTGAACTGAGCGCTTTATTAATAGCTTTACTTACTTTTATATTACAATATTTGCTTATTCTAGGGTTTGGTATTCTTAGAATTACAATTATTGGTTTGCTTATTGATACGGTTTACAATATTTCTGCAAATTAAATGTTTTAAAAGGTGCAGGGTAGACTAAGTGTATGGAGTGCAGTTGTTTCGAAATAGTTAAGTGAATGACGTTAGCAGTTGTTTGGGTATTGTCGTGTTAACTTATATGTACGTCGGGAACATAGATTATTTTGAAGAGGATTAAACAGATTTGAAAGGATATATATATGTATGTATATTGTATATACAGTCAAACCTGGATAAGCGAGAGTTCAAGGGAGCACAATCTCATTCTCGCTTATAGAGGTTTCTCACTAACCCGAGTTTCTCGCTGGGTAGCGTTTCTCTTTTATAGGGGTACGCAGCAATAACAAGTCACAGCAAGTACGAATGTAGTAAATATGTAATATGATAAAATTATGTGCATGATATGCACAACATATATATTTTTAAATGCTTACGAAAACAAAACAAAAATTCATGCACTATGTAATTTTATTTTATTTATAACTTATTTACACTTAAAAAAATCGGTCAATTTCGTTTGGGTTTCTGTTTTTGTATTTTGAATGTTTTTCTCTAACTCATAAATTTTGTCGAATATTGCTTGATCAACAACCGCCGCGTATTCAAAGTACTGATGGACCGTCTCCAACGCATTTAAAGCTAGCTTCATTGGAATGATTTTTATTTATGTTTCCGGAATCTGTGCCTCGTCTTCACTGTCATTTCCAGCAATACAGGTGTTCACACAATTCTTAACGATATCGTCGTCGGTTTGTTCTCCAGCGGTAGTTACGTCGTCGTCAATTTGAACGAAATCTTCGAAGCTCGGCATTAACATATTGGATTCGTGAGACACAAGCTTAGTCCATTCCTCGTTGCTAGGTCCAACTTCAACATCATTTTCCTCTGGCAGGTCTTGCTCATCTGTACTTTTCCAGAACCCAGCTTTCTTGAAGCAGTTTTTGACAGTAACGTCACTGACTGAGTACCATGCTTTTCTAGCAAATTTCATAGCTAGAAGTACGTTAATGTCAGGGCTACTGTTTTGTCCAGACTCGTAAGAATATGTTTAACGACTACTCTGCTATAAAAGCGTTTAAAAGTGTGAATGATGCCTTGATCTAATGGTTGAAGTTTACTAGTGGTGTTAGCAGGTAAAAACATTACTTTTACGTTTGCAAGTGTTGGTAAGTCCGTATGGGCAGCACATTTGTCAATGAATAGCAGAATTTTTTTTCGGTTTATCTTCATTTGTTTGTCAACCTTTTTTCAACCAATCTTTAAATAATATCTTGGTCATCCAAGCCTTTGTATTATTGGCATAATCAACGGGTAGAGTCTTGACACCTTTAAAACATTTAGGTCGCTTTGATTTCCCGATGATGAGAAGTGGGAGTTTGTCCGTACCACTCATGTTTACACACTGGAGAAGTGTAAGGCGTTCTTTACTTTGTTTTCCTCCATGGCATTTTTCGCCTTTAAACGTAAATGTTTTATCCGGAAGGCACTTGAAAAACAAAGCAGTTTCATACGCGTTGTAAATATCGTCTGGTTCATACCCTTCTAAAAGATTTGGCAGATCTTCAGTCTAGTGGTTGCACACACCTTGGTCCACAGATTTACTTTCCCCAGCTGCTTTTTTGAAAGCTATATCATGACGCCTTTTAAAACCCTCTAACCAGCCGTTGCTAGCAGAAAAGTTCTGGATTCCCAGTTTTGTAGCAAACTCTTTTGATTTTTCTTTCAACAAAGGTCCATCTATGGGAATGTTCTTATCGAGAGTTTGTTTTATCCATTCCAAAAGGCACTTTTCGATATTGGGAAATTCAGAAACTCTAGTCCTCTTAATATTTCCATGTCCATCAGAGCACTCAGACTTTATAGAGTCTTTTGATTTTATAATTTTATATACAGTATTTTAATTGCAAGATACATTTTTTTAGGGTTTGAGTGTGATGTTCATTAAAAGTTAGTTTTGGGTCTAAAGATACCTGACTGATGTTTGTCATGGTATGACGTTACCTAAGATATTTAATTGGTTCGCCGGTAAGAAGCAAGACTTTCTTTTTCCTGTAAAAAAGATAGATTGAATTTTATCGGCATTTAATTTTTTTTTAGATTTAGAATAAATATTCTAATAATAATATTCTTCTAATAAGACTGCTGCATTTCTTAAGTTCGATTCAACAACGGAACCGAACTCATGAGAAGATATTATTGCTGTGTCGTATGCATATATTGCAATATCACAGAAAGGTAGTTGTAATGTAATTTAATATTCGCGTTATTATCTAATAGTCAATCAAACATTTCTACTGTCGTCAATTTAAATGAACCTCTGCAAACCTCTGGATTTTAAAGAGAAACTCGTATAATATCGAAGTAATCGGTAGCAGCACACGACCACGAAATTACCTTCAAATTTGATTTTGACGGAATGAATAAAAATGCTTTTTCCACAAATATGTCAAATTTGAAATGTCTTTTTTCTTCCCCAGCTCTACCTATTCGTATACATATGTAAAGTGGGTCACAGTGAAAATTGTCCACCCTGGCAATTAGACAGTTTTCATGCAATTATTCTTGAAAATTAAGTAAAATTAAACTCAAAAGCTCAGTTATGACAAAAACAAAATAATGCAATTACAAGCACATTTAATAACCAAAGAAAGACAAGGATCATCTCGCAGTGTAAATGGCATCTTAAATTCTAAACATGAGGTAATAAAAGTTATTTTAATACTTGGTGGGATATCCTTTTTGTTGCATTACGGATTTAAGATGCTTAGGAAATGAACCAACACCAAATGTCGAACACTCCAGATCATTACATGACCGCCTCCCTGTTTAATGGTATAACACAAGTTCTTATGATTGAGTTCTTGATTCGGCTTTCTCCAAATCTCCGAAGAGATTGAACTTTTTTTCATCTACAAATAAAACGTTTTTCCAAAACGAAAAATCATTCCTTACATATTTGCAAGCGAACTGCAATGAGATTTTTCTACTTTTTTTTTTGCAACAAATTGCAATTCTATCGTTCATTCCATTTTTGCGTACTGTTTCGGGATCTTTAATTAATGTTTCTTACCATTTCATGAAGTGTGTTAATAAATTTGTTGTTGTAATTGAATTCTTTTATTTTTGATGGTTTTTAATAAAGGACACACATATGTAGTCCTTTATCTCAACTTAGGTTTTGAGTTTAATTTTACTTTTACTTTTCAATAACAATCGTATGAAAAACGTCCCCCACCTTGGTAGGCCATATTCACTATGAGCCACTGTACGTATGTATGTATATATTTACTTTTTTCCACTACACATTGTCCCGAGATATAAAATAAATTAATTAATTACCCCTTGTAGAGGAAATAATAATTTCTTTGTCTATTGTCAAGTCGTTTTATGTGCAGTCTTATGATTAGACTAGGGTGGAAATTTTGTTAGTTGAAGCGTGTAAGCGTGAATGCAAAATGCTGACAGTCGATCGATTGGGTGAGTTTTTTTTATTCTTGAATTAATTTTTTTCCTTTTTTAGACCTTACTTAAGTGGGAAACAATTGGCGGGTTTGATAAACCCATAACGTTGTGAATAACAAGCGATTTCTCTAATTGACCATATGCATGAATTATTGCGCTGGAAGTAGGACAACTTAAGAACAAAATTATGTTTGCCCTTTTCGTAATTAGCGTTGTAATATGCTGTCAGAAGCACATATAAACGAAACAAAGACTCATATATTTAATAAATTCAAAATTCATTAATTCCATTAGAATGGAGCGTGATGAAATTATTTGTAGGGGTATAACAAGATTTATGTATCTCACAAGATACCACTATTTTATAAGATAAAATAATCACCCATCCTCCAAAAAGCACGGCTATAATAATTATCGTATTAAATCTGCAGTGTGTAACAGTATTAGGATATATATGTAATTAATTCAAACTCAAAAGGAAGAATAGCAAAGAATATATTTGAATGTTACTCAACTACATATGTACATACATATGTATATGAAAATGAAATATCTTTTCAACGTTAAGATTTAGCTGTATACACTATACAGGATTGAAATATACAAGCACAACTGATGTGCCTTTTTCTCGACGTTATGGAAGAACTTATCATGGAGGAGAAAATCGAAAAAAAAATTCTTAAAAATCACTTCGGAGACGGAAGTTTTTCCAAGATCCCGATATAAATAACACTCTAAGCCGACCAAGCTAGATGTACTCAGAAAATCGTATGGTACCTTTACTGAGCGTAAAGCGAAAATTCTCAGTCTACTGTTTCAGACCCATTTCCCAGGAAATCAAACATAAAATTCTCCGTAGCCAGTACGAGTATATGTACATATATAGCGCCAAGCATGGCAACGACTAAGACCATTGAATTTGCTGTGGCATCTTTTGATGCCTTTAAGTCATCAGGTACTGACGGGAAATAATTTAATTTAATTTTTTATTTTCGTTTGGGATAAACACCCCCATTTATTGAGCTTCATTCAAGCTAACTTAATTTAATCTTACTTAATCTAACTTATTAGCTAGGGAGATCGGGAGAGGGAGGGCAATTAAAAAGGCGGATTTTTAGGCATGGAGTGCTGAAATTGAAATAGAAGTAAGGATTCGAATTAACACTTCCCAGCATGCGAAAAATGTGTTCATTGGAGCCATAGGCAGTACGGGGGATGGGTAGATAGAAGAGAGGGGGATTTCGTACATTGCGGGGGTTAGTGCTGGTAGAGACAGAGTTGTAGAGGGTCGCGCAGTCAATGGTACCTGAGAGGAGTCGATGGATGAAAAGAATGTCAGATACAATTTTTCTTTCCTTCAACGTGTTCATGTTGATTAGTTTATTAGTTTAATCAAAGAATTGCACCAGGAGAGACCTCATTGAGCAAAACATAGGAACCGGCGTTGGATGCTCTTGATTCTAGAAATGTGGGTTTGTTGGTAAGGAGACAACACTTGAAAGGCGTATTCAATAAGGGGCCTGACAAAGGTTATGTAAAGAGATAACGTCTTTACATTCTGTAGACCATCACTTCACGAAACCGAGTGCAGAATTAGCTTTAAGGATTATTTCATCGATGTGTGCGCGAAAAATTAGCTCCTGGTCACATAATATGCCAAGATCGCGAATAAGCTGAACGGTGGAGATGGGTTGATTATTGAGAAAGTAGAGACGAGGAGGAGGAGGAGGAAATGTTAAGCTCCAAGCAATTCTTGGAACACCAGATTGAGATCAGAAATGGTCTTGAAGAACTTGATGTCGTCGACATATAGTGAGATGTGGGAATGTTTGATCACCATTTCAATATCGTTTATGGTAAGAACGAAAAGAAGTGGACGTAAGTGGCTGCGGAGGAAGCTAGAAAAGGGTTAGAGAAGGCAGATCTAAAACGAACACTGTAATAGTAATTTTCTAGGTAAGAAGATATCCACTTCAATGAAATTGGGTCGAAGCCAAGGGAGGACAATTTGAAGAGTATAAGTCTGTGAGAGATTTTATTGAAAGCTTTACTGAAATCGGTTGAAATACCGTCGACTTCTTTGCTGTTCTCTAAGGCTGATAGGGTCAACAACACAACTTCAACAAGGTTAGTGGTTGTAGAACTGCATTTGAGGAAACCGTGTTGTCTAGGGGAGATTAAAGACTTGCAGTGAAAAAGTTTCGTACAAAATATTCTCGAAGAGTTTGGGTATATGTGACAGTTTGGCAATGGGACGATAGTTGTTAACAACGTTCTTCGGACCTTTTTTGTGTATAGGTGGGATAAGCGGGGAATTCACCTAGGGATGGGGATAGAATTCACCTGGAAATTTTCGAGAGAGTGGGAGGGAGGGTTGAGGAGTATTTTTTTTTTAAATATAGCAGGGAGACCGTCAGGTCCAGGAGTGAATTCATCAATAAGTAGATTTAATTTGTTTTCAATGACATGAGAATCAACTGTGCGAGGAAGAAATGGTCCAAGGGAGAAATTCGGTAAATAATCGAAGTAAGCAAAGTTTGGAACAAAGTAGTCGTCGGCGAAAGATTGTTTAAAAAAAGTGCCGAAAAAGTTGGCGATAATATTGGGGTCATTCGAGGTTTGATCATGGAAGGAGAGAGAGGTAGGATAGCCATCAGATTTCCTTTGTAGTTAACAAACTTAAAGAAGGACTTAGGATCGTTTATAATATTGGCTTGCGTTTCTGCTAAATAGCGTTGATAGAGGGAGTTGTGAAGTTGTGGAGATAGCTACCCAGATAGTTAGAAAAATAATTAGGGGATTTAGTACGAAGGAAGATTGTCCACTGCTTATTTCTTTTGTTTCTTAGAGAACGGAGCCTGTGATTGTATCAGGGTGGGGAGGTGGACAAAATTTTGCGTTGTGAAATGAAAACGTAAAGAGAGATAAAATTAAATATTTCCTTGCAGAATATTGATATTGCATCATTTACGGTTAGGTTATTAAAATTGAGAGGGGCTTTTTTAAGGTATTCACCGATTAGGTGAAATTTTGCTTTCTGGAAATCATGAAAAGGCAGAACTGCATGGGGTTTGTTCTTTCATGGATAAACATGGAAAAAAAGGAGAGGAGGATGGAAGATATCGACGGCTGAAAGGGAAAGGGGACAAAGTGAAACAGAAGAGTTGAAGGGATCAGTTGTGAATATGAGGTCTGGTTGTCTATCCATGTAGTTTAGGACGTCACTAGCTTGTCTAAAGTTTGAAAATGCTAGGCGATCCAGGAAGAGACATTATTTTGCAGTAGTGAGATTGGTGGCAATATAAAACGATTGTCTGATGATCGTCTGATAGGGCCCATTTAAGATGAGAAAGGTTGACGTCACCGAAAAGAAGAATTTTATCCTGAGGGTTTCTTAAATCAATTACTTAGTCAATTGTGTTAACGGCAAGTTGATAGGATTCAATTAGTTGTGAGGGCAAAAAGTAGAGACAAATTATGTATAATGTCTTCTGGGGTAGAACGATCTTAATTGAAACAAAGCCGAGAAGTGGGGAGGATTATATTGCAATAAGACTCAATTGTATTAAGGACGGCTAGTAGAACGTCTCAACAAGGGCAACAACCAGTGGGTCGGTTGAGTTCGTCATCGCGATAAATATTGAAATTTGATGGGAACAGTTCGAGGTTATTTATGCTGCGGATCAGATTTGTTCCGGTCAAAGCAAATATTTCAAAGGATATACTGTCTGCTAAAATGTAAGAGGGACATTTTGGCAGAGTGAGCAAGTTGCTGGGAGAGAGACAATAAGGGACGAAAAAACTTGTCGTAATCAGCTGTACTACGTTGAAGGTGCGATATATGTACGTTGTATATGCGATATATCAATGTACATACCTATTAGCGGAAGGTAGATAGATGATGATGATGATTGACACTTTTTGGGGCGAGATATAGAAAAATTCATGATATTTTATACAGAGGTTCTTCAGACTAGAGAAATCCGTGGGGACACCAAGTTTAACTTTTTTTTTTTTTTTTGGTTTTTACAAACATTATACAGAGAGTATCTGCAAAGCCTTGTCCAAAGGCTTGTCTGGAGAAGATTAGATACAATCGTAGTCTATTGCTTGACAGTTTTTTTTTTTTTTTGTTTTGCTAATCATACAAGAATACTTTACAGGTACAACAATTTATACAGAATGCAAATACAATTCTCTTGCTTTTTTAACAATTTCACGTTTGCTTAAATTTTGAATCTTAGAGGGTATTTCATTTAAGACATTTGGTATTATAACGTCATATCTTCTTCTTCCATATTCGTTCCATGACCTAGGGATGGTGTATTTTCTCTGCTGTTTCCTTCTTGTGTTGTTTGTTTGTTGCGTTGGAATTTGATATATTCTTTCACCGTGTAGGTTGGCTAGCACTTCAAGTTTGAAAAGTTGTGCAATACTTAGCATTCGTTTATTGGCACCTTGTTGCAAGCTTCTAACTTTTGATCGGCTCATCAGCTTCCAAATACGGTTCTGTAATGCTTCTAATGGTCTCATATTTGGCGCTTTGCCCCAAGCCAATATACCGTATCTCAAATGTGACTCCACTAATCCGAAATAGCTTTGTAGGAGCACGGGTTGGGGACATAGATAGCTTAGATGAAAGAGTGCAAATAGAGATTGTCGAAGTTTTTTTAAAAGTGTCTCTATGTGCGTGTTCCATTTCAGATTGTAGTAAATCCAGATTCCTAGGTATTTGTATTTTGAGACGTTTTCGATGTACTTAGCGCATTCATCGTTGTCTCCTAGCTCTTCATGGTCTTCTAATTTATGTAAGCACTTACAGTCATGTATTTTAATCTTCAGCTTCACCTTCTGAATGTGTGGAGGACGTATATGCATAACTTTCGTTTTGTCTGCGTTGATGACCAGGCCATGGTCGTGGCACCATGCTATTACAGCGTTGAACTCTCTCTGTAATAATATTTCCTGCCTCTTCAGCACTTCTATGGCTAACCACAATAGCTGTGTCGTCTGCATATGCATATCCCGTACATTGGTTTAATAAGTCATTAACGTACACTATGAATAGGAGTGGACCTAGCTTCGACCCTTGTGGTACACCGTATTCTATATCTTTCTGCTCACTTGTGTACTCTTCTATCTTCACTTTAAAATTTCTGTTCATTAAATAGCTTTTGAACCGAGATAGCATATTTCCACGAACGCCTATATTTTGCAGCTTCTTTAGGATATGGTTATGATTCAAAGTGTCAAAGGCTTTTTTGAAATCAATGAATAGCACTGCTACGCTGTGGTTTTTGTCAAGACTTGTGTGCAGTCTGTTCGCAAAATCTCCAAGTAACCTGCTTATGCTTTTGTTTTTTCTGAAGCCGAATTGGTTATTTCTCAAAAGGTTGTATTTTTCTAAGTAACTGTAGAGCCTCCTAGTTATAACTTCCTCCAGAACTTTGTCAACGACGGATAGAATTGATATTGGTCTATAGTTTTTTATATCATTCCGCTTACCGCTTTTAAAGATAGGACGTACAATTGATGTTTTCAGCCCGTGGGGGACATGTGCCTGATCCAAACTCATATTTATTAACTTTGTTATTACTGGGGCTAGTACCCTTGAATTTAATCTGAGGTCCATTGGTCTTACTCCATCTATTCCTGCGGACTTATTCATTTTCAGGGAATTGAGAATGTTCTCAACTTCTTGGACGCTCGCATTGTCTACGTATATTGAGCGATTCACGCTACTTGCTGGATATTTATGTATGCGGTAAGGGCATTCATGTACCTTGTGTTTGTTTCCGAGGTGAGAACTTTTGCGAACTTGGTTGATAATTTATATAGATCTGATTCATTAGCAAAGTTCTTCTTAAGTGTATCGTCTTTCTTCCCAATATAGCGTTAACAAGCTGCCATGTTCTTTTCGGATCTTTTGCAGCATTTTGAAATTGTTCTATATAGTACGCTTTTTTTGTGAGCATAATCTTTTTGTTTAGCTCATTTCTGAACTTCTTATATTCATTTTGAAATTCTTCATTTCGCCTGTTGTTTTTAAATCGCCTATACAACCGATCTCTTTCCTTACAAGCTGATCTTAGTTCGGCGTTCATCCAAGTATGCTCGTTCTTCCCTTTTTTTCTTTGGAGCCTTTGATTCCGCAATTATATTCTTCATTACATCTATGAACCGGCTATAGTAATCATTGACATCTGTATAATGATTAAGCTGTGCCCAATCATATGCCTCCACTTTTCTACCCACAATGTTGTTTAAAATGCAGCATTCTTTTTTCGTTGTTGTATGCGTTAGTTCACCTTCTGCTTTAACTGCGCAGTATATAGCATAGTGATCTGAGATGCTTACTTCAACGACTCCCGAATTAATTTCATATTCTTTTATCCGAATGAAACTGAGATCAATTAATGTATTAGTGTTTCTGGATAAATCAACTCTGGTCTCCGCAAAGATTATATTTTGAAGCCCCTTTGAGGCAATCATTGCAAGGTAGTTTCTTACACTCAATTTCCGTTTTTCCTTTATATTGATATTCATGTCACCAATGACAATCATACTTTTTCTTTTGTCAAAAATATCAATATGTTCGTCTAGTTCTTCAATAAAATAATTAATTTTTGTCTTAGGTGGTCTGTATACTGCAATGATTGTGGCTTCAAATTTATTTCGTGTTATCCTCATCGATATATTTTCGTAATTGGTGCTATTTCTTTCAGTTCTTTCATAAGTTATATTATTTTTAAGAAATACAGCTATTCCTCCGCCTGTCATTTTATTTCTGTTAAAGAACTCGCCGTGGAATCCATCTATTGAGAACAAATTGTTTTCTTCCTCTTTTATATTTAATATCTAATCTAGATATATGTAATGTCGCTTATACATATAAAGCAATGAAGTCCCAATTTTTCCTCATTGATCTTATACATATTTAAGAAAAGATATGCTAACTCATTATTATTTTTACTAAATTCTATTAACTCATCTTTGGTGCTTAGTTTTTTAAAGTTTATATTTTTTAATTCTTCCATTTAACTGCAGAGGATTGGGTAAATGGGGCAGAAGTTTTTGGTATTGGGACAGACGAAGAGTTGAGTGAAAGGATACTTGGCTTCGGAGGTGAGGTCAAAGTTAGGAAACGAATTCGGGGCAGATGATTGGGATGAAGTTGCAGAGTTGGAGTTGGATTAAACGAAACCCGTTGATGTTGGGGTTTTGACGGAGTTGTGGGAGACGGATAAAGATAAAGATGAAACAATTGAACATTGTTAGGTGGCTTGCTATAAAAGGAGGACTTAGCTATGTTGTTATTCTTGTTTGGGATCTCTGAATCGGGTGATAACCATTTAGATATTTTTAGGTTACCGATTGTAAGGACAGTATCGAAGGGTTACAGAAGAGCCATGAATATTTCGATGGGATAACAAATTTAAATCGGCGTGGGCTATTCAGTTTATTATGCGGAAGTTCGACGCATTACACATCGGTTATTGTTGGCGGAGAAAATTCTTTAGCCAAGAGATGTTGGCGTGTGGACGGGTCCTTTTAGGTAGAGCTCAGAGACGTTAGTGTTTTTGAGCTTTTCCAGTCGACTTGCCCATTAGTGTTCAGTCCATGAAGTTCCAAACTGGTTGATAAATTTTGGAGGGCAGTAGAGTTTCGTTGCTTCTCCTTTTTATCGGTATTTACATATACCGAGCGAGTTGTCACGAGTGACGTCTGAAGTTCTTCGAAGAGGAACATGTTAACTGGAGGGGGCGTTGGTGTTATATCCGACGACAGAGAGTCGACTTTCTTTGAAATGATTTTTAGTTCGGCAGTGATATTAAAAATGGATTGAAGAGTTGTTGCCAGATCGTCACTGAAGTCACTTAGTAATTGTAAGTTCAACGATTAATGGGGAGTAGTCCAACTGAGCGTTATTCTGCGGTGGCGACAAATTTGTGGAGGACGATTGTAGGAGAGTGTCGAGATCGGCTCGTAGGGAGGTCATAATAGTGGTTATTAATAGTGTCCGGCGTCTTTCGTGTAGACGCGATTAACATCGGCACTGAGCACATCAAGCCGATTAGTCATGGGATTCATTAGAATGAAGGAGATCTTTAATTGCGTTGAGAAGGTTATCGGCACAACGGAACTGTTTTTTCGCGAACTCAGACGAATTGTCCACGGCACTAAAAATATCGTCAATATTTCTCATCGCCACTTCGAAACGGTTCGAAAGTTTTTTATTCGAAACTGAAAGATTGTTCAACGCGGACGTAATGGTATCACTAAGACATTGTATGGCTATTATGACGTGTGATAGCAAAATTTCTTTACATTCTTCGCGAATTGAAGTTGTTTAGTAGTTCGGGGAGTTAGGTCGTGCATCGTTTCGATAAGCCGATACAGGTGGGATGGAATATTTTACCACATAGCCCACTGCAAATAAGTAAGTCAGCGGTTTTATTTCCGTAAGTATAGTCGACATTACCATTTTTTTGGAAAGATTAGAGGGCAAGAATAATTAGGACACGTAGTGGAACGATAATTTAATTGTTTGCGACACAATTTAATTTTTTTTTTATTATTGATTTTTTTTTCGTTTTTATTTTGTTTCAAGGACTTTGGATGGAAACAATGGAAAACACGTCCGACTGGAAGTTAACTGTTAACTGATACCCTGTTATACGTCTCAATCGATTGGAAACTAACCGTTAACTTATACCCTGTTATGCTGCAAAGAGTTATAAGGATAACTGCTTCCTTCTATGAAAATAATTTTCATTGCTAGCTTGGCACTTGCCTACATACCTATTCCTTGGCGCGCGGTGAAAATGGTCTTCATTCCCAAAATAGGGAGAGACGATTACTCACTCGTTATAGACAAATCAGTCTAACATCCTTCTCGCTTCAATGTATAGAAAGAGTCATGCCCTTCGAATGCATGCTCAGATGCAGATGCAATATGATTATGAGTGCGGGAAATCGTGCAAGAATCCGTTTCAAAACCTAGCTGAATGCGCACCCGAATGGTAAGAATACTGGCTATTTTCGTCGACATTGAGGGAGATTTTGATAACGCAACTTTCGACAGTGTGCGTTACGCTGCTAGACAGTATGGTATAATTGAAGCACTGGTCTTATGGATCAAAAATAATGCTGAGCACAGGACATTGATCACTGATGCAAGCTTCTAACAATTTGTCAAATCTGGCGTAAGCCTGAGCTGTCCGCAAGGTGGCGTCTTGTTATGGTGCATGGTGGTCGATGCTCGATGCTCTAAACGCCTCAGGAATCTACGCCCAGGCCTACGGGATGATGTTGAAGTTCTCTCTTTCAGCTCATGCTTAGCGATTGTCTGGCGCTAGATGTGATCGAAGTCTGGTGCACGAGAAATGGGCTGTTGGTTAATCCTCTTAAGACTGATGTCGTTCTCTTCACGAGAAGGAGAAACAAATACTGGCGTGATTACTTGGGAGGCAAGTTAGATAACAAGCTTCTTTGGTCAAAGTATGTTGAGTAAAAAAACCACCACTCCTTCATATATTTATCAAAGGGTGCGAAAACCATGTCTCGCCTCAAGAAATATGTTTTTGGTACAACTCCGATTGGAGTGACATTTGCGCGAGAAATATCCTGCCACCCCTGTCTAATGAATGTGCCTTCCGACGCAATTCCACCTGTCATTCTATTGCGCTATAACTTCACAGTCAAATTTCCATGGCGTCAGGATTGGCTTTGGCTAAATACTGAAACTAGAGACGTCTGTTTTCGCATTTTTACAAATGGGGTTTCCTTTGAACGAGAGAACGTTCGAGGACACTTTTCGTTATGAAAATATGCTCTGTCTTTCAATCAGAGATACACGCAATTCTAATCTAATGCACTCTGTTGTAAGGCACAAGTGGAACTGAAAAAGCATATGCGTCTGCAGTGACAGGCAGCATTCACAGCTGAGTCCAATCCTTTGACCTGCTCCAAATTAATGAAGTCAAGACTTTTTTGAACAAAGTCGGAAGACTAAATTCAGTAAGGCTGGTATGGGTCCCAGGTCACTCTGGGATCCCAGGAATTTAGATCTCTGATGAAATCGATGAATGGGCTCAGAGGACATGAACCCGCTTAATGGAGGGAATTTCCCGGTTTCAGGATGACTAAGCGCGTACGCCTTGATGTCTGAAAGAAATCCGCAACATTCTTCTTATCCTCAAGGAGAATTGATTGCAAAAGACTTCCTAGCGTCATTACACTTTTGCTAACGATCTGTGCTTGCTTTGCGTCAGTGAGACGCCTGACTGTACTGCATTTTGCGAGGAGAATAAAACAGCATAAGAAGATATGTATGTATATATTAGGGTGGTTCAGGAAATTGACTTTTTTTTCTCGAACAATAATTATTATTTTTTTTTTTTTACGAGTGTAGTTGAAAATCTTCAAGAGACACTATGAGAACCGACAGCGCGTGCTCATAGTAGTGTGAGATTGTTACTCGCTCAAAACACCTCCCTTCAAATTTATTTTAATGTATAGACTGCAACTGAGTTCTTGCACTCCACACATCCAGCAGTTTTTTAATCAAATCTGAAAAAGATATATACATAAATTAAAATGTGGCAGGTCACCTTCCAGCGATGGTTCCTGCAGAGCTCGCCAGTTCACACGAGTTATTTATTATTTATTATCGCGCTAAATCGAACGGTTTGGTTCTTTGTAGACGGCCGCGGCGTGATAAATTATCTTCTTCTAAGATTGGAAGTACAGCGTTGTTAACATGTTCCTCTAGTCGTTGTTTATATCTACGAGCAAAATCTCCAACTGCGTTATCGATTGTTACGATTCCGAGATCTCTATGGATATCGTCATTTCACAGATACCACGGCGCATTAACTTTGTTTCCGTTATATGTAGTTTGTTTTGAAAAGCTTGCATGATCCCAGCATTACTTTTTTTGGCACAATCCCATAGTTGTATACCATAAGTCCATATAGGTTTTAGCACGTGCTTATATAAGTTAACACCAAACCTTACACCACACGACACTCCACAATTGCACACCGCACTCAACATCCTGCTTTGCACACGGCACCCTACATCTTCGCTAACACCTTCCAAAAATGTGTCAACGCTTGATCATCGCTCCAACATCATACCAGCAGTCTGGATCACCTGACACCGAAGCATTCCAACACGCCTCGGAGTGTAACACGACGACACCTGTGGGAAGCGCAATGCAGTGGGAATCTGCTTAGTCAGTAAGAAACTAGTATTTGAGCTTTAGAAAATAAGAAACATTGTTCAGTGTAATTTTGGAAGGCAGTTACGCTGCCGAAATATTTTTTTTTTTTCAAATTGATAATTAAATAGTTTAAATGGCGCCCGAGCAGGGACCGGTATCGTCGTCTTAGTGCCGTAGTAGAGCCAGTACGCCTCAAGAAGCCGCAGTGCTCCCGTGCCGAAAAAAGTGAAACAAAAAGGCAGTTCGCCTTAAGCAGCCGCAGTGCTCCGCGGAATAGCCAGTTCGCCTCAAGAAGCCGCCGCGCTTTCCGTTGTTTCCCGCGACTACCGGTCCACGAACCCGAAAAAACAGTGACAGTGAATAAGCTATGATAAGCAAGATACAGTGAAAGTTATAGCACACCTCACAGTGCCGAAGAGGCGAAAACGCTAACGAAAATTCAGTGAAAAAAAAACATTTAAACAAGCAAACGTGAACTACGTCAGACTCTCGAAGCCACTCGAAGTCAGAATCATCACCTTCATCGGCGTGGGAATGCTGTTCCTATTATTATTGTAAGTCTAGACTAGTTAGATTAAGAAAAATAAGAAAAATAAAACGAGTGAAAAATACATGTGGAAAAAGAATTAAAAGAATTAAGCAGTACAAGGAAAAAAGAAAATTCTGTACGATAAAAATAAAAAGAATATAAGGAATATTAAGAATATAAAAATATAATAATAGGTAATAAATAATAATAACAACAAGTGACAAATTACATAGTTAGAGTTAAGTGAACAGAAGATTAAATTATAAGACGGTATTTACGGCTGTTCCCCATATTTAAAAATATTTCGAAGTCACGCCCGACCTACGGTCCGGAGTCGCTTCCAAAAATCCGAGATCTCGTGATCCAGCTAGTACCCCAGGTACGAGTAGCGTCCCAAATCCCAATAACACCCGTCCTGCTGCTCCCCCGAATATAGGTTCACTAAACGTCGAATGTGAAACCCTGAATCAGTCAACTGCATCGAGCGCGTCCCATCTGGAACCTCCACCAGACGTTAGGGCAACCCCAGAGCTTGACACGCTTATATCAAACATAGTCAGTCGCGAGATCCAACGCCAAAGCCGCGATATAATACAAAATGCCTTGTATCCGCCTTCAGAGAATTTCTTGGGTACAGATCAGGGTATCAACGCCGAGTACAGAGGCAACATGTCAGACATGGACAAGATACCAGACGTGGTGCGGTGTCTTCGCGATTTTTCCGGAGATCCAGGAGAATTCAGCTCCTGGAAGAAGAGCGTCGACCGCATCCTATTAATTTACGAGCCTCTGAAGGGTACTCCAAAATACTATGGCATGCTCAATGTCATACGTAATAAAATCGTCGGCAACGCCGATATTGCTTTGGAGTCATATAATACTCTCCTTGACTGGAAGGCGATCTGCGAATGCTTGACGATGCATTACGGAGACAAAAGGGACCTTGGTACACTCGAATACCAAATGGTCTCACTTGTCCAAGGAAATGCCTCAATTCAGGAATACTATCAAATAGTGTACCAACACCTTTCGCTAATACTAAACAAAGTTTCCTGTATGGACATAGGTCCAGAAGCCCTGAGCGTTCTCACACGCACATATAGGGATAAAGAACTGGACACCTTTGTCAGAGGGCTAAAGGGCGATCTCCCAAGATTATTGCGAATTAGGGAGCCCATCGACCTACCCCATGCGCTCCACCTCTGCTTGAAGTTGCAAAACCAGAACTTCAGAGCAAATCACGCCCATAGTAATCAAAATACAATGAAGAAACCTATGCCTTCAAACCCAGTTAGAAGCTGGCCACGTAACTCCGGAAACGCAAGACAGGCATTCCATCAGCAAGGAGCAAGTCTCGTAACTTTTAACCAACTGCCTCCGCGCCCGTCATTTCAACACCATCGAATGACCGCGAGATACCAATATCAACCGCAAGCGAATCCCAGACACTCGTTTTTACCAAGGCAACACTATCCCTCTCCTCCTAACCCACAAATGAAAACAGAACCTCGAAGCGATCAAGTTATACAACAACTCCCTCAAAGGAAACCCAATCAACTGCCCCAACAATTGGCGATAAAACCACCCCCTACCAATCCTTTCAGACCACAACCGAACTACCACATTGATGGTATTAATAACGAATACGAACAGACTTTACAAGCCGACAATCTCAGTCATTATCAACCACCGGACGATTACCTCCAAATGTCAGAAGAACTCAGTCACGACACCAGTTCTAATGGTAACGAGGAAACAGACCTTACCGACATTCATTTTTTAGAATGACGACCTCTTCGCTACCATATTTCGAAAGTAGGACGAGTAGCGGAGAGACTATACAGATATTAATAGATACAGGATCAAATCATAACTACATTCAACCCCATCTGGTAAATAACCCGATTCCTAACAAACAGTGTTTCTCTGCGGATTCAATAGGTGGGAGCATCGAGATCACCCACCACGTAGAAGCGAGCCTCTTCGGTCTCAACGACCTTAAAATAAATTTTTTTCTTTTACCATCATTAAGGTCTTTTCATGCGATTCTCGGTAACGATAGCTTAAAAGAGCTATCGGCCGTCATCCATACCAAACATAACTACATGCAAATCAAGAATGGCACGAAAATAAATATCAAGCAAAAAAGATCGCAGTCTGTAAATGCAGTGAATCTAAGAACCGACCATATGAATCAATACCAAAAAGAAATCCTTAACGCGTTGGTAAAGAGCTTTCCTAAACTGTTCTCGGAAACCGATGGGAAGCTCACGTATATTACGAATGTCAAAGGGGAAATTAGGACATCTTCAGAAGAACCCGTATTCTCGAAGTACTATCCCATGTCCTTGAAGAGCGAAGTAGAGAAGCAAATCGCTCAGTTATTGGAAGATGGCATCATAAGAAAGTGTAAGTCTCCATACAATTCACCTGTAGGGATAGTATCGAAAAAACCCGATGCATCCGGAGACAAAAAATATAGACTCGTCATAGACTATAGGAAGCTGAACGCTGTAACTATAGCCGACAGGTATCCTATACCCGAGATAAATGATGTCCTCTCCCAACTCGGACGAAGCAAATGGTTCACCACACTAGACCTTAAAAGCGGATTTCATCAGATTCCTTTAAAGGAATCTGATATCGAAAAAACTGCGTTTTCTGTGAACCACGGGAAGTATGAGTTTACGCGGCTCCCCTTTGGGCTTAACAACGCGCCCTCGATATTTCAGCGAGCAATCGACGATATACTTCGCGAGCATATCGGTAAGATTTGACATATATATATCGACGACATCATTTTATACAGCAAAGACGAGCAAACGCATTTTGAAAATATCAAAACGATTTTCCAAACATTAGAAGACGCAAATGTCAAGATACAACTTGACAAATGCGAATTCTTTAAAAATAAGGTCGAATTTCTTGGGTTCGTTGTATCCGCAGATGGAATAAAGACAAATCCATCCAAGATAAGATCTATACTGGAGTTCCAATATCCTAAGACTCTGAGCGAGCTGAGATCTTTCCTTGGCCTATCTGGGTACTATAGGCGATTCGTAAGAGATTACGCAAAAATTGCCAAGCATCCTTACTCAGGGGCGAAGGGGGACGCCTATCGAAATCCGTTTCGTGCAAAAAGATGATCGATTTAAGTGCAGAAGCGAAGGCAGCCTTTGACAAAATAAAGCGCGTACTCGCTTCAGAAGATACACTTCTGATATACCCAAATTTCGACAAAGATTTCCACCTGACGACTGACGCCTCAAACTACGCTCTAGGAGCCGTTCTGGAACAGGATGGTAGGCCCATTACCTTTATATCTCGAACGCTCAACAAAACTGAGGAGAACTATGCCGCCAACGAGAAAGAGATGTTGGCCATAGTATGGGCACTGAGTTCTCTTCGGGGCTACTTGTACGGGTCTGACTTTTTCCCTAAGTAATAAAAATAGTAATACAAAAATGAAAAGATGGAAATCTTTTCTAAAAGAATACAACTACGAGCTGGCATACAAGCCCGGGAAGACCAACGTTGTTGCAGATGCTCTGTCAAGAGCACCGTACCCACCAAACGTAAATGCAATCACGTCAACGCAAGACATCAGCGAAAATTTGGTACTAACGGTAGAAAATCCAATCAATGTTTTCAAAAACCAGATTATGTTTCTTACCGGAAATCAAGATAGCTACACATTTGAAATCCCCTTCCCTACATTCCATAGACATATGTATAATCACTAGACAAAGTTATTCTGCAGAGGAGTTGGCAGAACTTCTCAAACGACACCTCAATCCAAGCGTCCTAAATGGCATTTATACCACTAACGATATTATTTTCAAAATTCAGCAGTTCTATCCTCTACATTTCAAAACCTGTAAAGCTAGATTCACCCAAACCAAGGTCCAAGATCTGACTAATGAAACCCAACAGGAGGAGGAAATATTGAAGGAGCACAAAAGAGCTCACCGCAATAGCCAGGAAAATAAGGTCCAGTTGCTGCAAAGATTTTATTTCCCAAGGATGTCAGCTAAAATCAGTAACATAGTCAAGCAATGTGTCACTTGCAAGCAGCATAAGTACGATCGGCATCCAAATAAGCCCGAATTGCAGGCTACCCCTATTCCCGAATATCCCGGCCATATCCTTCACACAGATATATACCGTACAGACGCGAAACTGGTTCTTACAGCTATTGACAAGTTCTCGAAGTACGCTCAGGCTCGCATATTAAAATCGAGAGCAGTCGAGGATGTTAGGGAACCACTAAGACAACTTTTGTTTGCTTACGGGGTACCTAAGGTCATAGTTTTCGACAATGAAAAAACATTCAATTCCTCGTCAATATGTTTCATGCTTGAAAACCAACTAGGCATTCAAATTTATAAGACTCCCCCGTATTCGAGTTTTGTTAACGGTCAAGTCGAGCGTTTTCACTCGACACTTTCAGAGATCATGCGATGCCTACGAACCGATCAGATTCACAGATCATTCGAAGAGTTACTAGACAGGGCTGTCTTCGAATACAATTCCTCGGTTCATTCCACTACCAACCGGAAACCTATCGAGGTATTTTTCGGAAGGAATGTTAGCACCAGCCCAGAACAGTTCGAAGAGGCCAGACGCGAAAATATATCAAAACTAAAAGAAAAACAGGACAAAAATCTGAAAGGGGTCGTCAACCCCTGAAAATCTACTCCCCCGGCGAAGTTATTTTCGTAAAGATCAATAGACGCCTGGGTACCAAGCTATCTACAAGATACAAGAGAGAAACAGTAAAGAAAAACAATCCAACTACAGTTTTAACTGAATCAGGCGGGATCGTCCATAAGACAAATATCAAAAATTAATATCTCTTTACAGATTCCTCCCATCCGCGAGTTATGCAGAAGTCCAAATATTGGATTACTCGAACTCGCAGTTTGTCAATATTGATATCGGTAACGCAAGAATTCAGAATGGGCAATTCAAAATTATCCACGTCATCGAATTGGAAGCATACCAACAACTCGTTAAAAATCTGGAAGAAACTCTGAACTCCAGTTCAAGCTACACTCACCCCCTTTATCCCTTCCTTTCCCACGAAATCCTTCAAATCAAAAACCATCTGGGACGGCTGAGACTATACAGGAAAAATAACAAAACTAGCAAAAGATCGCTGGATTTTCTAGGCTCCGCCTGGAAATGGGTCGCCGGAAGTCCGGATCGGCATGACCACGAAATACTAATCGAAAAAATGAATAACGTTCTAAAGAACACCAGGTATATAGGTATAGGTATAGGTATATATTTTATTTCATTTAAATCTACAAAAGTGTTATCGCACAATTTACAAAGTCAGTTTACAGAGATGTGATATATTCGATCTTTCTACTGTAGCATTATATAAGAAGTATTAAATACAATCATGAAAACAAAAAAAAAGTAATAATTGAGTGGAGGAAAATGAATAAGCAAAAACCTCCAATGAAAGTAGACAAAAACAAAAAAAAAAAAAAAAAAGTATATATATATATATGTATATATAAATATATATAAAGAAGAATAAAAAATTAAATATATAAAATACGTAAAATATTAATAAAATATTAATAAATAAGTAAATTAATAAAAAAAAAAAATAAATAAATAAATTAATAAAAAAATAAATAAATAAATAAATAAATAAATGAATAAATAAATAAATAAATAAATAAATAAATAAATAAATAGATAAATAAATAAATGATTTGTTGAATAAATATATAAATAAATATGTAGATAATAAAAATAAATAAATAATAATAAAATGTAAATAAATAAATAAATAAGTAGTAGATAAATAAATAAATAAATATATAGATAAATGAATAAATAAATAAATAACATAAATTAATAAATAAAATAAATAAATAAACAAGTAATTGTACTTCAGAGGTATCCAAAAACTGAAGTAATGTATCATGTCAAATTCAGCTGATTGATTAAAGGATTGTCTGACATGTCACATTTAGTCATAAAATTGTCATTAAGTTTGCATATCCTGAATGAGATCAATTCAACATTAGCTCTAGTGTGTAGTTGTATTGTTGAATGATGCCAGGGAAGGTTTAACATCATTTTTAATATCTTATTTTGCATTCGTTGTAGCTTTTTAATGTGGCATTTTGCGCAGTTGCCCCAAACCTGGCAACCGTATAGCAAAATTGGTTGAAATATACTCTTATGAATTATTATTTTGTTTTCCAATGAAAGGAATGACTTTCTGTTAATAAACGGATATAATGTACGTATTCCAATGTTTACTTTTTTAAGTGTTTCCATGAGGTGGTTCTTGAAAGTCAATCTTTGGTCGAGATATATGCCCAAGTATTTTACAGACGACTTCCATGGTATTGTGTGACCGTTGATATTAATCTGACTAGATGGAAGAAAACAAGGTTTTCTTTTTCTGGTGAAAAAGATAGCTTGAGTTTTTTCAGTATTAAGTTTAATTTTCCATTTCACATAATATTTGTTTAGCCTCTCAGCTGCATGTTTTAAATTCGTCTCGATATTAAGACCAAATTCATGCGTAGCTAATATAGCGGTATCATCTGCGTAAATCGCAACGTCGCAATGTGAAAGATTTGGTAAGTCACAGGTATATAGATTATATAAGACAGGACCGAGAACCGAACCTTGGGGTACACCTGTATGAAAATGAATTATATCCGACACGCAACCATTGACAAGTACTTTGAAACGACGATTTAATAAGAAACTTTGAACAATTTTACAGAGAAACAGAGGGAAATTTTCATTTAACATTTTGTATATGAGACCATTATGCCACACAGAATCAAAAGCTTTTTCGATGTCCAATAGTATCAAGCCACTTGATTTTCCTTCTAATCTGCTTTTTTTAATATTACTACAAATTCTTGCTACTTGATGGGCGGTGCCGTGATTACGTCTGAACCCAAACTGCTCATCGGGATATATTTTCCGACTTTCTATAATTTTTACAATTTTAGCCTTAACGACTTTTTCAAAGATTTTACTTATATTACTGAGCAGGCTTATTGGTCTATAGCTACGAGGATCGTTTCGCTGTTTTGATGCCTTTGGTAATGGAATTACCTTCGCTAGTTTCCACGAATCTGGGAAATATTGCAATTTAAGACAAGCATTGATAATGTACGTTAGAAATTGTATGCCCTCTTTAGGTAACTTTTGAAGGTAAACATTTTCAATATTATCAATACCGCAAGTTTTCCGTGTCTTTAAGTGCTTTAGAAGAATTTTTAGTTCCGTTTCAGATACAAATTCGTCTAACGGAGTTTCTGTGAGAGCCAGATTAAAAGTTTCCATTGCATTCTCCACAAGTGTGTTAGTGCGTGGGTCACCTAGATGTTGCGATACTAAATGATTTTCTGAAAATTTTAAAGCAAAAATATTGGCTTTTTCGGTGTCGGTGTAGATTATGTTGGAACCATCGTTTAGACAGGGTATCTGACTGTTTTTGTTCCTGACAACTTTAATTATATTCCAAAAAGGATTGGCGGCCTTGTCGAGATTTTTTAACTTACTATTCCACTCCTTATTTCTGTAAGCTTGAATGTTTGTACATATTAACTTATTAAAGTATTTCATAAGTACTTTAGAAACAGATTGACGATATCTTTGCCAATTTCTCCTGTGCAAATTCCTAGTTCTAATTAATTGCAAAATATGGACTGGTAACTTCAGTGAAGAGCATTTCCTTTTAACACGAGGAATACACCTGTTTGCTAAAGTATTAATGTTTTCAGTGAATAGATCCAGAATATCGTCAACTTGCTGTTTATCTGTTATAGTCTCTAGGTTAGTGGGAACGGTTCGAAATTTATTTTGTACGAGTTTGCGATATTTAACCCAATTCGCATTTTTGGTGTCTGAGAAATATTGCACTTTTTCTAATCCGGAACGACGAAGCTTACAGAAGACTGGATAATGATCTGAGCCTAGCTCGTTTAAAGCAATTGGCTGAGAAATTAGACCAGGAATATTTGTTACAAACAAGTCAATTACAGATGGATTACCACGAGAACTACATGGAATAAAAGTGGGACTAGGTGGAAACAAAATAGATATTGGCAACATCGTAGAAATATTATATAAAATATTTCCCCAACGGTTTGCCCTGATGCAACCCCAGTCTCGATGTCTACAGTTAAGGTCGCCGCCAAGTAAAAATTCATATTTCATGCTTAACAGCTTTTTTAAATCACTCTCAAATTTACGTTTCTGTTCATCTGCAGACGAGAATTCCGTAATTGTTCCTGGGAAGTAAACACAATATATTTTGATCTTTCTATCGTTCTCCAATAATACTTCTATTCCTACATTTTCTACATAATTTGTTTGTATGGGAGGTAAGAGCTTATGTTGAATTGATCTTCTAATCAGAATAGCTACCCCACCACCTCTTCTATTTTCTCTATCTACACGGTAACATTTAAACATTGACGAAGCCAAGTAACAATCAGCTTTTAGCCACGTTTCAGTTACTAATGCAACATCAACTTTATTCCTAATTAAAAAATCTAAAAATTCAACACGTTTATTAGCAATACCCCTTGCATTCCATGTTATAACATTGATTTTTTTATTAGAATTATTTATCATTGTTATTATACAAAAACTTACACGCTAATTGTGCGATAACCTTAAATTGATCAGTTTTGCTTTTACAATTACTCAACTGAGTTATCATCTCCATGAGAAGCGAATTCAGTTCGTCTATCGAAAACAATTTCTCATCGCTAACAGCTCCACCAGCAGTGTTGTGAGTTGATGATGTTGTTTCAGCTACAATACGGTCTATAATTCTCGGGCGAGAAACTCTCTTGTTTTCACTTTCTATCTGAACGACATTCATATTATTACGTGCTGAGAGAGAAGGAAAATCGTGCATTGACATGAAGGAAGTATTGTTATTGTAGTTGTTGGCCTTTTTGACACTTGGTGATGTTGGAGACTTAGTTTTAGTCAAAGGTTTATGTCTCATTTCGAGGTATTTGATTCTATTGATGCAAGTATCGTCCGTGGACTTATGATTTCCCTTGCAGTTCGCGCACTTAAACATACCAGTGTTTTTACATTCAGTAGTTGTGTGATTACCCGCACATATGGAGCAATAAGTTTTTATGTGGCAGTTTCGTTCGCCGTGACCGAACATTTGACAATTCCGACATTGTGTCAACTTGTTCCTTTGTTTACGTTGATAACACCACTTAACTTGAGTATGGAAAACTGATTTAATATTTTTCTTTAGTTCATTTAATTTAATTGTACCATTTTCTAGGCAAACTAAATAAAAAGTGTCTGTATATTGTTCATACTTTTTGGTAATAATTTTAATTTCTTTACACTTGAGTCCAAGTCGTAATAACTCAGTTTTTAATTCATTTGGATCATATTTGTCCAGACCGAACAATAGGACTTTAAAAGCTTTTTCGCTTTTGAGATCATGAGTGAAATACTGACAGTTATCTGATATAAGTTTGTTAAGTATGGAATAATAGGATTCCATACTTTCACACATAATCTTTATTCCGATCGACATCTTCTTTAAACAATAATCATTTATTTTAAGTTCTTTCATTTGATTGTGCACATAATCACAATTTTTCTGCTACACTTTTATTGGTGGAACCACTACTTTCACGGATGCATTTGGTAACACATTGTCTTCCATATCATCACCATCTACATCGCTATCCGGCAAACATTGTAGAGGACTCCAATAGTTGGAGTTCTTTTTTGTTAGAACCATTTTGGGCACTAATTTGGGGGTTTGCTTGGATTTTTTACCAAGGGACAACAAATGGCTGTCCCCGGTATTTGGGGATCTCGGACGTTTAAGAATGTTTGCGTTTTATTTATTCACGATTGAAAATACCACGAACTCGCGGATCGAAGCTTTTCGAGTGACAAATCACACAAGAGCACCAATAAGCAAGCATTAATAAACCAACTTACTTTAGGGAAAATTAATGAAATAACCGAAATGGCAAACAAAATTGTAAGAAGCAATCAAAATGATGAAATTGTATCCAAAATCATATATAAACTAAAATTAATAAAAGAAGAAATAACTAATGTAGCTTATGCAATTCACTGGGCGAAAGCCAATATCGTAAACTCATACATATTAAGTACTACAGAAACCAATGCAATTAAACAATTGTTTAGTTTAGAGAATATTCCCTATATTAACACAAACGAAGGTCTAGAGTTCGCCGACGTAAGAATAGCGGCGAACGGAAAAAAACATTATTTATATTATAAGTTTACCGACTGTCAATGCCGAATTATGTAAAGTAATGTTAATAAAAGCTGTAAAATTCGGAAAGAAAATTAATAATATACCCTTTTCCAAAGTCCTAAAATGTAATAATGAATTGTATGGAATAAAAAGCGATTGTAAGAATTTTAACGAACACATGATTTGCAATAGAAATAACATAATAGATATAAGTAACTCCACCTGTATTGCGAACCTATTAGACAGCAAAGCACCAACTTGCGTCATTGGCGATAACGGAAACATTCCATCGGTCGAAGAGATCCTACCAGGTATATTGTTCCTGAACCAATTCAGCGGGTCAATCAACATCAACAACGAGCAACAGAAATTAGAAGGCACTTTCGTCATAAGGCATGTTAAGATTTATATTCTCACGCATTCTACTGCGTTGACACTAATTGTAAGTGTGCGAACGGTCATTACTAAGTCGCTCACGAATATCAGATTCCGAGCGACGGTACTGTCTGTTCCCACACTCGAATTCAATTCATTTGTGAAATTCGAGTGTTTACGAATTTGAATTTATTCGTGAGCACTCGAGTTCCGTTGCTAAAAATTAAAATTTGTCACATTAGTCTTAAGTGAACTATCGGTCAGAGTGGACCGGCCGTTATCGCCTTTAGCTCATTTACGTGCTTAACACGGAATAGTCGTTGTGATAAGTATTGTATAGCTGTCCTGGTAGAACAGGTCGTAGTTCGTACTTCAAGCTTTTGTACCATACCTTATCAAAGGCTTGTGAGATGTCAAGAAAAACGGTTGAACAAATTAACTTTTGTTCTAGCGCTTTCTCAATTACATCAGTTGCTCGATGTACTTGATCTATGGTGGAATGCTTGCTTCTGAAACCAAACTGATGATCCGGTATGAGACCTTCAATAATTGGCTTAAGTCGATTAAGTAGAATTCTCTCGAATACTTTGGAGATGATCGGTAGAAGAGAAATAGGTCTATACGACGTAACTTTAGTCGGCGGTTTACCGGGTTTCGGAACCATAATAACTTCTGCAACATTCCATTGACTTGGAACATGTTCTAATCTAAGTGCCGCATTTACGAGAAAGAGAGGTTTAAGAAGCGCTTTCTTCGGCAATGCTTTAAGAATTTCTCCCGTGATTAAGTCGTAATCAGGAACTTTGTTAAACTTTAACGATTTTACTACTTTTCTAAGTTCTGAGAGCCTTGCAACTGGTACTCGGTAGTCCGTCTCTGTATTCAAGCGATTGTCGTTGTCCTGCACCGGTTGACCCTGGAAGGGTTTAAAAGTATCTTCAAGGTAACCGGCGAAAATGTCTGCTTTTTCCTTTTCTCCCTTTGCCATTTGCCCTGATTTTTTCTTATTGGTGGTGCCTGGATTTGCGGCTTTTTAATACTTTTTACAGCTCTTCAAAGCGAGTAATTTAATTCTTTCTCTGAAGTCAAGTTTTGTAGGTAAATGCCGATACGCCCATTCTTGTAGTCTTTTATTGCCCTTTTGATCGAATTACACAAGTGGTTTAATCGGGTTTTATCCAGCGGTGCGCGAGTTTTTTGCCACCACTTCCGCACTTTCCGTTTTTTCGTTCACCATTTGTCGTATTTCCGGCGGATACGATACATTTAGACTGACCGGAATTTGAATTTGGTGTGGAGTACTGTTCGACGCCGCTTATTGCACTGCTTGGACAAAACGATCAACTTCGACTTCTAATTCATAGGGTGTTCTTAGCGGTACTCTGAGTTCAGTGCTTTCCTCAATGTATCTGAATCTTTCCCAGTTAGTTCTCCACTAGTTAATCTAGGTGGTCTTTGTCTTTTAATTAGAGCCGCGCTCATCGTTAGTATAACTGGAGAATGGCCTGAAGAAAGGTCAAAACTCTCTTCGACTTTCAGGTAGTTTGCACTGATTCCCTTCGTTATAAAGAAGTCAATTAGATCGGGAGTTTTTGCGATATCTGATGGCCAGTACGTCGGCTTTCCCGTTGAATGAAACTCGCAGCCATTTTCCATACCAGCTTGGTAAAGTGCTCTACCTTTTTGCGAGACATATCGTGAGCCCCAAAAGGTATGTTTAGCGTTAAAGTCACCACCAATAATAAAGATCGGCCCAAGAGAGTTAAACAAACTTAAAAATTCGCTTTTATCCAAACTGAAACGCGGTTGGCAATAGATTGACGAAATATTGAAAAAATAATTTTTATTTCTAACGCGTACCGAACACATTTGCATCGTTTCAAGTTCTTTACTGATTTCGGTGGAGTGATCAATATTCTCTTTTATAAACAAGGTTGCTCCGCCCCTTGCCCTTCCTGATGGATGAAACGCGTGGTAGGCACAATAGCCTTTTAGTTTTATACGCGACTGCATCATCAGGTGGGTTTCAGAAATCAAGCATATGTCAATATTTTTTCCGCGAACGAAAATGTCTAGTTCATTCATTTTGTTTGTAAGTCCATTGGCGTTCCAGGAAAGGATTTTTAACATTTTAGTCATATTTTAAAATTTATGTTGGTGACCGTTAGGTCTTTCGAGGTTAAGTAGTCACTCGAAAATAAGTCGATTCGTTTGGCTTTGTTCTTCGAGCCTCGCAAGAATAAACGAAAAAACGCTTGCCACAGGGGATACAGCCAATTGAGCTTTAGTTTCCATCTTCTGGCGAATCGGTTTCGAAACCGCAGCTTTTTTGTGATCTATTTCCTGACTAGTTGCAGTCGCCAGATAAGGAGTTTTTGTGTTCGCGGTTTGTGACTTATCCCGCCGTCTCTTTCCTCCCCCATAATTGGCCTTGTGCCTTCCCTTAAAGTTGATGCACATTGCAGGGGATTGCCTCGAAACGGTACACTCTTGGTCAAATGTTGGCCGGAGCACTTATATAAATATAACTATTTAAATGTATACACTTGCGGCAGCTTTCTTTCCAATCCTCGAAACAGTTCTGATATGCGCTTTGAGCACTTCCAGTTATGTGTCTTTTTCTCCTGAAACATGGTAAATCACCGTTCTTTATGAATCCTTTCAGTCTTGAGAAGAGGAAGCATTCGCAAGGGTTTTTTTTTCTTTTGGCTTTTTTTTTTCTTTTAGCTTTTTTTTTATTTCTTATTCTAAAGCTAACTTATTTCAGACAAAAATGCCTAATGCTCTATCTTAACTATCTTAACTAATTATAATTACCTTACTGGCCTTGTGCGAGCGCTCTAAAGTAGACAGTACGTTATTGAAACTATATCTTTCGACTTAATTAAAATAAATTAAAAATAAAAGCCAAGAAAATTTAAGAAAGAATTTTAGAATCTGAACAGTCGCTAGGGTCCATTGAATACGGTTGCAGAAACACAATTGCGGTATTGTTTTGGCCAAAAATATCACGCCATGTTTTTTTTTTTTTGCCACAAGACCAGGCGTTTTCTTCACGCAAATAGCAAATAATTTCAAGGTAACATTTTTTATTGAACGTATTGACCTTCTGGCAAGAACATATGATGAACCACGTCATTGTCATTTATGAAAGCAATGACCAAAACCTTCATGGTTCGTCAATAATGGTGATCTCTTTCAGCAAATCTGGATCGTCATTCAACATCACTCCGGAGCGATCCTCATGTGAAAGTTCTTTTGGTGAAAATTTAGCAATTTCGTAACAAACTTCGATGATACACGTTTCATGTCCAACACATCTGAAAAAATTCTTGGCCAATATCCTCAGCAACATCTCTGACAGTGATTCGAGTATTCTATATAACAATTTTCTTCACTGCTTCAACGACTGGGCAACCATCTCCATTAACATCTTCTCGGTCTTCTATGAAGGGCTCGTACCACTGATAATTTTTTTTTTGTGCTCAGAGACTCGTCAAATGAAACAGCCAATTTTACGTACGTACGAGTACTTAATTTTATTTTTCAGTCAAAATTGAATGCAGATTCTTTATCCACTTTTTTCAATAGAAAAAAATCGCGAAGCATACCAAACTACGTCGAACCGAACCATCTATGAAAAACGAACTTAAAATCCAATATAGCGCAATTGTTAGTATGTTATATGTTAAAGGTCATGAGTACCAAGAGGCAATTATAAAAAAATTACCTTAATTTTTTAATTTTTAATAAGCCCCGTGTAGTAATTGATTTATACATATTTACTCCACTACTATACTTACATATATATAACTGTGGAAACAACTTTTAAGGAATAGAATGAAGACTTACGAGTATGTTGTGTGTGATTTACTTTTCTTATAGGTGAAGGGACAAACCTCGCCAAGGTTTTCGCGGGTTTTTTATGTCTCCAGCTGGTGAGAAACTCTATCGAACGTTATTTTTTTATTTTTTTTTTTTTACTGAATGATATCGGCACTCTTGTAACGCTTTTCTATCTTCGTTTATTAGCTCTTTTCTTTTTGACAGTACGCTTTCGTCTTTGTGGCTTTTATCTTTCTCTAAAAAAGATAAAGCGTCTTGTGAGAAGCATTTCCCTATGCACTTTTTGTGTGATCGGGCATTGCAAGTGAAGAGAGAAATGCTTGCCCATTACACACTATAATATGACACCTCCCGCCCTTAAGTTTTTGGTCCGCTTAAAACATAACAATAGATATAGAAACTAAATATTAATTCATTGTAATTACAATAATACTAGTGGGTTACTGAGTAATACATTTTAGGGTAATTCACTGCAATATATGTAGGATATGTATCTATCCACTTTTAGATAAAAGACTTCATTACATTTTAAGAAAAGATTTAACTTAGGACATAACTTGTTTTATGTGATTGCACAGGTACGTGTCTATGTTATTAGGTTAATACAATCAAATTCAAACGTATAATTTATCATTTTTCTTGATACAAAAATTTCCTCGTTCTTTGTTTCTTACAATATTTGGTAGGCCTTCGGTTACCTGCATCTATGATATAATGTACTTTCCGTCAATTTTGAAGTTGTTTAATCTTTTGCATTTTGGTTTGCACTTTGAAATTTCTCTATTGGCTACTATTTCGTCACAAAATTTATATTTATTGTCTTTAGTTTTATTAAGTCTCTCTATCCTATTTACTTTGGGCTTCAAATCTGTTAGCTAATTGGTCTATTTCTATTCTATCGTAATTCTTGTTAATAAAATCAACTGGTCTCAATTTAGTGGTCGAGTGTATCGTTGTGTTGTAGATTAGTATTATTTTAAAGATTTTGTCATCTAAGTTGTCGAATTCGGTGTTACGATTGTCAGTCTCAATTAATCTGAAATGCTCGTTGAGTGTTCCATGTAGTCTTTCTACATAGGAGTTGCCTGTCTTATTGTATGGAATTGTTTGGTGAAATTGTATGTCATTTTCTCTCAAAAATTGTTCGATAGCGCTATGAATAAAACATTTTTCGCCATCGAAAACTAATTTTCTCATTTTATCCAAATATATGTATTAATCGTTCTTTAATAGCTTTCAATATTGAAATCCAAGTTCTGTCCTTAAGTTTGTGTACTTGCTTTGAGAATATAAATAGATCTTGAAAATTTAAATATAATTCTGTATCCTCACAGTAAACACACATAAGGCCTTTCTTAATAATGAATCTTTTCATCATCTCTAACAGGTCACTATCTTTGTTAACATAGACAAAATTTTTACAATTTTTGTAAAAAAACTTTTCTTTATCACAAGGATACAAGATACATTGTTGCATTCATATACATAACCTCATCGTTATTGCCACTAATAGCTTTATTCTTACTGACTTCAAGGTGAAAAATATTGTTTGTAGCGTGTAGTTCTTTATTTGATTGGTTTGTAGTAAAGAGTCTACTCAATCCATCAGCTACATACTTGTCCTTGCCTTTAATGTCATTTATTACAAAGTTGTATTCGTTGAGCTGCATTTTCCAACGTTGCAGCTTCATATTTGGGTTTTTTTGAACTATTAAGCCATACGAGAGGTTCAATAATGAATCGGTTTTAATGGTCGGTTTGAATAATGATTTTCTGCCATAAAGGTAAGTGTATATTTTACTGACCAAATGATTGCCAAAAGTTATTTTTCTATGGTTGAATAACGAATTTCTTGGTCGTTTAAGGTCCGAGATGCATAACAAACTGGTCGATTATTTTGGCTTAAAACTGCACCTAGCGCATAATTCGATGCATCAGCTGTTAGGATAAATGTTTTAGAAAAATCTGGGTTTTGAAGGATTGGGTCGGAAGTTAGTAAGATTTTTAGTTTGTTAAAGGATTCAATATACTCAGGATCGTTTTTCTTTATTGGGGTATTCTTTTTTAGATATTTACGCATCGGATATGCCACTTTGGCATAATCTTTCACAAATTTATGGTAATAACCGGTAATACCTTGGAAGGATTTTATTTCTTTCTGCTTCCGTGGAAGTCTAAGTTTTTATGGCTAGTATTTTTTTGGGATCTGGTTTAATGCCAACTTCTGTTATAAGATGTCCTAAACATGTTGTCGATTGCTGAGCAAAGTTGCATTTATTGATTTGAACCTTAAGGTTTGCTTCCCGCAGACGTTGAAAGATCCTTTTTTATTGAACAAATATGTTCGTCTAACGAGGTGCAGAAAATTAAAATATCGTCTAGATACACGATGCAAATTCGGTTTATGTATTCTTTTAGTACGCTATTCATAAGACGCTGAAATGTGGCGGGGGAGTTTTTTTTAACCAAATGGCATACGAGTGAACTCGTAATGACCATCAGAAGTTGAAAATGCAGTCTTGCATCTATCATCTGGGTGGACTTCAATCTGGTGAAATCCCTTCGCCAGAACGACAGTGGTGAAATATCTCCCAAAGCTTGTCAAAAAGTTCTTCAATATTTGGTAGTGGAAATTTGTGATCAATTGTATTATCATTTAATTTACGATAATCGATAACTATTCTCTAATTTTGTTTGTCCGAGCTGTCTACCTTCTTGGGTACAACCCATATTGGAGCATTATATGGAGAAGTGCTGTCAACAATAATGCCTTGTTCAAGCATTTCATGAATTTGACGGTCGACTTCCTTCCTGTGTACCACTGGATATCGATAGTTTTTCGTTATAATTCTATGTTTAATGTTGTTTGTGATAGTTAAGTTATCTTTTTCATTGTAAAAAATATCTTCAAATGTATTAATGAGATATCTTATTTTAAAAGTATCTTTTTCACCCAAGTGAGAAGCAAAATTAAATGTGACATACTATTTTCTTCGATCACATTGCAAAACATATTCGATGAATCTTCGGAAGAGCTTTTAAGGTAATATGATTCTTCGTATTCATTTAAGAAAAGAGGTATCTGTGCATTTTCAGTGTATAACATCCGATCTTTATAACTTACTACGGAGCTAAGCGGTACTAACATATTGTTTCCGATTATACCATCAAAATTGTCATGAAATTCATATTCAAGAAAGTCTACGAAATAAATTTGTTTGTTGAATTCGTTAAATAGAGGAAATCTACATGTTATGTTACAATTTATAAATTTATTCATTACTTTTAGTGATCTAGGTTCTATGTATAAATGTTTTCCATTTAGGTTGGCAAAGATTTGGGTTAATTATACTAAATTCGGCACCTGTGTCAATAATTAAGTCAATAAATTTAAGTGTTTTTATTTATTGTATTGGTGATGTTGAAAATTTTGCGATGTGGAGATGTCCATTGGTATTTCGTTACTATTTTGGTTGTCGTTGTTATTGATGTTTTGCTTTTGTCTAGTTTGATGGGTGGGTGTACGAGTATAATTGTGTCTCATACCTGAACTTAACCTGTTGTTGTAATTATTAAATCCATTTGTTTGTCGGCTTTGCCCACTAAAGTTCATGGGTTGAAAACTGTTGTAAGTGTCACTATTATAAACTTGTTATTGTGTTATTTGATTGTCGTGTCTGTTGTTATTTTGTTTATATATTTTTCCGTCTTGTATTATGGATATTGAAGACTGGACTTGCACTATGATTTTGGGCAGAAGAAAATCGGTAGCCAAACCTGTCTTCTTGTCTCAAATTAGTGTCGCATGTCTGTCGTTGATAATTGTTCATTAGTGTATGTAGTGATCCAAAAAGGTTTTCGTAAGTGGAATAGCCGTTAGCTATAATAATGTTAGACGCATCATCCATAGTTGGAGGGTTTCTTCCAATTATGATGCCCTTAAGAAGTTCTGGTAATTGGGACTTAAAACAATTAAAAACAATCCTCCTGTTTGTAATTGTCTGGTCGATTGTTAGTTGCTCATTTAACAAATAGGAATTATTTAATTGTATAAGTAGGTCATTTAACTTATTGTAAAACTGTTCAACGGTCCCATTACAACGACATAATGCAATTGCATCAAGAATTGTACTTGCAGAAGTGTGAAGTGAACCATGCGTTTTTTTAACACTTCCTTTAAGTCTGACCATGTTTCCACGTGGCTATATTTTAATAAGGCGTCTCTTGCTTTGTATGTCAATCTGTCGTATGTAACCAAAAATAACGCCTTTAAAATGTACGTCTAATGTTTCTATTAACGGAACAAGTGCATCTATTCTACTAATTAAGTTCAACAACTTTTTTCGAATGGCTGAATATTAGCTATGCATTTAACAAGGATCTCGAAGGCCTAACTTACAAAAAATATATACATACATATATACATATAAATATAATTTTCCAATATATGTACGTATAAATAAATATATGTTTGATATAAATTAAATATTAAAATTATAATCTACAATTAAATTATAAACGAATTACTTGCAATCACGAATCCCAGTGCTTTGGGAATCTATTGTATTTTCTCCTGCTGAAGAAGGTGATGCACGGTCTTGATGTCGATTATTGCTACTATTGTGTCCAATATGATGATGATGGCTTCGACGAACATAAAAATAATGACCGCAACTATTGTCAACCTGTATATGTTGGTTTCGTTATTGTTGAATATTTTGTATGACTGCATGAAAAGCACGTGTGTATATTGTTTGAACTTGGTGTGTAGTGATGGTTCAGATATAGCTCTCTGATGAATACGTGTATTTTTATAAATTTACTTAAACGAAAAAATGTTCCTTTTTTTTTGTTAATTGTTAATATAATTTAGTTTTGTTTCACTTTGTCTGCGTAATTGTAATTGTTCTCATTTGTTATATGCACGTGGTTTACACGTTTTTGTCTACTTAGTTTTTTTTTCACAAATCTATCACAGGACAGCTCGAATGAACAATATTTTTGGTAAAAAAAAAGTAACAGACAAAAATCTTCATCAATTTTGCCGATTTTTTGCGATTTTCACCGACTGCGCCAATGATATCGTCACTCTTGTAACGCTTTTCTATCTTCCCTTATTAGCTATTTTCTTTTTACAGTACGCTTAGAACTTACTTAGATCTATGGTTCACAATTTTTCCTAAGTGGCTCTTATCTTTCTCTTCGAAGAAGAGAGCGTCTTGTGAAAAGCATTTCTATGTGCACTTGTTGTGAGATTGGACATTGCAAGTGCAAAGAGAAATGCTTGCCCCTTACATACTATAATATGACAACTGCTTAAATGTTGTGCAAATTCCGAAAAGGGATTCAGAGTGACAATAGTATATATTTCAGAAACTTCTGAAACAGATGCAAAACATGTTACAACGGTACAAATCCGGAAGCAGAAGAAATGGAACCCATGAGCTCTTAGTCACTTACTACCTTACTTACTACCTCCATCATTTTATATACTCCTATAATGTTATACCATACATACAGTTTCTATGATTTTTAACGTGTCGAAATCAAACTACACCAACTTGTAAAAATTAAACATGCATGTCGCACATGAACGCCCTATCCACTGTTCCTTAAAACATTTAGCATTTAACTACCCTACAACACCTGCCGTGTAATTAAATCAATATAAACTCTTGCAATAATTTCAACAGTTAACATTGACACCAACCGACAATATCAGAACAAAAAGGGGTTAGTTTTCGTTCGTGCAATGCAACATATGTATATCTATATATACAATATTATACGCCATCACTACAGCCCCCTACAATACTAGTCGTCGTACACAAATGTGTAAATATTGAGAGACAAAGTTACGGAAATTTAATTAAAATCAAATAAACAAGATACCTTTTCGTATACACATACAATTTTCCCTGTGTTTCTCGTAAATATGAATAACCAGCAACGTATGGCACAGGTTGAGAATAAGGGCTGTTTGAAGCCCATAAAGGTGAGCAAAGGGCCAGCAAAATGTAGCGGGTAACAGATGGTTAGGTTCCCGAAATGAAACACGATGACTACAATCATAATGAGAAGCAAGTGTAATTCAATTTTATATTCAGATTTTGAGTTATGTAGGAAGAGGATTGGTTAATTGAGCGAACGAGTAGCAGTGGAGTAAAGTTCAATCACACGACGAATAATTGTTCTTCATCTTTCTACATACATATTATTGACTTTATTATATATTACCATACACCTGAGCTATTGTAGTGATATGTAACCTACAATCCAAACGTTTTCAATTAGATTCATATAGGATTTCTGAATATATTCTTAATTACAAGTGTAAGTCTTCAAAAATGCGGGATTATAGCTCACAAGAACATTTTAAATCGCTTCCCCTATGGCTTGTAATTCTATATGTATGTGTATGAATGAATGAAAACCACATCGCTCTCAATTCATTTGAATTCTATTCATTAGCATTAAACAAGTTCTTCATTTGCCTTACTCACTCCAGTGACCGTCCCGATCACCAACTTTACAAATTACATCTCCATTCATCATGTTCACATTCACAGCCACTGAGTAGCACACCGATTTGCTTTGCTAATAAAAATTCTAACTGACACAAAATGAAAAGATTTTCTTGTTATTTACAGATTATCAAGGAACTGAAGAGACTTAAAGTATAGAAGAACTGACTAACTAAATAGAGGGCGGCTAATATGGCGGGGCAAATGGCTAAAAGGCATTCGTCGTCGTAAAAATGAGGGATCTCTAAAGAGAGATGGAAGTTAGCTCTGCCACCCATCGTACTGATTGCACAAGGTCATAATATGGTTTTACTTATACCTATTTTCAATTTTATTTACAACTTCCCCCACTCAGTGACCCGGAATCCGAAACGGCATTACAGCTTCGAAGGAAGGAATATAATATTTAAAATCTATTCTTTTTGTGTTTGATTTTAATACCTTGGAGTGTTCTTGATAAACAACGACGGCTTCGACGATATGATGAGATGATGACGTTGAAGATGATTTACCATCAATGCGCGATCCCTACCCCATCCGAATATAATGAATACGAACACACACAACTTAGTTACTCAAGAGTCCTTCAGTATTGGGTACTTGATATATTTCATTTATTTGTTGCCCGCAGAGAGAATAAATCTCCAAGCCATCCCGGTTGCAATGGAGTAAAATTGAATTTATCCCGCGGCTGATTCGTTGATTTCAATTGATTCTTATGCCAATTGAGGACACGTACGTATAAGTACACACGAGCATATATTGTACGTATGATGGCCCTGTTGAAAGGGAGTCCTTCAAATACATTTTTTCTCTTCTTCGACTTATTGAAAAGGTCCTTTGAAATCAATGGGAGTCTTTTTGGCAAAAGCTTTCGGACCTTTGACATTCTGTGAATCCTTTTTCTTTTTCATTCGTTCACACATTTTCCCCCATTGAATGGTATTAGAATTTCAATTTGATACTCTCGCCACTGAATGTGGAGTGATTTATTAACGCGTGTTCACACTTGAGTAGCAACTCAGAGCGGAAAAAAAATCTTTAATCGAAATGTTGGGTAAATAATGCAGCAGTCAATGCAGACTGGGTAGATGTTCTTGATTACGTCCCAAAGAGTCTTTGTGTGTGTGTGTTTATATGTTTATGATATTGAAGTTTAACACCGTGCTGCAGACTAGATTATAATTGATAGTCCACCGGGATCAGTATGGAATCGGGATCATATAATATATAGAATTACTTCAGGTTTATCATCCTATTCCTTTTTTCAAATGAATACCGAGAGTGTTGTAAAATCATATAGTGCTTATCCTGGTTATTAGAATTCTTTTTCGTCTTCAACCTCGCATCACAGCAGGATTTATGGTTCAAGAGGTTTTGTTGTTGTTGATGTTATTAGGAAATAATATCCGCAAGCATCTGCACACTTACACTTAAGTTCATGCACCTTAGTGCTGTCATAATTGTTAATGTTGTGGTTTGGCATAATTTTATCATCACATGTTACCTTTTGCACTTCCAGTTCGACAAGAAGTTTTCAACGCTACATGGAACAATAGACTTTTGACCTGGAGTTTTGTATGTCACAATTAGATGACATAATCGTTTCTGGACGGACCAATGCTGAGTATTTACAAAATCTTCAAATCTTGTTGGAGCGTTTCGAAAGCCGTGAAAACCATGTCGTCTTGAAAATGCCATTTCGTAAAACAATCGACCGCACTGGCATACGACAATCGGAGGCACGACTTGCGTGACTTACCAAAGGCGGAGAATTTAAAAGTGTTAGAAGCAAATTGCATTACTACATCATCAACATCAATGATTTTGGCTGGGTAATTGCTCCGCTCAACGAACTCAGATCAAAAAATGTGCAATTTCTTTGGAATAAAGATCAACAGCATTCGACCAATTTAAGTACAACATCCTGCCCGCCTAGTACAAGTTACGCATATGACTCCAAATTTATTCCCACAAATCTCAAGGCCAAGTATTGACCCATTGCATAATCGTCGCTACAACTGCAGTAATTGGACTCCCTTCATTTACCCTTTTCCATTTCCACCGTCGCATAGATTAAGTTATTATTAAGGACAGTAGCTGTTCGGACTGAACCAATAACGGCATACTTTTTTAAAAACACAAAAACCCTGCTGAGTTTATAACAGGCGCCCGAGCAAGGACCGTCACGAGTGCGTATAAGATAACAAATAATATAAATATTACAAATCGCAAGTTTTAATTGATCACAGCAACTAAGAATGTAACTAAATAATTCCAGTCAGTAACTAGAGCAAACATGAGCCAGCTACGATCTGCAAGCCAATTGGGAGGAATGCAGCTACTACTATTACTGCAAGAAAATCATAGTTTTATTTTCTAAATTAAGAAGTTATAATATTGAAAAAAGATAAGCAAACAAAGCAAAATAATTAAAATTTCAAAAAGCTATAATATTGAAGAAAAATTAACAAGCAAAGAAAATAATAAAAATATTCTGTTTAAGTAGTATAATTGTTCCATTTTAAGCATTAATTTCATTTATAAGAATATTTACTTTTATAAAATAATTTTTGCAAAAGCATAATGGTTCGAAACGAAATTTTTTCCATAATTCCCCCAGCGGAATCAGTTTCCCTACAAAATCAAATCCGACAAATTATTTCAGAGGTCTTTTCGCAGGAATGCCCTCGTATCATAAGCACGCCCCTAGGTCCTACAACGGACACAAACATAAACTTCGATCAAGATATCATCGAACATCAGAGAGCTGATTTATCTTCCTTGGACAAGCTATCTGACGTGTTGCGGAGCGGGAATTTTCAGGATAAGCGGGAGAGTTTAACTCTTGGAAGAAGATCATCGACCACATCTTAAAAATGTTCGAGCCAACAAGAGGCACGGCATACTCAACGTTATCCGTAACAAAATAGTTGGTCAGGCAGATATTGTATTGGAATCATACAATACTCTCCTAAACTGGGACGCATTTCACTTTGTTATACACTCCATTACGTCGACAGGCTGATCTTGGTACTCTTGAGTACCAGATGACACGACTTGTGCAAGGCAATACTATGATTGAAGAATTTTATTCTCTTTATTACCATCTCTCGTTGATACTTAATAAAATTGCCTGCATGGAGATGAGCGCCGAAGCAATGAATGTCATGGTCAGAACTTAAAGAGAAAACGCTCTTAACTCTTTCAGGTTTGGTGGTTAGCTAACTAACCACATATTCTCGGATCATTTAAACATGCTTTAAGTCATCTATTGACAAGTAGCTTATCTTTTTATCATTTTGTAGTTCTCCTTGACACTGTGTTGTGAAACTTTGGCGTTTATGTGTGACTTTTCAAAAAAAAAATAGTGGTACATACGTGGTACAACGCAAAGTTTTCAAAGGAGCCATTCTAAATTAAATAAAAAAGTTGAAATTGTTTATTATGTTAAGATTTTAGCGATTATTTGTTGTTCAGTATTTGTTTGACCGATTTGCAATAAAAAACGAATACCATCCTTCATAATTTACAATAAATAGCGTGAATAGTACGGTGGTTAGATTACTAACCACTGTGACTATACAAGGTTGTTTTTTTTTATTTTCCCTAAGTAATTGTAACATACAATTTTACCAAATTTAGAATGTCGCGTTTACTCGATGAACGTGATATAGAAGACATTCTTCAGGAAGACATACCTTCAGATGGTGAGAGCGTCTGTAGTATGGAATCAGACGAAGAATGGGATGAAATACTGGTGCTTGGTGACACACTCCCCGGGCTTCAGCCGCCAATTGATGAAGAGTTTGACTCGGAAGATGATATACCTTTATCCAACGTGGCCAGTAATCAGGTCAGTTCAAGTACCTACGACGACTGTTCCAGTATCATCGACTCATACTGCCGTGGTGGAACCAAAATGGAAGAGAAACTTCAAAATGGAAGAGACGGGTAAATACACAGGAAGTGGAAGCATACCAAATGATATAATAGAACTAGAGAATATCACGCCTACAAAGCTATTCCGCATGTTTTGGACAGGTGATTTAGTTGAAATAATCTGCTTTCAAACTAATTTATACGCCACTCAAAAAGGAAAACTCCGGAAGAAATAGAAGTATTTTTTGCCTTGAATCTGGTGATCGGTATAAAAAAGCTACCTAGTTATAAAGATTACTGGTCATCTGCTCCTGATTTGTATGACCCATACATTTCATCAGTTATGTCACTCAACCGCTTTGGCTGGCTTCTCAATAACTTGCACTTGAATGACAACATCCTTATGCCTAATAAAACCGATGCTAATTACGACAAACTGTTCAAAATTAGACCTCTTCTAAAGATACTAAAAAAGAATTATAAAAAAAACTATAATACATCAGAAAAAGTGGCTATAGACGAAAGCATGATAAAGTTTAAGGGTCGAAGCTTTATGAAGCAGTATATGTCAAAAAAACCAATAAAACGCGGATACAAAGTCTGGATGAAGTGCGCTGAGTCTGGATATTATTTAGACTTTGAAATATATACTGGAAAAGCAGGTGACAACGTACAAGTTGATCTCGGCGGAAAGGTTGTTCGAAAATTCTGCGTAAATTTAAAATACAAAAATCCTAAAGTTTTCTTTGACAATTATTTCAATAACTATGCTTTACAAGCAGATCTCTATAAAGACAACATACTGGCCGGCGGACCCCACAAGCGGACCAGTAGGAATGCAGTTAAGTGGGAAGGTTATGGTCCTACACTTCTGACCATAACGACGCCGGGATAAAAAGGAAAAGAAGAAGACTGGCTTGCGGAACTGTCAATTCAAATAGAAAATATCTACCAAAACTAAAAGAAGACAAAAATCTAAAACGAGGAGAGCACGATTACAGGGTCAGTGACACAAACATCGCAATTCTAAAGTGGAAAGACAAAAGATCAGTTCATATTCTTAGCAACTATTTAGACCCGACTAAGATAGGTGTTGTTACTCGCAGATAACGCAATGGAGCCAGAAAAGAAATTCCTTGTCCTGAAACTGTTATGGAGTACAAAAATTGTATGAACTATGTTGACAAATTCGACCAGTTGAAAAGTACATATGCCATCGATAGAAAGTCCCATAAATGGTGGCATCGAATTCTCTTCCACTTTTTGGATTCCTATGTCATAAACTCTTTTTTAGTATATAAAGAACTCCGAACCATCCAGAATTGAACAAAATAAACACAAAGGACTTTCGTAGAAGTGTTTACCAAGGAATTGTAGCACCAGTTCGGGCAAAGACCCGCAAATCATGCTCTAAACGCTCTCTCGGTAGTTCTGTGTCATCTGCTCCATTGCCTGTTCAGATAAAAAACCACAAGCCGTCTGTTCCAAAAGAATTATTATATGCATCAGCCAGAGCGATCAACTTCACGAAGATGCGCAAAATGCAGCACTAAAAAAAGTCCAGCACGTACTATATGGCTATGCAGCACCTGCAAAGTTATTACATTATTATTACAGTTTGTCTGTAAATTGATACCTTTGTGTTCGTACATTTTTGTTGTCCACCGCCATGGTGGTTAGTAAACTAACCACCGTATATCTTTGAATTTCTTTGCGTTTTTAATAATGTCAAACTTTTTTTTAAATAAATAAAGCCTTATTATTTAAAAAATCCAATTGTTTTATTAATGTATACATCTATATGAAACCGTGGCTGAAAGAGTTAACGTACAATTGTGACTCACAACCGATCCATCAAGACTCCTTGGATTGAAGGAACCGACAGACCTCCCACAAACCTTGCATCTGTGTTTGAAACTAGAAAATGTATGCAAATCAATCCAATCGCCCAAATCGACGACAACAACGATGAGCAGACTCTAAACTTAGAAACATATGATGACGAGTGTGACATGTACTATGATTACCAAGAACCAGAAGCTATTTCCCAAACAACGCAGGGCGTTCATTTTTTAGAATGAACTGCTCCTCGCTCCCTTATTTTGAATAAAAAATAAAATTAAAAATTTTAAGTAACTGCCAACACAAAAAAAAAAAATCCAAAAAGTAAAAAAATAATTTTTTTTCTCTCTGCCTTTTGACTTCATTAAAAGAACCTATTGATATTTTTATTTTTTATTTCATTCTTTTTAAATTACTCGCTCTAATTCCGATAGGTACGAGTAACTACTTAAATTAAATTTTTCGTAACACTCTACCGCATACAAACCCATATATGTATAATTTACCATATTCAGCATAACTTATTCCCGTTATATTACACATCAATGTCAAAAATGTAATCAACGACGGAACTGTGTCTATTTTTTTATAAATATTTGTATAAAAATCAGTCTGTTATTTTTTTTGTAATGTTACAATAACGTAATTTATAACCAACAATGTACATACTCGATGGTCATCGACAAATAATAGAAATAAACAGAACTAGTTAAGACGAATGTAATGAACCCATACTTAATAGGTTTACTAATAGGCAATCGTCTCCTACCTTCGTGTTCCATCATCAGAGTACCAGCTCAGTAGTTGGGTGTTTCAAATGTTAGGTCGCAGATATGTTTGAAAGTAATGTAAATATCCATTGTGTCTAAGATCCCTATCGCAGCTAAAAAAAAGGTAATAACCTTGAAACGCCTGAACATATCTTCATAAATTGTAGCTAAGAACCATCTCGATCACGGTAGCTTTCAAACAAAAGAACATCATCAAAATCGGTCCATTCGTTCAGGAGCTACGATGACGCAGACAAACAGACACGTCAAACTTTTTGCGTCGGGGATTAATAAAACGAAGAGCGGCGGTATACTAACATTTTTTAATTGATACGGGGTGAAAAAAATTATATTCAATCGAATTGTGTAAAAATTAAAACTCCGAACAAAAATCTATTCTTTGCGAACACCGTTGGTGGCAATGTACAGATTACACCATGCCATGTTACATTTATTTCGTCCATATAACAAATTGAAATTTTTTATTCTTCCTACTCTCAAAACTTTTCGATACCGAACGATAGTCTAAAGAATCCAACGTCGTGATCTAAACAGCGGGAAGTTATTGAATTTTGAATTCAAACTTTATCGTTCCTTTATAAATAATTAACAATAAACATAATTTTCCCGCGAAGCCTTTTAGGCTTTTCTGCACAAGATTACATTGCAAATAACATTTCAATTCAAGTGCTAATTTGACCTCAATTATTTCAGTTATAATGTAGAGACTTTGACAAACAATTTTTTTTTGTTAATATTATTATTAATGCATTTCTTCCTGTATTTAAAATTTCTAATATTTTTCAAGAATTCGGGTAATTCATTTAGAGCTGTTGGTACACTGTACGCTAACTGCCTCTTACCGTAGATTATGTAGTTTCTTGGGATGTGAAACAGGCCCCGTGTACATCTTCTTGTTCCAGACTCGTGTTAGATAGGCTTCTTGAACTGCCTGTCTTTATAGTAGTCACGCATAAGGGTCATTTTGTATATATGTTTTGTTTTTTGTTTTTTGTTGTTTTGTATATATGTTTCTGTACGTTGGAACGGATTTCTTCAATATGTTGGCACCAGATAAAATAACTGTCTATTGTCACACCAAGATATTTGTAGGATTCTACTATTTCAATTATCTGACTATGTGTCGAAGGACATGTTTCGTTTTTAGACACATTTATGACCAGTCCATTGTTGTGACACAACTTAACAGCATTGTTGAACTCCTCCTGCAATATTTTGGTAGTTGTTTCTAATACTAAAAAAATATACTTTTTTTAAATACATTCAGGAGCTCATTTATGTACAGAATAAACAAAATTGGGCCTAGTTTCGATCCTTGTGGCACTCCATATTCAACCTCTATCATTACACTGTAACTGCCCTTGAATTTTACACTAAAAAGCCGTTTTTCTAAAAAGTTAGTAAGCCAAAGTGCCATTACTCCGCGGATGCCAATATGCCCAAGTGATTCTAAAAGTGTTATGTGGTTCAGTGTATCGAAGGCTTTACTGAAGTCCATATACGTCACTAGAATATGGTGGCTTTTATTGAGGCTTTTATTAATGCAATTTACAAACTCATCTAACAAATTACCAGTGCTTTTATTCTTTCGGAACGCGTACTGATTTTTGTGGATGAGAGAGTGTTTGTTTACAAAGCTACTTAGTCCATTGGTGATTACATCTTCCATACATTTCTCAATAATTGGCAATGTAGAGATTGGACGATAGTTACTTATTTTTTCCTTTGTCACCCCCTTTATAGAACGGTCCCACCACTGCAGTTTTAAAGGCTTCTGGTATTTTACCTTGTATTAGATTGAGGTTAATAAGTTTACAAAGGATGGAAGCGAAAATTGATTTGAGAATTGATTGACTACATTGTAGATTTCTGCAACGTTAGCTCCGACTGGGAAACTTGTGTTGGGAACAGTTTTATTTCGCATTCCAATAAAACAACATGTTACTCAGTCAGTTAATATCATAAACGTAAGAACTTCACATTTAAATTCAAACCAAATAAGACAATTAGAGAACGTAATTAAATATTATCCCAATTAATTTACTATGTCTGATGAAAAATTAACGTACTCCACCGTACTGATGGGCGAGATCAGGACAATAATGACCCTGCCTATTCTAAAACTTACCCGTACCCGATGGCACTTAAACCAGTCGTTGACAAAGAAATTGCGAAATTACTCGCCGATGGTATTATCAGACCTTCACGGTACCTATATAACGCCCCAATATGGGTTGTCCCGAAGAAACTAGAAGCTTCAGGGGAAAAGAAATACAGATTGGTAATAGATTACCCCAAACTGAACTCTATCGACATTCCCGGCAGGTAGCCAAAACCTGAATAAATGATCTATTGGCTAATCTGTTTTCAGTTATTGACTTACGAAGTGGTTTCCACCAGATTCTTTTAAAGGAATCTGACGTCGAGAAAACTGCGTTCTCAGTTAACGGCGGGAAATATGTATTTACCCGTTTACTCTTCGGGCCTAAAATGTTCCATCGATCTTTTAACGCGCTGTGAATGACATCTTTAGAGAACATATCGGGATAAGATGCTACATATACTCGTATATAGACGACCTTATAATTTTTGGAGGAAGCCGAGAAAGAAAACCACAAAAATCTCGCAGCTGTCTTTCAGACTCTCAAAAAATCCAATATGACAGTGCAGATCAACAAGTGCGATTTCCTTCAGCGTTCAGTGGATTTTATTGGTTTTGTTGTAATCGACAAGGGCATCAGAACAAATCCCATGAAGGTAAATGTTATTGTTGATTTTCCGCCCGATTTTTGGGCATGTCTTGGTACTACAGACGTTTTATTCCAGGCTACGCTACGGCGCAGTATGTTATGGCAGACCAATAACATATCTGTCTCGAACTCTAAGTTCTACTGAAGCAGCATACGCTACCAGTGAAAAAGAGAAAAGGAGATGCTTGCCATCATTCCCAGGAGGGATTCTTCAAAGGACATATAAACCACAGAAGGACATCTCGTTCTAACTGCCATACATAAATTCACTAAGTTGGCCCAAACGCAAATCATTGGGCCGAAAGCCATTGAGGATAAAAGGAATACCTTAAAAGAGCTCTACAAGAGGTATACCTAATACCGTTTTGGTTGACAACGAGAAGTCGTTGAACTCTGCCTCCATCACTTTCGTGATGGAAGACCAACTGAACATCAACGTATTCAAGACACCTTATAAAAGTGAAGTTAACGGACAGGTCGAAAGATTTTATTTGACCCTGTCTGAGATCATACAATTTTTTTATTTAAAGAATTACGATCTGTGTATGAATATAATGGTACAATTCAATTAACCAAGGGTAAAAGACCACTACTAAGCTAAGCAACTAAGCTTTTGTATATCATTAATATTCCAAAACGAGAAGAGATTGTATACGATGAACTATTAGTAAAATTATGTAGTGAGCAAAATATCTTATGAGCACATTTTATAGAAAAATAAAACCGTACTAGGTATTATTAAAAATTATAAAATGGCAAATTAATTATTTGTTAGAAAGAAAATGTTATCGATATAAGCAATAATGAATGTATTCCCAAGCTTCTATAATAAGTAGCAAAAACGCAACTAGAAAAAGTTCTCTTTCTTGAATTCATTAAGGTACTTCACATCAATACAACCAAGCCGATCACTCACATAAGAAGAGAAAAAGAAATACACCAATGAATAAACTATTACATCCTGGCAGAAACTTTCATCAGCGTCGTAGCCATTTATGCGCTAAGAAAAACACCATCCACCGTTATGATCACACCACAAATCTCTATAAACCAACCAGCAACAGCGCAGAATACGGCCCAGACGATCACGCAGCATCTACCTTAGAAGATCATATAGCACCACAAAAGTATTTTCCACATCCCGTACTTTTAGAGAAGCGAGTACGCTATAATTTATAGGGGAAAGAGTGACACATATTGCCCCCACATTTATTGCCACAAATCCACAGACGTTGCACTTTTTCCCATTGTACCTACAAGCACATGCCCACACTAAAATTGCCCCACAGTTGTTCACTTAATCTTTTCCGGTCACTGGAAACCCACTGTGCTGTTCGCACGTATTCCCAGCCGTCGCTACAACCTGCGGTAATTCGACTTCCTTAGTTTTCTCTTTTCCATTTCCACCGTCGCATAGATTATGCTATTATAAAGGGCAGTAGCTGTTTGGACATGAACCAATAAAAAAATATTTTTTTTTAAAACACAAAACCCTGCTGATTTTATAACTTATAATTCCATAATGATTTTTCTATAACTTTAGCAGCCGACGAATCTGCTCACAGCATCGGCGCCATCATTTACCACATTTTTTCAACAAACGGAGAGAACTATCGCTTTCACATCGAAGACACTGGACGAAGCACAAAATAAATATAGCAAAATTGAGAGAGATCCCTATCCATCATCTACGGCGTCAAGAAATTTCATCAGTAAATTCAGTATACAAGAAGCTTCTGCATATGACAACACAGCGCCTTCAACCATGGTCGCTTATTCTGATAGGATACACATATGTATACCATACGTTATCGTCCGACCAAACTAAATGGAAACTCCAATTGCTTGTCGCGTCCAATGGGACCTGATGAGACTTTGGACCGCACCGAAGAATCTGGCTATCAAGTAGATGACGTTTGTTCTTCATTATTGGAAGACTTTTTTATAGACTCTTCTATAGTAGCAAAGATATCGCTAAATTGTAAATTAGATGTCCAAAAGAGCTGCCAAAAAAACGAGATTTCTTCATTGCCTTATTTTCGAAGAAGATTTTTCATTGAATTGTTAAATAATGTCTTTCTCTTCCACAGTAAACCCTAGAGTAGTTGCACTAAGGCAGTTGCAATCCAAAGTATTGTTCACCAGGCTCACTGGGGACTCACCCAGTGATAGTGGACACTGGCCCACTATTGATGATGATATTGCTAAAACTGTTGCTAAATGCACTGCATATCAGACCAACGCTAACAACTTGCCACGAGAGTGCAACAGTTAGCCCAAATCGACTTTGCTAGACCGTTTCGAACAGATGTGGCTGATTTTGGGATTCATAATCCAAGCTTCCGTACGTTGTTCATATGGCATCCACCACATCAAAAGCAACGATCTATCGATGGACTTCAGTCAATTTCTGCAATTTAGGGGCTGCTCAAGACGTTAGTATCCGACAATGGGCCCCAATTAAATTTGTATACATTTCAGATTTCTGCCGAAATAACTGTATTCAACAATTGACATCAGCGCCTTTTAACCCGCGCAGGTGAAAATATGGTGCGTAAATTCAAAATTTTACAACCCACGCTGTTGGCTGAATGTTTTACATACACCACGCTGTTGGTTTTTCTATCGATCCACATCGGATGACAGCGGAATATCACCAGCAGAGAAACTTCACGGGAGGACACTTATACAATTCTTTCGGCGATGGTTCTAGAACCCAAAAAAACGTTTTTATAGGGCAGTTCCGAACCCTAGGCAAAAAAATGTATGTATGTGGAAACAGCAAACTCCATTCTGTATCGACGTCACCAAAATCAGATGCGGCCTCACATTCAAGCACAAGACAAGATCCACCCCGTTGTGCCTGTATCAACTGAAGAAGGCGTTCGTATCAACCCTGGGGTTAATAAAGCACCGTCAAACAACAGCAACAATGATTTAAACGACTCCCACGTTATTATGCCCCCAGATTTGCCTCCTAAAAACATCATTTTGGATAAGCCTTTACCGATCCATGCTGCTCTGGAGCCAGTCGTTACAACACAAGACCTTAGATGATCTGAACGTTTACTCAATAATCATAGCAAGCTTAACAAAAATTAAGTGCGGGGGAGGTGTTGTGGTTTGGCATCATTTCACCATCACATACAACCTGGCAACTCCCTGTCAGCAACTTCTGATGACAACCGTCAACCACAATAACTCTACAAAAAGGCTACAACTCAATCATCGCCACTCCTGTTTCTCGGGCCTAAGAACTCGGACACATCTATGTAACAATCAAACTTTGAAGACGTTGTATTGAAGGCATTACAGGATCTAGATTCATGGCAAAAGCAAAAAGCACTGGCAGCATGGTGCAAAATAAAAAACTTTGGCCGTTACAAGAGTTGAAACCGAGAATGGTCGAATGGCGATCACAAGCGAATAGCTGCTCCAGCGGCCGAAAAGGAAGGAATTTCTGCAGTGTTACATGAATATCAATCAAATTAAATTACATTACTTTAATCTAAAGTAAAATAAATCATGAGGACATCACGGCCATGCATCAACATTGACGGCGAAGCCAAACAGCCAAGGATCGAAGTTCATACTTTTGGTGGGACCAGATCGGTGAGGTTTGGTATCAGTTTTCGTCATTCTACCTATATGATCTTCACTTTAGAGACAACTTCCCAACTATAATAAAGGGGATAATTAATCATGAGTCCATAAGGCATAATTTAAGCTGTTTAATCGGAAAGAAAATAAAGCTTTAGAACATAGGAAATAAACATTTTGGTGGACACCTACGGGTTAGTAATCTCTAGTGATGCCAGGGGTTATTTCTTTTTTTTTTTTTAATTATGGGCTAGTGCTTAAAAGTAGAATAGAGCACTGCGACCAGTGTACGTCTATTGTGCCTGCTAGCCAATTAAACGGGGAAGTCCTCTACATTCTTTACAAAGCTCATAGGAGCTGAGCTGATTTCCTCAGGAGTCATGATTCCTCTGAAGTAGATACGTTTCCTAAAACGGCAAAAGGCAACACAATTGCGGTATGTGCTCTGTAGTTTCCTCGTCCTCTATACAGAGTCGACACTTGGTTTCCGACGAGAAGTTAATTCTGTTAAGATAGTATCTCAAACTACAGTGCCCCGAAAGATTGCTGACCAGTCTTCTGATATCGACTCTATTATATTTGAGAATATTGATAGAGTGATTGTTCAGGGACCGTATTAATCTCTTCGATTGTAGAAGTCCTTGAACGCTGTTCCAAAAGTTCCAGTTGTCTGAGAGAAAATTAATCTTCGATTTGGGGATTCGGCAGAAAAGTTCGGCACCTATATTTTTTTTTTTTTTTTTTTTTTGTGGAGGCTTCTGCTATCTGTTGGAGCACTCAGACACAAACACTGGTCCATTGTACTGCCAGACAGACACCTTAGATGGCGTTAGCCAAGCTTCTTTTTATTCACTTATGTTGTGTGCCATTTGTTTTTCCACACAAGGGAACGAAACCTAAAGCTTAATGCCGATTCCGAACGGCGAGAGCCGAGAAGCTTTTTCAAGGCAAGTGTACAACGGGGGGTTTTGCCAGTACCCCGCCGAGGAGGGACGCCGCGAAATAATCATTCGATGGCGTTGGTGTTATCGGGATCCGAACTCGCTCACCTTGCGTCAGCGGCCGACACACTACCCACTGCGCCACGGCGCTCCCTTCGGCACCTATATACTTTTCGCTGGAACCTTTCCTAGTGAGTTGGTCGGCGATTTTGTTGTCTTTTATGCCCTTGACACTAGGACTACTTCCCAGGGCCTTCGATATTTTCCCATTTGGTCCAAAGATACAAGCCCCACACCGGAATCCATCTCAGAGCCATCTGTGTACAACCTGAGGTCTTTGACATTTAGTCAGAGAACGCCGAACGTATGTGATAAATCATACCACTGGGTTGTAGACGTATAATAGTTGGTGATTTCTCAAATCACTATGGAACATAGACGAATTGAAAAACATCCTTTCCAATTGTGCCGAAGAAGCTGGTATGCTTAAAAGTTTTTTGCGTATTCTGCACGTTCTATGTGGTGCCTTTTAGCGAAATGCCAGTACGTGGCTACTTTGTAGTCGCCATATTCGAGCTTTTCACTAAGTAAGGAAAAAATGCCTGCTTTGTTGTCGTAAGCAAATATTAAATCCATGGTCTTTGAATTCGGTATCGAAGTAAGGTTTTCATCTACTTTTTGCCTCTTTTTAGGGCGCAAAAGTTGCCCTTTATATTTGAAGTGCAAATAATTGGGTGTTATTGACAGCCTATTGAAAATATTACTTTTCCAAATATTCCAATTTTTTTTTTGTGACATTGCCCATGTCCATTCTCCAAGGCGTTATCAAAAATTGCTTTCCATGCCTCTACTGCATCCGCTATTGAAAATTAGCTGACCTGTGCTTTGATGATGAGTTTGCAAATGGGGTGTAAATCCGTGTGGAGCTTTTTTAAGTCTTCGACAAATTCTTCTTTAAAAATATGTTCAGGAGAGAAAGCACTGACCAAGGCCCCAGTGCAACTGCAACTGTCTGCTTCATTATGGGCAATGTTTTTAAAAAGGTATCGATTGCATTCTCTTGTGTCGTCCACAGCGTTACCAGATTTTGTTTTCGGGTAAAGCGGGATTTTGCAACCTTTTGATTAAAAAAGCGGGACTCTTACGTCGAGAGCGGGACATAAAAAAAGAATTAGTAGTCAGTTTTTTTTTTTATTACTTATCTTTTTATTGGAGATTTAAATTCAGTGAAAAATTATGACATACAGGGTGTCCCACGAGCAGTGTGCCAAAAAGCTTGAGCGTGTAGGTCTGGTTAAGACAAGAAAAAAATGGTACGGGAGGGGGGGTCTATTCCCCCCCGTTTAGCCGGGAGGGGCAATTTTCTAAAAAATTGACTTAATTTGGAAAAAAAAATATTAAAAATCAACAGTTACATCCACAATGCCGTGATATACTTTTTTGTAAAGCCAGAAGCCTCTTCTTTCATCTTGTTTTTAAACGAAACTGTTTTAAAGGAAAGCTTTTGAGAAATTAATTTTCAAACTCAAAATTTTGAATTGTATGTAATTAAGTACTATTTTTTTTTAAAAATTCACTTCTCTTATTAGTCTTTAGTTAAAAACAGAAAACTGGATGCAAAAATGTTTTGTAGTTTTTGAGAAATTAAAAAAAAAAAACCCGAACCACTTTTTTCTAAGAAAAACCTTTTTTTTTGGTTTTAACGCGGCTGGACTGGTAGGCAAATTAATGTATGAAACATTGACCTCTGTTATGCCTTGGCACTAATTGTCAAGAAAAAACGTATTATCGTTCGCGTTACCGCGGGCTGTTATTAACTTGGGAATTCAGTTCCAGCGTTACCCTTGGTAATATCCGCAGACGATAGATTCAACCACAAAAAAAGTGAGAAGAAAAAACAAACAAAAAAGACGAATTTAATTTTAGTGTCTTTATTACTTGACGAACGGAGTACAAGTGATTATTCTAAAATATCTTAAATCTAACTTAACCCTATACTGCATACGCAGTAATCTCCGTACATTGCATACGCAGCAGTTCTATCGGCGTCGGTTCTCGCGTAACTGTGGGAATTGGCGTTTTTCTTATGTTTGCAATTTGAAGTGCACTTTAAGTGCCTCGGTAACTTGAGGTTTATTCGGGGTACATAGGTAACACCTCCCTCCTTAAGAGAGTTTATGGGTATTTGACCCTTAAACTCGGTTCAGCTCGATGCATGATGATGGTTTCGGACGTCGTCGGGGATGCGCTTCTTATACTAGGTGTTTTACCATTCTGTTGTTTCTTGTTGCGGTTAAAACATTTATGAAAAATTGTAAATGTTGCTTTTCCCCCTGTGCTGCATCCACACTTCCAGGCGAGGAAGAATATTAATGCCAGTATGATTGTTCCGGTGACTCCAGTTAAGATCCCTCTTGTTTTTTCAAGTATTGGGTCTAAGGCATGTTCCCAAAAATGTTTTTGATTCTGGACGACTACGGCTAACTCGTTTAATCCTTCGACGTCTCTCACCTTTATTTTATTTAATATCTTAGTGTCTAACATAACTTCTTCTAATTTAACATTTATGCAACAACCTTCTAGGTTATCTGTAATAATTTTATCTTTTACAATAATAGATTTACCTTGACTTAATGTTCTAATGCTAGTTTCTAGAGTTTCGAAAACACAATTCTGTTCTAAAGTTAACATTCCAGTGTTCATTAATATTCCATTTTCCTTATTTTTACTACAGTTACAACGATATTTGGTTTCTTCCGTTACCTCAAATATAAACGTATTTTCTTTAATTTTATGAAACATTTCGATTTCCTGGTTCACAGTTTTCAAAATACAATTTGTCGCTTTGTTTCTCAAGAAAATGTTAATTTCACAATTTTTAAATCGAGAGTGCTCTTGAACAATTGCGTTTTACATATAAAAATTTCATCTATTTCCTTACAATGTTCTAATTTTTTTCTTAAACTATAGTGCCCTTTATCTTTGCTTATTAAAAAAAAACTTATTCGTAACATCCATTAGAACAATTCCGTTTTTCACTAATTTTGGTATAGATATTATCTCATATAAATCAAAATTTTCTTGTCTTATAATAGGGATTAAAAGAAGTACAATAATGTCTTTATTCTTAATGTATGCTTTAATTTCAATTTCCTTCATAATCTTAGAATAATTTTCTATTACGGGTTCAAAAATAAGAGTATCATCAATGTTTAAGTTTTTTAATTCTTCCAGCAACTGCAAAGGTTCAATTATCCTGGGGTGAAGTACACCATTTTGTGTAAACAATAAGCTATCTAGCACCTGTTCAATATCAATTTCTAATAATAAAATTTTGTGATTTATTTTATTGGTTATTCCCCCTGCGGGAAAGGGGATAGAATATTCCCGCGGCATGGAATGCCAGTCGTAAGAGGCGACTAAATTCCAGAACCCACTTCTAAGCCAAGGTGTTGAGGTACCCGTGCCGATGGCTGGTTAAAGAGTACTGGCCGTTAACGGTCCCCTCCGATGCCCAGGCAAGGTCGGTGGTATAAGTGCCTTATCCCAATATGTCGGCTCTGCTGGGACGGATCTTTCTTTCCGGACCTACTCGTGGGACCAACATTTTTTTTACATATATGGATACAAAAAACAAAAACAAAACCAAAACAAGGAGGTCGCCTAGCCTTGGCACCTCATCCGAGGACGAGCTACTGGCTTCGAACCAAGAAAAAGTAGCCAGTCCATCCAAGGAACAGGGTTCCAAGTAAAGTACCCCTATCCAACCAATTCTACCTCAACCTCAATCTCAAAATATACCAACGGCTAAAGTCAGCAGCAGCGACCAAAAGCCGGTTAAAAAGCAAAAATCCTCCGGCCAGATTATGAGAGAGAAGTACCTCAAGGCTGTATTCATTCTTGGCAAGATTGAAAAGAATGAAGCAGCCGGTACTCCTCATGAGAAAGACCTAGAGGATCGGCGCAAATATCAGAAAGTGGTGGATGAGTACACCCGACTCAAAACTACATCAAATCGCGAGGGAGCGAAAAGGAACAGGTCTCAAGATGAGACCTCAATCGCTCCTAAAAGAAGCAAGGTCACGGCAGCAGCAGCCGCTGCGCCCTCCTCGCGTAAGCCCCCCAGCAAGTTTTCCTCCTACGCGGAAACTGCGAGAGATCACCTCCAGGTCGCGCTGGGTGACGAAAACTCCTCCAACGGTAAAGCGGTGCTTGACAGGTGGCCGAGCATCGAGGCTAAGCTCACCGTAATGACGGTGGATCACATCATTAGTAACCCTAATGGCCAGATGCCTGGGTTTGACTCCGAAGAGATTGTTAGGGGTTTCCGGGTTATCAAATGCGCTGACCAATTCTCCAAAGACTTCCTTAGCGAGTGCATCGCTAAGGTTAACGATGCCTGGGATGAACTTAAGATCAAGTTCATCCCCGCTAAGGATATCCCCAGGATACTAAGGGCACGTATTTGGCTACCCCGGACGACTATAGACAGCGGAAAGGTTCTCCAATGTCTCAAGTTGCAAAACCCCAACATCCCCACGGAGGACTGGGCCATCATAAAGGTCGTAGAACCACAGAACAACTCCCAAACTTACTTGCTCTCCATCAATGAAAAGTGCTTGGAAGTACTGAAGGAGGCAAACTACAAAATGAAGCCCTGGTGACGATCTAGTTGAGATCGATGCAACTGACAAATTGCTGGAGGGCCTATCGATCGAAACGGAAGATCAACCTCAACTACACCAAGAGCAACAACAAAAGCAACAACAGTAACTACAATATGCTTAATGTCATACAGTTTAATCTCCAGCACTTGAAATGTGCGTCGGAGAATCTGCTAGTTTTCCTGCGGGAGGAAAACATTGACATTGGCATATTGCAGGAGCCCTGGGTAAACGGTTCTATTATCCGAGGGCTCAACAACACCAACTACAACATTTTTTACAAAAAACAAACCGGTAAGCCCAGAACCTGTATATTAGCTAAGAAACATATTAAAGCCTTTTTATGTCCCCACCTTAGCTCCGAAGATTTAACAGTCGTTAATCTGGAAGGTTCTGGCTAGCTGAACCTCATTATAGCATCAAGCTACATGTCGCACGATATGCCATCTCCACCGGTTGAAGTGCAACTACTTGTCAGGCAACTTCAAAAGGGTAAGGATACCCTTCTTCTCGGATGTGACTCCAACGCCAGACACTCTCTATGTGCCTGTTCACATTGGCGCAGGAAGGACAAGCGCAAGAAGGCAAATAGTGTTCACATTGGTGGAAGCACACTTGAATTTTTGACAAGTGGAACGCATGAATCGGGTCATTTTCATTCAGTCGCCTTCGTCCAAGTAGTCATTTTCATTCAGTCGCCTTCGTGCGAGTAGTCATTTTTGCAAGCCAAATGAACTTGTCTGTCCAACAGTCACGAATAAATGAAGAAAAACTGTCAAAAATGGAATGAATTTAGAATGGAACGGTTTGCTTCACCCGAAAATCCAAATTGAAGATGGATTTTCGGTGCAAGCAACCCTTCTCGTTTCCACTTACTAAAAATCGTTCCCTCTCTTTCAAGCAATTTGGTGCGCTTCTACCAATGTGAACACGCACTATGGGGCAGATCGGAAATCAACGAAAGAGGTGAGTTTCTGTTTGATTTCTTAATAACCTCCAAGCTCAATATATGTAATGTAGGTAGCTCCCCAACCTTTGTATTTCCGAGTTCGGAAGCACATCCCGGTTGGGAGGAAGTACTTGATATAACCCTAATCTCCAATTCCACCAATTATAGGGTCGACAGCTGGAGATTATCCAATCTAAAATCGTTCGCAGACCACAAATGGATACTCTTCAATGTGAATTTCAGTGCCGTCCCCTCCATCCCCTTCAGAAATCCTAAACGTACTGACTGGAAAAAATTCAGCAGGATCATTAAATCCAAACTCAATAACCTACCCCATCCAGACATGGAATCGGTAGAACAACTGGACACGAAAGTTAGGACCTTTGAAAAGGCCATGGTCACGGCCTTCAAAGTTTCGTGCCCAGTTAAGCACAGCAAAAAACCTTCCCACCGTGGTGGAATGAGGATCTCTCCGTTTTAAGGAAAATGACAAGAGACCTCTTCAACATCTGCCACAAACACAAATACTGGAAACCCAACCCTTAAACTCTACAAAAAGGCCAGTAGCAAAGCCAAAGCTCAGGCGTGGTCAGAGTACTGCTAGTCTATCGAAACACTAAAGCATGCTGCCAGGCTGAGCAAAATCCTATCCAAACAGCACCAGAATCCATCCTACATTAGACGTAACGACGGTGTTTGGGCAGATTCCACAGAAGAGTCCCTGGAACTTCTCTTGAACACCCACTTCCCCGGATGTAAAGACTACGGGACTACTACGCAGGTCCCTCATCATACGCAGCACACACCACGGGACGATGCTAATTTGATCATCAACCCCGATTATATATCTTGGGCCATCAGCAGCTTCCCCCCATACAAGTCACCGGGACTTGACGGGATATTACCTATAATGCTACAAAAGAATTTGGGCAAGGTTATACACTGGCTAACGGTGATTTATCGAAGTTCGCTGAAACTCAACTACATCCCCCTAGCCTGGAGACGAGTTCGATGTATCTTCATCCCGAAGGCTGGCAAGCGCGGTCATGAATCCGCAAAGGATTTCAGACCTATCAGCCTCACATCCTTCGTCCTGAAGACCCTCGAACGCATCTTAGACAGGCACATCCGCGACTCCCTAGGAAACACAAAGTTTTCGAAGTCCCAATACGCCTACATTAAAGGCAAGTCCACTGAGACCGCCCTGCATGAAGTCGTGCAGACAATCGAAAAATCCATCCACCATAAACAATTTACCTTAGCTACATTCATAGATATAGAAGGTGCTGTCAACAACGTTCACACTGAATCGATCCAAGAAGCCCTCACCACGGCAGGGGTAGAGGGACTTGTTAGCAGATGGATCATATCTATGCTCAGAACTAGGATCATTCAAGCCCAGATGGGCAACACCACTATAGTTAAGACCGTAGATAGAGACACACCCCAAGGTGGGGTGATATCGCCTCTACTATGGCTCTTGGTTATCGATAAAATTTTGAAAGAATTCGAGAGAATCGGAATAAAGGCGATTGCTTATGCTGACGACGTAGTCATTCTAGTATTGGGAATGTTTCCCTCGGTAATTAGCGAAATCTCAGAGAGAGCTCTGACTAAGCTAAGCGTCTGGGCCTCAGGATGCGGCCTAAGCGTCAATCCGAGTAAAACAGAACTGATGCTGTTTACCACCAAATATAAGATACCGGCCTTTAATATCCCTCGACTCAACAACCAGTCACTCTCCTTGTCTTCCGAGGCTAGATACCTAGGAATTATCCTAGACCCCAAGCTCAGTTGGAAGATGAACATTGAACACCGGGTACGGAAAGCATGTGTCGCTTTCTATGCCTGTAGCAGAACTCCGACTGCGACCCAAAATGGTGCTGTGGATGTACACGGCTGTCATCCGCCTCATCCTCACCTATGGAGCGCTCGTATGGTGGTCTGCCCTAAGTAAGGCATACAACATCAAAAAACTAAGCCGAGTACAGAGATCGGCCAGTATCGGGGTAACTGGTGCCCTTCGGTCTACTCCGACCGAGGCACTTAACGTACTCCTAAACCTCCTCCCTCTGGACCTCTTCATCAGATATAATGCAGCCTTTAGCGCCATTAGACTCAGAGAATCTGGGTTCTGGTCATCTAAACCCTACGGTCATAGCAAGGTGCTGGATCTATTACCTAGTGACCTGGCCACGACTGCAACCGATTTCACGACACACATACACAACCCAAATAAAGCCGCCCATGTCCACTTCCCATCCAGGATGGCATGGAAACAGGGACTGCACTCTGAGAACCATCAGGTAGCTTTTTTCACCGACGGTTCGAAAATGGAGTGTGGGGTTGGCTCGGGTATCTTCTCAGCGGAACTGAATATCTCCAAATCGCTGCGACTTCCAGACTCGGCCAGCGTGTTCCAAGCGGAAATACTAGCGATTAAGGAAGCTTGCAAGTTACTCACGAGCTATCCTATTACCAAGAGAGATGTCAATATATATATTGATAGCCAATCAGCTATCAAAGCCCTCGACTCTAACTCCATAAAATCCAAATTAGTTGCACAGTGTAAGGATGAAATCAGCTGTGCAGGAGACTATTTCAACATTACTCTCATTTGGGTTCCTGGCCACAGCAAAATAGAGGGAAACGAAAAGGCTGACGCTCTAGCAAGGCACGGCTCTTCCTACGACTGTTCTTTGGCGGAGGCAGTACTCCCCCCATCAGACTGGTCAAGGCAAACCTTCTACAACACTTTCTCTCGAGGGCGAACTCCAGATGGTGCAGTCTTAGCAACTGCGTCATATCAAGGAAAACATGGCCCTCCTATAACAGGAAAAGAACCCTCGACCTAACTAACAGACCCCGACAAGAGATTGCCAGAATTGTAGCCATCTGTACTGGCCACTGGCCTGTCGGTACCCACGCTGCTAAGTTAGGCATCCCATTCAACACCTACTGCCGAAGTTGCAAGAACCCATTGGAAAAGGAAACTCTCACCCATTTCCTGTGTGAATGTCCGGCTCTAGCTAGAACCAGATAGCGCCTACTCGGCAAAATCTCTTTCGACGACCTATCAGAATTCAGGGAAATAGGATTCTGCAATATCATCAAATTCCTTAATTCCACAGAATGTATATGAAACTCTAATAATAGCACACTAGGTCACTGAGTGGTGGCATCAAAACGGCGCATAAGCGCTAATTGGGCCTGGCATCTTGATATCAGGCCGCCACTCCTACCTACCTACCTACCTTTTCATTAAAATATGAGTGTATTAATTTTCCTCAGTCGTTTCCCTTCCATTTTTATTTGGTTTATTTCATTGACTAACTCATTAATCTTATTTGCTGTACTATTTTGAATGTTTGCTACATCAATTACCTGAGAGCTTAGCCTAGTCATTATTCTAACATTCTCTTCCATTCCATTTTTGATTCTCACTTCGTTGGACTTTATAGTGCTAACGGCTTCTTCATAAAACTTTGCATCCTGATCGTCCATTGTTCCGAAAAGTGTTTTAAATCCTGAACCTACAATGTTCACAAGACCTCTACGTGACCTTGTTTTTCTCCCCATTGTATTATAGATTAAGTTAATTTTGTGCTGCAACTTTAGCAAATTATTTATCGTTTGTATTTACGGTGTTTTTAAGTATTCTTAAACTTTCTCCTAATTCTGCTACATTCACTTTGTTAACTAACGTAAGTGTACTACTTATTTCCTTTACTTGCCCTTTAAAATTGAAGTATAATCCATTATTATCACCAAGCTTTGTTACTGCGACAATTCCGCATCTTGCCGTGTTCCAGCTTGTAATTCTTAAAAGTAAAGTCTAATATTAGCCTTATTATATTTTAGCTTCTTATTACCAACTTTAGCTATGACGAAGTCCTTATTGACTTCTAAAATCTTATATGGTTCTTTAAATCTGGTTTCTAATTTTCCTTTTACAACATTCCTTACAAGAATTTGTTGTCCTACTTGATAAGCAGTTTGTTTCCCTACATTTTGATCGTATCTAACTTTGGATTTTTGTTTACATCTTAAAATCTTCTCTTTTGCTTTTATACTAATCTCTGCAAGAGTGGTGCTAAGTTGATCGAAATAGTCAAACATGGTTTTTTCGTTTAAATCTTCAATTTCACTTGGTTGATTTGCGCGTTTACCGTATACTAGCTCGTATGGTGTACATATATCCAGTTGTGCCGTGTATTGTCGTATTATAACTAAAACTAGCAAAAGGCATTTTTTCGTTCCACTTGGCCTCATCGCCTATTTCCCTGCCTGTGGTTTTGAGATATTCAATTAACCTGGAGTGAACTCTTTCCACTGCTCCATTAGCTTGAGGGTATGCTAAACTTGTAGTTATATGTTTCATGTTAAAAATTTTGCATAACTCATTGAATAGTTCGTTACAAAACTCTTTACCATTGTCTGTTAAAATTATTTTGGGAAGTCCAAAATTTAAAATCCATTCATTTGTAAATGCTTTCACGACGGCCTGCATTTCTTTTGATTTGAGGGGTATGAATTTATTGAATTTCGAGAGATCATCCTGAATAGTAAGCCCGAATTTGTATCCTTCTTCTGTTTCCGTTAATGGCCCTATCAAATCCATGGACATTTTTTCAAATGCCCTATCAGAGGTTGAAACCAATTTCATGGGGTTTCGGGTTGGTTTTCGAAGTACTTTTTCGTGTTGACAGTGTTCACAATTCTTCACATAATTTCAACGTCTTTTTGCATACCTTTCCAAAAAAATCCCTTATATTTGCATACGTCGCCTTCGGGCTCTATGCCCACCTAAGAGCCAATTATGATGTTCCGACATAACTCGTTTCCTTTCTTCTAAGTCAAGAATTTCTCTACGTGTTTCGTTAAATTCCTGTTCTTCATGTTCATTTTCTGCCGTATTTATCTCGTCACTACTAGTATTTTCATCAATATTTCCTGTGGCTGGAGCTAGTAAACCAATTTCCTCCGCCATGCTTCTAATCATGTCGTCAATTATTTGGTCGACTTCTTCAATTGATTCCGCTTCTATATTTCTCTCAGCTTCCATCATCCTTACGTTCCTTGACAGTTCGTCCGCGACAACATTTTCGCAACCTTTCTGTTTGGTGGCCCAAACTATCGCTAAGCACTCCTTTTCCGTTGTGCTATAATTCCGTTCTGCTTTATTGAGCGTCCTACTCACAAATTGAATAGGGAGATCTCTTCAATTAATTTCTTGGCTAAGCACTGCTCCTATCCCGGTGTTTGATGCATCGGTTGTTATTAAAAAGGGCTTAGTGTAATCTGAGTGTAAGACAGGATAATTCGTAATTGCATTTTTTAACTTCTCAAAGGCTTCTTGCTGCTCAGTGTCCCAATGAAATTCTACGTCTTTCTTTAAAAGTTTATTTAACGGGTCTGCTATCTTGCTAAAATCTTGAACAAACTTCCTATAGTACCCTACCATTCCTAGGAAGGATTTAATTCCCTTCACGTTAATCGGTGCCTGCATTTCGACTATACTTTTTATCTTATTCGGATCCGGCTTAACTCCGTTTTCAGTGATTACGTGTCCCAAGTATTGAACTTCTTTTCGCAGAAATTCGCATTTATCTGGTTGCAGTTTTAGGTTTGCGACCCTTATTAGATTTAGAACCTCGAGTAGTTTCTGATTATGCTCTTGTAAACCCTGGCCATAGACAACAATATCGTCAAGATACACAAAGCAATTGATGCCTTGCAATCCAGACAGTACATTATTCATTAGCCTTTGGAAACACGCCGGTGCGTTCCTTAACCCAAATGGCATCCTCGTGTACTCGAAGTGCCCATATGGCGTGCTGAACGCCGTTTTCTCAACATCTTTTTCATGCACGGGAATCTGGTGAAAACCTGAGGTCAGGTCAAGGGTTGTAAAGTACCTTGCCTTCCCTAACTGATCGAGTATTTCATTGATGTTTGGTAGGGGATAGTTAGCAGCTATCGTCAACTCGGAATGATTATGCCCTTTGATAATTCCTGTTTAGGAATTACGATGTCAGTAGTAGGGCTATGCCGGTTCTAGACCAGGAAATGAGTCAGAAATGAGTCATCACCGTTCAAGGTCGTTTTTTTTTACTTCAAGGCCGCTTTGACTTCAAGGCCGTTTTGACTTCAAGGTTTTCTGTTTTTTGTTTATTGTTTGTTCAAGACCGAAAAAAAAAATGATTTTTGATTTCCCCCCATTCATTTATCCATGACCCATAAAGTAAGTATGTATGTATGTACATATGTATGTATGTGAACCTGGAAGCAATGTGTTACCATTGAGTGTCATCATAATACCGATTTTACAGAATTTGTTTACTTGGTTCGTGCAGTCATTTGGGTCACCCAAGTGCGTAGCTTGTATAAATGACCACTCGACGTTCAAGCACAAAAGATCGGTTCGATTGGTTATGACCTCGCGCATGTGGTCGTTTGGTTCGCTTAGGTGCGTTGCTTGCATAAATGACCTTAGCCGGGGGATGTTCGTTATACATCGAAAATGCTTATTCGGGGTTATAGAGTCGATCGCTTGTTCAGTGTGTTTATATGTTTATGCTATGATTTATATGACGTTTTTTTTTAGTTTTAGATGGGATTGCTGTGTTCTAGACATGCGGTAACGTGTCATCTGACAGGAAGGCCGTTCATGTGTTGAGAGCTTCATGGTCGGTTGAGGGGGATTACTAATTTGGTGTGTGTTGCTACATATGTGATTTCAAGGTCGTTTTTGACTTCAAGATGACTTCAAGGCCGTTTGACTTCATGGTCGTTTGACTTGAAGGTCGTTCGAGGTCGTTTGACTTGAGGGTCGTTTTACTTGAGGGTCGTTTGACTTGAAGGTAGTTCAAGGTCGTTTGAACTGCGTCTGACTAATCTGGTGTGTGTTGATACGAACAAAACAAATCTGTGTACGGGGTCATTGACACTTGTTACAATTCCTAAATCATTTAAGCTGTTCTAATTAGTATATCTAATTATAGAAATCAGTGTATTCTAAAAATAATTCTTGCTTTAATATAAAGCGGAACCTGAAAATAAAAATGAAAACAAATTTTTTTGTTTTTTTTGTTTTTGTTTATTGTTCAAGACCGAATTATGATATAATTTACAGCATATGTTAAGGCGCGAGTCCGTTATCTTTTAGCCAATATATATATATAAATATATATATATATGTAAATATTTAATATACAACAATAAATATAAATGAAAGTTGCTTTTCTACATTTCTGTGTTTATAAAATTCCTTAAAATTACAGCATTTCTAAGAGCACAAAATTGATGATGGTGTTGGCGCTGGAGGTGACAGCGTGTAGTTGTTTGAAACATCTTATTTAAAGATTTCAAATTATCGCATCCGAGATTATTTAAATCAATTGCAGTCTTTTGAAGAAACTGTTCAACCCATGTCTTTTTTCGGCTCCCTTGACGTAAACGTCACAATTTTTTAGATTTTCTTGTAGAAACTTTTTGACACTTTTAAAAGATATAGATCCATCGTCCCATGCTAAACCATGATCATTTTTCGTCAACCAATTTGCTTGTTTTTGGTATTTCATAGATAAATTTCTGAACTCATACGGCTGCTTAATTAAAAAATTTTGAAACTCCCAAGAATTAAAAGTAATAGCCAGCTCCTTTATAATGAACACATTATTATTTCCCTTAAATCCTTGAAAGTCTAAAGTGATTACTGCTTTTCCAGCCATGTCTATGTGAAGGTATGTATGTTACTGATAGAGTGATTGCTCTTCAATTTATAGAGTTTCTTATTTTAAATAATTCTCTTGATTTCACCAGTAAGTGGAGTATATTTTATAATTCGATCATGTATGAGTACACAATATGCAACTGTATTAGTTGGAAGATTTTTAGATGTCTTGAATTCAATTCTTATGTCAATGGGTCCGGCTTTGATTGCCTCATTCTGATGTGATACATCAAAAACAATAATGGGGGCAATTCTCTTGAATTCATCACGTGTAAGAAGAGGTTTTGGATTTACCAAGTAATAGCCTTGTTGAAATTTTGCATACATTTCATATAAAACGCCATAATGATCACAATCAAATTTAAGATTAAGGTCATCATATGGATATGTCTCTGAGTTGAGATGTACTTTAGCATCCGTTACATCGCAATGTTTAAACTTGCCCTCAATTTGTAACGCTAATAATATAAAGCGAGGCGTTTCATTTTGTTGTGAAAGCTTAACATTCCACAAGTGATGCATTCCCTGAGTTAGAGTTGGGTTGAAATGACAATCCCAACTACGAAATGCTAATGTTATGGGCGTTTCACTTTTGATTGTTTTGAAAATACTCAGTTTCGAAGTATCAGCCAATTGTATATGAGGAACTTTCCAGGTGATATTGTTTATATTTAGCTGTACTTTTTCTTTTAAATCTGTTGAATATACAACATTTTGATTAGTCTTTGAACGTAATAAAATCAACTCATGTTTAGAGTTTACAATAATTCGATTGTAGTCTTCGGCAAAACCCATTAACGATTTAAGGGGTAGACAAAAATTAAAATGTCCGTTTGTTAAATCGATATCATCAGATTTAGACCATCCGGCATTTTTTAACATCAGACTCTCATCCTTATTGAGAGAAGCATAGTTTTTTAGTGTTGTAGTTACGCCTAAATGTCGTGTTCGATCAATTTCGAATCCATTAATTTCATAACGAATTTCATCGAATAAATATGCTGCGCAATTGTTTTTCAATTTAATATTCGATGAAACTGCCCCATTATCTAGAGTAGCAAATCCCTCAATATTAATATAGCTTTCGCTAGGTAATATGAAAATATCTTGGTTCTGAATAGATATACGAATTTCATCACTACTTTTAAATGCTTGCAAATATGGTATGTAACTATGAAATTCCTTTCTTATAATGCTTTCGTCAGAAATTGGATGTTGTACGATGTTTAGTATTTCACTCATATTTTGTTTTTTTTGATTTTTTTTAATTGTAAACCTATTGATTTAAGGTATTGTTTATTAGCTACCGATATTGGTACTAATCTCTCATGTGGTGTTTTAAGTCCTTTTTGTTTGACTGTTAGTAAAGTTGTGACTGGTGATGTCAGTCCTGAGATATTTTTATTGTAAATAATCATTGATCCAACGGTTTTAAATGGAGTCTGAGCGTTACTCTTTCACCACGAAAATTGATTAGGTTGCCGTTTAGATCAACAATTCGAATTGCAATCGTGCTTATTTGTTGAGTGCTGATGGGGAAATAAATAACATTTGTTGGGCTCTCATCAATTTTATACCCTGGACTGACACTCAATGAAAATTCATGGATTGTATGTGCTGGCGAATTGTTAATATATGATCCAGTTACAATATTACATTCCACACGTAAAACGTGAACTTTTGTAATATTTATTTGTTGATCTGATGTATGTTTTTGATTTGCCTCCAATATTCTTTCACTGAACCCCAGTAGTGATCCAATCGATCGTTCTTTATTAAAATAAATTTTGTCCGTACTGTTTATTTCTGTCTGAAGCGTATTATAATTTGCCTCAATAACAAGTTTTCCATTCGAATTCTTTTCTTTATATTTTCCCTGTAAGTATTCGACAATATCATCGAACTCATATGAACCGACTGGAATTTCAAAAACCAAATCGTTTATGTGAAATAAATTATTATCTATATCGACATTTGGTACAGAGTTATATGTATGAAAATCGATCAATCCGCACACATAATTCTTATTTAAATTAATTGGTGGAAAGTAATCCGCAGTAAGAAGAGATGAGTTTCCACTTAATGTGAGAGCTATTGACATGATGAAAGTCAACAATGAAATGAAACTAATTATGTGTTAGAAAATTATTTTTATTGATTGATTAAATTTCATTACAAGACATCACGTTTATTAATCCAGGAGTTATGCTGGTGCGAAAATCCTAACCACTTTACAAAAACTCTGTTTCCTTTGACTTTTAAAACCTTTTCTACAAGATAAACGTCTGGATATCTAGTTTTTTGTAGTTCGCGTTCATAAAATGCACCTTTTATTGATTTGCCATCATAGTCTTTAAGAATATATGTAACCGGATTTGTATTTTGTACGGTTTTGATTTGAAAGATCTCTGTCGACCAATTGGGGGTGTATCCCTTTTCAAAAGTATGTTTATATTTACTTATTCGTACATTATTGCCAACATGGAATTTGGGCTCATTGAATATTTTCAAATGATTGTAAACAGTTTTCAATAAAGATTTTTCATTAGAAGAATTAACATTAACTGGCGCCATTTTAATTGTTCTATGTATTTTGTTGTTATAATTATCAATTAAGGTTTTGTATATGTCAACCCATCGATATGATCCCCGGTAGCTGAACTCTTTCCACATCATTCCCTTCAAAGTTCTATTAAATCGTTCAACTATTGATGCCTTTAGTACACTTTGTGTTGAATAATGCCTTATGTCATATTTTAGAGTTAAATTTTTAAATTCATTGTTAAAGAATTCCCTGCCATCATCGGTTTGTAAATTTCTTGGTTTTCGCCCCAACTTGAATATACCTTTCATAGCATTAGCCACAAGAGGAGCACTTTTATTTTTCAATGGCACTATCCAGGCAAATTTTGAAAATGTATCTATAACAGTCAGCACGTAACGATAGCCATTATTATAGTTGGAATAGTTCCCCATTTCTACAAGATCAGCCTGCCAAAGGTCATCTATTCCTTTTGTTATTACCCTCCGCCGTTTAAAAGTTTTACGTGCTTGACGGTGAAGTTCCTGCACCAATCCTCTTCTCACGTTCGTCATCGGACTGATTATGTTGTAGCCCAAATGGGGTGGGTTTTATAATCTGTTGAAATAAAATATCCTCGATTGCATGAACCTTTTCATCGATATAAAATGTATGGACCTTAAGGTTTTCTTCAACTGTTTTCTGTATACTGTTAAGTTGTTCATATATTATATCAATGTCCTGTTTGATATTAGACAATGTTTTACTGTTTTCATTTCTAAGTTTTGAATTTAGTTCATTTATACAATTATCAACAAATAATTTATTTGTGGCATCACTGCTTGCTATAGGACTACCAAGATTTTTAATACGCTTGAAACTAATATTTATATGTGCATCGCTGTCTAATTGAAAGCCTCCGACTTTTGAAATAAGTCTTCTGGAATACCTTTTGTTTTGATTGCAATAGGAGGAACGTCCAAAATTGTCAATAACCATTTTGAAATTGATTTATTTGACTTCATATTTACACAATTATATTCTCTTCGCGCAACTCTTATAATAATCGACATTATTTCATTATTATGATTTGTATGACCAGCTGATTGTGAAGCGATAAGGAGTCTTAGTCTATCTATTAACTCATTAGGATCATTCCAATATACGTAGTTGGGTTTCTTATAATTTAATCTCATTATACCGGAACCTTTATGTATGTTTGTGGTTTTTTTGTTTTTAACAAATAATTTTTTAATTATTTTAATATATTTGTATGCCTTAGTACCTTTTATTTGTTCATTAGCACTATGGTTACGTTTATGTGCATTTGTTAGTGTCAACATTTCTCTATAAGCTTACAAATCTGCATCGTCATATTTTTTTTGGAACTTTATAAAAGATCAGCTCAAAGAGTCCAGGTGTCTTAGACCAACTCCGGTTGGCAATTGAAATTTTATCATTATTCAACTCAAACGCTGTATTACCAAATTTCCATTTGTCATTAACATCTCGATAAGGACTTATCTAATTTGCTTGCCTTTTCCAACGTTGTAAGATCGACAAAGGGTTTTCCGTCATCTGATTGTGAAAATGACATATATTCATCATTGTCATCACTCATCAGCATCATCATCTTCATCCTCAACAGCAGCATCAGCATCAACAGCATAACTACTACTTGTACTTGAATCATTGAAAAGTTTGCTCATACTCGATTTCAATGGAGTACTTGTTTCTATTGTACTTATATTATTTTGATTCGGATGCGTGTTCGGTTGTCGTTCCTTCTTTAAAGTCTTTGTTTCTTCAACTAGTTCCTTGAGCGGCTTAGTGATAGGTTTTAATGAAGTCTCTAGATAATTTCGCGTATCAGCTTCCCCCAGTTTTATATCTCGAAATTTCTTTCTCAATATCTTTCGAGTCTTAACTATATCTTTAATTATTTTCTCATTCATATTCATATTTGAGTGAGTTGCAATCTCACAGAATACTGATTAGATGATAGTGTGTAACTCACATTTTATAGTTGTATAAAAACGTCAAAAGCTTTCCTATAACGACCACAATCAATATGGTCATCTTTGCTTATGACGAGAAATCCATTTTTATCTTGCCAGCACCTGCTACATAAATGCATAAATATTTCAAATGACATGTCATTGGCGCCCACATGATCATTATATATATGCCGCATATTTAAATCATCTTGCTTAAACACAATGATCAAATTTGCATTGTCTCACACCAAATGTTTTGGAATCCGCGTGTACGTCTGGCATAAGTAAAAACTGTCGATATTCTTATGTCGTCCCATACAGAAATATGATCTTATATGGTTTTGTAATCATAATAGAATTACCTTTGGCTTTTTCCGGTGCTAAAACATGTTCGTTTTCGGTGAAAGGGAAAAATCCCATACCTTTAATTGGTCTAATTAATTCTTGTAAATATTTATATTTCGGTTGGGATGTAGATTTTGAGTATAGATAAATATTTTTAAATTTGAGTCTATTCGGACTCTCTATTAAATTGATCATTACATTAGTCTTTCCGCAATTTGATGGTCCAACAATTAGGGCTCTTATCGAATTGGGTAGCAATGAGCTATGCTTTGTTTTACCTAAATTTCCGGTAGAGAAATCTATATTTCGTATTGATATACTCTTATGTTGTTTGATAAAATGCATTTTGACAACTGACAAGAACGTATTAAAAGTGTATTCCTTTATTCAATCGCTCACAGTTTTAAGGAAGCTTTATAAGCGATAAGATAGATAATCAAAACAAAATGACAATATTATATGAAAATCGAATCAGTCGTAATAAAGCAGCCTCTGGGAGGGGACTAATTAACAAATTAATTAACTCATTACCTGTGGAAATTCATTTACCCGGATATCAATTTTGTGGGCCTGGTACGAAATTAAAAAAACGGCTTGCTAGAGGTGATCAGGGAATTAACCCATTAGATAGTGCGTGCAGACAACATGATATTATCTATTCTCAAACTAACGATATAAATAAACGACACATAGCCGATCAAGTGTTGGCCGACAAAGCTGAGGCAAGACTTAGGTCCACTAATAGTAGTGTAGGTGAACGTGCAAATGCATGGTTTGTTACGAATGCAATGAAAGCAAAAGTTAAATTTGGGATGGGGATCGGAAGAAAAAAATCTCAATGTGGAAAGAATCTTTTCAATAAGACCATAAGGGCAGCAACAAAACTCTTAAATCAAAAAAAACCGGAGGATATAGAGAGTGCAATAAAAATTGCAAATAAAGTTGTAAAAAAATCGTTTAAGGGGAAAAAAAAGGTTATCAATAAATGTCCCCCGAATAATACCTATACCTAAAATAGGAGGATTCTTACCTTTGATACCAATATTGACTGCTCTGGGGACCATTGGAAGCTTGTCAGCCGGTGGAGCTACTATTGCACGAGTTGTAAATGAGGCAAAAGCGGCCAAAAAACAATTAGAAGAATCGAATCGCCATAATAAAAATATGGAGGCTATCGCTCTGGGAAAAGGTTTATATCTTAAACCCTATAAGAAGGGATATGGATTATATTTGAGTCCAAATCCAAAAAACTATTAAAAATGCTACCCAAACGGGCTCTTACTGATGTTGATTTAAGGAAATTTACATGCGATTTACCAAATTTTAGGGGTGTTTTCATGCGTGACGCGCTCCCAAAACGTCCACTTGAAGCGGAATGTGGAATTGTCAATTTGGACATATCTACAGGGCCTGGCACACATTGGGTGGCATATAAAAAAGATAAAAATCACGTAGAATATTTTGATAGTTTTGGCAACTTGCAACCACCACAAGAAATAATTCGTTATTCAGGCAATGGCATAATGTATAATTATTCCAGGCACCAAAATTACAACTCTTTTAATTGTGGACACTTATGTTTAAAATTTCTTTACAATATATATATATAAATAAAAACAAATTTTAATATGGTCTAAAAAACAAAAAGTTGTTTTATTATAAAATTTTTAACTACAGGTATTTCTTCTTTTCTCTTACATTAACAATGGCGTAAAATGACATTAGTTTTCGTATTCTTATCAACATAGAATCTAACATGACACAAAAACAAGTATCTGGCCCGACTTGGCAACTATCTGATGACCATGAACATGTTGTGAAATGACGATCATATTTTGATTTAACAATATAAATATTCTCATGTTCAGATAACCTTGAAATGCAGTTTTGAAGCATCTCCAAATGTTCATCTAGAATGTTCTCCTTGTGTAGTTGTATGAACTCCTTCAGTTCCGTCAAAGTTGCAGAAATGTTTAAGTTTGTCATCCTTAATGTGTAGAATGACAACACCTCCAGAATCCACCGTTCTTCGAAAAGGACTGACACATTTTAGCAAATCCTGAGAGCTTTAGCTTAACTGCACGATATTTCGTATGTTTCTTGCACCTCTTTATGTTTCTTGTTCCTACTTCTCCTTCAGTTGTTTGAAGATCTACTACTTTTGTTGTACACTCATAGAACATGTTTTTTACTTTCTTCTTCTTTTGCAATGAATTGATTCAAAAGTTCAATATCTTCCTCACCAATTTTGTCAAGCTTCATTGGCTTGATATTGTCTACGTCATTCATATGTTAGTGTGCCACCAATTTATATGTTCATTTGGGGGAAAACTCAAACAATGTTGATGATAAATTTTCTCTCTTCTCCTCTGCGCTTGCTTAATAACAACGATCTGTAAGAAAAACTTCCAAGTTTTGGACTATTGTGTCAATTTGAAGAATTTTAAAATATTTCCAAGCTGTATGGCAGACACAATACTTATATTTGGACTTTTAATTTCCTGCACCCAAAACATTTCTTTCTAACTAAAACAAGATAATGTTCGTCTTTTGCTTACCTTTTTGTTTCTCTATGGCTGAAAAAAAATCAGAAAAGAAAAATTTAAAGTGAACTGACCGTCCCTTCTTAAAACGATAACAAGTGAAAGGGCATACTGCAAAAATAAAAACAGTTAGGTTTATTTATTTATATTTTTTTTATTGGTTGAGCGCAAAATTTTTTTGGCTCACCTGTATTTCATTGATAATTTGGAAACTTAAATTCTTGTTACCTTCTTTCGTGGCAACAAGAAATAAATTCTGATTATTTTTGTTCAGGATGACTATCTCATCATCCTGAAACTTTTCAGCCATATGGGCTGGGAAAAAAAACTGAGTGCTTGGGAACTCTGCTAATAGCCGATTCCCAAAGCGTGTTTGGATTTTTTTTAGTTTCTCTATTTTATAATATTTATTTACTTCTACCTCTGCTATATTAATGGTTTTCTTATTAATAAAAAAAGTGCTCGACATTTTATTTGCATTAAAGCGCTCCAAAATGCTGTCCACACTTTCTTCAGCCTTGCGCTTTTTCGATGATGGCAACTGCTGCTGTTGTTGTGGTTGTTGCTGCTGCTGTTGTTGTTGTTGTTGATGATGATTTGGTGGTGACTGCTGCAACCATTGCTGTTGTCGCAGCTGTTCTGGTGTAGACAGCATACCACTGCTGAAAAACCCCTCCAGCACACTGCTTTTCAGATCCTCCTGTTGCTGCTGCTGTTGTCGCTGCTGATGCTGTTGTTGCTGCTGCTGCTGTACCACTTTCAGTGAATGTGAGTCCCTAAGCAGAATATTTTCTAAAATTGTAGCTCTCTCCATTTCTGCTCAGGCTTCACAAATTACTGATGGATTTTGTCCAAAGTCCTAACCTTTTTATATCCACTTCTTCTTCTTCTTCTTCTTATCTCAGTTGGGATAAATACAAATTTATGTTATACAAACTTGCAAAGTTTAGATAGGCACGTTTTTTTTCCCCATCCTAACTGTTGGAGTTGTAAACACAGCAGCCCCATCTAAAACTAACAAATGTCATATCGCTCTCTTATATGCAATACTTAACGGGGTTTTAATATAGGAACTACCTTGCATTGGTATATATTTACTTATATTAAACACAATATTTATAATGGATGCCAATGCCCATCCACTATCTTTTTCTTGAAACTCATCAAATTTGTTTAGTAATTGGCTTTCCAAATTTTCACATACAATATTTTCTATGATATTTTTATCACTTAAACTAATACATACATTTTTCGTACTTATATATTTCATCTCCTGTCTAATCTCCTCATTATCATCATATTTCCGGAACTCACCACAGAAAACAGCATTAATTTTTATGTTGATGTACTCGTTGATTATCTCCTGCAGTTGATTGATAATTATTGGTCTGCAATCCCTCAGAAAAAGCTTAGGATCGGCGTGTTTTAAATTGGTTATAACACCCGATCTGATCCTTTGTTTAAATGCCGAATTCGGGAGATCTTCCCACTTTAATATCTCCTCACTTGATTGCGGAACAAAGAGTTGTTTGTACGATGATAATGTACCGAGTGCTGATGTAAGATAATAATTTTGCCCGGTAAACTTAACATCAGGTAACCAACTTTTTAAAAATTCCATATCTTTTTCGCAGTTTTTTAAATTTGCTTCAATGTTCGCGGCATCATCACAATCACTATTTCTCCGCAAAAGGAAACTCAATAAATGTGATTGTTGTCTTTCTATCACTTCTTTAATTTGAGGATCCATATTATTTGTTATTACAGTGAAGTATATATATTAAAAATGCAACAAGTGTCAATGACCCCGTACACAGATTTTTTTTTGTTCGTAGCAACACACACCAGATTAGTCAGACGCAGATCAGAATAAAATGCAACAAGTGTCAATGACCCCTAAACAGATTTTTATTTTTTTGTTCGTAACAACACACACCAGATTAATCAGACGCAGATCTGAATAAAATGCAACAAGTGTCAATGACCCCTAAACAGATTTTTATTTTTTTGTTCGTAACAACACACACCAGATTAATCAGACGCAGATCAGAATAAAATGCAACAAGTGTCAATGACCCCGTACACAGATTTTTTTTTGTTCGTAGCAACACACACCAGATTAGTCAGACGCAGATCAGAATAAAATGCAACAAGTGTCAATGACCCCTAAACAGATTTTTATTTTTTTGTTCGTAACAACACACACTAGATTAATCAGACGCAGATCAGAATAAAATGCAACAAGTGTCAATGACCCTGTACACAGATTTTAATTTTTTTTTGTTCGTAGCAACACACACCAGATTAATCAGACGCAGATCAGAATAAAATGCAACAAGTGTCAATGACCCCTAAACAGATTTTTATTTTTTTGCTCTAGCAACACACACCAGATTAGTCAGACGCAGATCTGAATAAAATGCAACAAGTGTCAATGACCCTGTACACAGATTTTAATTTTTTTGTTCGTAACAACACACACCAGATTAATCAGACGCAGTTCAAACGACCTTGAACTACCTTCAAGTCAAACGACCCTCAAGTAAAACGACCCTCAAGTCAAACGACCTCGAACGATCTTCAAGTCAAACGACCATGAAGTCAAACGGCCTTGAAGTCATCTTGAAGTCAAAAACGACCTTGAAATCACATATGTAGCAACACACACCAAATTAGTAATCCCCCTCAACCGACCATGAAGCTCTCAACACATGAACGGCCTTCCTGTCAGATGACACGTTACCGCATGTCTAGAACACAGCAATCCCATCTAAAACTAAAAAAAACGTCATATAAATCATAGCATAAACATATAAACACACTGAACAAGCGATCGACTCTATAACCCCGAATAAACATTTTCTAATGTCATTTATGCAAGCAACGCACCTAAGCGAACCAAACGACCACATGCGCGAGGTCATAACCAATCGAACCGATCTTTTGTGCTTGAACGTCGAGTGGTCATTTATACAAGCTACGCACTTGGGTGACCCAAATGACTGCACGAACCAAGTAAACAAATTCTGTAAAATCGGTATTATGATGACACTCAATGGTAACACATTGCTTCCAGGTTCACATACATACATATGTACATACATACATACTTACTTTATGGGTCATGGATAAATGAATGGGGGGAAATCAAAAATCTTTTTTTTTTCGGTCTTGAACAAACAATAAACAAAAAACAGAAAACCTTGAAGTCAAAACGGCCTTGAAGTCAAAGCGACCTTGAAGTCAAAACGGCCTTGAAGTCAAAGCGGCCTTGAAGTAAAAAAAAAACGACCTTGAACGGTGATGACTCATTTCTGACTCATTTCCTGGTCTAGAACCGGCATAGCCCTACTACTGATGTCTTCATCTAGGCTTTCCCAATTGTCTATTCTAAGTAATCGCATTACTTCAGTCCTACCATTTAACACTTGCTCCTGACTTAAGTATTTTAAAGTAATTTCCTCATCTTTATTTTTTATTACTCCCTCTTTGTAATCGATAGAATAGCCTCCTTCTTTCAAAAAGCGACTGCCTAGTATTCCGTCGTAATCGCCTAGGAGGTCATTTTCTATGACCTGAAATTCTACTGTTTTTGTTTTTAATTTCCCCTTATTGTTTGGAAATAGCTCTACTTCTTTGATCACCTTTCCTAAGGTCTCATGTGGCTTTCCGCCTAACCCTTTGAATTTAATTGTACTTTCTGAGTCCACTTCACGATGGAAAATGCACTTCGCAGAAATCATAGAGACCTCGGCTCCTGTATCGACAATTAATTTCCTAACATCCTCATTTATCAGCACGTTGACGTGAGGGCTTTCTGAGTTACACAGATCACTTAGCACTTTTCCTTCCTTGACATGTCTTATAACCTGTTCCGGCTTGAAATCCTTTTTGCCTGGTTTTGTATTGGATTTGGAATTTGAAATTTGTTCTTGAGGTCTTTGAGTATAACCTTCCTATCGTTTGGGTAAATGGCAATTCTTAGCGATATGACCCATTTTCCCGCAATTGAAACATTTAAATCCTGCAATATTTATTTTGGCTAAGTTTTTATTTGTGTAATCCTTATTTATATTAGTTTTGAAAAGATTTAGTCTCTGTTCCTCCTCCTTAGCACAACGACATGCCTCGGCTAAGTCCTTTGGCCTCTGGGTAACGACGTATGATGAAAGCCTATCTAACAATCCATTAATGAAAACGGTAAGTGCTTCATTTCTAATATATTCGATTTGCCCTTGCTGATGTTCTTCCTTCACACCTTGTCATTTAGCCTGCATTAATCACCTTTCAAGGGTCTCTACTCTCTGCGTATACAGCGAAACTGATTCGTTCCTACCCTGACGTATACTTATAAGCTCCCTATGCAAACTACTATGGGGTTCTCTGAATACATTACTTAATTCTGCTTTCAATGTTTCCCAATCCTTTATGTCTTTATTCATAAGGATCGTGGTTGCATTGCCTCTAATTCGGGTCTTAATAAACTTAAATAGGATTCCTTTCTGAACTTGACTAGCCAACTCTATTGCGTCATTACACGCATCTATAAAGCTAAACACCTCCTCACTACTGCTATTAAAAACGGGAATGAAGGATGTTAAAACTGCTATTGGTACTTCAGCCATTGCTAAACGATCTAGACTATTTTCGATTTCGTCGCTGCTTTCCACGTTTTCGCTATCACTTCCACTAACTGACATATAAGCTCTTCTTGTAATCCACCTATGGAGAAAAATCTTATAATTCTCCTCGTTATTCTCTATCCACTCTAAACTTTTAAGCTTAATTTCACCTGAGGAAAACTGCACCTTATACATCTACTAACTGTTCTACTGACATATTTTCTTATTTTTGTCACCGTATTACACACAAAATATGTTTACTTAAATTAACTTACAATAATAGTAGAACTGCGGTGATCATCCTTCTTGATGTGGAACTTGGTCCTCGGCTATCTTCAACTTCACAGTCTGCACGGTTCTTCTTTTACACGATATGGAACTTGGTCCTCAGTTATTTGAAACTTCGCGATATATTTCATTTTTGACTGAACTCGCGTTGCGTCATACGTTTCACTTTCTTTTTGTCTATTTTTTTTTTGTTTTCAATTTTTTTTGTTTATTTTTAGAGGATATCTCGGATCCCACCGCTGCCACCAAATGTTAATAATAATGTTATGCCTTGGCACTAATTGTCAAGAAAAAACGTATTATCGTTCGCGTTACCGCGGGCTGGTATTAACTTGGGAATTCAGTTCCAGCGTTACCCTTGGTAATATTCGCGGACGATAGAGTCAACCAAAAAAAAACTGAGAAGAACAAACAAACAAAAAAGACGAATTTAACTTTAGTGTCTTTATTACTTGACGAACGGAGATTATTCTAAAATATCTTAAATCTAACTTAACCCTATACTGCATACGCAATAGTCTCCGTACATTGCATACGCAGCAGTTCTATCGACGTCGGTTCTCGCGTAACTGTGGGAATTGGCGTTTTTCTTATGTTTGCAATTTGAGGTGCACTTTAAGTGTGATGTTATATTAGTAGTGATGATGATATTTTCAATATGATCCCCATTTTTTAGAAGGCAAAGATTATATCTCCTTCTAATGGCTGCACATAAGTCTATCCTTGACAAATTTTCCTGCAATTTGACTCCAGCGACTTCAATCCGTTCTTTCAGTTGTTCCAAAGATACTATTTCCACTTCGTAAACATAATTCTTCATGAATCCCCACACATCAAAATTTAGAGGAGTTAAATCTGGTGATCTAGGTGGCCATTCCGTGGGGCCCTTTCTTCCGATCCAACGGTCACTAAAATTATCATTCAGCCAGTTTCTAACCCGTAAGCTGTAGTGTGCTGGTGCTCCATCTTGCTGGTAGATTTAATTATCTGCTATGGCCAAAGGAACGTTGTCCATCAAATCGGGCAAAAGGTCTCGTAGGAACTGCAGGTATGATTCTCTATTAATAACGGCATTCAAAAACCGGGGCCCGATTACAGTTTGCCCAACAATACCAAGCCATACATTACAGCTAAAGCGGTGTTGTGATTTATTTTGTTTTTTGTTGTGTGGATTGATGCTACTCCAATGATGCAAATTGTGGAAGTTAGTAACCCCATCTCTGGTAAACTGTGCTTCATCCGTCCAGAATATCCTTGCAAAATAGTTTCGTTCAGTTTCATCTCGAAGCAGTAATGATCGACAAAATTCTGCTCTCAAAAACTTGTCGTTTGAGGTGAGTTCCTGAACTGGCCTAAAATGGTACGGGTGTAAGTTTTCGGTATGAAGCACTCTCCATACTCTAGATTTGGGCACTCCAAGCATAATAACTATCCTCCTTTTACTAAGGGAGGGATTACGTCGGACCAAATCCAAAATTCTTTCATCTAAGATTCCTGATCCATCTGTAACTGATCTTTCGCTTCTAGCACTCAGTGCTCTCGCAGACGTCGGTGGATTCTTGAAAACATGCTACGACTGGGACACCTCCGATTGGGATATCTTTCAGCGTAGAGTCTTTCGGCTTCACGATCTCGACCATTAGCTAAACCATAGCAGAAGTGCATGTCCGTTAATTCTTCTCGAGAGTATGAGTTTGACATCGTAATGTGTTGATGAGTTAACATCCAATTTGGAAATGGTTTTTTATTAATAATGCGATGCCTTTTATTTACATTTGGGTTGCAAATATTTTGTTTTTCAATAAAGAAAAATTGCGGTTTTATTGTCTTAAGGTCCTAGCGGGTAGAACCCATCGGCGGCGGGCGGACCCAGACGAAATTGGCAGGTCAGTTTTCAGGCGTTATCAATGAAAAAAAAGGATTAATCCAGGGTTATTCCAATACTGTGTCACTTTGTTGTATCCTCATAAAACTCCGAATTTTATGTAAAATTTATTATAAAAATAATAAAAAGAGGTCAATGTTTCATACATTAATTTGCCTACAAGTCCAGCCGCGTTAAAACCAAAAAAAAAGGTTTTTCTTAGAAAAAAATGGTTCGGGTTTTTTTTTAATTTCTCAAAAACTACAAAGACATTTTTGCATACGGTTTTCTGTTTTTAACTAAAAAATAATAAGACAATTGAATTTTTGAAAAAAAATTAGTACTTAATTACATACAATTTTGAAAAAAATGGTTCGACATTTTTTTTTCATTTTTTTTCAAAATTTTATTAATTAATTTATTAAATTAATTTCTCAAAAACTGTTCTTTAAAACAGCTTTGTTTAAAAACAGGATGAAAGAAGAGGTTTCTGGCTTTACAAAAAAGTATATCACGGCATTGTGGATGTAACTGTTGATTTTTAATATTTTTTTCCAAATTTAGTCAATTTAAGTCAAATTGCCCCTCCCGGCTAAACGGGGCGAATAGACCCCCCTTCCCGTACGATTTTTTTCTTATCTTGACCAGATATACACGCACATGGAAAAATATGTTGGCTAATACCATTACTTATTTATATTTCTGTGAAGACTTAACTTCTCTTAATATTTCCTTTTCTTCTTTAATATAGTTAAAGAACTCCGCACAGGATAACTCCAGATTAAATTGGATGAGTAGTTCAGCTTTTATGAAATTTACGGAACATTTATTTCTGCCATCCGACCATTTTAAATTCATTTAGGAAAAAACGTGTTCGGGAAAGCAGTTTGAAGTTCGGACACTTTTTTTGGAAACAGTTTAAGGAGCTGGTGCCATTTCTGTGCAGTGGTGTCTTTACGATTTTCCAGCACTGAAACATTACCTGACAAGTTTAATACAGACACAGCATTCTCAACCATTTCAAAACTAATTTCATTTTTCAGTTTTATGAATTCGAATTTAGCGAAAATATTTTCATCTTAAAAATTATAACGTTTGGTTATATACGTTTGACAATTTGTGTTGAAGTCTTTAATAGCTTTGATTTTTTCAGATTCAACAAATTCAAATTTATTTAATGTTTGGTAGGCGAAAAAACAATCCTTTTGAGTTGAAACTACTTATAACATCATGAACGAAATGCAAGTAGGCAAGGGTTTTTGTCTCATCTTCTTCCGAATGGCGAACCTTTTCAATGGCTTTCGCACATGATCCTGGCTTATCAAAGTAACATTTCAAAGCAGGCCAAGCCTTGATTACTCTTTCAATGGCAGGACAGAGAGACGGAAATTTTATATTAACGTGACGCTATAATCCGACCCACTCCATTTCCGTAGTTACAAACATTTTCATTAATTCCGCACGACGTTTAGCTGAATGTGAGGAATTGCCATATATTTTTAAGATAATAGCTTCTATATCGATCTCTAATCTACCACTTGCAAATTTGCTCATGCTATGCAAGATGTGTTATGCAAGAAAGTTCCCGCCAAAATCGGGACGTCTGGCAACGCTGGTCGTCCATCTTGTCTCATTTCTTTGTTCCTCGTTTTTTTAAGAGCGTTTGCTCCAAGTTTGGGTTTTTGAACTCTTTTAGTATGTTTATAGCTTGGTGAATTCTTAATTTTTGCGCTTCCTCAGCCAAAATATCTTTAACGAGAAGATTGCCATCTCCCCATCCGGATCATGTTACTAGTGTTGTCGCTGACAACCGCAAGAACGTCAACATTATATAATTGCTTTGCTATTTTACCCATTTTTCACAAGCCATGCGCAGTTCTCCATCAGTTTTTTAATTTCCAAAAAGTCAAAACTTTCTAGGCAAATAATGCGATGTGATGTGAAGCATCGTGACGACATTCTTTGTATTGGCAGATAATTTTTCCAGCCGTCAAATAGCAACACCGAATGCCCACCTGATCCATTGATTTTGCATCCTCAGCAATAATTTTTTGATGCACCTTAACAAGTAATGTTGTTGATAAAGTGAGCGGCAGGAGGGAGTGTAGTATGGTCGCAATTTCTTTAAGCGCCTTTAAAAATGGTCAGCTTTTACAACAGTGAAGGGAATATTGCACCCAAAAAAAGAACTCTGCCAACCAAATATCAATTTCTTCCTTCTCCAAAGGAGTAATGTTGTCAATATACCTGCTTGTTAAATCTGTTTCCTTCTTTTTAATTTTTCTTGGCGGCGATTTTAAGATGGATGCTATACTTGCAAAGGAGCTGATCGATAAGGCACTATCTGCTGCTGCTGACGTTGAAGGAGAGCAAGCATAGTTTGTAGCATCAGCAGAATTAGATTGATGTGGTGTAGATTTATTTCTTTTTTTTGCTGCTGATAGTCTGATCGGCACGGGTTATCAAGTTTATCCTATACATTCGTAAGAGGGTTAAATCATTGAAAAAAAAAAAAAACTTAACCGCATCTTACATCATTAACTACTGCAAGGACAGTACATCCAGAACCAGAACTTGTTGCATGGCTTAAGTCAAACTCAGGGATTTCTGTTGTGTCATTCTCGAACTCAACGTATTACGTTAGTTCTTCTTGGGAAGACTGAGATGAACAGCAAACGGATATCGATTCAGAGCCAGAATGCGCAGATTGATCTTTTGATGGTATTTTCTGTTCACATACGTTTCTGTTAAGAATGTACATTACAGTTGTTACAATAAACAAGCAGCATGAGCAGGAGTCAAAATTTTAAAGTGCGGCAAAATCAATAAGTCGAGATCTGGATCTCACAAGTAAAACTAGCAGCACAACAAAAGGCAATGCAAGTGTTAGTTTCTCCCATCTACATGTTTGTGATCACGTGAACATCATCCATGAACAACACAAACACCACAAAATATGGATTAGCCTGGAGAGTTTCTGCAGTTTAACGACCTGTCAGATGATCAACGGACCCAAAATAGCTGTTCAATGGTGGAGTCAAGAAATCATAACTATATTAATGTAAATATATTATAACGGAATAAATATCTATCTATCTAAGTGATGATAGGTCTTATTATCGCAGCATATAATTAGTGGATTACCTCAGGTGTCAATGGCCATGTTTTACCGTAGGTGCGTCGACAGGTCCACATTGCCTGGGTCGCCTTTGTGAGTTTGTTTTTCATTTTTGGGGTTTCAGTTATGTTTGCGATCAAGATCAATACCTAGATACTTGACTCCTTCTGAAAATCCTATGTTTGTTCCGTTTAGGGTGATGGAGCAAGGTTGTATTTTCTTCCTTTTGTAAACGGGGCTAAGGTTGTTTTATTTGGAATTATCGATAAGCCCTTTCTGCTACACCAGTCAGTTATAAATTGAATCGCAAGTTACATGCGTTCACAGGCAGAAATTTCGCATTTACCTGTAACAATAGCTACAAGATCATCGACGTATCCGATGACTTCATAATCGATGTTGGTTAAATTGTAGAGTAGGTCGTCGATGACTATCGACCAAAGAAGGAATGAAACGACTCCACCTAGTGGACACCCTTTTGCTGCCGATACTGTCACAGAGACCTCTCCGGATCTAGCTGATATAATACGGCTCCCAAGCATCGCTCTAACCCAGTGGTGCCTCTCCGGCACAGTACAGTGGTGATTGAGTTGTAGTTAGTATTATCAAATGCCCCTTCAATGTCGAGTGATGCAGCGCGTTCTCAGTAGATCGTTATTAACGATATGCATATTGGTTTGGATGCTAAGGTGTTTGATTTTCTAATATATATTTCTTATATGAAGCTTAATTATTTTTTCCATTGTTCTTAGTAGGAAAGATGTTGGGCTGTTGTGACGATAGTATTTAGGTTGTTCACTTGGTTTTCCAATCTTAAAGATGAAGACCAGATTGACTTCTCTTCAGATATCGATGTAATTTGTGACGCACATTGGGGCATCGGGAGATGTTAGGTGGCTAGTAAGACCAGGGAGACCAAAATCTGCAGGGTTTCCCTGTGATTGACAGTAAAACTGCCGTCTGATTTGCGAAGCAACCCGAGTCCATTTATGTGCTCCTGGGCTTTATAGAGTCGGCCAGCGCTTGATATTGTATCTACATATTATGCCTTCGAAATGTTTCTTTCAAGACTTTATCTTGAATTTTCTTAATCCGAAATTGTATTTTATTAGAGCAGATCTATAATCAGTCTAACTCTTTTAGCTCTGTTGAACAGAAATTGTATTTGTATGTGCATTTAATAAAGATTGCAATAATTTACAGTTACGTAAGAATTAGAATTTTTTGTTGAAATTCTGTATTTTGATTAGAATTAAATAAAAATAGTGTCGAACGCCACTTTATGGTACTTTAAACTAAAAAATATTTGAACTTTTGGGGTGACATCTAAGAGATTACAAAATATGGATATATTGAACAACTAAACTATCATAATTTAAAACTAGGGCTTATATCAAAAGATATGTTTTAATAAATAAGTAACAAATGTTTTAAAATAATTATAATACAGTAAAACCAGATAAGAAAATTTACATTTAATGAAGTGAACGAAGTGAAAAATAAGCAACAAATTATTAGTTTGCAACGATTAAAATTATTAAAATGCAACGATTTACAATTAAACAAAATGTTTGCTCATAGGTCATTAATAGTTAAGATTAAAAGAGTGAATATGTCATTAGAGATTATAGCCTAGTATAGTCAAAGTTAAGTAGCCAACATTTTACTTTTTTTTTAAAACAAGCCAGATATTGAGATTGTCCTGAGTGACTATTTTGTAGGCCCATAACCTTATCTCTTTGAACCAAGGGTTCTTGTATGAGTCCGAGAGTTAATTTGTCGCGGTAGATATCTAGTTCAGTCTAGCTGCGGATACGTTAGTAGGTGCAAGCAACGTACTGGTATCTGCAGCGACCGGTAAGGGTTCCACTGACACCTTTTCGTGGCTTCTTATAATGATATTGACATCATTAAAATGATAAGTCACTCTGCATTTTAGTTCTAGCAGCCGGTCCAAAGATTTGTCGCTGACTGCTAGAACTTTGGTGTGCTTTGCATGACTCCAGTAGTGTGCATTTCGTGTTCATTTTAGTTATGGGCAGACCGATACTCTGTGGAAGTAGATCGGTATATAGGCTAGGCCCAACAGTCAACGTAATTGTCACGCTTTTGCAGTGTGACTTCGAAAAAATTGTGATAACGGAAAGTTGAAAACCAACTATTTGGAATCTATTATATTCAGAACGCCTTTGTCTATCTATATTTTGACAGACATGGAGATGTACATAGCTCTGGCAAGGGCCTGAGGCGCTTTCGCTCCGACCAAATGACTGTTTAAAGCAGGCAATTGGATACCAGGTTGAAGGTAATTTGCTACTTGGCTTTGATCAAGTCCATATGTTCTTTGGATGACCGGATTGGGTTAATGTGAGACCCAGTTTAATGGAAAGGATTTGGGTGTTTGAGAGACAATGTCTAAGGATTTGTCTCGGGTTACATAGAACACCCGAATCTGAGTACATGAAATTTTACCTGAAGTATTATACAATATGGAGAGGATTGTACGGGTGAATAATTTTGAATAATTTTCTGATTAAACTTATCCGAAATCACTTTGCAAGCTCAATGACTTCGGTCAATAGCATAGTCTCCGGGACTTACAACCCCAATGATTTATATTACCAGAGATTGGTCCCACTAGAAGCATTCTTCTATTCTGGTCAGAGGGCTGATCCTGATGTCGTGCGCCGCTAGCCCGAGCGCCTCCGGTTCGGTAATTCGGTTTCACATCAATATCAAAGAGACCTAGTTTATTGTTATTATTACTATTATCAACGCGCTTGGTGACTAGGGAGTACTTCGTCAACAGACACCTCAACAGATTCTTCAAGTCAAGCCCTGTTTATGGCAGGTTTACAACGGGTGAGTGAGATAGGATAGGGTAGATTAGGAAAAAACACAAAAAAAAATACGTACATACATATATATTTATATAATATATGTATATATAAAGTATTGACTTCTTTATATTTATTTTTTCAAGATGTGGTTCAGGTTTAGTTAGATTAAGATAGGCTTAAGTTCCGTATTCCCCCCGCGGGATAAGAGTTAGAATAAATCTGCGGCTCGAAAAACTAAATTCCTAATGGATCTCTGCTCATGATAAAATTACAGAGGTAGGCGGAAAGCTGATGATTCTTCACTACTCACACTCACGTCACTACGAGCAAAACAACATACATTCAAAACAACATCAAAAATCGTTGACCCACCTGGGTGTGGATAGTAATTTAAGGTAAATATAATGTTATTAAGGTTTTTTCAATTGGCGCGGGTAGATTTTGGAGGCCTGTGGCATCCATGTTGTTTTGGTGACACCTATCACGACTGTTGTTTATTGATGCCAAATCACCTTGGCAAGCTACAGGATTGAACAGCACCTTATAATCCAAATGAGTTGTTAGTGTAAAATTTACGCGCGTTGCACCTATTTCACCGAAGACGTGGCGGTTCTTCACAATCGACCAAATTAGAAACGACCGGTAATGAATCGGCCAGCATTCGTACATCGAAAGAACGCAGAATCGGCCGGAAAGTGTACAGCGGAATCTGAGGCAGTCGATTCCTCGCCGCGCACAAGAACCCGATCTTTCGCAGATTTCAACTTGGTAAATTTTGCGTCGGGACTTGGGCTTACCCCCGTATTAGATCCAATTGACCCAGGAGCTCCCTGGCGTACATTTAGCTATTTAGCTGTTTAGCTTTTTTGCTATTCAGCTGTTTATCTAATTTTCCTTCGTCTTCCTATCAATCTAAGGCTCTCAGTTGGGGTGTAGGGTAACCCAACTGGGAATAACGGCTCTCTGGAACCACGGGAGACAGGGACCTCCGGGATAGTAATGTCAGTAAAATGACAGTCCCGGCCTGTCTTGCGGTAGGCCCCCTTGTGGGAGTATCGTGGGGGCTGTGGTTGTCCCAAATCGCGGGAAATGAAGGACGTTACAAACAACAGTAGTTGTTTGCAAAAGGGCGCCGTGACCCTTAGATCGGTATGAGGTTTTGGGTAGGCCTCGCCCCAGACCAAGGGGGAAGCTCATGTTCCCTGCACATGGCTTCGAATTGGTACTTAAGTTGCAATAGAAGGACGTTGGTTGACGATCAACTCCTTGTGGGAAGGCCCACCGTGGAATTAAGCCGACAAGGCAGGTGTCCACATTAAACAAACAGAGCAATCTCACCCAGGAGCTTAAATTTCATTACCATAACAACGCCGTTTGTTCGCTGATTGGGCTTCCGAACGTTTGAAAATTTTGGCCGAAAAAACATCTTGGTACTTTTTCGAGAACGACGTTGGGGTGGCGGTCACCATCAGTGGTGAGAACTACAGGACGATGGTAATCGATATCTTATGGCCCAAATTGAACCATATGAACCTAGACGAATGAACCTAAGTGCCACACAGCGGACCCCACGATTGATAATCTGCATGAACGATTGAGGCGAGTGAGATGAAAGTTATCTCTCGCAGAGGTGGCGTGAATTGGCAATGAGAATCATACGATTTGACAACAAAAATTGACATTTTTAAGGAAATTTGTGATACGTATTTTTATCTAAAATAAAGACATTGACTAATTTATTTTTTTTCTTTTTGAAAATTGTGTTTTTGATTTTGTAAAGGGTTTTCCAATGGCCACTTGACAGCTTTGAATTTAATTTGTGAACGCACTGTCATCAAACTGTCATTGTCAATTTATTCAGTAAACTCAACATTTTCATCATGGTAAAGTACACGAACAAGCAACATCTGAAAATTATAAAAATTGTCTACCGAAATTCGGAGTCGGTGACCGCAACTTTAAGAGCGTTAACTCCAATTGTTGGTAGTAATTCTCGCCCTAGTAGACAGGCAATAACAAGCTTAGTGCAAAAATTTGAGCCTAAATATTCGTTGTGTGATGTTGCCGTGTCAGTGAGACAACGGGTTGGTCGAAGTGTCGAAAATATCGCTGCCGTTCAGGCGTCCGTAGCAAACGATCCAAATCAGTCAATTCCACGGCGTTCTCAAGAATTGGGCATTGCTCAGACCACATTATGGCGTATTTTGCGTAAGGATCTTGGTTTACACCCATACAAGATCAAGCTGTCGCAAGAATTGAAGCCAATGGACCATTTGAAGCGACGTACGTGATGATGAATTTCATCGCAAAATCATCTTCAGTGACGAAGCTCATTTTTGGCTCGATGGGTTCGTCAATAAGCAAATAATGCGGTATTGGTCGGGTGAAAATCCACATGTGCTTCATGAATCACCACTTCATCCACAAAAATTAACTATTTGGTGCGGTTTGCATGCCGGCGGCGTTATTGGGCCTTATTTTTTCGTCGGCGATAGCGATCGTCACGTTACTGTGAATGGCCAGCGTTATCGCGCAATGATTACCGATTATTTTTGGCCCGAGATATGAACTTGGACGACATGTGGTTTCAACAGAATGGTGCCACAAGCCACACAGCACACGTTACAATCGATTTGAAGAGTAAGTTTGATGAGCGTGTTATCTCAAGAAATGGGCCAGTCGATTGACCGCCTCGTTCGTGCGATTTAACGCCTCTAGACTATTTTCTTTGGGGCTACGTTAAGTTATTGGTTTATACCAACCGACGACGTTGGAAGAGCTCAGAGCCAACATTGAACGCGAAATAGCGGCCGTTTCGGCCGAAATGTGTGGCCGAGTCATCGAAAATTCGGTCCAATTGTGGTCGATTCCACTGCGTGCTCGCGGTGTCCATATGAACGAAGTCGAGTTCCATTCATAAATGTTTTGATTGTACTTCAAGCCGACAATAAAGTTTTTGAAATACCTCAAATGGTTTGCGTTTTATTTAAAAAAAAGTTTTCAAGTCCTTTTTGGAAAACCCTTTATAAGCCATTGACCCTCATGTAAGATTTATCATAATCGTTAAGGAGGAATAGTAATAGCAAGAAATTTCTCTAATAGACATAAATGAAAAACATCACTCCCTCTATTTTCATCGAATTGCTTGGCTGTATCAAGTTAACATATCTTCTAGGTAAACGAAACTAAACGATTACAGCTATTAAATTTCGTTTGATTCCTTAGATAAAATATCGCATAACATAAATATATCAATGTCATTTGCAATTCAGTTGTCCTTTTCGCTGAAACACCCGCCACATCGCCCAACAAACTTACCATTCTATGATGTTAATTTGAAGACATAGAATGTTATCTGCAATCGGTCTGCTTACCACTTAAAAATTATGACGAGCAATTAGTTTTTCAAAAAAAACGACGGAAAATATACCATTTCATTGCATATCTATGCCCATCGCGACAAGACGGAAAGTGAATATACAGAAAATAACGAACCTTCATTTATCCTGTTTAGTGATATACCCTTAAATCACAGCAAGTCCTTCCCCCTATAAACAATCGGATCTGATAGGCGGAAGAAAACCTTTCACAACGGTACATCCCACATGCGCACTAAACCCAGGATTATAGTATGGTATACGTAGCAAAAAAAAAAAAACAAAATGCAAAGAAGCGAGTAAGAAAAGGTACAAAAATATTTAAAGTCTCCTTAAGGATATGGTGTCATGTAACAAATGTATTATTCGGTGCGGCAGTTGTATTCTTTCAAAGAATAAAACGTTTTTCCTTCAATTGTTGCAACTTAATTGCGGTAAACTAACAATTTGTACGCAAGGATATCAGATATCACCTATTTTTTTAATGAAATATGATCTTTTTTTAAGCTATTAGGTAAAATGGATTCCTTTTTTTCATTTTTTTATGAATACTGGAGTCCAGAACGATATTGAAAAACGATTTTAAAAATGAAAGTTTAGCAGTTAAAGCTAATGACTGGCACAGAGCGTACAAATAACCATCCCTACTCATCGACCTCAAACTATATTTTAGTAAAAATCTAACTTTCTAGACGGCAAATTTGCTAAAAATGTAGTTGACGTTTCTACATCATGCATATGTACTTACACTCGTGCTCAAACTATTAAGCCACAACTATAATAATGAAATGTTAGTTATCTGGATACCCTGGATTTTATTTGTTTTTCAAATGCTCCTAAAAACTGAGTTATTGAGGTTCTAACAACAAAATGGTAAATGCTGATAATCGTTGAATTTCCAAAAATGCCAATCTTTTTCTTATCTCATTGAAATTGTTAGATTATTTTTGAAAGTTTAAGAAAATGCAAAAACTAAACCAACACTACCTGCAAAAGAAAAATGGTATGGAATTTATACCTAAACAATAAATCCATAGCAGAGGTGACAAAGATTTCCAAGTTTTCTCCCGGAAAAGTAAAAAATGCAATTCTTTTCTACAAAACAAAAAATATAACTTTTGAGAAATTGCCAAGACATAAGTCACGTACGTGACAAGACATAAGTCTTCTACTCTTGCTGAAAATCAACAACTTGTCCATTTGAGCAAGGATGATTCATTTTTGACGTCAGCAGAAATAAGTGCTTTATGGTGTGAAAGTTTCATCACAAACCGTGAGAAGACGTCTAAAAAAAAATAATTTAAATGGGCGCATTGCCAGAAGAAAACGAAACGCGTAAAAAAAAAAAAAAAAACCAAATGAAAAGGTTGCAATTTGCCAAAGAGCATAGGTATTTATAAAAACCAAAAATTCTGGAATTTGATTGTTTGGAACGACGAGATAAAATTTAATTTATTTGGTAACGATGGTAAAATATACGTAAGACGTCACCGTGTAAAGAATTGAACCCAAAGTATACAAAAAAACAAACTGTGAAGCACCGAGGGGTTTAGTTTTCGTATGGGAATGTTTTACATCATCTGGTGTAGGTCGCATTACAGAGATAACTAGAAAAATTACCGGTGAAATTTACAGAAACCTTTTAGACATGAATCTAAAAGGTGATTTTGTTGATAAGTTCCCATTAACTTGGACCTTTCAGCACGACAATGGTCCCAAACATACTTCGCGGGTCTAAAGGTCGTGGTGAAGGTGAAAAAATAAAAGCTTTGAACTGGCCACCACCATGCTTGGGCGTCTGAAACCCAAACATCTTAATTTGGAATTAAATATCATTAAAATAGCCGCTTACTATACCTATACATACATATATTGTCACCTGATTTTTCAATGAAGATTTTTTAACTAGACATTATCCTTTTCCCAAAACAGAAAGTCAATGGTATATTAACATTCAAGAGGAAAAGCGTACGAGTAAAACCAGATCTGCAAGTAGGCTGGTATCTTTGATTTAAAATGAGTTAAATGAAGATATTGAAAGACTACTGTCTGGATCATAACCAATTAGCATTCACAAAACCTTAGATAACAATGTATATTATCCAGTGCATTGGACAGCGGTGGTACAACCGAACCCCAAGAGGGGTAAAGACATCCGGTCTATGTTTCCTTTCTAGAATCAGCGAGATCTTCGAGAAGGTGGTTCATAGAATCCTGCTAAAAGGACTAAGGACAATAAAATCAATCTTTTCTAGACTACGCCTAATCAAAAAAATACAATGGAAATATTAAAGAACTTGTGTTTAACCCTCCGAGGAGCGTATGGGTCTGGCCAGCAGCAGTCCATAACTACTTCAAATATGCTGTGGTAAACACAATGGAACGGTAAAATACATGGTTCGATATATTTATTAGTGGAAAAATTTCATTTTAAACGATGTACGTCAATCATGCACACATGGGTCTGCGTACGATTCATAGTGTGAATTTCGAAAGTAAATTCGCTGGTGATTTGATATTGGATTTTTTTCAAGTGTTATTTAGTTTTCTCTCGCAGGTTAGTGATATTGGTTCATTGAATTTTATCTTTAGACCACGTGTTTTATGATTATCTTAGAAGATATTCTGCTGCCGCTTATGAATAGTGTTTGGCTTTTGCGTCCATTTTTTTTGTGTTTTTCGTTTCCAGTAAAACGGAGCGAGAAGGCAGTGAGGGTGATATTATGATGAGTCTGGTTCGTAAACTAAATGCACCAAATTTAAATTCGGAAAAACGAGAGCGACGACGCAAATTGGATATATGCAATCGAGTGACCAACCAATTGATTAGTAGGTTTGTTCACAGCAAGCAAGCGCCTCAGGTTCTGTAGATCGGTCTCACGCCGGGATCGAGGAGACGTAGTCCGCCAACATCAACGCTTTTGGTGGCTGGGGGGAGCTGCGTCAGTGGACACTTCAATGGCTTCAGTCTCTTCAAGGCAGGGCTTGCCTAACACCAATGACAGGCTTACATAGGCTAGGGTAGGGTAGGGTAGGTTAGGGTAGGATAAAACAAAAAAAAAAAAATAGAAACCAAAAAAAAAGTATAAACATATAAAAATTAAAAAAAAAAAAAAAAATGTATATACATATATATATATATATATATATAAATACATTATATATATATATATAAAATATATACATATTAGTTAAGTTAGAATAAGATATGTTTAGTTAGGTTTAGGTAGGTTTAAGTCTTATATAAATATATATAAAATGATCATATGCTAAGTTTTTGAAAAACAAAATTTTCTTAACTTAAGTTAATTATAATAATGTTAATTGTAAGTTATTTATATAGTAGTCGAAAGGCATAGGTTAAAATTATACAGTTTGTTTTAGAGTGTCCGCCTAGGGCCAGTAAGATTCCTAAATTTGTAAGGATAGTTAAGCTAGTTTTAAGCATTTTTGTCTAGGATAAGGTAGATCTAAGAAACTATAAATTAAAATGAATTTACAATAATAAAAAAAAAAAAAACACACTAACAGCATTCACATATTATCAATCCTAATATAGAAAATCGACAAAAATGCCATGGGGGAGAGCGGGGCTAAAAGTTACTCGTATAAGTTGTTATGATGTAATTTAACGATGTACCGGACTTTAATGGCCAAATTAAGGTGGCTGTAGCCGATGCGCTGCATAAAGTCTATTTTAGTTGTAACAACTTACCTGGGTCACCTTCAGCCCCGCTCTCCCCCATTCATAATTTACCATGTTGTACTCCAATGCATTGGAAAAAAAATTACAAGAGTTAGAAAGTTGAAAAATTACATAAGTTAGAATACATTTTTTTTCTATAATAAGAGTATGTCAGTAACCGAAAATTTATCTTCAGTGGCAACTGATGCACCGAAAGCATTAATTTATAACCGTGATAAAGAAATTACTACAGTTTTTATCATTGGTGAAACTCTAAAAATAAAGGTCGACAATCTACAAATCGAAAACATATTGACATCATTATTAGCATGTTACTATGTTTGGGATATTAAATATCTCAGTGCCTACATGAATATGTTACAATTTTTGGATTTTGAAATTCTGGGGGCTGCTATAAGAAAGAATTGTGCGCCGAAAAATTACTATTTCGTAAAAATTTCGTAAAAAACAAAATCTTGAGTTATTGGAAATATAATTTTTAGTGGTTAATAAAAAGGCTTAATTGTCTGTTTGATCTGCTTCATATGTATGAAAATACTAATTTCTGATGTTTAAAAATCACACAAGTTGAGTGTATGATTTGATTCACACATTTTGTAACCTAAAAAAGTATTAACAGATATTCACACATTACAAAAGTATTACAATCACACACACTTGATAATTGATTTAATTCACATGCTTCTTGGAGTGTAAAAACTCTCTAAAATCATTCACCCGCGCAAAATAATTGAAATTCATACACTTGCGTTTGCAGTGTATACATAATAATATTCGTAGACTAAGAAGAACTAAAATAAAGTCCTTTCCTTAAATGTTGTTTTGTAAAAACTAGAAAGGTATGACGGGTATACCGTTCTCAATGAAATATTCGAATAAACATTGTCGGTTTAGGTTACGGGTTCATATTTTGGTTTGAATTTTCGAAGCCGTGATTTAAGAAATTTCTGAAATTGGAATGAAGTCAAATTAATGGAATTTGGTTTCGCAAGAACTCAAGAACGGTTGTAAAATTGTTATTCTTCTATTTCTTAAAAGACGGAAATGATTAACTGCAAACACTTCAACGGGTTAGGTGTTGGCCTATTAGTTCGCAAAAAGTATACAGATTTCATTGTAGGAATAACTTGAATTTATAGTACTTACTGATATATTAAAAACTAAAATTTTTCACTGTTAGGCCTTCAGAACAAAACCTAACGTAAGGAATTGGTATGGCATTGCTAAATTTCATATCAAACATAAAATGCATTCAATTGTTTTTTTTTACAAATTTCTTGTTTATTCACTTTTATTTATCGCATAGAGATTATGGCTTTAAAATTTATAGCTTAAATTTTATACAATTCAATTGATGGAATATCATTTAATCCAATGAAACAAATTGCGGGCAGAATTATTTTCTTAAATATTTCTTGCAAATTATTGCCTGGTTAAATGGAATTCGTGTACTTATGAAATATTTCTAAAACGCCTGTTACTTCGTTTTCGCTATCGTTGAGCTTAACAATTTTATTAACATATTTGGTGCTTTTTTTTAAACATGTTTACACTAAGTATTTACAATTTTGATATCACCGTTTTTTTTCTTTTTTTTCAGTATCATAAAATTTTAACAATCTTTGAATTATTTAATTTTCTTATTATGTACAGAATTGCTTTTAAAGGAATGTTCACTCCTCGACCTTCGCAATGGTTGGTGGACTTTCTCGTGGTGGACTGTTGCTACATGGCGGGCTAACTTGTGAATGTATTGATAAGTTCTGCGGGTATCCGAATATACCATTTAAATTGCTAAGCCCCATGTATTGCGAGAGAAGGGTTTGAAAATTCGGCAACTTGTAGTGTGGTATAATACTCTGCGGGATCAGTGCTGGATTAAAGTGATGATGTAAGGCAAGGTTTGGTGGCCAAAATTCTGTTGGTATCGAGGGCGGGTGGCCTCCCACAGTATGTGGCAGATGAATTCCCAAGGGAAAGTCTGACATTCCTAAAAAAAACAAAATGATTCTAATGTTATGACGTATTTCTAAGGTCTTATTTATCTTTGTGTTCACAGCAGCTAAAAATAAATCCAACAATGCTTGAGTTTCTCTCAGAGCAGCGAGCATTGCAAAAGATAAATTATGAAAAGTTTTCGGATTAATGTTAGATGAAATTTAAATAAGAAGACGCGCGGCTGCAACAACATGATTGGATAGGTTTTTGGCGATGAAGCACTGATTTATATGCAATATAAACTGTCTCTTGGATATGTTAACATGCCTCGCCTATTAATTACGAGCGCGTGGCATGACATATCAGAATCAGGCAAATATAAAGACAGTGTAAAATTCGTTTTGTCGGGTCCAAAATAAAAGTGACATGAAGTGAAAAATAGATTTAACTCACCCTGCTCGGGAAGTAGGTATCCATTCTTATCCTGGTTTATGAATTTTTCGCGCTTTCTCCATTTGGCACGTCTGTTTTGGAACCAGACCTGAAATCAAAATTCAAAGACCAGATTGAATTTATCATATACAAGCAAATGCATTTAAACGAATTACAATACTACATTCCTTACGAGGGTTGCCTTTTAAGTTTTTACAATCGAAAAATAGGTGGCGTTAATGAGTGTGTATTTGTGAACATTGACGTTTGTTATTGCGAAGCCAGTGGCAATTTAGAAATTGGCTGAATAAGTTGTTGATAGTGAACGTTTAAAGAAGCAAGTTTGTGCAAAAATGGAAATCACCCGTGAAGGCTTACGTTGGATGATTTTTTATGATTTTAAAAAAAGGCCTTACTCAACAACAATGCATAGAATCGCTTCGTGCAACTTTTGGTAATGAAGCACCATCAGAGAAGACTGTTTACAATTGGTTTGAAGAATTTTGTCATGGTCGTGCGTCCGTCAGTGATGAATGCCGAGAAACATCGATGCTGTGCGCAACATGATTAAATAAGATCGGCATGTGACTTACAGACAGATAGAGGCGTCTCTTAGGATATCGCAGACTGCAATACAATCGATTTTGCATGAACATTTAGGTGTGAGAAATATATGTTCAAGATGGATTCCGCATAATTTGACCGAAGCGCTCCCATAAAGCACGTCAAACAACTGAATATTTGAAGGAGAAAAACATCGAATTAATGTCTCATTGCCCATATTCACCCGATTTATCCCCTAATGACTTTTTCTTGTTCCCAACTGTCAAACAAAAGATGCGCGGACAGCGATCTTCATCACCTCAAGAAGCTGTGGAAGACTTTCAAAACCATGTTTCTACGATATCAGCTTCAGAGTGGAAAAATGTTTCCGGAATTGGTTTGAGCGTATGCGCAAAAATGTATAGACCTTAAGGGCTATACAAACAGGGCTATAGAACAGAAATAAAACACTTTGTTTCGAACTTGTTCGTTTCTGTTTCACTTTTTGTAAAAACTTAAAAGGCAACCCTCGTAAAAACAAACCCCTAAAAAACTCATCTGTCCAACAACATACTAAGATATTTCACCGTAAGGTGTAATAATTCAACGGCGATATAGAATAATTGCTTAACCGCCGATGTATTTTCGTACGCATTTTCCTGTATTGCCAGCAACAAGGGTGGCCAAGAGGTAGTTATAATAATATCGCAGACAATAGTACCTAATCGGAAGTGCTTTCCTCCTGCACCCCTTTTTTCAATCCAAACCTCTACTATACAGACAGACAAACGAAATTTTGTTTTATTTTTGTTCAGGTTACTGGTCCATATACGATGGTTCTTCAAGCTCTATGCTTATTTTGCCATTCAATTTTTGGCTTGCATTCACAAATTGCCAACCTCAACCTCAACCTTTTACCTATCTTATGCATGTCTCCAAATGCAAATTCACCTTCAAACTTGCTTATGCACAACTCGAGGGAAATTCGATTGTTTATGCGCTTAGAAAAAGACACCAATATATGGAACACATACTACCACACATATAATAACACATCTACTTCAAATCAATAGATAGGGCGAGACCGAGCCCACTCGATTCTATAGAGCTCCAAATCATAAACTGTTGGAAGTTTTTCGAAAAAAAATATTGACGTGTCACAGTTCAATATGTGTGCGACGGTAAAAGCTGGGTTGTGGTACTACGACGTCCTGTGTGCTTCAGCTACTTCTATTGTGAATTTTCTGAATGCCCCCCTGATGACTGCTGCCGATTTGCAAAAGACTTTCGCCTCCCTTCCTCGATCTGTTGAAGGAAGGATGTGCTTGACAATCGTATTCCATTGTAATTTGTATACGCATGCCAGTTTTCCTTTCTTTTTTTTAACTCGGCTTTATGCTTTTAGCAGTTCACTTGGGCGAGAACATTAGAAATGATTTCCGGTAGTTAATTTATGTGCATGTATAAGTGTGTCTGTCTGTCTGTCAGCACACAATGTAAAGATAAAGTGAAAAGTGTCCTCTTCCAATTCCCAAGACCTCTTCCTGTCATTATTTTATTTCATTCTTTTCGAAGAAAGCCACTTATTCCGATCCTTTTTCCCCAGAGCAAACAAAGCATGTGTATGTGGACAAAGATAATTTGATGCAATTATCCTTGGGGTGTAATTAAGTTGGATCTTACCACCCGCACACAATTTATCTTCTACTCCTAGGACACTGTCCTTAAAATGATAACTACGTAAGTTGGTAAGGAGTACCCGTATCTTTTCATCTGCGTGGTGTTTTTTTTTTACCTCTTGCTTCTTTTCTTTTTTTAATGTATTACATACATACATTCTTTTCCACCCCATTCCGTGCAACGTTTTACATGGAATGTTACAATTACATTTTACCATTTACAAGAGGAACAACAATACTCGTAAACGATAAAGAGGGACGAAAACGATTCTGTGGAAGATACAAAACGATTTAATCAACCAGTAGAAGGGTGTGAACAAGTCGATGATGGGCTGGGTGACTGGGAAAAGCAACGTATACCAAAGGGGAAGTGAGGAACAGCGACGAAATGAGGATGTGGCGATTGATAGATAGGATACAATTTTCTGCAATCTTCAAAATAATTGGCCGAGGATAATTGTCATATTGTCAATTAGAGTCTTGAACCATTTTTAATACAGGGTGTTTTGGTTTTTTGTGTATTTTCTTTTAATATCACTGGTGCATATGTACATTTACATATGTATTTAAAAAGATAAAAATTATAACATTTGAATGGAATGTAATGAATGGGAAAATCGGATGGAATTTATTTCACCCACATTTTTAGTTTTAATTATTAATTTTGTTTTTATTCATTTTAGTCCCTTTGTGAAATATAAAGGGGAACTAAAGTGTTTTAAAGGGTCCGCCATCTAACGTTTTTTTTTTTTCAAGTAGTGCTTATTTCGTGAATGGTAACACTTAGCTCATGTCTGATTTGACAGATAATTAGTTTTATCCTTCCGCTGAACGAATATGGTTGTGTATACGCTTGAACAACGCTTCGCTAAGTGGGCCTGCGATCGACTTACAGAAGATGCCGATTTTGCCAAAAAAATCATCTTTTCAGATGAAGCTCATTTTGATCTTGGCGGGTATGTAAACAAGCAAAATTGTCGCATTTGGGGCACAGAAAACCCGCACGCATACATTGAAAAGCCGGTGCACCCAAAACGAGCCACTGTTTGGTGCGGATTTTGGTCCAGAGGCATAATTGGGCCATTTTTCTTCGAAAATGAGCAAGGAGGGGCCGTTACAGTCAATGGCGATCGTTATCGGGCCATGTTGAACGAATTTTTGTTCACAAAAATTGAAGAGGAGGATATTGGCAACATTTGGTTTCAACAGGACGGCGCTAGATCGGCGAAGATCGCATTATCAGCCGCAAAGGTGATGTCGTTTGGCCACCTCGGAGCTGCGATTTGACACCGTTGGACTATTATTTGTGGGGTGCCGTCAAAGATAAGTGTTACGCCGACAAGCCAGAGACAATTGACGTTTTAAAGGACAATATTCGTGAAGCCATTGGTGAAATACAGCTGCACACAATCGATAATGTGCTTAAAAATTGGACCGATCGTGTAGGCTACTGCATGGCCAGCCGAGGCAGCCGTTTGAATGAAATTATTTTCCATTATTAACCGGAAGGATTGTACTTTCAAATAAAAAAAGAAATTTGAGAAAATATTCAGTAGTTTTTTTTTATAGCATTTTCAAAAAAAAAAAAGTTATTTGGCGGACCCTATATAACGAAAGAAAAAGAATAATACACAAACGTACGATCAGACGTGCTCATATGTATAAACGTTTGTATCAGGTGTATTAGATCTCATTTCCTGGCGAATTTTTAAAATTCGCTCCTCATATACATTTTTTTTTTTACGTCATTTTTTCAGACGTAGCAGTCCCAATGTAATCAAAATGTAATTGTAATCCATAGATAAAAATTCTATATTATAACGAATTTTCTCTTTGACTGTGCAGATGGAAGCAATAACGGTAAAATTGCATTCAGAAAGGGTCCAATAAAATGAAGGTTGGATCAAAATGGCTGTAAAATTTTATTATACTGACAGAAGGAAGAAAAAAATCATGTTCAATATTCTGGACACAGTTATTGAAAGGGTTAAATAAGTTTTCTCTGTTTTATATCAGATAGCGTAACCGCCTTATGTTATTTAGGATGGTAACTTATCTACAGTGAAATATTGTATGAAATCTTGAATTTAATTGTATCTTAGTTCGCCTAAGGTAAAAAAAACAATTTTTTCATAATGCTGTACCAAAGGAAAAATATTTGCGGGGTAGTGTGCATTATTTAAAGAGCACAAAATTCTTGTCGAAACTTATGGTGTGCACGCTCCTTCTGAAACGGCATACTTATGAACCCTTATTTGTTATATTGATATAAATCCACTAAAAAGATTAGTTAACGCCAATTTTAGTAAGATATAATAGACATCCATATTTACAATAATATAATCAATGGAGAACGATTTTACAGAAAGCAAATAAAATAATTTTGGGTATAAAATATTGTTACAAAATTATTTATTTTGAAAGTGGAATAAGTTCAATCTAAACAGTTATAATTAAAACACCTTACTTATTGCAATTATTATTGATTATTACGACTCCAGCTTACACTGCCCTCTAGCAGGGATTACGTAGCGCATTAAAAACAACACAGACAACAAGATAACGGTTTCATTGTCCTGACGAAATTGTAAGATGCATTTTATCTGATTCTGTTTAATTTTCTTTAGCTTGTGTTTCTTATACATATGTATAGATTATAGCGTAGTTATTATTTAAAATAAAAGTAAAAATCAAAGTTTTAAAAAGACAATATTTCATAGAGTTGTTAAGAAAATGACTATAATATATCGACGTTGATAAGCAAGAGTAACAAATTTTTTAGCAGGAATGTTCCACTTATACTATTTTATCACAGAAATAAGACGAATTCATGAATCGGATGGGGAGAGCATTTTAAGCAATACGAATTCAAGATTATTATAAACTAGGGAAAGGAATTGATTAATTGATTCAACGACTAACGAAGACGACGCCACTTATGTTAGATCGCATTTTACAAATAATGATCAGGACATTAAGGAAAGCATTTATTATTCCTTTTTTGTGTATCTACTCAACGTACGACAGTAAACAGAAGACGAGATAGAAATTTTAAGGGATCAACCAGATATATTATAATAGTTATAAATATTTTTTTAAATATTGAAAAGGAAATTATTCCTAGATGTTCAAAATTCCCTTTATGAAAATTTGCTATATCTATAGGTCCCTCAAAGCAAATGCAATCGGAAAAGACTTACGTGGAAAAATAAAAAGATCATGCAAAAAGAGTGATAAGAAGCTAGTAGATGCCGTAAAATACCACATTACAAATTTGCCACACTGTGAAAGCCATTACATAGGTTCTCTAATAAGTCAGATAGGACATACAATAACTAAGCTCTGATTTTTCTTCATTCGCTCCTAACTGCTGAAAACGTCTCTTCGATAAAATCATCTTCTGCAAAGGGATACATTGCCTTCATTGCCACAAGAATCGCCTCGATACCAATTTTGTTTTATTTGACCGTATTTTGGTACTGCACGCCCGTATGTGGATCTAAGAAATTAACCTTATGGTTAACGATGAGATGTTTAAGTCCCCTTTTCATACTCATAGATCGTGGCATTTGGAACGATATGTTCTCTAATAACTGGTAAGAGGCACGCAGCATCGCGACCGGTCTCATGGTCGAACCCTCCGAAAACCCACTGACCCGTTACCAGACGATGTTTGTTATGTTTACGTTTACCAAGTTTGGCTTCATCGATCTCTACAATATGACCATCTCCTCCGATTTTCCGATTGTGTAACTTTGTCCAATGGAGACATACATATGTTACCTCATGGCAGAAAGATGCAAAGTATATGCACGCATGTTTGTTAATCTCCAGCTCGGCCACCAGTGAAGCAATATGGTAGTGAAAAACACATAAAGAAACCAATAAATTGGCAAACCTTCCCTAATTGTTATGAAATCACGTACCAGTAAATGTGGACACTCTGTACGTGCACCACACCCGATGCCGTTTGTTTTAATATATGACCTTGACGATATTATTTGTGTAATTTTAGGGTGTTCCGATTTATTTGGTATTCCGATTTTATGATTCCGTCGCTTCAAAGACGGTGTTTTCGATGTTGATTACCATTTACGTGAAGGAAGGCAAAAAAATCTTCGAAGACGCTGAATTGGAGGCAATGCTCGATGAGAATCCATGCCAAACGCAAAAAGAGCTTGCTTCAGTATTAGAAGTTACCCGCAAAGCTATTATCAAGTGATATATCCAAGTGATTGCATGGGTTGGGAATGATTCAAAAGCAATTGACCTGGGTTCCTTATAATTTGAAGCCAAGAGACGTTGAACGTCGTTTTTTCGCCTGTGAACAACTGCTCTAGCGGCACAAAAGGAAGGGATTTCTTCATTGCATCTATACGGGTGATGAAAAATGGATCATTACAGCAACCCAAAGAGAAAAAAATCATGGGGCTGTCCCCTGTTCATGCCTCTCCGTCGTCGGCTCGGCCGAATATTCACGCTGTGAAAGTTATGCTGTGTATTTGATGGGATCAGGGCGGTGTTATTTATTATGAGCTGTTGAAAAAAAACGAAACATCACTGGGGAACGGCATCGAACTCAATTGATGCGATTGAGCCGAGCACTGCGCGAAAAGCGGCCACAATACGAGCAGAGGCACGAAAAAGTGATTCTACAGCATGACAGCGCTCAGCCCCACGTTGCCAAACACCTACTTAGAAACGCTCAAAGGGAAGTCCTACCCCACTCGCTGAAAATATTCCCCAGATATTGCGCCGTCCGATTATCACTTGTTCCATTGGAATGGCACATGGTCTGGCTGATCAGCAGTTCCATTCATATGAAGACATCTCAAAATGGCTTGATTCGTGGATAGCCTCAAAAGCGAATACTTCTACCATGGCGATATGCGAGTTCTGCCAGAAAGATGGGAAAATTATCGCTAGCGATGAGCAATACTCTGAATGATTCATTTGTAACCGTTTTTTCACAATAAAGAGAAATTAGTTGCGCTCCTAATAATTAACTGCATGATTGCAAAGTTAGAACTGATCAAAATTTTATTCATCATTGTAATCAAAATAGCCCTAGAATAGAAAGCAATAAATAGGGGTATATGTACAATAAAGACCAATGGTTGTATTGTCCCTTATAACAGAACGAAACATTCGTAAACATATCAATGGTTTTACATCACGTTTTGAATAATTTTTCTTTTTGGTCATACATTTTTTTTATGGTTTTTTAATTTTAACCAATATTTTTAATTTTGCATGCCATTATTGTATCCAGAAATAGTCAAAATAATCAATAATAATAGGGATGCGACATCCGCAAACTTTTTATGGTGTTGTACACTTTCTCTTTCAATCCCCCCACAAACCAATCTGCACCCTTACCTTTAAAATCGTTCTACATTATACATATTATTCTTAAAGGAACACACATTTAAACCAATATGCGAAACTTGTAAACTCCATCGTAAAGTTGCTTACGAAGAAAGGCAAAACGGACAAACGATAGCCATGCGAAACGACCAGCACACCTTGGCAGCCCATCGAAACAATGGAAAATTAGTATTTAAGATAGGGCGAATAGCAGCCAAATCAAATAAAGATTTTTTAATTGAATAAACCTTAAAGAGTTTATCTTATGTGCATGCATTAATGACGTAATTAAAGTACACTCCGACATAATGCCCTTTCTCTCAGATTTGCTTCAGGACATATAACGGGGCAAGTTGACAATATCACCTAAGTAACTAACCATGTCGAAGAAGTTAATTCTTCTCCTCTCAAACACACTTCCTCATCCAGCTCGGCATTCCTTGTTCTGTTCAAACCTAATAGACGCAATTTCAATTGATCAGATTATTTGTCCGTTCATAAAACTCGCAAACAGTATCCTTTCTTTGTAACGACAGATAATACCAAGGGTCTTCACATTCATTAAGATTTCCACTCAAGCACACGTTGTCTACAAATTCTTATTGAACACAGGGATTGCCCTCATCCGATCCTTTTTGAAATCATTATAAACCCTTACATGCGTATTCCTCATACAGCACAGAACATTGACTTTCCAGGAGGCAAAAGCAAAAAATTCACTAAACCGTTTCGAAATTCTAAACCAGTTACTAAAGAGGAAAAAAAATTATCCTTCAATGTGCAATAAATCCGAAAATAATTGCCGTACAACATTGCCAAAATGTTGTATAAAAAAAACATTGAACGAGAACACATCTATTCTAAGTGTTCTCATACAATTTAATATGTACTCGTACATATTTGGATAAAAAGGCACGCGGCAAATGGATTTTATGTCATTGTGAACGCGAAGAGAAGAAAATGTTCACAGATAACAAAGCACCATGTAAACAATTTCAGCACAAAGGTCAAGTCCGTTGCCACCCTTTGAGCATAACACATATAAATAAATAAAAAGAGGAAACAACGTAAACTCATATCATTCGGTTGTTTGTGAATGCGGCAGTATCAAGTGATTGCACCCCTAATTACATTGCCGTTAAGTGCGATTTAAAGGCGATTACGTAGTTGTACAAAACCAGATACAATGTGCATGAGCATAAGTGCAGGAATACCTCTCCTTCTCAAGTCCCTTTTTCTACATGTTACGTTTGGGATTTATCACTGAGCGAGGTCTATGATTCAATTAAATCACCTGGAACTAACAGGGTAACCAAAGCCCGCTCCCTAAGAAAATCACATTTGTGTAATCCACCCAGAGTACAGACCATCACACAAAAAAAATTCAAAACGATATTTTCCCACATCACGGTATTATGAAGTAGATTGCGTACCAGCACCCGCCACCCGCTTGCTTCGTCGTCGTGCCACTAATTCCCGGGCTAATTTATGCAGATCCTGTATTGCTTGATTGTCATGCAAATGTTGTTAATATCGAATGATAATTGCGACAATTAAAAAGCTGAAAATTGCTTGCTTACTGGAAAAATTTCCGCTCCCGATGCAAGCAGCGGTTCATGAACTTCCGTACGTATGGCGACAGGATTTGCGATTTCCATTCTTTTTCTCATTTTAATCGTCTCCTCATTGAATGGATAATTGTGTTGACTATTTGATGGTATGGGAGAGTACCTATAGATGCATTGCACTGCAAATGATCTAATTGAACGTAATTTACGGAAGTCGTCGCAAATACGAATGTAATTAAATGTAATTAGTTCAATAAAGGATATGCGGCGAAGTGCACTGTAATGGAGATCTTTGGTATCCATAGTGTGTCATCCAAGAATGAATACATGAGGAAAATGAATAATGATTCATAGACTGAAAAACTTGATCAAATTATTCCTCTCAACCCAAAATGAAAATCGAATTCTTCGCACTGCAGATATATAAATGCTTAAATATGTATGCGCATAAGGATTTTGCATTCTATTTAAAGTCACACACAAATCAACTGCGCAACACTGCCATACAGCTGTTTATACTTGATTTGCATTCATCCATATTTTCATCACGAACATGCAGTAAATAATGTAATCATCGAGGAAGATGAATGCACTCAGTTTAAAAATGAAATGCACTAATTCGGTCGGCGGATTTCCGTTCGTTTGTTTCTCATTATTGCCATATGCACATTTAGTATAGCGTTGGTTGAAGGATTTATTATGAATTAGTGCAATCGGAAATCAACTAATTAACGTCAAAAACAATATATGTACATACGAGTATACCGCAAACAGTTATGTAGTAGTTATGCAATTCCCTATTATTACTATGATAATACTGTGGATCATTAACTAAAATTGTGTGCCCAAAAACCCACCTGCACACGTGCCTCGCTTAAATCCAATCGCATTGCCAAGTCTTCTCGTGTGAACACATCAGGGTATTGTGTCTTCTCGAAGGCTCGTTCTAGCTGATGCAGTTGAAATGTGGTAAAAGTCGTTCTTGATCTGTTAGGAATGAGAAACAAGGTTGAGAGTAAGAGTTTTTAATGGGATCTCAAGTTTTTCGGTACATTCTTTTATGGCAGTAGACCCTCGTATTATATTTATTAGTGATTCTTTTTCTTACCTTCGAACCTTTCGTGGTCGTTCCATGTCATTCTGATCGTGGCCATTATGGAGACTGTTTGATAGATCATCATCGTTCTCCCCGTCACAACCATTTTCCGTATTTGTTGGCGAAGACTCTTCACGATTATTGTGATGTTGATGGCTGTGATGATGCGAAAGGGATTCAGACTCTAGAAATGTAATAATAAGTATTCTATATGAATATGGTTATAAGTATGCTCGTATGACTATCTTAGTATAAAAAATGTTGCAGTCTGGTATACTAGTCTGTCGTAAAGGAAGCGGCGCATGCTCTCATATCAATAAGGTTCACAGCACAGCGAGTTTTGCACAACATCGACGGAAATGACCAAAAACTCTCTAATGAGCCACATTGTTACATGATACAGACACGTTAAAGAAATCAATATAATAATATGCACCTGAATGCAATAAAATATTCATTCATGCTGCATATATCATGCTCCTCCAACCATAAGTTACTACGGATGCCTTCATAAGAACTAACTCTCACACTTTTATAAAAGCTTACTACCTCAAAAGTGACTATGTCTACGGAAACAGCGCAGTTTGCATAAAATTAGATACTCATGAAATCAACATTGAGTTTTTTGGTTAATGAAGTCTGAGGCAATTATGATTGGAACACTACACTGATCAACCCGGTTTCTGATGATGGCGATCAGATGGCGAGGTAAAATCATGTAATACTTATGGATTTTAGTTTGGTTGTTATGTTTGGGGTCCACATCAACTTCAAATAATTGCGGAAAAACATAATCGATCAACATGTTGCTGTAACCATCTGTATTCTCTAGAAATATGTAGTTCTATTTCACTAAATTTACTCTAAAGCTGTTATTACACGAAAGTTCACACTATGTAGATGAAAATGAAAGTTCATAATTTTTGTATGCTATTTTATGGAATTGATGACGCTAGCGATGTACGCCGACAGAAATTTTAAATCAGGAACATCACATAGTTGACTTAGATTTCTGACAACAAGCCTTTAATACTAGAATTTTGAATTTTTTTCAGCGTCGTACTTATTTTACAGGTAAATGTCGACTTTCCTGAAAAATAAGTGGCATTTACACGTAGTTGCTAGAGACTGTGGCCACAACCACGCAATTTCATATGTTTTAATTTTTTTTTGCCGCTCAGCTTTTTGCAGCTCTGCCGCTAACACCTCAAGGCGTAATATTAGTCTTAAGTTGTACTAACTTGTAGATCAGTCCTTTACACCACACTGAGCCTGCATTTTGCATACATTTGCTTAATAATTTAACAGGCTTATAAGTCTGTAGCTAAGGGATTATTTATTTATATATTAAATTTCTAATTTGAATTTTTTTTTATTATTCGTGCAGGTTCAAGAGTGTACGTTCTTTTGTTGTTTGTCACACAACCTGGACGGAATTTTTTGAGAAATTCGACTGAATTTGTCGCGTTGGTTGCAGTTCTCAGTAACTTTTTTGTTTCCATGTCAATAAGGTGTTATTATGGAAATGCACACATAAAGTATGAATTTATAAGTGATCATATACTTCGAGTGTTAGCCTTCGTCAACACTTTTTGATCATCTCTCATTCACAACTGATGCTGTTGAACAGTTTTTCCGTATAGGAATTGTTCTTGATAATAGACGGACTTGAACTACAAACCTTCGGCTCACAATCGGTAATGATTACCTTTGCACTACGACCACCCCCTTGAAATCATTTTGGCGTTTTTCCGTAAGGAAAATATTCAATTCGTATAAACTTATTGAAAATGTATTGCACAAGTTTGACAAGTTAAGTTTGTTTTAGAAATAGAAAATTTGAGTTTATCACAGGTGAACAAAGTATACTACAAAGGAAATTATACCTGCTGCAATATATGTATGTACAAATAATTCTTTCGAAATATCAAGGGTGCAAATTGAAATCGATCGACCCAATTTTTGGCTTCTTTGAAAGATCGGAAGTGCTGCTTTTCAAGTAGTATGGATTGTACTCAGAAAGGGCGATTTCTGGAGTTTACGGCAAGCGGAGTAGGACTTCCTGATCTGAGCAACGAAATAATTTTGCTCATATGTAAGTTGTCAAAGATTATTATACAAATGGTGAAAGTCGCCTTGACCTGATCAGAACATTAAATCTTCTTTTTTTCAAACTTAAGATAATTCTGTAAATGTTAGAACGACTTTGTTGTAAAACACAGCCGCGAGCAGCGCAGCACGCGCTAACGACATTAGGCTTGCCGGTCTGCCGGTGGCTTGGTTAGTTTAAATATAATACTATCAGACAAATACTCCTTTCTCGCATGCGTTTCCTTAGGATATGTCCTACCCAATTTTTCGCAACATTTATACTTCGAAATCTCCAAAATGACACGTGTGTCTATTTGTCTCGTTCCTTTGGTTTACCAATTAAAACCAACTTACATTCATCACTAAATATTAATTGACTAAAAATGAATATGTCTCTTGGAATAAACGTTGACTGTTTTCTGAAACCAAACAAAATCGCTACCCGATATATCTGCGCAAACTCAAAATTCAAACAGAAAAAAATCAGTATTAGCAACTAATAAACCAAGTGTTTGACTGAAGGGAATTTGATGTCTTTGCATGATTTGAAACCCATCTGACAATAATATTAAAGAAATAAGTCTCCCAAACTATTTTGAGATTCGTTGTGATAGCCCTAGCAGTTTAACAGGTTGTGTAACCCTATATATTAAAAATACGTTTCAATATAGAATATAATGTCAAAATTCAGTGGATATGCTTTTTATGTGTCGAATTATTCACAACAGATTTCAATGAAACTATTGCAGTGTGTTATAGATCCCCCAGTAGTTCCAAACGCAAAGAAGTTTTAATTCCGTTACTGTTTACATTTTCATAAAGTAAGAACATTTAGAGCTGATGTTTGAGTATTAACAGTATCAATAATTTTCATGAGCTCTCAAAGGTCTTAGAAGAAAGTCTAAAGTTTGGTGTTGAACGGTAACAAAAAAAGGTTGCAAGTGCAATAATAGATGGTTCACACGAGAATTTAATAATCTAAAACAGAAAAAATACAGTGTTTCCAACGAGCGAGATTGTTAAATAGACCAATCGACTGGTCTGATTATAGATTGGCTTGAAATAGTTACAAAAATAAACTACAGATTGCCAAAAAAATTACGTCTGTGATAAAATTAATTCGTGCGATAGTCAAAAGTCTATGTGGAGAACTTTAAAATGTCTCGCTTTGAATGAAAGGAAAAAAAATATTTGTGAAGTACAGTTTGGAGATACTTTGGAGAATGAAAGTCTAACCATTGCCAATTTAATCCATATTTTATAGAAAGTTAATGCCATAAATAACTCTATTTTGTAATCGTGCAGCCGTTTGTGATAATGTCCTTGAATGTCAATCGACCATTTCATGTAGTGCATTAACATACATATGCCCAGATAATGTCCATTTGTATTATAAAAAGACGAATAATAAATCTGCACTTGGCTTAAATAAAAAAAAATATTTATTGTTTGTTTTGATATCATTGGTCCAATTATTGTAAAAATAATGAGCAAATCGTTTGAACTGGGGGAATTCTCTAATAACTTATTATAAAAGAATCTATTGTTATACCAATATGTAAGGAAAACAATACTAAAATCGGTGATAAGTTTAGACAAATATGTTGCCAATTTTAGAAATATAGTCGAAAAATGTGCGTATATGATCAATTTTATAAATTTGCATGTGACAATGAAATATTAATTGAAAATCAGTCCGGCTTCCGTCCTAAATACTCTTGTGAAACGTTATTAAATTGGCTTATAATGACATTTAAACAACTCCGTCACAATAGCAATATAATTATAGCAGTTTTCTTCGATTTTAAAATATTTTATTTAACAATATTATAAAATATGGTGTTAAGGAAATTGAACTTAATTGGTTCAAATCCTACTTGAATGAGCGAACCCAAGGAACAAATGTAAATAGTGCAATATCAAGTGTTAAATATACAACGTTTGGCATACCGCAAGGCGCCATACTCGGCCCTTTCTGTTCTTAATTTATAAAAATGATATTAGTGGTGTGTTACTCAAAAGTAAAGTTTCTTTGCCGACGATGTTCTATTATTTGTAAGTGGTAATGACGTAAATGTTCTAAGGTGTGATTTTCAATGTGATCTCAACAATCTATATGAATGGTTGCAATTGAATAAACTGAAAATTATCATAAGCAAAACGAAATCTATGGTAATAAATAGTGATACGGTCGTGGACTTGAGAATGAATGGTGTAGCAATTGAGCACTGGCATGAAATAAAGTACCTCGGTATAATCCTAGATAGTAGTCTGACTTTAATAATCATAAGATATTATTACCAAAAAATTGGTAAAAAATAGCTTTTCTTGGGAGAATAAGGAAAAACATATCAACAACGTGCGCGGTAAATATTTATAACACGATTATAAATCCGCATTTCGAATTTTGTACAACTGTGTTATTCATGTGCAATAACGAAACTATTAATAAACTACAAATACTACAGAATAATATAGTACTTATACACCTAATGACTTGATGCTGTCTTGTTTGAGATGGCTAAATATTTAACAGCGTATCACCCTTAATGTGATAACATTTATCTTTAAAATGAAGCATAATATGGTCCCTAATTATTTATCATCAAATTTAATATATGTATACGCAAGATATCCAGCCTTACAATTTAAGATCTAATTCAGATTTTAGACTACAACTTTATCGAGATTCTAGAACTCAAAATATGGTATTTAATTGAGGATTACAACTGCTCAATGAATTGCCCTTTGAAAGAAAAAATTAAACTCTTTTTGTTCGTTTTAGGAAGCTATTAATTGTACACACAAAAAATATAGTATCTTAATTTCAATATACATAAATATATACTAACAAATTATAACATTTTTATTCACTTTAAAATGTTAGCGTAAGCAAATATATGCCACTCTTAATAAGTTTATGTATTATCGTAATAGTAATCATTACTTAATAAATAAATACTACTACTACTAAATATACTAATTGAAAGTGGCAATTAAGAATAAACGCTCAGAAATCTCGACCTTCTTTTTCAATAGAAAAAGAAAAAAATTGTTTTCTGCCGAGCTGTAACTTTCGCTTGATCGGGGCTCAAATTGCTCAAATTTAAGGTAAAAAAAGTTACTTTTGATCCGCACGTACAATTCATCATCGGAAAAACCAATAAAGACAATTAAAATCCTATACTCTAAGCTATCTATAGAAAGCAGAGTTATCATCTATAAGGATATCTTTCAAGCTATAATGTTTTATATAGCCCCTGAGGAAAAACAGCAAAAGCGCACTTTTATAAATTGCAAGGGTTACAAAATGTAATAGTAAAGCTAATATTTGATCTGCCTTGGCACTTATTCATCGACCTTCTCTACGAAAAAGCAAAAATATATCCCGTTCATTCTCGTATCATAAAAGTTAAAAACAATTCTTTTTGCTATCCTGTGATTTATATTATATGAATTAATATCCTGATACAAAATCTTTTACGCCAATAAATTTTTAGGCACTACAGTTTAAATACATTAGCTTTGTTATTTAACAACCTTTTCTTATACCTAATCAACATATCTTCTTCCAACTATCTGTTTGGGTTTATTTATTTATACATATATTTTTGTATTCACTTATCTGTTTCCTATATATTATATTATTATTTAATTATCTATTCAACTATTTATTGAATTATTTATTTATATACTGATTATTTTTTATATATAAGTATATTTTATATACTTAATATATCATCATATAATTATTTTTTGCTTTCATTACTCTGGACTTTTAATTTATATTGTTATTTTTAATTTTGTTTGTATTTATGTATATAATTATCTGACGGCTATGATATTTTTGAATGAAGGTTATTTTATGTAGCTTTTCAACTTCAATATAAATTCCTTTATAACACCCGGCTCGCATCCCTTATACCACTTTTGGTGAGAAAGGTTAAAAATAAAAAAATACCATATTTTCGTACATTTACTCTAATCAAAACAATTACATATAAATTAATTCAGGTTATTTTTAATATTTCATTTATTTATTATTTATTGAAGCGCACAAAATAATATTAATAAAAGTAAGCCCAGGCTTTTGGTTTTGATCTCCAAAACAATTTCACTTAAGAAATAAGATATTCTATTACAAGGTGAATTTTGTCTTTAATCGAAGTTTCACAAATAGGCGAATACAAAAATGAAGCCATGTTTATTTGCTTACATTCATTTGTTGGTTCTTTCTCTTGAATTGCGGTGCATCACTAATATGCCCATATTTGAGGACAGACTTTCAAATTTAGTAATCCAAATTAATATTATTTATTAATATAAAATATTGTCAGGGACTTAGTCAAAAATTATGTATCATATACTCGTATATATGTATGATATATTGTATATGTTAACTATGTTAACCTCATTAAACCTATCTTATCCTAACTTGACTAAAATATTATATATATATATATAAATATATACTTTATGTATATTATATATATATATTTTTTTTATTTTAATATATTTAGGTACATTTTTTCTTTGTTTTTGGTTTTATTTTTTTCTTTTTTTTGTTTTTTGTCCTATACTACCCCAACTTGCCTTAACCTACCCTAACCTACCTTACCATATCCTAGCCTATGTAAGCCTGCCATTGGTATAAAGCAAGTTTTACCTTGAAGAGGCTAAGCCTATTGACATGTCTGTCCATGCTATCTCCAGGTCCCAAAAGCGTTGAGCGCGACCTGAGGCGCTCGGGCTCACAGTGCACGACATCGGGTCCGTAGAGGAATCGCCGTTCCACGGAATTGCGACCCATATTTAAGATTAGCAATCCCTGGATCAGCCCACATCTATTTAGATAGAGGAATGCTTCTGGCGGGACAAAACTGTTAAGGCGCTCTCTCTCATGATATAAATCATTGGGGTACTAGAAGATGAGGCTATTCACTTATTAGAACTCTCACAAATTCAATGTTCCGATGAATCGAATTCAAAGTATGTGGATTAGACGGTAAGAGCTGACTGGGAGGCAAGGAGTTAAATCCTTAATTACCAAAGGAACTGTCAAGGACGGAGGTGGAAATGTTTTGTTTATTATTAGTATACCTATGTGATATCACATCACTTTTGTGAATATAATTTAAGTATAGTAAGCGAAATTTATATTTAGTAATAAATAGAGGGAATGTCACTACATTTAGATATTTCAGTCTGGGTTGAAGAGAACATATGTAAAAGAAAGAGATAAAGACTCTTAAGATTACAACTACAATAGTTTGTGATGGTATCATTTAAAAAATAAATTAGATGGTGCAATAAAATTTCGATTTTATTGCGAACAAAAATTGTTTTAATCATCTGATGATTCTAAGGTCTTTGAGGGGTGAGTTAAATAGTTTGCAAGTCATAATCAAATATAAACTTCTATAGAGGTACGAAAATATGGAGTTGTAACTAGGGTACTGATATTGAGTTACATTGAAGGGACTCAATATGAGCCGTTTTTAATAAAATAACTCATCGAGACTTTATAAAAGTACAAATGACTAGTGGAATTTTCGGTTTATTACAAATTATTTTTGTCAAACAGCTTATTGTATAATAGAACTTTATCAAAGTGCGTTCCACCTCTTTCAGTCGAATGGAAAATTCCAAATTAGATATTCTAAAAGAACCTCTAGGGTTGCAAGCATTCCTCTATTTAGATCAATGTTGGCTAGTTCAGGATAGATTTAAAGATAGGTCAGCATGTTCTAGGTAAAGCCCGCCAAAAACCAGTGGCAGGCTTGAATAGGTTAGGGTAAGTCAGGGTAGACAAGGTTGGTGGGTAGGTTTAGTTTAATTTTAATTTGAGAAAAAGGAATATATATATAAATGAATGTACATATGTATGTATATAAAATGAAAGCATCAACAATAAAAACAACAAAAAAAGTTATAAAACACAAAACAAAAATGAAGATATATATATTATGTGTATATTTTAGTTTAGTATTCGTCAATTCAATTTTTTGTTATATCAATTATTTTTGTTATTCAATTATTTGTTATATCTTAATTTGATTATTATAATTTTTGTATAAGACTGATAGGTATAGTTTAAGTTGTTCTGTTAAAAGTGTCTATAAGGCCAGTAAGGTATTTATAAGTTAGTTAAGATATTTAAGCTAGTTTCAATCATTTATGTCTGGCGCGTAAAATAGCCCTAAGAAATGAGTAATAGAAATTAAATTAAAACAAAAAAAAAGACATATGCGATCATTCCAATTAGGATTTTGGCCTATAATGATCCTTGATAGTTGTAACTCCTAACTATTTCAATCGGAAGACAATAGGAATCACAATAACAACTTTCATTGTACCGGACACTACACCCATAATTAAGTAAGTTAAATTTATGAAAACTAGCTCTGTGCAACGCAATATTAACATCTGGAAGTTCCGTAGCAACAAGGCTGTACAGCTATTATGTTAATTAATATAAATTAATTAATTAATTCACGAACTAGTGCCTTAATATGTTCATTGCCATGTGACCCACCGGTAGGTCACACTAAACATTCATAGAAGGCCGTGTGCACGGTGGGCGACGGTACAGGAATTTTTGTAAGTGGCTTGTTGATTAAATGTTTGTGATTTATCAATATCTGGAACAAAATGATGAAAAAATAAATAAACTAACGAGATACATAACAAAGGCTCGTGATCACCGGTGGATCGCCTGGCACTCCAATAAAGTAAGTTTGCGCGAGGGGCTAGGTGACACCGTGGTAGTCATGCATAAAACATATAAAAAAAAATTTAAAACACAAATCACAGTTTAACAATTATACACATAAACATCACTTTAAGACGAAAAAAAAAACAGTTTTGGCACTCTAGTAATATTTTTTTTCTATGGTAGCAGTCAAGGTTTTAACAATTGGACCATAAGGTCGATATCCGCAGAAAGGTTAAACAAATCATTCGAACTGTAAGCAAACGCGAAGTCATCAGTGAAAGCTATAAGCTTACTCACAAAAGAAAACTGAAGATTGAGTTGACATACATACATATATTAAGAACAATAATGGCCCAACTACATATCATTGGGGAACGCCGAGGGACATTTCTCGGATTATCTTTATCTTTATCTTATCTTTCTGATACCCTTTTTAAAAATGGAAGTAACTATTCCACGTTTTAAGATTTTAAGAAAAAATCCAAGAACATGCTTAAATTGGAAAGAGGAACTATCGACAACATTCTCTTAAGGACGAAATTGGAGATGCCATCTTTGCCACTTCATTAGAATTAGTTAAGGAGTTTACGGTTTTCAATAGTTCGATACCTGAAAAGAGGTCAAATACGAAGCTAGTATTACGAGTACGAGGCGATGGGCAATTCAATCAAGTTATAGCCGGAGACTAATTTGCAATCGTTACAAGTTTTTCATTAAATCCAGGGTCTGGCATGTTTATTTTGAGAGTAATGGATCTGTTATTGTTTCAGATTTGCGATTGATAATGAAGTTAATTAATTGCCATTATTTTCAAAGGTTCCCCTGCGCATTTCACAATATGTTTCTAACATATATGAATTATATATGTTTAATTGCTTTATGTTTGCCGTATATTGCGTTAGGCGGATATTTTCTTGTTTTATTGCGCAGCTTATGTTTTAGTCTTATAAGGTTAAGTTATGAATCTTGAAAGAAGTATTTAAAAACTTCAAAAGCCAAAGAAGCAATGTTTCCGCATATATGTATGTACATACATGTTTTGGGCATGTTTTCCTGCGAAGGATTATTATTTAAGAGGATAAAGTTAACTCTAGTAATTATGTTAAAACCAATGTTAACGGTGTTAATAGTTTATATTTTATTAAACATTAAACCTTTCATAGGATGATCAATAACTTGAAGTATTATTAGCAGTAATTATAATCGATGTTTGCAGGGAATAGGCCCAGTTTACCATGTTAAACGGATTATGAGGATTATTGCAAAATATCAAAGCCAAACACACAACCTAACACAAAAAATAAGTTAAAAACGTTATTTTTTATGAAATTATATGAATATATTTTTCTATTGAATACATTGTAATATGGAAGGTATGCAACACCAACCGGAGTATTTGGTCTTTGCAAGTTTTATATAAAGTTTAGTTCTTTTCTAAGATTATTCGCTAAGCAATTGTTCTTTTAGGTTACAAATAACTCACAAACAAATTGACGAATGCTTAAATTTCCGTCTAATAACTCTGGTTTACATTTTTTTTATATGATTATAAGCCACACTGGAAACCAAAAATCAATAATTGAATCACAAAATCCACCATTATCATCTCTTAACAAAAAGAAAATAAAAAAAAATAGGCTCAAGAAAATATTGAGAAACTTTCATATCGTCGAATCTTTTGTTATCGACGCACAAAAAGGATTTTTTTCACTTAAGTCCTTATACAATTACAAAATTGAATTTGCACAGTCTGTTCTACCCACTGTTAGAGCTGGCCTCCATTTGTGTTCCCCCTCTTATGCCCAACGATGAAAACACTCAGAGATTCAATTTTTTTTTTTAATTCTTTTACCCCTTTACGTTTCCTCGCACAGCAATTCGAATCGTGAAGAGGCTCTAAATGAATTGATTTGAAGTCGAACCTCAAATTAATATTAATGTATACTTGATGAAAGGGAAGACGAAAAAAAACAGCTTAAATAAAAGAAATATACATTTGTATATACATTTGGCACATACATATGTATTGTATTTTTATATGAATATGTACGTCCCATCACAGTGGGATATTGTCATATTTTTAAGTAATATGAACACACACCCGGAGAAGGAATAACTAACTTAACGGCCCAAGGGTGAAATATATATTCGCATAATACAATGAGAAAGATGGATAGGCGAGTTATACGCCGCAAGGATAATGATACTGTAAATTTTAATAAAACAGCACTCACGCGATAGTTTCCAACTGTGCTTAACGCAGAAATACATTTTTCTCTTTTTTCTCGTAGAGTGCTCCTTTTCGGACAATTCTCAATAAAGCTATGAGATTCTTCAGTACGCCAATAGTCCGCGATTATATGGTATGGTATACCAGAGTAGAGTATGATGCAATGAATGCGTCAGAGAAGCAGCATGTAAGAGGATTTTCAATTTCCGTATCACAAAATTACCAATGACAATCGCATTAAATCCTGTTGTTTTTGCACGTAACACATGCATTTATGGGTATATTCAATGCGTCCACCGTCCGATAATGGGGTTAGCCTGTATCCAGTGATGAAATTCTGATTCCTACAGAGTGTAGTGTTAATGCAATTTGCATATAATACCATTTGATGTTCGATATAATGGAACGAAACGAGTAAGATATCATCTATGTGCCAGTATCCATGCACCACGTACCCCATTGGCTTGCACCGATGTCAGTTAGTCTGTTGTCGAAATTGAATGAAATTAGCACATTGCAATCGAGTTAGTGGAGGAATATACGATATACATGATATACATCCTGTCGTACATGAGAAGCGGTTGCCGCACCGCCCTCAGCATGGCTATTATAAACGAAATCCCACTGCGAGGATTTCGAGATTGAAATTTTAAACCATGTGATGATACAATCAAATTTCATTTTGACATAACCTTAAACCTTCATCAGTCTTCCAGTCTCATTCTGTGGTCTTCATTCCGCACATCGACCTGTTGTAAGACGAATAGTATTATAGAAGTATACGAGTATGCAGTCGATTTCTCATATCCTGTCATAGACTTGAAACAGTAATTTAATTATGCTTGATCAAAGGTGACCTCAAAGTTCGTTTTCCTGAATCCATACAAAAACATAAATTGCCTTCTTTCATAGTGCCTGCGAATTTGCAACGAATTGATAATAGGCTTTGATCGAAGGGTAATTGCATCACATAATTTGGTTGAAAAAAAAGTATAATCGAACACGAGGATATTTCTTTAGCACATTCTTCTTGAATGAAAGATAAAAAGAAATACACAGGGCTGTACAGATCACAGTTCAATTAGGGGTACTTCTTTGTGTGTTTGATATAAAGTACTTTGCTGACAAACATGTTTTGACAATTGAATAAGATCAAAAAGAAGATTCATTAAATTAAATTTTAATGGCCAATTATAGATGCTGACAAAGCAATGATGCTTGCCATGATGCAGCTAATCATCCTCAAACTTAAGAGCAGGATAACAATTCCAATAGTCGTACTCAAAATATGTCAAATGAAAAAAGTTCGATCTGGAAATTTAAAAAAAGTCCCTCGAAACACTTCAATTTGGGTTTAGATTTCTGTGTTTCTTACAAAGTGGGAAAATCAGTCACTTTCATTTCGCTTTTCCAAGGATGCAATGCATTTCTCCCCGTTTGAGAAATGTCTATGGTATATTGTAAAGAATACAAGAACGTTTTAAATGAGAGTTTATTTATTTATTAACGAATTCGAGTCATGCACAAAAATATAAAGACCTTTTTTATCTGCTTCAGATACTGAACGACTTAGTTTAACAACCATACTAAAACCGGCGTGTTAAAAGCTAATCAAGAATTGGGTACTTCGATCAAGTTAATACATAAATCTTAGAGATTTTAAGTTTTGTTTTTATCCGTCATGCCCAATTTCTATTCACTAGTCTGAGGAGGAGCATTGGAGCAGGAATCCGTCCTAATGTTTATATGGTCCATTTTATCGTCTTCTTTGCAATCTGTCTTGAATGCAAGGACATAGGAGTTAGAAAAGTACAACTCTCTTAGGCGCCATCAAAATTTCAAATGTTTAATTTGATTGGCTCCAGTTAAAACCGACTGGCTGCAATTTATTCATTAGAGGCAAGGGATTAGAGGACATATGGCCTTAAGGAGAGCTGTCAGTTGAATACTAAACCTTATAGTGTAAATGTCTGTTAGATTTTCTACGTAAATATGAAGACAATTGGTTAGACAAGTTTAGAACAACATATTTAAAAAAAGAAATCCAAAATTCATCTGCTTCTAAGGACTGCATAACAACAATATGAGTGCATTAAGCACTCTAAAATAGGCGGATTAACCATTAAGACAGTTTTTGATCAAATGTGATTAAATTTAATTGTAACCAACTGAGTCACTGGTACCCAATGTGAGGTAGTTTCGTATTTGTTTTTATCCCGTTTAAAACAAAATGAAAATAATAAAATGTGGTTGAACTCAAATTTAAATACATCCATTTTCATTAGTTTTTGTGTATTGTAATAAAAGTTGTATGCTTTGATTCAAACTTAGGTTTAGGCTTAGGCAACCGAGATGGCGATTAAAGTCGACTCAAAATAAGTTTCCTATAGTTAACAATGAATTGGAAATGAAAGTAACAAATAATAAATAACAATAAACAAAGGCTCAACAAATTTTACCGTCCCTATAATTAGGAAAAATTCAAGGTTTATGGTATGACTCGAATAGATCTCATGTCTTTGCTTTGGGGACCTATTGCGGAAGTCATACCGGTGAAATTAGGCTTAAGACTTATTTACCAGTACAGTGGATGAGATTAAACGACAAATGTCGAATAAACTCAATGCTGCTACATGTACAAATGATGAAATTCCCGCTTGGGAATGAATAATGCCTCATGAAACTTTTTCGTCCTCAGAACTTCATATGAAACAGAGGATAGCTGGTACGTAAGTAATCCACTTCCCGTTTACAAATATAATAAATGAAGAGTATCCTTACCAGTTCTTCTGCTCTGTGTGCCTAGGATTTGATCGATGCTGTAAACAGCGCGGGGCCGAGAAACGGAGGCATCTTGTGACGGTCTTAAAGGCGCAACCGACGAATGCGAAGTCGTCGTTGACATCATTTTTGTTCACTGACTCTATAATATAGAAGCTCAAAAGGGCTAACTCACGAATCAATTTTACTGAACTTCAAATCTAATCCTACACCGTCCAATCCTTTTCGATTGCGTTCGTATCAAATATCCGGTTTGTTTATTAACTGATATAATTCCACTTAGAGTAAGATTCAACATTTGTTGTAAATGAAACCACAATCGACACACCTGGTCTAATTTGAATTAGAACAAGTGAACATGACACAGACATATACGCGCTGGCATGAGTTTACTATTCACGACAACATTAACGGACAACCATCAATCACCGACTGAACAGGTAACAGCAGTTTTTCTTGCATTAAATATGTGTTTTCATTCAATATAAGAAAACAAGCACGGGGTAAGGGTTGGACTGTCGGAGAGAGTGGGACTGTCTTTTCTCGCTTAGATATGAATAATTGTTAGTTCTGGCTTGGTTTCGTTCTGAGAACCTTGCCGAATCGTGATAGCTATCTGTTTCTCTCACACAAAGGCTAAATGTAGCCATTGCACATGGTTTAAGGGTGGTTTCTTCCCTTGATTCAGCTAAAGTATGTGTCTGTATGACGTGCAAGCTAGTAATTACTGTTCAGAAGTTGACATGACGACGTAGATTTCTATGGGCAATCAGAGGCGAGGAATGCATCAACATTCGGATGTATTGGTGTACTAAGCACTTGTGCATGTATAGCAGTCTAGAATGGTTGGCCTGAGGAGATTGGAGAAAAATCAAATTTTGTTTGTAGCCCGCAAATGGGGTGGTTATTCCTCTTTTCTCCAGATTGACTACTACATGGGCAATTCATCCCCACCTTCAAGTGGGTTATAATTCGAATGTATTAGTGAAGATTTTGCGCACTGTAATAATGGAGGGTTGCGCATTGTAATTGGGAGGATGACCGTGATGATAATAGCACGTGGTTTTCGGTATAACAGGTAAATGTTGATGGGCACGGAATTATATTGCTGAGATAATTTCAAATGTAAATATGATAATTCTGAAAAAAAAAACATGTTATACAATTAAACAATTATATTCTACAACCTATATTTTTCTTAATTGCAACTTCGGTATTTTGTATCGAAGTTGTTTGTAGTTACAACGCTTGGATGTGCTTCCACGAAGGACTTGTTTTTAAAGAAAGAAGTGGAAAAGCAGCTCGGTGCATAAATAATAATCAATAAAATTATAAATAGTAAGATTTTTCTAACATACATATAACGAACGTATGTTTTCATTATTCGCTATAGGTTTACATATATGTAAATAATTATGTTAACAAGGGGGTACTATGTACATATGTACATATGTACATACTATATCTCTTCTAGGTTCAATAAACCAGAGTAATAAGTAATGATCGTTTTTAGCTAGCTTTTGAATCGGACATACTAAAAGATTGTTGTAACGTTTACTCATGAGAGTAATATACATACTAGAGTCTCGAAGGCTGCGAAAATATTCTTCTACGGCCTTCTCAACTTCTTTATTGGATGTGAAGTGCTCCTACTCTTGTGTACAGGTGCGTTATCCTAGCGAAATGTGATTTTTCACCAGCCCCCTTTTCGTGAACTTTGGCATCAGCTGGTTAAGAAGGTAAGTGAAATATTCGCCTATAATTGTTCTGCCTTTTGCAAGGTAATCAATTAACAGGTATCCTTTCGTATTCCAAAACATGCTGGCCTTGACATTTTCAGCAGATACGATCGACTGGGCTTTTTTTGACTGAACCACAGGCTTCCAGCCAGTGGACTGCTGTTCCATTATTGACGTCGGGTGGTGGATCCATGCCTCGTTATGGTGACAAATCATAGCACAAGATCGGTCGGATCCCTATTAAATAGGACCAAAGGTTGTTGCGCAAATCATTTTCGCATTTCCTTTTGATCGGTATTTATTAAATGCGGCACCCATCTTGCACAGAGCTTTCGCATCCTTAATTCTTTGTCTAAAATGTTTCGCACCCTTTTTTCGGACAGCGTTAGCTATCTCACTCCTCTGCACTCGCATATCGTCCAACACGATATCATGAACTTTTTAGATAGTTTCCGGTATGGATGTGGTTTTTGATCGTCTTTAACGTGCGTCATATTGGAGGGATGTGCAGTACATTTTTTAACGGTTGACATCGAAGGAGCAGAGTCCTCGTAAGCTTTCGTCATCTTCGAATGAATTTTCATCCAAAATGAAGGATTTATGACCGGACGATAAATAAATTTATCCATTTTAACGAAAAACACGCAAGGCGTCTACTGACAAAATTCGTGTAGATAAAGTATTTGAGAGAACAGATTGAAATTTGTAACAGGTCGTAATGATACGTGCACTTAAGCATAAAACATACATTTCCGATTATTGTAAGGTGATCTCTGGGTCAGGCCGGAACTTTTCACATTACTTACATTATAAAACCCATTTTCCTTCCTTCTGCATTTTTCCCATTGCGTGAAATCGAAGTGATATTGCCTGATGAATAACTTCCAACTGCTTTAGGTAAGCTCTTCTCAAGTTTGATATGGATTTTCATCCTGTGGAAATTTAACTTCTTCGTTTTCATTTTTTCCACCGATCCTGGATCGTGATTTTCCTTACGACTAAAATTCCCCTAATTCTTGGGAACCATTATTTTACTATTGATTGGTCCCATAGAATGTTTACTCAAAATCGAATTATTCAATTCAATAACATGTGCAGTATTTTTTTCTTTTAAAGAAATAGAATGGATTTCAGCGAATGTTGTGTGATTTAAAAAAAAAATTAGAGTATAAAACTGTCAGTAAAACTATCAGCTTTAAGTAACCGTTGATAATTAATCTTTTCGTAAGGTTACCTATTTATCTACGAAGTCTTTACTATTAAATTGTTGTTGTATGCAATATTGTGCTAGTGTAATTCAAGAAGTGAACTTAACAAATAAAATTTAACAAATCAAATTAAAATTCAACGAAGCAATTTATTTTTATTTAATGTTTTATATTAGAAGTTCTTAATTGGATGATGATTACAGCTTGAAATTATCCACGGTATACAACTCCCTTCGGGTAACATCGGTATCACCAAATTCCGATAGGAGTTGTTATAGTCATGTTGTTATAGTCAATCTCGAGTGGCAAACGCTGACGAACTGTGACAAGTCTTAGAAGATTAGAAAGATTTGGTTGAGCAAATCCAAATCAACAAGCATACTTTCAAACAGATATGGAAATAAAATCTCAAGAGCAGCTGCTATGGTTACGGGCCACTGGCCGACGGAAAACACGCAGCCGTTACGACATCCCCCAAAATATTTTATATCGTAGCTCTATAGAGAAGGAGCCATTGACCGCTTTCTATGTGTTCTGGTATAATAGTTTCTTAATGTCATTAACGAAGTTTTCAACAAATGTTTTTGCTCCTATCCAGTACGTTTAGCACACTTACGTAAAAATGGCCTGCCATAGTGCCAACCTAATATGATATACCGAGCTGATTTTAAGCTACGCAGTTACGTTATTTTTTTATCAATTCTGATTATCTTTAAGCCTAACTGTTAGAGAGGAAGCATTATAAAGCATTGTAAAGCATTAGCCTAACTTTAAAGTAGGCACATTGGAAGATTTTGTTATGGCATTTTGCTCGATGTTTTATTCCTAATATTTTCAGTTAAGATTTGAGTTTTCGTTCCATTCGCTATCTCCCTTCCCCATATTTTAGGTCTACAAAGAAAGAAGAAGAATTTATCGTTTTTGTTTTTAATTTATAGTTAGATATATGTATGTACATATTCCGAGATGAGTTACATATTTATTCCTTGAAGTATTGTTTCTCATTAGCGTCTTTCGTACAACATAAGAATTCCAGATGGGAATCTATCCAAGGCTTCTTCGGACGATCGGAAGAGCGATTGAAATAGGTGACAATCGGAAGGGTGCACTGTTTTAATGTTTCTAGCTTGGTTTTATACCGAGCCTTGCCGATATGTTAAATTACTTTCTCATATCTTTGCTTGTATTGCGGCCATTTTGCCCGCAATACCCTACTAGTTGTGTTCGTTCGGGTACTCCTGTAATGTTTTCACCCGGTTGCAACGACTCACCAACGCGGAACCGGTTCCACCAAACACCCGCAAGCTTTGATCCATGGTCGTCGATGTTAATGCACGGCCGCGAAGCTGTCACGATTTCTTTCGCTTTGTAGCAGCAGTTCGGTCGTGAAAAAACGTCACTCGACTTCATCTCCGTCACTACGGTTCCCAACTTCCTTGTGGTGAACCATTCCCTTGGCTTTCAAACGAAGTGAAATGGTTTTTTATGTTACTGCCAATGACTGTGCAAGCTCTCTTCTATTTGAAATCTATCTTGATTCAGTAATACTTCCATTTCTGTGCCGTCAATCTTTTGACACTCCTTGTCTTTGATGTCGCGTTTGCGAAGGCTGAACGTATTTGCGACACAATCTTTCACTAATAGAAGCCTCGACGTAAATTCTTCTAGTTTTCCCGTAAATGAAGCTGATTTGACTCGAAATTCGAGTTGTAATGATTATTACATCAACAATTAACAGAGGCGCAAGCATGTACTGCTAGCGCCATCTATTGGAAAACACAGGATTAACATTTGCATGGCACACCTGATATCTTCATTTTTAAGTTGAAGGCCATATATTCCATATTAAATTTCATCAGTTTTCAAACCATAAACTTGTCTGTCTTACTGCACTAAGTTGGGTGGTGTAAATGAATCTTCTGTGGGATCATTACAGCAAATACTAAGATTTGAGATACATCCTCAGGCGTCAAATTACTTCTCCATAATCAATAACCATAAACATATTTGAATACTGAGCAGTCTCAGTAAGTGGATGAAATAATTTTTAAAAAAATGTTTAGTGGGTTTTTTTTAAATGGGGTGGTCGTGGTATAGATCACTTCAAAATTCATACTCTGTGTGTGCATTTCCAATATAACACCTTAATGACATGACAACACAAGAGTTACTGTGAACTACAACCAACGCAAATTCAGTCGAATCTCTCAAATCCTTTCTAGGACTACCACCCCGAATCACCACGAACATCTTCAACACAAACTATCTGTGCCCCGTTCAGGGGTGTACAGGAGCGTACACTCTTGAATCTGCACGAATTATATAAAAAAATGTCAATGCTTTTTTACGAATCCAGGTACCAAATGCATAATCTCAGTCAATTGACTGAACACGTAATAAAAGGTTATTAATGTAGCGAATACTTTCGCACTGAGTTTTCTCTTGAGAAGTCATGGAAATATAAAATATGCTGCAAACATTGGGATATCACATTATATGATTCACACTGACTTAATAATATATTACAATCAAATACGATCATAAAAAATATTAAGAGACTGAAAATTGTACAATGGGCTCTGTAAAGGAGTCCATACCCTCGCCAGATTCTTAAGACAAAGCGGCTTTAGTGTTATAATTGAAGGGTGTCAGTGTAACCGAAGAACAGGTATGTACGTCCTCATACTTATTTCACCTTCCTTTCTATGTGGATTGGAATTCACCTTGCATTTTGAAAATGTCTATATTAAGCTGATTTAGATCGGATTAGTGAATGAACCCGATCCTAAGAAAACATTTCAACTCTGGCTGAAGATCATTTCCAGACTGGACGTTGGCTTTGAAGTGTGGCGTTACCATCTGGCTACTAATGAGTTTGCGTACTATTTTCGGATTTCAACAATTGTTTATGTAATGGATTACAAGTCACAAAGAAGCTTAGATTATGTGCAAAGATTTTTTTTTTAAAAACCACTTCATATTAGGCAGACTAGATTGGACCATATGCTTAATGGGTGATTAACATGTATGAACGTACGTTAATATTGCAGGTATAACTGAGTTATTAATTAAAGAAAAATAGAATCAATATTTGTACAAAGACAAATTGTAAGGATATCAATAAGAAATAAATTAAGGCAGAGCAAAAAACTCTACTCTATACATACATATAATGGGGTTGAGCACTGCATTCACACTTACCTTTAGTATTATATACATATGTATATGGCCAACGCAAGCGGTATGAATTATTCTAAGTTCTCACCACTGACCGTATGCCGGTAAACAAAACGTAAAGTAAGTAGAATAAAAATAATGAATTAATTATTTTCCTTTACGGCAATACATTTCGAATTTTACAATAACCACATATGTATGAATGTAAGGAAATTCGGATACAATAGCACAAGCAGGTTATTCATTTGTCGAAACAGCGTATTACATTCGTACTTAACCTGCATTGCACATCATTTAGATAATTATGAAGACAAAAGATAATGCCTATTTAAAAACCAGGAAATAATATAATCCTACCGCAAACTACGGACGAACTCAAGGAATACTTTAAATCTATAACAGCCTGGATGATGACGGGTCATAATTTCCACAATCCATTGTTTTGATAGCAACACTAAGAACTTTGGCGACTTTGTTAATAAGGCTGAGCTACTATTAGATATTATCCTACTAATGAACAGATACGAGTGTGCCATTGACAATTATCCAGGTTTTCCAGGCCGTACCTCGAAAGCAAAGAAATCGAACAAGAAATTGTAAAATTCCACAAACATAAAGAAAATTCCAAATAATATTCTTAAAATACATTTGAAGTTACCTATACAGGATATTTTGGTTGCAAAACCAGAGGTAGAGGCAGCAAGAAGTGTGTTGTTTAGGCGAATACCATAGCGTTGAACTACATTTCCTTTATCTAAAGTCATAAAGCTATTAATATAAAAAACACGCACAAACAATCGCACACTCAAGTTATTACTTCGATACGCCATTATAACATCAGACTAAAACAGCCCTAAAGGTTGTTCATACACCTTGGTGTTAAATATTGCTGATCTTCCTGGAATGAAAAATCCCGGAGCCAAACAAATTCCCCGATCGGATCTCTGGGTTGGAGAGGAATTAACAGTTACATAGATAGATAGATAGATAGATAGATATTTATTATGTATGTAAAATTTACAATGGTTTTTTACCTCACATTTTACAACATGGGATTTGATAATTAGGTTATAGCTTTCCACTGAATGATACAACATTTTTTATGGCAAGTCTTGTTTTCTTAATCGTTCTATTTATGTGGTCATTAAAAATCAATTTTGTGTCAAGAAAGATTCCTAACCACAAATGATGCTCACTTCATGAAATTGTAATTGAGCGGAACTAGAAAGCAATGTTTTGTTTTTCTTGTGAAAATTATAGCTTGCATTTTGTTTTCGTTTAGTTTTATCTTCCACTTTGAATAATATGCTTTAATACTTGCATCGCATTTTTAAGATCGCTCTAAATGATTGAAGCGAACGTATGCGATGAAAATATTGCAGTATCATCCGCAAAAATAGCTGCATCACAGTTTGCTAATACAGGGAAATCCGAAGTATAAATATTACATAAGATTGGAATAATTACAGAACCTTGGGGGACACCACTATTGTACGTTATTATGTTGGAAACACCACAATTAACATAAACTTTAGAACGACGATTGGATAAAAAAGCTTCTAACTATTTCACAGATATGGAACGGGAAATTGAAGTTAATCATTTTGTATATATGTAAGACCGTTATGCCAAAGAGTATCGAAGGCCTTTTCGATGTCCAATAGCACCATTCCTGTCGATTTTCCAACAGAGTGATAGCATTTACATGGTTGCATATTCTAAGTAACTGATGAGATGTATTGTGGTATTGTCTAAAGCCAAATTGTTCAATGGGATAGATGTTATTATCGCAGATATGTTTAAGTATTTGTTCCTTAAGGACTTTCTCTAATATTTTACTGAGGCCACTGAGCAAACTTATTGGCCTATAACTTTCAGGACTATCAGGTGGCTTAACAATCTTAAAAACCAGTACAATTTTGGCTAACTTCCAAGCATCAGGAAAATACCCTATTTTTAAGCAGGCATTGACAATATATGTAAGATATTTTATTCCAAGCTTTGGTAATTGCTTTATATATATGTTTCGAATGCAATCAAAACCATTTGCTTTTCTAATTCTTAAATCGTCAACGATGTACTGTACGAGTCCTGTCAGTGACTAGATTTGTTCGAGGTCTTTGCTGAGCTTTATTCGAAAAATATGTTTCTACTGTTGTGTTAATAATATTTTTTGTTTCCCTATCACCTAAATTTCTTGCAACATTGTGGCTGCTTGCAAAATTCAGGGCCAGTACATTTGCTTTACCAACATCTGAAAAATAGGTGTTTGCAGAATCCTTTAAATATGGCAACTGTCGTTTCCTATTATTAACTACCTTCACAATATTCCAAAATGGTTTTGCGTTCTTTCGGAGGTTGCTTAGTTTCTTATTCCACTCTTTTTTGCGATTGAGCCATATATTTTGCGAAATAAGTTTATTTAATTTTGACACCTCATATTTATAAAAGGGATCTCGATATCGCTGCCACCTCTTCCCAAATTTGAGGAGGAATTTTAATGGAAGCGACTCTTCCAATTTTCTTTGGAATGCTGTTTTCGGATGCGTTTAATATGGTTGACGAGAAATGATTCAATATAATATCGACATTTTCTTTACTGGATATAAGTTCTACTTCTACTGCAGAAAAAATCTACGTCTACAGTTAAAATCCCCCCCAACAACCACATCTCCGTTCACGCTAAATATTCTGCGAAAATCATTTTTTACAACAATTCTTTTTTCGTTGGAGACACGCCCGCCAGGGATATATGTACATATACACAAAACACCTTAATCGTCTGGCGATTTCTTAATGTTAATTCAATACCTTTGTCTTCAACATATCTCGTTCTTATCACAGGTAAAAATGAATGCTGAATTGATCGCTTTATTAGAATAGCAACTCCACCGCCGCGCCTGTCAGCTCTATCACATCGATAGCATTTGTAATTAGGTGTGGATAATTTCGCATCATTATGCAGCATAGTTTCAGTCACTAAAGCAATGCCAACATGATTACTGTTTAGGAAATAGATGAACTCTATAATTTTGCTACTTACATGCATATGTACGTACGTACATACACCCCTAGCATTCCAAGTTATAATTTTTAGATTTCTATCTACCATATTACTTGACATTAGAATATACAAACTTAATTGCTAAATGCGAGATACCGTTAAATTGCTCAATTCTTGTTTTACAAAGAGATAATTTGGTTATCATTTCCATATACAAGGAATTCATTTCCTTAGGCGTAAACAGTTTATTATGATTGTCGCCGGCGATGTTGACAGGTATGTTGCTTGGGAGGTGCCTAGAATGTTGTCGGAGATGTTGCTGGTACAGCCGTTGAACGGTGCTCGTACATCGGTCCGAAATTCATGCCTAAAGGCTGAACCCACACCAAGGCCGACAAAACGTTTTTTTGTCGCATGACAAAAAAATGTTTTTCATCCTAACCCACACCAACCCCAACACATACCGACAAGCAAAATGTTTCCAATAATTTGTTGCGCTTGGTGTGGGTTGAAAAAAACAAATTGAAGCATTGTCTCTTGAAATGTCGTCAAATTCGGACGAAGAAGCTATTTCAGTTTTATTTACTTTTATTAAAGCTTGTGAGCGTGGTGAAAAGAAAACATCATGGTGGGCTCATCCTTACAATCGATTAGAAATATGTATTTTTATTATAGTTATTAGAATTAAAAAAGTAAGTTAAGTAAGATAAGTTCCAAAATTTCTTCCCACAGCTCATCCACTAAACTTTTATTTGCATGGTCTTTACAAGTATAATTATAAATTGCGCTCCTTTGCTAATTAAAAATAATAACTTCTCCGCGCCAACTTCCAGTTTCGCTTTACAAATTCGCAATGTATCGACTTTCTCGCAGAAAAACAAAATACCACCGAACAAATTTCGACATGTTTTTTGTTTTGTCGTGTCGTGCTCTGTTTGTTTCGTCCGGTGTGGGTTGGCTGCTAAGGAAGTGTGTAATTTTCGGCAACGACACTTGTTCGCAACACTTTGTTGCGATCGGTGTGGGTTTGCTGTATGCAATGCTGTATAAAATGGACGTCGGAGCAACGAGCGCGGCCGAACCAAACGTTTTGTCGTGTTGCGTCAAATTTGGTGTGGGCTGACTCACAAGATGCAATGTACATATCCTTGTCTAACACGACAAGAAAAAACGTTTTGTCGGCCTTGGTGTGGGTTCAGCCTATTGGGAATTCAGTTGCGGCGTTGAGGTAATGCAGGAAATCGGTCAGGGACGAAAAAGTTACTTGGCTCTGCAGAACCACGAGGCGAATATTGCGCTTTCGCTTCGGAAGAGCTTATAAGCTTTCTTGACTGTTCCTTCAATTCCAAGTACTTAATTCTGCTTACGCATGAGGCGAAGGCCACGCAATGAGCGGCAAGCGGCAAAAAGCTGAGCGGCAAAAAAATTTTAAAACACATGAAATCGTATGGCTGTGGCCACACAGTCTCTGAGCGGCAGAGCGGCGTCGCTCAGCTTTCAATTCGGTTCTATTATTTCAGGGTAGTGCTGAGCGGCAAGAAGGAATAATGGCAAATTTAAGAAATATTAACAGCAAATCAAATAATTGTATTGACATACGTAGGTATTGTCTGAATCGGTCTTCGTGTTGTCGAAGATTATTATACAAATGGTGAAATTCGCCATAACCTGATCTTTTTCGGTTTATTGGATGAACTCCAAATCTTCTTTTTTTAAGCTTAAGATAACTCTGTAAATGTTAAAACGACTTTCTTGTAAAATATTGCGGCGAACAGCACTCGTTAACGACATTTTCAGAACTAATCGCTAAGAATTGCCGCTCAATGAGTTGTCGCTCAGTAAATAGCCACTTGCCGCTTAAGTTTGTCGCTCAGCTTTTTGCCGCTCTGCCGCTTGCCGCTCAGTGCGTGGCCTTAGCCTGAGGGTTCAGTCGATTTGTGACAGCCTCTGTAGATGGTACACTTCGGCGAGTCTGCGTTATTGCAATCAGCAGTCTTATGCGGACCAGCGCATACAGCGCAATATGTTTTAACGTGGCAATTACGTTCCCCGTGACCAAATAATTGACAGTTGTGACAGTTGTGACACTGTATGGGCTTACCTTTAAATTTCTTGTGGTAATTCCAAATAATTTGGGTGTGAAATATCGATCGACAACCCTTTTTCAGATCAGCCAACTTAACAGATCCATTTTCAAATGACACGATATATGTAGATGATGTCACTGTAGTGTTGAAAAGATCTATTAATTTTTTTTTATGTCAGCACATTTTAAATTAAGTTTTAGTAGTTAATTTTTAAGTAACTGTGTATCCATTTCCTCTAATCCGTAAAGAATTGTTTTAAACACACTAGCACTCTTCAGGACAAACTCTTGTCCTCGACTACGAGTGATATGTTACGTTTCGCAATTTTGTTTATTTTTTTTTGTTTTTACTATTTATTACTATAGCACTTTTGTATAAGTCAGCGAGAACACAACTTGCGTAGGCGAAAAGCTCCGGTTGACTGATTAACAGTTACATGGGCTTATCAAAACTATATGGAACGGTCATCATTCCGTTAATTAAAAAGGGTAACCGAAGACAATACTATCAAATATCCGTTTGGGGAAGGCTCCTAGTGTGAATTCAAGAGGCGGCACCTTCGCATTACACCTTCGAAAAAAAAATAACAATTTCTCGAAACGGTCCACCGATTATTTGTAGATTTAAAAAAAATTGACTCTATTAACCAATCGAAAATGTGTGAAAATGGGGATTCCGAAAAAGTTGGTTAAACTGATACAAGACGCCTAAAGAGAAACAAAAGGCAAGTTAAAGTAGGTAATGCTTTATCTCAAACATAAGAGATACAAGACGACGCCTTGTCACCATTTCTTTTTAATTTGGTGCCGGAATATAAAATGTGACCCATGAAAATGAAAGGGAAATAAACCTTAATAATAACATCCGCTCCAGCTTATGCTAACGATATGGACCTCTTGGGAGGTAGTGGAGAGTAGAGTAGAAAAATATATTAAGTCAAATAATGGCAGGGAAGGAAGTAGGCTAAGAAGTAAATGAAGAGAAAACCAAATCACTGGCCGACTTGGATCGATCGAAACATGGCTGTACTCGATAAACGTTTTGAGAAACTGGAAGAGTTCAACTACTCAAATCAATTCTTTTGTCTTTCCATGTCTAAATCCTTATTTACAAAGCATGACTAACAGGAGACAAATATATTTCGGGTCGAAATAAGAACATAAAAAAAATCTATGCTGGAAAATAGGACAAAGAAACGGGCGAATGGAAAAAAACTACAAAATCCAGGACTCGAGGGACTCTATTCAGCTCCAAGTATTTCCGAGTAACAGAATTGCTAGGACTGAGATGGGACGTATAGAACATCTGGAATGAATGGACGAAGAGTCAAAAGATGGACCTAGAAGAGATGGGGCAAATGGAGATGGAACAGAACGGCAAAACATTTAAGGAACACACTCATGAAAGGTAGCCTTGTCTTGAAGGAATGTCAACTAGGCGCTGAGCATCCGAATTACAAATATGTACTGAGAATACTTAAAATTATAATATTAATCGGTTCTTACCATTCTTCTGATATTCTAAGCAAAACAATACCTTGGATACAGGAACAATTCTAAATAGAGTTTGAAATAGAATCCGATTTCTACTTGTTAACTCTTACTGCAACTCTACAGATTTTAAAACTGCATTACCTAGATATATTCGGTAAATTTCGAACGATGAAGTACACAGAGACAAACGCCTGCACGTGGTGCAATTAGGTTTTTCCATCGACCTGTCTGCTCTCATCATTAAACTAGGGATGTCTTGTAGGTGTTGGAATGGGTTTTAAGAACACGAGAGGCGACATTCTGGATGACGCCTTGCCAACGTCTCCACCTCTAATATACAGTTTGCACTGATTGCATCTGCATGATCTGAGAAAATTCCTGGCAGTCTCTTGCTTCAGAAGTCTCTGTCACAGATCTTAATGTGATAAATTGGATTGATTCCTAATTGATCAGGGGACCATCAGGTCCCTTGTTAATGTTGATATGAGAGAATCGTGTGCTTGTTACTAACGACTACGTCCCGTCAGAAAGTCCTCTAGTCTAAATCGGTTTTGCTTTTAAGTCCCCTAAAATGATGATGAGGTCATCTAGGTAGCGTTATTCTTGAGTCTATCATCTTTCGCCTCTGTTGGGAACTAAAGGCATACTAGGCTTATGTTATCGAGAGCAGTTTTAAGGCAGAAACTTAAGATTTTTTGTAAAAATCGCAAAATTACGATTTTTTTCACCGTTGTGAATGAGGTTTGGAGTCTAGCAATATGAAGAGAATATGTCTGTTTGCTAAATGATAAGTAGATTGGTCCTTTCTATGTTCACCAGATTGCCACGGCTACCTTTTGACAATCAAATTTGGAAGTGTACGTACATATATTATTTTCTTTTTTCTGCATCCAAACACTATAAAAACTTTTCATCACTGGCAATAACTTTTATCATTTTCAATTTAAGGTATTCCTGTAAGCAAACGTTCGTTCAAAATCTAAAAGAAACGAAGTAAAGCATTTAACCAGCTTTACAATAACGAGACTTAATGAATATACATGCATATGTAGGTAGATAAAATGTGAGCATCCAGTTTATTGAACATATGCAAAAATCCAGGGCACGTTCTCAATCGTAAAGCTCTATTAGTGCCTATATTTTGTTTTGGTTAGAAGAATCATAATTCTAAAAAAGATAATCTTTTAGCTAGTAACTTAATTGAGCTTGTATTTTTGTTAACAAATTGACGAAGGCGGCGTAAAGATCAAGCGTATTGCACATTCTTAAATGATCCAGCGAATCATTTTCGAACAGTCTAATGTCTATTTAACCACCATCATTATTGCATGCGGTATGCGGTTTTTAGTCGTGTGCTGGTCAGTTTATTATATATCTTGTAATTTAGCAGATGTTTAGTTATGATAATTTTGGTCTAATATTTACAATCAGGAGTTTTTATCAAATATTAAAATTTATGTATGATAGCTTCCCTATGTTAACACTCTAACTAGTTATGATTATTTTGAATCTCTTCATCGTATAACAAACAAGGTCAAACAACTGCTAAAATTATTTAAAGCTTAGAGAACTAATGTATATTTTATACACTTATTAGATTTAGTCGAATTCTTGATCAATTTTACTATGTCTATCACCTAAATGAAATTCATCTTATTCCACATGTATAAGATAATTTATTTAAAATCATAAAACAAAAATAATCAACTTGATTATTCCGCATCAGTAGCAAGTTCATCCCCACCACAGTCATCCAACCAACCACCGATGCTATTACCAGTCATCCAAGCAATTGCCTCTTTAATTCACCAACAAGTTGTCCTTGGGGAATCAGTGAGAGTACTCTCACCCTCGTTAGTATCACCCATCATCGGTTAGTTAAGGAAGTGTGAAGACACAAATTGAATCAGCAGCCATTTATCTCGTAAAATGTGTGTGAGCGTTATTGCAACTACAACCACCCACCCCGTCGGCAAAGGGCAATATTGCTCCCTTGTTTTCACCGAGAGATACTTAAATTATTTCACGAATTCGGACCCAGATTCACCGCGATTGCAATACTTTCAGATGAACTGGGAAGGATGCGAACATCTCGCATTGACTCTAGAAAAATTTTCAGTCATGCGCTTGGGCAGCCGAACCCCATTGGATGAGAAGACAAGCATACATTGCCCGGATGGGTCATTTGAATATGAGCCTCAACACCAGCATAAGGCGAGCCTGTGGTAGTTGCATTCTTTCAAGGTTTCTTTTTTTATAATTTTTTCTGCCTTTTTTTTTTTTTGATTTTGTTTACTTCGTATGAGTGTTATATGGTTGGGTGTGAGTTTACGGAGGGTGGCAAAAGTTAAACGTTATCCTTCCCTTGGGTGTTTGGTTTTGCTCCATTTAATAAGGTTAAATACATTCACAAACTGACGCAGACAATCAGCAACGCTCGGGCAACGATGTGTTTTGGGGGTTGATTCAGGTACTCAACAAGGATCCGTTTAACTATGACGATGACACCGACGTACACAGGGTACATTCATTGGATCCTTTGTCTTTCCTGCCTCGTTCTCCATTTATTTTTATTCGTTTTATGGAAGCAGCACGCTCAAACGAGAATTTAATATATTAACGAGTCTGAGGATCCAATAAGTGAACAATAAGGGATGAAAGATTTGATTTTGATTTTCTTTATATTGTCAACGGCTCCTTGAAGCTTGATTTACCTTGTTTTCTGAAGAGCTATGATGGTGGTTGTTGTTGAAGGGAGCTGATGCGATGTGAAAATGGTCGTGGCAGGGATGTGGAATGGAGGTTGGTGGATGGTTTTGCAAATTCTTCGAGGATTATGTCGAAAGTTGTGGAAATGGCAGGTTAGAGATAAGTTTGGCTTTTACTCATACAATGGCTGGTGATGAACAACGGTATTGAAAGTGAGTGGCAGAGTGTGGGAAACGGAATTTACATTTTTGTTTTGTTCTCTACTCTAAGTGGGAAGTAGTACTTGCATGAAACAGTAATTAAACAAGATGGGATCAGTTCGCCAAAAACCAAGCTAGAATTCAAGACCTTCTACCTTGAATTTTGCAAACTTATGCAAATAATAGAAAAATGTTTGCTTTTATTTCATAACCATTTGATATAATGATCTGATATAGTCATCGGCAATAGAAAGCGACATTGATAAAGTACTGGCAATAGATTGGCATTGGTTTCAACAATTTTCGCAGGGAAGCTACAAACAGTATGGTCATAAAATGTACTGGTATCTATTATATTTGTTAGCATTTTATTTGTCAGTGCATAGGATGAATGTCAAATCCTCATATGTACATACGTCAAGGGTATTTTGAGAGCCATTTGATGAAAAATAACTTAAAGAACTTGATGGATTGATAACGGTAGGATTAAAATGCGTGCGATTTGATTCCTAACAATCCTTCCTTCTCTACCGTGAATGCGAAGAGAGTACAGATATAAATCCGTCTCCCCAAGTTAATTTTTAAATTTCTGTTTGTTGTTATATCCAAACAATCATCTTAAGAATATTTTTATGCCTCTATCGCAGGGGTGACCGAACTTGGGTGAACAATTGAAATAAGAACATATTGAATAATAACATTGCTGAGTGAACAGTCGTGTCAAACTCAAGAAGAATTGGCACGATCAGTGGAAGTGACACAGCAAGCCATTTCAAAACGTCTCAATGCCATGGGCATGATTCAGAAAGAAGGAACTTGGGTCCTGTATGAGTTGAAACCAAGAGACGTTGAACGGCGTTTGTGTGTTTGTGAACAGTTGCTTTAGAGGCTAAAACGGAAGCGATTTCTGCATCGCATTGTGACCGGGGACGAAAAATGGGTTCATTACGATAACCGTAGCCGCAAAAAATCATGGGGATATCCCGGCCATGCTTCCACGTTGACGGCCAAACCGAATATCCACGGCTCCAAGATAATGCCCTGCATTTGGTGGGACCAGCTCGGCGTCGTGTACTATGAGGTGTTAAAACCAAGCGAAACAATCACAGGTGCTCGTTATTGAACGCAATTAATGCCTTTGAGCAGAGCATTAAAAGACAAACGGCCGCAATACAATGAGAGACACGATAAAGTGATTTTGCAGCACGACAACGCTCGACCCAACGTTGCAAAAGAGGTCAAAACGTACTTGGAAACGTTAAAATGGGAGTCCTACCCCACCCGCCGTATTCTACAGACATTGCTCCCTCTGACTATCACCTGTTTCGATCAATGGCGCATGGCCTGGCTGACCAACAGTTCCGATCTCATGAAGAAGTCACAAATTGGATCGATTCGTGGATCGTTTCAAAAGACGAACAATTTTTTCGACGCGGGATTCGTACACTGCCCTAAAGATGGGAGAAAGTAGTGGCCAGCGATGGAAAATACTTTGAATGATACATGTGTAACCAATTTGTTTCATTGAAGCCTCAAATGTCGGGGAAAAAACGGCGGAAGCAAAGTTGTACACCTAATATATTTTATGTGGTACACACCCTTACACTTCCAAAAATCTTCCCGAACGTTCATCCACTGTTAATATGCTGTAAATGTAATCAATGCTTAAAACTATCGAAATTACTATTCCCTATACAAGAAGTAGAGAAATCGACAACGATTATGGCAACAAGGATGGCGACAACTATTTATTCAATATCCCGTCCAAAGTGCACCCTTAGGGTATAATAACCATTTCAATATAGAAACCAAAAATTTAAGTCAATTCCAATATTCATAAGTTTCCGTATGTATCCTTCATTCGGGCATCAGTACAACCAGTTTCTCTGCAAAATGTCTAATTTCGCAAACAAGATAATAACACTAGAAGGACAAGTCACTTAGAAGTTTCCCTCGCAAATATAACGGCGGTAGTCGGTGATACGTGGGGCGAAGGACATCCAATTGAAATCAGAACTATTCGTAGAGAATATTAATTTTTGTTACTATGAGAATGACTTATTATATGCGATCGGAAGTGTACGCACCGACCACAACCTGGTACTGAATGTGCAGAGATGTAATGTCGGCCGCAGTACTTCCTCTGCGGCTTGTTGCAAAATATGAGTGCTTGATATTTTCGAAAACTCCATTCAACAGGAAGGGATCCGGAGCTGTTATTGAGCATTAATTTAAGCTTGCAGAATTTAAGCTTTTTGTGTGTTTATTGAAATACAAAATAAGAAAAAACACAAGTTTGAATATACATCTATCCACATTATTAGGTGTCTTCCCCTTATGTGTCAGTGGCCTTAACATCACTGTTAATTATATGAGTGCGGTGGTTCAGAAGAGCACTTGATGCCAAGTGGCATCCTTTTTGAAAACAATAAATACACTAATAACTACATAGTATCTGTACAAAAAGTTGTGTCTGCTGATCGCAGGTTGAGTGTTTTCTATATAAAATATGTGACTGCTTTCAGACTTCAAAAGGTGGTATGTCATACCAGACGACATGTCTATTCAGCCAATAAACATCAGGAACAGGCTCCCACAGCTTACACCTGCTGCAGTGCAAACTGCATTTCATCTCGTACGCTGGCAACTCCTTAGGCTAAGTTATGTTTGTTATTACATTTAATATAGGGTCATCCAATGTTGTTTGGATTGGACATCTTTGCTTCATCACGTGTCAACCGAAACATTCGAGACTGTATGTGTTTAGCTTAAGGCTTTCTAGATTATAATGTATATTGTTCAATTATCGCCATAAACGTTCAAATTATGAAAATTGACTACAAAATTTAGCTAAAGTTTCGGAAAATACTCACCTCTGATTTTCTTGAGCACAGTCAAACACCTGAGAAGTAAAAATTTAAAGCGATTTTCACCGCAAACTACTAGCAAAAAGAGGGGACTCAAATTTTAAATTTGAAAATCCTAGAAAAGCGAGTTGAAGTATCTAAATAGTAAAGCTTATGCAAATTAACTCTATTTTAAATAAAAGCTACAATCGCAGGCTTCCAACTAATACAAACCGTTAACAAGTTTTAAAGTTATAATTAATTTTTAAAAAATGAATATATATTTAATAAAAACAACTTCATTTCTAAAACAAATTGAATAGAAGAGCTCTATTTTTATAACGTCAATTAAAATTACTAATATTCAAATTGTAATGTTAAATCAAGATATTCCTTCCAATAATCTGCATGAATTATGGTTCTAGGCCTAACGTGTTTTTGAATCGATTCAATCAACGTATTTTTGTTTCTTGACAAAGCTCTAGTTTATATTGAGAAGGTTCTCCAGAAAGGATAATGCGTGAAATCCAAGAACCGTCAACAATACTGTCTCGATGATATATTTATGACGACCGATTTTAAATTCACCGATTTCCATGATTTCACCAGAACCTCCTCTTTTCCCCTCTTCTTCTGCGAATTGACCATCCAATGCTACCATACAAATTTCCCTACAAAAAGAAAATCGATCCGAAACTTTTTTAATTGTAAGAAAATAAATGGTTTATACAGTATAATGAATTATATCGCAGTTAGTACATATTACATATACAAAACTAATTATATTCTTCATTTTGTTTAGAAATTATATTGTTTTTTAAATGTCCGTATATGTACTAGCTGCCCAGACAGATAGTTAAAAGTTATTGGCCTGTCGCAGTCCAAGGGAAAAAATTAAATAAATAAAACGTATTTCGGAGTGATAATTTTATTTATGTCTCAATAATAAAAAATTATTAATTATAAAAATTAATTATCTATTTCGTACCCTGCAAGACTTTATTAATAATGTTATGATATTTTCATTGTAATGCTTTATGGCACACGATATTGTTTGTTTGATTGCTTGGCGCGTAAGCAAATAAATCTGACAGTTTCCCAACGCGGAAAACATACAACTGTCCATAAGAGAAGCATGGGTTTTCAAGATTAACGCCGCAAACACTCGACGACTGACTCCGGGATTTATTTATTGTCATAGCGAAAGCAAGCCGCACTGGAAATTGCAGTCTCTTAAATTCAAATGCTTTGTCGGTTGGTACCGTTGGGATGCGGGGTATCAACACATCTTCTCGCTTATATTTTCCCTTTAGAATGGTTGGTTCGATTATATTGTTAGGTACATTTTTCACTACTAGCCATGTGCCTTTACAAATATGCGGTTGATTAGTATTTCGTAACATTATGACTACCGGTAATAGTTTTAATTGAAGATTATAGGGCGGCAATCCTGGTAAATCCAATGAGTTAAAAAATTCTGGTTCGAAGTTGACGACATCATCTTGATTAGTTGCGCAATCAACTGATTTGTATGTCCTTAATACACCGGGAATTCTATTTTGAATTTTGAGGTTTATTTAATAAACATCATCATGCCGATCATTGAATACGGCGGATTGACTGCGGCGGGAGAATCTGTCACTTTTTCTGTTTTGCCATCATTGAAAACGCAAGTGAGTAAATGTCGGTAAAGAAGTCCAAAAACTAGCTATCATTGAATCCGCATACGATCCGCACTCCATACAAACTGTGACGTTTCTCATCCGCAACACAGTTGATGCGGATTCTAGTTAACAAAATGATGAAATTAAAGAAGTAAGTAAAATAATCGTAAATAGCTACAGGAAAATAACTAGAATAAAATATTTATAGGCAAACAAATATCCGAGAGAACGCCAGAAACAGTCGATTGTGCCAATCCAACATTGAAATCCTGTCCAGTTCCAGTTTGGTATCCACCCTCCGCTAAAAATCGTAAACATGTCGCCAACTTCAACTCTGGAGTCAATTATGATGACCTGACAACTGGTGGTAGCTTTGCCTTCGGCACGTCCAAAATGTATTTAAACCCAGCTTTGTTTATTCTGAACTGTTTGATAAATCTACAATTAAAAATATTAAATTCACGCTGAATAAGAAAATTGTTCTCAACTTACTGAGCATTGGGTAACAAAAAAATGTCCTTTGCCATACTTCTTATTTTGTGGCGAATATGTCGGCAATCACATAAATCTTTCTCCAATTCGAAAAAAATCGCAATAGTGTCCATAATTTCAATTTATTTTAAATTTAATTTCAAATTTTCTTGCACAAACAGTTCAAAATGACAGAACACAGCTGATAAAATAGAAGATCGGTAATAAGGTTCTTCCGACCGATAATGTAGTGCATCCGTCGTTTTCAATGATAGGGTTAAACTGCGGAAGTGAAGTGGTGCGGATTGGATGAACTCCCGCCGCAGTCAATCCGCCGTATTCAATGATCGGCATGCATGTTTTTTGGTAGCTAATATAGCACGTTCGCTCAACTGAAAATGATCTCTGTAATTTTGTGAGACGTTTGGGCACACCTTTTGTATGAGCTCGGTTTTTTTTCAGTAAACTAACAACTGGAAATATAATGCAGCCAGTTAAAACGTCTACCGGGATTTTGCCATTACCAATGTCAATTTAGAAAGTATTTCTCCAGATCTATCATTTTGCAATTTGACACGATATTCTTGCTTAAATTTAGTATCTTATCGTATTTAAACAAAATGGAGGACCGCTGGCGTTGACCATGACCATCACTAGTAATGTTTGACGAAAATCTCCTTCCAAAAAAAACTATCGTTTCACCAAACCGGTTTTGATTGTTTCACAGATCTTTCGTAGATCTGTCTAATGTCTCCAAAAACTTTTTATGTACCATCGTGCATTCATCCCACACTATCAACTTACATTACTTACAGAAATGTTGCACGTCAGGGTTTCGTTGTTTTGAATATTCAATGAAAATTTTAGTGCTGAATGAGCTGTTCGACCGCCTTCCAACAATATGGCTGCAATACCAAATGAACCAAGTGTGAGTGCAATTTCATTTTGGGAGCGAGTTGTTGTTAAAATCAATGAAATAAAAAAAGACTTTCCTGTACCGCCCGGAGCGTCCAAAAAGCAAATTCCTCCAATTTCATCATTTCCAACTTTCATAAGTGAATTAAAGACATTTTTTTTTTTTTGGAGGCTTCTGCTATCTGTTGGAGCACTCAGACACAAATACTGGTCTATTGTACTGCCAAGACAGACACCTTAGATGGCGTTGGAGCTCATGTGGAGCCAGAGCCAAGCTTCTTTTTACTCACTTATGTTGTGTGCGATTTGTTTTTTCACATAAGTGAACGGAACCTAAAGCTTAATGCCGATTCCGAACGGCGAGAGCCGAGAAGCTTTTTCATGGCAAGTATACAACGGGGGGTTTTGCCAGTACCCCGCCGAGGAGGGACGCCGCGAAATAATCATTCGATGGCGTTGGTGTTATCGGGATCCGAACTCGCTCATCTTGCGTCATTCATAAAGACATATTTTTGTAGTTGGTTCAACAGCGGAACATTTATTCGAAATGATTCCCTTAAAACATCGAGATCATACAGTTCTTCACGTTGCAACTCTTGATTGAAAGCGTCGTGCATTGAACGATTAGGCGCGGCCATGCTTAATTGAGATATTGCTTTATTTGACATCATCAAGCACATGTTTTCAGTTGTTATCAATGTCTCGTTGTAAATTTCTTCTGTGAATTGTAAATGTTAATTTCCTATTCTATTGCGCATCTGATGCAAGATATCGTCACACGTATCATCTTTCTATTTGATCTATAAATCAATTGGTTTTGACAATTATAGAAAACAATGTTCGTATTTGATGAGGTTTTGAAGAAATTACAGCATCATTTTAAGTTTAATCCCTATGTGAATCATTTTCTAACAGTTGCAAACGCTGGCAGGCTACTCTGTAAGAGCCACACAATTTACCACTAACAGTTTGTACATGTTGGAATTATGTTGGTGAAATTTAAGTTAAGTTATTTGTACAAATAGTTTTTGAAAAATTCGCATGCAAGCTCAAAAATTTGACTAAATTAAATTAAAAAAAAAAAAACGTTAAGACTTTTTTTTTTTTAAGTATGAATAGAAGTGCTAAAGTGGCTTTTTGTGGTCAATGCTTATATCAATTCTGAATCGAATACAAAAAACCGAATGGTTTTATGTCTTCTAGTTTTTGAGAAAATCGAAAATTACTAAAAGTACTTTTTTATGGGATTTTTTGTTTTCTGGTATTCACGGGGATAATATGTATGGGGGGGCATGCTGCCCCCTGGATTTTAGGTAAGTGCGAGGTTAGATGTATGTATATACTTCCATTGAACTGATGCAAGACTTCCATATCAATATATTGATGATGGGTTCATCTTTGTAAGTAAAATACAGAATGCACCACGAGGAGGTAGAATTGCATTGCATTCCACGTCTTAGTCAGTCGGGGTGTAAGTAAGTCTGAAATTAGTTAAAAGTAGTTAAGTCAATTTTCAATGTATTAAAAAGGCATGTGATTCTCGTCAATGAAGTCATCGTCCGTAGTGGTGTTACTGTCGAGTTCATTAAGTTCATCGCTGATAGTGATAAGCCGAGGTTGTTTTGGCGGTAAAATTGCTTCTAGGTTCTCACTGTAAACGGTGGGAGGATCGAATTCCTTTAGTTGCAAGCCCACACTTTCTTCACCATCGACGAAACTTGGAAACACTTTTTTTACGTCTAGTGAAAATTTCATGATTATATCCATATATGTATTTTTTTTCAAGGCAGTACTTTCGATAAAAGAAAAGTGCCATACTGGTGAAGGTGGTGCGTAGTTTTACGGCATAAAAGAGATTTTTTAGAAGATTGTTCTGATTCCCCAGATCGTTAATAGTGTTGCTTGCATCGGTCTTATCAACATATTCCCCTTTGCTTTGGTTCGTCACTTCATGGGTCGTTGAACTAGAAAATATTTTCTCAACACCTATGTATATACTGGCGTGCACTATCGGTACAAATACGACTGTTGGAGTTAACGTATTTATGGATAAAAGGCCATAAATCTTCCTTACATTTAGAGCTCACTTTAAAGAACCGTCCGACCTTATCTTCTTTGCAAAACAACAACAATACCACGAGTGTCATCTGTTCGTTAACACAGCCTCTGTGATATTTTCTTTTTGTAAAAAAAGTTTCGTCGATTTGCACAGTTTTTTTTTCGCCGCCAATGCTGACATCTACGTGAAACGCTAACATGGATCCACTGGTACACACCAGAGACCAAGGAACGGTCGAAACAGTGGACTTCACCCGGCGAACGTGCTCCGAAGAAGGCGAAGACTGTCTCATCGGCCGGAGAGGTGATGGCCACCGTTTTCTGGGATTCACAAGGTGTGATCCACATCGACTACCTGGAGAAGGGCAAAACTGTCACATGGCTGTACTATGCCAAATTATTGGGCCTATTCGACGCCGAATTGAAGAAAATACGGCCCCAGTGCTTTTCCACCATGATAACGCACCGGCTCACACCTGTGCCCTCGCCACGGCCAAATTGGTCGAATTGGGCTACGAACTGCTGCCCCATCCACCCGTATTCTCTAGATTTGGCCCCGTGCGACTTCTTTTTGTTTCCAAACTTGAAAAATTCACTTGCCGGGCAGAAATTTCAGTCGAATGAGGAGGTCATCGCCGCCACGGAGGCCTACTTTGCAGACCTCGAGAAAACGTATTTTTCAGACGGGTGAAAAAAGTTGGAGCATCGCTGGGTCGAGTGTATAGGAGACTATATTGAAAAATAAATCGCCATTTGTCCAAAATTTTTGTTTTTCTTTTGTAGGCTAAATACTTATCGGACCACTCTCGTATTAAAGTAGATTTACTTAGTTCGCTTTTAATGTCGTGATGGCGCCAAGCGGTTAAATGCTAATTTTAAAAAAATGATTTACAATAATATTAAAAAAAAAATTGTAGGTTAAGATTTAATTAATTTACCTGGAAAATCGTGTTCACAGGCATTTTGACGACAAAGGAGATAATTATCGCAAGCACCTCGCGAATCTCTAACCGACATTGAGCGCCATAGAAAAATGTGCCGATAGATGGGTTGATTGTACTCCTACAACTTGTGTCAACTTTTTTTATATATTTAATGTATAATTTAATTATATAATTTAACTTAATGTTTTTACATATTTCCATCTTCATCGGTAAGTTGCAACACAGTGAGCAAGTTGAAGTTTATATTAATTTCTTCTAGGAACACAATGCTTTTTTCGTTGGTCGACACCGAATCCGCGAACGAACGTAATATTGAGAAGTTTTGTAATTTTGGATGGATTAGAGGATGGTTAGCCGCCGACACTTAATCAGAAAAAAAATCACTCGATTCGTATTAAGGTTGAATAATTTAAATATCAATAACTACACGCTTTACCACATGTGGATGAAAAAACAACAACGGTACAAAAGTGAAACGTTTGTTTGGGGTGCAACGAAGTTGTGAGAGCGGGACCTGCTATACCAACTATACCAACTATAAAATAAATCCTCAAATTGATGGCTAGTTTTGTATAGCAAAATACGGAATATATAAGGGGAATGGGGGAAGGGGGGAGGGGAAGAAGGAAGGGGCAGCATACCCCCCCCCCTCCATACGTATTATCACCGTAAATACCAGAAAACAAAATATCCCACAAAAAAGTACTTTTAGTAATTTTCTCAAAAACTAGAAGACGTCAAACCATTCGGTTTTTTGTGTTCGATTCAGAATTGATATGATATGAGCATTGACCACAAAAAGCCAATTTAGCACTTCTATTCATCATTTAAAAAAAAAAGGTCTAAACTTTTCTTTTTCAATTATTTAATCTAATTTTTGAGTTTGCGAGTTTTTCAAAAATTATTTATACAAATAATTTAACTTAAATTTCAGATTAAAGAACAAGTTTCAGGCTTTCTAAACTATTTCTAAACCTAAACGTAAACCTTCTAAGCCATTATAGTACGATTTGTATTTCAAATGACAGTCTTAAATCGCAGCTTTAATTTGAGATAAAGTTCATTTACATACATACATTTTACAGTTTAAAAGATATTTCAATTTGTATTTTTAAGATTTTCGAATTTCAAATGTTCTTTTGATCCTTTCCCGTAGTTTGCAATGAAAATCGCTTTGGATTTTTACTTCCAATGTGTTAAATTATGTAAGAATAAGATTCAAGAATATGAACTGTGAGAAAAAAATTATTTGCTTTATATTTTCCCAAAAGTAAAACCCAAAATAAATAAATTTCCATACACAAATTTATAACAACACTTAGTTAAAAAAAAATGTTTAAAAAAGTTGTCAAGGTTTGAACCGTAAGGTCCACACGACTAACTTCCCAGTGAGAAGAATGAAAGAACAATTTTTTTTTTATTATTATTTATTATTATGTATTATTAATTTTAAATTTATTTAAATTTTTTTTTTTTTCATAATTTTAACCGTGGAAGCTTTGGTAAAGGTAAACCTCCGCCACCTGGTCGTCCTTTACCAAAGCCCCGACCTCCTTGCCATACTGTTCCGTGATTTCCTCTACCTCTTCCTCGGCTTCCTCCACCTCTGCCCCGAAATCCACTACGGCCGCCACCTCGTCCCTGTTTTCGGACGTGGCCACCATGTCCCCAGTAGCCTTTGTTTTGACCCCTTCCTTTTCTGTCCTCATCTTTTTCTTTTTTTTTTCTTCATCGTCTTATTTTAATTTTTTTTCCCTCGGGAGTGGTGGGAGCCACCATTTCTACCCCGTTCTGAAACAATAATAATAATAAACTGAACACGTCGTATCAGAATTTCTTTACTTCAATCATTACACAACAATATTAAAAACAGACGATGTATATAGCTGACACCACAAGACTATTTTTTTTCTTTATGAATTGTCCAACCACATCGATACCACTTTGTCAATCATATCCGCAAGAATTTTGTTATCTCCAAAAAACATGTTCGTAGTGGCTTGGTGAAAAAAAAAATGGAAACAATCAATGAGGATCTCATGACATCAGTCATCCTATCCACAGCAGCTACAATTGAATAGGACCACGACATACATATTTCAAAAACTCGACATAACGTAAGACGTATCAGAATATTGAAATAACAATATTTTTTAAGTCTAATTCATTTATGACTATAAAACAAAAAAACCATAGCTTCACCAAAAGCTATTTTACTGTTAACAACTTCTACTTACAACCGGGCCTTCAGTCGTCGTTTATTTCTCAATTATTAAACGTGCATCATAATAGTAGTTTTCGACTGTTCTTTTCAACACATTTTTTTGTATGAATTACATAATAATAAATCAACCTTTACTTGCAAAAAGATAGTTCCATTTTTGTATCCTACGATATCATTACAAACACTTTATTTGAATTATTAAAACTTTGTTTTATTATAAGCAAAAATTTATCGACACTATTCTCTAAACGTTATCAACAATATCCAACTGCTACAAACAATATTAATTTTTTTTCAACTGTATTCAATTATTATTCACAATATTCGATTGTTATTTACAAAATTCAATTGTTATTAACCATATTCAATTGTTATCAACAATATTCAATTGTTGTTAGCAATATTCAATTGTTAATAGCAATATTCAATTGATATTAATAATATTTAATTATTAATAGCAATATTATATTATTAATTGCTATAGCCTTACCGATGCTATACTTCCAAACCTGATATAAGTTTAGAGTTGTTGTAGAAAAAAAGTGTTGCCACTTTTTGGCCTAGCGCGTGCATGTACGGGGAATATAGTGGTCCGAAAACGATTTCGGACTAATCTTGTACGCACTAAATGTAGATATCGGCTATAATCACACATGTGTGCAGCATGTCATTCGATAGATCTAGGTCTGTAGATGAGCCATAAATTAACAAATTAAATTGTTTGATTGAAAAATAGTGAGAAATAACGAAGTAAAGTTTAGAAAAGTGCCATGCGGAGCGAGAGCAAGGTTGATAAAACAACAAATTTGCTCGCTCGATCAAAAATTTTCAGTAGCGGAGTAAAGCCCGCGCATACTGATCTGCCTAGTAACTTTCCTTAATGACATTTTTCACAACTCCGATTGCATTTTTGCTAAAATATTCAATCATAACAATGTGAATATGAAGGTATCTAAAATCTGCATGAATAAATTATGCACTTCATTCATTTTAAAATTCAGCTTGTTTGCCTTTTTTCTTGGTTTTCTCGTTTAGAAAAAAAAACGACTGGACCGATTTCGCTGAAAATTCTTTCAGTTCTATGTTATGTAATTACGCGTCTAATGAATCTAGTCCCATGTTAATATCATCTTTGGTTCTCAAGATAATCGAGACGAAAAATGATTACGAACACACATACACACATACACACATACACACATACGCACATACGTACATACACACACACAGACATCTCTATAAAAACGTTGGATTTGGATTCTGGTGACCTTGAAACGTGGAGATATGTCAAAATTTGGGATTCACAAAATCGGCCCCATTACAAAAACTTCCCACTGGGAAGTTAACAAAGAAGAAACAGCAAACAAAAAAAAACAAAACAAATAAAAATTTAAAAATATTTTAATATTTTATTTGATTTCAAACCGAAGGTCAATGACACGAAGACGAACAACATAACTGGAATCACCGCTGTCGAATCCCGTAAGCAGAGGAAATGCCAGTGATGACTGAAAATGTACCGTTCACATCGCCGTTCAGCGTAGATCCATAAAAGGCCGACGCATTCGGCTGATGATTATTATTTTTTAATGATTCGGTGAAGTTTTCCATTCGACAACCAGAGAACATATAGTGAACCACATACACGGACAGTCATTCACATAATACTTGTCGTGCCGTCAGAATGGGGCTCTGCGAAATCAACAACGACGCAGTGTTAATGCTAACCACGGTTGCCGTTTTAACGTTTTTGTCGGTAGATCTAGCGGATTTTTAAGATTCTCGACAATTTTTAATAAAATTTTGTCGCTAAAATAAAATCTAGTAAATTCTAGCGACTTTTCAGTACCACATCTGGTACTACAAACCCTGTCCAAAACAGTGACAACTCCATCCTATTTCAAAATATTCATCACTATGTATGGTTGGTTCGTTCAGGAATTTTCAGCACCGTTATATGTATTCAACAGATGAGCAAGAATTTTTATTTCAGAAGAACTTTGTAACTCGCGTTAGGTAGTTGCTTAGTTATTTCTGTCGTCTATTTGAAATATTAATTTGTGTGCTACTTTTTTGAACTGTTTGTATGCGGTATTAAAAGATGGATTTACCGGCTGTGAAAAAACATACACTCAAAAATACAAAAGTGAATGGGTAAGTCTTGAAGAATTTAAAGAGTGATTGAAATCTGTCGTGAATGACGTTAGTAATTAGTGTTCTTATTGCCATTGCGAAATTAATGAGAGAGTAAATGACTTGAAGAAGCACAGTGAGTCCAAGAAACATAAAATAAAAACAAATAAAAAATAAAAAAATTAATCGCCTGCACCCAAAGAATTAATTAAATCTCGAAGAGCTGAAGGCATGCTTGCATTGTTTGTAGCTGAGCACAGCTCAATATCCTATTAACATCATTTGAGTAACGTCTGCAAGAAATGTTTCAATGATTCAAAGACTGCTAATGGCATTAAAATGCATAGATTCAAATGTACTGAGATCATTACAACACCACATTTTAAGGAAATACTTTTAAATGATATTGGAGATAAAAAAATTAGTATTAATATAGATGAATCAACAGATATTAGTGTAACCAAATTCATCAGTATTGTTATCAGATATTTTAGATTGACTTATAATACCTATAGAGTGGTACCCTCGTTTTTGGCATTGGAGCCTGTAAAAAGTGCTATTGCAACTAGAATTGTTAGTTCTTTTCTTAGTGGAAAGAAATAAAGGTAGTTTTCATAGCTAAGGCAGGTAAAACAATCCATACTGCCGCAAAGGACTATAGGCCAATTAGTCTCTCGTCGTTTCTATTAAAAACCTTGGAAAGATTCCTTGACTTATACATCAGAGGACTCATCAACTCACGCAACTTATAACACTCAACAAGCCTACCTTAAAGACACATCAGTGGAAAGTGCTCTACATAGTGTTGTCCGTGAAATTGAGAGCTCGTTGAACCTAAAATAGTTTACAATGGCAGCCTTCCTCGATATAGAGGGGGCCTTCAACAACGTAAACACAGAGGCCATAATAACAGCTCTAGAGGACATAAAAGTAGACAAATCCATTGTAATCTGGATTGAAAATATGTTGAAGAACAGAATTATCAATGCAGACATTGGACACAGCCCTATAAGGAAAGTGACAACAAGAGGCACACCACAGGGGTGAGTTCTCTCCCCCCTAATGTGACTTCTTACAGTAAAAAAAATCCTCAAATTCTTTATGGAGAAAGACACAAAGACAATAGCATACGTGGATGACCTAGTTATCTTGATAAAAGGTAAATTTCTATCAACTATCAGTGAACTAATGGAATCTGCGTTGGGGGAACTCTCCCCGTGGGCAAGACAGAACGGTCTGAGGATAAACCCCCAGAAAACCGAGCTGGTCTTGTTCACCAGGAAAAGGAAAATTCCGATATTTGCTCCCCCAAAGTTAGAGGGTACTCCACTCAAACTCAAAGCGGAAGCCAAGTATCTAGACATCATTCTTGACTCCAAACCGTCCTGGAAAAGGAACCTGGAGGAAAGGATGAAAAAAGGATTGAATGCTTTTTATGCATGCAAAAAGACATTTGGCAAAAGATGGGGCTTGCAATCATACATCATATTTTGGATGTACACAAAAATCATCAGACTCATTTTAACTTATGGGGCCCTAGTCTGGTGGACTGCAAGCAGCACGAAAAGCTATATGAACATATCAACAAAGTACAAAGGTCAGCCGCTGTTTGTACAACAGGAGCCATGAGAAGCACGCCACAGCAGGATTGGATGATACTTCATCTCCTTCCCCTGGATCTATTCATAAAAGGCTGCGTTGCAAAGAGCCCTCTCAGACTAAGGGAGTCCTCTTTGTGGAAGCAAGCCAACTATGGACATGCGGCCATACTTAGAATAATAGACGACCTGGGAAAGAAACATGGTTTTAGTAGCCTTGCAGCTACGACCGACTATATTTCCCCCCAAAATGACGTCTATTTTAGAATACCAATCCTTTTCCCTGACAGAGAAGAGTGGCTATCAAACGCTGTGATCAACGTCCACGAGTTCACTCTCTTCACCGACAATGGACACAGGACACAGGCACTGGGGCCGGGTTCTACTTTGATACCCTCCACAAAGAGGAATCATTCAGACTCCCTGATCTGTGCAGTGTTTTTCAAGCAGAAATCCTGGCAATAGAGAAAGTAGCCAAACACCTGCAGGTAGCCGATATCCCACCATCTGATATCACTATCTTCGTAGACAGCCAGGTTGCACTGAAGTCAATAGAATCCTGTATAACGAGATCAAAGGCTGTCCATCAGATACCACAAAGTCAAACTCTGCTGGGTCCCGGGTCACAGCTCAATCGCAGGGAACGAAAGAGCGGACAAATTGGCCAGGCAAGGGTCTGAACTGGACATCAGCGAAGCGGACACGTAATTGCAACCAGCGATCAGCGCATTATACCGGATCATAAATGACACAATCATCAAAGAAGCCAACTTGTCTTGGCTTACAAGAAACGACAGTTACACGACAAGATCATCGTGGCCAGAGCTCAATATCGGAAAAACAAAGAAGCTCTTGGCGTTGGACCGAAACTCGATCCGTATGCTCGTCGGAGTGATGACAGGACACTGTCCCATTGGAGCAATGCTCCGGAAATGGGACTCGGGATCCAGCGATATCTGCCGGAGCTGCGGCGATGAAGAATACACTGAGACGATCCAACATCTGCTTTGCCACTGCCTAGCTCTCCAGAATTGACGCCTAGCGTCGCTGGGCCAAAGATACTTTACAGAGATTGCAGATGTGGCAAATGCAGATATATCGGATCTTCTAAAATTCATAAAGAGCACGGGGTGGTTTCAGCCACCACCTGATAGGACAGATTAATTATATGTGTACCCCACAAATGAAGGCAATCACAATGGGCCTTTTGGCCTCCGAGTGGAAGTGATGCTTAACCATCACTCTCCCCTTCTTTAACCTAACCTAACCTAATAAAATCTTTTAGAACCTGATGTATTGATTTCACTGTAAAGCTGGCAATAGATATTCAATATAGACTATCAAGCAATTAGTCTGTTCTTAAGAAAATTACGATTTTAAGTGAAGGGAATACGCTTAAACAGGGCAAAGACAGTTCTATGATTGAACTGTCCAAAAAGATTGGATTTGACGATGACAAAATAGACAAGATTTTACAGCAATGACATAACACAAACTTTATTAAATGGGACAGCACTGGGGACAGTGTTAAGTTTTGAACCCAAGTTGTGAAACATAAAAGTGCTGCAGGCATAAATAAATTTCAAGAACTAGCAGTATTGGCAATCACTGTGCTATCCCTTCCCCACTCTAATGCTGAAGTCGAAAGAATTTTTAGTGCAAAGAACATAATAATCAACAAATTGCGAAACCGACTTTCAACGCTCGCTTTAAATTCGATAAATCAATTAAACAGATGAACAGGAGCTGCTGCGACTATGACGTGCCAGATGACGTCATAGTTAAAATCGAAAAGACAAAACAAAAAATATCACACTAATTCAAAACCCATAGCCAAGGCCGAGGTATCAACTTGAAAATAACAGCCAGCCAAGAAATAAATGATTCTGTATTTGAGTTGCATATTAATTTCTAATTTCTTTTTTTCCGAAATGTTATTTTTCTTTACTTGAATTTGTTTTTCTTTTTTATCTTGAATTTGTTCATTGTTTTGTTTTTTCATTTGTTTTATTAAATATAATATATTTTTAAAAATAAATAAATTTTTAACATAAATGTATTTTAGCGATTTCTAGCGGATTTTTGCAATGCAGAATGTAACATTTCTAGCGGATTTTAGGTTGTGATCCAGCGGATTTTCTTTTCTCTCAGCAGCAACACTGATACTAACGTGGCATCATATTCTAAGGAAAAAAGTAAAGCAAAGAAAAAAAATAATAATAACAGCAACAGCAACAGCCTCGACTCGGGTTTCCACCCAAATGGGCTTGGCCTCACGCTACTCCCGACAGCTGGCTACCAGTCAGAATCTAGGCTCGATTTATCACCTAGAGGGGGACTGACAGTACCGTCAACGTGATAATAAGGCGCCACTAAGAGCAAATGTCCCGAACAGGTCTTAACCCAGAGAGGCAGAGTAGTATTATCGTTGCGCCGATAATACTAGTGAGTGTCACAAAATAAATTTATGTGATAGACCCTGGTCCGGCGACTATACCCCGGACCAGAAAGCTCGTCATATATCCCAAAATTTGTTCTGTTTCTCATGTTACAAGCAGATTATGGTCATTTGAGCATGCCAAAGGCCAAACTGCTAAAAAGTTCTAGGTGATGGGTTCTGTTCAAGAAGTCTTAAGTTCTATCCATCATCGAAATGTATGCTACGCAGGAAATATAGCTGGCATTAGGCCAACTATTCACTACACAAATAAACTGCGGAAATATGCACTTGAAGCAATCGTGTTTGTGCAAAACACGACACATGCAAACTGCACAGTTCTCATTTTAAATATAAATCTCAAGCAGTGAACATGTGCTCAAAATGCGCTATATATTCATTGATTGCTATTGCGATGAAAAGGAAAAATTGAAAAAAAATACAAAAAAAGAAAAAATGTGTAGTGTAAAAATTGGTATATTCGAAAAAAAAAATTAGGACAAAACAAATTGTTCAAAGAATTAAACTATATCTCTCAAATCGATTTCAAATATTATGTGCGCATGAAGAAACATTCGTTTGAGGATCTTTTGTTAAAGGTGACACCTTTAATAAAAAAACAAGACACTATAATGAGGAAAGCAATCCCTGTTTATTATCGCTTATCACTGACATTGCGGTTTCTAGCCAACGGGAATAGTTTCGAGGATTTAAAATTCTTAAATTAACAGAGAATAAATTGAAAATTCCAACCTCAGAACCGATCCCGAACTTCAACGTAGAAATGCCCGACGTGTCCGTTGCAGACGACGCCCTTTCATTGATGGCAAATATCATGAAACCTTTCAGCCCAAGAACAATGAATAAAGAAGAAGTCATTGCGTATATGCAAATAAAAATTCAGAAAATATTGATATAAAACTTTTAATTCCATTGTCATCAGCCACTGTAAGAAATGCGTCTAATGATATTAAAACTATAAGGCAATATTTTTGCGAATATTTCCAGTGTTGCATGGCAAAACAACATTTACGAAAATTTAACAAATATGTATGTACATGAACTATAAGTAAAACATCAATGTCGTCTTCATTTTATACGTATATGAATAAACGAAATGTTATAAAGGGTCCGCCATCTAACGTTTTTTTTTTCAAGTAGTGCTTATTTCGTGAATGGTAACACTTAGCTCATGTCTGATTTGACAGATAATTAGTTTTATCCTTCCGCTGAACGAATATGGTTGTGTATACGCTTGAACAACGCTGGGAAATATTGCGACATTACTTTGAAAATCATGGTAATGTTGCAGAATGTGTGCGAAAATTGCGTACGGATTTTGGAAGAAGAGAAGCACCGTCAGCTCCGTATGTTCGTTATCTTGTGAAAAAAGTGAAAGAAACTGGCATCCTCATCGATAAACCAAAGCGTGAAAAGCCAAAAACAGTGCGTACACCCGAGAATATTGCTGCTGCGGCAGAAAGTGTGCGTGAAGCGCCATCAACATCAATTCACCGTCGTTCTCAACAATTGAACATTTCGGAGACATCATTGAGACGAATTTTGCATAAAGACCTTGGTATGACGCCATACAAAGTCCAATTGGTTCAGGAGTTGAAGCCAACTGACCATCCAATGCGTGTTCGCTTCGCTAAGTGGGCCTGCGATCGACTTACAGAAGATGCCGATTTTGCCAAAAAAATCATCTTTTCAGATGAAGCTCATTTTGATCTTGGCGGGTATGTAAACAAGCAAAATTGTCGCATTTGGGGCACAGAAAACCCGCACGCATACATTGAAAAGCCGGTGCACCCAAAACGAGCCACTGTTTGGTGCGGATTTTGGTCCAGAGGCATAATTGGGCCATTTTTCTTCGAAAATGAGCAAGGAGTGGCCGTTACGGTCAATGGCGATCGTTATCGGGCCATGTTGAACAAATTTTTGTTCACAAAAATTGAAAAGGAGGATATTGGCAACATTTGGTTTCAACAGGAAGGCGCTACGTGCCACACAGCCGAAGCTACACTCGATGTTTTGCGCCCTGTTTTTGAAGATCGCATTATCAGCCGCAGAGCTGATGTCGTTTGGCCACCTCGGAGCTGCGATTTGACACCGTTGGACTATTATTTGTGGGGTGCCGTCAAAGATAAGTGTTACGCCGACAACCCAGAGACAATTGACGCTTTAAAGGACAATATTCGTGAAGCCATTGGTGAAATACAGCTGCACACAATCGATATTGTGCTTAAAAATTGGACCGATCGTGTAGGCTACTGCATGGCCAGCCGAGGCAGCCATTTGAATGAAATTATTTTCCATTATTAACCGGAAGGATTGTACTTTCAAATAAAAAAAGAAATTTGAGAAAATATTCAGTGGTTTTTTTTTATAGCATTTTCAAAAAAAAAAATTATTTGGCGGACCCTTTACATACATTCAAACAATTATTTCGGTTTGAAATTGTTATAAAATTCCTTAAGAGAAACAAGTTCACTCTCGTATTGTGGTATCGCAATTTCTAGTGTAGAAAGTGCTGCGTTTTCATTTTGAACTGGTGACATCTCTTCGTTGATGGAATGACTGATTGAGCTGAAACTGTTATTGAATGAAAATGGTGATGCTGCCGACGTCAATGATATTATAGACGTAGGCTTTTGAAGCACTTTTGGAACTTCAACCGTGTAATATGTTTCTAAATAAGCCCCCGTAGGGAGGAAATAGTTTTTTTTCGAGTTTTTTTTCGGTGCTCTTTCTGCTGCAGTAGCATTAGTAACAGTAACGGTGGGGGAATACTCAGCTGTAAGACGTAATCGGAATCGGATGATATATCTTCAGGTCGCCGACATCAAAAGACGCAGAAGGGTCCACCCAAGGCCCAATTTATTTAAGCGCCCCTCCGTCACTACTTCGAGAGAAAAGCTGCAGGTCTAAGCGATGAAAGGGGCGCCATCACCAATACCATCCATATCGACGTCCAAAGCAGCTAGAAAACAACAACAACCAAAACCAGTGATCCCCATGGAAGCGGATATTGCCTTTAAAAAATAGAAAGAGTGAAGACTGAATTTATTTATTATGTTCCTTATTTTGCTTTATATTGTTTGTTTGTGAAAGTTTTATTTTATTTATTATTTTTATTGAATTCATTTTTTATTTGTTTTACATTTCTATTGAATTGAAGGAATTTAATTTATTATTTAAATTAATTAATTTTTTTTTTGTTTTATATTGTTATTAAATTTAATAAATTTTATTTATTGCTTTTATTGAATTCTTTTTTTTTTTTTGTTGTACATTGTTTATGAATTGAATGAATTTTATTTATTAATTTTATTGTATTAATTTTTTTGTTTTACATTGCTTTTTATTTGAAAATAATGAAAATACCAAAAAAAAAAGAAAAAAGAAAGAGAAATAAAAAAAAAGAAAGAAAAATAAAAGGAGTTTTCATATTATTCAAATGGCAGGGAAGCTATTTTGCCTTCGTTGAGAAAATAATTTGTTGAAGTTCTTCTCACCCTGATGGCTTCGTCTGGTCTATTGTTTATTCTACATCTGCGAATATGTAACAATTCCTTTGCCTTCTGACGCGAAATACAATGGATGCGTTCTCCATTAGCAGTATAAGAATCACAGTAGTTGCCCGGGCAATACGAGTTGCATATGTATACATCGTCTGTCATTTTAATGAAATTATGTAAAATTATGCAGGTAAGCACAACTTTGTCCGCATTTTGTGGGTACAATTTTGTGCATTTGGCTAGAATTCGCCAGCGAGCAGTCAAAATGCCGAAGGTATTCTCTATTCCTCGGCGTGCTCTTGAAAGCCTGAAATTAAATACTTCTTCGGCGTGGTTCAGCAGAATTCCAGAGTAGGGCCGCATTTAATTTTTTTGGAGTGGAAAAGCACAGTCACCAACGTAAAAAGGAGTACAGTTCTCTGCGAATTTAGATATTTCTCTGCGGACGGTAGATTGATGTTATTATCATAAACTTGCTTCCCAATGACAGAGTGACCAAAAACTACTGTATCACTTTGGCTACCAAAAGCCCCAAAACAATGCTGAAGTAATCCTTCGGAACTAATTGTCGGTTTGAAAAACAAATCGGCATCGTTTTGTTTTATGAAATAAAATGTCGTTTCAAAAGAGCCTTCGGCTTTTTTGTTTTGGTACAAAGGACGGGCCCACCACCGGCGTTTTTTTGTTTTTAAAAATGTACTGTTTTAAAAATGTGCTAAGAGAATGTGACATCAGCAGCGACTGCGACCTCATTGTGTTCCAGCAGCTACTTTTTTGCAGCATGAACGAAAAAATTCAGCAGTATTGTGATGACTGGAAGTTGGAAATCAACTTCTAGAAATCAGATTCTATATCGTTCAGAACGCATTTGAGCACTAGAAAAAAAAAATGGCGCACATTCTTGCACGGACGGGCGTCCACTGGCGAGACAAAGTGCAGTCCGATACCTTGGAATCTTGCTAGATCTATATTTTGACAAACATGTAGATGCTACACTGGCAAGGGCCCGAGGCGCTTTCCCTCTGACAAGATGGCTGTTTCAAAAACAAACAAATTGATTCCAAAGTGAAGGTAATCAGCTACATGGCCTTAATCGAGCCCATCGTTGTCTATGGTTGTCAGGTCTAGTTCAATGTGAGAGCCAGCTTAATGGAAAGATTTCGGGTGTTTGAGAGACAATGTCTCAGGGCTTGTCTTGGGCTACATAGGATACCCGAATCTGAGTACACGAAATTTTACCCGAACGAATTCCTAAGTTCCTATACAATATGGCTAGGACTGTACGGGTGGATAACTTTCTGCTCAAACTGGCGTTGCAAGAACAATTTCGGTCAATAATATGACTCCGGGACTTACCACCCCAATAACTTATACCACGAGAGACTGTGCCTTAACGGCTTGGCCCGCCAGAAGCATTCCTCTATTTAGATAGATGTGGAGTGATCCAGTATAGAATGGCGATACTGCTAATCATCCACGTGGGTCGCAATTCCGTGAAACAATGATTCCTCTACGTACCCGATGTCGCGTTCAGTGAACCCGAGTACTTCAGGTTCTGTATATCGGTCTCACGCCGAAATCGAGGAGACGTAGTTCGCAAGCGTCAACGCTTTTGGTGGCTGGAGAGAGCTCCTTCAACGGACGAAAAATCACAAAAAAAAACCAATAAAAACAAAAAATAATGATATAAATATATATGTGTGTATATACTTTATATGTATATGTTTTCATTAAGGTAGAATTAGTTAGGTTTAGTTAGATTAAGATAGCCCTAAGTTTTATTTATAAAAAGCAATCATGGGCTAAGTTTTTTCGAATAAAACAATTTTTTCTTAGCTTAAGATATCATAAGATTGATTAAGATATGACAAGTTTACATGTAGCTGTCACCACCTGAATTAACTGCGCAAATGTTATTAGCAAATTAAAACAATGTTATAGTAAATTATCTTTACGCAGTTTATTCATTGAGTGAATAGCTGGCCTTAGTGAAAGTTTTGAATAAGATCCGGGTCCATCGACCTCCAAGATTTAACCGAATTTAGCTTGATCTGAAATCGAAGATATGGATGTGATTTCAAGAAGATGCCGCCACATCTCAAACAACATGATCCGTTTCGGTTTAATTCATTAAAATTGCCTTAACAAAGTCGAGTTGAAAACGTTTGAATAATGTTATTGGTTTTAGTTTAAGTTTTAATTTTTACTTATTTTCTTACGTTTTACGGTTCGTACCTACTCTTTCCTTTACGAGTTCAAACTGGGACATACATATGTAATGTGTCTCTAGCAGCCAAAAACATAAATAACGCATTTGAGAATATAGCGGTCAACGAACGCACCATTCGGCGTTGGTTTGGTAAGTTTCGTTCGGGAGATCTAAGCCTCGAAAGCGAACCACGTGGGAAACCGGAGACGGTAATTTACGACTGCATTTTGCGAGAAACGGTGGGTGCAGAGTCAACAAAAGACGTGCTGGGCATTGCGTACAACATGGGAGTATCCCCCATGACAATAAGTCGACACCTCTATCAAATAGGAAAAGTGAAAAAACTCGACAAGTGGGCACCCCATGAATTACACGAAGCCCAAAAACTACGCCGTTTAGAAACCTGTGCATCGCTGAGTCTAAGGCACCGAAATGCGCCGTTTTTGCACCGTATAATATAATGGTGAAAAGCGGATTTTGTATGACAACCGTAAAGGATCTGGGCAGTGGTTGGATGCAGACGAAAACCCAAAGCACACTCCAAACTTGGTCTTCACCCAGAAAAGGTTATGGTGACACTCTGGTGGACATCGAAAGGACCAATCCACTTTTCATTTCTTCAGCTAGGGGAAACGATAAAAGCAGTCAAATATTGTGAAGAAATCGACATAAATTGGCAGAAAAGCAGCCTGCATTGGTCAATAGGCATGGTGCGATCCTATTGCATGACAATGCTACACCCCATACCTCACACGTAAAGGTGCAAAAGCTGCTACAGTTGGGATTGGAAATTCTTCCGCATCCACCGTACTCTCCTGATATTTCACCTTTTCCGCAGTCTAACGCCATTTTGTTAGCAAAAGGTGTTTCGAAACTGAACAGAGGTCATAAAAGCCCTTGAAAACTTTTTAGCGTAAAAAATCAAATCTTCTATAAAAAGGAATAATGGACCTTGAATCATGGTGGAGAAAGATTATACATTGAAGATATCAATGATTCATATTTTGTTTAAATAAAATTTTATAAAAAAGAAATATTGCCTTTTAATTCAATACAAAAAAATCGGACATTTCATATGGAACAACTAATATTTATCAGTCCATAAATGAAATATGTTTTTTGAGAACCTATTTTCAATTCGTATTTTGATTTTTTGATTTTCCAATTTTTTAAATTTAATGATCTCAGGAAATATTCCGAAAGAATGAACGAAATTCCAAAAATTCTAAAATTATGCTTTAGTTAACGATTATCGCGGCACGAGTACGATAACTTGGCCGCCAAGATTTGATAACGGGATCTTGTAGAGGGGTAAAAAACAAGCACTTTTTACTATGGGAGGGAGGGGGGGAGGGGGGTATATCTCCCCCCGTTTAGGAGGTAGGGGCACTTTTAGGGAAAATGGGTTAAATTGGGAAGAAAATATATTAAAAAACAACGGCAACACGTACAGTAAAGTGCTTTTCAGCATTTGAAAGCCAGAAGTTTGTTCTATAATCCTGCATTTAAATTAAATTGTTCATGTTAATGGTTTTTGAGAAATTCACATTTAAAGTCCAAATTTTGATAAAAAACCTGAAAAATAAAAGTTTAGACTGATTGTTCTCAAAATTTTGAAATGAAATTGTAAATTAGTTTATATATGTTCCATGTAACTATCAGTTCTTAATCGAACACAAAAAACCGCATGGTTCTATGTCTTCTAGTTTTTGAGAAAATCGAAAATAACTAAAACTACTTTTCTATGAAATTTTTATTTTTTGCTTACTTACATAAATAAATCAGTGCTAGCTTCCAACATTACAATATATAAACAGTAAAGTATGTAAGGGGGGGCATGCTGCCCCCCTGCAACCCCCCTGCTTGGCCGCTATAGGAATTGGGGTTGGTGCGAGGTTGGGTACATGCAAAGTTTCTTTTGCATTCACAGAATCTGTATTTAAAAAAAATCAAATTTATTCTATTTATCCAATGTCCACTAAATACATATATATGTATATATGTAAGTATATAACTAACAAAGATACATTATGTCTATTAACATTAATCCTTAAAATGGAATCACCGTCACCTAAATCAAAAAAAGTAGTTTTGGTAATTTTCGATTTTCTCAAAAACTAGAAGACATAGAACCATGCGGTTTTTTGTGTTCGATTAAGAACTGATAGTTACATGGAACATATATAAGCTAATTTACATTTTTCATTTCACAATTTTGAGAGCAATCAGTCTAAACTTTTATTTTTCAGGGTTTTTATCAAAATTTGGACTTTAAATGCGAATTTCTCAAAAACCATTGAAATGAGTAATTTAATTTAATTGCAGGATTATATTTAGAACAAATGCAGTATAGCACTTTATTGTAAGTGTTGCCGTCGTTTTTAATTTATTTTTTTTCAATTTAAACCATTTTTTCTAAAAGTCCCTCTACCTCCTAAACGGGGGGAGATGGACCCCCCCCCCTCCCATAGTAAAAAGTGCTTGTTTTTGACCCCTCTACAAGATCCCGTTATCAAATCTTGGCGGCCAAGTTATCGTACTCTCCCCATTATCGCTTATTTACACACAGTATTCGGCAGAACATTTGTTGTACGCAGAATCTTGCTTGTCTGCTCTTCCGAGATATTTTATATTTATTATTATTATCGGTCATTTGAAACTCGGAAGTTCAGAGACTCGTTGATCACCCATCTCCAAGCCTCCCTGTCATGAGTGTATTCCTTCCATGTCTCTGTCCCATCTCTTCTTCGAAAGATCATACATATGTATGACTCTATAAACCTATAAGTCCTTGTAGCCCGGGAATACCGAATTGTGTGAAACTGATACAATTATGTCTAACGGGAAACAAAGGACAAGTTGTCCACAATCCTTGGGGCTGATTACATATTTTAGTAGTGTATGGTGTCATCTCCTTAAGAGAATATTTGACAGCATTTTGTGCTACCTTGGTAGCAGAGATATTCCTCGGTAATTGTTAAGTTGTGTTCAGTCACCTTTTTTAAGTACGGGAATGATGACCGAGTTTTTCCATTCCTCATCGGATGGTTTCATTGTTCCATATAGTGGTGATGAGCCCATGTAACTTTTTTGCTAATTTTTTCCCTGCACATTTTATTAATGACCTTATAATTCTTAAAGCGATTGTTTCTTTTACTTGCAGTTCTACCAGAACCTCTGTCGTGTGGATAACACCGTTCTCCAGTGGTGCTGGTTCTCCAAGTACATTAAGCAGTTTATCGAAATATCTCCTCCATGTGGCTGCAACTCTTTGGCTGTACAAAACGAGCTCCACATTATAGTTTTGAATAAATACTTATCTGGCCTGACATCTTTGGCATAAAGCGTTTACCACTGCATACATTACTCGTGTTTGGCTAAAAACATTCTAAGCACATTCTTCCTGAATTTTGCCTTTGCTCTTTTTGCTTTTTATTCCAAAGGAGATGACGCAATTCCATTCGCAGGGTTTGATATCTTTTTCGTGTGATTTCTTCGCTATTTTCCAGAGCCTGATGTGTATTTCCTTGCATTCTTCGTCGAACCAAAAACTGAATTCCAAATTATATGGTATATATGTACATATACGGTATTTACATTTTAGGATTAAAAATATGCACTCTAACTCTAACTCTAACTCTTCAATTTGATAAAATACAATGAGTATTTATAGTAGAGTATAATAGAGTAGAGTAGATTTAGTAGATAAAATCTTACTGAAAAAGTAACGATCATGCAATAAGGAAAGTGTACCAATTATGGAATACGCTCCTAATATGGAATAGTGCAGTTTTTTGAAAACTATTTTATGTATGGTTCTGTTAATTTCTTGCAAATCTTTCTTTTCATGAGAATATTCGTTGTTAGTATCCTTGTAGGCAACGGTTTAATTAGACGTGCGCAGTAGTTAAAAAAATTATTTTTGGTGCGGCGCGTGACATAATATTGTGAGTTTATTTTCTTCATATTTTTTTATCGGTTTTATTTTAGTCAAATATTTTTTTTGTGCCATTGGGGAAAAATTCGACATTTGTAAAAATCTAAAGTTTTGAGGTGAGTTCTAACTAGTGAATTTTTACATTTTTCAATGACCATCGTTATTCCTAATATGGAATATCCGAGGTTCCTAATATGGAATAGTATTCCATATTGGGCACCAGCTCATATAATTATTACTTTTTCGACCTTGGATATCTTGTAAGTTTTCAGATAAGGTACCTTATGAGAAAAAAGGCCTGGGACAAATAAGACGTGAAACAAAGCATCACAGATGTAAAATCAAAAAAGCTGCAGATACTTTTAAAGTCCCACGGAGACGACACTTTTTAGACTTTTCAATTCGTCTTCTGCTGAAGCCTAAGATGTATCGCTTGGTAGAAAAACACTTCTTAGTCCAGAATTAGAGAACCAATTAGTGCATTACGTCCTGGGAATGAAAAAGGAGTACTACGGTTTGACAAGAAAAGATATTCATGTCGATTATGGAAAACGGCGGATTGACTGCGGAGGGCATATTTTCGCATCCGCTTGTTTTCCTATTATTGAAAATGCAAGAAAGTGAGCGGATGTCATGTAAAGTAGTGTAAAAAATGGTATTTTTGGTGGAGTTTTCAATCCGAATCATTTTGGTTGCGGATTTCAAGCAAGAAACATGAGTTGGTTCAATGAATAGTAAGTAATGACATTTACTTTTATTGTTAAAAAACAAACAACACGATTGCAGTTTGAGGCAATGTTCAGTGCCATGAAATAAAATCCCGACATTGCCAAGAATTTCACTAAAAAAGGTTCTGAATTTGTGCAAAGGTTTTGGGAAGAATTGAAAGGGCAGCTTATTAGTTTGGGGCCTCCAATTAAGGAAATAGCCGAGTGGAAAAAGGTACTTACATTCTTTAAATTAAATAAATCCTTTAAATAACAGTATTAATTCGAATTATTTTAAATGTAGGATTGGTCAGATCATAAATCGGCTTTGCGTAAAAAAACTGGCTCACAACAATCGGGAAAGAAGAGCTACAGGTGGCAGTGAAAATAACGAAATTTTCTTTACCCCCTTCGGAGGAGGAAATAATTGAGCTCTTGTGCTTAAAAGAGTGTGCTGTGGGAGTTCCTGAAACAAAATCATTTTCGAATCCATCCGAGTCCATAAAAAAGCCAATTGTATTCATAATAAACTTTTTATTTTTTTTCAAATTTCAAATTTGACAGACCATAGCTGATTAAAAAAAGGATCGGTAAAGAAGTTGTGCGAATCGATAATGACGTTTATCTGTCGGTTTCTGTAATAGGGTTGAACTGCGAATGCGGATTCGACGAACTCCCTCCGCAGTCGATCCGCCGTTTTCCATAATCGACATGATTAAAAAATTGGCTCAATTAGCTTGTCGGAATAACTTGGAGCATCCTTGTAAAACGAAATGGCTGGACGAAAAAGGCTAAATGGGTAAATCGTCACAAATATATTATTTCTCTCCGTAAGCCCATTGGAACATTAGTTGCAACAATATGTATATAATGCCCGTATTACCGTTCGCAAGTCGAACGAAAAATGAGTCGAACCACACAAATTCGTATTACTGTTCGGGAATCGCGCAGATGGCATTCGACTCAAATGTCACAATTTCGGAGAACCACGATTTTTCCATATTACCGTTGGCGAACGTTCGACTGAATTTCTGTTTCTTATATCAGATTCAATCGAACGCAAAAAGTTGGTGACTGGGAGGCGAAAGTTCTTTGCATTTAAAAAAAAACACTTGTAGTACCTAATGACGGACAACCGAAAAATGTAAGTAATAAGAAATAAAATGCATGGATTTTAAAGTAATTGGCGTTTTATTTTCACTTTTTCCAAGTTTGAAGAAAACCAATAGTCACCAGTTTGGTAAGCTGGTGCAGTTGATGGAGGCAAATCCAGACGTTGCCAAGGGCATAGACGCGTTTGGATCTTCAAAAAAAATCAAAAAGAGTGCTGGGAGGTACCTATTCGCGGGCGAATTTAACTGCTTGGGACCACCCGAAAGTGATGGGAAAGAGTTCCATAAAGTACAGTATTTCGCGATAATCAATGCAAGGATTATGTTTTAAATTTCTTAGGTTTGGCTGGATTACAAGCTCAGATTAAAAAAAAAATTGCGTCCAACAAAAAGGAACTTGTGGCCACCGGGGGCCCATATACAGAACTATCACTGTCATCGCTGGAAAATGCGAGATTACAGCATTCTGCCCATCCCGACGGTAATGCTTTTGGCGGAAGCGTTGCTATGTCACCATCCCCGGAAGAGCCTGTGTTAGAGGAAAATAGTACGCCTGCAAGATCGAAAAGGCTGTCAACTACCCTAAATTGCGACTACGCAACCAGCACTACCAGCCAAACACTAGAGGTACTTATGTAAATACCAGACTCAAGCTCAGTCAGATCTTCTCTCAGTAACGAAACGCATCGAGGAATCTTTGGCTGAAATAGTTCGATATTCCAGAAAGTCTTTCGATATAAAATAGGAGAAACTCTCGTTGCGCAAAGCAGGGGAGATACACAAAACCCAGGCCGAAGCTGATAAAAATAGACGCAACAAAGAAAAAATTTAAATTAAATTAAAAAAAAATAGAATTAAAATCTTTGTTTTACCATGATGAGTGAATTTTTATTCCGTGTTTTTGAATTCAATTAATTAAGAATGGAATATGTGTTTTAGTTAGTCATTTGTTATTTTGTGATTTTTTATTTGATTTTTTGTAAGATTGAGTTGAATTATTTAGGAATGGAATATGTGTTTTAGTTAGTTACAGTTTAAATTACAAAACAATATTTATAAGAAAATAAACAATAAAAATTAAAAATATTTTTTACAAATTATTTAAAATGTTATTCCTAATGCGTTCGCCTTCCACAGTAGTGCTGCTGCTCTCATGTTTAATCTCTTCTACGATTGATACCTCATGCTCCGGCTCCACTTCTCTTTCTCGGACACGCTCCCCAAACTTTTTGCAAATATTATGCAATGCGCAACAAGCATTTACAATTTTCATCGACTTTTGGGGAGATTGGTGCAATTTGCGCTCGTTCAAAAGGTACCTGAACCGGCTCTTCAAAACACCAATCGTTCTTTCAATGATGTTGCGTCCTTGAGCATGCTTAGTGTTGAAACGAGCCTCCCGCGATCCACAATCAGCACTCCTAAATGGTGTTAAGGTATGGTGACAGTGGACCCTGAATCTCCTAAAATATGATCACGTCTTAATTATGTGGACTTCAGTTATAATATGCAATAAAATGCTTACCAAGGTATTACATCGCCAATTCGTTGTTTTGCCACGTTCTCTCCAGTATTTGCTTTAATTCGGACGAATTCCAAATGAACGAGTCGTGGGTGTCTTGCATCAATATATCTAATGACCACATTACATACCTATAATGAAAGCATGTATGTATATGTATATATTTATATAACGTAAGATAAGATAAACAAAAAAACATTCCAAACTCACGATCATAGCATTTAAACTAAAATATCCTTTTCGGTTCAAATACTGATGCTTCAGCCGATGAGGAGCGATAATATCGATATGAGTTCCATCTACACAACCAATTATGCCAGGCATACTGCACTTCGAGTAAAAATAGCTCCTGGCTCGTTGTTTTTCGGCTGCAGACATTTCCACACGAATCTGGGATGGGCAAATTGTTCTTTGGAAAATGTCCAGTAATTCGGACAGTATTCAAGAAACAGCGCCTTGCGGCAGTCCCAAATCAAAATCATTTCCGACACTAGATTGGTAACTCTCACTAGCAAAAAACCGGAGCACACACGCCAACTTTAATATGGGCGGAATTGCACAACTACGGGAGCTCTGGCATTCATCTTTAACTGTTTCCAGAACAGAGACGAATGCGTCCTTGTTCAAACGAAAATTGGAAACAAATCTAAAAAATCCTATACTGAACAAAACATTATTCACGTATCCAAACATACTCACAAATTATTAGGAATATCCAAAGGATTAGAGCAATCCATCTGCCTTCTCAATCGATACATATTCCTCGTTTTGTTTTCATTCCAATCATTTTAAAAAAAAATAAAACGTTGCTAATCATTTTCCTGCCTATTATTTTTAAAATTTGAATCGCCTTTTTCAAACATACAAGTGCTTTTGACGTTTGACACGAACAGTGAATTAACAGTGAGTTCATTGTCAGCGAGTGAATTTGGGTCAACTTCAGGCGAATTAATAGATTCCGTAATAGTACCTCGATCAGCTTAGTTCGCCTGGGAGTTCGACAGCAGTCGAACGTTCGACTCGCGAACGGTAATACGGGCATAAGTAAATTCAAAAAGAACATTGTCTCGTCGTTTTTTGACATACTGAAGAAAGAATATCACGAAAAACATTTTTTACCGAGTAAAATCTATAATGTAGACGAAACCGGATTGACCGTTTTCCAGTCAAAGCTTCCACAAATTCTCGTTGCAAAAGAAAAAAAAACAGATTGGTTCTATAACATACGCTGAAAGGGGGCGTTATGAACTTCCCCGGAAAAAAATGGATAGTTTGCTAATGAAGGGAGTTCCAGCAGAATCTATTTCAAAGTGTCACCCCTCAGTCTGGATTCAGACCGACATATTCTTCGAATGGTTTCAGCACTTTCTGAAGTTTTCAAAACTAACAGCAGAAGCCTCAGTTCTAACAATGTAACAATCTTGAGTTTGCCACCACATTCTTCCCATAAAATGCAACCCTTGGACAAAACGGTAATGGGGGCATTGAAAAGCTATTACAGTGAAGAAATCCGACATTGGTTCTTGCATTCCGGAAGACCTTTGAGCAATTACGACATAATGGATCTGTTTGGTAAAGCTTATTTACGTATTTAAAACGCTTCACTAACTGTTAATGGGTTCAAAGCAAGTGGAATCTATTGTCTCAATAGGAATATTTTTACAGAAGCCGATTTTATAGAATAAGAGGAAGCTTTCAAAGCAGAGCAGAAAAACGCTCCACCGGTTGAAGATATACTTGCCTCCAGGCTAAAAGCCCAGAAAGTCTCTTAAGTCTCCAAAATCAAGGCCTCCAAAACCCTCAACGAGTCCAAGACCCTAGCCTTGTTTGCATGTGTTTTACTTTATAATGGATAATGGTCCATACTAGGGTCACTTGTTGAAAAGTGTTCATTTTGAGTTTTTTAAAGTTTTTCTTTTTGTCGAGGAATGTTATTGTTTTTTTTTGAGTTTTTGTTTTGATTTGTTAGTAGAATGAAGTAAGTTAAAGGATTCCCTGAAGGGGAATCAAAAAAAAACCGCGAACGCCAGCCTTGAGGCTGGCCCAACTGTTCTTTCCCAACTGTAAACTTTATTACGAGCAATTATGTTCACGTTCGTCACAAGACTGCCACTCCCCAGTTCGTCGCTTGTGCTCATTGCCTCGCTCCAGTCTCGTCCCCATGCTGACTCGCAAATCCGCAGTTCCCATGATCATGTTCGGTGCATAGTTCCTATGATCATGTTCGGTGCATATTCCTCGAGTGCTGTTACCTGATCGGGAATGTGTGCACGCTTCGTTAGCATGCGTGCATTGGCTGATGCAATGATGGAACACACAAAGTAGAAAGAACCGTACAAAATGCTGATTCATCAAGTCCCGTTAGTACGGGGTATCGACCTTTGCCCCTGGCCTTTGTCGATGGTGTTAACTCCTCCCCCTTCAAAAATCTACGTCCCGTAGATCTTTAGTTTGAGGCTGTAGGCGCAGAATCCTCTGGCAACCTCAGCGCTGGTAGACTCAACTTCCCACTAAGCTTCCGCCAGATTATGATGATGCATGGAATCAGTAGTATGAAAACGGTGACATCCCATAGGGTCGAGAGCGCCATCCTGGTGGTCAGGTTACCGAGTTTTTTGATGTTCTCGATGCTCAGCTCGTGGAGGAATTGAAGATTCACTTCATGCCCTTTGCTAGTGACATTCGTCAGCACTGACGGCAGGATCTGGAGAGTAGTGTAGCTTGAACTCACAAAAGTCCTGTTCCCTAGGATAACTGTTTCGTTGTTTAACTGTATAATGAATAAGGTGCCTGTTAGAGACTGGTTAACGCCTCCCGCGATAAGCTGGCCATTGAAGTTTGTTGCGAAGATGGTGTTCCCTCTGACCAATTCGACTATTTCACGGGTGTTGGTTCGATATGTGCAAGCCGCGTGACCTCCTTTCAACAATCTGGTTATACAGTGATCCTCTCGAATTTTTGACTGCACACAGTGGTGTTACTGATTGACAGGCATTTTCGACTTATGCCGTAGGTTTCCTCCTGATTGATAAGTATATTATTGAATTCGGTGCTTACCTGCTAGTCGTTGATTATCGATGGTTTTATGAGTAGCAGGTTATAGTCCTCCCTCTTCACCTTTGGCATTGACAAAACGTACAGGAGCGAGGAGCCATTTGTGTAAACGGATGGTGTCCCGAATTCTATCGCTTCGACTTCGTTCTCATACGGAAGCGTTTCGAGTTCATTTACTAATAGGTTGACCTCGTCGTGGTTCAGGAGGTTGGTATTCACAATGCCAGTCTTCGCCATCTGACACGCTCGCACTATCTCATTTACTTCTTCCTTCATTAGTAGGACCTGGTCGAGAATGTCTCGCCTGAACCTTTGTATATCCGCTACTGCTCTATCGTTGTTGGAGTCGTTGATCACCCAGTTAAGCTTCTTAGTAATTTCTCCGATTGCCCCAAAGACTCGTTCGTTGACCTTATATTGGTGGTTATTGTTCTCCACGATGTGCTCTTGACTTCTGAGGATTTCGTCCCAGTCTGAAGCGTCCGGATTCCCAGCAACCCATTTCCAGGCTGAACCAATCCAGTTGATAAACCTCGGTTTCCTTTTTACCCTCTTGCTCAGTAATTCGATGCGATCCGTAATGGCGGTGAGGTGGAGGTTAATCAGTCGTTTGTCCCTTTGGTCAGTTATATGTTTCTCGACTGCAGCGGCGACTTCTGCTACCTGTTGTTCGAATCGATTCAGGTTAATAACATGCACTAGGTTGAGATTTCCGTCGACTATCCATACTTTGCCTTCCTTGATGGGAACGAGTGGAGCAGTGTATTGAAATATCTGGAATCCTTCGGCTATTGACAGGCAGATCAGGCAGCTTGCGGAGCTTACTCCCCTGTAAATCGGAGTGAAGTAAATGGCCAAGTCGAGAGGTGTCATACATCTTTGATACATCTTAATGTCCAGCATTTTGATGAAATTTGCTAGGACTGGACTAAGGAAACTTCGCTCGTTGTCCGCGACCAGTACTCTCGGGACGGTAAAATAGTGCAGTATTTTGATCAGTTTTTCTCTCAGATAGAGCGAGGATTTATTTTTGATTGGGAATAGCTTGGCGAACTTCGAGAATTTGTCGATACAGCTAATAAACTTTTGGTTCTGTATCTCCATTATGTCCATGTGCAGTATCTCACACAGATAAGATGGCACAGGTGTAGGTTGTAGCTCGGGGTTCACAGGGTGCCTGTCGTATTTGTTAGCTAGGCAGATTTCACATGATTTCGAATATTTCGTAATCAGGCTATTCATCCTGGGGAAATAGTACTTTTCTAACAGCTGTTCCTTATTTTCCCGAGCATTCCTTCTGTGCTCCTTACTGATCAACTGCCATATCCGATCCTCTTTCCTCACGTCCTCGACAATTCTTTGCGTAATGCGGATCTTGTAAGCAACGAAACTCTCGGCGTAGACTTCTTGTAGAAGGGCTATATGTGTTTCCGAGATTTTAATGCCATTAATGACATTCGGTTGCAGTCTAGTCTTTAGGATTTCTCTAAGATCAGACTTGCCCAGATTTTCGACCGCTGTGTAGTGTCTGGAATAGCCAGGATGCGGCTCCTCGTAGATATCTAAGCCCTTACCTACCCTTATGATGATTTGGTTGCGGAATACGTTAAGAGGAGCCTCCACATGTGGAATAAGGTCGGAGGAATCTTGTGCCGCGCTGTGCATTGTTTCAGAAGCTGAGTCAGTTGTGCCATCGTCGACTTGCCTTACCTTCGTCGAAGAACCTCTTACGGACATTTCTGGGGCTGAGTGGGGTAAGTGGTTCACCTGCGTCTCTAACCTGGAGAGGGCATCGGCCCCGACATTTGATTTACCCGGTTTGTAAATCAACTCGTAGTTATATTCCTCCATTCTAGCCTTCCAGCGCTTCAACTTTGAGTTACGGTTCCGTGTAAATCCGTGTAAATTCGGATCTTTTTCGCCCCATATAAATAGGATTGTAGGTTATCCAGGGCCCAGACTATTGCCAACATCTCTTTTTCGTTGGTCGCGTAGTTTTAATCGGTCTTATTGAGAGAACGCGAAATATAGGCTTCGTCCATGGGCTTGTCCTTTCCAATTTCACCTTGAGATAGAACCGCTCCTATGGCAAAGTTCGAAGCATCGGTCGTTAGGTTGTAAGGCATATTATAGTCAGGGTAGGTCAGGACGTCAGCGGACGTCAATAACTCCTTTGGGTCGTTGAAGGCCTTCATCGCCGCCGCATCAAGGGTTATGGGCACGCGTTTGGATTGGTTAGCCTTAATCTGCGCATTCGCCCCCCGAGTTAGGTTGGTTAGTGGTTTCGCAACCTTAGCATAGTCACGGATGAACCTTCTGTAATAGGAGGTCAGACCTAAGAAGGATTTCAATGCCTTTAAATTGTCCGGTGGTAGAATATTTTGTATTGCGGCCACTTTTTTCGAATCGGGTTTTATCCCATTGGGAGTAATCACGTATCCGAGAAACTCAACCTGGGTTTTCATAAATTGAGTTTTTTCCAGATTTACCTTCAGGTTGGCCTCTCGCAACCTGGACAGAACTGTGTCCAAATTCTTGATATGATTCTGTGGGCTATCACCGAAGACAATAATGTCATCGATGTAGACATAACATAACTTCCCAATGTAAGGCTTCAGCACATCGTCAATCATCCGCTGAAAGATCGACGGGGCGTTTTTCAGTCCGAAGGGTAATCGTAAAAATTCGTATTTACCGTTCATAGTTGAAAAGGCTGTCTTGGGCACGTCTGATGGTTTCATTGGGATCTGATGGAATCCCGAGGTAAGGTCAAGGGTGGTAAAATGCGTCGCCTTGCCGAGGCTGGCGATAGTAGCCGTTATGTCAGGAATCGGGTATGTATCAGAGATGGTTACACTGTTAAGACGTTTATAGTCAACCACCATCCTATACTGTTTTTCACCATTGGGCTTCGGTTTCTTGGGAACGACCCAAATGGGAGAATTGTAGGGACTTTTAGATGGTCGAATGATCCCTTCTTCTAAAAGTTTTGCAATTTCCTGCTCAACTACCTCCCGCAGACATGTTGGGTAAGGGTAACTCTTGGTGTATATGGGCTCTTCCGTATTGGTCTTGATTTCCGCTTGAACACTTGTATCGATCAACTCCCTTGCGTTGATTGGTCCAAAAAGTACACCATATCTTTCGACTAACTGATATAGCTCGTCCTTAATGTTTGGTGGCAGGTCTTCGTCCAGTGTAATATTAACCTGGGCCGACAATTTTCCTCGGAGTGGTATTTCGATGGATGGTTTTAACTTCAGTATATTCTTTTTCCGGTCTATTACGGCTTCCAGTTCCTTTAAGGTATCGTCCCCGATGATACCGTCGAAGGATTTAAGACTTGGTAGGACGTAGAACGTAAGCAGAGTATCGTTGCCCACTCCCTGGAAGAATTTTCCCTGGACGTAGTCCGTGATCTCTAGTCTACCAGCAGCACAATGGACGAAAAAGCTTTTTGAAAGGGCCGAGGCTTCCCCTTGTACCGACGGACTGATGAAATTCTGGTTAGCCCCTGTGTCAACAAGAAACTTCAACCTCCGCCCGTCCCTTGTTACGCACTCTATATATGGTACGCTGGATGGGCCCCTGTCATAAAATTTACTTCTTCCTCGGCGGCCTCCTCCGCTGTCTCTTCATACTCCCGCAAGGAATCTTCGCCAGTCAGTTCCATGTTATATAATCTTTGCTGTTTGGTCGGATAGTTATCACTATGATACATACATACATTATGTATGTAATGTATGTGCATTTCCTGTTGCATTATATACATATATGTACATATGTATGTACATACATACATATATGTATAGTAATGCAAAACGTTCTCCAGTGGAGTTGCTTGGTTTCAATAGGAACATTAATTCTCTTAAGAATATTGGTAACGGCTTAAATCCGAATTAAGGTTCTTACGAAACATTAAACTAAGCAAAAACGAAAACCCTTTTCATGATCTGTTCCATATACATATGTATGTATATATGCATCCTTCCATCTCCATATTATATGGTCATATGTACGAGTATATGCATTAATAGGCTTCTGCAAGATATTTGGGTGTGGCTTGTAATCTTTTTGTATTCCTACCCTATTGGACAATGATATTCATTGGAATTTGTTGAATTTATTCTGGCATACCAACTAAACAGAAACCAGAATCGAGTCGCATCCAAATGAATATGAGTGAATTTGCAAACAAATGCTTATCGATTTCCTTGTATTTTTTTTGTTTAATCCATGCTTCTGCAACTCAAGTGTGCATGCAAATATCTCGAGCATTACTTGTTGTTCTTCCATTGTTATAACCTTTGTGTTGAATGTTTTTTTTTTCTTTTCAAATCTGTGGCATATTCGAATATTCATATGACCTTCCGAACGACCATTGCCTGGCTTTGGTCGACATTTATGTAATTTACATGCGTGTTTCCTCTGGGTGTTTTTTAGCGGAAATATATTTCGTTCGCCTGAAAGGTGGTAACAGCAGCATTAAGATTGATGGTTATACCTTGGATTTGCACACATATGAATGTAGGTGTTGACAAGGTTGTTCACTCAGTTTGACACCTTGCGGCATTGCTTTGAGCGATTACTACAGTAGTGGTTCGATTGTGGTAAACAAATACATCGAAATACGTACATATGTGGGATTTCATTTTTATCTGGACTATATCCAAGAAGCTCCTGCTGTTTAATCTTATTCTTTATTTGTTTAAAAATCCACTAGTTTGCCCAAAATCCTCGAAGGGCAAAAACCTTTATATTCTTATTTAGGGATAATGGGTGTCAATTTTCATATAGATTAGCCACACATAGAAATTTGAATGAGCCACATGTGTGCTTTGTATTCGATTTACTTCTTTGGAAGGGAATTATGTTACAAAAAAAACCCAAAAAGGACGAGGAAGTTATTGTTGCCGGCGACTGAAAATGGTCAAGCTGGACAACTAGTGGGTATATGAGGTGTGAGACAACGTGTCTCCATTGTATTTAGATGACGAGAAATCATGGATAAGCAAGACAAATAGGACTAAATGTACGTAAAATGAGAGATTAAGATTTTTCAAACATTATTCAAAAACACCATAAACATTCTAGCGCCTTAGATTTTATAAAAATGTTTCTTCGTCTGATAATTTATACGATTTAGTTCCCTAACCAGTATATAGATAGATAGATGGATCTTTATTTCGTATCTCAAATAGTAGTATAATTGATTGTTACAACACATTTAACATTACAGTAATATAATATTCTATACGTACGTATATCATCTGAACCATTATTTTATTATTATTGAACTATTTGAATTTCGTTAAAATACCTATCCTTTGGGGTAAAATACGGCAAAAAACCCCAATGCAAGGTAACGTGATAATAGCGAAACTCTAAATAATCTTTCCACGAACGCAAACGAGTCAACAGAGTTCACACCATCAAGGGGATGCACCGAGACATCCGATGACACCCGATGAACTCTACAGCACAAGCGATGACGCTGCGTCTGGCAAAATAGAATCGAATATCACCTGTATTGTGAATTAGTATCTAGTTGGACTTCGAAGAATAAAGTTTATTTTTTTAAGATAAATTCAACTAGAACTTATTAACTTATATTTAAATTATTAAATTAGCAACTATGTATGTTGACAAAATAAGTTAGTAAGTAAAAAAAGGATAGTAAATAATAAATAGTAAAAGTTAAAGGATCCCCTTCATGGGATGCTAGCGAACGCCAGCCAACAGGCTGGTCCAACTGTTCGACTTACTAAAGCAAAAACTTCGACTCATATTTTAAAAAGTTTATTTTCCTCTATTCCAATTTCACTACCGCCGATCGACTGACTGCCCTGCCTGCCTAGCCTTAACTCGCCATATCGTTGTCGGTCGCATGTTGACACAGGTGTTCTGTTGGCTGATGCAATCCCCTGAGTGGATCGTCTTTCCTCTCGTAGTTAATTGATCGGCAACGCATGCAAGTTCCGCCGGAACGCGTTCCCACACTTTACCGATGCAAGGTCAGGGCGAGTGAATCGTATTACCGCAGGTCATCGCCGCTCGCGTTGTGCTAACTTATATAATTAATAATAAATAAATATTATAACAAATATATAAATAATAAATATTAAATAATTAATAATAAATAAAAAGTAATAAATAATAAATAATAAATATGTAATTAATAATAAATATATAAACAATAAACAAATTAATAAATAAATAGATAAATAGACGACTAAATAATAGGAAAAATTATAGCTAATAGCAAATTTACGTTACTAAGTTATTTATTAAGACGTTATCCGCATAAGCGCAATTGTTTGTAAATTTGAATTCTAGTCGATATTAGTTCAACATTTGCTCTTTGGTGCAGCTTTAAAGTAAGGTAGAATAGTGCCATGGAAGCTCAAACATGAGTTTGAGTAGCTTATTTTACGACACTTGTAGCTTTTAGATGTGGCATTTCGCAGTTTCCCCATACTGGACATCCATATAGGAGTAAGGCTTGAAAGACAATTTTGTGTATCAGTAGCTTATTTTGATTTGTTAGTGCAGATTTTCTTTTTATGAAGGGCTATTACATCTTGATCGCTATATTTATTTTCTGTAAAGTTATGGAAATATGTTCGTTAAATGTTAATTTAGTGTCTAGACGCATCCCTACCGAATTGCTCCAGCTTATTGCAGATCCAAAAATTTAAATATGGTTGTTCGGGAGGTGGCATGGTTTTCTTTTTCGGGTGAAAAAGATAGCTTGCATTTTACTACCGTTCAGCTTAATTTTCCACCGGTTGAAGTAATGTTCTAATACCTTAATCGCATTTCGAAGATTTTTCTCAATGTTGAGAGCGTGTGTTGCGAGTATTGCAGTATCATCTGCAAAAATAGCCGATTCACAGTTATGGAGGCTTGGAAAGTCCGACGTAGGTAAATTGTATAAAATGGGACCCAGAACGGAACCTTGCGGAACCCCTGATTGAAAATAAATTGGACTAGAAACTGCACTGTTGACAGTGATCTTGAAAGAGCGATTTGACAGAAAACTTTTGACTATTTTACATACAGCCATGGACACATAAATAGCACAAACCTACCTACCAAAATGAAAAGGTCATTTAATCAAATAGTACTTCAAAAATAATCATAAACTTAATTTTATTTGAAAATGTTGTTACTAATGAATGTAATTAACAAAAAAATGTTGTGTTACTATACATTTAAAAAAAAGCTGAACAGAAAGAAAACAATGAATACGAAATTCGGCTGGACACAGAAATAGCACAAAATTGGATATCTGAAAGAAAAATAAGTAAAACTCGAAATATTATTTCAAATGTTTCTGTTTCATCTTTTACCTTTTCAGTACTTTGTACTATAGCCAGAATTTTCTATTACTGCCAAACATCTACGACCCATACTTCTGTATACCAAGCTTCTGTTATGCCATCCCAAAGTTCGTCCTTATTTTTAAAATTCTGCTGGCCAATTTTTACCTTAATATCATTCCACAAATTTTCAAGTGGGTTAAGGTCGGGACTCTGCGGTGGCCAATCCAAAACATGGATGTTTTCTTGCGAAAACCAATCTTTCACTATTTTGGCGGTGTGCTTAGGGTCATTGTCCTGCATAAATATCCAATTAACTGGCATAAACTCGAAAGTATAGGGCTCCATCGTATTTTTCAATATATCCAAATATTGAAATTTGTCCATTTTTCCTTCTATTTTAACAATAGGCCCTACTCCATGCCAGGAAAAAGCACCCCAGACCATAACACTACCGCCACCATGTTTAATCGTCTTCTGAGTGTATCTGGGATTCAGAGCTTGGCCTTTTGGACGGTGTACAATTGTTCTGCCATCTGGTCCGATTCTATTTACTTTGGTTTCATCACTCCACATTACCCGTTTCCAGAACTGTAGGTCCTTATTCTGGTGTTCTCTTGCGAAACTCAGGCGTTTTTTAATATTTTTTTTTGACAGGAGTGGCTTTTTCCTACTTACACGTCCAAATAGCTGGGCCTCGTTTATTCTCCTTCGGACTAATCGGCTCGATACGTCAACACTAAATTCTTCTTTAATTTCGTTTCCAATTTGCCGAGATGACTTAAAAGGATCCTTCTTGTATTTTCGGACAATAGCTCTATCAACTGAAGCAGTCGTTTTCCTTGGTTTCGGTTTCCTTTTTTTGTTTTCATTTAAATGAACGACGTCATTCTCCACCAATTTAATGGCATTATAGACCATTTTCCTTGAACTGCCTATTATTTCAGCGATTTCAGCTGGCTTTTTACCTTCTTTGTACAACTTGTATATAATTTTTCTTTTTTCTAGAGTACAATGTACGCCTCTACCCATTTCAGTAAATAATGAGCCAACGAAATAATTATCACAACTAATAGTTTTATAGAAACAAATGAAACACTTAAATAATTCGCGGAGAAATTCTAAATACGACTTGTGCTATAGGGTCCGCCAAATAACTTTTTTTTTTTTTGAAAATGCTATAAAAAAAACTACTGAATATTTTCTCAAATTTCTTTTTTTATTTGAAAGTACAGTCCTTCCGGTTAATAATGGAAAATAATTTCATTCAAATGGCTGCCTCGGCTGGCCATGCAGTAGCCTACACGATCGGTCCAATTTTTAAGCACATTATCGATTGTGTGCAGCTGTATTTCACCAATGGCTTCACGAATATTGTCCTTTAAAGCGTCAATTGTCTCTGGCTTGTCGGCGTAACACTTATCTTTGACGGCACCCCACAAATAATAGTCCAACGGTGTCAAATCGCAGCTCCGAGGTGGCCAAACGACATCAGCTCTGCGGCTGATAATGCGATCTTCAAAAACAGGGCGCAAAACATCGAGTGTAGCTTCGGCTGTGTGGCACGTAGCGCCTTCCTGTTGAAACCAAATGTTGCCAATATCCTCCTCTTCAATTTTTGTGAACAAAAATTCGTTCAACATGGCCCGATAACGATCGCCATTGACTGTAACGGCCACTCCTTGCTCATTTTCGAAGAAAAATGGCCCAATTATGCCTCTGGACCAAAATCCGCACCAAACAGTGGCTCGTTTTGGGTGCACCGGCTTTTCAATGTATGCGTGCGGGTTTTCTGTGCCCCAAATGCGACAATTTTGCTTGTTTACATACCCGCCAAGATCAAAATGAGCTTCATCTGAAAAGATGATTTTTTTGGCAAAATCGGCATCTTCTGTAAGTCGATCGCAGGCCCACTTAGCGAAGCGTCGTTCAAGCGTATACACAACCATATTCGTTCAGCGGAAGGATAAAACTAATTATCTGTCAAATCAGACATGAGCTAAGTGTTACCATTCACGAAATAAGCACTACTTGAAAAAAAAAAACGTTAGATGGCGGACCCTTTATTTATATGTCCAACCCAAATGATCACTTCGCACACTTAACTCAGCACGATTCAAAAAACCGAATTGATAACGGACCTTTGTGTACCAGATAAGTGCAGCAGGATAAGGGTTAGCTACATCATCAATTAAAAAAGGATGCATGTCCATCATAAAATAATAAATATGCGCATTCACTTTTTATCTTTGTTTGTGCTATTTATGTGTCCATGGCTGTAGATATAACGGAAAGTTGAAGTTAATTATTTTATATATTAGACCATCATGCAATACAGAATCGAATGCTTTTTCGATGTCTAAAAGAATCATTCCTGTGGATTTACCTTGATCGCGGTTTTTCCTCACAATTTCGCAAATGCGAAGCACTTGATGGGATGTACTGTGCTAGGGTCTAAAGCCAAACTGTACGTCACGATATATGCCACGATCCGTGATTATTTTTATTATTTTTTCCTTAAAAATTTGGTCATACGCTACTCAGTAAACGGATATTTCTATAGCTTTCGGGTTTATCAGGAGATTTTCCTGCCTTTAGTATGGGTACTACCTTAGCGATTTTCCAAGCGTTAGGAAAGTACCTCAATTTCAGACATACATTGAAAATGCCTGTCAGAAACTTTACTCCAATTTTACCCAGAATTGCTTGAGATATACATTTTTTATGTAATCAAATCCACCCGATTATTTAGCCTTGAGAAACTTAATATGTGACCTTACGTCGTCTTTGATGAGGAAGGAATTCAATGGAGTTCTAGGATTCTGTATATTAAGAGCAAGAGTTGCTAACACGGGTATTTGTGCCTTGGTCGCCTAAGCCTGCTGACACACGGTGGTTTTTCGGGAAGTTATGTCCCAAAGCACTGACTGTTTCTTCATCCATGTAACAAAAAACAGGGAATTTGTTTGTTTTTATTTTTAAATATCTTAACTACGTTCCAGAATTGTTTTGCTCTATTATCTAAGCTACCTAGCTTTTTATTCCATTCCCCGTTGGGAATGGATGGCATAATCCCTATATGTCGGGTGTCGATGCCAATTTCTTCTTTTGATATTTCTTAAATTAATTAGATTATGTATGTGAGGGGGAAGTGGGCCGCACATTTTTAACAATTCTGGGTACAGACTCATCTAAGGCTTTCAGGATATGATCATTAAAGTCATTGACAACAGCATCTACTCGTTCTCTACTGGTTATATTTTCAATTGTTGTGGAATTTTTCCGAAGTCTAGTATTAATTATGGTACGGTAGCGTGCCCAATTTGAGTTCTTGATGTCTTGGATGTTAGGTAGGTTTTCTTTACCCGAGTGAAGGAGTTTGCATATGACGGGATTGTGGTCAGAACCGAGTGCATTTAAAGTTATTGGTTGGATCACATATCGAGTACAGAAGGACAACTACGAGAACTTGCTGAGAACAAAGGTAGGGTGGGTACAAGATAGAGATCGGAAATAATACTGAAAGGCATGAAAGTAAGTTCCCCCAGGAATTTTCTCTTATGGAGTCTCAATCCCTGTGTGTACATTTAAGATCGCCTCCTAATTGAAAATCGCCGTTTAGGCAAAAAAATTGTTTTTCAACATATTTTTGTTTTCAACTGTTTTATGAGCAGCAGCTTATAAGGCTTAAAGCTAATAAAGTGCCCCTATGGGGGCGTAAAATCAAATCGAAATAGAGACAATCGATTTTTATAGGACGAGAATTTTTTAACTGAACCTCTATGCCAACATTTTCTACTAAACGCGTTTGTATAGTTGGTAAGAGCGAATGTTTAATAGATTTTCGCATGAGAATTGCAACACCTCCACCTCTTCTATCGATCCTATCAACTCGATAGCATTTCAATTCGGAAGAGGATAATTCTTCATTATGTTTAAGCCTGTAACCAGTACAACATCGATACTATTGCTGTTAAAAAATACAAAAATTCATTGTATTTGCTACGTACATACATATACTCCTAGCATTCCAGGTTATTATTTTTATGCTGTTACCTACCATACTATTATTTACAATAGAACTATTTACAAGAACTTAGTTGCTAAATGTATGATAACTTCAAATTGTTAAATTTTTGTTTTACATAGGGGTAATTTTGTTATCATCTCATCAAGAGTGAAAAGAGCGGAGTTGGGTGCTGTATGAATCTCGCTAGTGTTGACTGATGTTAAACTTGTTCGAAAGGGTTTGACCATGTGTTAGACTGCGGGGGGAAATCAATGGTAGAAGGAAAGAGATTTGTTTGCCAGTGGAAGTTGAATTGGAAGAAGTTGAGAGGGATATAGGATTTCTCTTTCGTTTCGCATTAGCTTTCAACTCTAAATATTTAAATCGGCTGATACAAGTTACTTGAGTGGCTTTGTGTCTCTCGTTGCAATTGACGCATTTGAATGCGGATTCAGTGTTATTCTTGCACTCAGCGGTCGGGTGGGGACCAGCGCAGATAGCACAATATGTTTTAACGCGACAGTTGCGCTCGCCATGCCCAAACATTTGGCAGTTATGACATTGTGTCACCTTACCTTTAAGTTTTCGCTGGAAACTCCAACTTATGTATTTAGGTATGGAATATTGAACGAAAATTCTTGCGCAGACCTCTAAGTGCTATTGAACTATTTTCCAGAGATATGATATAAACATAGTTTAATTCGTTTTCTTTAAGTGGTGATTTTTTTAACATCAATGCACTTTAATCCAAGGCTAATGAGGTCAGTTTTAAGTACACTTACATCGATGTTGTTCATACCATATAGAACATCTTTAAATGCTTTAGCACTTTGCAAGTCATGAGTAAAATATTGGCAGTTGTTAGCTTTTAGTTTCTCGAGTACACAATTGTACGAATCGATCGATTCACAAGCAATTTTAATTTCAATTGAAATAATTTTCATGTAAACGTCACTCATATTTGATAATTGCATTAATTGATGCACGTAATCGCTAGATTTTGCAATAATTTTATTGGTGGCACATATACTTTTTTCGACGGTGGCAAGACAATTTCGTCCATGCGTTTACTATCGACACTATCATTGTCAGGTTGACACTGCAAGGACTCCAGTAATTATATCTAGAGTCCTTCTTACGGGAGTTATGACCAGACAAACTTAACTTTTTGACCGAGGACAATCGGCTTTCCTCGGAGTTAGGTGATCTTTCGCGCTTGGCTATTTTCGCAATTTACTAGCTCACTGAAGTCGAATAGAGACGTCATGCACGGATGAAAGCTCCAGACAGACTGAAGCAATATATCATTAGAATAATTGTTCATCCAAGGGAAATGGAATTTTATATTTATTGTGTTATTTTTTTGTCTTAATTTGCTTACGAAAAAAGAAAATATAAATAGTTGCCCCTTAAAAAAAACAAAAATTGAGAAAAAGAAGAAATAAAAACAGGAACATATTCGTTTTGCTCTTACTTTGACTCCAACGGCCTAATTTTCATAAAATTCAAGAGTATGAAAAAAGTTTCTTGTGTTAACATGTGTGTTTTTTTTTTGTGAAAAAATGATTAGAATAACTGCAATACGGCTCCAACCGGTGCACACTATTTGAACATTTTTCGAAAACGCAATGAATGATCAAAAGAAGTAATAGTGTGTTGACAAGACAGTAAAATCTACAGAGAAAATGCAATTATTCCATGTCAACACATGTTGGTGGTAATGCCAACATCATCAATGGCTCGCACTCTTTGTCATCATCTTCTAATTTGTCTCTCCAACTTTATAATTCTTCTTCTTCTTCTTTTCCTTTTTCCGGCGTTGTTATGGTCAGAAGTGTAGGACCATAACCTTCCCACTTAACCGCATTCCTACAGGTCCGCTTGTGGGGTCCGCTGGTTTGACCTCAGAAAGTAGCGGCAGGCTTCCCGGTTTGGGATTACTTCATCGCTGAGGCCAATCAAATGCTGGTGTTTTTGCATTTGTTTGCACCAATTGTTTTTCGGCCTGCCTGTTTTTTTTTTATTTTTTTTTGACACGGGCATGCTCCAGATTTTTTTTGTTTGATCTTACTCTTACAACACCGGTGATCTCCAGTCGTGTCAACCCACTGATTTGCTCCAACTTTATAATAATCATTTTATTTCTATTAATTAGGCGAATATTCTTTCAATGTTCATATAACATTATAGCATTTGCATAATTGATTTTTAAAATTCGTTCCACTTAAATTACATCGTCCTCTGTTAGACCACCATGATATACTCGCAACAAATATAAATCGAATGTTCCAATGATTTTTAATGTTTTACCCAAGACTATTTCTGTGTCTTCCGGAGTTCCTCAAGGCGTTGTGTTGCGAGTAATGCTCCACAGTTTCGTTCCTCTCACCATGAGCTTCACAAGTGCTCTTTTCACTGATGCCAAGCACGTTGTGTTTGTGATCTTAGCAAAAATGTAGTGAACCTGTAGGCCTTCTGCAGGTCCTCCCAAAGAAAAAAGAAAAATCGCAGACTTGCGATGCAGTCCTTGACGGGTACTTCTCTGAACCCATTCTGGTCAACTGGACAGAGATCTCATTTCACAGGATCCCAAAGTGAGCTGCGACGCCAACAAGACTCTGTGACTTTGTTCAGAGAAATTATGAAACATACTAGTAGGATTAAAGGCTTGAGCGTGGCCTAGGTATCACTGTATACGCAATTGCTCCTTTTCTTGCTCTTTTCACAATTTGTTCACTATTATTGTGAAAAATATTGTAGAAAAGTAAAAATCTCTACCAGATAGACCCCAAATTCAGAACCCTATTCTGATTTCGATCCGTACGGCGTCACTGTATTAGATGACACATTCATAAGACCGGAAACATACAATATGTCTTGGGCCAATCCATCATAATTTCATTGCGAATTGTACCAAAAGCACGCTTTCAGACATTCAGTGATAAAAAATGTCGGGAGGGGGACTTAACATGGTTGAGAAGGCCCCATATAGCTGAGGCAGGCCGTTCTTTGGAGCTTAGTGTGGGAGGCTATTAACTACTTATTCGATAACCTGTTTCACCAGACAACTAATGCATATGAGATTATAGGTCTGTAGATCTAAGGGTTCATTGCGTGTGATAAGTTTTGGCAAATGTGGCTTTACGTTATCATAAAACTGACAACAATTTCGTCTGGATACTTTTTGTATTAACTTACCATCTATAGTCACTGCCAGATGGCTTTTGAATTACGACACCTGGGGGCTGAGTTATTCCAATTACTTTCCATCTTCTCGTTAAAGGAATAACTTCTATTCCTTAGTGTACCCACCCTCGATCATGCTAAGCCTACCTGAGATTTATGATGAACAATGTCTAAACATGAACCGACAGAGAGAACTGTAATATCCTGGGAGTATACTCGTACTTCAGAATTATGTGTCATATGCGGAATCCATACTTGCGTCCATAAGCACGAACCTCATAAGCGTCATCTAGTTCGGTAGATGGTATCTGAGTCCCCAAAAAATGAGACTAAGTCAAAGCTTCTGCATCCAGTGGATCCCTGCATACATATGTCAAAGGACGAACATTGACAATTGCTTCGGCTTCAGCTAAGTGGGTTCTTATTTACTCTGAAGTAAGTTTGGCCTTTCCTATTACCATCTTTAGGAAATTTTTTATTGTTCGTATAAGGTGCTCCCAAAATCCACCTCACCATGGAGTTCGCTCTACTGAAAGCCTCCATTTTATGCATTTGTGCGCTAAGAAATCTTGAAGAGCACCATCTTCGAATTCAACACCTCATAACTCAACGGCTGTTCTGCGGAACGTTTTGGCATTCTCAAAGTAAATGACGGAGGGAACTTCCTTTTGGGTAATAAAATGTTTGAGATCCATAGAGATTCGACTTTTCTGCTTACTACCTACGTCCTTGATTGTAGAGGTGCTTTTTTTCAATGCCGACGTCTCATTTTCTCGTCATTTTTCGTCCTTCTTCTCAGTGGAAAGAAAGTAATCAACACAAAGATTCATTGGTAGACAACGAATAAGTACGGAGCATACATGATGGTGTGACGGAATCTGCAGTACGGATAGTGATCAGGTGACAGCATTGTAGAGTGTTCGCAAGGCGGAGAAATCTGTGTTTTAGCTTAGTAATGAAGTCTCGGAATTGGGTTGTTTCCGAGGCGGAGGAATCTGTGTATTAGTTTAGTAATAAAGTCTTGGAATTGGTTGGTTTCGAGAATGAGATAGATGGGATGGCTAACGTTTATGATCCGTTCAATCACTTGTATGATGTTATCCCTTAGTGCTTAAAATACTTCCAGATCTCATTTTTGCTACTTCGGTTTTGAGGTTGATTAGTTGGGATTGGGTGTAATATATTATTTGGATCGAGCGATCGATCGGTGATGAAAAATCTGTTAGGATGGGTCTATCTTTTTATATTAATATGTGTATTAAGGCAACTATCTGTACATAAGCTCGTTAACATCTCGATATGTACAGCGTGAGTGGCTGCGCAAGTAAACACCATGAAGTAGATTTTATTGCTTGGGTTGTCAAATGAGTACAGAGGACCAGTGAAGTCTAGGCCCACAGCATTGAAACGCCTAAACAATCGGAGACGATCAGATGGCAATGGTCCAAGTGGCGCACACGATGGTTTCCCCAATAATTTTCGGCATACAACATTGATTGTATGTTGATGATAGTGATCTATGATGAGATTCGTAGCATGCGACTCCGTTGACAGTATTATTGTATGCCCTATATCCGAAGAATCATCTAGACACTGAAGACGACTCTTAAGCCTCAAAAGATTACTTTCATCCAGAAAAGGAAGAAGCTCCACAATTTTTGACGTCTTTGGTATCTGCTTCCCTGGAAAGATCGAATTTCTTTAGTAAGGCATATAGGTTGGATGTATCTGATCCAATAGATCTCTGCGGCCTCGGATTCGTCTGCGCTTAAGTGTATAGATACTAGATACTAGGTTTGACACTGACTCAAATTCAGGTCCAGTACTGGTTACCGCAAGCAAAGAAAGAACATTTTCATGATGGTCGTGTTGAATTAGAAAATTTCTATCTCGTAGCCATGCTGGTCCATGTTTCCAGATAGTAGAAGATTGCAAAATATCGGTGCTAACACCTTTCGTCACTAGATCAGGCGTAAGGATATCACTTACTGCTTTCCGCCTGGATTCAATTTAACACAATTTTCCAATCGGTCCAGAAGTAAAAGGTACATATTGAAATTTCAATCGACCGCTTTAAGTATACGCAAAGCTGAGCGGCGAATAAAGCAGCAGTCAGTTCAAATTTTGATACTTTGAGACCACTATCCTTCAAGGCTGAGACCCGAGACTTCGCACACAGAAATGAAGTTGCCTTCTCTCCTGACATCATCGGTGCTCGTGGTGTATGCCACAGCTCCAAATGCCTTGCGGCTTGCATCGGCCAAAATGTGTACATCCTTTGAATCTCCTGCACACTGTAAGGGCTGCTCGTACTATAGTGATATCTTCCAGATGCGACAGACCTTTCACACATGGCTCCCACTCCACTAAAATATCTCCAGTCAGGGGCTCATCCCAAGATATCTGCCCTACCATATGGGCTGAAACAGGTAATTTTAATCGTACAATAACCGGACTAAGAAGGCCTAGTGGATCGAAGACTCTAGCAATTGTACTTAACACAATCCTATTTTGTCTCCACCACGACTTATTGTCTGCTATATTTTTCCAATACCAATCTCATCATTAAACACAAACTAAGTCAGCCCGAGCACTTTTTGCTTTTCGTACGGTGCTGCTATTTGAGTTCCATTTGCTTAAAGTCATCGAGACATTGCTTATGATCTTCATAGCTTCCCGATTTATTCGTGTTGCATCTTCCAGGGCCATAGCAACGTCACCCATGTAAAAGCTTTTTCTCAAAAGATGGCATGTGAAAGAAAAATAGCTTCTTGATGCTTTAGATGCTTTCGTATGGTGGCCGTCAACAAAAATGGACTGCAGTTTACCCCGAAGATAACACTGGTCATGCGATAGTTCATATACTGCATCAGTTACCGTGAAAATGTCCAAAAAGCTCAACAGGACCTTTAGAACATCTGGAAGCAGGTTAGCGCAATTGGGTAGAGAACTTGCTCGAATAGCTATTTTTACCGAACGAATGCTTTCCTTGAAGTGTCGAACCGAAAACTGCCGCCACTACTCTTAAGGATGTAAATTTAAGGCGCTGTTTTCCAGTGACCACTGACCAATATTTGTCAGCCCCAATCTTTGAATCCTTCATCGGCAGCGATGTTGGCATGATGAACATCAGTCATTTCCAGGCCTTGGATCGATGCATCAATACAATACAAATATTTCGCAAACTTTTTCCCAGTAGATGAATGCACTGAAAGATTGTATCCGTAGAAGCTGCATTCCGCGAAGGTGCCTTCTGTGCGATCGGCTTTTATGCAGCGCATTATCTCCTTAAGAGACTATCGATTTGGCCGTTAACTGTGCTAGCATAAGGTGGGGTTGTGAACATTTGAATACCTTATTGGTCCTGTATCATGAATTTTACGGATTCTGAATTTAAAGATTTCTTTGAGAATTTGTCCAGGGCTATGAGGGAAATGGGTGTAGCTTGCAATATTGATTTATTTAGGTGTCTATCGTATTTGTGCAATTTGCGTAGGGGGCATTGGCTCAATATAGTTTTGATTCTTGCGCTCATTTGAGGGAAGTAATTATTTTCTAGCATCCGTATGTTGTTCTCATACGCGTTTCTGTGAGCGAGTTTATGGGTTTTCAGAATTTGTTCATCTGAAGTCGAAGACCTAAAATTTGGATTGCGTTTAACGCAGTTTGTTTTTTTAGTTTTTTAATTCATTTTTATTCATAATTCCTTAGATCTATCTTACCCTAGACAAAAATGCTTAAAAACTAGCTTAACTATCTTAACAATCTAGATATCTTACTGGCCCTAGGCGGACACTCTAAAATAGACGTAACAACTTAAATCTATGTCTTTCGACTACTATATCAACTTACCACTAACATTACTATGTATGTATGTACATACATATATCTAACTTAAGCTAAGAAAAATGTTTTTTTATTAAAAACTTAGCATATGATCATTTTTTGTATTATATATAAAACTTAAGCCTACCTTAATGTAACTAAACCTAACTTATTCTACCTTAACTAAAATATATAGATACATATATTGTATATAAATTATATACATAATATATATTTAATATACATATACATATGTATGTATATCTTTTATTTTTTTATTTTTATTTTTTTTTCATACATACATATATGTACATACCCTACTACTACCTACCATACCCTACCTTACCCTACCCTATCCTATGTAAGCCTGCCATTGGCGTTAGGCAGGCCATGCCTTGAAGAGGGTGAAGCTCTCAAAGTGTCCACTGACGTAGCTCTCTCCAGCCACCAAAAGCGTTGATGCTGGCAGACTACGTCTCCTCGATCCCGGCGTGAGACCGATCTACAGAACCTGAGGCGCTCACGGAGCGCGACATCGGGTTCGTAGAGGAATCGCCGTTCCACGGAATTGCGACCCACGTGGAAGATTAGCGGTACCGCCAATCTATTCTGGATCAGCCCACATCTATCTAAATAGAGGTATGCTTCTGGCGGCACAAAGCCATTAAGGCGCACTCTCTCGTGATATAAATCGTTGGGGTAGTAAGCCCCGAAGATCACGCTGTTGACCGAGGTCATTGCTCTTGCAACGTGGCTTCGAATCAGTTTGATCAAAAAATTATCTATCCGTACAATCCTGGCCCTATTGTATAGGACCTCGTTCGGGTAAAATTTCGTGTACTCTGATTCGGGTGTCCTATGTAGGCCAAGACAAGTCCTGAGATATTGTCTCTCAATCACCCGAATTTCATTTTTTCCATTAAGCTGGCTCTCACATTGAACCAGACGGGACATCCATAGGCAACCATGGGCCTGATTAAGGCTATGTAGCAGATTACCTTCACTCTGGAATCAAGTTGGCTGCTATGAAACAGCCATCTTTTCAGAGCGAAAGCGCCCCGGGCCCTTGCCAGAGCAGCATCTACATGTTTGTCAAAATATAGATACTGATCCAGCACGATCCCAAGGTATCTGACTACACTTTGTCTCGCCAGTGGACGCCCGTCTGGTCCCAAAATTAAGAACCCGCGCCAGTTTTTTCTAGTGTCCCGAGAGGCCCTAGACAAAGGCGTTCTGAACAATATAGATTCTGATATCTGAAAGTTGATTTTCAACTTCCAGTCATGACAAAACTGCTGAATTTTTTCGAAGTCACGCTGCAGAAGAATAACAATAACGTCGATCGTTGGACCTGATCTGTACGCGATTAGGTCGTCTGGTAACGCAGTTTGTAGCGGGGAAAGTATGTACCCATATTATGGCCATTATTACCCTTTCGTTGGTTGTATTGGATTCTTTCGTCTTATTAAGCGTTCTGGAAATATATGTTATAGGTCGGTTATCTTGGTCGAGTGCGTCACCAGTAGCGAAATTAGAAGCGTCGGTACTTAAATGGAAAGCTTTATTAACGCCACGGTACGATAGAATCATTTCGAAGCGAGTGTGCGTTCAAGCTTTTCGATAGCTTTTAAATTAAGATGTATGATCTTTTGCTCGTCAGACTTTTTGACATAGTGCCTTCTTCTCCTCTGAGAAGGGAAGTAAATGGCTTAGAAATTTTGCATAGTCTTTTATGAATCTTCTGTAGTAGCCTGATAGCCCGAGAAATGATAGAAATTCCTTTAAGGTTTTCGGCTCGGGAAATCTAAGATTGATTTTGCTTCACTTGGATTTGATTTTATACCATTAGATGAGATTATGAACTCGGGGAACTCAAATTAATATTTGAAGAACTTGTCCTGACATTTGCGCTTTCTAGTCTTCGTCTCTATAGATGTAGCAAAACTTTCCTATATGCTCTCGAAGAATGTCGTATATAGCTCTCTGGAATATTGACGGTGCATTCTTAAGACCGAATGGAGGCGGGGTAAATTAATACTTTGCGTGGTTCACGGAAAAGGCAGTCCGTTCCTTTTAAAGAATCTGATGGAAGTCGCTTTTAAGATCCACTGAACCACTTATTCTGTCCGAATTGTGAGAGAACATCGTTGATTTCCGGTACTGGGTATCGATCAGCTATAGTCACAGAAATAAACTGGATTTTAGCTGGAAACATGTGCCTGATTAAAAGCTCTGTTGCGTTGACGTCATGCAATCCTTTTTGTTTAATCCTGATTTTATATCCGTTTCCTAGTTCCATATAGTTTTCCTTTGCACAGAGTTCTTTTAAGTTATCGTTGCCTAGTATGGCATAGATTGATTTTAGGAAAGGTAGTAGAAAGAATTGAATTTTGAAATAATTTAGTCCGAAAAGGGTAATTTCTACATATTGAGTGACCTTGGTGCTACCGGCTATTGAAGTTGCACAAAATTATATTGTGCAATACTGGGTAAAGGTTTGTTAACAAGAGAGGGCTGATTACAATTCTGGTTTGACCCCTTTTCATTCAGCATTTTTTTTTAGCATTTTTTTTTTATTTCAGCATTCCTCATTTTGCCTTCGAAATACGACAACTAGGAGTCCGTCTACCTAAAAAATGAACGTCAATAAAATCAGAGATTTCTTCGGTGTTTTTGTCGGACTATTCTTGAAAGTCGATGTATTCTTCCAGTGTCTAATTGTGACTGTAGTTTTCAGAGTCCATTATCAGATTGTAGGAATTTTGATCGGCTCCATTGGCATCGAATGGAAGTATCTCTGGAGATTACCTGGAGAGTGTTGTGGTATTATCGATGATTGATATGGCCTAACCTAACGCGAAATTGTGATAACTACCGTTCTGTCAAGCTGATGTCGCACACCATGAAGATCGTTGAACGGGTATTAGATAGCCGACTGCGGAAAATAATACGACTATCTGATGACCAGTGCTGGTTTGTCTCGGGTAAATCAACGACAGATGCAATCCAAAGTATAAGGGTCATGATGGAAAAGCATCGTGATTCTTCAAAGGACGTGCATATGGTGTTGGTTGATTTCGAGAAGGCCTTTGACCGGCAACCAAGAGATCTTTTATGGGTAGCGCTAAGACAAAAAGGAGTGCCAAAAAATTACGTGCGAGTGATCATGGACATGTACAAGAGAGCAACGACAAGAGTAAGATGCACCGCAGGAGTCACTGAAGAGTTCGCAATCAAAGTCGGTGTACACCAAGGGAGCGTCCTTAGCCCACTGCTTTTTATAGCAGTCCTTGATTGCTTGCTTGAAGGAAAAGTGACGGACCCCAGCTATTCTTTGCTGACGATGGAGACATTATAAGTGATGATCAGGCGTCCCTACAACGAGCACTTGATGTGTGGGTGGACATTTTTGAGGGACACGGGTATCGTATTAGTTCAAAGAAGACAGAGTATCTGTGCTGCCCGTTCTCTGACCCTCATCAGCCTATTCCAGACATTTACTTGAATGCTTCCCAAGTGTGAAAAGTTTAAATATCTGGGATCTATGATTAATAAAGAAGCAACTTGTGATGACGACATCAACCATCGCGTAAGCGTAGGGTGGATGAAGTGGCGGGAAAACTCCGCCATCTTCTGTGATCGAAAAATGCCCCCTAAGCTGAAAGGAAGGCTCTATACTTCAGCTGTACGTCCAGCGCTCACATACGGTTCACAATGCTGGACAATGCACAAAAAGTATGAGAGCAAATTAACGGTAGCTGAGATGAAGATGCTTCGCATGACAGCGGGAGTAACAAAGCGTGACAGAATTAGAAGTTCAAAGATCCGAGGAAGCCTCCGCGTAAAAGAAACCATCACAAGAAAGATAGAGCGCGACCGACTCAGTCGGTATTGCCATGTTCAAGGGAGAGATCCTTTGAACCCCGTCCAAAAGGCGATATCAATCAACGTTCCAATTTCAACACGCAAAAAAGGCAGGCCGAAAAACAATTGGTGCAAACAAATGCAAAAACACCAGCATTTGATTGGCCTCAGCGATGAAGTAAACCGGGAAGCCTGCCGCTACTTTCTGAGGCCAAACCGGCGGACCCCACAAGCGGACCAGTAGGAATGCAGTTAAGTGGGAAGATGGTCCTACACTTCTGACCATAACGACGCCGGAAAAAAGGAAAAGAAGAAGATATGGCCTAACCTGGAATTGGTGTGGTCTAGATACGGTTTGTTGTGAGTTGAGTTAGTGATTTCTTCTAGTTTGGGTACTTTCCCTACCTAATGTGTTCTCCAATTTAAGCTGTGACCTGGAGGCAGGGAGGCGTTTGATGTTGAGAAAGAACCCTGATTTTGTTGGGTATTATTGGGATGCTCATTTCTTTGGGTTTCCTGGGAATGATTAAAAAATGGGGAAGGTCGTGGAATGTTGTAAGATGAATAAACTGGTGGGGTATAATAGAATTATGGCCTACTTTTTAATCTCTGTGGATTGTTGGGGATATTTCTTTGTTCTTTGCAAGTGCTGGAAATTTGTTATTCTTTGTTCTATGCAAATACTGGAAATATGTTATACGTTTGTTAGACGTGTGGTTCAGGAGGACGTGTAAACTCTTATTTCCAAAGTTCAAGTACAAGTGAAGTGCTTGTGGAATGTCGGCACGCTCTAATGTGTCTAATGCTTTGTCTCTAAAAGACTGAGTCAAAGCGTCATGGCTTCTTGTCGTACATTTATATAGTCTATTTTGTTAAGTATGAGGGATAGGAGGCTGTATACGAATTGGGATGGTGTTATTCCCGTGTTCCAGTGAGGTCATTTGAAATCCCTTTTATTGCCATAATGCATGAGGGGACAGCGGGACATGCTGTCCCAATAACAGGGGTGTTGTACGACTCTAGCGCTGTGTCAGCGTTACCAGTGATCTGGCTCCTGATGACGCTTAGTATCCCAAAATATTTTGGGGGATCCTTTTTAGAGTCATATATTTGCTAGAAGCTAAATTCTTCTGGGTCTCCTGAGAACTCTCCGAGACAGCGAACCTCATCTGGTATTTTATCAAGGCCTTGTAGGTTGTTCTCAGGTTCCGGGGCTATCGACTGGTCACACCAAAAAAGAAGTCAGCATTGGGATTAAGGTATTTTTGTACGATATCTTGACCTTGTTGGTCAAAGCTTTGCAGTACAATGGAGCTGATTAGTGCGTTCAGGTCGGGTGTTGACCTTATTTCGGAATTAATATCGTTATGAGATGCACCGGATTGGAATGACGTGTTAGCGTTTTCGTTTTGAGCTCATGATGCCGATGAATCGAGGATAACTTGGGCAGTTGGGAGGTTAAGGGATGCTGTGGTCCTGGCGGTGACCATATTTGGGAAATGATCTTTGTATTTAACATTGTTGAGTATTCTATACCCATTTAACCACCCCCGCTGCTACTGAGGCGCCAATGCACGTGTTGTAAAACAAAAAATCCGACCAGGGAACAAATTCAGACTCATCTGAGAAAAGCACAAAGCAGTAAAATATCATTGTTATTCACTGTATAATGTATGCACATACATATATACATAGGTAGGATTAAATAAACAGCAGTATGTTTTGGACGTTTGACTCCGTCGTTGAATTGCCAGTCCACTTATGTCAAACACTCAGAGTCACATTAATTCACAAATATGTATTTAATGATAGATTTTGATAGATTTTTTATTTTCGTCTATAATGTACAGTTTTCTATCGCACAATTTACATACAGAGATTGATAATTAATGTTTATCTTTCTACTGAAGTATTTATTTATAGGTTAGAAAAAAAAAATGTTTTAAATTATTAATGATCTGAAGGAAAGGACGACAAAAACCTTCAATATAAACAAAAACAGGAAAAAAAAAAAAAAACAATATATATATGAATACACAAATGTGTTTATATGAATAAATAAATAAAAAGAAAAATAAATAAATAAATAAATAAATAGATAAATAAATAAATAAATAAATAGATATATAAATAAATAAATAAATAAATAAATAAATAGATAAATAAATAAATAAATAAATAGATAAATAAATAAATAAATAAATAAATAAATAAATAAATAGATAAATAAATAAATAAATAAATAAATAAATAAATAGAAGAGTATGAAAATAAACATATAAACAATCCAATAGATAAATATATATATATATATATATAATTAAAGCTATGATTACATAGATAGTTGATTCACTAGAGGGTTATCCGCGTTTTGGCAGTTGTTCAGGAAATTAGTAGTGAGTCTTAATATTTTATTGCAGATCATTTCAACATTCGCTATTTTATGTAAGTCAGCAGTCGAATGATATCGAGGTAGATCTAGCATAATTTTTAACACCTTGTTTGATGCCACCTGTAGGCGTTTTAGGTGATAATTAGCGCAGTTTCCCCATACTGGGCAACCGTATAATAAAATTGCCTGAAAGATAACTTTATATATTATAATTTTATTTTGATGATTGAGCGAAGATTTCCGGCTGATAAAAGTGTAGAGCATCCTGGTGGCAATATTTACTTTATGTATAGTTTTCAACACATGCTCCCCAAAAGTTAGTTTTGTATCTAAATATATTCCGAGATATTTAGCACTTTTTTTCCATTCGATGTTGGTTCCATTTAGTAAAATATAAGAACTTGGAAGATGGCAAGGTCTTCTCTTTCGAGTAAAAAAGATAGCTTGGATCTTCTCAGTGTTCAGTTTAATTTTCCATTTAGTGAAATATTTTAAAAGTATTTCGAATGCATTCCGAATATTTGTCTCAATATTAAGACTAAATTGATGCGATGAAAAAATTGCAGTATCGTCGGCGTAGGACGCTATTTCACACTCAGGAACATTAGGGAGGTCTGACGTATATACACTGTACAAGACTGGACCGAGAACAGAACCTTGTGGGACACCAGCCAGAATCGATTGGGAAGCGGACACACTACCATTTACAAAGACTTTAAATACACGGTTGGACAAAAAACTCTGGATGACCCGGACAAGATATAGTGGGAACTCAAAATTTATCATTTTATATAGAAGTCCGTCATGCCAAACTGAGTCGAATGCCTTTTCGATATCTAACAGTAGTAATCCAGTGGATTTACCTATTTCACGATTGCATTTGATGTAATTACATATTCTGAGGACCTGGTGCGAGCAATTATGGTTACTGCGGAACCCAAATTGCTCGTTTGGTAAAATGTTATGTTGAACTATATGCTCCATTAATTTTTCTTTAATAATTCTTTCAAAGATTTTACTAACACTACTTAGAAGGCTTATAGGTCTATAGTTAGAGGGTGCTGTATTTGGTTTCCCAGGTTTCAGGATAGGGATTACCTTTGCAGTTTTCCAAACTATTGGGAAGTATTGGATTTTAAGGCAGGCATTAAAAATAAAGCATAGTGCTTTAATACCAACATTAGGTAAATGCTTCATATAGAGATTCTTTATACGGTCGAAGCCGTCAGCTTTCCTCGGACGCAGATTATGTATTGTTTCAGCTACTTTTTCAGGGGAAATGTATATTTCTTGAGGAATATTAACTTGACTAGATGAAATATTATTGACCCTTTCGTTCACCATTCTAGTTGTGTTTAAGTCCCCTAAATGCTGTGAAATAGAATGGTTGCTTAGAAAGGTATATGCAAAGGAATTGGCTTTTTCACTATCACTATACAGGGTTTTCCCAGAGTCGACCAGTGTATTAATGCGTCTATTTTTGTTTTTAATAACCTTGACGATGTTCCAAAATGGTTTGGATCCTTTGTCAAGTCCACTGAGTTTTCGATTCCACAGATTATTGCGATGCGTGGAAATTTCTGTAGAGATCAGTTTTGTATAATACTTCATCTGACTGAGAATAACTGGGCAGCGATATCTTTGCCATTGTCTTTTTAAGGAATTTCGTATACGGATTAACTCTAAAATCTGATTTGGCAATTTACATAAGTAAACTTTTTTAGGAATTTTCGGAACACTGATGTCCACAGCGCTCTGTATGTGGCTTGAGAATGTTAATATTAGGTGGTCAATATTTTCAGTGCTTTCAATGTCGTCTAGAGAGGTTGGGAAAGTCTTCAGTTTACTCTTCATTGCCGACCGGAAACAGTTCCAGTTAGCCCTTTTGAAATCAAACACATGCTCTACTTTTACCACTCCGGTCTTAAGAAACCTGCATGAGACAGGATAATGGTCGGAACTAAGCTCATAAGATACTTCCGGTTGGGTTAATAAATGGGGGTTATTTGTTATAAACAAATCAAGGACGGACGGCAAACCTCTGGAACTATGCGGCACAAAGGTAGGACTTAACGGAGACAAAACAGTAAGCGGATAATTGCATGCAAAATTGTACAAAATATTACCCCACGCATTGGCCCTAGCACAGCCCCAATCACTGTGTCTGCAATTTAAATCACCTGCAATAATATAGTCCTCATTTCTAAGAAGCAGCTTACGTAAATCATTTTTTAAATAAAGCCTTTTTTCAGGGGAAGACGAGACGCCCGGAAAATATGCGCAATAAATTTTAAATGTTCTGTAATCATTTAAACGAACCTCAATACCTACATTTTCAATACAGCGAGTGTCGACCATAGGAAGTAGCGAATGTTGAATACATCTTCGTACAAATATGGCAACACCTCCACCGCGCCTCTCACTTCTATCAACACGATAGCATTTGAAACCAGAAGTCGAGAGATGTATGGCTTGGTTTAACGATTTTTCAGTGACTAAGGCAATATCAACTTTTTTTGTATTTAAATAATTTAAGAACTCGGTATGTTTATTTCGTAACCCTCTAGCGTTCCATGTTAGAATGTTTAAATTATTATGAGACATATTACTTGACATTATTATACAAAAACTTAGTAGCTAATTGTGCGATAGCGTTAAATTGTTCTACCTTAGTTTTGCAGGCACCAAGTTTTGTAATCATTTCCATTACAAGTGTATTTATTTCTTCCATAGAGAAGAGAGTATTATTGGATGAGCCGGTGAAGTCGTTGTTGTTGGGAACAGCATTTGACTCAGTGTTTGCCCACGTACGAGGTGTGTTCACAGTTGTATGATTGGATTTTCTTGCAGGAAGAGCGGGAAAATCGTTCAATGACAAGTGCGAGGCTGGGTTCCGGGGAGAAATAGTAGCATGACTTTGGCGATTCATATGAGGCAGAGATGAATTCCTTTTTGTTTTGTTGCTCAGTCTCTCCCTTAGTTCGATAAATTTTACTCTACTCACGCATGTGATGTCAGTGGATTTATGATTCCCACTGCAGTTCGCGCATTTAATCATACTCTCGTTTGTGCACTCTGTTGTTTTGTGAGAGCCAGCGCACGTTGAACAATATGTCTTGATATGACAATTTCGCTCTCCGTGTCCGAACATCTGACAGTTACGGCATTGGGTAATTTTATTTTTGATTCTTCTCTGGAAGTTCCAGTTCACTTGTGTGTGGAAGAGCGACCGGATATTCTTCTTAAGATCGTAAAGTTTTACTGATCTATTTTCAAAAGAAACGATATAAATAGTGTCCGAAAGATGTTCATAATTCCTTTTGACCATTTTAATATCCTTGCATGAAAAACCAAACTTATTAATTTCAGTTTTGAGTTTGTTTATATCAACTTCGTGCAGACCAAATAAAACACATTTAAAAGCTTTTTCACTTCTAAGGTCATGAGTAAAGAATTGACAATTTTCAGCTTTGAGTTTCGCAAGCACTGTATTAAATGAAACTACGCTCTCACACATGATCTTTAAACCAATTGATAGTTTTTTAACTGAGTAATCAGAGACATTTATGGTAATCATCAAATTGTGCACATATTCACTCGATTTATGAAGAAGTTTAATGGGCGGAATAGAGTCTTTTTTGGTTGCAGTGTTCATGATGACTTCGTCATCGGTTTCAATATCCGAATCCGGCAAGCATTAGAGAGGACTCCAATAGTTAGTTGATGGATCCTTTTTGGGGTTCATCTTGGCGGACCCGCGGAATTTTTTTCCAGAGGACATTGGTTTGTCCCCTGTTAGAGGGGATCGCGCGCGTTTACTTATTTTGGCGGAAGGGTAAACAATCGAAATATATTATATCGCTTTGGAGGTCAAACACGTCTTAAGCTATCGAAAGCTTCGATCTGACTTGATATGTATTTAATATTTTCAACTTTACCTTTATATTTTCACTTTACTTTGTGTTTTGTACTGAATTTATATTTGAATTTTATTACTTTTTATTAATCTTGTTTTTCTATATAAACTTATTTAACTAATCTTACATTCTTACATTAATCCGATGATCTTCATTCCGGTGGGTTGGCAGAAGTCCTGTTGCGTCTTCGTCCCTTTTGATGTAGGCTACTGGGGCGCCTTCCTCACACTTTCCGTTTTTCGAGTTTCAATGGTTTGTTTTCACCTTTGTTTTGTTTTCGTTTACACTTTTATTAATTTTTTTTCCACTTGTTTTTCTTTCACCTTATTCTCCGCTTGTTTTTTTTTCTTTAATTTTCACTCCTATTTCTTTTTCACCTTTCGCTTGTAAGTTTCTACATAAATTACTTCTTTTTCGTTATTTTTCTTTTCCCGGGTTCTTGGTACCACTAAGCTTTTGCGTACTATACGGGCATTGCTTTAGGGCGTTGATAGGGATTTTTTCCTTCAAGTTTACAAGAGCACTATTTGAGAGCACTGGTTTAAACGGGCACTACTTTAGGTCACTGGTAGGTTTTCCATTTTCTTTAACGTTTACACGGGCACGGGTAACAATTTGGTCATGTTCATTGATCTCTACTTGGGCGCCAATTAAAGTTTTTCCAAACAAAGTATTATATATTTTTTTATTTATTTTTCAAAAATATTGTTACACGAACGAAACGTTGTCTAAGACTAAAACTTACATCTTAGAATGTTGTTCTTATCACTGTTGAGCCGTCCAGTCATATCCAAGGATTTACACTCGTTACATTCTTCTTCTTTTCCTTTTTCCGGCGTTGTTATGGTCAGAAGCGTAGGACCATAACCTTCCCACTTAACTGCATTCCTACTGGTCCGCTTGTGGGGTCCGCCGGTTTGACCTCAGAAAGTAGCGGCAGTCTTCCCGGTTTGGGATTACTTCATCGCTGAGGCCAATCAAATGCTGGTGTTTTTTTTTTTTTTTTTTTTTTGTGACACGGGCATGCTCCAGATTTTTTTGTTTGATCTTACTCTTACAACACCGGTGATCTCCAGTCGTGTCAACAAACTGATTTGCATGTACACTTGTGGGGCAGTTTAATAGTTGTATATGTGTCCCTAGGCTCACCTTGGTGTTTTCTAAATTGCCTAGATGTGATTTTTGTTTACCTTTGTTTTAGTCGCCTTTTACGACAAGCGAGAGGTATCGCTGCAGGAATATTCTTAACCCGTCCCTGCACGGGTATTACACTCGTTACATTAACTTATACAATTAACACTTTATTTTATTTTAATTCCCCATTTGTGGTATGAGTCAACTATCCTATCAAGAGCTGTTTTAGCTTCTTGTGCAACAAGTGTTTTGTATTCATTTGAGGACAGGATCTTAGTGTCTTTTAATATTACTGGCATAAAACTAAGGCCATTGTAAGTTTGTGTTAAAAAGAGATAGAGCGTTGGTCCCAAAACACTTTATTGGGGGCAACCTACTTCCATTCTGCAAAGTTCAGAGTATTCGGCGTTATAGTGTATATAAAAGTGCCTGTCTTCTAAATAACTTTTGATCAATGCAAGGTAGTTTGATATCATTTTATTCAGTTTAAACAAAAGTCCTTTTTGCCAAACACTTTCGAAAACCTTTACAATAAACTGACACCTATAATGATTTTGAAATTGAATTTATGATAGTAGGTACTCGTAGATGGAATTAAAATATCCTGCATACATACGAGTGTATTATTGCAGTCTTGTCTTGTGGTTGATTTGGTGTGACAAACTTTCGCTAAGTTGTACTTTCTTGTGGTAACTAACAATTATAGATGAGTGTTAGTGAGAGTTTATTGAGAGTGTATTTAGGTTTAGGATTTTGGTGGTACCAAAAGGCCATAAGATAGGTTTTATTATTTTTTTGTGGTGTGAGGCCAATACATGGGTTCTCCAGTACTAACTAGCCTGCAATTATTAGTAGTCAATGCGTCCATAAGGTTTCTTTATTTTTATTGGTCAGTACTGAACCCCGTCTTTTTGCGTTAGATCCCTAAATAATAATTAAGCCCCGTTAGTGAGCCGAACATATTGTAGCCTGATTGTTGGCCCGATAGACAAAACTTCTTTTTGTTTTTACACAAGATACCATTATTCTAAATTCAATCTCACATTTGCAAACTACTGTTTACCAGTACTCTAAGTTAACCAATTCACTTTGACCACAACACCAAACGTTATGAAATTAACACTATGCTATATGTTTAATCTAACTTTTACCCTTCTATAATAGAAACCTTATGCTTGATTGATTTTACGCAGTTGAAATATGTACATTTGTACCCGAGAACCTTCGCTAATAACACAGTGGTGGGGTTAGTGTCATCCATTGGAGCAAACAGAAATGGAAAGCTCCGAACGTTTTGACAGCTATCATATCAGTCGAATACACTCCTTCCAGCTTCTATGCATAATTTAGATAATGAGCATGGAAAGTTAAATGTGACAGTTAGTTCGAGCAGGATCTTTGATATTAAAACGGCTTACAACAGGGAACGGTTAAAATTCGACACTGTTTAACATCCAAACAAGCAATCTTATCGGTTTCCTCAGCCATTTAATAGCGTCCGCAGATGATTTAGTAATGTACACATCAGGTTCAAGAATTGAAGCCAAAAATACAATTCTGCAGTCTGACTTCGATCATATTAAGAGATATTGCAATGATTGGAACTTAAAAGTTAGCTTTCATAATGTTCAAGACTATGTTCTAATTCCCATTCAGTCCGTGAGTGTCGTGGGGTGCACATCTCATTGTAATTTTTCTTAATTTTCTTTCGTTTATTTCAAAATGAAGTGTTCACATTGTTCGGGTAAAATTGAAAGAAATTGTGTCACAAATATTTCCTGCAGCGATTGTCAAAGTTTCTTTCATTTCGCTTGCGTTAATCTCACTATAGAAGAAGCAGATTTCATTGCTACAAGCGAAACCTTTTCGCTGCAACAAATGCGACGTACTTAAACGAAGATCTCTGCGTATGCCAGGACCAGCGCTTGTCGATGACAACAATCAGTGCTTAACTGCAAGAAAAGGTGGACACTAACAGTTTCCAAAAGAATCAGTGCAACAGTAAAAATACGGTGGAATCGGGTGCTAGACTGGATCACAGTTAATCGGCATGTACTCTTCAGATGATCTACCTAAAACACTCAAAGCTGGAGGAAACTAATAATCGTTTCCTAATATCACTCACCGAATCATGTGAACTAAAAATGCTAAGCTGAAGGCGAACATTGAATCTCTGGAGAGTCGACTCAATTTGCAACAGCAAAATCTTCTAACCAATTGCATCGAAATTGTTGGTGTGCCTCACGTAGATGACAACAACACAATCGTCAAAGCAAAACAAATATTCCAAAATGCTTTGTCTGTTGATGTTCCGGACATCAAAATAGAGAGATGCTATGTAAAGAAAGTACGAAGCAAAGAAAAACTAACAGCTGACTTCTCTACCAAGAAACAAATTATGCACGAGAAGAAAAAGAAGAAAAAAAATCTCCACTCTAACGTAACTGGTATCAGTGAAGGCGGCAATAACAACTGCAGTCACAGCAGCGGCAACAGCAAGGGAAGCAGCATATGTATACGAGTATATTCATGATGCTCTTACAAAGTACACCCAGAATCTCTTCATGCAGACCAAAGATATAAGAAAGCGGAAAAACTATAAATATGTAGTTAAGTATAAACACAATTAAGTATGCCTCAAAAGTGCAATCCACTCAGCATAATTCCCATATTTCCATCCCCAATCATTAATATTAACACAACGTCAGCACGATCAATCCCCATCCCATTAAAAACCACTTAACCAAATACAAACCACATCCACATCCACTTGTATTAGAATATATTCAGTCCCCATCAATACTCTACGAGTATGAACCATACTCGTACTATAAAAAGCAAAACGCGGAACGAAAGTTTTGAGTCGTTTCCATGCCGTAGTTCAGAACCTATAAAACAACAAAATATTATAAACCTAATACATAGTGTAAAAAATAAAAAAGAAAAAAAAAACATCCCAAGAAGAAAAGAAGAAAAGCTCGAACACCAAGAACATGGCCAACGCCATCATACTATTGTAAGTTTAGAAATTAAGAATTTATAAAATATTAAAAATAAATACTAAGAAAACGAAATCCTATTAAATTTGAACTACTTATAAGACTTTTACAAAGACAGTTCGAAAATTTTTTAAGAACAAAGCCAAAATAATATAAGAAAAAATTGTAACTATAAGATTACTGAAAAAAATATAATAAATAATAAAATCATAATAAATTACTAAAATGAGTACAATTCAGCAAGCAATCGATGCCTTACAGGCCGAGATTACAAACCTTAACGGTTCTTTTAATGCACAAGCCCGTGCAATCAAAGATTTACAAATATTTGTAAGCAACACACGTAAAACTACCGAGACTTCGTCCGAAGACGAACCGCCGTTGGTAAAACCAACAACCGAACTCGACCTTCAAGCCCAGAACAAATTACCCGACCCTGTCAAGGAAATCCGTTCTTTTAACGGAAATCCTACGACCTATACCTCGTGGATCAAATCTGTCGAAAACGTTCTCGACGATTATAAAATAATTAAAACAAAACCACTTTACAGAGCAATTATTCGATCAATACACCAGAAAATCACGGATGAAGCAGATATTGCACTTGTCGCATACACCATCCCTGATGACGACTGACTATCGATAAAAAGGTGTCTTTCCCTACATTACGCGGACAAAAGAGATATTCGAACACTCGAATATCAACTTTACCCGTTATACCAAGGAAAAAAGAGCATTGATGAGTACTTCGGCGAAATAAATCACCACCTGACCCTCATCATCAATAAAGTCCAAACAGAATGCTACAGTAGAGAAACTGCTGCTTGCATGATCGATACTTTTATTCGAGGACTAAACGGTGAACTCTCAAAGCTCATTGCCGTAAAAAAATCCCAAGTCATTGCCCGAAGCCTATTCAACTTGCCTAGAGTTACAAGACATGAATTATAGAGCAACTAACTTTATAAGTAGACCACACACTAATCCAATAATTACACCTCACAATTCCCTGAGCTCACCACCATTACTTCCCAGAAGAAACCAAACACATTACCCCCCTCAATTAACACAGCAAGAGAGAAACCAACTATATACAACACAAAGAAGGTATTCCGTTCACCAAAATCCATTTGTTCAACAACCTCCCTTCCAAAGACCAAACTAAAGGGTGTCTCCATAGATCAATAGAGAAGAGTGTACCGAAAGTAGCTAGGAATAATTTCTTTATCACAATTCCGGATCGTGTCCTAGTGTATATACAATTTAGAAATATTCTGAGGAGACAATGGCAAAGGTATCGCATACCGTTTCTTCGCAAACAAATGAATTATTTCAATAAACTCATTTCTGCAGAAATAGCGAAGCATAGGAACAAACAATGGAATACGAAGCTAAGTTTATTGGACAAAAATGCTAGGCCATTTTGGAACATAGTTAAGATAATTAAAAAAAAGAACTCGCGAATTCCAAGTCTACACAGTTCCGACAATGTGTTTCATGCAGACATCGAAAAGGCCAATATTTTCAGTTTAACTTTCAAAAAGAATCACGATATTTCCCAAAACCTCGGTGATGCAACCACAAGCTCTCTTGTAAAGGAAGCATGTGACAGCCTTCGCTTGCAGAGCCATGAGCCATCCCCTAACGCGTTTGTATCTCCAAACGAAATAAGGGACATTCTAAAAAGTTTACAGTTGAGGAAAATAGAAGGCCTTGATGGTATTAAGAACCTGTACCTCAAGCATTTGCCGAAATCTGGAATATTATTTTTAACTTTTCTTATTAATGCATGCCTGAAAATCCAGTACTTTCCGAATAACTGGAAAATCGCAAAAGTAATTCCGATTTTGAAACCTGGAAAGCAAAATCAGTACCCAGATAGCTACAGACCAATTAGTCTACTAAGTTGTCTTAGCAAAGTGTACGAAAAAGTAATTAAAACTAGACTTATGAGTTTTATTGATGATATGCGTATCTTCCCAGATGAACAGTTTGGATTCAGAAGCCATCACAGTACCTCGCATCAAGCGCTCGGAATATGCCAACACGTCAAGAGAAATTTCGAATTGGGCAGATCCACAGGTTTAGTTTTGCTAGATATTGAAAAGGCTTTCGATTCCGTTTGGCATGATGGTATCATTTATAAAATGATTAGGTTCGGTTTTCCCCTATACTTAGTCAAATTCATACAGAGTTTTCTGACTAATAGACGTTTTACAGTCAATGTTAATGGTAAAGCATCTTCTCTGCAAAACTTTTGGGCAGGAGTACCACAAGGTTCTGTTCTTGGTCCTGTGCTTTATAATATATACACCTCTGACCTGCCCAGACCCCCAGCATGTGAAATAGCCATTTACGCCGACGACACGGGTATATTCTCTTCTCATGAATATAGTCTCAATATTGAAACTAATTTGCAAAATGGGATTAGAATATTCGCTGATTATTTCAATAAGTGGAAAATTAAAATTAATGCCGAAAAAGTGCAACCTATCTTTTCCAATCGAAAAAGAAAAAGTTGCTATCTACCCAGTTATCCACTTAACGTGTGCGGGCTAAATGTCAATTGGCAATCTAGCGTGAAATATCTGGAGTTGTATCTACATAGATACAAGACTAACTTTCAAAGAACATATTTCGAACACAATCAATAAAACTAATATTGGTATCAAGATGCTTTACCCATTTATAAATAGGAAATCGTCGCTAAGTAAAGCAAACAAAATTATTATCTATAAAGTAATTTTCCAGTCAATATTACTGTATGGTTGCCAGGTATGGGGAAGTTGTGCAAAATGTCACATTAAGAAATTGCAAACTTCACAAAACAAACTGCTGAAGATGATGCTTAATCTACCAAGGTACCATTCTACCTGTGATCTTCATTGTCAAACGGGTGTTGAATTGATCTCCGAAAGAATTGTTAAACTAACGGATAGATTTCTACAAAATTGCGTTTTTCTGGATAATCCTCTGCTAAACCAACTAAATGTTTAACTTAATTAATTAATGTATCTGTTTATTATTTATCTATTAATTATTTATTTATTACTTCTGTATAAATTAATGAGTTTATTTATTTTTTTACTTCGTTATTTGTTCATTTATGTATTTATTTATTTATTATTATTTAATTATTATTTATTTATTATCTATTTATTGTTTATATATTATTTATTTATTATTTATTTATTATTTATTTATTATTTATTTATTATTTATTTATTATTTATTTATTATTTATTTATATATTTTCACTATTTATCTATCTGTGTATTTATTCATTTGTCAATCTAGTTATTTATTTGTTTAAAGTAATTATTATATATGTATCTATTTATTTATTTTTTGTTTATATACATATTTTGATTTTATTTTTATTTATTTATCTTTTTTTTTTTTTTTATTTATTTATTTATTTATTTTTTTTTTTTTTTTGCATTGAAGGTTTTGTCGTGGTTTCCTTCAAATTTACTTAAATTAATATTATTTCATAACCCCAAAAGATAATATTTCAGTTGAAAAATATGTGTATAGCTATCGAATCACTGTATGTAAATTGTGTGGCAACCATATTGTACAGTATCATAGCACGAAATAAAGAAATATCTATCTATCTAAAGGGTGTCTCAGTAAGAGTGCAATTTTCATTTTAAAATAAAAACAAGTATTTTATGACAGAGTTGTGATATTTTTATTGTATTGTAAAGAAGACATGTTCCGATTAAGTATGGAATAAAATATCTGGCAAATGACCCCCACGGCTCCGATGACAGGCCATTACTCTTTTCATGAAATTTTCGATGACTTTTGCACAGAGATGTGGCTGTATCTCACCGATGACGCGTTGGATTTCCGATTTGAGCTCAAAAATTGTTTCAGATTTCACAAAACCCCAAAGAAAAAAATTGCACGGCGTTAAATCGCACGATCTTGGTGGCAAGTTGACATCAGAATTTCGTGAGATAATGTGTTCTGGAAATCGTTGCTGCAATAAGTCGATTGTTTCATGCGCGATATGGCAGGTTGCGCCGTCCTGCTGAAACCACATGTTGTCCAGATTCATGCCGTCTAGTTGAGGCCACAAGAAGTCCGTTATCATATTCCTGTAACGAATGCCGTTCACAGTCACTGCAATTTCGGCCTCATTTTCAAGAAAGTAAGGTCCAATCACGCCGCCTGACCAAAATCCGCACCAGACAGTTACTCGTTGTGGGTGCATTTGTTTCTCATGGATTGCATGAGGATTTTCTGAGTCCCAAATTCGACAACTTTTTGTATTTACGAAGCCATTCATATGGAAATGCGCTTCATCGGAGAAAATGACTTTTTTCGAAAAATTGACATCGAATTTACTTTGCTCCATTACCCATTGAACGAATTGCCGGCGCTTTCCGTGGTCGGCTGGTTTGAGCTCCTGAGTTAACTGAATCTTGTACGCATGAAGGTGGAGGTCTTTAGTCAAAATTCGCTGCGTAGTCCTTCGTGAAATTTGCAGTTGTTGAGAACGATGTCGAATTGATGTTTTCGGGTTTTCGGCGACACTCTCGTTAACAGCAGCAATGTTTTCAAGAGACCGACCGGTACGTTGACGCAAAGGATTCTTATTATCCATAATTGACCCAGTTTCTTCAAATTTTTTGACCACTCTTCGAATGGTTGACACATTAGGTGCACTTTCTCGGCTGAAAATTTGGCGAAGTTTGCGAGCGGTGTCAGCGTAACTTTCCCCATTTTTGTAATGAGTTTTCACAATTATAACGCCTTGTTCTTTCGAAAAGCGCTCCATTTTTAATAATCGGAATAAACAGAGGTGACAGCTGTCAAATTTCAGAGTTGCCACTTGCATGAAAAAAAAAATATTCCAATTTTAAAAAGTGCACTCTTACTGAGACACCCTTTATAATAGGCCAATTCCCATGGAAGTAGATTCTAGTATTAGAACTAGGCAGGTAAACTACTATATAAACAGGCCAAATATAACACCCCCTTACCAACAACAAGCACAACATCCCCCACAATATCAAAAACATTCCCAGATGTTTAAACGAGCAGAACCACCGCAAGGAAATAGCATCCTAGCACCACAACCAAAACAACAGAGACTGTTCCATACGGAAACAGACTTTGATTTCTATAATAAATCAGCCAATGAGCCTTACCCAAGTCTACGAAAAAGAAATGTATGAGGATCCCGAACAAATAGAGAACCTAGATAAACCAGAAGAATAAGTATTCCATTATACAAATTGTTAACGAAATCATATTGTATTCAATAGTTTTGCTAATCATTTTGATCATTGTTATCTTTAAATTCAAGCCAAGAAATATGAAAATTGTTAAATTTGTTGAGTATGAACCATACTCGTACTATAAAAAGCAAAACGCGGAACGAAAGTTTTGAGCCGTTTCCGTGCCGTAGTTCATAGCAGTTCAATCCAGAAAATAAAGGAGTAGGCAAACTGCCTACAGAAAAGATTTTTTAAATCAAAAATAAGTAAAAAGTCTTTAATTATGTATGTGGTTTAATAACAATCAAATTATAGTGAGAAAGGAAGAGGGTGGGTGGTTTATCTCTATTAGATCGTTCAATGATCTTTCATTTATTTAGTGCCAAATATTAATACTTGGTTAAATGAATTTCGATATTCCCATTTGCCGCGATAATTATTATCGTGAAAAGTTCGTGTCTGCAAATGGGAATATAAAAAGGTAGTTAATAGCATTCTGTACCAGGGTTCTTCTAACAAAATACCTACTGCTATTTCTGTAAATAATTGTGTGGTTTCAGATAAACTTGGGATTGCTAACGCTTTCAACGCACCTTCCCTCTATAGCGAGTAGTTCAACTAGTCAAAACAACCAACCTATGTATTTGTAACCTGTGTTCGTTTTCTACAAACTCTTGTGGGCCAGTTCAGGGGTATACTTTTGCCTTTGAGCCTATAACCTCTTTAGAAGTTTTAAGGGCAATTTGTTGCTTTAAGAATTCAAATGCATGTGGATTTAATGGCATTTCTAACAAAATTGCAAAGCACGTTGGTTACTATGTAGCTGATATTCTAGCTGTTATTTTTAATCGTAGCATTTTTTCCGGTTTTTTCCTGACAAACTTAATTGCGCGGATGTTGTTCCCTTGTTCAAAAAAGGTTCTAAAGAAGATATGGGCAATTACAGACCCATGTCTCTTTTTGTAAATAAATGTAAAAAAATGTAAATTGTAAAGGAGAGGATAGTGTCCTTTCTAAATAAAATTATTTTTTTTCAGCTCAATGCAATTTGGTTTTCAGCGGAGTAAATCTACTGAAGACGCATTACTAAATTTTTGCTCCAAATATTAGCTCCAAAACAAAAATTATGTATTTTAATCTTTCTAGCAAAATCTGTAATAACGTTGAAGTATTTTTTCACGGACCTGAGTGTCCAAGATACAAACTTACTGGCTGAGCTTTTATTTCCACCTTACCGTCCTCTACTTTCTGTAGTAATTCAAGTTGCAGCAATAATTGCTTTTCAGTTGAGAAAATAGACAAATTCAAATACTTGGGCCTTATTTTAGGATGAGCTTTATTGACCATACTTAGCCGTTAAGGTAGTATTTTCGCAGCACTCTTTGCAACTTCTTCTATCTAAAAAATGTATGTTCTACAAAATTACTTAAAGTAAACCTCCATTCCAATATGATATTACGTGCTGGGGAGGTACAAATGTGTATAAAATGACGCCTCTTTTAATTGTGCAAAAGAATGTTTTAAGAAAAATATGCCGTAAAAATCTTCGTCATCCAAGTTATCCTTTGGTTCGTGATATGAATATTCTTCCTGTTCGCCATTTATATCGTTTCAAAGTTTTAAAAACTTTTTATTTAAGAACGGGTAATCTTAATTATTCCGTGCAGGGACGGGTTAAGAATATCCCTGCAGCGATACCTCTCGCTTGTGGTAAAAGGCGACTAAAACAAAGGTAAACAAAAATCACATCTAGGCAATTTAGAAAACACCAAGGTGAGCCTAGGGACACATATACCACCATTAAACTGCCCCACAAGTGTACATGCAAATCAGTGGGTTGACACGACTGGAGATCACCGGTGTTGTAAGAGTAAGATCAAACAAAAAAATCTGGAGCATGCCCGTGTCACAAAAAAAAAAAAAAAAAAAAAAGGCCGAAAAACAACTGGTGCAAACAAATGCAAAAACACCAGCATTTGATTGACCTCAGCGATGAAGTAATCCCAAACCGGGAAGCCTGCCGCTACTTTCTGAGGTCAAACCGGCGGACCCCACAAGCGGACCAGTAGGAATGCAGTTAAGTGGGAAGGTTATGGTCCTACACTTCTGACCATAACAACGCCGGAAAAAGGAAAAGAAGAAGAAGAAGAACGGGTAATCTTAATTGTAGACTAATTTTACTTTACAATTTACGTCGAAACTTTCAAATGTTGTATCTGTTCCAACTTTTCGCACTACTGCATTTCGTTATTTTTATTTAGTTTCTTCGTGCCATGTCTTTAATGGACTATCACCTTCAATCAAACAGTGGCATTTTCTAGCAGGCTTGTGAATCGTTGGCTCTTACATTTTGATTATGCGGCACTAGAAAATCTTTTTTCTAACATTCTGATGTAATCAGAAATTTTTCTTCTATAAGAATTTCATTATCTCCCTTTTATGTGTATCTGTATGTCATAACTATTTTTCTTATATGTTAATCTGAATTGTCATAGTTGTATACAATTACTTAGGTCACCCCACCCATACTTTGGTTAGTTCAACTTTTTGAAGTGGCATTTGATACTATTTTAGTACCCTATGCATCTTCCTTTTTTCCGGCGTTGTTATGGTCAGAAGTGTAGGACCATAACCTTCCCACTTAACTGCATTCCTACTGGTCCGCTTGTGGGGTCCGCCGGTTTGACCTCAGAAAGTAGCGGCAGGCTTCCCGGTTTGGGATTACTTCATCGCTGAGGCCAATCAGTACCCTATGCATATAAAATAAAAAGAGTCACCTATATTATTTTTAACTTTAAGTTAAGTAATATGCCATTTAATTATGTTCCTTGAATTTATATGAAATAATAAATAAATGAAATGAAATGAAAAAAATTAAAAAAAGGCTCTAAGAAATTCGCATCTTAACCTTATCTTGCTGGAAGTAGGAAAGCCTTTTGTATGACAAGCAGGGTTGCTTAAATGTCACACTTTGTGGTTTTTATACATTTTACCATAAAAAAGCGTATAAAAGTGTATTAAAGTGTATAAAATTGTATTAAAATGTATTAAAACTGTATTTAAATGTATAAAAGGGTATAGAAGTGTATAAAATTGTATAAAATTGTATAAAAGTGTAAAGAAGTATCTAAAAGTGTAAGTAAGTACCTATAATAATAGCACAATTGGAAAGGGTGTTTTCCAATTGGTCTATGATCCATAGTGATCCAGAGAAATCGTTTGGATTTCAACAAGTCCAAAATGTTACTTAACATTAACTATTCACTTAAAATAAACGACTCGCATAAATCAGAGCTGTATTAAAAATCAAAATGTTTTTATTGTTTTATTTCTCAAATGCTTATTTTTAGGATCCTCATGCATTTCTTTGACTTTTATAATTTTTTTTCAAATTTATACCTATTCCTTGCTTTTATACACTTTTTTACACCAGCAATATTTTTCAGATATATAATACACACTTTTATACACGTAAGAAAGTGTGTATAATACGCCAACTATTATATGTACGTCTACAACCCTGATGACAAGGAATCCGTTTCACAGTAGTCAACTTGACCGTAGGTTAAAAATCATATTCTATGTTGCTCGACTAAGGCCCATTTTTGGCTATGGTTGTCTGGTGTGGTCATCTTATATGCCAAGGTCAGATAGGCAGTGCTGTATTAGAATGTGCAGAACGTCAGAAGTCCCAGTTCATTATGTATTACCCTAATAGGCTCCTGTACGACGGATCATGCTTAAACGGAATTGACAATTATCTCATTAAAAAGATCGGAAACACACTATAAGTAATATGACAAACCACATTAACCTGACCTTTAGGGCTGTATTACATTTCTCCGAAAGATTAGTGCACATTAGTGATGGTAGAAAGACAAAGTGAAAATGACAGGCAAAATAACAGACGGCGATTTTCAGTGAAAAAAGATTTAATTTTTTTTACATAACCTCCCTTGACTTCAAAACATTTGTCCAGCGTATCTCCAACGTCAGTATTCCTTCTCAGATGTGAGAGTCTGGAAGGCTGTGAAAATGTTCAAATACGGCCATCTCAACTTTCTCATTGGATGTGAAGTGTTTGCCAGAGACAAATTTCTTCAAGTTTGGAACAGATCATCCCAAATTAGGAGAATTGGGAGGTTGGCGAGCAAATAATAACCCAAATCCCGCAGTTTTCCCATCGCCAACGTACCCTTGCGTACCGGTGCCTTGTTCTTGTGAAAGATAGTTATATCCTTTTTCAAGCTAGGCTTCTTTTCGAATTTTGTCATCCGGCTGGTCAACAAGGTTGGAGCAATATTCGCCTGTAATTACTTGGCCCTTGGCAAAGTAATCAATTAACAATATCCCCTTCGCATCTCAAAACACGCTGGCCATACGTTTTCGGCAGATTCGATCAACTTAGCGTTTTTTGGTGTTAAACCACCGACTTTCACCCAATGCTTGGATTGCTGTTTCGTTTCTATCATGTAGTAGTGGGTGCATTTCTCATCCATGGTAACAAATCGCAGCAGAAAATCGCTCGGATCCATACTGAAGCGGTCCAAAGATTTCTGTAAAAATCGTTTGCACATTTTCTTTTGATCGGCATTCATTTCTTCCAATATCCCCACTGACTCAGCTATCTCACTTAACTTCGCTCGCCTATCGTTCAATAGGATATTAAGCAATTTTTAATGGTTTCCGGTGTGGTTGCGGTTTTTGGCTGAACTTCACGAACAGAGTCTCCGTAAACTCCGTTTTAACAAAAAAAAAAACACGCAAGGCGTCTTACTGCAATAATTCGTGTAAACAAAGTACTGGAGAGAACAAATTGAAACTTGTCGTATATTCGTAATATGACTAATATGCTACCGGAGCGCCAGAGACTCATCTACGACGGATGAATTCAACATGAGTTGATGCTAAACAACACGCCGAATTTTGTTTATTGCCGGATGAAAACGCTCCTCAGAACCATGTTTTACTCCAGTAAGATCCTGAAGGAGTGCGTCATCATGCTCAGATGAATCTAAAAACTGACTAGGACCTTATAGCCTCGGTGAGTTCGCGGGAGTGCTGAGCGAGATAACGAAGCCCAGTGGCTGAAACAGGTGACCATTTGGACCGCAAGAGATGAGTGCTAGCCAACCTGGTTATACAAAACCTAAAATTAGAACTAAGCCGCTTAGGATGAATTTTTTAGAATCTAGTTTTAAATAAAGTTTTTCTAGAAAACAAAATTACATACGTATACTTATGTACATATGTATATGAAAATAGAATAGCTGAGTTTTAGCTGAAAGGCATTAGCATCAGTATTAAGAAATTTATAAAACAAGAGCAATAAAGATAGATGAAAAAAATTACACTATTTGCTCTCAATTTCCATAGAACTACTAAAATTCGAAATTCATTGTTGACATCCATTAAGGGCTTTATTGACTCACATCGATTTAACGAGTGTCTAGTTGTGTCATTCATTGATGTTTTTCGAAATATATTTACTAAATTCGAAAATAATATGTATAACGCGGTAAGGAGAACTGACAACAGAGACAATTCATCAATCACATATGGAAATATCCGAAAATGCACATAATGAAAATCCGGTACGATGCCAAGTCAAAAGAACAAGTAAAAAAACCTTAATCACCATATCCTCAAATTCAAATTCATTTTACAAAGTTCATCAACAAATTTTTGGGGTAAGTCTCGTCGCTGTCATAGGTACTTGTTAACGTCAAATAAAATGGTGGGGGATTTACAGGACTGCAAAATAAAAGAATAAAAAGAAAGAGTCGTTGATAATGCCTCGCGTAGGAGCAAATCCATTCTACAACTTTAATTATACGAAATTTCTCTTAAATGCTAACCACCCATTCATAGAGTGTGAGGGAGACTGAATACAAAATGAAGCTCGCTCAGCTCTGTGGGCTTTACGCTACTATTAAATAGACTTGTGCTCGCATATTTTCGTTTTATTACGTTCACTTTTTATTTTATTTTTTACTTTTTGCAAGCACACCCTTCTACTTGCCTCCCTCCAGTGTACTATGAAAATTTGTAGCCCATCTGGCTCCCTTAAAAGGACCAATATGCACATTTAGGTCCTCTTCTGTTGCTGAACGGCTGGCAATAAAAAAAATATAAATCACTTAACCCGCAAAGGCTTTAAAATGATGATGGCGATGATAACGAGGACGTTGATGGTGATGGTTGCAACGATGGCGTACATCAACTATACAAAGTGGCTTGGTTGGTTATAATAATTTCTCCTGGTAAGAGACCTGAAACCTGATGGAACGAGATGGCGTTTCGGGGTACCGAAAGGGGCTAATGGGCCCATACTAACCTACCATCCAGGCAGTGCGAGTACAACCGGCACGGATCTGAATGCATGTATGAACATATATTTTTCTATAATACATACATACACTGCTGTCGCTTGAAAAGCAACGACCCAGGCCAGCAACTTCTACTCCTTTCGTGAAAATGCATTTCGAAAGTTGTTCAAAAATTTCATTAAATATGGTTTCACTGTTGTTCAACGAAACCAGCCAAAATTAAAACGAAAATAAAAAACAAATGCAAAAATTCGCAGCACTAAGAGTAGAGCTTGGATGCATAAAAAACACAAAAACGAAAAAAAACAGCATCTGAGCGAAATGAAATAAATAATAAAATAAAAAGGACTCTGGAGCAGTCTATGGTGTTATTTTTGTGCAAACGGATAGAAAGATGGAATGAATACGGTCGTTACTCGTATGCAACCTACTCGTATGGGTCTCGTTACGGTGATATTTATTTTATTTTTATTCATTTCACTCGCTTTTTGGTTGTATTTGCCTTTGCACTTCTGCGAAGAGGCGGGCAAATTACTGCGTATACCTCACCTCCTCATACTGAAAATGTGACTAAATAAAAATTGCATTTTCTGCAATTTTTTTTTTTCTAAAGGGACTGTTTTGCGTCTCTGGTCCACCGCTTTTGGATTGTGATGTCTTATTTGCAAATGAAATAAGCATGTGAGGACTTAATATGACTGAAATGATATGGAAGCATTTTGGTTTTTGTTTTTTACGGCTCGAATATGGGAACTGAAGTGCATAAAAATTAAAACTTTCTCCGGCTACTGATGCATGGCTATTTAAGGGAAGGGGAGATAGATTATTTGTACAGCAAAACTGAAGGAGTACCGTAATATCATACCAATTGTCAGAGCAACTAAGATGAATATGAAAAGTGTACAAAATTCGCCAATTTTCTGGAAAATTTGAATAAGGGATATTTGAGATACATATACAGTGAGAAATTAAAATGGTTGCCGGTTTTTCGATTAGCGTCTGTTTAATAAAAAATACGGCGTTTGGTCAAAAAATTAAGTGACTTTTGGAATTTCTCGAGCTCAGTACATTCTATTTTCGATTTTTGTTTTTGTCAGCTATTTTGGATATTCAGTTTATTTTTCACTGATATGTACATATGTATGTAAATATTGGACGTGTTTTGATGTGCTTTTTGCTGTTGAAATGGATCAAAGAATCTTTGTAAAGGTGCCTACAATTTGAACAGATATGTATGTAGTATTGTTTGAACTATAACTACAGAATTGGGGGCAGAAAACGTGATTTTATAACTTCGTATAATGCGACTGTTTTCTCTTTTATGGTTATGGTTGCATTCTTGTACCGGATAATTAAGCTGCCGTTCAGCTGGAGTGGGTCATTATCGATTTTAATAACACCGTTGTATCCATTGAGTAATAAGGTGTCAGGAATTAGTTCTTCTACGTCCGTTACATGTTGGTTACTGATTCCGCTGCAATTGCTGGGTCAGCTTTGAAGTAGATTTGGAATGCACCCTGTAATCGTTATATCTATGAGATTATTATTACTACATATGGCTAAATTATTACTGGATTTACATGTGTTAATGATTGCATAAAACTTGTCTCTACAATATAATATATTCTCATAAGCGATGTTAAGTATGAAATTAGATTTCTTTAGTGGTTTAATAGTGAATAACTACCATACTTCGTTGCCAGTTTTTGGAATGCTTACAATGTCGCCATTTGAAGCGACTTTGGTTTCAACAAGGTCTGCTGCTTGTTCAATATTAACGAAATTCATATTTTCTATTTCCAGTATTTCTTTTACAAAGTTATTTCCTCGTTACTTAAAATTAATGGATAAACAATTTCTGCCTTTGACATATGCAGGGCATAAATTACATGTGTTCCTTAAATATATTTAGCTTATATTTAATTTTGTTTACAATTTCGTTTTTATTATTATAGCTTCCTTTTACAATGTTGACTATTTCATTCATGTTAGTTATTTTCGCTATTTTATCCAAAGTAAGTCGGTAAAATATAACCTGGTTATTATTATTTCGTAGAACATTATTGATTTTAGCAGATATAATTTACAATTCGGCATGGTCGGGATTGCCCGCAATCCATTTCCATGCGGTGCCGATAGAATTTAATGAACGTTTATGTAAGGCCTTGGGTGCCAACCTCCTTAAATAGTTTCGGATTTGGGAGATTTCGTAAAACAACTAGGGGTCTAAGGGATGATTGGAAATATCTTTTTCCATCCCGTCTGTTAGTCGTTTGGGAGATCATCCAGGTCTATTACATGGATGAGTTCGAACGTCCCAATTTGCAATTTCGCCGTTCCTATCTGTATGACCGCCAACTGGGAACAAGTTGTCAGTTTTTGCGCATCCAGCACTCAATAGTAGAAGCAAGCTAAAACGAGAGATTAAAAGCGTACTTTCCCGATTTAGTAAGAACAGTTGTAGTTTTATTCTCAGCGATAATTTCCTTTCTGAACCGAGGTGCATAACGTTTGTTCTGTTTGACGTAAATCACGTCGCCGGGAGCGTAGTCTTTTAATGGTTTCCTGTTCTTATTATAAAATTCTAGTCTAATCTGTTTTTCGATAAGCCCTTGCATATTTTCCAACCATGATTCCTCGTGGAGCGCGGCATCTAGGCTCACCCCTCGTCCAAAAAATATATCGATTGGTCGTTTCTTCGTGGCGGAGTGTATGGATGACTTATATGCATGAACAGCTCTCTCCAGAAGCTCCGTGAAAAAAACTATGTACGTTTTCCGTCTTCAGGTATCTCATTATCTCATAAGAGTCGAATGCAAACGTTCGACCTGACCATTTCCAGTGCTCGTGTTGGGAGGTGTTTTGTAGACTTTTATATGGAATTTGTTTTCCATCATAAAATTGATTGGTACTGAACTGAAAGATTTATCGTTATCAAGCACAACAATTTCAGGCAAACCGTATGTAAAGGGAATGCCTCGGAGCGGTTGCCTGATGTCTTTTATGGCTTTGGACTTCAGAACTCTAACAGTAGCATACTTTAAAAATGTGTCCATCGAAGAGAGGACAAGACTTTCCCCAGTTGAAAAGATATCTAAATGAACGATATGTCTCGGATATTCCGGGATTGGAGTTGCTTCAGGCTTATTTGAGGGGCGGTCGTATTTGTTTTCCCTACAAACCATCCACCACTATTTTACTGATTTTGCGCCTCATCGCTGGAAAGTAGTATTCCCTGATAATTTGCGTCCTGTTTTCCTGTTCGTCCCGATGAGCCCTTGTATGGGTGCGGATACTTAGTCTATCTTGCGAAGTTGGACAATTTTTGAATGATACCCATTATGTTTTCTTCGGTTTCAATGGCATTCACTACGGAAGGATTAAGAATTTTTATCAGAATTGCCTTCTGCTTTTCCTAAGTAAAGTCTGGCTCAACAACTATATGTCTGTGGTAGTTAAGAAAAACTATCTCAAATTAATTATTGGAAACTTCACCAACCTGGATCAGACTTTGGTTCTCTAGCACATTAATCGGAATTTCGACACTTGGGATGAGATTATGTGACGAGCTCTCGTCGCTATGTTTAGTGGGCGTTAGGAAGTTTACTTGCGAAGACTGAGGGGGTCGAGAAAGTGAGTCTACTGCGATGTTACTCCGACCGGGCTCTTAATGCAATTCGTATTTGTATTCCTCCAGAACTTCCTTTCACGTCTTCATCTTACTGTTGATGTTCTTGTTACTGACAGCATAAATAAGGGATTGGTGGTCAGTGAAAATTCAGACACATGCAGAGTCATACAGGCAGCTCAAGGCCTGTCATTTGCCAACATTTCCTTCTCGTTGGCTGCGTAGATCTCCTCAGTTGAGTTGGGCGTTGAGCGCTAAGACTTAGAAGCTAAGTAATTAGAAGCTTCGGTTGTTAGTTCGAAATGTTTGTTAAGATTTGGATATTTCGGGAGAATATCTTATAAAACAAGAGAATTTTTAATTTTGTTAAGGGAATCTAAGGCTTCGGAATCAAGGAATATTTGTTTTTTTTTTTTTTGCGGATTGGTGTTGGGACAATCGTCCATCCTCCACTCTTAGAAAGAATGTCAGGGCTTCGCCAACTATGCATATTCTTAAACAAAGCGGCGATAGTAGCCTGACAGACCAAGGAATGACCTAAGGATTTGTGTAACAGGAAAATTCTTTATGGCTTCCACCTTTGCGGGATTTGTTCCGATGAAATGGGGAATCCCAAGAATGCTACTTCCCGTGTGAAAAAATGACACTTACCTAGCTGCACTTTCATATTGGCGTCACAGAGAGTCTCGAATATCTCCTCATAAAGACATATCTCTGTCATAAAGACATAGCAATTTCTTCCGAAGTGATCCCGAAGGATCTCATCAAGTGCTCGTTGGAAGATCGATGGCGCCAAAAGGAAGCTTTGTGAATTCATATTTTCCGTTGTTTATGGAAAATGCGGTCTTCTCTATGTCGGACTCCTTCAAAGTAATCTGATGAAAATCCGACATAAGGTCCAGGACTGTGAAGTATTTGTTCTCATGTGAGAGTACCTCAGTAATATCGGGAATTAGGTAACAATCACTTATGGTGACACTGTTAAGTTTCCTATAGTCGATGACCATTCTATACAGCTCTGTTCCCGTTGTGTCTGGCTTTTTCGGGACGACCCAGATGGGAGAATTATAGGGGGATCGAGAAGGTCTAATGATTCCTTCGGCTAAAACACTACGGATCTGTCCTTCGATTTCCCCTTTGGGTGACATAGGAAACGGTTAGTATTTGCTGTAAACCGGAGAATCGTTAGTGGTTCGAATTTCTCCCACGACCTTGATGGTAAAGATCAAGGTCTCTTCAGGCTCCAAGAATAAATTTTGGAACCGACTAACAATCGAATTTAACATGCTCTGTTAATAATGTTAATATGCTCTGTTGAAATGACATATTATCGGTATTGATGCACAGCGCATTTACCGTTGGAGAACTCAATTGCCTTAATTTTATTTTGATGGAGCCGAATATTGTCATGAGGCTATCCTTGCAATGTATAACGGCTGATAGATTCCTGAGACTGTCACTCCGAAGATACCATGCAAAGTGTTAAGTGGGCGGAAGAAAGAACTTGAGGGTAACATTATCCAAATTAAAGAGATTAATCAGAGTGTGGTGTGTTATTTTAGGACGGATTTGGCTAAGAAATATTGTTCGTTTGGCAGTGGTTTTATATGAGGGATGGTTGTATATATTTTTTTGGATGAACCTGTGTCAATCAATAATTCAAGCATATTACCGCTCTTCGCCTTGCACTCCATGTAAGGCAAGAAAGAGTCATTATCCTAAAAAATTGTCACAATGCTCTAGTTCTTGTACGATGATTTCATCGATGATTCATCGATTGGATCCTCGAGGTACTTGTTCGATACTCCTTCGGTTTGATCATTGCTGACATTCAAGTTCTGGAAATGGGGTTCGAGTTCGTTGATTGAGTCTTCTCAATAGTAGCTTGGTTGATGCCTGGTTGAGTAATGACCCTGCTGCATTGGTCCTCCGGCTACGTTTAATTTTTGCGTATTCATGTTGTTAATGTCTCGTAACTGTGCGCTTGCCCCTTTAGTCCGGGAGGTAGCGCTATACCAACCGGCTGAAAATCATAACAATTATAATTTCCCCCAACACATAACAACTCCGAACCAGCTGCTTCGATAGCGGTGGAGCTAAAGGAAACAGGATGAAAAAGTCTTTGGAAAAAAATCTGCTCCGATTATTTTTATACTGAGCAAAAATGTATGAAATTATTGTTTAAATCGCATTTAAAAAAAAAAATCGTCAGCTGTATTGAGGAGGGGGGGTTATATGTCAGTCACGTGCATGAACCTCATTGAAAATTTGACAAATAAATTTATTTTATACCTTGTGAAATGTATACATCTAAATTTTCATACTTTCAAAATAATAAAGAAAATCGTTAGCTGTATTTTTCACGGGGATAAGACCGTCAGTCAACGTGTTAAACATCCAGGTATCATCAAAAATGTTAAAATATTTTGTCGCAAACAAGTTCTTAATCACATAATTGCTAAAATGGATAAGGTTGTTAGTGTAGGAGAGCTTTCTTCTGCAATTAATGTGCTAGATGCGATCAATTGGGTTGCTGCAGCATGGAACAATGCTGCTCTAGAAAAAAAAACTGCTTCAAGAAATCTGGGTTTCTACGCAATCAAACCTTCGAACTAGAGGACTTCACCCCAGAGGACGACATACCATTGATCTGTTTGCAAAATTTGTCATCGCTAATCAGAAAAACTGGTTGCGAACAAGTTCATTACTTAAAGTATACCGCATGTGACAACAACGTTCAAACCGATGAAGGATGGAATGAAAACTTGGCCGACGATGATACAAGCGTTATAAGTGTGAATGACCAAAGTGACGACAGCGAAGACATGGACGCAGAAGTAGAAGCAGATACTGAAATGGATTCATAGTCCTACAAAAAGTCGTTGAATGCTTGTGAAACTTTGTGCAAATTTGTTTGAAGCTGGTGATGAAAAGGCAATGCAGCTCAGATCTGTTCTCCGATCTCACTATGAATCAGTGATAGTAAGAGGTTGCAATCTGCGCCAAAGGCGGATTGAAGATTTTTTTTAAAAATGAATATGAATGTGTGGAAATGTATGCATATGTGCATATATAATATTTAATATGTACATAAGGGACTTAAATTGAAATAAAGATGATAATTTTCCGTTCGTTTTAAAATTTGCGTTTTTATCCTCTTAAGCGGACACTCTCTTATATGGACAAAAAACTCTGCTCACGTGACTGTCCACTTAAGAGAGATTTAATTGTAATTTGAAACCAACACAAAATTAATAAATACACTAGGTGTCCAACTTTGCTTCCGCCGTTTTTTCCCCAACATTTGAGGCTTTAATGAAACATAGAGGTTACACCTGTATCATTCAAAGTATTTTCCAACGCTGGAAACTACTTTGTGACATCTTTCGGGCAGTGTACGAATCCCGCGTCGAAAAATTGTTCATCTTTTGAAGCGATCCACAAATCGATCCAATTTGTGACTTCTTCATGAGATCGGAAGTATTGTTCAGCCAGGCCATGCGCCATTAATCGAAACAGGTGATAGTCAGAGGGAGCAATGTCTGGAGAATACGGCGGGTGGGGTAGGACTTCCCATTTTAACGTTTTCAAGTACGTTTTGACTTCTTTTGCAAAGTGGGGTCGAGCGTTGTCGTGCTGCAAAATCACTTTATCATGCCTCTCGCTGTATTGCTTCCGTTTGTCTTTTAATGCCTTGCTCAAACGCATTAATTGCGTTCGATAACGAGCACCTGTGATTGTTTCACTTGGTTTTAACACCTCACAGTACACGACGCCGAGCTGATCCCACCAAATGCAGAGCATGATCTTGGAACCGTGGATATTCGGTTTGGCCGTCGACGTGGAAGCATGGCCGGGATATCCCCATGATTTTTTTGCGTTTAGGGTTATCGTAATGAACCCATTTTTCGTCCCCGGTCACAATGCGATGCAGAAATCGCTTCCGTTTTTAGCCTCTAAAGCAACTGTTCACAAACACACAAACGCCGTTCAACGTCTCTTGGTTTCAACTCATACGGGACCCAAGTTCCTTCTTTCTGAATCAAGCCCATGTCTTTGGGACGTTTCGAAATGGCTTGTTGTGTCATTCCCACTGATCGTACCAATTCTTCTTGAGTTTGACGCGAATCTTCACTCAGCAATGTCTCCAATTCTGCCTCTTCGAAAACTTTCTCTCTTCCACCACTATGCCGGTCTTCGACTTTAAAATCACCGTTCTTGAAGCGTTGAAACCATTCACGACACGTTCTTGCACTAATAGCGTCCCCACCGTACGTATCTGAGAGCATTCGATGAGACTCAGCCGCTGTTTTCTTCATATTGAAACAAAACAGTAACATTACGTAAACTGACATTTTTAATCGAGAATAATGTGAATGATTTATATTAAATTAATATTATACTTGTTGAATTCAAAGTATAAGATAATTTAAATGTTAAAAAAAACAAAAAATCGTCGCCAGCTGATTGTTTGTGGGTGTAAAGATCGTCAGTTTATTTTCCAAAGAGACTACGCTCAAATGCATTGAGCGCGCAAAATGTTTGTCACGTTGACTGGCGGTCTTATCCCCGTCAAAAATACAGCTGAAGATTTTCTTTATTATTTTAAAACTATGAAAATTTAGATGTATAAATTTCATAAGGTATAAAATAACTTTATTTGTCAAATTTTCAATGAGGTTCATGCACGTGACTGACATATAACTCCCCCTCCTCAATACAGCTGACGATTATTTTTTTTAAAAATGTGATTGAAACAATAATTTCATACATTTTTGCTCGGTATAAAAATAATCGCAGCAGATTTTTTTCCAATGACTTTTTCATGCTGTCTCCTTTAGCTCCACCGCTAGTGCGACAACTGACGCTCACTTTACTGATTTCTGAACACTAACAACTTTTTGAAATAAAATGCATTCTACTTGGATAGAAGATTCGCGCTTTATTGCTGGGCCAGATTGGTAATGACCCATATTGAAATTTCGTCGCTGGAGGTAATTTTGGTGGTTTTGGTTCGGGTGAACATTTTGACGTTGAGGGTAATTTGGATGATTTGGATTTTGATAATGATATTGACGTTGGGTAAAACCTGCTTGGAATGGATTTAAGTTTCTATTTAGATTTTGCGGTGCACCTCGCCCACGGAATGGTGGATTGGGATTTCGGACATGTGGCTTCCTAAGGGCGCTCTGCCCAATATAAGTTGCTCTAAAGTTTTGATTTTTAAGCTTCAAGCAAAGGTGTAGCGCTTGAGGCAGATCAACGGGCTCTCTTATCCCTAGCAACCTTGGTAGGTCGTCCTTCAGGCCCCGGATAAAGGTGTCCAACGCTTTATCTCTGTACATCTGGGTCAACAATCTCATCGATTTAGCCGATATATCCATACAGGATATTTTATTTTAACTCTTAATATTTGAAATTTTTTTCTGTGTTAACAATTCTTATTTTAATTTTCGACTCACGCTATGACCGGTAACATCTTCATGTTGGTGCCTTGGATTGTTCCCTTTTTTTCCTGGACCGGTGACGCGGGCTCATCGGAAACACACTTACACGATTAACTATCGACGTTCTTAGGACCTTCTAGCCACCATAGGGGGTTTTTGTTAATATATGAATTTTATTATGTACTGGAAATTCAAACACACAAAACAATTCACATTTCATCCCTTTTGACTATAGGATGTAATTCAGTCCTTTTTTCTGTTTAACAGAAAATGATGTCGAAACACGGTAATATTGTCATCTATCCTATATAAATTTGTCAGTCGTAATAAACACTTGAAGTAGCAAAGGTGGCTTTCACTATCGCGCACTATGTTTTATAAACTGTTAGTTGTTTTGTATGTTTTATAAACCGTTAGTCGGTGATAGTGAGATGGCTACGTGGTCATTAAAAGAGGAAAAGGCTTTAGCGACGATTGTCTAAGTGCTAGGTCATGGTAATTTCTGCACATAAAAAATTGTAACACGTCATCTAGTGCGTGGAAAAAACTTAAACAAGTTCATCGTCCAAGTACTAAGTGCTAAGCCATGGCAACTTCTTCACATAAATAATTGTGATACGTCATCTAGTGCGTGGAAAAAACTTAAACAAGTTCATCGTCCAAGTGGTCCAGTCAGAAAAGTTACTCAGTTTAAACAGTTACTTAGTTTGAAAATGAAGAAAAGTACTAAGATGTTTACACATTTAAATAACTTTTTCGATTTGTTTGAACAACTCTCTGAAATTGATATAAAGCTACAAGATGAGCTGTTAGCTATAATGATTCTGTCGAGTCTTCTTATAGTTACGACAATTTTGTTGTTGCCATTGAATCCAGGGACAATTTGTCAACAGTCAGCGCGCTAAAACCAAAGCTGATAGAAGAAGGTAGAAGAAGGGAGGAATGGGAAGATATCGTGCAAGATAGCGCGAATTCAACAACCGCATCTTCACAGGATCTTCACAGGAAAGTATTACAAATCTGACAGAAAAGGCGCATAGAATCCAATTGCAGGGCAGGCTCTTCCTCTTTGACATCAAAAGTTGCAGGAAGCAAAATGGCAACTTCGTTTGCAATGCTGAATGGAACAAACGTTTCAGTGTTGAAAAAATCTAACTGGGCTTTGGATAGCGGTTTCACATATCATATGTGTTGTGATGTTTCACTATTCACAAAACTTGTCGAACACTAAGAGGATATTGAGCTGGCAGCCAGGGTTGCTTAAATGTCACACTTTGTGGTTTTTATACATTTTACCGTAGAAAAGCGTTTAAAAGTGTATAAAGTTGTATAAAATTGTATAAAAGTGTATAAAAGTGTACAGAAGTATCTAAAAGTGTATTTAAGTACCTATAATAATAGCACAATTGGAAAGGGTGTTTTCCAATTGGTCTATGATCCATAGTGATTTAAGAAATCGTTTGGATTTCAACAAGTCCAAAATGTTACTTAACATTAACTATTCACTTAAAATAAACGACTCGCATAAATCAGAGCTGAATTAAAAATCAAAATGTTTTTATTGTTTTATTTCTCAAATGCTTATTTTTAGGTTCCTTATGCATTTCTTTGACTTTTATACATTTTTTTCAATTTTATACCTATTCCTTGCTTTTATACACTTTTATACACCAGCAATATTTTTCAGATGTATTTATAATACACACTTTTATACACGTAAAAAAGTGTGTATAATACGCCAACTATTATACGTCTACAACCCTGCTGGCAGCAGATAACTTCATTCAATCAAACGGTATCGGCGAAGTTTTAATCAAGGGCAACAATTTTGAAAATCAGCTACGTGATGTGCTTTTCGTTAAAGATAAAAACAAATTTTATATCGGTTAGTAAAGCAACTGAAAGTGATAATCGGGTTGTGTTTAAAAAACAATACGGTGTTATAAAAGACCCGAAAGGGAAAGTATTGTGGTACGCTAAAAGGTTCGGTAACTTCTTTGTTTCCAAAATGAAGCAAGAAAAACATTTTAATTTGAACTCGTGTGAAAGAAACAATTCGTTTGTTATGTGGCATGATGGATTTGGCCATCTAAACGCCAAAAGCTTAAATTTCCTGTTCAAGAATAACATGATTGAGGGAATTCCTTAGGCAAATATAATGAGTTACAACATTACTTTTACTTTTTTTTTCTTTTTATATTCTTAACTAAAATATATATACTTATATAAATATATATACTTTATATATATTATATATGTATATATATGTATATATTTTTTTTGTAATATTAATACATTTACATTTTCTTTTGTTGTTGATTTTATTCGTTATTCTTTTATTTTTTTATTTTTTTAGCCCTATTCTACCCTTACCTAGCCTAACCAATGTAAGCCTGGCATTGGTGTTAGGCAGGCTTTGCCTTGAAAAGGCTATTCCTATCAACGGGTCCATTGACAGAGACGACCACCGAAAGCGTTGATTTTGGCGGACTACGTCTGCTCGATCCCTCGAACCTGAGGCGCCCGGGCTCAAGGAGTGCGACATCGGGTCCGTGGAAGAATCGCCGTTCCACGGAATTGCGACCCACGCGGAAGACTAGTGGTACCGCCAAATCTATCCTGGATCAGCCCATATCTGTCTAATGCATCTATCTCGAATGCTTCTGGCGGGACAAAGCCGTTAAGGCGCACTCTCTCATGATAAAAATAATTGGGGTAGTAAGCCCCGGAGATTAGGCTATTGACCGAAGTCATTGCTCTCGCAACGTTGCCTCAAGTCAGTTTGATTAGGAATTTATCAACCCGTACAATAATGGTCATATTATATAGACCCTCCTTCGGGTAAAATTTCGTGTACTCACATTCGGGTGTCCTATATAACCCAAGAGAAGTTCTGAGTCATTGTCTCTCAAACACCCGAATCTTTTCTATTAAGCTAGCTCTCACATTGAACCAGATGGGACATCCATAGGTAACCATGTGCCTGATTAAGGCCATGTAGCAGATTACCTTCACTCTGGAAGGTAAGCATCTACAGGTTTGTCAAAATATAGATACTGATCCAGCACGATCCCAAGGTATCTGATTTCACTTTGCCTCGCCTTGGGTCGGGCGTCTGTCCCAAAGATAGAGAACCTGCGCCGCTTTTCTTCAGTGTCCCGAGAGGCCCTAGACAAAGGCGTTCTGAGCAATATAGATTCTGATTTCTGGAAGTAGATTTTCAACTTCCAGTCATCACAATACTGCTGAATTTTTTCGAAGTAACGCTACTGAAGAGCAACAATGACGTCGATCGTTAGACCTGATCTGTATGCGATTAGGTCGTCTGCGTACGCTATTGAATCGTGAAGAGAAACTAGCAGGTCGCTTAGGTAAATGCTAAAAAGGATCGGCGTATTTACCGTGCCCTGTTACAGTCCATTTTTGATTTCAAATGTTTGGGTGGAAGTCACGTTGGCAATTTTCACTACGAACTTTCTACCTGTTAACATGGCAAAAATCATATATAGTAGTGGTTCACTTATGCCCAGCCGACTGAACTTGTAATAAAGACCTTCTAACCATACGATGTCGAAAGCTTTTCCAAGTCAAGCAGGCAGGCACCGACGCGACACGAATAGTGTCATGCTCCGCTCTGAAACCAAATTGGTTATCAGAGATGATTTTATTGTCCTCAACCCATTTAGACCCTATGGATGTTCTCAAAGACCTTGCTCGGAAGGAGACTTATCGATCGGAGATTTACCGGGTTAGAGATGTCTTTACCCCTCTTGAGGATTGGTTGCACCGTTCCGTGCAGGGACGGGTTAAGAATATCCCTGCAGCGATACCTCTCGCTTGTCGTAAAAGGCGACTAAAACAAAGGTAAACAAAAATCACATCTAGGCAATTTTGAAAACACCAAGGTGAGCCTAGGGACACATATACCACCATTAAACTGCCCCACAAGTATACATGCAAATCAGTGGGCTGACACGACTGGAGATCACCGGTGTTGTAAGAGTAAGATCAAACAAAAAAATCTGGAGCATGCCCGTGTCAAAAAAAAATAAAAAAAAAACAGGCAGGCCGAAAAACAATTGGTGCAAACAAATGCAAAAACACCAGCATTTGATTGGCCTCAGCGATGAAGTAATCCCAACCCGGGAAGCCTGTCGCTACTTTCTGAGGTCAAACCGGCGGACCCCACAAGCGGACCAGTAGGAATGCAGTTAAGTGGGAAGGTTATGGTCCTACACTTCTGACCATAACAACGCCGGAAAAAGGAAAAAAAAAAAAGGATTGGTTGCACCACTGCTGTCTTCCAGTGCACTGGGTGAGTGACAACATACACATATAATGTGAAACATGTATAATGGGAAAAATTACCACTATTCCATTTCCCAAATCTAGTCCATTTAGAAGTGAGAAAGTATTGGAATTGATACACAGTGACATACATATGTGATCCTATGCGGTTGAACTCAATTGGTGCTGCTCGATATTCCACGTTATTTATTGACGACTTTGTCCGAAAAACATTCGTTTCCTTTTTAAAAAATAAAAACGAGGTGCTTAGTGCATTTAAGAAATTTAAATCCAGTGTGGAGTTAGAGACCAACCAAAAATTAAAAGTACTAAGAACTGACAATGGCCGCGAATATGTAAACAAGGAGTTTGACAGTTTTCAGGTACAAGCTGGTATTCGTCGTCAATTGACCGTAGAATATACTCTCCAGCAAAACGGTATGGCTGAGCGTGCTAATCGAGGCCAGGTGTATACTCTTGCAATTGGGTGTTCCTGAATATTTTTGGGCTGAAGCTATCTCCACCACAGTTTATATTAGGAATAGGTGTCTACTAACGTTTTGCAAAATGTTAAACCCTACGAAGCTTAGTGTGGTACAGTACCTGTCGTTTCTCACTTCAAGATATTTGCTATGCTTGACAAAAGGCCTGGGGAAATCGAAGTTTACACCAAAGTCAACGGAGTGTATAATGGTTGGATATTCCCCAAAATCAAAGGCATATCGTCTTTTTGAACCGAAGTCTAGGAGGATTTCGTCCTAGCAAATTAATCGACCAAAATGTGAGCAAAATCTTTAAAATTAAATGCGAAAATTCTGAGGAAATAAATAGAAGACCATACATGTGCCGATAGTGGTAGTGCTGTCAGTTGATCACAGACCAGTGAAGCAGAAGGTAGTGTTTCGGCTAAAGTGGAAAAGAAAACAAAAGAAAATAATATAAGTGCGCGTTTAGGCGAAGTACTCGCGGGACCCAAATTAGCGTAGAGGTATAGTGCCTGACCCGCAATCGGAAGGTCGCCGGTTCGAATCCCCAGGCGGGAGAGGAAGTTTTTTGTTTGCGTTATTTTTTTTTTCCTGTTTCCCTTCTGCGGCTTCTGAAGAAAGCTAGAAGTAGCGGGAGGAGATGTCGGGGGATGGCGGGGGAAGTCCCGTACCTCGTACAGGGTCGGAATCGGATGATTTATCATCCGATTTCGCAACACCGGCCGCCGTCATGAAAAGGCGCAAAAGGGTTAGCGCAAGGCCCAACCCAATCAAGCGCCCCTCCCTCACCACTTCGACTAAAAAGCTGCAGGTCGAAGCGAGGAAAGGGGCGCCATCATCACCACCATCGACGTCCGAAGCAGCCGGACAACAACAACAACAACATGTCACCCCCGTGGAAGCAGAGGTCGAATACCTCTCCGATGGTAGAGAAGGCCGCTACACGGGGGACAACAACCCCTTCGCGGCCCTCTTAAGTTCGGCTACGGAGGATGAATGTATTATACTAGAGGAGCAAGAACGCTTCCTACGCACCCAGCTGCAGGCCGTAGTAGACAAAATTAAGGCGTTGCAGAAGTCGAGAGAGGAGGCAATAGCCGCCGAAGAAATGAAGCAGCAACAACAACAGCAGCCGCAGAAGAAACAGCAGCAACTACAACAACGAAAGCAGCAGAAAAAGCAGCAGCAACAACAACCGCAGCAGCAGAAGCAGCATCAGCAACAACAACCGCAGCAGCAAAAGCAGCAACAACAACAACCGCAGCAGCAGAAGCAGCAACAGAAGCAACAACAACAACCGCAGCAGCAGAAGCAGCAACAGAAGCAACAACAACAACCGCAGCAGCAGAAGCAGCAACAACAACAACCGCAGCAGCAGAAGCAGCAGCAACAACATCAGCCGCAGCAACAGCGCCCGAAAAAGGAGAAAGTGCCACCGATCCTCACCTATACCACTGCCTTACGAGAAACCATCGATCTGTGTAAGTATGCCATTGGTGTAGGTAATTTTGAATTTAAATGTTTGGGCCAGAAACGCTATGCTATTCAGTGCAAGACACTGGAGCAACATAAGCGTATTAAAAGCCTACTGAAGGAGTCAACGACGGAGTTTTTCTCCTTCACTCCAAAGGCCGAGAGGTTGCGGACGATGCTCCTCAAAGGCGTGGAATCTATCACAGATCCCGAGGAAATGCTCTCAGAGCTCAAAGAGTTCGAGAGTGACGACCTCAAATTCGTGGCGGTTAAGCCATTTTCCACGGTGAGCTCCCGACGGGAGAAGCGAGTGATTCCCTTCTTCGTGGTACAGCTCACACCCAACAGCAAGCTGGAGAGGTTAAGGTCCATTACTTCCTTGGCTTCCCAGCGTGTAACATGGGAAATATTAAAAAGGCAAGGAAACATTTTGCAATGTATCCGCTGCCAAAGATTCGGGCACGCCGCGTCGAACTGCGAAATGCAGCCTCGATGCGTTAAGTGTGCAAGGAATCACAAGAACGAGGAATGCGACCTTGAGAAAGACAAGGTGGGGGACAGAGAGCAGCTCGAGTGTGTCTTGTGTCGGAACCGAGGGCACCCTGCAAACTATCGGGGATGTCCTAAGTTCCAGGACATCAAGAAAGAAAACCTGGCCCGTAAGCAGAAGGTCGAGGAGAAGCGTCCCTTGGGTCGCTTCCAAACACCAGCCGTCACATCCCAGTTGACCTACGCCCAAATGGCGGCAGGTTCGGGAAAGACGGTACAAAAACCCGTGGCTGTTCCTAAAGCCCCATTGCCTGTCTCTAAGGCACCGGGGGCCGAGGTGGATGTCTGTTCGATCTTGCTCGCAATCCAAGGGCAGATTGGGCAGCTCCAAAAACAGATCCAGGAAACGGCGACCCGAGTAGATAGTATCTGCTCGCTTCTACCGGGCCTAGCGCACCTAAGGTCATGATGGGTACGCTGGCAGAGAGACACTTGAAGATCCTATCGGTGAATGTAAATTCACTGATAAGGATCGAGCGACGAGCCGTACTTTTTAACCTGTTGCAGGACGAAAGCCCCGATGTACTCTTGGTTAGCGAAACAAAGCTAAACCAGAAGCACAAAATCCGGCACAGTTCGTATAAAATAATTAGAAGAGACCGACCCAACGCTACTCAAGGCGGGGGAGTTGCGATCTTCATTAAAAATAATCTTAAACATAAAGTCATATATAGCGGTGAAGTGCGGAGGTTCCAGGTGCTAGAGGCCTGTATTGTGTGCATTCCTCTCCGAAACGGAAAGAGAATGTACATTGTATCAGCCTATGCACCTGAAGCACCTCAACCCAATATTTTTATCGCAGAACTCGAGACACTCTTTCGATCTCTGCGCTTGAACTCGGTAGAAAACTTCTACATCCTGGCCGGCGATTTAAATGCCAAACATAGTGATTGGGGAAATAACATTCCCAACACTAGGGGGAGCCTACTAAGCCATTGGTGGGTTCTTCACAACATTGAATATAGAGTCAAGTTGCTCGCAACGGATAGTCCATCGTATCCTAGGAGCGGCTCCTATCTCGATCTAATGCTGATAGACTCTCGACTGAGACTGGCAGACACGAACGAATGGTCTATTAACTGTCTACGGACCATTGTATACGACAGTGACCATTGCGGACTATGTGCCGTGATCACAGTACCTGACGAGTTCGTGGAAATGGCAGAGTACGTCCACACGCACCCCTACGATTACAGTAGGGTGTGCTGGCCACGCTTCGCCAATTCCCTGACGAGAGCGCTCACTTCGAGCGCCTCCTTCCCACCAACTAATAGGAACCTGTCAAACCACGAGATTGACAGGTATCTCAAAGAAATGGACGATATCATTAAACAGACTATGAACAGTACGATACCACGTCAAAGACAGCACGATACCACAAACATATACCGAAACGCGACAATCGACGCACTGCATAGACAAAAAAGTAGACTCCTAACAAGACTCAAACTCTTGTACAGGCGGTTTACCGACAGACAAAACTCGGAGGTCAGGACACTGAAGTCACTGATTAAAAATCTCCAACAATTGATCAGAGAAAATTACAGAATATCTGTAAGTTTGCATTGGAACAACAGAATTCGTGCTGTAAAATCCAACAGCGCGAGTATGTTTCCGCAAATAAATAAAATATTTCGGAGAAACAATCAGAATGACATTCAGGATCTGAAACTTCCGAGAACGTCAGACAATGAACGTTTGCTACGGACAGTTAGCATCGATCCAGATGGCGCCATCCTGGATGACGACTTTTTCGTGATTGAGGATCCTCAGGAGAAGGTGGCGACAGTGGGAGCTGTTTTCCAGGAAGTGTACAAGGTGAACGATAGTATTCGCCCGAACCATGACCTGGAGAACAGAGCCCTGCTTCATCACTTCTACCTTAGAAATGATTTCGATCATTGGCGATCTGAGAATCTTGGTTTTACCAGGTTCAATGAAGATTTCATGGCAAGCAATGCCATCGCCAGTGAGGGGGCTAACACCCTGTTCATTTCGACGGAAGATCTCCAGATGATCTTTCAGTCATTGAAAAGGAAAAAATCCGCGGGTATCGACGGCATATCCAATGTTGTGCTAAGGCAACTTCCACCAATGGCTGTAGAGAGGTACGCCATCCTGTTCAACAATGCATTGAATAATGCATATTATCCAGTGCATTGGAAGACAGCGGTGGTTCAACCAATCCCCAAGAAGGGGAAAGACACCTCTAACCCGGCAAATCTCCGGTCGATCAGTCTCCTTCCGAGTATCAGCAAGGTCTTCGAGAAGGTGATCCATAGAGCCCTGTCTAAATGGGTTGAGGACAATAAAATCATTCCGGATAACCAATTCGGTTTCAGAGCGGGGCATGACACTATTCATGCCGCGTCGAAACTTGTATCGGATATCCAATGGAATAAATGCAAGAACCAATGCACGGGTGCCTGTTTGATTGACTTGGAAAAAGCCTTCGACACTGTATGGTTAGAAGGCCTTTATTACAAGCTCAGTCGGCTGGGCATAAGTAAACCACTGCTATATATGATTTTTGACATGTTAACCGGTAGAAAGTTCGTTGTGAAAATTGCCAATGTAACTTCTACCCAAATATTTGAAATCAAAAACGGACTGCAACAGGGTACGGTAAATTCGCCGATCCTTTTCAGCATTTACCTGAGTGATCTACTTGTTTCTCTACACCACTCAATAGCGTACGCAGATGACCTAATCGCGTACAGATCAGGTCCAACGAAAGACGTCATTGTTACTCTTCTGCAGCGTGACTTCGAAAAAATTCAGCAGTATTGTGATGACTGGAAGTTGAAAATCAACTTCCAGAAATCAGAATCTATATTGTTCAGAACGCCTTTGTCTAGGGCCTCTCGGGACACTAGAAAAAATTGGCGCAGGTTCTCTATCCTTGGGCCGGACGGGCGTCCACTGGCGAGACAAAGTGTAGTCAGATACCTTGGGATCGTGCTGGACCAGTATCTATATTTTGACAAACATGTAGATGCTGCTCTGGCAAGGGCCCGGGGCGCTTTCGCTCTGACAAGATGGCTGTTTCATAGCAGCCAACTTGATTCCAGGGTGAAAGTAATCTGCTACATGGCCTTAATCAGGCCCATGGTTGCCTATGGATGTCCCGTCTGGTTCAATGTGAGAGCCAGCTTGATGGAAAGGATTCGGGTGTTTGAGAGACAATGTCTTAGGACTTGTCTCGGGCTACATAGGACTCCCGAATCTGAGTACACGAAATTTTACCCGAACGAGGTCCTATACAATAGGGCCAGGATTGTACGGATAGATAATTTTCTGATCAAACTGATTCGAAGCCACGTTGCAAGAGCAATGACTTCGGTCAATAGCCTGATCTTCGGGGCTTACTACCCCAATGATCTATATCATGAGAGAGTGCGCCTTAACGGCTTTGTCCCGCCAGAAGCATTCCTCTATCTAGATAGATGTGGGCTGATCCAGGACAGATTGGCGTTACCGCTAATCTTCCACGTGGGTCGCAATTCCGTGGAGCGGCGATTCCTCTACGAACCCGATGTCGCGCTCCGTGAGCCCGAGCGCCTCAGGTTCTGTAGATCGGTCTCACGCCGGGATCGAGGAGACGTAGTCCGCCAGCATCAACGCTTTTGGTGGCTGGAAAGAGCTCCGTCAACGGACACCTTGATAGGAGCAGCCTCTTCAAGGCAAGGCCTGCCCAACACCAATGGCCAACACCAGGCTTGCATAGGCTAGGGTAGGGTAAGGTAGGGTAGGGTAGGATAGGGTAGGCTAGGGCAAAAACGACAAAAAAAAAAAAAAAGATATATATATAAAATATATATAATGTATATATTTGTGTATATATATTTTAGTTAAGTTAGAATAAGATAGGTTTAGTTAGGTTTAATTAGTATAAGGTAGGTTTAAGTTTTATATAAAAAAATGATCATATGCTAAGTTTTTTTAATAAAAAAAAACATTTTTCTTAGCTTAAGTTAGTTATAATAATGTTAATAGTAAATTTGTGTAGACGTCGAAAGACATAAGTATGTTTCAATTGTTCTGTTTGTTTTAGAGTGTCCGCCTAGGGCCAGTAAGATAGTTACATTTGTTAAGATAATTAAGCTAGTTTTAAGCATTTTTAACTAGGGTAAGATAGATATAAGTTAATATGAAATAAAAATGAATTGAATTGAAAAAAAAAGTGGTAGTGCTGTTGCTGCAAGTGTTGCGAAAAACGAAAACATTGTTGCTAAAGATCATGTTGCTGAAGATCCTTTTGCGGATGAATATGGTGATGACGATGCTGATGAGGATGCGGAAAATATCAAGCAGAATCAAGTTCTTGCTAATAACGAGTGGTACCAACTTTTGCGCCCCCGTACCAACAACAAGTTTTTCTTTAATAAAGTGACCCATTGTTAAATCCTACTTCAGTCCATGAAGCTATAGAGTGCCCCGATGGTGATAAATGGCTACATTCTATGATGGAAGAATTCCATGCCCTATTGTCGAGCGGCAGTAAAATCGCAATGGGTGTTCAACATAAAAAGGGATAAAAACGGAAATATAGAGCGTTATGAATCTAGACAATAGTACTATTGAAGAAGAAGTATATAGAGAACAACCAGAAGGTTTCGTTGATCCGTAAATTGAAAAAGGCTATACTCGTATATGGCTTATGGCTGGTTGTGAGTGGAATTCGAAAATAGATTCCGTTTTGAGAAAACTTGGTTTCGTAAAATGTATTGTTGATTCCTGTGTATACTCCACAAGCCGTGGAGATTCCATTAATATTGTTGCCGTCTATGTGGATGACGTGTTGTTGGCTTTTTCAAATGCAGAAGACCTTGAAAATACCAAACGACAAATCAGTTTGGAGTTTGATGTTGTAGATAAGGGTCCTGATTTTTATTTCTTGGGAATGGAAATAATGCAACAAAATGGTTCGGTGAAAATCTCGTCAAAACAGTTCATTAAGGGCTTACTTCATGATTTGGGAATTGATCAGTATCGACCATGCTTTACTCCTTTAGGTCCTGGTAGTAAATTCAAGCGATATGCTGAATGCTCTCGGTGCCAGAAAGTTAATCCGAAAGAATAGCAATCAATCATTAGATCCTTAATGTATCTTAGCGTTTCTTCACGTCCAGATATAATGCATTCGGTTTGCAAATTGGCACAATTCAATACCAACCCCCATTTGGAGCATTTCAAGGCTGCGAAGCATATCGTCAATTTTTGCAGACGCAGATTGGGCTGGAAGTTGTGATGGAAATAGAAGCAGAATACGTTGCTTTATCATCTGCAGCAAAAAAAGAAGTCCATCATTCGAATTTCCTAAAAGAACTGGGTTTTTCGAGTCTGGTAAATGATCCTATCGAAATTTATGATGACAACATATTTATGGCGCGCAACAGATAATTAAGAATCCCGTGCTCTACTCGAGAACAAAACACATCGACATCAAATTTCATCACGTTCGAGATCTATTTGAAAAGAATATTATTATACTGAAATATGTTTCAACAAATGAAATGCCTGCAGATATTCTCACCAAAAACCAAAAATAAATGAAATGAAATGAAAATAAAGCATTCTAATCTTGTTAAAAAATTAGGTCTAACTTAAAATATTATAACGATTTTTATTTTTTGTCAATTTCTAAAATATGAAATATGAATAGTTTTGAGGGAAGGTGTTAAAATATGAATTTTATTATGTACTGTAATCTCAAACACACAAATAATGCACATTTCATCCCTTTTGAATATATGTACATATAATGTGTTTCAGTCCCTTTTTCTGTTTGACACAAAGTGAAATCGAAACACGGTAGAATTGTAATTTATTTCATGTGAATTTGTCAGTCGTAATTAGAGATGGGTTAATACTAATATTTGGCGATATTACCTAATATGAATATATTCGTTATTGAATATTATAATACCTAAAGCGATACGAAAATATCACTAATACTATTCGCATATCTCAGATTTGGTATTATAATGGTGTTATGGTTTTGGTGCGATTTCTTGCGAAGTCCTAGGAGGTCACGAAATACATAATCTTCGCATTTCGCACCAATTCCATAATACCAAATCTTATGAGATATGCGAATATTAGTGATATATTCGTATCGCTTTTGGAGGTGAGACTTATATACAGGGTGTCCCACGAGCAGTGTGCCAAAAAGCTAGAGCGTGTGGGTCTGGTCAAAACAAGAAAAAATCGAATGGGAGGGGAGGGGTCTTTTCCCCTCCGTTTAGCCGGGAGGGGCAATTTTCTAAAAAATTGACTTAATTTGGAAAAAATATTATTAAAAATCAACAGTTACATCCCAATGCCGTGATATACTTTTTTGTAAAGCCAGAAACCTCTTCTTTCATCTTGTTTTTAAACGAAGCTGTTTTAAGGAATAGTTTTTGAGAAATTAATTTTCAAACTTAAAATTTTGAAAAAAAAAATTAAAAAAAAAATTTCGAACTATTTTTTTGCAAAATTGTATGCACCGATAGCTTGCAAAAAAAGGAAGTTCTGCGGAAGGAAAATCGTTGTTACCGATATGCAAAACGTCAAAAAAGTTCCCGTTAAAAAAGTTCAGAAGTGCGAAATATATGTCGTGTGCGAATTGCAAAGGAAAACGTTTTACCAGTTTGTGCGAACCAAAAAAGGAAACAGTCCTTCACAGTGCTTCTGTGCCTGCCTGCGATACATCGCAAATTACAAATGTTTTTTTAAAGACCGGGCGAGGAATTGTCGCAAGTCCGCCCAAATCAAGAAAATTACTCATTCGTTTCCTAATAGACGGCGGCAGTCAGTGTTCGTACATACGCGAAGACCTGGTCAGGAAATTAAAGGTTCCAACTATTGGACGAGTAAATTTGTGGCTGATGCTATTTGGATCCAAAAATCAAACGTCATCGAAGCTGTTCAATAAAGTGAGAATTATGCTCGAAAGTCAGTACAGCCATCAAAATGTGGATATTGAAGCAGTAGTGGTGCCAAATATTTCTATCGACGTTCTTCCCTCACCTGATTTGTCATGCGCCTCGATTCAAAATCTTTTTATGGCTGATGTTCTTCATGCAAGTATCGAGGCAGAAGAAGGATTGAGTCTCCTCATCGGATCCGACACGTATTGGTCAGTAGTTGCCGGCAAACAGCATTCCCTTTCGCCCACTTTGAGAGCTGTCGAGACGATCTTTCAAGTATTCATTCGTTAAGAACATTTTTTCGAACGGAAATGTACATTCTTCCTCTAGTTGCAGCATCGCTCTATGTCTTTCTTCGTTACAAAATGCTTGCGAAACATTTTGGTCACTCAAAACTATCGGCATCCGCGAAGAAGAAGTAGAAAACGAACTGCTGACAGAAGATCTGATGGCCCAATGTATAACTCGTAAAGGACATCGCTACGAAGCTGTGTTGTCATGGAAAAACCCAGACGCTACTCTTCACAGCAACAAGGAACAAGCATTAAAACGATTGCGGGCTCTAACAGCGCGACTTTCTAAGAATCCTGCCCTTCTCAAAGAATATGACGCAGCTGTCCAAAAGATGGTCTCCGACGGCTTTGCTGAATACGTTCCTGCAGCCACAAAGGGTCAACAAAAGCGCGTGTTCTACCTCCCCCACCATCCCGTGTTCAAAGCAGATAGTACCACCACTAAGATGAGAATTGAAATATGCTAAAGGTGGGTGCTAATCTGCTTCCAGATGTTCTCAAGGTCTTGTTGAACTTTAGACTTGGGCGCTATGGCGTGGTCGCCGACGTGGAAAAGGCTTTTTTGCAGATCATGCTCAACGAAAACGATCGCGATACTCATCGCTTTGTCTGGTTCGTTCCGAAGGCACTTTCACGTCGGATAAATCAGTATATAGATTACCGAATGACCAGAGTTACCTTTGGGGTAAACTGTAGCCCATTTTTATTGACAGCCACCATACGAGAGCATTTACATCAGGAAGAAGCAAATTTTCCTTCGACTTGTCACCTGTTGCAGAAAAGTTTTTATATGGACGACGTCGCTATGGCATTGGACACAGAAGAGGAAGCAATCCGTGCGAGTCAGAAAGGGGTGAAGATCATGAGTAACGCATCAATGAAATTAAGAAAATGGAACTCAAATAGCAATCGTGTACGAGAAATTTTGGGTGGGTTCGGAATACACAGACGTAACTCAGAAAGTGCTTGGTGTGAATTGGTTAGTGCTTGTCGACGAGATTGGTATTGCAACAAATTCCATAGAAGGAGCGCTGAGACTTGGCGGAGCTAACAAAAGAATTGTTTTAAGTACAATTGCGAGAGTTTTCGATCCTTTGGGCATGGTCAGTCCAGTAATTGTGAAGGTAAAGGTACTCTTTCGGTCTATATGGAAGGAAAAACTGACATGGGACGAGTCGCTAACTGGAGATCTGCTAAGTGAATGGGAACAATGCGTGAAAGGCTTGTCACATCTCAGCGAAGTAACGATACCTCGAGCAGCCTTGACATTTTGTGCGTCGGATACAAAGGATCTTCATATTTTTGCTGATGCATTTGGAGCTGTAGCTTATATTACAAGCGTCCATTCATTGGGAGAAAGGACCTCAACATTTCTGTGTGCGAAGAGTCGAGTGGCTCCATTGAGGGACAACGGTCTCACTTGCCAAAGTTAGAGCTGACTGCCGCTTTGATTGCAGCTTGACTTTGTGAATATTTGCTGCGGTCGCTCAAAACTTCGATCTGTGGCTTTTACTTATGGACCGATTCGAAGATAACTTTAAATTGGATCCAAGGAGAAAGGAGTAAATGGAAGCCTTATATACAAAGTTAACGAAATAAAGCTACAAACAAAGGTTTCCCAGTGGCGGCATTGTAGTGGGAAGGAAAATCCGGCTGATCTTGTGACAAGAGGTGTCAGCGCGGAGGTTTTGCAATCTTCTTCCCTCTGGAAAAATGGACAATCATGGTTGAAGACTGAAGATTTTCCAGTTCAACATTCCGAGCAGATAGATGGTGTAGTAAGACAGGGAAAAAAAGAGAAAGAAGAGATTTAAACTTTGTAAGTGGTTACACTGGAAGTAAAAAGAATTGTAAAGTGGCCACACTAGGTAAAGAGAGTCTGCCGGTGAGTTCAGTTGTAAGTGAGACATTGAAACAATCAGAGGTGTTATAATAAATGAAAACTAAAACAGAAAAAAAAGTATTTTTTTATTAATTAGATCTACAAAATTCAGAAGTGGGATCTTAAAGAAAACAAAAAAAAATTGTCAACAAAGGAAAGAAGTGTGTTGAAAAGAAACTTTAAAACAACAGTAAACGAGTGATAAATAAAAGAGAGAAAGCAAAAATAATATAAATAATAATACGAATATATATGTACATAAGTGTGGAAAAAAAAATGGAACAGTCTATTGCGGCATCTGACTATTCCACAGCTGAATTACGCAGTTGGTTGCAGCGCCTGGGACTATCAACTACAGGAGCAAAAAACGCGCTGGTGTTACGTCTAAATGAAGTACCATTAGAACAACGTGGCGTGGCACCAACTGACATCGATGACGAACAGGAGGCAACAGTTATGCATCAAGAGCTAACGGTACAGCAGAGGAACGATGGGGACAGAGAACAACGCAGATCAGTTGGTGGTGTGACAAACGAGTGTATGGCAAAGGAGAGACAACTTTACGAAAAGGAAATTGAGTTACTACGCAGAGAAAAAGAGTTGCTACAGAAAGAGAACGAGTGGTTAAAAAAAGAGGCACAAGTAAGAGAGAACAAGGAACCAAACGATGACACACACACAAACGAAGGAGCGCAGGCGAATGATGAGACAAATGAGAGCACCGGAACAAATGAGAGGCAAATAAACAGGAGTAACACTAACACAGCCTTGTCCCAACAGCTATGTATGTTGAGAGACATGTTGCCCGAATACGACGGCAGCACAAACCTAGATGTGTGGCTCGCGCAACTCAAAAGTATAAAAGACATACATGCATTGGACGAGAACATGTTGCGCACACTTATGTTTTCAAAGCTGAAGGGGAAAGCACAACAGTGGCTGCACTCGAAGCCGAACTTCTTTACAGAAGAAATAGACAAAATAATAGTGGAAATGAAAGAATTATTCGGCACAAAAGCGAACAAGATGGCTTTGCGGCGGAAATTTGAAGATAGGAAATGGGGAGTAAATGAGAGCTTCACCGATTACTGCAATGATAAAAGTATTTTGTCCAATTGCCTGCAAATTGAAGAGGACGAACTAGTGGAGTATGTGGTGGAAGGCACAACAGACGACTCGTTACGTCTTCAGGCCCACATTCAATGCTATTCCACCAAGGCCCAGCTACTCCAAGCATTTTCGAAAGTCACTCAACCGAAAGCAGTAAGATCTGGAACCGTCCAGCTGTTTGGGTCACATTGCAAATGAGTGTCGGAAGCCAAAAAGAGAGATGGGTGCCTGTCATGTTTGCGGTAAGTTTTTATGTTATGTTTACGGAGCGCAAAAAGCCACGAGGAGAGCATACATACAATATTGAACGAGAACGAGCGGAAATGGACGATACTGTAAGATTATTTTATTATGTATTTATATATAAAAAACTACAATATAAAATATCATTAGATTCACTATTAGACACCGGCAGCTCTATCAGCATTTTCAGGCAGGAATATGTATGTCCCAACAGCGGTAATACATGAATTCAAACAAAATGTAAATTTTCAAGGAATAAACAAAAGTCCTTTAATAATACTAGGCAAAGTGTTTTGTAATGTTTTAGTTGGGAATATGATAATCGAATTAGAGTTATTGGTAGTACCGGATGGCACAATGGCCCATCCTCTGATTTTGGGTAGGGATTTTATGAAAAAGGCAAATATGAAATTGATTAGCGTAGAGAAGGAGGGACAGATTGATGAGGTAAATACAATACACATTCAGGATCTTTATAAAATAGATGTCGAAACAGAAATTGATTTGATGGAAAATTGTAAATTAGACTGGAAGACGAAAGAAATGTTCAAAAAAATATTTAGTGAGGAATATCTGCGCTGTAAACATCCCGAAGAAAAGACAAAATACGAAATGAAGTTAAAACTGAGTGATCCAAAACCATTCTATTGCTATAGGAAGAGACTTTCATACACCGAAAAGGAGCAAGTTCAATCCATAATAGACGAACTGTTACGAGAAGGGATAATTCGACCCAGTAGGTCAGAATACGCATCCCCCATAGTATTGGTGAAAAAGAAAACAGGCGATACGCGACTATGCATAGATTTTCGAAATTTAAACAAAGTTAAACTAAAAGATAATCAACCGATACCGTTAATAGATTATCTTTTAGATGAATGTTTAGACAAACGGGTGTATACATTATTAGACTTGAAGAGTGCATTTTACCACATACAAGTTAGTGAAGAATCAGTTAAGTATACGTCATTTGTAACACCGATGGGACAATATGAGTGGCTAAGGATGCCGTTTGGGCTAAAAAATGCCCCCTTAGAATTTCAGCGCTACATTTCGACGGTTTTTGAAGATATGATGAAATCAAAGAAGGTTAAAATTTACATAGATGATATAATGATTGCAACGGAAACAATTAGAGGAGAATTAGAGTAGCCTTTTTGAGATGCGCAACGGATTGGTGTACAGGAAAGTGGGAGATAGAATATTGTTTTATGTACCAACGGATGTGGAGAGTAGGGTATTACACATGTATCATGATGAGATGGGTCATATGGGTTGTGAAAAAGTTCTAAATGCAATAATGAAGACTTATTGGTTCACCCAAATGAAAAGAAAGATAAAAACGCACATTGCTAATTGCTTAAAGTGTATTGCCTTCTCACCTAAGTTTGGGAAACATGAAGGGTACTTACATAATATTCCAAAAGGAGAAGGCCCCTTTGAAACCATACATATAGACCATTTTGGCCCAGTGTCCCTCAAGAATGCAAAGAAGAAATATGTATTTCTTGTGATAGACGCCTTCACCAAATTTGTCAGACTCTTTGCAGTCAAAACAACTAATACTAATGAGGTCGTGGGCTGTCTCCGGATTTATTTTTGTCCATACAGTCGCCCGAGAGTGGTAGTATCTGATAGGGGAAGTGCATTCACTTCAAAAAACTTTAGGACTTTTCTGGCAGAAAGAAACGTACAGCACGTGAAGATCGCCACAGGATCCCCGCAGGCAAACGGGCAAGTAGAGAGAGTAAATAGAAGTCTAGCACCCATGATAGGGAAACTAACGGATGCCGGGTATGAATCCTCCTTAGATAGGATATTGCCAAGAATAGAATTTGCTATGAATAACACTGTGCATAGAAGCATTGGTACGACCCCGAGTGAATTGCTCTTTGTGGTGGCTCAAAGAGGGGAAGTCGTTGATTTTTTAAAAGAGAGTTTGAATGAATGCAGTGGAGAAGCAAACGAGAGGAATCTAGGACGAATACGAACGAGAGCCACGGACAAGATGATGATGATGTCAAGATGTCAAGAGTATAATAAGTTGCGGAAAGACCGTTGGAGGACTCATAAATCATATAAAGTAGGAGAATACGTAATGGTGAAAAATTTCATTAGTACACCCGGTGCCAGTAAGAAAATAGCTCCAAGGTTTAAGGGTCCGTATAAAATTGAAAAAGTCTTACCGAATGACCGATATGTGTTAAAAGACGTAGACGGGTTTCAAGTAAGTCAGGTACCATACGAAGGAATATGGGAGGCGGCAAATATAAAACCTTGGCTACAAATGAGAGAAGGTAAAATGGGTTGCTGTGATAAGTAGTGGGGGAAATCGGGACGATTATATGTCAGGATGGTCGAGTTGTAGTAAGACAGGAAAAAAAAGAGAAAGGAGAGATTTAAACTTTGTAAGTGGTTACACTGGAAGTAAAAACAATTGTAAAGTGGCCACACTAGGTAAAGAGAGTCTGTTCAGTTGTAAGTGAGACATTGAAGCAATCAGAAGTGTTATAATAAAAGGAAAACTAAAAACAGAAAAAAAAGTATTTTTTTATTAATTAGATCTACAATGGTATTGTTCTGATCATGGAGACGGCTGCTGAAGCTGAGTTAAAACCGTTGTCGCCTTTACTTCCGTATGAAAATGTGGGTTCATGGAAACATCTTCTCCGAGTTACGGCATATGCACAACGTCTCGTCAAGGCCTGTCGTACAAAGAACGGTTCAACATTTAAACACCTAAATGCAGAAGAAATCGAGGGTGCACAAATCTATTGGATCAGGTACTTTCAGTCTAATTGTTTTTCTAAAGAAGTTTGCTCTTTGCAGGAAGGGAAGCCAATTCCGAAGACATCCAAAATTAGGAAACTGCTTCCTTTTCTAGATAACAATGGGCTATTAAGAGTTAAAGGTCGTCTTCAATATCTTGACGACTCCTCACACATACGGCATCCTATAATATTACCAAATACCAACCGAGTCTCACATCACGGGCCTCATCATAGATGACTATCACCAGGGTACCCTACATGGTGGGACAAATATTGTGTTGTCTCAACTGAGAACAAGGTTTTGGCTTCCTAAAGGACGTCAGTGCGTTCAGAAGCGAATAAGGACGTGCGTAATATGACGAAAGTTATTTGGGAAACCGTCTTCAGCGGAATTTGGACCTCTGCCTGTCGAACGACTGAGGTTATTCAGGCCATTTGATATCATTGGCGTCGATTTTGCCGGTCCACTTTACACAATATGAGTAAAGTCTATATGATGGTTTTCACCTGTGCAGACATTCGAGCTGTGCATCTCGAGATGTTGCCGGGTCTATCAACGGATAGCTGTCTAACGGGTATCAAACGTTTTATAGCTCGAAGAGGAGTTCCGACCGTCATATGTATACTCCGATAATGCCAAGACATGCCGCAGAGCCGCCTTTGAGTTAATGGTGTAGGATTTGAAGATGGAGCGCTTCAAGATTTCTTAGCGCATAAATGTGTGAAATGGAAGTTCTCAGTCGAGCGAGCTCCTTGGTGGGGCGGGTTTTGGGAGCGTCTCATCAGAACAATCAAAAATATCCTAAAAGTGGTAATAGGTAAGGCTAAACTTACCTTAGAACAAATGAGGACTCTTTTAATTGAGACTGAAGGCGTGGTCAATTCGCGTCCTTTAACCCATGTGGGCAGCAACGCATTGGATGCGGAGCCCTTGACACCGGCTCACTTCTTGGGCATTCAATACGGGCCTACCTCGCCTGTGGATGCACCCGATGATGTTAATGGGATTTGAACTTTATGGACACGTCGTCAGAAATATATAAATAAATTGTCGAGGCGCTGGAGGATGGAGTACTTACAACTATTGCGCTCCTTTCATACAATAAAGTATGTGCATCTTCAAAATTTCAAAGAGGAGATGTCGTGCTAGTGGCAGATTCTGGAAAGCCGCGATTAGACTGGAAGTTAGCTACAATAGAAAACATTTTTCCTGGTCGAGACGGTCACACAAGGGCGTGCGAAATACGCTATTCCAACGGTTTTATAACTCGACGGCCCGTGCAATTGTTATACAATTTGGAGATCCCTGCAGTTTCGCCGCCCGGAGGATGTTAAAAAATAAATTATTATTATATGTGTTATGAACTTTTAGGCACAAGTGTGCTGTCATTCCAATACAATTCCATAACAATTATAACGTTTGAATTACCTAAATAAATCAGTTGAAGTTTAAAAGTCATACGATTCGCATGTTTCGGATTTGTTTGTGGTTTGATTGGGTTACGATCTTTCTTTCTCTTTTTTTTTCTTTTTTTTCTTTTTTTCTACAGCGAATTTGTGAAGCGAAGACGGAAGTTGACACGGAAAAGCTACTATTTTTGATTGAGCAAAGGAGCGCAATTTATAATTATACTTCCAAAGACTTAAATAAAAGTAAATAAAACTGGAATAGCTTCTTCGTCCGAATCAACAATGACTGAATTAGTTTTTTTTCCACCTACACCTACGCGCAACAAATTATCGGAAATATTTTGCTTGTCGGTAAGTGTTGGGGTTGGTGTAGGTTAGAATGAAAAACGTTTCCTTGTCGTGCGACAAAACGTTTTGTCGTCTTCGGTGTGGGTTCATTCAGTTGTGAATGAGAGATTGTCAGAAAAATGCTGACGAAGGCATGACACTCGCAGTATAAAATTACTTTAAAATTCATACCCTGTGTGTGCATTTCCAATATAACACCTTAATGAAATGGAAACAAAAAAGTTACTGTGAACTACAACCAACGCGACAAATTCACTCAAATCTCTCGAATCTTATCTAGAACAGCCACCCCGGAGAGAAGTGAACGGACATCTTCGACACAAACCGACAATAACGGCTTCTGGCTCGCGGATCTTGCGACAACTCATAATATGGTGGTAAGTAGCACAAGATTCCCTCGCAAGTAAATTCACACAGAAATCTGGCGGTCTCCGGACGGTCAAACTGCCGATCAAATGACTAAGGGCTCATTGACGCAAGGCACTCGTCAAACATCCTACATGTGCAGACAGTCAGAGGGGCGAACGCAACTCTGACCATTACCTTAGCAGCACGTTTCAGAGCTCGACTATCCAACTTCAGAAAGTCGCACCAACACACTACAGACTGCTTTGACATTGAACGCCTGAACACACTGGAGGCATTCAAGCAGGACTTCCAAATACTGCTTAAGGGCTGATCCAAGGAGAAATCCCAACTCCAGGCAATGAAGTAGCCTTCCACCCAGCTTTGAAGAAGTCGGCATAATTATCAAAAAGCTAAAACAGCAAAGCCGCAGGCTCGGAGGGTCTCACATAAGAGCTTTTCAACGCTGGTGTCAATGTTTTGAACCGGATCATCAGCAGAATTTGGGAAGAATGCCCGACGACTAAAATATCAGCTCTATTTACCCCATTCCTCAAAAAAGCACGTGGATGTAGTCGGAAAGTAAGGGCCCGTAGACTGCAAGAGGGTCTTCGAAACCGAGCTTCCTGATTCGAGAAGAAGAGAAAGACCGAACCTCTAGTATAAAGATCAAGTGATCGCGGATGCAAGACGACTCGGTCTTGATAAATGGAAACGGAATGCTCGGGATCGTCGAAGATGGAAGGCAGTTTCAGCTCCGGCTCAGGCCCTCAACGGGTCGCTGGCCTAAGAACTAAGAAAACGAACACAATGCAACTATTACCGAGGAATATCGTTGGTTTCAAGTTGTTACAAGATGCTGTCAAATGTTCTTTATGACTTCATACTTCATACATATACATATTATACCACAGTTCATAATCATCATTTTGTACTCGAACAGACACGTGACAGATTAAGAAAGAAGACCTGGTCACCATTTCTTTCTCATTTGGTCCTGGAATACATAATAATATCCTTCAACAAAATGAGGAGGGAATAACCCTTAATGGAATCACGACCGTTCTAGTTTACGCTGACGACCTGGACATTCTAGTAAGTGAGTGAGTAAGAAGACAGTTAAGGGAAGAAGAGAAAGTCTAATAATGGCGGGAATGGAAGTTGGTTTAGAAGTAAATGAAGACAAGATCGATCCAAACTTCACAGTTGACTGAACTCGATAAACGATTTGAGAAAGTTGATGAGTTCAAATATCTGGAAACGGTATTGGCTGCCAAAAAGTTTGAAATAAATAAAAATAATACATAATTTTTTAAGCAATAAAAAAAGGCTGCATATGGGTGAGGCGTGCATCTTCACGATGAAGGAACTATTTAAAACAACACCTTTCTCTCGGAAATCAAATATCAGAATCCACATTAGTGGATAGTGTCAGTGACACTTTACGGATGCAAAATTTGATTTCTGACTAAGATGAGGGACCATAGAGATTTTTGAAAACGAGTTCCTAAGAAAATTTATTTGGAAAACAGTAAGAAAAAACAGGCGAATCGAGAAAACAACAAAAGTTCAAAACCCTCAAAAACTCAAGGAACTCTAGTCAACCCCAAGCTTATTGTGAGCCATAAATAAAATCGTGAAAACTGAAATGGGTAGAACACCTAGAAAAAAAGTTAAAAGAATAATGAGTGGAAAGACCGCCGGGAGACCACGTTTTAAGGACCAACCATAATAGACATAAACGAACCTATGCCAGCTTACGGAATTGTCTTATTACATGCAAGGCCTATAACATGCCCATAATAGAGATATGCGCGGTTTCGTAGAAGACATTCCAGCTGGCATTTTGACAAGTGACGTAGCCACACCGAAAATAAGCAAACCGAATCAAAACAATTTGGCAGTTCCTTATGTTGGCTTCAATTCTTTATGGGTAACTTGACTTTTCGTTGAAACATAAGCGAACATTTCGTTCCGTTCTGACATAAGCGTATGTCAATTATAGTTAGCCCTTTAGAAGGGAGGACAATACAAGGATGAACCTCGAAGCGATGGAATAGAACGGTGACATATGTGTTGCGATAAACACACGAAGAGTGTAAAAGTCTGCGGCGGAGATTATATCGGGAGAATGGTGTCCCAACCGACATTGACCAAATCAATTAAAATAAAATATAATTTCGATTTGTCGTTCTTTGTTTTCATCTCAAAAGTGGGATAGTCCCAACGCGGTTTCTTTTTTTTTTTTCTATCGCTCTCTACTGCTCGCGGAAAATTACTCAAAAAAGATTTCGCATCGGTCATCTTCGCAGAGGTGGACATCGGCGCATTGTAAGCGAAGAAAAAAAAGGAAGGAACATGAAAAACCAAAAAAAAAAAAAAAACAGCAAAACGCAACAACAGCATACGCGCTTTGATGTTCTGTGTGAGTTCCGTAGACTGGGGTCGTTGACATCGCCCAGTGCTCGCTGGCCGTGTAGTTTTGCCTCGTTTGGATTTTTTTTGCTTTGCATGCAAGGGTCATTGATTTGCCCATTTGGTGCTGATTGATTGCGACCATTTTCATTAGCTGTCGAATTGCTGTGGTAGTCCGTCGTTGAGATTAGCTACCGCTATTGCTGCTGATTATTAAATTGCTGCTGGATTTTGCCGTCGTCAATTGGATAAGGAATTAGACGGATATTAGCGTTTGCGCTTGGTGTTCTACCATCGGAAATTGAGGCTTGTCCAAATGGCGGATAGGTAAAAACGTGAAGCGACGACCAGCGATGAGCTCCAAGAAGTACTGTGGGAGCGTGGGTTACAGCAGGCAGGTACCAAGGAAGAGCTATTAGCGAGATAACTTAATGCAACGGATCCAGGCAAGTACGGTATGAAACCCAAGAAAGCAAAGGGGAATGCAAAGAGAGAATCGGCGGATGAACTTCTGTTACTGCGGGAAGAATTGCCGCAGTTAAGGGAGAAGTTCGCCAAACTTACGAAGGCACACCAAGGGCTTGCTGTGGCTGACAAGTGTGTCGATAACGGAGCCGGAGGAAGTGCGGGGAGGCCTCTACAATAGCAAGTGGAAGAAGTGTCCAATGTTGGAGCCAGAGAAAGGTCCTGCTCCCGTAACATCTGGTATATTCGCTTAGGGATGTTGTGGAAATGATACCGATGTGTGACTCCAAGGCTTATGCGGGGCTGTCTTCCGACGCATAGAAGAAGAAGGTCCTGGATACTCAGAGAGCTTACGCACTCGTTGAGAAGCTAGTGCTGATGGCTGCGACTTCGAGGCTAGTGGGAGCGGCGAAGTAATGGAGCGGCAGTATGAATCTCTGGGGGAGTTTTTCTTCGGCTTGTGTCGTAATTTCTCGACGTTGGATGACGAAGCAGACATCCCACGACATGGGAGCGGAAACAACGCCCTAGGGAAGATACGATGGAGTATATCTTCGAGATGAAGGCGATCGCATCTCAAGGGTGCCAGGAGGTCTTTCGGGCAGTAAGGCCAACTTCAGTCAGCGATATATTGGATATATTGGATTGATGGCTAGTGGTAGACAGGCCACGATGACAAGAGGTAAAGAACAGGTGGTGGAGTTAGGTGCTTCGGTTGTTAACAAATGGGACACTTCATAATAGACTGTCCATGGCCAAATGTTCTAACCCAGGGCGGCGTGCGAAACCCGCCGTAAGGTAGACGGAAGGGCCTCCTCAGCTACTCTTGAAGGAAGACCAGACGGAGTATGTTAGAATGCCTCTAAGTCAAAGCTTTCATCGACTTAGGAAGGGACTATGTCACCTTTTGTCGCCCGATTGTGGAAGACGGAGGCATAAAGTACGTCAAGGACCGAAGGTGCCTGAGCGGATTCGGAAGCGGAACTTTTTGGAGGTAGTAGTAGGCCGACCTACTTTCTGGTGTGAGGTTCTAATCGGACCTGATGAGAGCAAGCCATATCCTATGCTGATTGGACGAAGGTTATTGGACCAACCCCACGTTAAGGTGGTAAAAACACACAAATGCATCTCGAACACAGACTGCACGGTGGTACAGCATTATCGGCGTCTTTAGATCAAACGGCGATGGCTGGACTATGTAAAGTGAGTGACCACGAGGAATGGCGCAAAAGAGGGCGATCACGGCTGCCACATTGGTGAAAAGAGACATGACCCAACTCGGCCTACGGCATTGAAAATGGTAATAATTTTTTTTTTTACATTCAATTCTTTTACAGCGTTCCAAAATAAAAGCAACATATGGTTTCTTTTATCTTTTCTTATATCTTTTATCAGAGAAGGTAATATTTATAGCATAGGATAGTTTTTCTTTAGTTTGATGTCGCAAGTTTTACTAATTCCATTGAATTACACTTTAACGGCGTTCATATATTTCTGACAAACGAACATCACACAACTTTCCCGATAATATTTTTTTATTGCATCATTCATTCTTCTAATTATTTACGCCTATAAGCAAAATATTTAGTATTTTTGTGCTGAAGAAAATATCGTTTCTCCAATAAATATCGTTTCTCCAATTCAGCTTCACCACCTTTCAGACGTCGGAGTTGGTTCCTTTGGTGTCTGTGTTTCGTGCTATGGAAAATTTTAGGGTTGATGTGAGCAATATTCGTGGCCTTAGAACGAATCTCTTCGCTATATACGTTCACCACACTATATAAACCAGCTGTCTTGGCACTGAGTGAAACACAGATAGGAAAGAATACCGATCTATCGGATTTGAACCTGCCTGGATATAACTTGGTGCCTCGTGTCTCTCTCCAGCGCGGTCTTACCATTTATATTCGTAGTGATGTAGCTTACCAACTTCAGCTACAATACGGCCGCTGTTCCAATCCGGAATTTTATTTTCTGTGGCTAAAAATCCATGTCCATAACCATTTAGTACACTACTGTTTTATTTATAGAAGTCCAAACTTGGATAACAATTCAACTTTCAATGAGTTCGATATGCTATCCGACTCCATCACAATAATTGTATCCCTACATCCTCACACTGAGATTGCCATTGCGGACGATTTCAATGTACACAATTCTAATTGGCTTCGACATTCATGCCAGACAACACACCAAGGACGGTACGTAGAGATTTTTGTTGAGGTAAATAATCTGACCCAGCTAATAAATGAACCTACACGACTACCTGATATTGCAGAACATTCCGCCAACACCTTGGACCTGTTTCTCACCTCTCATCCTGACAAATATTCTGTTGCCATATTGTCGCCCCTAGACTCGCCTGACCACTGTGTCGTATCAGCTAATTTCTCGTCTTCATCCCACCCAGTTAGAGAACAAATTCCTAAAAGAACAGTGTGGCTATACGAGAAAGCCAATTGAAGCGGCCTTAACGTCCTTTTTAGGAATTTTAGCTGGTCACTATGTTTCCTTGATAGTGACGTGGATGCCGCTGTTGATATGATCACGAACATTCTTTTGCTGGGTATGAGATAGTTCATTCCTCACAGAGTGAAGAGTATCAAACCCAAAGAAAATGCGTGGTATGACTCGAGCTGTAAAGAGGCTATCAGGTTGAGAGAGTTGAGTTTTCGGAATTACAAAACCAACCCTACTGAGGAAAACCGGAAAAAATTTAAAAAGACCAGAAATGACTCCAATGCATTAATTAGGCGTGTAAAATTCTTCCACGAACAAAAGTTGAGGCAGAAAGTGCTTCAATGTCCCAAGGGTAGCAAAAACTTTTGGTCATTCGTGAGAAACGTAAAGAATTCAGCCTCGTCTTCAATTCTCACGCTCATTTACAATGACATTCCAGTTGTCAGCTCTTTAGACAAGGCAATTCTGCTTGCTGCACATTTCGCGTATAGCTCAACACTGCCAGATTCCACATTGTCTCCGCCTATACTTGAGAGCACTCGTACAGTTGCAAGAGTACTAAAAGATCTCAACGTACACAAATGGTATATCCCCAATACTTCTGAAGAGGCGTTCTTCTGCGCTGGCAAAACCTCTGCGTAAACTTTTCCATCTGTCCTACTCTTCGGGTCTATTTCCGAGTAGATGGAAAACAGCACTTGTCAGCCCGTCCCTAAAAAAAGGGCAAATCTTCGTCCCCCTCCTCCTACCGACCCATAGCTCTAACGTCCCTTCTTTCCAAGGTCATGCAAACGCTGATAAACCGTAAGCTTATGAAATATCTTGAATCGCAGAAGCTTCTTAATAACCGGCAATACGGTTTTCACAGCAACAGGTCCACTGGTGATTTGATGGCATATTTCACCGAAAAGTGGAACCAATCTTTGCACAATTTAGGTGAAAGCAAGATCGTTGCGCTTGATATTTCAAAAGCATATGACAGAGTTTGGCATCAGGCTCTTTTGACGAAAATGCGTGCTTATGGCATCGATAAATCTCTGCTTCTATGGATTAGAAAGTACCTTTCGAACCGTTCAATTCAAGTTGTTTTGGATGTTCAAGTCTGATATTCACCAAATAAATGCTGGTGTCCCCAAGACTCTGTTTTGTCTCCGACTCCCTTTCTCATTTTTATAAATGATCTCTTGCCTGTTACTTCTAATCCAATACACTCATTCGCTGATGACAGTACTCTCAGCTTTTCATATTCGTTCCAGGACTCACGTCCCTGTTCTTCGGGAATAGAACTTGAACGTATGTTAAGCACATTGAATTCCGATCTTGACAGTATAATCGATTGGGGTAAAAATAATATTCAATGCTTCTAAAACTCAATGTTGTCTACTGTCGTTAAAGCGAACCCGTAATAATCAGCCATTATCCATGAATGGCGCTTGTGTCGACGAAACCGAAAACTTTCCATCCTCGGTATTTGTATCAATACCAAACTTAATTGGAATGATCACATATTTGAAGTCGCCAAAAACACGACAAAATGTCTAGGTTTCCTTAAACGATGCAAGAAATATTTCACTCCCTCCGATTTGGGTTCAATTTATAAGGCCTACATCCACCCCAAGCTTGAGTATAACGCTCATATCTGGTCTGGTGCCCCTAAGACCTCGCTCCTTGTCACTGTTTTATCGCTATTTTAACAACCGTTGCTCAAATGAGTTAGCCAATTGCATTCCTCACCTCCATGAATTCACCCGCAATACTCGTCTTGCCAGGAATGCTCATCAGTTCACCCTTAAGCCTGCTTTCGGACGTACAGTTAAGTTCAGAGATTCGTTTTTCAGCCGAACAACACGATTATGGAATGCTCTTCCCAGCCCAATATTTCCTACTCACTACAATCCACAGACATTTAGGACCAATGTGCACATGTACCTCCTCTCCCTTTCTCCCTGTATACCGTAGTCATAACCCCTTTAGCGCGCGCAAATTATAAAAAAAAAAAAAACAAGAACTACGTCTTAAGCCAGAGTACTTTCTCACCTTTCTTAGGTACTCATAAGACCTTTTATATATTAATATTTTGTTATACAATATATATTGGTGTTTTATGGTATTAGGGTAACAGGTTTTACCAATTACATTAGCAACCTCACTCGTTACTTTTGGAGCACCTGTCATGGGATTTTTATTTTATTTTACGAAGTATATGTCTTTCAACAAGATAATGACTCTAAGCACACAGCGCATACAGTCAAAGAGTGGCCCTTGTATAATATCCCAAATCAACTTAAAACGCCACTACATTTACCGAATTTGAACGTTATAGAACTTTTTTGGGAACATTTAGAACACCAGATAAGAAAACGAGGTATTAAGACTAAGGATGATCTTAAGATAGCTCCAACTGAAGAATAGCCAAAAATCGCCTCAAGCGTTACGCAAAACTTAGTAAGCTCGATGCAATCTAGGATTAAAGCAGTTCTTAGGTTCAAAGGATACTCAGCAAAGTATTAATCAAACGGTTGAGGTATAAATAGAGAAGTTAAGGCAGCAACTAAAATAAATACTTACTTTTGAGATGTTATTTTCGACTCCTGTTTGTTAAAACCTTATTTTTTACCGCTAATTGTTCATTTTTTTGATTTATTTCCTGTTATGTTTTGTTAACTGAAATACTTTTAGTAGGGAAAATAAGATAATTGTTTCATCTTTTTTTGTTTTTGAATTATTAGGAGTGCAACAAAGTTCTTGCTTTTTTTTTATTAAAATGCAACTATATTGTGAAAAAACGGTTACAAATGAATCATTCAAAGTATTGCCCATCATTTTCCCATCTTTCTGGCATCATACAGTCACGGTAGAAATGTTCGTCTTTTGAGGCTATCCACGAATCAAGCCATTTTGAGATGTCTGACATGTGTCATCGAACGGAAGAAGTGATAATCGGACGGCGCAATATCTGGGGAATATGGCGGGTGGGGGAGGACTTCCCATTTGAGCGTTTCTATGTAGATTTTAACGGGTTTGGCAACGTGAGGCCGAGCGTTGTCATGCTGTAGAATCACTTTTTCGTGCCTCTGCTCGTATTGTGGCCGCTTTTCGCGCAGTGCTCGGCTCAATCGCATCGACTGAGTTCGATACCGTTCTCCAGTAATGGTTTCGTTTGGTTTCAATAGCTCATAGTAAATAACACCGCCCTGATCCCATCAAATACGCAGCATAACCTTCGTAGCGTGAATATTCGGCCGTGCTGACAACGTAGCAGCATGACCAGGCTGTCCCCATGATTTTTTTCTCTTTGGGTAATGCTGTGATGAACCCAAACGACGCTCAACGTCTCTTGGCTTCAAATCATAAGGAACCCATGTTCCTTGCTTTTGAATTATTCCCAAGCATACAATTGTTTGGAAATAGCTTGGCGGGTAACTCCTAATACCGTAGCAAGCTATTTTTGCGTTTGGCATGGATCTTCGTGGAGCAGTGCCTCTTCGAAGGTTTTTGGCCTTCCTTCCGCGAACGGTCGTCAACATCGAAATCATCGTCTTTGACGGAACCAATCACGGCACTTTGTTTCACTTAGAGCAGCATCTCCGTAAGCTTTTTGGCGTTCTCTATGCGCCTTTTTCTTCGAATGAAAAAAGAAAAGCAAAACTTCCCGCAAATGACGATTATTTCACACAACCAAAAGTACATACATATATGTATGTATATACTTTTTTACTAAATAAAAAAAAAATTGGGTAATGAAAATCTTTATTTGGACTTTACATTGTTTCCTGTTAAGTGGAATAGATGATATCCGTCAAGTGGCCGCCGCCAGTGCTGATACAAATTTGTACCGATTTTAGCACATTTTCCATGACTTTCCGCAAGATTTCCGGTGATAACTGTTCACATTCCCGTCGAATATTATCCTTAAGGGCTGCGATTGTCTGAGACTTGTTGGCAAAAGCCCGCGATTTCAAGTAGCCCTAAAGAAAGAAGTCTGGCTTAATGCACAAAAAAAAACACGATTTTACTTTTCTTTTTGTGATTTCACAAAATGCCCATACTCTAGAATCAAGTCTGTAATCTAGGAAAATCTAAATAACAAGCGTACACGCTCTATAAAACCATTACAATAAAGCTGAGTAAATGGTTTTATGTTAAATGTCAAAAAGCGTCACGGCATCATTATACTACTACTACTATTGATACGTAGTAGAAAAGTAACAATATAAGATAAAATGTAAATTAGAGTACAAGCAAAATAAAAGTACATATATTGTATTGCTTTCTACGATATGATTTCTTTTTATTCCCTTACAATGCGATGGTTGAATCGACGATCTTGCTGGTCATGTCAAATTGCACGGTTTCGTTGAAACCACATGTTCCCCAAGCCCCGCTCATCAAATTTCGGCAGTAAGAACTCTCAAAGGTTGATATTTAACAGGCTATACAATTTGTTGCGGATAGTTGGAGAAAAACAAGATGTTCCACAATTTGTCTTTCCCACTGCGGTTTCAAAAATGTAAATGATGAAATCATAACAGACCTATGAGATATTGAAAGCTCCTATCCACGGGAGAGCGTTCTAAACCATGAAGAGTTTTTTATCTATTGATAGTGACCTGAAATGCCACTGTGACTATGAGGACGCTGAGGATGCAATTATTGAAGAAATTGCACAAAAAGAGAGCGCAAAAGAAGATCCCGGAAATTATTAATCTTTTTTAACTTTTTTTTTTGTTTTGATTGTAGTAAAGTACCAAGAAAATAAAAAGTGCTCTTTTCTTAGTACTTCTAGAAAATAAGTGGATTAAAAAATACAATTAGAACATATGGTAAATACATATGTACATATTATTAAAGTCGTTTTTTTTACTTCGCCACTTCGTTCGTTGCTCACATCGTATTATTGGGACAGCCCCCTAATTGGGACAAAAAAATGTAGCGCAATGTGTTCCAAATAAGCGGAATTCACTGTACATGATATATGCGTACGGTCAGAGGGACAGACATATATATGGTATATGTATGTGTACCGGCGGACAGACGGACAGACAGGAAAGCCCTTGCATACATTTGAAAAATTCTAGTTAGAAAATCTTGGGTTCTAGTTTAGCTCCTGGCGTCATCTTGTTTTAATTTATTATTTAATTTTTTTTAATTTATTATTTAATTTATTTGTATTTATATATACGAAATATATATTTTTTGTTTTTGATTTTTATTCTTGTTCTTTTTAGTTCATTTGATCTTGTGTTTTTTTTGTGATTTAATCATACTTAAACGAGCCGGCCCCGCCGTCTCAATAACACGTTTTCACGTTGACTGCAAATTAAATTAGGTGACTTATGTGGCTGCGTCCGAACTTGGCGACGGTTGACTTCAATTTAAAATAAATTTAGGCTCGAATTTTCAAACAATCGAATTGACTAACGTCAACTACTATAGAGTACGTTTACTAGCATCGATCACAACGACATAAGTCATCGGTTACATGAAATTCATTTATACATTTTTAACACTACCCCAGCCTATGTAACACAAATAAATGTTCTTGCGGAAGATAAACAAAAAATATTTAGATAGATAGATATTTCTTTATTTCGTGCTATGATACTTTACAATATGGTTGCCACACAATTTACATACAGTGATTCGATAGCTATACACATATCTTTCAACTGAAATATTATCTTTTGGGGTTATGAAATAATATTAATTTAAGTAAATTTGAAGGAAACCACGACAAAACCTTTAATGCAAACAAAAAAAAAAATAAATAAATAAATAAATAAAAAAAAAAAAAAAGATAAATAAATAAAAATAAAATCAAAATATATAAACGAAAAATAAATAAATAGATATATAATAATTACTTAAAACAAATAAATAACTAAATTGACAAATGAATAAATACACAGATAGATAAATAGTGAAAATATATAAATAAATAATAAATAGATAATAAATAAATAATAAATAAATAATAAATAAATAATAAATAAATAATAAATAAATAATATATAAACAATAAATAGATAATAAATAAATAATAATTAAATAATAATAAATAAATAAATGAACAAATAACGAAGTAAGCAAAAAAATATTTATTCACAAAACCGTCACAGTTGAGAGTTTAGTTACTACTACGTGGACTTTTCTTCCACTCCCTTATTCTAATGCTTCTTTGCAGGCTCACGTATCCCGCGATATTGTTTGGTCAGCTTCTTGGTTGCACGTGAAAGCGCAACTTGAGTTTGCATGAGCATGCTTCAAAAGAAGAAGGAGAATATCAGAGAATATGCACAATGATTCAGGTGATTGCACCTGTTTTCATATTGAGTAGATTGAAGGTCGTGGCAATTCAATAGGATATTTAACCTTTCCCACCTCAGATTGAATGTTCTACTGAATTTCATTAGGCTGAAGCGTAGTTTGATTAAGTGCTTTAATAGATATTCTTTTTCCCTAAATAGATCATTTTATTTTGTGTAATGGCATGTACAGAGGTAAGTATTACCGCGCAGCATAATTTAGAGATGTGATATTACAATATCTTTCTTCTTTAATATTGTATACATGTGAAAGGAGAAAAACAGTTAAAATAATAACAGTAATTTGGAGGAAAATACGAAGAAAATCTTCAATGAAAGAAATACATATCTTTCATTTTTTATTTTGTAATTTTGTAATTGAAATTATAATTATTATTAGATGTAGGATGCGGTTGAGCTTACGAAATAGCTTACATTTCTGTGGAATTTTAGTAGCTTAATGTATTCTATATTAACAATTTTTTTGTACAACGTCTTCAAAATTCAGTGATTCCGTAAATTTATAACTTATTTTCCTTAAATTCCATGTTACTGTCGATATACGTCTCATTCAATATTTTAATCGTACAATTGTACGACCTGATCTTTCGATCATCTTATTGATTTATTACTTGTTGTTCTTTTATATTTTTAAAAATAATGAAACTGTTATCTATTTCCTTAATTTCTATTAACTTGTTTTCTATAAGCTTACAATTTTGGTGTGCAATGCACTTCTCCATAGGTTTATAACTTCTTCCCATATTATGTGTGTACTTTATTGTGTATTATGTGTACTTTATTGGATTTATTTCTACAATTTATTATAATTTATGTGAGTAAGGCAGTAATACAATTCAGGCTTACTAATTTGTATTTATTTGGTACCTTAACCGCAAATATTAATGTATCTGCTTTATATTTTAAAAATCTTACCTTCTTCTTCTTAGATGGGGTTACAGCTCTTGAAGAGCCAGAGCCAAGCTTCACCAATTCGCTTTTGTTGTGTGCGATTTGTTTTTCAGACCAGTGAATGGGACCAACTTCACAGTTCTTGAAGAGCCAGAGCCTAGCTTCTCTCATTCACTCATGTTGTGTGCAATTTTTTTTCACACAACTCCATTCGGCGAGAGTCGAAAAGCTTTTTCAAGGCAAATGTACTACTTGAGGTTTTACCAGTACCCCGCCGAGGAGAGAAGTAGCGAAATAAACATTGGATGGCGTTTATATTATTGGGATCCGAACTAGCTCATCTCGCTCAATCGCTATTCCAATGTCAAACTCATACTAAAGTCAAACTCATACTAAAGTCAAACTCATACTAAAGTCAAACACAACCATTTTGCTTGACGTGTCAGTTTCGACTCACTTATTGTTTATATTTTTTATTTTCATATTATTTCTTAAGATTATTAAGGGTGAACGCATTCAGTTTGGTCAAATTTGACCTACATTTGCGTAACCCTTGACATCTGAATGCTACATATACGAGTATTAACATCTCGTTATTGGTTGCGAAGTAACACAAATGCGCCGTCAGCAAGTTTGTTGAATTTCATTTGTGTAACCTCACCCCCTTTGATTCAGAATTCTCCTGAATTCTTTTCAGGTTTGACAATATAATGAGAATTTTTAATTGTTACTTTTAATTTCTTATGTTTCCTCGTCATACAAAAAAAGGATTATTATAATTAAAACTAATACAATTATGTCTCCTCTGGTAATGAAGTTCACGAATTTATTTTAAATTTTCTATTGGAAATGTTTTTACCATAATATGATCGAAACTAAGTTGTTCTTTTATTGAGAGGTTTTCCTCGTCTCCATACCAAAATTTATTTATAAATTCGAGATTATATTTCATTATTGTATTGTAACATTTAAAATACTAATGGAACAATTATTTACATTTATTACATAATTTCCATTTAGCTTAAATTTTCGTTCGTCACATTTATTTATTTCAATTTGATCGCGAACATTTCTACAAATGTCGATATGTTCATCAATTTTTAATATTTTAATTTCATTGTTGTGCCTATAATTACTTTCAAGTTTTGGTAAGTAGTTATTAGTGACATTCAAATCCTTAAGCTAAATATTATTTGGATTATATTCAAACTTTAGACTAGAATATTTGTGGAACCATAGCTCTTAACTTTGCTTTTATATTTATAATTTCGCTTAAAATTTCCGAATTATTTTTTAAATGTAATTTTTGTGAATTTATTTCTATTACCTCAATAGCAACTAAGATATCAGATGTACTTATTATATGTAATGTTGTTTGACTACTTTTAATTAATTCTACTGGACCTCTAATTATTATAATAAATCCCTTACACCAAGAGTTGGTTCTGCTACCGCTATGATTGTCCTGATAATTATGAATATCATCAGCCAATTGAATGCTGGAAAACGGTGAACATTTTGTTTTCGATAGAACTCGTAAGTTTCATTTTTATGTCTCAGATATTTTTAATTTTTAATATACCCTTCCTGTAGATTTTCTTTTACCTATTTCTTTTTCTTTTTTCTATCCCATTCTGTTTATGTTTTTCTAGTTTTAGATTTAATTGCTCAGCATTTGTAATTTCTGCCTGAATTTGAAATGCTCTATACATTTTTGTATTTGTTGAAATATCCTTATTTTTGGTGATTAATAAGTAACGAATGTAGTCGTTCTACATCCGCATTACTGGTATGGGAATTTGGTTTGATTATATGAACTTCAATTTCGTGTTCCTAAGATATTCTCTTTTATTATTGGACCTAAACTCATTATCGCAAATAATTTTTTTAGGTTTCCCAAATCGTATAAATTATTCCTCCATACCTTCTATTTTATTTACCCAGTTTTTGCTAACTTAACTATAGGTATATGCTTTTTTGTGAGCTTGTCTAAAACCGTTAAATAAAACATTGATAAACATCCATATGTAAGATTTCATTGGGCTTGGATGGTGTTCCTGTAAATCTAAAGTTCGGTATTATAGATTTGTTATCATACTTACTCTCCTGACATGTCTGGTTGTTTCCTATTACTTTAGAAATTTCTAAAATTATCTTGGTTCGGGTAAATGCTGGGTACATCATCACGGAAATAAAATAACATTTGGCGTCAACAACAGCGACAAGCGGCGCTCGGTGCGAACAAAACCTCCAACGTTTCGGGTGGATTAAATCCCACTTGTACCATCTACTCCTACACACGAGTAAAAACACAATTGTAAAGGACATTGGTCCTACATTGTACATATACCCTGACAAATTGTAAAAACTTCAACTAAATGTTAATTTATGAAAGGTGTTGAATAAATGGGGAAAAAAAATGCTTGAATGTTCTGTGGATCATTTGCGTTAATCTTAGCTTCTTATTCCAAGTATTTGATCATGGGATAGTCTATTCTGGAGTAAATGCAGTTAATCCAAGAAATCCCTTCAATTGTTTTTCTATTATTGAAAGGGAAAAATCTACTACACATTTAATTTTATTTATGTTCGGTTTCATACCCTCTCTGGTTGAAACGTGGCCCCAAAAAAAAAAAGATTATAAAGAGTAATGCATTCAGTTCCCGCTTGATTTTGAGTAGTAGCAAAGTAAGCAAGCTGACCTACATTTGCGTAACCCGAAATCCATTGACACCTGAATGCTGTATTGACACCTCGTTATTGGTTGCGAAGTAACACAAATGTGCCGTAGAAAATGTATTGACTGTCAATTGTGTAACTCGCATCAGCGGCCGACATACCTTTTTAATTTATAGGTCTGTCTTACCATTTTATAATTTATAAAAGTTCAGTTTCGTATTGCTAATCTCCGTTGCTGTCGGCATGCTAAGGTGAATTGGACTATGCTTAGCTAGGGCTACGAGTGTAGATATTATCTATTATTTGATTTATCTTTTCTTCTAACATTATTATTTTCATAAGCTAACCTAACTTTAGTTATTTTAATATAATTCTATTTGCATTTCCAGCTAATTCCGCATACGCTCTAGTTAGTTCTATACTGTCTGCTTTTATGATATACTTTAACTGTGTTATACTATCGTTAAGGTTAGAGTTAATTTCAACTTGCTTATTTATTATACGATATTTTATACGTTTTCCTCTACTATTTTTAAATGATCTGCTATTTCTTATCGTTCTGTATGGCCCATAGTACCAAAGAGCCATTTTTGGACTGTTCCTACTGCGTTGCCTAGTCCTCGTTTTTGTCTGGAGTTTTTTCTTAGTTTCATTGCAGTTATTTTTGCATATGTTGTTCTTATCCCTTTTTTTATAATCTATCGATCGGTAAATTTTTTGCATTATCTTCCAGTAAAATAACTGTTTCCCTTAGTGTTTACTCCCTAGTGTTAACAATATGTAATACAGTCTTGGCATCTTTGATTATGTTCGTGTGACCCATGTTCGTATAACCATTATCAATTATTGTGAGTTGTATTATTTTCAATGTTTTATGCCTCAGTAGTGTTGTCCTTGTGAGGAACACTAATATTATCATCTGAAAATTTCCGAGATCGTTTTGTGTTCTCTATCTAATTTTCAATCTACACCTTGCTTTTTTATAAAAATTTCGTTTATAATTTTTTTACCTGTCTTGTTTCCCAATATTTTTTTCCATCAGATTTAATTTGCTAATCCGATTTTCCTTTTCTATTCTTAACCCATTATAACCCAACGATGGCGTATGGCACCCGTTTTTTGTGTTTATATTTTCGCGCCATACACTTCTCTTAATTAATAATTTCACAACGTCAATTGTCCATGTCTCTTTTCTATTATTTACTCTAAACCAGTAGGCTTGTTACGACCAGCATTGGCCTTTTTTTATTTTGTGTTATGGAATAATTCTAAAAAATTAATTCGCAATTCAAGTAAATAGGTACGTAATATTTTATTAATTTTCCGTAATTTGCTACATTTATGTATTTTTTATTTGTTTCGAAACATCGTTTGTCTTAATACTGCAATAATATTATCCAATCTTTTTCATCTGTTCGGTTTGTCTGTAGGCTGTTATGTAGGATTCAGCCGACGAAAATGAAGGTGATTTTATAAATAACCTTACAGGTCGACAACTCAATGCCAGATGCGAGGTGGTACTGGCATCATCTACACGCCAAACACGCTCAAAACGCAAACAAGTACCCTCTAACATTGAATCTGAAGCCTCACCTCCTGGTATTTACTCTCGCAGTTTCCGTAAGCCGTCTCGCGGGTCTCACTTTCAACTTGATTTTTCGAGTAGTTCTGTAAATTCTGATGAAGACGAATTTCCAATGAAAAAAAAAAACAAAAAAGTATCTGGTATCTGAATAGATGACGATTTACTTCGCCAGTCTCCTATTTTTCCTGAAGCGGATTATCGATCTTACAGAGAAAAATCGCGTGTGGAAATGCTGGGTCGTTTTCTGGGAGAATGGGGGAGAAATGTTATTAATCTCTATTAAAATGCTCGGACCCAAAAATAACTCATGACGATATGAAGGTATTCATCGTTATTCTTATTTTATCTGGCTACAATACTATTCCTTTTAACAGACATTATTAGGACCAAGGCGAAGATATGAGAAATTTGACGGTCTCTGACTGTATGCGATGAGACAGATTTATGACAATAATGCGTTTTTTACATCATTTTACAACAAATACAAGATCATCCAAAAGAACTTATTAAAAAATTATGTGCCATCTTCTTTTCTAAACTATGATGAGTCTATGATAGAGTATTTTGAAACCGCGGCTGCAAGCAATTTGTCCGCGGCAAACCAATCCGTTTCGGTTTTAAAAACTGGTGTCTAAACACGTGTTGTGTTTTCTTGGTTGACTTTGAGATATATCAAGGAAAGGGTATACAAAATCCTGAGTATGATATATCGTTTTGGAAAGCAGCTTCGCTTCTTGTAAAAATGATAGACAATTTGGCCTAACAAGTAAAGTGCTTGCCAAAAAGTTTCCATTTCACCATTAAAAAAATATGGTAGGGACCAACCTAATGGACCAAAATATAAACACCTACCGCATGGAAATCCGGGGTAAGAAATAATGGTTGCCTATTTTCACGTACCTCATTGACTAATTAGCTAGATTTTCGAAGAGAAATTGTTCAGACGAGGTTCATCGTAGCGGCGGCCGTCCGGCAATTTTTAAATCTTCCCTAACTGGTAACAGGGTCAAGGACGGCATACGTTTTGTTGGTCGCAATCACTTAGTTCCCACTGCCAATGGATCCCGCACAAATTTGCTTTACAGACTTGTAAGAGTCAAACTAGACTACAATGCATAAAGCGGGGCATTGTAATTATATTACTTATCTTACTTATAAAATATAAACCCCATAACACTGGGGTTATAAGACTGCTAGCTGAAAATAAGTAAATTATTTAATTCAGTTACATAGCATCTGAGACACGACAATAACCTAGCGGTGCCATACGGCATCTGGTGGTTTTTCCGGAAGTAGGAGTTGGACCAAAATTCTAACTATCAGAACTGATTAAGTGGATCTATAACCACAATATAATAAAATACTAAATGATTCTGGAACACTTAATTAATTCAAGTCATAATGGGTTAACAGATGCGCCAATGTCGCTATATCCGCACATTGTTTCTTCCGTAGGTGTCTGATTGCTATACATTTTTCCAGTAAAGTTGAGTGAATTATCTCGAAGTCACTGTTGCCTGTATGTGTGTTGAGTGTAGTTAGATGAAGTTTTTTTGTTTTAAATTCATTATCAACATTAATTTTTTCTAGTTTTCCGATTTCCGAAAGATGTTCTTCTAGTATCGTTCTAAAGGGTGTTTTTTATAGAGTTATAGAACTTTGAAATGGAATAAAACAAAGATAATTTTTTTAAATTGACATGAAAATAACTTTATTCGAAAGATAATCTTCTGACATTATAATTTCAATATAATTTCTGGCATATGACTGCTACGGCTGGCGATGACTGGGCCCAAAACAAGATTGCCGTTGATCCCAATTTTCATAAGCGAATTTCGTTTAGCGATGAAGCTCACTTTTGGTTGTATGGATATGTCAATAAACAAAACTGCCGTATTTGGAGTGATGATAATCCTCAAGTGTAGGTTGAGGCACTGTTATATCCACAAAAACTGACTGTTTGGTGTGCTTTATGGGTTGGTCCGTACTTCTTTAAAAACGATGCTGGCCAGAACGTTACAGTCAATGTTGACCGCTATAGAGCCATGGTTACTGACTTTTTCAATTGAACAACCATGATGTGCAGGAGCTGTGGTTTCAACAAGAGGGCGCAACATGTCACACAGCTCGTGCCACAATTGATTTATTGAAGGAAACGTTTGGTAACCGCATAATTTCACGTTACGGACTTTGAATTTACGTGAATTGGCATCCAAGATCGTGCGATTTAACGCCGCTTGACTATTTTCTGTGGGGATATGTGAAGTGACTAGTCTACGCCGATAAACCCGAAACGATTGACCACTTGGAGGACAACATTCGCCGCGTTATTGCCGATTTACGGCCACAAATGTTGGAAAAAATCATCGAAAATTGGATCTGCAGATTAGACTACGTTCGAGCCAGCCGTGGCGGTCATATGCCAGAAATTATACTATACATTTATAATATCAGAAAATTATCTTTCGAATAAAATCAATTTCATGTCAATTTAAAGAAATCATTTTTATTTTATTTCATTTCAAAGTTGTATACCTCTATAAAAAACACCCTTTGGTTCGTTCAGTTCCGATTGGGTAAATGATAAACGTACGCTTTCTTAGTTAGCATGTCGATCAGGGTCAAGAAAATTTATTTAATGTTGACACATACTTACTCTACAATTATTATTTATAATTTTGACGATTTGTTTAATCTAGTTGGGATAATATATTTTATTTTTTATAATGTGATACGTTTCTATAATACTCCATAGTGGTACACACTTTCTTGTGTGTTATACAAGAATATTTGGTTTTGTGCTTCTTCTAATTTTTCTATCTCTCGTGCTCTTAGTGTTGCCTTGATAAATTTTACTTGTTTGTCATAACTAAATAAATCTATTAATAATTGCTGTATTTTATTGAATTCGTGATCGGATAATTCTATGAATATTCCCGTAATATCCTTATTCATTTCAATGAAAACTATTTTTCTTCCGGTAGAGTTTTTATTTCTCTATCTACAATACATAATTTTATAATATTAACTTAGTTTTATATTTGTTGACTATAGTTTCTTTATAGTTGTTGTTCATCTTCGGAATGTACTGTCATATTATCTGACAGGTTATTTACTGTCTGGCTGGATGTGTTGTTCTTACAATTTTCTTCTGAAATTCTGCTAAAGAAATCTGCTGTTTTGTTCTCTTTCCCTTTCAAGTATTTTATGTTGAACTGGTACTCTTGTATTTTTAAAAGTCAACGCTGATTCGTTTGGCTAAATTCTTTTCCAGCATCATTTTTATTCAATTATTTGATTGGTAAATGATCGGTGATCATTTTAAATGACCTTTCCCACAAATAGTGTCTATAGTATGGCCAAAAACTCCTTATTGGTAATGGAATAATTCTTTTCGTGATCGTTTAAGGATCTCGGCGCATAGCATAAATGCTGACCATCTTGCATCAAGACGATGATCTTCCTACCTTTTTTAGGTATTTAATCATTGGGTGATCTATGTATATTTGAATAATCTTTTATAAATTTTCTGTAATAACCGGTTGCTCATAGAAAAATTTTAAATTGTTTTCCTGTTTTTGGCAATTGGTATTCTTGAACATTTAATCTTGTTGGCGTTGGGCTTCATCTTCTCTGCTGTTAATACAGAGTGCGCAATCTCATATGGGTCGATATAAACTTCGAATAACTTCAACAATTGTCAACCGATTTTCATATGTCATAGCATTTTGGAAACGTCAATTCAGAACAATTTTAACCATGAATCGCTTCACACCAAAAGAACGCGTGGAAATAGCTCAATGAGCTAACTCAACGTCCGTATCTTGCAAAATATCGTGATCGTGTTGCGCCCAAAAAAGATACAATTCGTCGTTGGGCCTCGATTTTTTTTCAATTTGGTTCTGTGGCAAGCCCTTATGAGCAACCTAGGCCACGTCCGCGGCGTTCAAGAAGACTCAAGTTTGTCATATCGGCGCCGTTCGCAGCAGTGGGACCACTTTGCGGAGAATTTTAAAGGATGATCTTCACTTATTTCCATTATTTCCAAAGTGCAGATATTTTAATGACCGATGAGGCTCTCTGGCTCAGTTAATAAACAAAATTGTCGCTTCTGGGGCACCGAAAATCCTCACATTATTCACGAAGAGCCGCTATATGATCAAAAAGTTACTGTTTGGGCCGGTATATGCGCTAAAACCATCATTGGACCGTATTTCTTCAAAGTTGGCGATACAGTGGATGGCGGTCGATATCGGTGGATGTTGGCCAATTATGTGGTCCCAGAAATGCATAAAAAAGGCATATTTCACTTTTGGTTTCAACAAGACGGCGCGACATGCCATACTGCGGACAAAACAATGATACTTTTTCGTAAGAAGTTCACTGGAAGAATGGTGTCAAAAAAGGGCGATATTGACTGGCCTCCGAGATGGCCAGATTTGACTCCTCCAGACTTTTTTCCTTGGGGATACTTGAAAAGCAAGGTGTACGATAACGGTCCAAAGACAACAGAACAGCTCAAAAGAAACATTCGTGCGGAAATCGGAGAAATTTCGTCCGAAATGCTCGAAAATATCATGGAGAATGCGCGAAAATGAGCCTTGTGTTCTGGAGGTGAGCGATAAAGTTTGGCATTGATTGGTTTTTGGCTTGTTGTTTTTTTTATATTCATAACTAGTCACCTTCCCGATATATTAACTGTTTAAATTGCACTAACATATTTTGCATCTCTCTTCTTTCCCCTCATTTAGATGACTTAAATCTATTTCTTTTCCGCCTTCTTTAACTTCAAAACAATCAACTTCAGCTTTATGGAAATATAATGGAATTTTTGTGTTGTTTTTCAATATGAGTTCTTGATTGTCATAATCGGAGGGGAAACGCTATGCTGTTCGATGCAAGACGGCAGAGCAGCATAAGTGTATTAAAAGCCTACTGAAGGAGTCCACGATGGAGTTATTCTCCTTCACACTAAAAGCCAAGAGGTTGCGGACGAAGCTTCTGAAAGGCGTGGAGTCGATAACAGACTCCGAGGAGATGCTCTCAGAGTTCATAGAGCTCGAAAGTGATGACCTCAAATTCGTGGGGGTTAAGCCATATTCCATGTTGAGCGCCCGACGGGAGAAGCGGGTAATACCCTTCTTCCAGACGGAGGTGTGCCACATTGGAAAAGACAAGGTGACGGGCAGAGAGCAGCTCTGCGAACTATAGGGGATGTCCTAAGTTCAAAAGATAGCTTCGCTACCAAACACCAGCCGTCACACTCCAGTTGACCTACGCCTAAATATCGGCAGGTTTGAGAAAGACGGTACAAAAGCCCATGATTATTCCTTAAGCCCCAATGCCTGTCTCTAAGACTATCTCTACGATCTTACTCGCAATCCAAGGACAGATTGAGTAGCTTCAACAACAGATCCGTAAACAGGCAATCCGGGTAGATAGTATCTGCTCGTTTCTGCTAGGACACCGGTAGAGAGGCCTTTGAAGATCCTGTCGGTGAATATCAATTGACTGATTATAGGATTAAGTGACGAGCCGCACTTTTCAACCTGTTGCAGGACGAAAGTCCCGATGTATTATCAGTTAGCGAAACAAAGCTAAACAAGAAGTACAAAATCCGTCACAGTTCCTACAAAATAATTCGAAGACACCGATCCAACGCTACACGAGACGGGGGAGTTGCGATCCTCATTAAAAATAATTTTAAACAGAATGTCATATTATTTTAGTAGTGAAATGCGGGGGTTCCAAGTGCTGGAGGCCTGTATTGTGTGCATTCCTCTCCGAAAGGGTAATATGATGTACATTACGAGTATATTTGCCCATGCACCTGAAGCATCTTAACCTAATATTTTTATCGCAGAGCTCGAGACACTTTTTCGATCTCTGTACTTAAACTCGGTAGAAAACTTCTACATTCTGGCCGGCGATTTAAGTGCCAAACATAGTGGTTGGGGAAATAACATTTCCAACACTAGGGGGAGCTTACTAGGTCATTAGTAAGTTCTACGCAACATTTAATATAAAGTCAAGTTGCTCGCCCGTCGTACCCTAAGAGCAGCTCTTAACTGGATTTCACGCTGATAGACTCTCGACTGAGACTGACTGATACGAACGAATGGTCTACTAACAGCCTACGGTCCTTCCTATACGACAGCGATCATTGCGGACTTAATGCCGTGATACCATTAGAATTCGCGGAAACGGCAGAGTATGTCCACACACATGAGAGCGCTCACTTCGAACGCCCCCTTTCCACTGTTCAAAAGAAACCTGACAAACTAAGAGAATGCCAGGTTCCTAATACAAATGAATGATATAGTTAAGCATATGATGGGCAGTATAGAACCACGCCCACGACATAACAATAAACTCGTATCGGATATCCAATGGATCAAATGCTCAGTATGGTCAGTAAACCGCAGCTACGTATATATGATTTTTGACATGCTAGCCGTTGCCAACGTGACTTCTACCCAAACATTTGGAATCAAAAATTGTCTGCAACAGGACACGGTAACCTCGTCGATCCTTTTCAGCATTTACCTTAGAGATCTGCTATTTTCTCTTCACCATTCTATATCGTGTACAGGTCAGACCCAACAAACGACTTCATTGGTACTCTTCAGCAGCGTGACTTTGAAAAAAATTTCAGAAGTATTGTGATTCCCGGACCTCCCGGAACACTAGAAAAATTGTCGCAGACGCAGGACCGGGGAAACTAAGTGTAGTCAGATGCCTTGAAATCTTGCTAGATCAGTATCTATATTTTGACCAACATGCAGACACTTCTCTGGTAAGGGCCCGGGGCGCTGATAAAATGGCCGTTTCATAGCAGCCAACTTGATTCCAGAGTAAATGTAATCTGCTACATGGCCTTGATCAGGCCCATGGTTGCCTATAGATGTCCCGTCTGGTTCATTGTGAGAGCCGGCTTAATGAAAAGGATTCAGATGTTTGAGAGACAATGTCTCAGGTTTCTCTCGGGTTACATAGGACAATACCTATAGATTAAGGCAGGCTTAAGTATTTTAGGGGCATAGCTAATTTATCCTGGATCAGCTTACATCGATCTAGGCAGAGGAATGCTTCTGGCGGGATGGAGCCATTAAATCGAATTCTCTCGTGGTATAAGTCATTGGGGTAATAAGCGCCAGATCAGGTTATCAACCGAAGTCATTGTTCTTGCAATGTGGCTTCGAATCAGTTTAATCAGAAAGTTATCCACCCGTACCATCCTGGCCCTATTGTATAAGACCTTGTTCGGGTAAAATTCCGTGTTTTAGTTTTTAATTCATTTTATTAAGTTCTACATAGAGCTACCTTAGGCTAGATATAAATGCTTAAATTAAGCTTGACTATCTTAAATACCTTAAAATATCTTACTTGTTTCCGTGGAACCGCAATTCCGTGGAACGGCAACAACATTGTTTTTTGCCTCTTCGAAAATGTCCGGATTTGTCTTAAATAAACAGCATTTGCGGGAAGTTTTGATTTTCTTTTCTAATTGGAAGAAAAGTGCAGCTGAAGCCCATCGAATGCTTGTAGAAGTTTATGGTTTATCTGCTCCGACCGATAAATTATGCAGAGAGTGGTTTCGACGCTTCAAAAGTGGTGATTTTAGCGTCGAAGACAAAGAGCGTCTTGGCCAGCCCAAAAAGTTTGAAGATGAGGAATTGGAGGCTTTACTGGATCAAGATCCGTGGCAAATGCAAAGTGAACTCGCAGAATCGTTTGGAGTGACTCAGTAAACAATTTCCGTTCGGTTAAAGAAATTTGGATTTATTCAAAAGCAAGGAAATTGGGTGCCGTACGAGTTGAAACCGAGAGATGTCGAAAGGCGAATTTTCACCTCGGAACTGCTTCTTGAAAGACATCAAACGAAAGGATTTTTGCACCGGATCGTGACTGGAGATGAAAAGTGGATATACCCCAAAAAGAAAAAATACTATGTAAGGCCTGGTGAACCCGTTCCATCATCGTCTACATCGACGCCAAAAAAAACATCCACGGTTCAAAGGTCATGCTCTGCATATGGTCGGACCAGACGGGTGTGGTGTACTATGAGCTGCTAAAACCAGGCGAAACCATTGATAGGAAACGTTATCGACTACAACTCATGCGTTTGAGCCGTGCATTGCGTGAAAAACGGCCAGAAACGACCGAAAGGCATGACAAGGTGATTTTGCAACATGATAACGCTCGGCCCCACGTGGCTGTAGCGGTCAAAAACTACCTGGAAACGCTGAAATGGGAGGTCTTACCCCACCCGCCGTATTCTCCAAACCTTGCTCCTTCCGACTACTGGCTTTTTCGACGGATGCAAAACGATTTGGGGGGTCACCGGTTCGGGTCTTTTGAAGAAATCGAAGAATGGCTCAATGATTGGATCGATGCCAGAGAGGACTAATTTTTTAGAGATGGTGTTCGAAAATTACCACAGAGATGGGAAAAAGTAGTCGCTTCCGACGGACAATACTTTGAGTGATGTATTTTTTTACGTTTTTTCAATAAAAAAAAAATTTTTAACACAAAAAAACGGACCGAATTAATTTGTACTCCTAATATAAATGTATTATATTAAAAATACAAAAAAAACGAAAGACAATATACCATATGTATATAATACATATATAATGTATACTTTTTTATATTTCATATATGTATAATATATTCTAATATAGGTAGAATAAGGTGGGTTTAGTTAGATTTAGTTAGATCAAGGTAGACTTAAGTTTTATTTATAGATAAAAAAAGCTAAGTTTCTTAAATAAAACAATTTTTTCTTAGCTTATATTATCCTAAGGTTAATTCTAAGACTATATTTAGTAGTCAAAAGACATAGGTGTAAATTATGCTGTCTATTAGAGTGTGTCCACCTAAGGTCACTATGATATTTAGATTTGTTAAGATAGTTAAGCTAGTTTTAAGCGTAAGATAGTTATAAGAAATATTTAATAAAAATTAATTTTAAATTAAATCGGAAAAAAGGACGTTGTTGCTGCTTCTGGCGTTGCGGCTCTTGTTGTTGTTTCTGCTTTTGCTGCCTTACCTGTTGTTGTAGTTGCTGTTGTTGATGTGTCTAAAGCTGGGCTTCCACGAAAAGAATTGATTTTTGTTCATGTTGTTATTCAACTGCATTAGACATCGTTGTGATGGTGATAGCGCCCCTTTCCTCGCTTCGGTGATACATCACCACATCACCCCACATCCCTTTCTAGTTTGCTTTAGAAGCAGTAGAGATAACATGGAAAAACATACGAAAAACTACTCTTTTCTGATTGGGGACTGTCGACCTTCGGATTACGAGTCCGGCACTCTATCACTGCGCTGGCACTTCTTTTGAAATTACTTCGCCCAAACGTGTACTTATACACTTTTTTATTTAATTTGTTTTCCACACTCTATTAACCGAAGCACCACCTCGCATTACACTGGTCTATGATCAACTGACTTAGGTATGGTTATTGACAGTAAATGAATATGAAAGCAAGACATTCTAGAAAAGAGAAAGCAAATGAAAGACAAATTTCGTAAACGCTCTTCGATGCCTGATTACGAGGGTGGTCCGATAAGTACTTAGCCTACAAAAGAAAAACAAAAATTTTGGAGAAATGGCGATTTATTTTTCAATATAGTCTCCTTTTAGCTCAATACACTTGACCCAGCGATGTTCCAACTTCTTTAACCCGTCTGAAAAATACGTTTTCTCGAGGTCTGCAAAGTACGCCTCCGTGGCGGCGATGACCTCCTCATTCGACTGAAATTTCTGCCCGGCAAGTGACTTTTTCAAGTTTGGAAACAAAAAGAAGTCGTACGGGGCTAAATCTGGAGAATACGGTGGATGGGGCAGCTGTTCGTAGCCCAATTCGACCAATTTGGCCGTGGCGAGGGCGGAGGTGTGAGCCGGGGCGTTATCATGGTGGAAGAGCACTTTTTTCTTCGCCAAGTGGGGCCGTTTTTTCTTCAATTCGGCGTCGAAACGGCCCAATAATAAGATGTGGATCACACCTTGTGAATCCCAGAAAACGGTGGCCGTCACCTTTCCGGCCGATGGAACAGTCTTCGCCTTCTTCGGAGCACGTTCGCCGGGTGAAGTCCACTGTTTGGATTGTTTGGTCGATTGTCACGAAACGACGATGAAAAGTCCTTCGGATTGCGCTTAAACAGCGTCAAACACTGCTCTGAAGTGGTCTCATGCCCAAAATTTTATGCAGGATATAACCCACGCGATCTTTTGAAATGCCTACTGTCTCAGCTATCTCGCGCACCTTCAATCGGCGGTCTGCCAATACGAAATCGTGGATTCTTGTCACGTTATCCTCCGTGGTAGCCGTTTTCGGGGCATCTGGACGTGGCTCATCAAAAACCGACGTGCGACCATGTTGAAACTCGTTAAACCAATTTTTGATGGTCGCCATCGAAGGAGAAGAGTCACCGCACACAGCATCCAAACGCTGTTTGATTTCGCTGCGTGATTTCCCTTCCAAAAACAAGAATCGAATCACCGACCGATATTGCTTTTTTTCCATTTTTCTAAATGAAATTTTTCTTCTGAAATGTCGACAGTAGCCATCTACTAGAATGTACTACATGATAGTAAGTTGCTCTTGCGATACTGGCGCCATCTGGCGGTGATGCTAAGTACTTATCGGACCATCCTCGTACAATTGTAAGAAAATTCAAAAATCTCAAACACTCAAGTAACTCAAGTCAACACTCAAGGCTCCTAAGACAAGAGACTCTCGATGTAAACCAAGCCTCCAACGTCTCGGGTGAATTAAAAGCCACTCATACCAAGTATATATTGTAATTCAAGCACACGATGTATATATATGTACCATGAAACATTGACTTATTCTTAATTAAGGATACAGACATTAAATAAAAAAAATGTTTAATTTGAATGTAGATTTTCTATGCCACTTAATTTAATTTTGGTTTTTTTATATTTACATACAACTTTAAAGCCGCATCTCAGTAAAAAAAACCAGAAGTCGGAGGTCAGTTTCAGTAACGCAGCTATTATTGGCTAAATGTTTGAATATTTGCTGTGCTCATATACTAATGTTGATTTCTTGAAAAGACGTGGGTGTTACATATCTTTCCTTGCTGTTAGTATATAATTAGTTTGAAACAAATAAACTCGTTTTTTATTTAAATTTTAAACAAAGATTTATTTAAAAAGGCAGACTCAATTTCCAGAGTGATTTTGCAGTTGCTACTTGATAAGGTAGGCGGTTGCACTATGTTTCTAAAATTGTGTTTTAATTAATTAATTCTCGCCTCGAAGTTAAGTATGCCGTGGAGTAGCCTGTGCTCTGACATTTGGCCGTATTAATGCTAACCTTATGGATGGTAGATTATCACCCCGATTCGTCTACCTACAATGCCTACCACAATAGCAAATTAGGCTTTCATATCACGATTTTCCTGCTCTACTGGATTGGCTTCGGGTTGATATATTGGTGTTAATGTTTGTTCAATTCCCAAACAATGAGTGAGCTACTGCATTACTGCAGATATGAATTGTGGACCATTATCTGTTAATAATCGTACGGTGTCCCGTACTGGAAAAATACTTCACTGAACGATGTGAGCGCAAAAATCTCAATCCACCTGCTGGCAATATCTTCAGCTATGAGTATCCATTGGAAACCATCTTTGGTTCTAGGTAATGGTTCAAACAGATCAACTACTAAAACTTCAAAAGGTTGGTTGCTAATATCAGTTTGTAATAATCTGCCTGGTTTCATATTAATCGGCTTGTACCTCAAGCGGGCGATACAATTATCTATACATTTAGCAATGTCGTTGCACATTCCATTCCAATAATATCGAGAAACAATCGTTGTGAAAATTCAATCAATTCCATAATTGATGATCGCTTTTGCGTTGGTACCGCCAGTTGCGCATCTTCGGCATCTGTTTCTTTCTAATATCTGTAAAGAGTAATCGTTCAAGATATAGCCATCGTGAGATATTTTCATCATTGTTCTCAAAGCATTTTATAATACGTTTTAGTTGTGCATACTTGAGTTGTTCTTCACGAATCTCTTTGGACTTTCGCACTGGAATGTCAACACGAAAATTACATAACTGCTTCATTTCCTTTGTTGATTATCACAATTAGGTCTGGGCAGCATGTCAGCAATCAAATTGAAAATGAATATTCAACAGTAAAGTTATAGGGCTATAATTGAAGTGCCCATCGTGCTAATCTTCCAGTTGGCGATTTAAGGCTCAAAAGCCACTTTAACGGTTGGTGGTCGGTTACTAGAGTTACTTCACCACCTTCAATATATCCGCGGAATTTGTTTACTACCCAAACTATGGCTAACGCTTCACGTTCAAATGTTCATTCAATGGGATGCTCTTCTTCCTTCACTCCCTAGACTATAAAGCCCCCAACAGCATATGTTAGTTGCTAGCATCTGTTTTCAATCGAAAGTGCTTTCCATCAATTGCTGGTTGTAGTACTGGTGTACTGACAAGTTTGGATTACCATTATCATTTCAGGATGTAAAATGATTTTTCCTTTTTCTCACCCCATTTCCACGCATTCTTTTTGGTGAGATTGCTTAAAGGTTTTGATGTTTTAGCAAAGTCAGCTATGAACCCCCTAAAGGAGGTTCACATTTCTAAAAGTGTAATAAAAGCCGTTTTGTCGACATATTCTTCTGCTATTTTAATTTGATAGTACTCAGATTGTAAATCAAGCGGACTTTTATACTTTGTTAGTTCCGGTGAATAAAAGATCATCAATTCTTGGTAACGGATATCGGTCAGGCACAGTGATGGTATTTATCCACCAATAGATACCTATACATAATCGAATATCTCCATATTTTTTGGGCACGAAAGCGACAAGTGCAGCCCAAGAAGATTCATATTCCGCTGTTATCTTATTTTCTAAGAGTTTATCTACTTCTGCTTTTAATTGAGAACGTCTCGTAAGTGAAAGGCGATATTGTGTCGTTGCTATAGGACAATGGTTGCTCGCTTTGGAAGGAATTTGTTCAGAAATACTATTGAATAATTCTTTGTCATCACTCATCAAAATTCAGTTCAGTGTCGATAGATAGAATTTCAGTGAAAAAACAATCTTGCTCGGCTTCCTCGGTGCGAGTTAAAGCTGGAAAAAGATTTTTCTCTCCTTTCTTTCAATCTGGCATTATCTCAGTACTACACAGTGCATCTTGAATATTTGTTTGTAGCCTCATCCCTTTTTCTTTTTATAGATGTATCAGGCCCAAACCATTCTTCCATTAAAAATGTTCGAGCGATTGGAGAAATTACTTTATTGGTTTCAAACCAAAACCAAATGCAGAACTTTGTGCCCTTAAGTTGTGTGCATTCAGTTCGTTGCAGTTTGATCGAACAAACACGGAGCTTTACATTTATAATAACATATTTTTGTTTCAGAATGTTTAACATGCGGTGGTTGTAGATCTTCTTGCTGTCTTTTTTTCGACATTCGTCAACCAGAAAATGCACTTCTTTTTGACCTCGACTTTTGGAGGATGTTTGGCGTTTCTTTCCACAATCGATAATTCAGCTCCTCTTGCTTTAATAAGAAGCACTGGAAAAGTACTGAAGGTGTCCCGTGGTACTCCATCACGGATGTGTAGGTTAAACAAACCAATACCATATTTACAATCATAGCTTCGGTTGGTATTGGTTGAGGAAGTTGTGAGAACACAGCTCTTTTGGCGCAAATGAAATCGTCAGTGGATTCTTTAGTCCTCTGCCTCTTTCCATGAAAATATGTCCATGAAAATTCAATATGCTGGTTTGGCAGGTGGATACGAAGCAGTTCGGCAACTTCTTCTTGAACTCTCCGTTTTAACATTTCGGCTCAATGGGCGTTAGTTCGTAGCCCCACGTTGGGCGCTAGTTCAAACAAATGAAGTGATTTTTTTATTTAAAATTTAAACAAAGATTAATTTATTTTAAAAAGACAGACTCAACTTCCAATGTGATGTTGATTTTGTTACTTGATAAGCTAGTTTGCAGTGGACCTCTCACTCACTCAGAAGTAGAAGTTAGAAGCGCATTTTCATCAATTGTTGCCTTACTATATACATATATACTCGTCAGGAGCTTTTGTTAGTACTTAGGATACCGTTGTTTATATGATCCTAACTTAGAAAAGTTTTTCGTGAAAATTTACTAAAGCTTTTCTATTCACAGTGACTAAATTCATTTCTTCATTTTATAAACTATGGTATTATCAAAATTAAAGGGCAAAACAATTCAAAATAAGAGAAAAATAAACCATAATTTCAAAATAATAAATTACAATAAATTACAATAAATTAATAATTACAATAAATAATAAATTACAAATTTAAATTAATATTAAATTAATTAGATTAAATATCTTAATCCATTTTTAAACTCAAATCCTGGTTAGCCCGTTATCGAGCTTAATGGAACAGCGAGAATTTCTAATTGTCATCCTACACAGCCTGACGAGGTTGGCATAGATGTCAAAGCACGGCATTGTTTGGTATGTTGTTGTATGTTGCCACATGCGGCTTTAAAATAGACGAAAAGTGGTGTGTGTGGACCGGAAATGTTTGAATCCTCCAAGATATGCTGTAATATGAATATTCATTTTATTCTGAATTTCCTTGGTCCAAACTCCTATTAGATTCTTCTCGAACAGTTTTTTGCATTTTCTGAAGAGAAGATCTTATAAAGAGTCCGCCATCTAATGTTTTTTTTTTCAAGTAGTGCTTATTTCGTGAATGGTAACACTTAACTCATGTCTGATTTGACAGATAATTAGTTTTATCCTTCCGCTGAACGAATATGGTTGTGTATATGCTTGAACAACGCTTCGCTAAGTGGGCCTGCGATCGACTTACAGAAGATGCCGATTTTGCCAAAAAAATCATCTTTTCAGATGAAGCTCATTTTGATCTTGGCGGGTATGTAAACAAGCAAAATTGTCGCACATTGAAAAGCCGGTGCACCCAAAAAGAAGCAACTGGTTGGTGCGGATTTTGGTCCAGAGGCATAATTGGGCCATTTTTCTTCGAAAATGAGCAAGGAGTGGCCGTTACAGTCAATGGCGATCGTTATCGGGCCATGTTGAACGAATTTTTGTTCACAAAAATTGAAGAGGAGGATATTGGCAACATTTGGTTTCAACAGGAAGGCGCTACGTGCCACACAGCCGAAGCTACACTCGATGTTTTGCGCCCTGTTTTTGAAGATCGCATTATCAGCCGCAGAGCTGATGTCGTTTGGCCACCTCGGAGCTGCGATTTGACACCGTTGGACTATTATTTGTGCGGTGCCGTCAAAGATAAGTGTTACGCCGACAAGCCAGAGACAATTGACGCTTTAAAGGACAATATTCGTGAAGCCATTGGTGAAATACAGCTGCACACAATCGATAATGTGCTTAAAAATTGGACCGATCGTGTAGGCTACTGCATGGCCAGCCGAGGCAGCCATTTGAATGAAATTATTTTCCATTATTAACCGGAAGGATTGTACTTTCAAATAAAAAAAGAAATTTGAGAAAATATTCAGTAGTTTTTTTTATAGCATTTTCAAAAAAAAAAAGTTATTTGGCGGATCCTTTATATGATATTAAGGCAACTTATTATGGATCGGCTAAAACGATGGTGAATTTCCATTAATGGGGTATGCTATACTCCGACTATACATATATTGCTAATAGGTAGGTGCAGGTTTCCAACCGAATTGCGATTAATAAAGTCGCAGATAATTATTTTGCGCCGATACCTTTATTAGATTTCATCTTCGATATCGCTATTTTAAATCGCATAGACATATTTTTTTACCGTCTAGAGTGTCCATCGACAAAATATGCCGCTGTATCACTTTGATACAATAATACAAAAGTTCAAAAGTTATACGAATACTTTCATCCCTTTTTGGATTGGGGATGATCGCAGTGTGAAAAAGAGGCAGCAGTCAGTCACAATGTGAATATAATTAGTTAGAATAGCGAAGAATAGCGTTCTACAATTTTATAATGTAAATAAAATTACACTTAGTTAACAAAACCATAACATACCCGGTAACAAATATGTATGGATAAGTTGAGGAGCATCACAAACGGTTTTTTATATCCAATCATTTTCTAAAGAATGGAATTGTTTACCATAATGTTGTACCAAATTTACGTTGGATATCATTTGCAGGCGGGCACCCTGCAGAGAAATTTAATTGCAATTCTTGGATCTTGAGATAAATTGTTTCGCTGTAGAAACACAGACATGAACATGTATACATACTTACAAGGAATAAACATTTAGATTAATGAATAAAATTCACATTAAATAATGAAGAGATAAAAAAAAAATCCATGGAATTTGATCCCAGGCAGAGAGGATAAATCTGATGGCTTTGTTGAATTTTCGACTGAACATGACAGGAAAAGTCTATTCCATCATTAACCTTCATGCAGTTTAACTAAAATGGTGCATCTTCTGTCTACTGAACAAAATATTTGAAAGAATCAGAGACCAAAGTAATTAATGCTAGCTTGGATTATAAAATAGTAAAAGAAAACATTGGAAACAAGGGCATTGATGTCTTGTATCTATGTCATCAAACTTTTGAGAATATGCTAAAGCGTAAGCATGCAACTCAATATTTAGCAGTCCTCAACGCTCCATTAGAGCAACGAGCGCGCAGCCAAAGTGAAATATAATTGTAAGTCCCATTACGTTCGAAATCATATTCGTCGCTGGAGTAAGTCTTCAACAAAAAGGATCATGTACATTTCACTTGGTACTACTTCGAGTATTGTGGAATTGTACACGCTCACCTCATAGCCAACTCCCTCTAATATACTGTAATGTACTGCACCGCAGTTACATTTCCTGTTGTAGAATTTTTTAACAAGGACTAACACGGCACAAAGATTATGTGCCCTTTTAACGGAACTTAGAGCTATTTCCTGAAAATGTCAAGGATTCATTTCGATTTAATGCATTTCCGCTGCATTAAAAATAACGAAAGCAATATTGTAAATGGTTTGCTTTACCCTTATACATATGTTGCTATGTGTTTTGGTTTTTTCTTCCATTGCATCCCTTCAAATGCTTTACATCGTTTAATGGGAGCAAAGTTCATGCTCAAGTGTCGTTAATAAAATTTCGATTAAGTCAATATTGCAAATAAGAGTGATATAAAGGAATTTGACTTTTCTGTATACAAGTAACAATTTAATGTTGCCTCGTGTTTATTTATTATTTATGTTTGTTCACCTATATATATTGGCTTATATCACCTCACAGATATTTTGATAGACTCATGGCTCTCTGTAGTGCAAATTTGGGGAAAGAAAAATAAGAGGGAGTGCAGGGGATTTAAGTAAAACGCCTTATTTTGCAATTTATTACACTATAAGTTTATCTTGTATTGTATGTTCGTTTTTCTAAGAATTTAAATAATAAGTAATGATTCACAGGTTATGCGTATCGCTGCTTAGCTTTCGTGACGATTAAAAAGACGTCCCCTTGCTCTTCGTGTCTGCTTATCGACTCCGTCAGTTAGCCTCTCTTCTTTTTATTAAGCAAGTCGAATGATGATGCAGACGCCGTTTTATTTCGGCCGTCGACTTAAGATACTTCGTAGCGGTTGTTGCGTCGAATTTGTGTAACCTCGTATAGACCTACAAAGTATCTTACACTTTGACCCCTGCTCTACTACTACTCTAAATCGTGAACAACATACTTTCAGGCTGGCATATGATGTTTGTTTTATTGTAATTTGTTTTTTTTTTCCTTGAAATTTGTATCTTCGTTTGTCTTCGTAGCTTGACTTTTTTGTTGTCATATCCCTCCCGTATCGGTTTTCGGCGGCAAATTTGGTTTCGTCGTCACCTAGCATTGGAACTCCGATAAATAGTTTAAAAGGTATTATGTTCGTAGCTCTTAAGATCGTGGAATTCATTGACTTCTGAAATTTTAGCACTTGTTGTTACCATTTCAGTTGATTGTCTCCATACATCTTAGTAAGTGTTGTGATGATGATCCGGTTCGTTCTCTCCACTTGGCCGACATCTCAAGGATAAATTGTTATTTGAATGTGTGATGTGCAAAATAATAGGGACAGTCATGAGATTTTTTGAAAAAGCGAAAAAACTTAGAACCTTTTGATTGTTACGATTCATTTTAATTTTATTTTGATTCTTTTGATTTTCAAGTTTTCGAAAATACTTGATTTAATATAAAATTCAACCACTAAAATAAGAAATAAAAAAAAAATGTCGTGAATTCTCTCAAATGTCCTGTGCAAAAAAATAGGGACAGCTGTCAATTCTTGCCGAAATCATCTTCGTGTGCTAACCAAAACAGAAAAAAATTATGTTAGAATATAATAACGTGATAATTTCATGGAATAGCTACTTCAGTATTTAGTTGAATAGCCTTTGTTACTGATAACAGCTAAACAACGCCTCGGCATCGAATCCACTAGTTTTTGGCAAGTACTAGGTGGAATAGCTTCCCATGCAGCCTTGGTGTGTGCCCACAAATCGTTGTTATTTGAAGCTTTCACTCCTCTTAATGCAACTTTGACCTCTCGCCACAGTTCTCAATAGGGTTTAAGTCCGGCGATTGAGAAGGCCAGCTTAAAACACTGACCCTGTTTTGCGAAAACCACTCGCTTGCCCGCCTTGATGAGTGTTTAGGATCATTATCCTGCTGAAACACCCATCGAAGAGGCATGTTGTCTTCGGCATAAGGGCGCATTGTATTGGATAAGATATCCACATAAGACACTGCTGTCATAGTGCCTTCAATTCTGTGGATGGGACCAAGACCTTGATAGGAGAAGCAACCCCATACCATAATACAGCCTCCACCGTGCTTCACAGTCTTGATGGGACGTCCCCTTGCTCTTCGTGTCTGCTTATCGACTCCGTCAGTTAGCCTCTCTTCTTTTTATTAAGCAAGTCGAATGATGATGCAGACGCCGTTTTATTTCGGCCGTCGACTTAAGATACTTCGTAGCGGTTGTTGCGTCGAATTTGTGTAACCTCGTATACACCTACAAAGTATCTTTGGTTACACTTTGACCCCTGCTCTACTACTACTCTAAATCGTGAACAACATACTTTCAGGCTGGCATATGATGTTTGTTTTATTGTAATTTGTTTTTTTTTCTTGAAATTTGTATCTTCGTTTGTCTTCGTAGCTTGACTTTTTTGTTGTCAAATCCCTCCCGTATCGGTTTTCGGCGGCAAATTTGGTTTCGTCGTCACCTAGCATTGGAACTCCGATAAATAGTTTAAAAGGTATTATGTTCGTAGCTCTTAAGATCGTGGAATTCATTGACTTCTGAAATTTTAGCACTTGTTGTTACCATTTCAGTTGATTGTCTCCATACATCTTAGTAAGTGTTGTGATGATGATCCGGTTCGTTCTCTCCACTTGGCCGACATCTCAAGGATAAATTGTTATTTGAATGTGTGATATATGTATGTATTTCGTTATTCCGAAGGTGTTCTTCAAAAATGTTAGGTTTTTTTTAATAACTCTTCTGCTGTCCTTGATTTCATTGGAAAAATCCAAAAATACTTCGTAAAGGCATTCATAATCACAAAAATATGCTTGTAATTCTCGGCAGTAGATGGCATAGATCCAGATAATCCATATGAACGGTATGTAACGGTATATAAACCTTCGTAATTGGGTTGAGGCATTCTTGCTGTTTACCCATTCTGTTTGCTTATAAGAAATATGGCACACAATTCTTTATAACTACATGTTGCATATACTTTCCTGACCTATGATGCTGTTGAACAGTTGAACTCTTCCAAAAATATACACATATTGCAATTCGAGTACAGAGCTCCTTCTTTTGCGTTGTCAACTGGAAGGCTTTACAATCATATGAATTAAAGACCCAATAAGTAAACGCGTCAGTTTTTAGCTGAATGTATTACCGCCAGTACCGCTAAATCGTGGGCACTGTACCTTTCATCAACCGGTGTAGTTTCAAAACCTAGGTAAAAGCCCGGGTGTAATGCTTCGTCGTAATGCTGAGCAAGACCATCTTTGCTTGCGTACTCGTAACCAAATTTAAAACCGATCTGCGTTTTACGTGTCATGTATGACTAAATCTTAGCAATGCGTGAATAATTAAATTTGTATGAATTTTCTAAAAGGCCTATCAAACCAAGAAAACTTAGAAGATTTTTTAGATATCTTGGTCCTAGTGTTACCAACACCCGTGTAAACGAGTTGCCTTTTGTTTCCGTGGAACGCACTCATTTAACCATTTATATTCCCTTCCTTCAATCTAATGGTCCTTCTTCGTCAAACTAAAACGGTTATTCCTTACTTTTTGCCGAAACCTATGAACACCAACCACGGAAACCAAGAGTAAGTAGAATTAAAATTAAAATATATACATATGTTCTAATTATTAGAAATAAAGTTTTTTATAGTTCGCCAGAATACTCATATTTGCGTTACTGAATAAAAGCTTGGTTCTGTCGGCGACACCTAGAAAGTTTCGACCTGTCTTAGTTTTTTCAACTGACGTTCGAGTCGCGGTAGAGTTACATATGTAAATCATTTTCGATGATGTGCCGAGAAAATCAATCTTTCGTCAAAAGTACATTTTTCCCATTTCCGTTCAGCTCCGCGACGTTGGGAACTAATTTCAAACTCATGAGTTATTCCCTTCAATTTTGGATGGGATTAAGAAGTCATCAATATAAATAAATAAAAGTTTTTCTTTTTGGACTAAATTCTTGAAAACCATGTTAATGAAACCTTGAAAGTTCGATGGCAAATTACAGAGGCTAAACGAAACTGTAAGCAGCAGAGCTCGTATTGACCATCTGGTGTAACAAATAACGTACAACGTACAAATAACGTTGTTTTGGGGTGAGTACCTATCAACATTAAAAGATTCATTTTTAAGATCTAGCCTCGAAAATGCACGGGCAGATTCTCTAGAATATCTGTCTTTGACAATTTTCGAGTTCAATTTTCGATAGACGATACAAAGTCTGTAGCGTTACTTGATACTGTAACTTATGTTACATAACTCCTTCCGCGAGTTATGTAACATAACTTGTGCACCTGTATACACACATTTATCTATTATATACATTATACATTACTTAATTGTTCATATACAGTTATGTAACATAACTTGTGCACCTGTATACATGCATTTATCTATTATATACATTATACATTGTATCATATATGTACATACATAATACATATTATATCTGTCCTTCTTAAATTCCGATTACTGTACACCTATTCAAAATCCTTAATTTTTCGTAACCCAATTCATGGAAATTTAACAATTGTTTTCTTCAATGTGGGGACATTCATTTGCTTTCCGTTCCCACATTTTCTTCCAATTCAAAAAGTTTATACATATACACCTAGCTTAAGCAAGATAAATCGCATTTGTACTTTGTTAGTCGGGAAATAAAGTTGATTTTTTTTAAGTCATTTTGTGTCGTACAGTTAATTGGCGAAGTCGGTAGGATACAAAGAGTATCCAAATACAGATCACGGAACACGGGAGTGAAAAATATTATAAGTGGAAAAGTGCAACGACGGCTCATCGTTCGACTAATTCTGAGAAAAATAACGACGGTTTATCTTTAGACAAAACTGTGAAACGTGTAACGACGGTTTATCGTTAGACAAAACTGTGTAACGTGTAACGACGGTTAATCATTAGACAAAACTGAAAAAAAAGGAAATAATAATAACGACGGTTATCGTTAGTGTAAACAGCAGTGTTAAGTGGATCCAGCTCCCGGCGGTTATCAAGCCCTCAGTTCGAAGGACCTATGACAAACGACAATGAGATTCTTGCTCATCATTTGCATATAAGTGTTTCTCATTGGTATTTAATCGTTAATATCCTTTATTTCCCATTGAAATCAAATGCCCAAGGACAGATTAAGTAGGAATAAGACTCAGAATCCTTACCAATCACCTTGTAAAACATAATCAGATAACGCCGCGGATTACGGAATTATCGATTTAGATCGTTTCGAAACCTTACATATATGTAAATAGTAGTTCGAATATTAAAAAAATTAGTATTCAAAGTTAACCATCAAATCAGTCAGTTAACGCCACTCAGGCTACTAGTTGTAATAAGTTAAACACTTTAGACGTTAATCATATCTTTAATAGTTTACGCATACCGGACGCTATTAAAGATTTGATTATTTGAGGGTAATCCTAGATCCTTATACGTATGCTGCCGTAATATTGAGAGCCATACGAAACAAAATCGTTGGTCAGGCCTACGATGTGTTAAATATGTACGGAACTCCTACGGAGTGGGAGCAAATCAAAAACAATCTGATTTTGCACTACTCCGATAAAAGAAACGAACCATCTTTGATACGTGATCTGCACAACTTAAGGCAGAACAATGATAGTGTAGAATCATTTTATTCTAAAATCATTGAGCTGCTGTCCGCTTTGACAAATCATGTCTAAATTCACGAAAAAGAATCTCCCGTAGTAATAGCAAAACAAAGGCTGTATTCTGACATGTATCTAAATACGTTTCTTATTGGCTTGAAAGAACCATTGGGTTCAACAATCAGAACAATGATACCATCAACTATTATGGAAGCTATAACTATTGTATTATAGAACAAAATGCCTTTTATTTGAAAAACAGTCTGTTGCCAAAGCATTCTGTCCCACAGACCACTAACTCAATCTTTCGCCATAACTTACCAGCCGTAAGGCAGAATCCACAAATTAAACAGACACAACCTCTTCAGTTAGGATCTTATCAACCACCTAAATTACAATACAATCAATTCCAATATCATCAACCTCAATTTAGACCATCTCAGGAATATCAACCTCAATTTGGATTGTTTCAACAATTACCCCGTCCACAATTTCCTTCTCAGCAAGTGAATAGATTTCATAATTTAGCACCTAAAGCCTTTACATCCAAACCCTTTCCTAACAACCAACTGCAACACCCAGTAGGTAGCTAGTGGTAATGCAAGAACCCTTCCAAAATCCGTACAAACATATCAGTATCAGAGAAATAATTTTCAAACAAATCCAAGATATACTATAAAAGAAGTTCACAATTTGCAACAACATCCAGAAATTTGTACCATATAATATTTCGGACGAGTGTTATAATTATCAACCCAACTTAGATTTCTATGTGCCGGCTAATCATAAAAACGGTGAAACAATCGACATTTGTAGTGAACTACCACAAGAAAATGAAATCGATCATACAAATTTTCATTCACAAGCCTCGAAAAACAATACGGACTCCTAGAAATTAATAATCACAATAGTAACCTCTTACCCTACATCGGCGTAGCCTCTCCTTTTCGTCCATTAAAATTTCTTATAGGCACCGGAGCATCTGCTAATTTTATTAATCCCTATTTAACTAATTTTCAATATCATGACGACATTGACCCGTTACAATAACAACCGTCATGAATACACATAAACTTGAAAAGCAAATAACCTTCTTCCCATTTCCTGAATTTAAATCTAGTGAGCCTATTAAATTCCTCTTATTTAAGTTCCATAACTATTTCGATGGATTAATTGGACTTGAAACCCTCAAAAAACTATCTGCAACTATGATTTACCTAATAAGTTATTGAAAACCAAAAATGCAATAATTCCCTTATCATTTAAACCAAATTTAATGTCGAAAGTATACACGATCCCAACAAATTCCAAAATAATAGCAGGATTGCCGGTAGATATAAAAAATGGTGAAATCTACATAAAACCAACTAAAATAAATAACTTCCTAGAAATACCAGAAGGCATATACCAATCTCGTGATTGGTACAGCCAAATAGAAGTAATTAACAATTGTCACGTTGAACAAAAGTTATTCGTAGAACAACCTATCAAGTCCGAAAGATTCGAAAATTTTATAGAAGTGAATAATATCAATATTTGCCAAAGCGATGAACAAATTAAACTCATGTCCGAAACAGACATTACCAAGTTATTCAGAGTAGATCATCTTAACGATGAAGAGAGGAAGTTAATTTTAAAATTATGCAGAAATTTCAATGATATTTTCTTTATGGAAAGTCAAAAATTATCATTTTCTAATGTCATCAAACATAAAATTAAAACAAAGGACGATATACCAGTATATACTAAATCATACTGATATCCGAAGATTCATAAGGAAGAAGTTCAATCACAAATTCAAAAATTATTAGAACAAGGCATAATTAGACCTAGCTACTCCCCATGCAGCAGCCCAATATGGATAGTACCCAAAAAACGTGATGCATCGGGTATTCAGAAATGGAGACTCGTCGTCGATTACCGTAAGGTAAACGAGAAAACGATAGATGACAGGTACCCATTGCCGAATATGACCGATAAACTGGGGAAATGTCTGTATTTTACTACTTTGGATCTGGCGTCAGGCTTCCACCAGATCGAAGTTGACCCCAAGGACATAGAAAAGACGGCATTTACGGTTGATCATGAACATTATGAATACATCCGAATGCCGTTCGGACTCAAAAATGCCCCTTCCACCTTCCAGAGAATAATGAATAATGTCTTGCGTGACTTACAGGGCAGAATTTGCTTGGTATACATGGACGACATAATCGTATTCTCGAATTCTCTGCAAGAACATCTAGAGAATTTGGGCAAAGTCTTTTCAAGGTTACGTGAGGCAAATCTAAAAATACAGCTAGATAAATCGGAATTTCTCCGAAAGAAAGTAGAATTTCTCGGTCACATCGTGACATCTGATGGTGTAAGACTCAATCCGAATAAAATTCACGCTATTAAAAAATATCCCATACCCACTACGCAAAAAGAACTAAAATCCTTTCTTGGATTGCTTGGGTACTATAGAATGTTCATCAAAGATTTTGCCAACATAACTAAACCTTTAACAGAATGTTTAAAGAAGGGTACCAAAATAAATTTAAATGAACGATATATCAAGTGTTTCGAGCACTGTAAAGACATATTGAGTAACGACCCCCTATTGCAATATCCTGATTTTACAAAAGATTTCAATTTGACCACAGATGCTAGTAATGTCGCTATTGGAGCAGTGCTTAGCCAAGGTCCAATAGGTTCAGATAAACCAGTCTGTTACGCTTCGCGAACTTTGTCCCAGACAGAGCAAAATTACAGTGCTATAGAAAAGGAGCTATTGGCGATAGTGTGGTCAACTAAATATTTCAGGTCTTACCTCTTTGGTCCAAAGTTTAAAATTATAACGAACCACAAGCCGCTTAACTGGTTATTCTCTCTCAAGGAACCGAATTCTAAGCTCGTTAGATGGTGGTTAAAATTGGAAGAGTTTGACTATGAAGTAGTGTACAAAAAAGGCAAGGCAAATACAAATGCTGACGCACTTGTTCGTATTGAGATCCAAGTAAACGAATTAACCACTGCAAGTTCCCTTTCTCTAAATTCTAATCTATCTCTTCAAAATAATGCTGGTAATTTAGAACAAGATTCCAATGTATCCACTCTGCCCATGAAAATGTCGATGACGGTATATATGTATATTTCCGAAAGGCCACTTAATGAATTTTCAGAACAATTAGTTTTAAATAGAACAAGTTGCTTGGTCAAACCACCCATGATTTATAATGTGCTCTTTGGAACAAAACGCAGACGTATATTTAGGCAACCAGATCTATTAGAAGAAAAAGTAATCGTGTCAATTTTTAAAGAATATCTCAACCCCCATAAACTTACAGCTGTTTATACAGACGATGAGACCTTTAGGATTGTTCAAAACGTTTTTTTATAAATATTTTTCCAATAGTAAGCTAATACGGTGCATGGAGAAACTTAATGACATAACTTATACTGACCAACAGGATGCTCTCATAAATAAATACCACATAGATAATAATCATCGCGGTATTAACGAAACCTTTAATCACCTTCATATTATTTCCCAAGAATGAAAGAAAGAATAATAAAAACGTTCAAAAACTGCCAAAAGTGCAAGTTACTAAAATACGATAGACATCCACCCAAAATTAAATACGAACTTTCCGAAATCCCTTGCAAATCCCTCGACATACTACACGTAGACGTTTACAGTATTCACAGCATACAGATATCAACAATAATTGATAAATTTTCAATTCGTTTCCGCTTACGTTTTAATAGCGCGTAATAGTATATATAAATATTATCAATTCTTTAAGACAATTCTTCTCCCAACACGGTATACCCAAGAAAATAGTATGCGATTCAGCTGCAGAATTTACATCAAACATACTCAAAGAATTTTGTAATCAATACGAAATACATTTGCACATAACAGCCCCGCAGAATTCCACAGGTAATTTCCCAGTTGAGAGATTTCACTCAACCTTGACCGAAATCTATAGAATTATCTACGATAAGAATAATCGCCAAATACCGTCGGATATATTGAATATATATACTTATAACTTACAATAACTCAATACACTCAGTTACAAACTTAACAACTTTTGAACTTATAACGGGAAAAACTTATAAATTTAATAAGTCCGTACAGCCTAACTCTGAGCACGATTATATCAATAAATTGAAAAGGTATCAAGATGAATTATATGACGAAATTAAAACCAAGGTAGAGAATCATAATAAATCAATAATTAGCAAATTAAATAGGAATCGCGAAACTCCACCCGATTTTGATAAGAATGATGTAGTTTATGAATATAACAATAGAAGAAATAAAATATTGTGGCAAACAATAAAGTAACTGTTTTGACTAGTAATAATAGGAAAGCTCATAAAAATAAATTAATAAAAAAGCGTAAATTCCAGGTTAACCCCAATCAGGAGTCAGCGAATAGAGAGGAGTCAAAGACTGCTAGCGATGAAATTAGGCCCAGCTCGAGTAATTGAATCACATGTAAAATTTCTATTGTACATATCATAAATTTAACTGCTTACGAAGAAAATGTTAACAATATTATGACTTCAGTAAAGCTTATAGAAAAAATAGCAACCTCGGTCCCATGAAAGAAGTAACAAATTTGAAATTTAGGGAATTGGAAACAAACTCCAGTCCCTTTTACCCTGATATCGAAGCAAAAGAGGTTTGATTAATGGATTGGATCTTTAATATAGGGTATCACAGGCAATATGGATGACAGCGATGCTATACAGATAAATTATGAAATAAAAGCCCTTCACGAAAATCAACATGACATGAACAAAGAACTTACAAGACAGGTCAAAATAAATGATAAAATGATAGAAAGGTTTAGTAATACATACATATAACTAAGCACATAAATTCACAACAAAAGTATTTAGAAGACTACCTGAGTAGATATCAACTAGCTTTTTCACAAAAAATACGCACTGAAAATGAGAACTTTCAATACATGCAATATACATATACAAATATCAGACTAACTATAATATTGAAATATTATCAACCCATTTACAAGAAATCATAGAATCGATAAATCTGTCAAAACTTAATATTATTTCAAAACAAATTCTAAGTCCGAATGAATTGTAATTTATACAACAACACGTCACTGAACAAAATATAAGATTCATTTCAAATGAACATTTGTATGAATTCTTGAGTCTTCAGGCCTACTATAATAAGTCGAATATAATTTTTAGTATTAACCTGCCTATCCTATCCAATGAACCGCTTACCCTTTATCAGTTAATAAAATTACCGCTGAATCAAACGCTAACCGTAAACCTACCCAAATCATATGCCATTATTAACGATTATCATATCCAACTGATTGACGAACCATGCTTGGTGATTGAGCATGTTCACTATTGTCAAAAAAGGAAATTGGATAATATCACATCAGATATTTGCATTCCCAATATATTCAAAAACAAAGCAGCCACTTGCACCCTAGTGATGTGCTCGAATCAACAAAGTATAACCCAGCCGGAAGAAAACTACATACTAATGACAAATTCCCCGAACACCGACATATCCACAACTTGCGGAATTGAGAACAAAACCATATCGGGAACAGTATTGTTGCACTATGAAGAATGCGAAATCACCATCTTCTTCTTCTTCTTTTCCTTTTTCCGGCGTTGTTATGGTCAGAAGTGTAGGACCATAACTTTCCCACTTAACTGCATTCCTACTGGTCCGCTTGTGAGGTCCGCCGGTTTGACCTCAGAAAGTAGCGACAGGCTTCCCGGGTTGGGATTACTTCATCGCTGAGGCCAATCAAATGCTGGTGTTTTTGCATTTGTTTGCACCAATTGTTTTTCGGCCTGCCTTTTTTTTTTTTTGTGACACGGGCATGCTCCAGATTTTTTTGTTTGATCTTACTCTTACAACACCGGGACGGGTTAAGAATATCCCTGCAGCGATACCTCTCGCTTGTCGTAAAAGGCGACTAAAACAAAGGTAAACAAAAATCACATCTAGGCAATTTAGAAAACACCAAGGTGAGCCTAGGGACACATATACCACCATTAAACTGCCCCACAAGTGTACATGTAAATCAGTGGGTTGACACGACTGGAGATCACCGGTGTTGTAAGAGTAAGATCAAACAAAAAAAATCTGGAGCATGCCCGTGTCACAAAAAAAAAAAAAAAAAAAGGCAGGCCGAAAAACAATTGGTGCAAACAAATGCAAAAACACCAGCATTTGATTGGCCTCAGCGATGAAGTAATCCCAAACCGGGAAGCCTGCCGCTACTTTCTGAGGTCAAACCGGCGGACCCCACAAGCGGACCAGTAGGAATGCAGTTAAGTGGGAAAGTTATGGTCCTACACTTCTGACCATAACAACGCCGGAAAAAGGAAAAGAAGAAGATACATTACTTATTTGTTCATACACATAATACATATTATATCTATCCATCTTAAATTCCGATTACTGTACACCTATTCAAATTCCTTAATTATTTGTAACCCAATTCATGGAAATTTAACACTTGTTTTCTTCAATGTGGGGACATTCATTTGCTTTCCGTTCCCACAGTTTCTTCCAATTCAAAAAGTTTATACATATGCACCTAGCTTAAGCAAGATAAATTGCATTTGTACTTTGTTAGTCGGGAAATAAAGTTGATTTTTTTTTAAGTCATTTTGTGTCGTACAGTTAATTCGCGCACCTAACCAACATTTATGAATACACGCCTTATAGGGTGACAAGTATTGGCCTTTCATGTTTCAATATGATTTTAATTTCGATACATGTGGTTTTTTGCTATGGCAGTGCTGTACGAGTACTTTTTAATTTTCAGATTGTAGGGTTTCCCTATCAATTTTATTTACACCGCTTTCGTGAATTGCGTTGTCGTGACTGTTTTATTATATTTACGTTTTAAACGTACGTTTCCGCTTTCAACCAATATACTAGCATATTATAATATATCCGTGCCGATGATAACATTTTCAGGCATCCATTCACTGTAGGGCATCTCATTGACAACAATGACAATTTTCACCGCACCGATGGGTTCGTAAGCCGTTTATCTTATTCCTATGAACAATATACCCGCGTTATAGTTATACTTTTTTTTTTGCTTAACTTAGAAATAAACAGTTTCTTATAAGGCATAATTGGTTACCCGTATCAAATAATGTATTTAACGAAAGTGCATCTGAACTACAAAAGAAGACACCTGTGTATATGGTAGTCGAATAGTTCGAAAGCTGGTTATTTTTTGAAAAGGTTGAAGATCTTGCGACGAATTACCCGATTTTTGCCTGCCATCTTCACTTTTAAAAGCCAACATTTAGGAAACTGGCTTTTGCACACGATCTAAGTTCCGTTCGTTTATGCATTTGAAGTTTCATTACCTCCTCAATTATATTTAAATTTTTCCATTAATAAATGATTTTCTCGAATTCGACAGTTAATTTCGCAAAAAGATGTCCTGATAAAATACAATGAAAAATTGCCGATTTCATTGGTGATGCTTCGGAACGGAATAGGTGTCGATTTAACGCACAACGTACCAAGAGGACGAAAGCGTCCAACCTCTTGTGCGCGAATACTGACAGAATGAAACTAAAGGGTGGGCTATCTAGTGGTTTTTTTAAATCAAAAATCACACTCATGGTCCCCGTCGCACAGACGAGAATGTGGCTGCTGTGGCCGAGAGTGTGAGACTCAATTCACGAACATCAACTCGCCATCGATCTCAACAGCTCAACATTTCACGCACTAGCCTGACGAGAATTCTGCAAAAAGATCTCGGATTAGTCGCTTACAAGGTCCAATTGACTCAACAATTGAAGGCGCAAGTTACGTATCAGTCAACGCCCGACAAGTTCCAGGAATTTATCGACCGAATAACAAAAAATAGCTGAATAAACTCATATCACCCAGACAATCGATTGTGCAATTAAGGTCAACCCATGCAACTGCAATTATGCCAACACATCAATCATACGCCGAATAAATACCTGTGAACGACGACGTCAAGTGTCCATTGGATCCCCCATACTCTGTGGATTACAAGTAATGTAGTGTATTAATAAATCTGTTAGAGTAGCTTCATTTTTTTGAATTGTGAATAATGATATTTTTTTTATTCCTCTCCAAGGAACATTGTATAGGGTCCGCCAAATAATTTTTTTTTTTTTTTGAAAATGCTATAAAAAAACTACTGAATATTTTCTCAAATTTCTTTTTTTATTTGAAAGTACAATCCTTCCGGTTAATAATGGAAAATAATTTCATTCAAATGGCTGCCTCGGCTGGCCATGCAGTAGCCTACACGATCGGTCCAATTTTTAAGCACATTATCGATTGTGTGCAGCTGTATTTCACCAATGGCTTCACGAATATTGTCCTTTAAAGCGTCAATTGTCTCTGGCTTGTCGGCGTAACACTTATCTTTGACGGCACCCCACAAATAATAGTCCAACGGTGTCAAATCGCTGCTCCGAGGTGGCCAAACGACATCAGCTCTGCGGCTGATAATGCGATCTTCAAAAACAGGGCGCAAAACATCGAGTGTAGCTTCGGCTGTGTGGCACGTAGCGCATTCCTGTTGAAACCAAATGTTGCCAATATCCTCCTCTTCAATTTTTGTGAACAAAAATTCGTTCAACATGGCCCGATAACGATCGCCATTGACTGTAACGGCCACTCCTTGCTCATTTTCGAAGAAAAATGGCCCAATTATGCCTCTGGACCAAAATCCGCACCAACCAGTGGCTCGTTTTGGGTGCACCGGCTTTTCAATGTATGCGTGCGGGTTTTCTGTGCCCCAAATGCGACAATTTTGCTTGTTTACATACCCGCCAGATCAAAATGAGCTTCATCTGAAAAGATGATTTTTTTGGCAAAATCGGCATCTTCTGTAAGTCGATCGCAGGCCCACTTAGCGAAGCGTTGTTCAAGCGTATACACAACCACATTCGTTCAGCGGAAGGATAAAACTAATTATCTGTCGAATCAGACATGAGCTAAGTGTTACCATTCACGAAATAAGCACTACTTGAAAAAAAAAACGTTAGATGGCGGACCCTTTATTTATTTCCACACCATAACCATATAACCACTATCGTAGTCCGCTCCAACCACCAAAAACGTTAACGCTGTTGGATGTCGTCTTCTCGATCTCGGCGTGAATTCGACCTACTGAACCTGAGGCGCTCGGGCTCGCGGAGCGCGACATCTCTCGTGGCACAAGTAGTTGGGGTAGTAAGCCCCAGAAATCAAGTTATTGACGAAGTCATTGCTGTTGCAACGTGGCTTCGAATCAGTTTTATCAGAAAATTGTCCACCCATAAAATCCTGGCGCTATTTTATAAAAATCCTATATAGGACCTGGTTCGGCTAACATTTCGGGTACTCAGACTCGGGTGTCCTATATACCCCGAGACAAGTCCTGATACGTTGTCTCTCAAACACCTGAATCATTTCCATTAAGCTGGCTCTCACATTGAACCAGACAGGACATCCATAGGCAACCATGGGCCTGATTAAGGCCAGGCAATATACCTTGACTTTGGAATCAAATTGGCTGCTTTAAAACAGCCATCTCGTTAGAGCGAAAGCTCCCCGGGCTCTTGCCAGAGCAGCATCTATATGTTTGTCGAAATATAGATACTGATCTTGTAAGATCCTGAGGTATCTGACTTCACTTTGTCTCGCCAGTGGACGCCCGTCTGGTACAAACTTTGAGAACCTGCCCCATTTTTTTTCTAGTGTGCCGAGAGGCCTTAGACAGAGGCGTTCTGAATAAAATAGATTCTGATTTCTGCAATACTGCTGAATTTTTTCGAAGTCACGCTACAGAAGAGTAACAATGACGTCGATCGTTGGATCTGATCTGTATGCGATAAGGTCGTCTGCGTGTGCTATTGAGTGGTGAAAAGAAATAAGTAGATCACTCAGGTAAATGCTGAAAATGATCGGCGAATTTACCGTTTCCTTTTGCAGTCCGTTTTTGATTTCAAATGTTTGGGTAGAAGTTACGTTGACAATTTTCACAACGAACTTTCTACCGGTTAACATGTCGAAAATCATATATAACAGTGGTTTACTTATGCCCAGCCGACTGAGCTTGTAATAAAGACCTTCTAGCCATACGGTGTCGAAGGCTTTTTCCAGGTCAATCAGGCAGGCACCCAGGCATTGGTTGTTGCATTTATTCCATTGGATATCAGATACGAGTTTCGAAGCGGCATGAATAGTGTTCTGAAAGCGGCTCTGAAACCGAATTGGTGATCCGGGATGATTTTATTGTCCTCAGCCCATTTAGACAGGATTCTGTGGACTACTTTCTCGAAGACCTTGCTGATACTCGGAAGGGGACTTATTGACCGGAGATTTTCTGGGTTAGAGGCATCTTTCCTCTCTTGGGGATTGGTCGCACTACCGATAATATGCATTATTCAGCGCATTGTTGAACAGGATGGTGTACATCTCTATAGCCACTGGTGGGAGATGCCTGAGCACAACAGGCTCAACTAATGTGTCTATAATTAAAATTCATCTGGCGTTCTTAAACAAAAACCACTTGAGAATCACCCCAAGCGTAAATATCAGGAAGTGTAACATTAAGGGATCTTTGTACCGCAACGAGTAATTTTGTGAGCAAAACGGCTCCGCAAAGCTCCAAACGAGGTATGCTCAGTTGTTTAATTGGGGCTACGCGATTTAGCGGTGACAATGATAGTTCTGAATTCACCAATAGGGAGTTGGAAGCGAGAATAGATGACTGCAGCGTATGCACTCGTCGAAGCATCAGAGAAACCGTGAATTTAAATCTCAGAAATTCCGAGACCGAGAATACGAAGTACTTCGATGTTTGTAAATGACGAAAGTTCATTGCCATATCGAACTCATTGTACGACGATCGTATCAGGGACTTTCGCATCTCATTCCAGTTTTTGATGCCAAAGTTGGAAAACGATTTTTAGTAACACGATCGAAGTTTGCCGTTTAGTGACTGTTTCATTAGGGACATGTGATAAACGAAAACTAAACACATGACTCTTGGAGTTCCAAAGTAACTCGAGCATTTTGGCCCATGAATCCGCACTTTGGCCAATGAAATATTTTCTTGTGACCGTTACTCAGTATGGTGGAGTAGTTCTGGACAAGACGATCTTCGACGCGACGGGAAACTCATCTGTATATTCTTTTGCGATTTGCTCTAACGTCAGAATCGACAAAAATGGAGCACACGATGTTCCGTAGGTTACCGTGCGAATTTGGAAGTGACGGAGGTTCGGAGGTTGACTTCCGCCAAACTATTCTCTGATAATCCGAATCCTTGTCCAAAACCCAGATCTGTCGGAACATCTTTACTATATCCACCAATAAGACAAATTGGTGGCAACGAAAATGTATGCAGACTGAGAAAAGGTTGCGTTGGATTAGAGGGCCTATCATGAACGAGTCGTTTAAGCTATTACCACTCCTATCCTTGAGAGAGAGTCGTCAAAAACGACAGGTAATTTCGTAGTAGCGCTGTCTGGCTCCAAAACAGCGTGGTGAGGCAGATAAAAACGGTGTTTTCGGACAAAGGCACTTTGGACATAGGTTATACTCATCAAGGAATTTGGAATAGGCACTAAACAGGGATGAATTTTTGAAAATATTTTTTCCATAAATCGAAGGCGTGATATAACCTCACTCAGCGTATCAGGACAATTTTTTAACGGAAGATCGACTATATATTTCCCCGTCGTACCATGACGGTGAGTCCGAATGAAGTGTTCTTCGATGAATTTATCTTTCTGCGAAGTATGTAATTGCCTTTGGATCAACCTCGTCTACTGTCCCAAGTGACTTTAGAATAGCCGATACCCAATATTGCGTGATAGGTTCTAATATGTGGATTAGACTAGCAATAATTCGTGCAGGTTCAAGAGTTACGCTCTTATGTCACACAACCTGGACGGGGTGCAGATGGTTTGTGTCGAAGATGTTCGTTCACTACTCTCCGGGGGTGGTTGTCTTGGGATTCGAGAGGTTCGACTGAATTTGTTACGTTGTTTGTAGTTTTACAGTAATTTTATTCCATGCCATTAAGATGTTATATTGGAAAGCACACCAGAGTATGAATTTTGCTTTTATCTGCATCAAGTAGAATATCAACGGAGCCAAATTAATAAAAGGATGGATCTACTAAATCTAATCGATGTAAATGATCCCCATCCTCAATCAAAATGAGTTAATTGCAGATAAGTAGTAACACTGGATAAAATGTAAGTATTGACTAGAATACTATAATTATCACATAATGATTTGATAACTAACATAGAGAGGCCTCTAGATCTACCAGCATTGGGAGGTCCAATGTCGCTTATTGGTATGCGAGCGTTTCTCCTTTGAATGCAAGCTTCAGTGACGAAAGAAACCTGCGAGACTGAATCGATAAGAATGTGGACATACTGGAATTTCCTATTGACATCTAAAATTTTACCAATGGCCGTAGGAAGTAGGGAAGTAGGAACGTGTAATGCAAAATTTGTGGAATGGTTGTTTACTAACCTTAGTCTAGTAGATGGTTTATCAAAGTACGTGTTAATCGATGGATTAGAACTTGTGTTAACCAAATCATTGTGAACCAGACTATAGTGACGTGTATTGCATGTCCTGCAGCGAAACTTCGACTGGCAACGGGCTGAAAAGTGACCACTGCACAAACAGTTTAATCAAAGTTTGTTCGCTCTAACAAATTCCCGGCGAGACTCTACATTCAAGAAAGAGAATGTACGTAAAACGGAACGACGCGGCATACTCGAGAGTGCGAGCTATGCCGAATTCATCATATAATGCTAGTGATGTTGTTACCTTAATTACAGGCAAATGTTTGTTTACCATTATGGTAAGAGAGACAAATCGTACAAAATTTTAAGTCAAAGGAGGTTTTAAAATGCCAAATTTGCAAATGGCAGACGTTAACTGTTAGTTTAATCTATCCATGCATAACCTTAACAGGCCAGCCTGTAAATAATAAAGGTGATTGGACTCTCTTCTAATATATAATAACAACGCAATTGTGTTTATACATATTTTATAGGTAATATAAAAATATGAGTTAATAAAGTCCTGCCATTCTTCACCTTTTTTTCCTTTTTTAAGCTCGCCCTTATCAAACACATTGTAAGCACAATATACTCATTTGTATATGGAGCTGCTCGTATTCATAAAATGTTTGAAAAAATGCGTGAGCCGTAGCAGCCATGTGATTCAAATTATATTTCCAAACTAATCGGAAGTTTAGGTTTTTTTTAATAAAAAAAAATTTCTTTGATTCAATCCAGTCGTATTGTAATCCTTAAGGAAATACATTAAACTAAAACCTCAACATAGTTATTTTTTACGTTAGTTTAAACCTTTCAATCTTACGTATGTATATTGCGTGTTCGAATCAAAGTATGCAAACAAAAACATTTTCCGCTTCCAAGACAGTAACTGAGCATGTTTCATTTCAAGATAACCTCAAGCTCTTCTATGTAGATACGAGTAGCTTAACTCGGTCTTCCGCGTTTCAGGAGATAAATTTCTAATGAAAATAATGAAAGCAAAAGCCAAAAAACAAAGAAAAACGACAAAAAAGAGTAAGCCCGGGTCCTGCCACCGATACTCCGCACAACAAACAACAAACGGAACATCAAGTTTTACTCTTGAGGAATCTTAAAAAGCAAAGAGCGGGTAAAGAATTGACTTTAGCAAATTTTTAATAAAATACGACAGTGAAGTGGAGAATTTCATTAAAAGCGTATTTCACTGTTTGGTTTGTTCGTTCTGTCGTCGACGGTGTCATTGGTTTCGACTTTGGCTTTCGTATTGACTACGTTTCGTCTCTGTCTATTTGCTCAGGATTCTGATTTGTATTTTTTTTCGTTTCTTTACTCCCCTACTCACCCAACTACTGCATGTTGTAAAGCGGTTTTTTGGCCTTTGTGTGAACGGTGGTGGTTTGGTTTTCAGGATCGCTCATTGCCGGTCCTTGGCTATTGATAGTCGACTGCTGTAGAGTTTAGTGCTTGTTATATTGGGTTGATAGCACACCTTTTCACTTCCGTGATAAAGGAATGAAAACGTTGTACCGGTGGTGCTCGGGGTGAGTTGTTGGTTGGTAGCGCAAAGCAAACAAAATCAAATTCAATAAATTCGGTTTTTATTGGAACGAATTCGTCTTTTTTTCCTGGCTTGCCATTTGTTTACATAGAAAGCTAAGAGCTGTGTGCACATTTGAATGATATCTTTGAGGCTTGATGATGAAGATAGTTATCCCAATTTCTTATTGTTTTTTTTTTTTTTTAAATCTACATGTGGTAAAGGCAATTTCGACGGGCTCTAAGAGATGATTAAGTATTTCGATAAAGAATTTGCAGTAATACTGAATTTGCATCGACAAACCAACAAACTGATGGCTTATACATGGAAAACATTATACTGGGAAATATGATGCGGTATATTTATGTATGCAATTATATGTAAATATGTAAAAAACTCTAACAGTGTTCTCAAATCCTTTCCTAAAACGTCAATATACAACAAGAAATCGTAATTTTTCGTTTTATGCTTCCCCTAAAAACTTTAGAGCTGTATATTTGATAACGGAAACTAATATATAATTTCTTATAAACTGTATTATTAGTCCAATTAGTATCTGCGAAATTTTCCAGTTCTGCACTGCTTACAAACTTCAATCCAAAATGCTTTGTTTTTCGTAAATATCTTAATATTCTTTTAGCGTAATTCCAATGTTCTTCAGTAAGACTTAATTAAGTTTAAGAAATCTTGCAGAGAATGCAATATCCCGTCTAACTAAAACGGCTAAATACATCATACTACCTATGAGTTACTGATGTGTAAGTTGAATGTCACATTGCCTTCCTTTAGTATCTTTTAGTTTTACAATTTAACATGTTTAGCTTCTTCAGTAACTCAGTGGCATGCTGTTCGTGGTCCAGTTTGATAATACATACATATATACAAGTTTTTTGTCAACATTTACTCTCATACCAAGACAATGTTTTACTTGACCTAAATCTTTGACATTGATCTCGAAATGTAAATGGTTTTTAAGATATTAGATTTGATTTCAATATTTGAAAGAATGAAAAATCATCCACATACAGAGCTATAATTGTCTTCAGTTCGTCTTCAATCTCAGTAAATAAACGTGGTTATAATTTTGATTTCTTATTTCCTAAAACTGAAAAGAGATATGTGAGATATTTTATACTATGCTCTTCATGATTGCATTAAGTTTTACCTTTGTTTGATTTTAAAACCTTTTTGCAATTGCTTGAAGATTTAAGCCCTTCGGTATGCATGAAAATATCTTCTTTAAGAAAAACATTTAGAAAAACAGTCTTAACATCCGTAAATTCCCAAACATCGCTCTCATCAACAGACAACAATTCCTTTCTCATCGCTTGTATCCAAAATTTTGCCCTCATAGCTTCGCTCAATGTTAAAGAGCAGCATTTTCAATACGCACTCAGTAAAACAGAGTCGTTCCGGCTTACGTCTTGTTCTAGTTATTTTACTTTTGCCGTCTCCTCAAATTAAGCTACATCCGAGTAATTTTCAGTTTCCATCATCTTCCATAAGTTATTAGAAATTTCAGAAAGTTCAGCTTTCCTCAACCCTAGTTAGATTGTTTTTACATCCAAACATACACACTTTTTTTTCCCCACTGCTTTCCGATTTTCCACCCTATTTATTTTATCATCGGCCATAGCTTTGGTGGTGTCCCCATTAGCTTTTTTAATTATAACGACATCTCTGCTTGTTGTCACCATGTTTTTTTTCGGATTGTATATTCTGTAACCCAATTTTAATTTCTGGGTAACCCCCAAGGATGTGATTCTCAAACTTGCTGTTTTATTTTCGCCTTTTTTCTTTAGGAACATGAGACATCATTACACTTCCAAAAAATTTTAAATTGCTTACAATCCGTCCACAACTCAAATGGTGTCTTGTCTTCTAAGCCCCTTGAAATAGATCTATTCCCCAAATATACTGATGTGTTAATTCCGCGTTCTCTTAACCAAATATGATTTTTATAATTTTCAACAATGTTTGGAAAAACGCGATCAATTAGTTCTTCTTTTGATGTTACAATTGTACTAAAGTTATTTGGTAATTTGATAAAGCCATTTAAGTCACTCGTAATTTTGCCATCGCCAATCTGCAATTGCTTTGAAAACTCAAGCGCTGATCGATCATTTTGAAGACGCACACGCATATTTATGTCAAGCGATAACTTTTGTACATTTCCCCAAAGAAACGAACTTTTCAAACATGCATTAATCTCATCAGCTGGAGTCGATCTAGGAATGACGGGCAATGTTTGCCGAAAATCACCAGATAGCAATATTAATGCATCGCCGAACAACTGTTGATTCCCACGTAGATCCTGTAATGTTCGATTCAATGCTTCCAAAGATTTTTTATGGGCCATCGGACATTCATCCCATAGAATAATTGCTGCTTCTTGCAAAACTTTGGCCATTCCAGAATTTCTTGAAATATCACACGTTGGAGTTTCAACCGTTTGCATGTTTAATGGCAATTTTAAAGCGGAATGTGCAGTTCGGCCACCATCCAATAATGTAGCTGCAATACCAGAAGAAGCAAGTGCCAATGCAATTTTTCGTCTGGATCGAATTGTTGCTAAGATTAATGAAATGAGAAACGCTTTTCCAGTGCCGCCAGGAGCATCCAAAAAATAGATTCCACCAGGATTGTTAATGACAGCTTGTATGATTCTATCATATGCATTCTTTTGCTGATCATTCAACAGTGGAATGTGTGTTTGCACAAACCCACACAATTCATCACATTCGAATTGCTGTTCACGTTGCAATTCTCGCTCAAATAAATCATGCATTGGACGATTTGGTGCGATCATGCCTAATTGTCGTAATGCTTTATTTGCAATCATAAGGCAAATATCTTCAATCAATATCAAAGCCTCATTATACATTTCTAATGTATGTAAGTGCCAAATCAGGAACCGTAGAACGATGGCGAAGTCGAATCAAAATGTCTTCAGCCATGAAATCTTTATATTTATTCCACAATTCTAGTGGGTTTGATGGATAACATGTTGATATTATTATTGCGAATAACATACGAATTTGATTTGTTGAGCTGAGGCCGATGCATCATGAAGCGTATCATCCCAATGCGTATCATCTTCAAGCAGACGCAACCGTTTGCATGCATCACGATATGTTGCACACAATTCACCATCAACAGTTTATAAATCCTGAAATGACTGTGGCCCACGAACGTTCACCGACAACAATCGCAAATAAAAACATTCAACATTATTTGGACTAACTGTATAAATGCGACCTAAAGCATCCGTTGAAAAAATACCTCGGTAACCATCAACAGGAGTACCTTGTTTGCGCCGTTGAAAATTGTTTGTTGATGCGTTCCAAGTGAAATATCGTGGTATTTCCGAATATAATAATGTTCTGGCAAATTCATCCGTTTCACATAATTTGAAAAAAGCTGTCAGTGTAGTTGGTGGAGGCTGTACTGCTCTTTGTACGGCATTTGCATCAGTAAAATAAACACGTTGGCCATTTTCAAGATGGACTGCTAAATGAATAACAACAGGATGTCTCTCATCTATTGGGAACGATAAAATTCACCAAATAGCTTCGTTAGTACTGATATATCGTCCCATTTGGTACTGCAACATTTCATCATTTCTGTTTTCAGCAGTCACTCCGAAAATAGCCACATCACTGCCTTTATTAATATACTTGCAAATGTATTTTATTGATTTGACTGAATTGCAGTACTCGACTTTTATGTGAGCATTGAACATTTTTGATAACAACGGTGAATACGGCACTATCCAACGGTTATCAACTTCAATGTTTTGGTTACGAATTTGAATAGCAGTCGTTTTACCATTACCATAAATTGATCGCCGACGATACTGTAGATATCCATCATCACCATGTATTGTTTCAGCAATCAATTGTTTTGGAAAACCTTTTGAACATTTGCCGTCGATCATACATGGTGAATTTGTATTAATTTCACCGCATGAGCTGTGTATCATATTTTTCGTAACAACTGCGAATAATTGTGGATCGATGGTTTGATCTGGAATTTCGGCCGATATAACACTATCAATCATATCTGGTGTTATTTTCCGTACCAACCATATCAAAATGTGAGCGTGCGGCAAGCCTCTTTTTGCCATTCAATTGTATACATGTAGCAACGCACTTCTCCAAATATACGGAGTTTGACAATTAGATCCATCAACTTTTTCAATTTTTGGCGGAATATGCGAGCAGTTATATCGTGTCGATCTGTTGCTACCTGACCATCAAATAAGTAATGATCCACTTCAGTCCATTTTGGGTTGCAAGTAAATGTGATGAACAAATCTGGACGACCGTAATGACGAACGTATGACATGGCATCTTGCGTATACTCGTGCATATGACGTGGGCTACCGATATATGACGATGGTAATATTGTCAAACGACCAATATTATTCACATCTACATCATTCAATAGTGCATCACGTAAATGTATGTACTCTTCAGACCTCAATCGGGCTTGATTATGACGGATGAAATTCAATCGTTCGCTTTCGATTTTAACATACATGTCCACAATGTATTGATGGAAAAGTTTATTGCATCGCAAAATATAATTATCCTCTTGGTCATGAATCAGAAGTCGATACGAATAAAAATTCATTGCACTAACTCTTTTCGTTGTTTCTTGACCTGAAATTATTCTTTTAGGTAACTGAATTCAAATTTTATTCAAAAAAGTACCAGTCGTTGTATTTATCATCGGTATATTGATATGATAACCATCATCTCCTCTCCAAAACAAAATCGGGTTCTGCAATGCGTCATAACAACGATGAAGTTCGGAGCTACGATTTAATTGCTCATTCCTACGGTACAAAACAATAACTCTTGGCCGAAATTGTTCACCAACTATTACGATTGCCACTTCATCGACTGTGGGTGCATTAAATCGCCTGGCATATTGTCCGATTGGTGTTTTGTCGGCACGTATTATAATTTTATGATTATCGGTGGGCATCTGATCCAGTGCAGTCTTGGATAATTTGACCAATTCATTGTGCTGATGGAAAAATTTTTGGAGCTCACTCACGATTTCTCTTCTTATATTTGAAGCAATTGCACAACGTTGATTCAACCCACTGTTTTCATTATCAATGAAATATATTTGCAGAAACTGATGATCAGCATCTAGGAATGGCAACAATGATCCAGCTCTATGGTATATCTGACCTTGAATCTGTAATATTGAAATACCATATCATGATGATGACGAATCTGAATTTTTTAAGACATCAAATACAGGGACGGAACATAAATCAAATTTTATATCATTTACTCTATTCGATGTACTTACCTTGAACGTCGGCATAAATCCATCTCTTATAATGTTTGTAGCTCCAGAAGATGTCATTTGAAAGCATGAATTATACTTTTGAATATTTCTTAAGAAATGCTTTGACGTTGGTAAATTGGCATAAATTAATGAATGCAAAGCATCTGGTGGAGATTCTAAAACAGGCAATATAACTTTCCCACCAGCACAGCACATGCCAGGCGTTTCGTTCATAAATTTCAATGCATTACAATGCACACATTTCTTATTCATTTGGCCAATATGAGAATGCATACTATAATTAGTTGTGCTATCATAATTAAAAGCTGCCAATTCCATTTGTCGTACGCTTTGAATTGAGGAACGCGTACGTCGATTTATTTGCCTTGCTCTGTTAATCGTGCTTGCGTTATCAACCAATTGGTTTATACGTCTAAGGTGTTCCCTCCGTGATGAATTTTCTTGATTACGATCTCGTTCACTAAGTGATCTTCGATTGGTTGTTACATGACTCGAATGACGTGTAAGTCTTCCAATATTTGAACGTCTTGGACGTGGCATTTCAAATGATTTCTATGTATAAAAAATGTAATCATTCACTGATACGTACAGTGAGTGTCTAAATTTTAAGATAACTTTGATTATTTTTTTATTATTCTTAACTAATATATTATCCTCTACGCATTGCATAAAAAATAATATAATAATGTAATAATGTAATGTGTTTGCTTTATCAACCTATAGAGGTGTAAACGTAAAAGGTCGAAATGTAAGCATTTCCATTAATATTCGGTTTTTCTTTTCCTTTTCTGGAATTGACATTTGTCCCTAATAACGGTTTATCTGTTCAGTGAATCCGCTTTAGTAAACTACTCTGTTAACTATTGGAATACTATTTAAATAAACGGAGTTCAAGATCGTTTAATTTTATTAAAAAAAATCACAATGGGTTGAAAAGGAAAAAATCAACTTTAGGAGAACGATATCTTGTCATTTTTCATTATAAAAAAGGTGAAACTTACAAATAAATTGTTGAAATTTTAAACATGAAGCCAAGTACTGTCGACGATATTGTTCGATGATACAAAACTGAGGGCAGGATCGAATCAAGGAAACAATTGGGTCAACCGAAAAAGTTAACGGAGAAAGAAGAACGCATGATTGTCAGAAAAATTAAGGCTAACCCAAAAATTGTGAAAGAAGTGCTGGTTGAATGTGGAAAGCAAATATCTCCATCAACTGTGCGTCGTACTATTAAAGCACATGGATATAATGGTCGTGTAGCCAGAAAAGAACCATTTGTTAGCTTGCATAATAGGCGAATTCGATTACAATTCGCTCAGGAACATCAAAATATAAATGGCAGTTGGTGGGAGGACGTAATATTTGTAGATAGATGAAAGCAAGTACAATCCCTTCGGAAACGATTGATGATGAAACGATTGGTAATGGTATGGCGGAAAGCAAATAAAGAGCTCGAAAGTCGAAATATAAAACCAATTGTTAAACATGGAGGGGGTGTATATCGGTTAAAGGCGTTGGAAATTTGGTATTTATAGAAGGTATTATGAATAAGGAGCGTTATTTAAACATACTAAATAAAAATTTAAGACTAAGTGCGGAAAGAATGGGAATTTTGCAAAACTTTAAATTTTATCAGGATAACGACCCGATACATAAGACACATATTGTTCGTGAATGGCTACTTAACAACTGCCGTTAAGTAATCCAAACACCTTCACAATCACGGGACCTAAACCCCATTGAAAATTTGTAGGATGAATTAGATCGTCGGGTTCGTGAAAATATTGTTTCTTCTAAAAGTCCACCGAAGACCCGACTGCAACAAGAATGGAGTAAAGTCGGTACGGATTACACACAAAAAATTGTAAGAAATATGCCACAACGTCTTAACGGGGTTATAACGAATAAGCGAATCCCACAAAATATTAAATTAAATGCGTAAGTAGGTTTTTTTTGAAAAAAATACAAAATCAAATGAGAAAAACCGAATATTAATGGAGTACTAATTTCTTGAGCTTTTTTGGTTTTTGTTTTCTCTTTGTTATATTGCATTCTCTCTATTTAAAAAAAAATGTGAATTTCATTTATCAAATCAAACCTTTTCAAGTAAAAACAAAGATTATGCATCCGTTTGACTTCACGCTCAAGATTTCGTGTTCCACCCGAGAGTAAAGAAAAGCCGAATATTAATGACACTCACTATACATACATATATAAATTACCTGAAATCCAAACGCAAATGAAATGTCTACACTGTTGTTAATGAAAATATGAAAAACCGAAAAACTAAATTAGATGCATGTACATACCTACTATATAAAATATCATGCCAAAAACAACAATACTTACCGGTAAGCGCGAATAAACTGTGCACAATTACGTTCGTGTTTAAACAAATAAATTCAAAACACTTTCGTTCAAAATCGGAGTTCGATACAAAAAAATCGTATCGTTCAAAATCGGAGTTCGATACAAAAAAATCGTATAATAATCACTCACTCACAACTGTCAATGTGCGCCTACATATTTTTTTTTTTTTTTTTTGTATATGAGCAGAGTCAGATATTGATATAAAAAACCATAACTCACGAACGCGTCAACCAATTTCGTTCAAACTATAACATAAACCATCTACACGACTATACAAACAAACCCTAACAATTTGATGAAATTCGATTAGACCGTTCGTGAGTTACACCAAAACTTGCAACAATTTTTTATATATATAGGTTACGCACTTGCTACAATGTAAGGTTTCCTTTGAACCGCCACACCATAAAAGAGTAATCGCACAGTGTGATAATTGTCAAAAATACGGCCACACAAGAAATTACTGCACAAGGGATCCAGCCTTCGTAAAATATGCTGGAAATCACAGAACCCTTGACTGGCGAATCTCCTCCACAGAAGGCATAACAAAACGCGCCTTATGTCAAGGCAGCCACACTGCCAACTACAAAGGCTGCGAAATCTATAAAGCACTAAAAATTGAACATTTCCCAGCTCTATGCAAAAAAAATATCCCAACGACCAATGTAGAAGAAAGAAATAGAAACCTGACCAACATCCAATCAGGCATAACGTATGCCCAAGCAACAGCACCCAAACCTAACAACCAAAGCACCCGACCCCCATATGACAAAAACAAAGAACAGTGACGACAACAAACAGTCCAGCAGAAAAAAAACCAATGCCAGAAACAAAACAAACACCTCCACTAAAAAAACTCTGATTATAACAGAAACGACATAGCCGATCTTAAGGAGATGAAAAATTTAATACAACAAATGATAAATATGATGAACATAGTTACCCTGTTACTAACTAAACTTAATGGGCAAAATGCATAAGGACCTTTAAATAATTATCTGGAACGCAAACGGACTTAATCCATACGCCCTCGAGTTAAAAAAAATTATAAAAGACAACGGCACAGACATCCTATTAATAGCAGCAACCCACTTTACGGACAACAGCTATTTACGAATCCCAGGCTACAACATCCACTTCACAAATCATCCCGATGGAACAGCACATGGGGGCACGGCTTTCCTAATTAAAACAAAAATTAAATACATCGAACTAGAGCGGTACACATACGAACATATTCAAACCACCACTCTCAATATCAGCCATCTATTGTTCCCCGAGGCATCAAATTTCTACAACGCAATTCGACCACTACCTTAAATCACTTGGACCCAAATTTTTAGCGGCCGGTGACCTAAACTCTAAGCGCATCGATTGGGAATCAAGGTTAACAACCGTTAAAGGGAAAACCTACTCAGTGCGATTAAACTAAACAACTGCAAATACCTTAGTACTGGCGAGCCTACCTATTGGCCAACTGATCCACAAAAACAACTGAACTTAATCGATTTCTGCATATTTAAAAACATAACTTCTGAAAACCTGAAAATCAGATCTCGTTTTGAACTTTCATTGGACTATTCAGCCAACTTGAAATCACAGCATGGAAACCACCGATAATACAACATAATCGGACTGGGACACCTACAGGGAATATATAAAATCAATGACGAAATAGAAAAAGGCAACTCTACTCAACATTCAAAACGAAAACATAACCAGCTACTTAAAAAACCTTACATCTACATCCGAAACTGATTTCTCGCTATGGAAGGCAACCAAAAAAATTGGAAATAAAATAAATTAAATAAACAACCCATTGGCTAGACAAACCTCGAAAAAGCTGATACACGAGCAAAATACTTCGAAGAAGTATTCACAAATGACGACATCAGTCGAAAGCTCCCGCAATCACCCCATACTTTCTTTACAAAAACGTGACGATCAGAGAAATCCAAAACACAATCAAAAAAAGAATTAATCACAAGAAAGCCCCAGGATACGATTTACTGCCCGGAAAGATGTTAGATGTTAGAAGAGAAAAGCTACCGAATACATTAGAAATGTATATAACGCAATCATAAGATTAAAGTACTTCCCCAAATCCTGGGAAGCATTCCTAGTAATACCCATCCCAAAACTAGGTAAAGACCCCGTGAAACCAACCTCATACAGACCCATTAGCCTACTTCCTACTTTATCCAAAATCTTCGAGATGTTAATCTACGACAGAATGGAACCCACACTCAATCAAATAAACTTGATACCCGACCATCAATTCGGATTACGACGACAGCACTCAACAATTCAGCAGATTCACATAAAATCTCAACAGACCTAGATGAAAAAAAAATACTGCGTGGGCTTATTTCTTGACGTATCAAAGGCATTTGACCAAGTGTGGCACAGGGGACTGCAACACAAACTACAAAACCTATTCCCCCGGGATTTCTATCTTCTACTTAAGAGTTATCTCACAGACCGGATCTATTATGTCAAGTATAAGGACGAAACTAAATCAATACACAAGATAAGAGCAGGAGCCCCTCAGGGAAGTGTCCTAGGATCAATCTTGTACTTGCTGTATACTTCTGACATCCCTCTCCCGAGACAAGCAACATCAATGATTGCGACTTTTGCGGACAACACAATACTTATGAACTCGCACACGAATCTATCCATAGCCACTACACAGCTTCAACACATCCTGGACAAGACAGCAAAATGGTTTGACGACTGGCAAATATAGATCAATGAGGACAAAACTTCACAAGTGATCTTTACCACAAGACCAATTAACACTCCGACACTGCTAAAAATTATCAAGCTACACATATACTTATACACGTAATTTAAGTCTTAAAATTATAATTCAATGAAACTTGATACTAAACTCTATCCATAACGAAATCTTTAAATCTATAACGAAAATGAAATAACGAAAAATTTAAATGTTAAACATTATTGTTATTCGAATAAAATGACTTCCTGACACTGGTCCAGAAGTTAAAAATCATTCCACAAAAAGCACTAAAATGTCCAACAAAGGGCAGATGTATAACACATTGGAAATAAAAAAAAAAAATGCCTCGATCCAAATTTGTATATGGGGGTTAAGAGCGAACTCTTCCAATCTTTCAAAAAATTACCAGACTGAAGAAACAAATTAAAAATAAACACAGAAGTACAAAAAAGGCGACGGAGCACTTTTAAAGTAAAATTGGCGAGATGCCATCTGTCGGCGAGATGCCGTCTGTCCGATCAAAGCTTTTTTGACCGGTCTGAGGAGAAATTCGTAACAAAAATGTTAACGTTAGAATCTTTCAGATGTTGTTAAGCGTCTTGACCAAGTTCGGGGTAACACAAGTTAATCACGACAATAATACCACAACGAAATGCGAAAGCGATTAAGAAAAACGATCTTTTGTCTTCGACGATTCGAGTTAAAGAGAGCGACTTTATTTTTCCTTTTCTTTATATAAACTTCTTAGTACAAAATGATTTGATACTTTAGAACTAACATTACAAACAAAATTTGGCGGATTATACGAGTAATTCGTGGGCGCCAAATTCAAAATCTGGTATAAACATTTCAATATGGATTGACCAGTGTTTCAGTTTGTGAACTTGTACTTTTTACCTACATATGTGACCGAACACCATCGGTACCAGGATTCTTATCTAGCTTTAATAAGGAAAGAGCATTTTGAAACTCAGGGATTGAACACTCTAAGCTACCGATATTAAATAAATGAAGGGACATTGGGTTATTACTTGAGACTGTAGTTGTAGTAGTACCACAAGAATAAACAGGCTGAAAATGGTTGGCGAACATATTATAAATGGTTGAAAGATCAGATGGGGATACATTATTCACACATACAATTAGGAATACCGTTAGATTACTCTTTGTTATTAATAAAGCTCCAAAAGCATTTACTATTGATCTTTAAACTAAATTTGACAAAAAGTACTGTCTGCAAAGAAACTTATTTAAAACATCAAATTGTTTTTGAAGCGTCCGATAAACTTTCAGGAGCTCCGGAACCGTTTATAGGCCTTATTTTTCCTATTGTTTAAATTTATGATTCTGTCATTAAACCAAATAGATTTATTGCACTTGACAGACCTCACATTAGGTGTAAGCAAATCAATTGCGAATTTTCTAAATTACAATTATTTAAAATATCTAACCAATTCATACTATGTATCTATATAGTTTGAAATTTTGCTGAAATTCGTTTTGGCATAATTATACTTAAAACACGAATAAGTGTCACCGGTCAAGTAGGAACCGGTTAAAAAATTAATAAAATTCAAACTGCATGAATAAAGCTATATGAAAAATAGAATTAGATAGATAGATACGAGGGTGGTCCGATCAGTACCTAGCCTACAAAAGAAAAACAAAAATTTTGGAGAAATGGCGATTTATTTTTCAATATAGTCTCCTTTTAGCTCGATACACTTGACCCAGCCATGCTCCAACTTCTTTAACCCGTCTGAAAAATACGTTTTCTTGAGGTCTGCAAAGTAGGCCTCCGTGGCGGCGATGACCTCCTGAAATTTCTGCCCGGCGAGTGACTTTTTCATGTTTGGAAACAAAAAGATGTCGCACGGGGCCAAATCTGGAGAATACGGTAGATGAGGCAGCAGTTCGTAGCCAAATTCGACCAATTTGTCTGTGGCGAGGGCGGAGGTGTGAGCCGTTGCGTTATCATGGAGGAAGAGCACTTTTTTCTTCCCCAAGTGGGGCCGTTTTTTCTTCAATTCAGCGTCGAATTGGCCCAATAATTTGGCATAGTGTGAATCCCAGAAAACGGTGGCCATCACCTTCCGATGGGACAGTCTTCGTCTTCTTCGGAGCACGTTCGCCGGGTGAAGCCCACTGTTTCGACTGTTTCGTTCTCTGGTGTGTACCAGTGGATCCATGTTTCGTCGACTGTCACGAAACGACGCAGAAACTCCTTCGGATTGCGCTTAAACAGCGTCAAACACTGCTCTGAAGTGGTCCGAAGTGCGCTTGTTGTCCGGAGTGAGCAAATGCGGCACCCATCACGCCGACAGCTTTCTTATGCCCAAAATTTCATGCAGGATATGACCCACGCGATCTTTTGAAATGACTACTGTCTCAGCTATCTCGCGCACCTTCAATCGGCGGTCTGCCAATACGAAATCGTGGATTTTTGTCACGTTATCCTCCGTGATACCCGTTTTCGGGGCACCTGGATGTGGCTCATCAAAAACCACGTCGAAAGTCGATAACCCAATTTTTGATGGTCGCCATCGAAGGAGAAGAGTCACCGTACACAGCATAGACGTCCAAAAACAAATATTGAATCACCGACCGATATTGCTCTTTTTCCATTTTTCTAAATCCGCGAACCCTCCCGCTTCCACACGAGTTACATAATGAAACAACCACAGTGTTTCAGTTCGGTCTTAAGACGTCTTTATTTTATTATCTCTACAATGAAATTTCTTATGACCTAATTAAAAATACTTAGTAGCGAGCTCAGCAGAGAAGGTTGATTACTTCGATTGCGAAATTTGGACAAGCGGAAATTACGGCCAAAAGAGAATGCAAATACGCCAAAGCGCATCGAACTTAATTTTGTCGATCAAGCCATAAACCTTTTGTGCGGAAGTAGCGAATACCGGGGTTCGGTCAATGCCTTTGAATGCATTGTAGGCATTGACGTAACACTTCCCCCCTTAGCTGTGAGATACTTCTGGATCTCACTATATACTTACATATAAGTTATTATTTTCTTATGTTTTAAAAAAAAAAATTTTTGTTCTTACATATATTCTATTTTATTCCATACTTTTCTTTAATCTTATTGATACAACAAATATGTACGTCGTTAGGAATGATTCCATTTTCTTTGATCTCACTAACACTAGTATTTAACTGTAATTTTAATTTAGTTTGCCTTTGGCGTATTATTTTTATTACTACAATAATGACAATCAATATAAGAATAGTTACACTTACGAAGCTATAATTTAAACTTTTATGGAAATTTAATTCATCGATGGCTTTAATATTACTTTCTTGTGTCAGAACTATGTCGTCAAATGTCAGTATTTTTTCAATAGGGAGTCTGATTTTTATTTGGAATAACAAAACTATCTTTATATTCGAATACAGTATTGGAAAATTGTATATTATTAAATGTGATTGTGCAATTGTTAAAGGAAAACAAGTAATTTCCATTGAGTGCAAAATATCTTTCGTCACAATTGCTTTGAAATCGTTTATTTTTCATGTTTTTTAAAATTAATGTTGTGCTATCGATTTCTATTATTTGCTCTAAAGCATTTGTATTAAGGGGACACTTTTCTTGAAAAATGCAGTTTTTACTCTTTTTTAATTCCTTTAAGGATTTGTTTTCCTCGAATGTATAGACTATTTCAACTATAATTTCGAAATCAGAACCTATCTCAATGTTGTTCTTGTTCGGCATAGGCATTAAAATTTTTTTATTAGTGATCGTAAAGTTGGCTGGTAGCTTAATGGCAAAAATTATTTTATTATTATTAAAAGTAGCGACGCCTGTTCGAATATTTAAGAGTTTCCTAAAATCGATATTGTGGGTTACGATTTCTTCATATCTTAGCAGGTTAGGATGTAGAACACCTAATCTTGCTGAAGCTATACATATTTTGTTGTAATGATTCGATTGTCTGTTTCAATTTTGAAATGCTCTTGTTATAATTTTCATTTATTTTAATCTGTTGGTTTACGGATTTTATGATCTCATGGTTATTTTCATTTGTAACCGAAAAATGTTTTTCTATATTTTGTTTTTCCTCATCGTCGAGAGTTCCAAAAAGCCATTTGAAGGCGCTGCCTACGAAATTAAAGGGGCTCCTTTTATAGCTTTAATATTTTATACTGTTTATATATTGGTTAAGATCAGTAGGTGTTTCGCTTAACTTGAACTTCTTTTTAATAGGGTTTCTGTCATATTTTTCATTTATTTTTAAAATCTTAAGTTTTGGATAAAAGATTTTGTGCTTCATACCTTTATATGTAGTTAGCAATTATACCAGAATGTCCCGATTCTACTTTGTGGTAAAGAGAAATTTGTTTAATAGCTTCATCCTCATTAGTTAGATCTTTTGCGAAGTGGCAACATTTAACCAATCTTATGCCAGAATTAGCTGGGAATATCTCTAGAAATTTTTGCTGTGCTTGATTCAACATAAAATTATTTAATTGTGAATAAATTCCAACTTTTCCCTTACTGACATACCTTCGGACGATATCAGCAATATTGTTTGGTATGTCATTCTTTTCAATAAATATCCTTTTTTCGTTGAATAGATTCTCTTTCCTTTGTTTCACATAGTATCAATTGTATTTTGAACCGATTCACTATTGTGTCTAATATAGGGTTCTGGTCGTATGTATTTGTATCCAACAGGTTAATTTCGTTAGTACTCGCATCAATTCTGCTAAGAAAATCAGCCAATTTATTTTCTTTGCCTTTTATATAATCGATTTTAGCTTCGTATTCCCCTAACTGTACAAGCCAACGTTGGAGTCGTGGATTTAAATCTTTGCCTATATTCTTTGTATGTATGTAACCAGCATATTGGTTGATGGTCAGTACACAAATCGAATTCTTTCCCAAAGAGATATGGCCTGAAGTATTTAACTCCCCAAACTATTGCAATCAGTTCCTTTTCGATCGTTGAATAATGTGATCGTTAAGAGTACGAGAAGCAAACGAAACTGGATGTTCATCTTGCATTAAGGCGGCACCCAATGCAAAATTGCTTGCATCAGTTACTAAATTGAAGCGTTTTTTTAAAATCGGGATATTTTAATATTGGGTAGTCAGTAATAATGTCTTTTAGTTTCTCAAATGCGGAAATATAATTGAGATCATTAACGTTTACTTTAGAATTTTTTCAAGTATTTCACCATTGGGTATGCGACTTTGGCATAATCCTTGATGAATTTCCTATAGTAACCAGTTAACCCGAGAAAAGATTTAATTTGTTTTTGGGGTTTTGGAAGCTTAAGGTTTCGGATGACGACAATTTTTCCAGGGCTAGGCTTTACCCCTTCTGAAGTGAGTATGTGCCCCAAATATTCCGTTTCTTTAGCCAAGAAATTGCATTTGTCAATCTAAATTTTGAGTCCGGCTTTCTTAAGTGTTTCAAAAATTTTTCTAATATTAGTTAAGTGTTCTTGGAGTGATGTGCCAAAAATGAGTATATCATCTAAATACACAACACAAATCCGGTTAATATACTCTCTAAGAATAGAATTCATTAACCTTTGAAACGTTGAGGGTGCATTTTTTTAGGCCGAATGGCATTCTCACGTATTCAAAATGGCCAAATGGTGTCGAAAATGCAGTCTTCTTTCTATCCTCAGGCCTGACTGAGATTTGGTGAAAGCCTTTAGCTAAGTCAAGAGTAGAAAAATAATGCGATTTTCCCAACTTGTCCAATATCGCGTCAATATTTGGTATTGGGAATTGTCGCTTACTTCATTTAACTTCCTATAGTCGATAACAATCCTCCATTTTTTATTTCCATTTTTGTCAGTCTGCTTTGGGACAACCCATAGGGAACTATTGTAAGGAGAGTTGCTTTACGTTATAATACCCTGTTGTAGCATCTCGTTTATTTGGTGCTGTATTTCTGTTTCGTGTACTCTTGGATACCGATATATTTTAGAATATACTGGATTATTTGTTGTAGTAATAATCTCATGTTACTAATTATCGCCTTCTTTATAAAACAGATTCTTATATTCGCTAAGTAGTTTCTTAATTCCAACCTTTTCCTCTCCATTAAGGCGATCGACATTAACGTGATCTAACAAAGGATCTATAGGTTCTAGAGAGCAAACACTATTGGGGTCAATGGGATAATTATTTGTAATAAATTCGAATTGTTTTCCTTTAATTTCAACACATTTCTGATTCAAATAAATATTGACTTGATATGGGACAAGAATGTTTAGACCTAAAATTGCGTCATACTCCTTACTATTTAATTTGAAAACGTTCCAATTTATAGTACCCGAACTTTTAAATTCGGAAGGGACAGGAGTTTTAATTCTTGCGGTGATTACAGTGTGACCATTAGGAGTTGAATAGTGCTTAGGTTTGGGAAATGCTTCCTGCTTATAATTACGTAAAATATTTGGCTTTATTATGCTAGTTGTTGATCCTGTGTCAATTAAACATTTTCTGGTTTGGTTTTCTAATGTTACCCTGACTATCGGTAGGTCTTGTTTGTTACATTGGTTTGCATTTGAAAATTTATTTCGAACAGAGGGACTGGCTCCCGAAAATCTTTGGTTGGGGTTTCCATAGTGAGTGTGAAGGTTATCTTGTAGTGAATGTCGTTGTTCACCTTCATTTGACATGTTTTTACTAGGAATATTATTACCTGATCGAGTTGAATTATAGTTCCAATTACAAGGAAAAGTTTTATTTTGTTGTATTGTATTTCTACTGTTAATTTTTTTGTGCCTTATATCTATTGTTCTCTCGTCATCTAACAACTTTAATTTTGAATATTTATTATATATATCTATTATACTATGATCTAGTTCAATATGTAATCTAATAATGCAATCTATTTTTTCTAAGAGAATCTCTTTAAGATCTCTTTCTATACGACTAGGATTATATAAAGCTGGCTTTAGTTCATCATAGTCGTAAATATCGTTTAACTCAAGATTGGCATTATTAAATATTTGAAAAGTTCTCTTAAATCACTAACCTTAACATACCGGCTATAATTGAAGACTTCCGAGTAGGTCGTCGTTGGTCGGAAATGTTGTCGCAATTGATCCTTCACCGCTGTCCATGTAGCATGATGTCCCAGTAGTCGAATGCACACTGCAGCTTTCCCTGATATTTTCTCAGTTGTAACTATATTTACAGCATAATTGTAGAGCTCCTAATTATTGCCACATAACTGTAGTGTTGTCTCCACAGATTTAATGAAGGATGCAAGACTGTAATCATCCATTCCATTGCAGGGCTTAAGTTGCCGGAACTGATTCATGACTTTATCTGGACTCATCCCGAATTGGCAGTGGTAACTTGCTGGACGGGGGTCTGACTGCTGCATCCTTTCCTCTTGTGCTTGGATTATCGCCTTGAGGGTTGCTATCTGCGCCCTTAATGCTTCATCTGTTGTCGGTGTTGAGCTGGTTGCCATTATTTTTGTTTACTTATGCTTCTTATTTCGTATATGTAGCACTTAACAATTTTTCTTTCCTCTTTTGGAGTTTCAGCTTTTTCCTTAAAATTTGGTTTCACTTTTTTTCTTGAACCTTAAGCAAAGTTTTTATGTCTTCAAACTATAGCACTTTCACGGTTTTTGTGTCTTTAGGCTTAAGCACTTTTCAAAATTTTATATTAGTTCTTAGGAACTTTAGCACTTTTACAGTTTTTGTGTCTTTAGGCTGTGGCACTTTTCATAATTTTATATTAATTCTTAAGAACTTTAGCACTTTTACAGTTTTTGTGTCTTTAGGCTGTATCTTTACTATTATATTTATTTTAATTCTTCATAACTTCAATACTTTTCGCGATTTGTTTATCCGGTTCCAATATCTTTTGATCTTGGAACTACAGACTGCGCCAGTTACGTAATGAAACAACCACAGTGTTTCAGTTCGGTCTTAAGACTGTCTTTATTTTATTAGCTCTACAATGAAATTTCTTATGACCTAATTAAAAATACTTAGTAGCGAGCTCAGCACAGAAGGTTCATTACTTCGATTGCGAAATTTGGGCAAGCGGAAATTACGACCAAAAGAGAATATATTTGCATTCTCAAAGCGTATCGAACTTAGTTTTGTCGATCAAGCAATAAACCTTTTGTGCGGAAGTAGCGAGCACCGGGGTTCGGTCAATGCCTTTGAATGCATTGTAGGCATTGACGTAACACACTCGGTCAAAACAAAACTACGAGTCCGATTCGGCTGAAATTTCGACAGTAGCCGTCTACTAGAATACTTTACAACTATAGTAAGTTGCTCGTACTGGCCGCACCTGGCGGTGAGGCTAAGTACTTATCGGACCACCCTCGTAGATGTTTATTTACGCCTAAGGTATTATATTACGCCTGAAGTATTATATTACATACAGAGATTGATAAGAACTAAAATATCATACAACTGAAGTATTATTTAACAACGAAGAAATAATATTAATGGAAATAATCTTAAATGTTTTGGAGAAAAAACGTTAAAAACCTCCAATAAAGCAAGAAAAATAGAATTTCGAAAGAGTGGGATCATGAAGCTGTTGATACTAATGTCGAGTTCGGAATCAACGAATACCACGAAAATATCAAGAATATTTTTGAATTCATTAAGGATAATTATTTATCTACCGAAGGTCGAGCTGGGCAAGAGTATCAACGACTTCACGCTCGAAATCGAAGTAAACATTAAATGGGAGAAGTCTAAAACATCACTATCAAACGACCAAATTAAGTTATGCAAATTAAAGTCCCCAAGAAGGATAACGTGCTGATGATCTTTTAAATTATTTAAAAAAAAAGGAAAATTAACTATAGTGCCTTACAATGACTTCAGTTACAGAAACGCATTTGATTGAGATTGCTTTTTGGTCGAAATCTAAATCGGCCGTTGTTGTGATTTCGTTATTGCTTAAGGCTTACCAATACTCCGCCACCTCTCTCGCGATCAGTTAAAACGGAGGAATGGTTACGGAAAGTTTCGTACTGGTCCTTGTTGAACATTTCCACATAGTGGTGATTCTGTGTAAGCCAAGTTGCAGTCAATACAATAACATCGTATTGACCAGATAAAGAGAAGAGCAAGACATTGCGGAGTTTAGTCCTTAGACCACCAGTATATTTGTAATATAGGCTAAAGCCTGTAGGAGATAAACCATTTGGTCTGAGTTTTTCGAAAGGTTTTTTTGGTTGAGTCCCCTTGGATCTAGGTCTACTCACGAATTCTTTTACAAGAATATATTTAGGCCAAAAGCTTGGGCTGATCAGCAATTTTCCAGTTGGTTGAGGGGATAAAAGTTTGAATAAGGATGCTTAGGCTGGTCAGCAATTTTCCAGTTGGTTGAGGGGATCAAAGTTTGAATGAGGATACCATTTTATATTAATAGTATCGATGCTGTTCGTAGCAATGTAGTTCACAATGTCACTACTTTTCGTGCCGTATTCTAGACGTGACAAAAACACTGCAAAATGTGGTGGCACTACTTTAAGGGTATAGTCCGCACTAGCAACACCGGCCAATCGCTGCTGCACTCGTACATACATTTAAAGCCACCTCACTAGTGGATGCTCACTACATTATCGTAGACTCCATTAAGTGAGATACTTCCTGATTGCGATTTCTCTTGTGAATTGGAAGAGTTCTTTTCGCCAGAGGAAGCTGGAGTTGTTGAATTTGTTAAGCAACATGTAGAACTTCCTGGACCGGGCGTTTAGATCCTTCCGGTAGCTTTGAATAAGGAATCTGACTATGAGGTTGAAATTGTTGGACAGGTGCAGTCAAAGTTAGTGCTATGACATTTGGTGGTATCTGCAGTGGATAAAGTATTTGATTTTCAAAGTTCGTTTGCTCTTGGATGATATTAGGGCTTGGTGTACCTGGTGCAGCTGATTTTACTTTTGCTTTAAGATTCGCTCGATGCTCGACAACCCTTCAATCAGCTTGTTTTGCTACTGACATCGAACTTGAACATCTCCTGCATTTCCGAGAATAACATCAACATGCTATTAAAGGGTTTTTGTAGCTTAACCTGTTAACTGTTTATGACGAAGATATTCGTCATGAAAAAATTGTAAAATTTTGTGTTATTTTTATTTTGTGTTTTCGTCATTCGTCTTCAATAGTGACCATATATTTTTAATGTTTTTGGTTCCTACTTATAGTATGTTAATATAAATAAATAAATGTATACATGAAATAAATAACGAAATAAAAATATTAAAGTCACATATTATGTCACATTTTCCAACAAAGTCGAAACAGTTAACTGGTTATTAATTTTCCAGTTCAAGGAAGTGTTTCGATGCTTTACGCAACAGAAGTATACACCGGGAGTAGAGATAATCTTGTCTGCATCCCTCCCTTTTAGTCTTAAACATTTTGCATGGGCCTTATTAAGGAATACGCCGCATGAAATATTTACATATGTACATATATCATACGTGAACTTTCCACAAATGTTCCAATTTGGGGTACTTCTTGAGGTACTCATATTCTAACAAGAAACAATGGTAACTACTTTTAGCTTTAGAAGGCGACTCCACCAAAAGCTCGACTTGATGGTAAGGTAGACCAACATGATTGTATGCGGTTTGTGGATAACGTAAATAAGCTCGACTCGATGATAAGGTAGTTGAATATGATTATATGAGGTTTATGGAGAGGATAGATAATAAAGGGTCCGCCATCTAACGTTTTTTTTTCAAGTAGTGCTTATTTCGTGAATGGTAACACTTAGCTCATGTCTGATTTGACAGATAATTAGTTTTATCCTTCCGCTGAACGAATATGGTTGTGTATACGCTTGAACAACGCTGGGAAATATTGCGACATTACTTTGAAAATCATGGTAATGTTGCAGAATGTGTGCGAAAATTGCGTACGGATTTTAGAAGAAGAGAAGCACCGTCAGCTCCGTATGTTCGTTATCTTGTGAAAAAAGTGAAAGAAACTGGTATCCTCATCGATAAACCAAAGCGTAAAAAGCCAAAAACAGTGCCTACACCCGAGAATATTGCTGCTGCGGCAGAAAGTGTGCGTGAAGCGCCATCAACATCAATTCACCGTCGTTCTCAACAATTGAACATTTCGGAGACATCATTGAGACGAATTTTGCATAAAGACCTTGGTATGACGCCATACAAAGTCCAATTGGTTCAGGAGTTGAAGCCAACTGACCATCCAATGCGTTTTCGCTTCGCTAAGTGGGCCTGCGATCGACTTACATAAGATGCCGATTTAGCCAAAAAAATCATATTTTCAGATGAAGCTCATTTTGATCTTGGCGGGTATGTAAACAAGCAATATTGTCGCATTTGGGGCACAGAAAACCCGCACGCATACATTGAAAAGCCGGTGCACTCAAAACGAGCCACTGTTTGGTGCGGATTTTGGTCCAGAGGCATAATTGGGCCATTTTTCTTCGAAAATGAGCAAGGAGTGGCCGTTACAGTCAATGGCGATCATTATCGGGCCATGTTGAACGAATTTTTGTTCACAAAAATTGAAGAGGAAGATATTGGCAACATTTGGTTTCAACAGGACGGCGCTATGTGCCACACAGCCGAAGCTACACTCGATGTTTTGCGCCCTGTTTTTGAAGATCGCATTATCAGCCGCAGAGCTGATGTCGTTTGGCCACCTCGGAGCTGCGATTTGACACCGTTGGACTATTATTTGTGGGGTACCGTCAAAGATAAGTGTTACGCCGACAAGCCAGAGACAATTGACGCTTTAAATGACAATATTCGTGAAGCCATTGGTGAAATACAGCTGCACACAATCGATAATGTGCTTAAAAATTGGACCGATCGTGTAGGCTACTGCATGGCCAGCCAAGGCAGCCATTTGAATGAAATTATTTTCCATTATTAACCGGAAGGATTGTACTTTCAAATAAAAAAAGAAATTTGAGAAAATATTCAGTAGTTTTTTTTATAGCATTTTCAAAAAAAAAAAAAGTTATTTGGCGGACCCTTTACCAAAATCGTGGTGAATGTCAGGCTTGCTTAGAGGCAGAACGATATTCCCCGGTAAATAAAGGTGGCTGGACCGATTTTGCACTCAGATGTGGACGTTGATGCAGTTGCTGCTTGAAATGAGAACCGTAGGCAGAGTTATGTGTAGAAACAATAATGGTTCAGTGTCAGAACATCCACTAATAATTGAATTCACCGGTGTGATATACATATGTATGTAAGTAAGGAAGATAGAAACAAAAATCCCAGAGTCACTCAACAGCGTTGTGCACAATTCAAAACACAATTGAATTATGAGAAAATATTATTTCAAATTATGTATATTAATATTAATAATTTTTTTTTTTGTTTTTTTGAAGAATTGCGTTCTTTTCGCCGGAAAGCACCGATTCCTGGATATACAATATCCATTCATTCGACTTTGTGGCTATTCCCTATCTTGCTGAAAGAAGACTGCAATATTCTTATATTAGTACTTTAAGTACTTTACTTAGTATTAAATTTATAATAACTTAGTAAGTTTGAGGAAAAATTAACTCAATCTATTTCATTTACATTTAACTATTAATGCAAGTGGGAAAACCAATTGCCATATATTTTAAATGCGATGAGTAAATTTTCAAAAACAACACAGATTAAAAAGATATTGAATTTGTTTAGGAATTTCTTTGAAAAATTTTAACGGTATTAAGGAGAGAGCCGAGAAAGAACACACATTGGCCGAGGCACGTTAGGTCTCTACGGCATGATAGGTCTTACTATCGCAGTATACGAGAATAACCAGAGAATTACCTTATATGCATTACCTAAGGTTTCAATGTGTACCGTTTAGGGAGACGGAGCAAGGTTATATTTTTCTCCTTTTTGTAAACTGGATTAAGGTTGTCTTATCAACAAACCTTCTCTGCCACTCTAGTAAGAGATAAATTGAATCGAAAATTGCATACGTTCACAGGTAGACATTTCGACTTGTAACAATAATTACAAGATTGGTTAACTTTTAGAGTAAGTCGTCGATGAAAATCGACTAGAGTAGGGGTGAAAAGACTCATTGTGGTGTCAGCTGCAGATACTGTCACAGAGAACTCTCCGGATGTAGCTGATGTACGCGTAATATGACACTCAAGCATTGCTCTAACTCAGTAGTTAGTGGGGTGGTCTACACCTCTCCGGGACAGTGCAGTGGTGATTGAGTCCCAGTATTATCAAATGCCCTCTCAATATCAAGGAAAGAACAAATTGCGTTCTCCCTGCGCGTGAAACTATTTTCCACATGCGCTGCCAAGTGATGCAGCGCGTTCTCAGTAGATCGTTCTTTACGTTATGAATATTGATTTCGATGCAGAGGTGTTTGATTTTCTAACACATCTCTGATATGAAGCCATATTAGTTTTTCCATTGTTTATATGTAGTAGGAAAGATGTTAGGCTGATCTTAAGGATGAAGATCAAGTTGACTTCTCTCCAGATTTGAGGAAGTCCAAAGTTGAAGTTGTTTCGACAGGACCTAAAGAGAGCTATCAGTGGTGCTAGTATGATGTATATGTCTCTCTGGAGGATAGCAGGAAAGACACTGTCTTTACCTGGAGCTTTGTAGGGTTTAAATGAAACAATTGCCCATTTAACTCTAACAGTGCTGAAAAGTCTACCAGAAATGCTATTTGTTCCACTATTGACGTATTTTAATTTGTGACGTTCATTAGAGCATCGAGAGGTCTTAACTGGGTAGTAGAACCAGGCAAATATACTCTATTATACGCAAAGTCTCCAGGGTTTTCCTGCGATTGAGAGTGTATTGCCATCTGATTTGCGAAGCAAACCGAATCCATTTGTCTGCTCCTGAGCCGCGGTTGGTAGTGAATCTATGCCTTCGCAATGTTTCATCCAAGACCTTATTTGGATTTCTTCAATTCGAAATTGTATTTTGTAAGAGCAGATCAATAATCAGTCCAATACTTTGTTCTTTTAGCTCTGCTAAAAAGAGATCTCTGTTTGCTTAAAGTTTCGAGCTCTGCATTCCACCAAGGTACGACCGCTTGTGGGTATGGGTTTTTAAAGAAAGAGATGAGTGCTTCGATTAATGTCATCCGACGATGTGATGGATTTAAGAAGCGTATCCTCCTTGGTGGCAAGTTGATCCTAGAAGAGATCCCAGTTGGTTCTTTTGGGCCGATATCTTTGGTCAGCTTCTCCAGCTTCATCAGTGATATTAAATCTGATATGTTTGTGATCAGATAGTGAAGCCTCATTGGAGACGTGTCAGTCACAAATTATATTTAGGGCTAGAGATTGTAAGATCAATCTCTTCTCTAATAGAGTTAATAAATATGGTTTTATTATCCCTAATGGCAACGGTGAGGTTATTACTAAAAAAATATTCAATAAACGACGCACCTCTTTGTTTTTGTTGTTGCTGCTATATTCCATTCCGTTGGCAATAATCTACTAGGGCTTGTACCTCAGTAGTTACCGATCTGCTTTCTATCGTAGATACCCCGAGGTTGATAGGGGGACGTTTATTTGTTTTGGTTGGACGGCCCTTGGTGATTGCCACTTGTATCATTGTAGTGGTTTTTGGGCCGCCACTAGTTGATGCCGCGGATATGACAGTAGGTGCAACCACCGTACTGATATATGCAGCTACGTGAAAGTGAAGGTTCCACTGATACCTTTTCGTGTCTTTTTATAATGATTTTGACATCATTAAAACAATAATGTACTTTGAATTTTAGTTCTAACAGCCAGTCCAAGGGCCTGTCGATGGGCTCCAATCTCCAGTGCTGCGCATGCAGGGCTTAGTTTTGTGAGTATAGCATCGCCCAAAACCTAAGTTATGGGTAGACCAATACTCTGTGGGAAGTAGCTCCGAACGATATGAGGTTTCGGGAAGGCGTTTTCTTCCACAAGCTTTTTTCCTTCGTCGCACACACAAAGTAGAGGCAACATGACCTACACTGAGGAGCAAATATAGTAGTTTTCGCATTTTAGTTCATGTATAAAAATGCAGCACATTCTTTTAATAAATTAAAACATAAAAAAGAAAAAAAAAACCTGGAAGTTCCTTCGTCTCTCAAAAACTCGACGATATAAATAAAAACACTAAAAAAAAACAATACTATCATGAATACACTTATGAACGAAATCCAGAAATTGAAAAATGCACATAATGAAAAAGACCAAGTCATTTAACAAATGCAAACATAAATTAACAAACAGGAACAGGAACAACAACAACTTAAAAAACAAAATTGAAATTAAATATATTCCACCAACACAAAATGAATATTTGACCGAAATCGTCAAAGCAATCGGAAACACAAAACAGGAATTAAGTAATGCGGATATAATAGAGATATGCCGCATAAAACTAAAAAACATCGATCGCTCATCAACCAAAAATATAACAAAAACCAACTTCTTAAAGAATGCCCACACAACTCGTCCACTGACAATTGCCAAAATCAATCAAAACATTTATAGCAATGGAAAATTGATTGTAGCCAATAACAGCAACAATATCTTCATTAACTCAAATTGCTCACAGGCCTGGATAAACAGTTGTTATGAGTATCAAAGAAGAAGGCAAGAGAGAACGCGTCTGAATTAAAGAAAAACGTTATAGTGATTTCTTTTTAATAATGCGAACACTCGAAGGGTGATCATGAACTTCTTGTTCCAAAAATCCACACAAGATGGATGTCTTAAACTATTGCTTAAATATACTCAAAATAGAAGGAATGGACTACAGATGTTTTATGATGAAAAATTCTCAATATCCTTATTGTCCTTTTGGGTCATAAGTTTTATTAAAGGAAAGGACCGAAAGAAGGAAAGGATCTTTCCGTGAGAAAGTTTTATTACGAGTACTTAATAACTTAAGACTGTAATAAAGTCTAGACAATATTCCTAGGCCACTCATTATATCTTCAATAGATGTATTTTTGTTAATAAAAAAAATATTTCAATACGTTTCTTAAAATACTAATCTATAGGATAATATCCACTTATAATATTAATAATAAATAAGTGTAGAAATCTCAAAAAATTAATTTTTTGTTCATAAATTCTACAACTATTCGATAATATACATATACATTCTTCTTCTTCTTTTCCTTTTTCCGGCGTTGTTATGGTCAGAAGTGTAGGACCATAACCTTCCCACTTAACTGCATTCCTACTGGTCCGCTTGTGGGGTCCGCCGGTTTGACCTCAGAAAGTAGCGGCAGGCTTCCCAGTTTGGGATTACTGAGGCCTGAGGCCTGAGGCCAATCAAATGCTGGTGTTTTTGCATTTGTTTGCACCAATTGTTTTTTCGGCCTGCCTTATTTTTTTTTTTTTTTTGTGACACGGGCATGCTCCAGATTTTTTTGTTTGATCTTACTCTTACGACACCGGTGATCTCCAGTCGTGTCAACCCACTGATTTGCATGTACACTTGTGGGGCATTTTAATGGTGGTATATGTGTCCGTCCCTAGGCTCACCTTGGTGTTTTCTAAATTGCCTAGAATATACATATACATAATATAATAAATTTCAAAGTTAAATTCCAAGCCGTATAAAAGTTATAAGCATTAGAGCGAGCATCCTATCGGAGCTATAGTTATTCATGAGTGACTATAATGACTATAGTCATTCATAAATATATAGTGTAAGAGAGACAGAAGAATATTAGCAGATGTTCTTTTGTATCTTTTAACAATTGAGACCTCGGATAGAAATATAATATATGCATATAAGTATTAGTGACCTTGTGATGACGTTCATATTTTAAAATCAGCCTTAATCATACGCGTTTTCTTCAAAACTACTTTTTTTCGAATTTGCGTACACTCTACCCCGCAGAGCTCTTGATCAATCCTGAGGAAACTTAGCACACATTTTTTTATATACGTTATATAAGCTCAGTCATAAATAACATCTTTATTTTTACGTATTTTTCATTGCAAAAAAAGAACAAAAAGCTGCCAAAAATCGTACCTAATTTTCACATTCTAAAAAAAAAGTAGTTGTAGTTCAAATAGAAGATACACTTATGATAAAAGTAATTTTTTTTTTAAAAAAATGATTTCTGGTAAAAATTGTGACCTCCAGGATATACACAAACTGCCTACATGGGTGGCGACTTACAATGTGCAGCAGCTGATATCTCCGGGATTTTTCAAAAAAATGTTTGAAAATTTCAGTAAATGTTTCAATATGTCTATAAAATATCTTCGAAATCTCAATAAAATACATATATTGTTTATATATTAAAAAAAATTATAAAAATTACTCAAAATACGCCATCCTACACCTATTTCCTCCCTTAATATAACTTTCTTCAGAAAATTTTATCATTTCAGCGCAATTTGTGTTGTTTACAGAGATTTGCAAATTTTGTCTCATCGAAAAAATGGAATTAACTCGTGAACATTTTCGTGCGATGATTTTTTACGACTTTGGACGTGGATTATCAAGACAGAAGTGCTGTCTACTTATTTGGACTTTTGGCGATGAAGCCCCATACTTGGCCACCGTGAAACGTTGGTATAACGAATTTAATCGTGGTCGCAGGTCGCTCAGGGATAAAAGTCGTGAAGGTCGTGCAAAATCAATTGTTGTGCAAGAAAACATTGGTGCTGTGCGCGAACTGATATTGCAAGATCGTCATGTGAATTATCGTGAGATAATCCTTGGGCATTAGTATGACGAACATCAATAAGATATTGCATGAACATTTAGCTGTGAAAAAGATTTGTTCCCGTTGGATCTCGCATAATTTGACAAAAGCTCAAAAAGATGCTCGTGTTAATTGCTGGGAAGAATTACTCAAGAAATACAATCGCGGCGCATCAAAAGCTGTGTATAACATCTACATAGGTGAACAATCTTGGATCTATGCGTATGAGCCCGAAACAAAACAGCAATCCACTTTATGTATCTTCCAAGATGAGCCAAATCCGACAAAAGTGATTCGTGCGCGAAAAACTTCGAAGTGATCGCCTCTCTCTTCGGAATTACTGGACATGTGGCAACCGGTCCGTTAGAGCAACGTAGAATGGTAAATTCTGAATGGTACACAACCATTGTGGGAGAAGTGTTCAAAATTGGTTCAAGCATGCAAAAGTGTATTGGTCATCACGGAGAATACTCCGAAAAACAATAAAGCCATTTTTGATGATAATTTACTGTCTTATCATTATTAGACTCAAAATGTAAATAACAACCCTTTTATTGCTGTAATTATAAATTCTAGAGCAACGTTGGTTAGACCTAGTGGTGACCTATAAACAACAATCAACCGGCCGTTAAACATCTCAAAATATAATTTAACACACCAGCATAGAAAATCAAAAATACAAAGCAGCGAATATCGACGACAACGAACTCCCGTGATAACGAACTCCGATGACCCAATTCCGCTTCAACCCAATTCTACCTTAGCACATCAAGTTTCACCTGCGCAATTAACCGTGCAATGCCTTTGCTGCTGACATTGCAATAAACGCCAACGAAACAAGTATCGCATTCGCCTATAAATTAATTTAAGTTAGTTTTAAGTGGTCAATTGTAAATCATCCGGAAGCAAATAAAGTGTTGTTTTTTTTAAAGAAAATCTTAACAATTAATTTGACTGGCGCCCGAGCAGGGGCCACAGATAGCAAAATAAAAACCGGTAAATAGTCCACATCCTTAAGTAGTACCAGTGCTAAATCGGTCCGCGAAATAGTCAAGTGTCCTCAATTAGTTCAAAGGCTAGTTTCACGAAAGCTATCTATGGCCAGTGATTGTGACAATTGGAAAAAAAAGTGATTGCGACAATTAGAAAAGAAAGTGTTTGTGACAATTAGAAAAGAAAGTGATTGTGACAATTAAAAAATAAAGTGGTTATGACAATTAAAAAAAAAACCTAGTGATTGTGAACATCGCGAGCACAAAAGAAAAACAAACCTTAGAGAAACGAGGCAATTTAGTGCCTTAGTAACCCCGGCAGCTAAACACTCGATGGACGACGAAAAGGAGGTAACCACGCAAATTAACAGCCGCTCTAAGGAGATCATGGAACCATTGATCATCGTAGCGTAAGAATTGTTTAAATTACTAATTTTATTAACTTACATTTATAATAAGCATCAAGGAACGAAATTGTCCGAAAACAATAAACCGCACATTCTAGAAATCATCAATAAAAAATAAGAAACCCAAACAACTTCATTTTTTAAATTATATTAATAAATAAATATATATATATATACAACTAATCATGCCGAATGAAAATATACTTAGACCACCCGTACTCAATCCCAACCTCGGTTCTTCTTCTCGTCCTAATACCTCCACTCAAGATACTCCTGTAGTCTCAGCAGATCTAAATGCGGGGATCGGCGAATACCAGTGTATTAACCCTGAGCAAACTTTACAGACCTTGACAAGATCCCAGATGTTATTCGATCCCTCCACGAATTCTCTGGACAACCTGGAGAGTTCAGTTCTTGGAGGAAGAGCGTAGATAGAATCATTCGCTTATATGAACCTATCAAGCGAACCCCAAAGTACTTTGGAGTGCTTAGTGTCATTAGGAATAAAATTGTAGGAAATGCGGATATCGCACTCGAATCCTACAATACTCCACTCGATTGGGAAGCAATCACGATGCCTTACTCTGCATTATGCGAATAAAAGGGACCTCGGAACACTAGAATACCAAATGACGTCCCTAATTCAAGGTAACGACACCATCCAAGGATTTTACCAATCTGTATATTCACACCATTCGTTAATATTGAATAAAATCTCTTGCATGGACGTTGGTCCAGAGGCACTCTCTCTTCTTCTTCTCTTCTTTTCCTTTTTATCCCGGCGTCGTTATGGTCAGAAGTATAGGACCATAACCTTCCCACTTAACTGCATTCCTACTGGTCCGCTTGTGGGGTCCGCCGGTTTGACCTCAGAAAGTAGCGGCAGGCTTCCCGGTTTGGGATTACTTCATCGCTGAGGCCAATCAAATGCTGGTGTTTTTGCATTTGTTTGCACCAATTGTTTTTCGGCCTGCCTTTTTTGCGTGTTGAAATTGGAATGTTGATTGATAACGCCTTTTGGACGGGCTTCAAAGGATCTCTCCTTTGAACATGGCAATACCAACTGAGTCGGTCGCGCTCTATATTTCTTGTGATGGTTTCTTTTACGTGGAGGCTTCCTCGGATCTTTGAACTTCTAATTCTTGCACGCTTTGTTACTCCCGCTGTCATGCGAAGCATCTTCATCTCAGTTGCCGTTAATTTGTTCTCATACTTTTTGTGCATTGTCCAGCGTTGTGAACCGTATGTGAGCGCCGGACGTACAACTGAAGTGTAGAGCCTTCCTTTCAGCTTAGGGGGCATTTTTGCTTCTCTATTAATCATAGATCCCAGATATTTAAACTTTTCACACTTGGGAAGCACTCTTCCATTCAAGTAAATGTCTGGAATAGGCTGATGAGGGTCAGAGAACGGGCAGCACAGATACTCTGTCTTCTTTGAACTAATACGATACCCGTGTCCCTCAAAAATGTCCACCCACACATCAAGTGCTCGTTGTAGGGACGCCTGATCATCACTTATAATGGCCCCATCGTCAGCAAAGAATAGCTGGTGCACATTGGGGTCCGTCACTTTTCCTTCAAGCAAGCTCCAGAGGCACTCTCTCTGCTAACCAAAACATATCGTGATAAAGCACTTGATACTTTAATAAGAGGATTAAAAGGAGACCTGCCAAGACTCCTTGGAATCCGTGAGCCCATTGATCTGAAATTAGAAAATCAAAATTTTAGATCGACATACGCTAACAGTAGCCAGGGAATAGGTAGGCGAATGCTCCACCACAGATGCCTCCGCGTAAAAATAACATTCCCACATCCTCACACCTCAACAGTTCCCTTTTTTCCACAACTTGCACACCCTCCACGGCCTATTCCGAATTATTACTCTAATCCTAGAGCCCCAATTAACAACATTCCAAGGCCTCCTCCCATCTCCCCTCGAAACGATCAGTCCCATATCCAAGGAAGTTTTGCACGCCCATTTCAATCGAGACCTCAATCCAAACCAGAACCCAAGCAGTTAACTACGCTAATAGGCCAAGAAAAAATTGGCCTCCTGCTTTCAAAAGACCTAGTACAATGTCCCAACAAAACGTGCACTCAAATAAACTCCAACGTAATTATCAACGCGCCTTTCCAACGCGAAGATGAGATCAAACACTAATACATATACTATTGTACATATGTTCATAGGTACGGATGTGTACATGCAAATCAGTGGGTTGACACGACTGGAGATCACCGGTGTTGTAAGAGTAAGATCAAACAAAAAAATCTGGAGCATGCCCGTGTCACGAAAAAAAAAAAAAGGCAGGCCGAAAAACAATTGGTGCAAACAAATGCAAAAACGCCAGCATTTGATTGGCCTCAGCGATGAAGTAATCCCATACCGGGAAGCCTGCCGCTTCTTTCTGTGGTCAAACCGGCGGACCAATAGGAATGCAGTTAAATGGGAAGGTTATGGTCCTACACTTCTGACCATAACAACGGCGGAGAAAGGAAAAGAAGAAGAAGAAGAAGGTACGGATACGACAGAACGAACAGACACTACTGACGAAGTTGAGACCGACATTATGACCGAATTAAGCGACATCCATTTTTTAGATTAGCGAGCTCTTCGTTCCCATACTTCGAATGCAGGACGAAGAGCGGTGACATTCTGAAAATACTAATCGACACAGGCTCATAAAAGAATTACCTTTAAACTCCTATAAAAATTAAAAATCATTTTATGCCAATTCTGTTGTTGGTAATATAATATAAAAGTATAACGTTTGTTAACCTCTTTGGACTAGAAAACAACAAGATCAAATTATACCTCATGCCACATTTGAAATCTTTCCATGGTATTTTAGGGAATGATAGCCTTAAAGACCTATTTGCAATAATATACACCAAGCAAATTACATGATCATCAAAGGAAATCACAAGATACTAATTAAACAGTATATCGCCCAATCAGTCAACGCCATCAACATTAGAACAGACCACATGACGCTAGAACAGAAATCCTCCATAATAACACTAACGAAAGACTTTCCCAAACTCTTTGACGAGCTAGACGGAAAATTAACTTATACGACGGTAATCAAAGGAGAAATTCACACAACCTCGGACACCCCCATATATTCCAAATTTTACCCCTATCCTATGTCCCTACAGCACGAGGTTGAAAAACAAATCCAAGACATGCTAGCGAACGGCATTATTCGATCTTCCCGCTCACCGTACAACTCACCGGTGTGGATTGTCCCAAAGAAGGCTGATGCCTCTGGAGAAAAAAAGTTCCGACTAGTGATGGACTGCCGAAAACTCAATTCAGTCACTATCGCAGACAAATATCCGATACCCGAAATCAACGAGGTTCTCTCACAATTAGGACAAAGCAGCTAGTACACTGTGCTCGAACTCAAGAGTGGGTTTCACCAGATTCCTCTGAAGGAATCAGATATAGAAAAAACAGCGTTATCGGTGAACAACGGGAAATACGAGTTCACCAGGCTACCTTTCGATCTGAAAAATGCTCCATCGATTTTTCAGAGAGCGCTAGACGATATCCTCCGTGAGCGTATCGGTAAAATATGCTACGTCTATATAGACGATATTATCATATTTAGTCACGATAAAAAAACCCACTTGGAAAACATCACAAAGGTAAACACTTACATCTGCAAATTTGAAGGTCCAGTTGGACAAATGTGAGTTCTACAAACGTGAAGTAGAATTTCTAGGATTCATTGTGTCTGCAGAAGGGACTTAAACAAACCCAGAAAAGGTGAGCGCCATTTCCAATTTTCCGATACCAAAAACTCTCAAAGACTTGCGATAATTCCTCGGCCTTTCGGGCTATTATCGGCGTTTTATCAAGGACTACGCCAAGCTTGCTAAACCCTCTACAGCCCTCTTAAGGGGGGAAGATGGACGCGTGTCAAAATCCATTTCCGCAAAAAAACCCATCATTCTCGATGAAGAAGCAATGAAAGCTTTCAAAAAAATAAAACATTTCCTTACCTCAGAAGAAACATTGTTGGTCTATCCAGACTTTAAAACGGAATTCACGCTTACAACAGATGCGACCAATTACGCAATTGGAGCCGTGTTGTCACAAGACGACAAACCGATAATGTTTATTTCCAAAACACTAAGCAAAACTGAAGCGAATTACGCAGTCAACGAGATGGAGATGCTCGCCATAATTTGGACCCTGAATACATTCAGGAACTACCCATATGGAAGAGCAAAAGTTAAATTATTTACTGATCATCAACCACTGACGTATGCGCTCAGCAACAAGAACACAAACTCAAAGATGAAACGCTGGAAAGCCATCTTGGAAGAGTACAACTATGAGCTCCAGTATAAACCAGGAAGAGCTAACGTTGTAGCTGATGCTCTCTCTAGACCACCTCAAGATTGTTTCATTAACTTTATGACCGCCTCCATTCACAGCGACGAAAGTTCATCGCATAATCTCATTCCCTCTGTTTAAATCCCGATAAATGTTTACAAAAACCAAATCTTGCTACTCAAAGGTAATGAAACCCCTAACCAGCTCGAGCATCGTTTCGTTTCCTTTCGCGGAATTATCATAATACAACCCCATTACACTAGCGAAAACCTTCTCTCTGTTTTCGAAAGAATTCTTATACCATCAGTAATAAACGGACTATTGGCTGACGAAGAAACAATGGGTGAAATACAAAATATATACGCTTTATACTTTACCGCCTACAAAATACGACATACACATACTAGGGTACAAAACTTAACAGACGAGACTGAACAAGAAGAACAAATATTGAGAACTCATTAAAGAGCACACCGAAGTTCTAAAGAAAATAAAGCTCAACTGCTCCTAAACTACTTGCTCTACTACTTTAGTCAAATGAACGCCAAGATCAATAAAATTGTCAAACAGTGTCGTGTTTGCAAGGAAAACAAGTACGAAAGACATCCCAATAAACCACAATTTAAAGCAACACCTATCCCCAATTACCCCGGACACATTGTCCATTTCGACATATACTCAACTGAAAAACAACTTGTGTTAACTGCCCTTGACAAATTTTCCCAGTATGCCCAAGTAAAAGTTCTTAAATCACGTTCCATAGAAGATATAAAAGACCCTCTTAAAGAATTACTATTTTCATTTGGAGTCCCAGAGGTAATAGTAATAGATAATGAAAAATCATTAAATTCCGCCTCAATTACTTTCATGATAGAAGACCAGCTCGTGTTAGTGCTTTCTCGAGCACTTTTTCCCGAACTTCTGTTTCTCGGAACGCGTACCGGCACTATTCTCGAGCTACTTGAGGTCAACTGTAAAATGCGGTAGCGAGCGCGTAATGGCTTTGGAGTCACAGAAAGTCGGTCGCGAGTGGTTGATGGCTCTGGAGCTATTTTTTTTTCATAGGCCGCTGGCCGAACCCTTTTGCTAATTATTATTTATAACACTTCTACTTCACTTTACACACCACGGGACCCTGCTCGGGCGCCAATTAATTTAATTTAAAATTTTTTGTTTTAAAAAAATATTTTTTTATTTAAATTCAAACCGGGCATAGGTCCCTTACACAACGAAATGAAACTTAAATCTGACTAACATAGAATTCTTATTCTATCTGAAGTACTAATCGAGTGCAGCCACTTGCATGCATTCCTTTCGGCGATGGGTACTCAGGTGACTGTCACGTTCTTCTCTAGCGTTGGTGCTCTCAGGTGACCGTCGCATTCTTCTTTAGCGTGGGTGACCGTTGCCTGTTGACTCTCTGTTGGACGTGTGAATCTCCCAGACGCTGCGTCGGCACATTTTCTCACGTAGATTTAATTTGTCGTACGTTAACTTGTATGTGTCTCCGTTTCATACTGCACACTTCAGCTCCCTCTCGCATAAAATCAGTTTTCTGCCGGTAGAAAAACTCCCGTGTGCGCTGGCACATTACGTACTTTAAATAAAGACTACATTTTTTATGATTTAACTTACAAATGTAGATATAGTTTTCAGACTTTTCCCTGTACTTGTAGTATAAGATGATATTTCTTGCCAAATTTCATAGTCTTAAGTCAACGAGAAAATGTTGACTTCCTTGAGAGTGTCGAAATAAAGGATTTTTGCGTCATAAATGACTGTCTTTTTTCTACGTTAACTTAAAAGTTTGATATTTTCACAGCTTCTAGGGACCGCGGATTATATGGTTAGAGTATATGATTTTAATTTCAACTCGATACCTCCACGCGTTCCCGAGATAAAATCTCTTGACAGATAGACAGACGGACAACAAGATGATCTTATGAGGGTTGCATTTTTTTCCGAAGAAAATAGTCTGTATTGTCTTTATGGTTTCTGTTCAGAGTTCACTAATAAAAATAAAAGAAAAGGAGGAGGTATTGCGATGTTCCTTGAAAATCATATAAACTACAAAAAGATAAATATCGAGCCAATGAAAATTTAACAGTGAAAAAGCTTCGATGCGTTAAGTGTGCAAAGAACCACATAAACGAGAAATGCAACTGACCCAAGATAAGGTCGCGGATGCATGCCTGACTATCGAAAATGTCCTAAGTTTCAAGACATAAATAAAATCAAATCTGTCTCGTAAGCAAAAGCCCGAGGAGTAACGTCCCTCAGATAGCTTACGGACACCAGCCGTCACACCTCAAATGACCTACGCCCAAATGGCGGCTGGTCTCAGACAGTTCAAAAGCCTATGACTGTTCCCAAAGCCCCAGTACGCTCGATCCTCCAAAATCTGATCAATGAGCAGGCGAGTAGGCAGAATCTACTGGCTTCTGACGGGCCTAGCGAACCTACAATCGAAATAGGTACGCCAGTATAGAATTCCTTAGAGATCTTGTCGGTGAAAGTGAATTCACTGGTTTTCAACCTGTTGCAGGACGAAAGCCCTGATGTACTTTTGGTTAGCGAAACAAAGCTAGCTAAACCAGACGCAAAAAACCGGCACAGTTCTTATATGTAGTGACGCACGATGAGCGAGTTCGGATCCCAATAACACCAACGCCATCGAATGTTCATTACGCTGCTTCTCTCCTCGGCGGGGTACTGACAAAACTCCCCGTAGTACACTACCACATTAAACTGTAGGTCCTGTTCAATGGCCTACTAAGCTACTGATGGGTTCTGCTGAGCATAGAGTACACACTCGAGTTGCTCGCAACGGATAGTCCGTCGTATCCCAGGAGCGGCTCCTATCTGGATCTCATATCAGTCTGGAACACGAACGGATGGTCTACTAACCGTCTACGGACCGGTGTATACAACAGTGGCCATTGCCACTTAGTGATCACAGTTCCAGACGAATTCGCGGAGATTGCAGAGTATGTTCAAGCGCACCTTTACCACTACTGTAGGGCGCGTTTTCCATGCTTTACAAGTTCCTTAGCGAGTGCGCTCACTTCGAATGCCTTCTTTCCACCGCCCAATAGGAATCTGTTAAACGATGAGATTGACAGGTACATTGAACAAATGGATATATCATCCATTAAACTGAAAATGAACAGTAAGATACCATGCCAACGGCATCACGATACCACAAACATATACCGGAACGCGATAATCGACGCATTGCACAGACAGAAAAGTGAATTCCTGACAAGGCTCAAAATCTTGTACAGGCAGTTTGCTGACAGACAAAACTAGGAGGTCAGGATACTGAAGTTACTGATTGAAAATCTCCAACAGCTGATTAAGGCAAATTATAGAATATCTGTAAGTTAAGTAAGTTTCGTGCTGCGAAATCCAATAGCGCGAATAGGCCCCCGCATATAAATAATAAATAATAAACAATCAGAATGACATTCAGAATCTAAAGCTTCCGAGAACATCAGACAATGAACGTTTGCTTCTAATAGTCAGCATCGACTGACTGTCGAAGGGAGCGTCGTCTTGGATGGTGATTTCTTAGTGATCGCGGATCCTCAGAAGAAAGTGTCGACAGTGGGAGCTGATTTGGAAGAAATGTACAAGTGAATGACAGCATTTGCCCGAATCACGACCTAAAGAAAAGAGCTTCATCACTTCTACCTTAAAATTCCAGAGTGAAGGTAATCTGCTACATGGCCTTCATCAGGCCAATAAATGCCTCGTCTGGTTCAGTGTGAGAGCCAGCGTTAGGGAAAGGTATGGGAGTTTGACAGACAATGTCTCAGGACCTGTCTCGGGTTACATAGTACACCCGAATCTGAGTATACGCAATTTTACCCGGTCCTATACAAAAAGCTTTTTGTTTAACTGATTCGCAGTTACATTGTAGGGGCATTGACTTCCGATCAATAAACTGATCTGTGGGGCTTACTATCTGAATTACTTCCAGGATAGATTAGCGATCTAATGGAGCAGTGATTCCTCTACGAAGGCGCTGTCGTACTCGGAGGTCGGTTTCACACAGAGATTGGGGAGACCCCGTCCGAAAATATTAACGCTTTTGGTGGCTGAAACGGATTTCGTCAATTGAAATTCAGCCTCTTAAAGGAAAAGTATGCCAAGCGATGATGGCAGGTTTACATATGCTAGTTTAGTTTTAGTTCTAATAAAAGAACACAAAAAATCATTATATAAAGTAAAAACAATGTAATAAAATATATAAAAAAAAATGAAAAACCAAAACAACAAAAACAAAAAATAAATTTTTCATTTAATTATATAAACCAATAATTATAGAAACCAATTCTGGATAGACTTGGGATCGAGTATCAATCCATTCCATATTATCCTTTTTCTTATGCTAAGGAAACTAATGTTTTTCTTTGGTATTAACATATGACATGCCATTAAATTTGTTCTAATTGTGGTATTTGTTGTTTGTTTGTTGTTGTTTTGAATGAAATTTATAACATAACATTGTCTATTTAAATCAAAAAAAAAAAAAAAATCTAATTAAAATATCTAAATTAACAACTGGCAAATCTAGCAAACTCGAGAAGCAACAAAGGGAAGATCGTCGCAGTGTGACGGCCAACTTTCAATGGATTCTAAAAAGCATCAGAAAAACATGTTCTACGTAAACATGGATCAAGCTCTGATGGCGATCAAAGACGGAAGGCAGGAGGAGGGCAGGAGGAATACCGTCACCTCATTTCCAAAGACTAAATCGATGCGAAAATTCGCTATGATGGTTTGTGGTTATGCCGTCTGCTCAACTACAGCGATTAAATCGAGTGTGAGTGAGCTGAAGTGAATAGACGCTTTTTCAAATTTATCCCCGGTTTCAAATTTTTGTATTTGGAAAACAATTAACAAAGTTATTAACGATAACGATATAACCGACGTTTACAGAACCAACTTAAAAAACCCCGAAAAATCCAATATAATTGTCAAATTTGCATCGAATATACATATGTAAAGCACAATTTATAACTCAAGCCCGAAGCACTCGCCCAATAAGACTCTCTGCTGTCAGAAAAAACATAAACAACTATAACATAAACTCTATGCCAGCTGAGTTCGATGCTACAATTTATGTAAACAATCAGCTTACAAGGCACAAGAAACATCTCTTGTGGTTGACAAAAGAAAAAGCGAAGAAAGAAAATTGGAAGTAGATATGTGTGGGAGAGCGCGGGAAAAATATTGGCACGTAGAAGCGAGAACACACAATCCATAATCATCAATACTGAACGAGACGTAACCAATATAAAAAGCGCCTAATAATTGTTGTTGCTTTTTATTAGAACAAAAAGAAATTTAAAATAGTATAGGTATACAAAAATGGAGAGCACAAACGAATTACAAAAACTCGAAGTTAATGTTAATTGTAGTGTAATACATGGTTTTAGTGGCATTGATGTTAATGATTTAGAAATAATAAAAGTTGTTATGTATGTTTTAATTTAAGATCGTTGCGTCTACACTGGAATATTTTCTGTTTGAATATCAATCATTTTATAAATGAATTAGACGTTATTATTTTGTTAGAAACCAACATTAAAGATGAAGAGAATGGATTTTATTAACTTAGTGGTTTTCAACAAGAAATATTAAATCGAAATAACCAAAAAGGAGGAGGAAAAATGATGTTTATTCGTAATACGCTAAATCATCAAAGAATATTTTCGTCAACGGTTTCATATGATAGTATTAAAATTCAGTTTACGGAAAAGAATAAAACAACATATGTATATGATTGGAATATATAACATAGACCTCCTGGTTTCAGTAAAGTAGAGTTTATTAAAGAACTTGGCAACGATTTGAAAAATTTGAGGAAAAATGATGAATGCATTGTTTTGGGTGACATAAACATTGATGTCCAAAATTCAAAATTGAACTTAAGCTATGCAAAAGATTATTTAGAGATGCTAGCATCGTCGAGACTTATAAATGTCATATCAAAATGCACGAGAGTTGATCCACGTAATGGAGCTAAGTCGTTGATTGATCACATCTTAGTTAGCAAAGTCGATAATCCAATTTACACTGCAGTCATAGAAAACGAAATCACCGACCACTATCCAACACTGTACTACACAAAACCCCAAACACATTCAGAAAAACAGACTGTTAGTACTTCACACATATGCAGTTCGAAATTTAATCAACTCATTCAAGAAGAAAATTGGAGTTCGGTTTTAAAAGAGGAGAATTCTGAAAGAATGTACAATAAATTTGCTTCTAAACTAACTGAAATCAACAGTCATCAAAAAGGTTTCAATAGTACGAAAAAGCAACCCTTGGATAACGTTGGACCTCATTGCAGAATGTAAAAAAAGGGACAAATTGTATAGGAAATGGAAAAATAATAGAAACAACAAAAGTTATGAAATAGAATACAAGATTTTACGAAACAAAATCAACAAAAATATAGCAATTCAAAAATCCATTTTTTATAAAAACCAGTTCATGAAGCTCAAAGCAGATCCACGAAAAACCTGGGGACTTACAAATGAAATTCTAGGAAGAAAAAATTGAGCATTGACGAAACAATGATGAACAACTTTAAAACAGGATTCAGTTCACTTTCTAACGTTTTTGCTGAATTTTTCTCATCTCAAATTGCAAACATTATACATCAATGCAATCTGAAAACGTCAAATAACACAAATCTGCATATAGAAAACACGATCTTCGTACCTGCTGCAAATGTTACTGAGGTTAACATGATAATTAAGTCACTTGGGGTGAATAAGTCACCTGGAATCGATGGTATCAGAGCAGTAGAAATACAGAGGCATGCCGATTTGTTTGCCCCAATCTTCTGTAAAATTATTAACATGAGCCTAACAGAAGCAACAATACCAAAACAACTTAAGACTGCTGTGGACCAATAAAGGCGGAGTTAAAAATCAATTAATACTTCCGGTCTTTGAAAAGTGCCTAGAAAGCATTGTTGTTAATAGATTGCAAAGTTTCATTGAAAAAACTCTCTTATTAACAAAAGCCAGTACGGATTTCTGAAGAATAAAAATACAGGACAACTGCTTGGTGAATTTGCTAACTGTGTGAACGAGAGCTTAAACAAGGGTCACCATGTACTCGTATTGTTTTTCGTATGTACTCGTATTTCAGCAAGGCTTTTGATACACTCAAATCTTTTGATACATGCAAATCTTTTAGGAGCGTTAGAAAGAATCGGGACTCGAGGTATGATGGCTGATTGGATGGCAGACTACCTTCAAAACAGAACGTCAAGATAAAAGATGTTTACAGTGAGCAAAAGAATGTAAGATATGGAGTTCCACAATGATCTAATTTGGGCCCACTTCTTTCATCCTCTATACCAATGAACTTCTGTGGGTCTTTAAGACTAGTATTCCATTCGCTTTTGCTGATGACACTGCAATTGTTGTTCGACGCAGATCTCTTGATTCGGCGACAATGGTGATGCAAGAGGAATTAGACGCAGCTGGACGATGGTGTCACGACAACGGATTAGTAATAAACGCCTCTAAAACAAAATTAATGCATATCCGAAGTCCACATAAGAAAAACCGACAAGCAAATATACTTCAGAAACTATTCCTGTCCAAACACGCCCAACGAATGCATCGAAGTTGTTGAAAACCACAGATATCTTGGAGTTGTCATTGATTGCCATTTTCTTTGGGATAAACACATAGACAAGCTACGCACTGATCTGAAGAAAGGCATATATGCACTCTCACATTTGCGATACCATGCTTCCGAGGACGTTTTGCGACAAGTCTATTATGCGTTAATAATGAAAGTTAAGATATGGTATACTTGCTTGGGGAAACGCGGCAGCAACTCACATCAACAAGATACAAAGGCTTCAAAATTCAGCTCTAAAAATTATTCAAAATAATAACAAGCAGCAATCGGAAAGCAGTTTTAGGGTACTCAAAGTCGAGCAAATCTTCAAGATGACGACAGTATTGGAATACCAGGACGACAACCGTTTCATCCGACCTATACAACATCAAGTTAACACCAGACAACGCGCACAAGGTATGCTTCAAGTCCCAAGAAACTACAACACTTACGGTAAAAGACAGCTGCAATATATTGTTCCTTCAATAATAAACACTTTACCTCAAGAACTAAAACAAATTCGAAATTATAAAATAAGAAAAAACAACTAAAACATTTCTTCCTAAATGAAAATAGTTGAAAATGTAATTAAAAAATGAGTAACTTCAAAATTTTAAATCCAAATCTTTGAAATTGTGAAATTTGTTAACTTTTAAACTTAAGCTCACTTGTTATTTGAAATAATGTAGAAACACAATCTTCTGCAGAAAAGCCTCGGCTTCGCAGGAATGTAAGAAATTGTTAATATGTTTTGTTTTGAATAAAATGAAAAAAAAAAAAAAATCATGTATCAAATTCGTCTGTCCTTGAAAGAACTGTTACCGTTAAAGTCACGACTGAGCAAATCCGAAAGGTAAGTACGCTAGATACTGAAAAAAATGTAGCAGTCGCTGCGTCGACTTAAATAACGTCCAGACTCTACATTATATTCTTTTGCTGGCAAAGGGCTTAAAACGGGAAATACACGTACACAATCAATTCAATCAATTAATTAGCTTATTATTGATGAAAAATGTATGTTTCTGTAGTGCCCTATTTGACCTTAAAAAATATTCACCATCTGCTGCAGCACTGAAACAAAATCAGAGCTTATTTAGTATCCAAGATGTACAAGTTAAGCTACCAACCCAAGTAATGATCTCAATACCTTTTTTAACATTTAACTTATATCAGAACAGATTGCATGGTGCAATCCGATCCGTGCAGGGACGGGTTAAGAATATTCCTGCAGCGATACCTCTCGCTTGTCGTAAAAGGCGACTAAAACAAAGGTAAACAAAAATCACATCTAGGCAATTTAGAAAACACCAAGGTGAGCCTAGGGACACATATACCACCATTAAACTGCCCCACAAGTGTACATGCAAATCAGTGGGTTGACACGACTCGAGATGACGGGTGTTGTAAAAGTAAGATCAAACAAAAAAATCAGGAGCATGCCCGTGTCACAAAAAAAAAAAAAAAAAGGCAGGCCGTAAAACAATTGGTGCAAACAAATGCAAAAACACCAGCATTTGATTGGCCTCAGCTCCCAAACCGGGAAGCCTGCCGCTACTTTCTGAGGTCAAACCGGCGGACTCCACAAGCGGACCAGTAGGAATGCAGTTAAGTGGGAAGGTTATGGTCCTACACTTCTAACCATAACAACGCCGGAAAAAGGAAAAGAAGAAGAAGAACAGATTGCATGGTGCATTTAATAGTGGTCTTACAAATTTCCATAGATTATAGAGATAGTTTTTCACTGTCTAGTTTATATTTGTAAATGCAGACGAATTTTCTTTATTTTAATAATTTAGTTCAGTTCCTCAGTGCCTTTTTTATTTCTTTAACAATTGAATTCCTATGAATTGTGTGCTTATGTAGGGTATTAAATCATTTGAAAGAAGACACGGCCAACAATGGGGTTAATGATTTCTTGATACTGTGTCTTTTTAATATCAATTTGAAAATTTCAATATCAAAATGTAAACTAGTAATGAAGATGTCTCTTTGTTTTTTTCGATATATAAAGATACGTAATGTGCAATATCTTTTTTGTCGTACGGCATATATGCTTACAATAGTTTGTTATATAGAGATTTGACTTAATAAAATGATCTACAATAGGTATATTGCCGCATTGCATCTAGCCAGTTTATTGCCCGACAGCCATAACTATAAGGCTTTCTATCATTTATTGAAAACGTATTAAACGTTTTTAAATCAAATCATGAGTATGCTTCATCAACGTGCTTAGCATATTCAGCGCAAAGCATATCCATACCCACACGATACTCCACTGATAAACTATTTATTACTTGGTAATACATTTATTATGTGATATCTTATAAATGTAAAAGTTCGTAATTACATACTGTTTTACATTTATGATTTCTCCAATACATAACCATCGACACATTGAAGCCATACCTGTTCTTAGCAGTAACGTATAGGTTGATACGGTGATAATACCAATACTTTTGGGCCCCCGGCTTATCTTGCTCTGCTTGTGTTTCGACAAATAATTATCAAGATGATTGGGTCCGCCGGGGGAAATTTCATTACGGGCACTCACGCAATCATTACATTCGATCTGATATTCATAAAATTATCGTCATATTATCGGAGATTATCTTTATTGCGAGACAAAAGTTAATGATGAGATGCCTCGTGAAATTTGTTACTCGACGTAGGGTGTTGTGTTGTCCTCTGATAGTGGGGAAATGAATTTCGGTGTGATACCATAAAATTGCTTAATAAATTGTTAACCACACCGATAATAATAACTGGATGGATGTTTAATTGTGGGAATTTTTAGCAAATGACAAAGCTGCAACCTATATATGAAGTAGACATTTTTGTTTTTATTTACATTTTATATATAGCTAGGTGAAGATTGGCGGTTAATCAATTCGTCGCCTCTATATTAGTAATGGAGCGATAAAATAATACAGTTGGTGATTATACCTTTTAGTTAAACGATAAGTAAAAGGGTTAGTATTAATTGAAAGAAATTGAGCTTGTTGTTGTTAAACACAGAGCGCAAAGTATTTCATAGTTTTAAGTTTTGGGGCACTGCTAAAATTAGAACGGGACAAGTATGAAAGTGTAAGACTAATGCTTATTTATTCCTAGGTAGGGCACCGTAGGCAGAAATTCGTTTATTGGCTTGTAACAGTCACATCATCAATGTCATATTTTTCGGTCTCTGCTTTCAACGGAATATTGACAAAACCCTCTTTGGTATATGAGGTTTGTTAAAAAAATAAGGTGACAAATTCACTTTGATATTCATCAGTATCATTGAAGGGGTCTATCAAAGTAATTCGCCTCAGATATAATACACTTGCGCCAGCACTTTTGATATGTGCTTTTGGTATAGCCTTAAACTCGTTCAGCAAAGCAGTATATTTCTCCTCCCATAATTTTTTGTCCACAAGTCAATCAATCCACAAACAAAGCAATTCGTATTGCTTCACACAAATGATGAAAACTTCAAGGAGGGGTGGAAAGGATAGGGTGGTGGTAGGGTAGAGGAAGGTCAGGTTATTCTATTCTGATGATTAAAAAGTGGGGGGCGGGAAGGTGGAAGTGTAGGGGATAGAGATTCGATATATTAAATATCTTACTTCTGGAAAAAAATCATTTATTTTCAATCTATATGCAATTTGTAAACAGTAATACAAATATTTTTGAAGGAAAATACGACAAACAAAAAACCTTCAATATAAAAACAGGGGATAGGGATGAGATTTTATATTTTTTTTATTAAAGTTGGGAAGAAAGCGAAATGCCCAAACTCAAACAATATCAACACTCGACTTCTGATTGAATGATTATCTAACGCGTATGGGGGACATGCCGCCTTCCAGCAACCCTCCTGCTTGGACACATGCAGGATTTGGAGTAGATGCGGGTTTGTGTGTCCAATATTTCTTTATATCCATGCTCCAAACACCTTTAATGTGGGCACCCGTATCTGGATCTATGAAATTAACCTTATGGTTAAATTTTATTTAAAAATTGACATATTATTATAGCTTTGCATGTCATTATTGTATCCAAAAAATGACAAAATAATCATATTTGAGCCCCCATAAATTCTTATAGGGGTGTGACTGCCGCGAACTTTTTATGGTGCTATACTCAGAAATACCTCCATAGAGCACTGTCTAAACGGGCTGAGGACAATAAAATCATCCCGGATAACCAATTCGGTTTCAGAGCGGGGCATGACACAATTCATGCCGCGTCGAAACTCGTGTCGGATATCCAATGGAATAAATGCAAGAACCAATGCACGGGTTCCAAGTTGAAAGGAACTCTGAATAGAGTGTTAAATAGTACGTGAAACTGCTTAGAGGTTAAGCCCGATGAACCTGAATATCCATTATGGAAAATTCAACATTAATATTATAATATTTATTTATAAATATTATAAAAATAGTGTGCAATTTTTCCATATAAGCACATTGTAATCTGTTAATGTAATAAATATTTATCATAAGATTCAATAAATAAAAGTTTATTCAAATTAGTTATTTTCCGATTTCTAACAGAATAAATTTAATTGAATTTGATAAATCATTGACAGATGGCTAGAAGGTCTTTATTACAAGCTCAATCGGCTGAGCATAAGTAAACCACTGCTATATATGATTTTTGACATGTTAACAGGTAGAAAGTTCGTAGTGAAAATTGCCAACGTGACTTCTACCCAAACATTTGATATTAACAACGGACTGCAACAGGGTACGGTGAACTCGCCAATCCTTTTCAGCATTTATGTACATCAGTGATTTGATAGCTTCTCTTCACCATTCAATAGCGTATGCGGACGATCTAATCACGTACAGAACAGGTCAAACGATCGACGTCATTGACACTCTCTTGCAGCGTGACTTCGAAAAAAGCAGTATTGGAAGCAGACTGGAAGTTGAAGATCAACTGCCAGAAATCAGAAACTATTTTGTTCAGAACGCCTTTGTCTAGGGCCTCTCGAGACACTAGAAAAAATTGGCGCGGGTTCTCAATTCTTGCACAGGACGGGCGCCCACTGGCGAAACAAAGTGTAGTCAGATACCTTAGGATCTGGCTAGACCAGTATCTATATTTTGACAAACATGTAGATGCTGCTCTGGCGAGGGCCCGAGGCGCTTGTGCTCTGACAAGATGGCTGTTTCATTGCAGCCAACTTGATCCCAGGGTGAAGGTAATCTACTACATGGCCTTAATCAGGCCTATGATTGCCTATGGATGCCCCGTCTGGTTCAATGTGAGAGCCAGCTTAATGGAAAGGATTCGGGTGTTTGAGAGACAATGTCTCAGGACTTGTCTCGGGTTACATAGGTCACCCGAATCTGATTACACGAAATTTTACCCGAACGAGGTCCTATACAATAGGGCCAGGATTGTACGGGTGGATAACTTCCTGATCAAACTGATTCGAAGCCACGTTGCAAGAGCAATGACTTCGGTCAATAGCCTAATCTCCGGGGCTTACTACCCCAATGATTTATATCACGAGAGAGTGCGCCTTAACGGCTTTGTCCCGTCAGAAGCATTCCTCTCTTTAGCTAGATGTGGGCTGATCCAGGATAGATTGGCGGTGCCGCTAATCTTCCACATGGGTCGCAATTCCGTGGAACGGCGATTCCTCTACGGACCCGATGTCGCGCTCAGTGAGCCCGAGCGCCTCAGGTTCTGTAGATCGGTCGCTTTTGGTAGCTGGAGGGAGCTGCGTCGGTGGACATTTCAATGGCTTCAGCCTCTTCAAGGCAGGGCTTGTCTAACACCAATGGCAGGCTTACATAGGGCAGGGTAGGGTAGGGTAGAGTAGGTTAGGGTATGATAGAACAAAAAAAAAATATTAAAAACCAAAAAAAGTATAAATATATTAAAACCAAAAAAAACAGATATATATACATATATATAAAATATATATTTATATACAATACACACATATATATATTAGTTAAGTTAGAATAAGATATGTTTAGTTAGGTTTAGGTAGGTTTAAGGATTATATAAAAATATATAAAAGAATGATCATATGCTAAGTTTTTTGAAAAAAAAGAAAAATTTTTCTTATCTTAAGTTAATTATAATAATGTTAATTGTAAGTTATTTATATAGTAATCGAAAAGCATACGTAAAAATTATACAGTTTATTTTAGAGTGTCCGCCTAGGGTAAGTTAGATTCCTAAATTTGTAAGGATAGTTAAGCTAGTTTTAAGCATTTTTGTCTAGGATAAGATAGATCTAAGAAACTATAAATAAAAAAAAATTAAATAAAAAAAAGTTTAGAGTAACTGACTTACAATTGTTCTTGTAATACTCCGCGGCTTTCCTTAATACGTGAGTTTTCATTTGTTCATGTGGTAGTTTAACAATGATTGCACTGCTCGTAGTATTTCTTAACGGTTTTGTGCGTAAAATATAGTTCGGTGTTAATGAATTAACGTTGATCGTTGCACAAAATTTTTGGAAAATTTCGGAAAGATTCTCTTCAGCAGTTATTGGAATGCCGTGCAATACTAGGTCTCCCGATAAGTTTTTTCTCGCGAGAGCATCAACTTGCGACTTCAGCTGGGAATTATCATTTTTAAGCTGTTGCGCTTTTATAAGAGAGATTTCATTCTGGAGTAAGTCGATGTGGGAGCAATGACTTTCTACAGCATCAACACTGCTCTGGCAATTTAAAACCATGGTGCTGATAGAGGTATACCTTTCTTTAAAATCGCGTTCGAGCAATTTCAATTTGGAGTTGAAATCACTTTCCATTGCAGACATACGCTCTAACACGGTGGTGAACATGGAGTCAAATTCCGCTTTCAGTTGAGAAACTACTGATGCTGTTATATTTTTCGTGATCTCTTCAAAACGACTTTCAAACTTATTCCAAAGTTTAGCTGACGACAGCGCCGTTGCAGGAGACTCATTGTCAAAATCAAAGAAGCCTGGAAGATAATTCCCTTAAATTATTCAGAAAAACTATAAGATTCATTAAAAAATGGAATTTTTGATGTGATTTTGAAACGTTGTGCTTGTACAAAGTACTGAAAATATAAAGAAAACAATAATAAAAGAGAAAAAGGTAAATTAAAAAGTCTATGTTTCATTTTTACGATTTTTTTTACAGTTGCGTCTAATCATGTGAACAAAAAAAACTGCACTTTTTCTTGCAGCATAGGCAAGAAATAGAAAAAACATCCGTCGACCTCCACTCACCTATCATTTGTTTGTGTTTTTTTGTTGAGAACTTAATAACCATTCTAATAAATGCAATTATTTGAAATTGAAATTTGAAATTTGAAATTTGAAATTTGAAATTTGAAAACTATTAAACAAACTTGCAAAAAAATTTTATTTATATAAAAAAAAGTTGTGAGTCTAATCAAGTGAAGAGCACTGTATACCCGAATATAAATACAAGCAATCAATTTTAATACAAATCAATACATTTCTATAGAATTCTTTATCCTGATAGATGGAAATGTGCCAAAATCATGCCTATGACTTGGAGGCATCGACCGTAGAATAAAACGCCCTCTTCTTATTAATTCACGTAGGTGCGTTTATTCTTTTGATTGTGGTCGATCCCAGGTTCCAAACGCAAATGGTCGGCGGCGTATATGATTTTCAGATATATCCCCTAAATTCCCTGCGAGTATTTGACAGTCTTAAAAAGGGACATTTCTTAGCTCCGTTTGCATTTGCAACCTGGGATCACACACATTACACTCAAATTTGTTTTAAAGGATTTTAACATCCCGCCCCCCGTGAGGCACCCGAGTTTTCACTCGTAGCCTCACTCACATTTAAAACGGCAAGTCTCACCACCGGTCTTCGAAGAATTCCCTCTCTAGTTTTTACTTCAGACTTGGTAACGGACTTGGTTGTCTCGACCGGGAAACACTCTGGTCACTCTTCCCCGCATCCATTTGCTTCGGGGCGCCTCGGCATCACAAATCAGGACCAAGTCTCCGACGGGCACTGGTGGGATGCTTTCAAACCATTTACATCGCCGAGTGAGGACTGGCAAGTATTCTGCGACCCATCTTCGCCAAAATCTATCCTTGATTTGCTGACTTACGCGCCACTGCTTACGAAGACATAGGGCTTTCGCATCGATCTGACCTGGTGTCTGCGTTGAGTTGGGACATCCCAGTAGGAAGTGGTTCGGTGTTAATGGTTCTTCACTCTCAGCTGATACTGGCAGATGCGTAAGAGTTTGTTTTCTGCTTCGATTAGGCTGCTTAGCAGAGTCTCGATCTTTGGCGCCAACTCGTGAAGAACATGAGACAGGACCCTCTTGACGCAGCGGACGAGTCTCTCCCAACATCCGCCGGCATGTGGGTTCAGCGGGCAGTTAAACATCCACTCTATGCCCTTCGAAGAGAGTTCCCTCTTAATAGCTTCGTTGTCGAATATTTCAGTAGTCATCAGCTCATTTCTGGCCCCGACAAAGTTGGTACCGTTATCGCTTCTTATGCGGACTGGGACCCTCTACTGTTGACAAAATTTCTAATGCACATGATGCATGCATCCGCTGATAAGTCAGCAGCTATCTCCAGGTGGATAGCCCGTATGGTCAGACATGTGAAGAGAGCGATCCACCGTTTCTCTTTGCGTCGACCGATAGTGATTTGAACGGGCCCGAAATAGTCCAAGCCGGTATAAGTGAACGGTGTCACAAATGGAGTGAGACGGTCCTTCGGCAGCTGACCCATTAACGGTGGCAAAGACTGAGCATTTCGGAGGCGACAGTGACTGCACTCTTTTTTCACTTTGCTAACAGCAGCACGCAGGTTAGGCACCCAAAATCTGAATCGAACTTCATTTACGATGGAATCGTCGTTCTGGTGATGTAGTTGACGATGAAAATGTGCTATTATCAATTTTGCAAGCGGGTGACCCTTTGGCAGAATAATCGGACGTCTGGCAGTGAACGGTATACTCGTGGCGGCATCTATACGTCCATAGACTCGCAAAAGTCCGTTATCATCCAGATATGGTGTCAGTTGGTATATAGCGCTGCTCTTCTTCAACGGCTGGTTTTGTCGCAACTGGTCAATCTCACTGCTGAAAGCCTCCATCTGGGTCTGCCGACATAGCTGATACTCTGCATCTTGAAGTTCGGAAATTGACAGCTCCCCTCTCTCATCAGTTTTTTGTTGACATCTTCTAATGAATCGCAGTACCCATGCCATAGTTCTTTTCAGCTTCGAATATTTGGAAAATCTAGTTACTTCAATTATCGTTGTACTTACTGCGTCCACGTGCAGAAGAGACTTCGGCCTTAGCTCTTCGTGAACCGTGTAACAGCTGATGTCATCAGGTACCGCAGGCCAGGCATCCTCAGGTAACCTCAAAAATGACGGCGCAACTAGCCATCTGTTTTGTACCTCAAACCTAGGGGGATACTTAGCTCGCGTTTCTTCATCTGCTGGATTGAGTTTTGACGGAATCCATCGCCACTGACCGACCTTACTGCTTTCCAGAATCTCCGCAACACGAAACGCCACAAAGGGCTTGTTACGACGGGGTTCCATCCGGAGCGAGCAAAACAAAAGAGAACATTGAAGTACGGGGAGTTGTCAAATAAATTAGGGAAAGAAGATAATCCGGTGTACTCAAATCAAAACATATACATAAACGAGCAATTAACAGCACACTTTAAAAAGCTTCTTTGGTTAGCTAAAACAAAAGCAAGAGAGTCAAATTGGAAATATGTATGGTTTCGGAATGACAAAGTGCTTGCAAGAAAAAATGAAGGAGAACGTATAATCGAATTACAAACGATCAACGATTTAGAGAGAATTGCATGATTGCATTTCGCTCACAATATCGTAAGCACACTAGTGTACAAAATTAACGCACCATATAATGACCAACGAATTAAATGAAATAATTAATATAAATTTTAAAAATCTCAAATCACACGATGAGACGTGCTTATATATAAAAAATAATAACAGTGAATGTGAGGTCCATGAGAAAGAATTGGAATGCTTTTGTGTTGTATGTAGATGACTTTTTGTCGAGTATTGATGTAATAATGCTTTGCGAAATAAATATAACTAAGGAGGAGAATCATTTGTATAACATAGAAGGATACAACCACGAATTTTTTAATCGAAACAAATCAGGAGGAGGAGTAGCAGTATATATAAAAAACAATGTACAATACGAAAAAATAGAAAGAGTGTCAAGGACATATGAAAACATCTCCCTAAATGTTAAGCGACAGACCACCAAAGTCCAATATGAATAGCTTCATTCATGAACTTAACGAACATATCGACGCAGTTGGAGCGAAAAGAAATTTGATTGTTATGGGTGACGTAAACATTAACACTAAAGACGAAAATAATACCTATGTATGTAACTATCTTTCTATGATAGCGTCCAAGGGTCTCCATAACTCAATTTTTTCGTACACTCGTGTTGATCCAATCCAAAACACAAAAACTTTGATTGATCATAATTTAGTAAGGATAAAGAATGCGGAAATTAAATCAGCGGTGATTGAAGTATGTATCTCAGACCATTATGCCTTATACTGCGGAGTGAACACTAACGCCAAATTTTAAATCATGTAGTTACACAGAAAATAAACGAGTTTAATTGGGAAGAGCTAAACATTTTTACGGATGTAAACGAATTTTATTTACAATTCAAACAAACGATTAATACGATAGTTGCATCATCAACGGTGTTAAGAAAGAAAAGAAGCACAGAAAATAGCTGGATAACGACTGAATTGAAACATGATTGTAAGGAACGCGATAGATTATATAGACGATACAAAAACAACAGACTAAACGAAGATTATCTTAGAGAATACAAATTATATCGAAACGAGCTGAACAAGAAAATAGCGAGGACAAAAGCTCACTTCTATAAACAAAAATTCCAAAATTGTAAAAATAATCCGAAGGAGACTTGGAAAGTCGTCAATTCAATTTTAGGGAGAAAACCGAGAAATCTAGACGACATATTAAAAAAGAACTTTTCAGACGAAATGGATTTTAAGGATCTTGCTAAAAGATTCGCTAACACACTCTCATCCGAAGTCCTCAACATAGCACACGAATGCAATCAACAAACCTTTTTTGGTCATTCAAACAGTGTGCCAAATTCCATTTACACCGATCATGTATCTGTTACAGAGGTGAAAAATATTCTAAGCTCGTTAAACTGCAACAAATCGGCGGGAATAGATGAAATAAGGCCAAGAGACCTGAAAATAAATGCACAGACTCTTTCCCCAGTGATAACGAAACTTATTAATATGAGTATTGATCAAACATCAATCCCTAAACTGCTGAAAATGTCAGTTGTTCGACCAATTTATAAGAGCGGAAAAAAGAACGAAATTTTGAATTACAGGCCAATTTCAATTTTATCGGCTGTAGACAAAGTTATGGAAGAAATACTGGCAAAAAGATTGTACGAATACGTTGAGAAATATAAAATATTAGAAAAGAATCAATTTGGTTTTCGCAAAAACAAGAGCATCAATCAACTGCTGGGAAACTTCGCAAACAAAATGTATAAAAGTTTAGATAAAAACCATAGCTCAGTAGTGTTATTCATCGATTTTAAGAAAGCTTTCGACACATTAAGCCACAAACAAATCTTGAGACAACTGGAAAAGATTGGAGTACGAGGAAATTGTTTGGCATGGTTCGAAAACTACTTAAGAGATAGAAAATTTAAAGTAAAAATCGGTGAATCTCTCAGTGAAGAAGAAAAAGTAGTTTATGGTGTTCCGCAAGGATCTAAATTGGGTCCACTATTGTTTATAATATATGTCAACGATCTGCTGTCAGTGCTGAAATACAGTACGGGATACGCGTATGCGGACGACACAGCGATCGTAGTCAGCCATAAAAACGTAGAGGAAGCTGTAAGACTAATGCAAATAGACTTTAATGGAGTCACATCCTGGTGCCATGATCATGGATTAATAATCAACGCACTGAAGACAAAGGTGATGCATATTCGTCCGCCGCATATCCCAAAAACCAAAATTGTTATAAAAATGCATGATATTGATTGCTTGCACAAAACCGAATGTAGCGACCTAATAAGAGATGATGACGACTGCAAAGAATATATAGATAACGTGTCAACTTACAAATATCTCGGGCTAACGATTGACTACAACTTTAAGTGGAGCTACCATATTGACGAACTAAAAAAGAAGCTACGCCAATCAGCTTACGCACTCTTCCATCTAAGCATTCTCTGCACACCGGCAGTGCTTAAGCAATGCTACTTCGGATTGGTTGAATCACATCTGAGGTATGGTATACTAGCGTGGGGAAGAGCGTCGCAAATGCAACCCCTACAACAGCTTCAAACACGACTGCAAAAAATAGTGCGGAAAGCAAAACAAAACAGCGAAGAGCAGCATCAAAGAAACCAGACGATTAATATGCTGAACATCTCCCAAATCCATGATTTAGAAATCATGTCTAATTTCTACAACGACAATACCTACAGAATCCAAACGCAACAGACAATAAACACTAGAAGAAGGCAACACCACTTTTATGAGATTCCGAGGTACTGGAACGAGTATGGACGAAGGACGTATGATGTCGCAGTTCCAATGGTACTTAACAAACTCCCAAGAGAGTTTCGCAACCTAACAAAAAATGAAGTATTGAAAAAAGCCAAAGAAATGTACTTAAATTTATAATTTCAAATATGTTCTTTTTTATTCGCTCTTCGTTCTTCATATATGTAAGTTTTGGTATTTTATTAAATTTATTGTATATAATGTAATCAGTTGAAGGTATCTTAATGTAAATCTTTTAAAGTAAAGAACTCAACACATAAAATGTAACAACATATTAAGAATCAGTCTTCTGCAGACAAGCCCTTCCGGCTTCGCAGATAAAAAAAAACATGTATACATATGAATTTATACGTAATAAAATTATATTGAATTATATTGAATATTGAAAGCCAGTTGATGCAGGTTTTCGAATCACTCCAAAAGATTCGATTTTCAAATCGCAGTTCATGACTCTCCGCTATAATGTTAGAGAGTCGTAGCCCTAGAACGGCAGCTAGTAACTCTAGACGAGGCATCGATGTTAGCTTCTTGGGGGCACACCTCGTTTTTCCGCAGATAAATGACACGTTGATTTTATCTCCCACCTCGGCACGAATGTAAGATACTGCACTGAACGCTTCTTCACTGGCATCGACGAACGTGTGAAGATCTATTCTGCTAGCATTGGACAGGAGAATATCATGGCATCTAGGTATTTTTAATCCAGTCAGCATTGGAAGTTTCTCTTTCCACCTCTTCCAATTTTCAAAGACCTCGTTGGGTATCGGCTCGTCCCAGGATACGCCGTGTGCCCACACCAACTGCAGCATCAATTTAAGATGAATAGTAAAATTGGCGATCATCCCATATGGATCAAATATAGACATCGCTATACTGAGGAATTCCCTTTTAGTGGGACACCTACTGTTTGCCATAACGTCCTCGTTAGCCCGGGGAAATTTCAGGGCAAATATGAAGACGTCTTCGCCGGGTTCCCAGCACATTCCAAGGACCTTTTCTGTAGCTGTGTTGATGTTCATGTCTACTGCTTGGTTACGTTGATGTTCGCCTGCGGTATTGGAAATTTATTGTAGAACTTGCGGAGAATTTGAGGCAAAGTTTCGCAGTTCAAAACATCCGGCTCTATGGATCGATATGACAGCTTTCGTGATTTCGCTAGCCTCAGCTTCACTGTCAAAACAGTCCACATAATCATCGACGTAATGATGATCCACAATTGCTTTGGCTGCTCTCGGGTGTTCCTTTGCGAAGTTCGATGCGTTCAGGTTCTTGTCGAAGATAGCTGAACACGGCGAGCAGCTTGCGCTGAACGTCATCGACTGCATTACATAGATGTCAATCTGTTTCTGTTTCTGGTCCTCCGGCTGGATCCGAATCTGATGAAACATTTCTTTGATGTCTCCAACCACTGCAATAGGACGAAGACGAAAATTAAGGAGGATGGATAACAATGGCTTGAGGTTATCCGGTCCCTTTAACAGTAGAGAATTCAATGAGACTCCGTTAACACCCGCCGCTGCGTCGAATACCAGTCGTAACTTATCTGGCTTGTGTGGATTCCTCACACCAAAGTGCGGGAGATACCACGTTCTTGAGGTCACCTTATCTGCTTCAGCTTCGATCAACGTCGAAAGCAGCTGGACTACAACAACCAAAACCAGCGATCCCCGTGGAAGCGGATACTGCCTACCTTTCCTATGGTAGGGAAGGCCGCTACACGGGGGACAATAACCCCTTTGCCCCCCTTTTATATTCGGCTACGGAGGAAGAGCGTAGCGAACTGGAAGAGAAAGAGCGTATCCTACGTGTCCAGCTGCAGGCCGTAGTTGATAAGCTGAAGCTGATAAAGAAGAGGGATTTAGAACAGGCAACAGCCGCCCCACAGCAAAAGCAGCAACAACAACAGCAGCCGCAGAAAAAGCAGCAGCAATAACAACAGCCACAGCAGCAGAAACAGCAGCAACAACGACAGCCGCAACAGCAGCAGCAGAAACAGCAGCCGCAACAGCAGCAGCAACAACAACAGCCGCAGCAGCAGAAGCAGCAGCAACGTCCTAAAAAGGAGAAAGTGCCACCCATCTTCACCTATACCACGGCCCTACGAGAGACCATCGATCTCTGTAAGTATGCTATTGGTGTAGGCAAGTTTGAAATCAAAGGTTTAGGCCAAAAACGCTATGCTGTTCGGTGCAAGACACTGGAGCAGCATAAGCGAATAAAAAGCTCCGTCCACAACGGAGTTTTTCTCCTTCACGCCGAAGGCCAAGAGGTTGCGGACAATGCTCCTTAAAGGCGTGGAGTCGATTGCAGACCCCGAGGAAATGCTCTCAGAGCTCAAAGAGTTCGAGAGTGACGACCTCAAATTCGTGGGGGTTAAGCCATTCACTACGGTGAGCTCCCGACGGGAGAAGCGAGTTATTCCCTTCTTCTTGGTACAGCACACACCCAGCAGCAAGCTGGAGAGGTTAAGGACTATCACCACCTTAGCGTCCCAGACTGTCACATGGGAAACATTAAAGAGGAGCGGAAACATTTTGCAATGTATCCGCTGCCAAAGGTTCGGGCACGTCGCGTCGATCTGCGAAATGCAGCCTCGATGCGTTAAGTGTGCAAAGAACCACAAGAACGAGGAATGCGACCTTGGGAAAGACAAGGCGGCGGATAGAGAGCAGCTCGAGTGTGTCTTGTGTAGGAACCGAGGGCACCCTGCAAACTATCGGGGATGTCCTAAGTTCCAGGACATCAAGAAAGAAAACCTGGCCAGTAAGTAGAAGGTCGAGGAGAAGCATCCCTCGGGTCGCTTCCAAACACCAGCCGTCACATCCCAATTGACCTACGCCCAAATGGCGGCAGGTTCGGGAAAGACGGTACAAAAGCCCATGACTGTTCCTAAAGCCCCAGTGCCTGTCTCTAAGACACCGGTGGCCGAGGCGGATGTCTGTTCGATCTTGCTCGCAATCCAAGGGCAGATTGGGCAGCTCCAGCAACAGATCCTGGAGACGGCGACCCGAGTAGATAGTATCTACTCGCTTCTGCCGGGCCTAGCGCACCTAAGGTCGTGGTGGGTACGCTGGTAGAGAGGCCCTTGAGGATCCTGTCGGTGAATGTAAATTCACTGATAAGGATCGAGCGACGAGCCGTACTTTTTAACCTGTTGCAGGACGAAAGCCCCGATGTACTCTTGGTTAGCGAAACAAAGATAAACCAGAAGCACAAAATCCGGCACAGTTCTTATAGAATAATTAGAAGGGACTGACCCAACGCTATTCAAGGCGGGGGAGTTGCGATCTTTATTAAAAACAATTTTAAACATAAATTCATATATAGCGGTGAAGTGCGGAGGTTCCAGGTGCTAGAGGCCTGTATTGTGTGCATTCCTCTCCGAAACGGAAAGAGAATGTACATTGTATCAGCCTATGCACCTGAAGCACCTCAACCCAATATTTTTATCGCAGAGCTCGAGACACTTTTTCGATCTCTGCGCTTAAACTCAGTAGAAAACTTTCACATTCTGGCCGGCGATTTAAATGCCAAACATAGTCTTCTTCTTCTTCTTCTTCTTCTTTTCCTTATTCCGGCGTTGTTATGGTCAGAAGTGTAGGACCATAACCTTCCCACTTAACTGCATTCCTACTGGTCCGCTTGTGGGGTCCGCCGGTTTGGCCTCAGAAAGTAGCGGCAGGCTTCCCGGTTTGGGATTACTTCATCGCTGAGGCCAATCAAATGCTGGTGTTTTTGCATCAATTGTTTTTTGGCCTGCGGTTTTTTTTTTTTTCCCAAACATAGTGATTGGGGAAATAACATTCCCAACACTAGGGGGGGCCTACTAAGCCATTGGTGGGTTCTTCGCAGCATTGAATATAGAGTCAAGTTGCTCGCAACGGATAGTCCGTCGTATCCTAGGAGCGGCTCCTATCTGGATCTCATGCTAATAGGCTCTCGACTGAGACTGGCAGACACGAACGAATGGTCTATTAACTGTCTACGGACCATTGTATACGACAGTGACCATTGCGGACTATGTGCCGTGATCACAGTACCTGACGAGTTCGCGGAGATGGCAGAGTGTGCCCAAACGCACCCCTACGATTACAGTAGGGTGTGCTGGCCGCGGTTTGCCAATTCCCTGACGAGAGCGTTCACTTCGAGCGCCTCCTTTCCACCGCCCAATAGGAACCTGTCAAACTACGAGATTGACAGGTATCTCAAACAAATGGACGATGTCATTAAACAGACAATGAACAGTACGATACCACGCCAAAGACAGCACGATACCGCAAACGTATACCGAAACGCGACAATCGACGCACTGCACAGACAGAAAAGTAGACTCCTGCCAAGATTCAAATTCTTGTACAGGCGGTTTACCGACAGACAAAACTCGGAGGTCACTGATTAAAAATATCCAACAGTTAATCAAGGAAAATTACAGAATATCTGTAAGTTTGCATTGGAACAACAGAATTCGTGCTGTAAAATCCAACAGCGCGAGTATGTTCCCGCAAATAAATAAAATATTTCGGAGAAACAATCAGAATGACATTCAGGATCTGAAACTTCCGAGAACGTCAGACAATGAACGCTTGCTACGAACAGTTAGCATCGATCCGGAGAGCGCCATCCTGGATGACGACTTCTTCGTGATCGAGGATCCTCAGGAGAAGGTGGCGACAGTAGGAGCTGTCTTCCAGGAAGTGTACAAGGTGAATGATAGTATTCGCCCGAACCACGACCTGGAAGATAGAGCCCTGCTTCATCACTTCTATCTTCGAAATGATATCGATCATTGGCGATCAGAGAACCTTGGTTTTACAAGGTTCAATGAAGATTTCATGGCAAACAATGTCATCGCCAATGAGGGGGTTAATACCCTGTTCATATCGACGGAGGATCTTCAGAAGATCTTCGAGTCATTGAGGAAGAAAAAATCCGCGGGAGTCGACGGTATATCCAATGTTGTGCTTACGCACCTTCCGCCAGTGGCTGTAGAGAGGTACACCATCCTGTTCAACAAGACAGCGGTGGTGCAACCAATTCCCAAGAGGAGTAAAGACACATCTAACCCGGAAAATCCCGGTCAATAAGTCTCCTTCCGAGTATCAGCAAGGTTTTCGAGAAGGTGATCCATAGGGCCCTGTCTAAATGGGTTGAGGACAATAAAATCATCCCGGATAACCAATTCAGAGCGGGGCATGACACTATTCATGCCGCGTCGAAGCTTGTGTCGGATGTCCAATGGAATAAATGCAAGAACCAATGCACGGGTGCCTGTCTGATTGACTTAGAAAAAGCCTTCGACACCGTATGGTTAGAAGGTCTTTATTACAAGCTCAGTCGGCTGGGCATAAGTAAACCACTGCTATATATGATTTTTGACATGTTAACAGGTAGAAAGTTCGTAGTGAAAAATCGCCGATCCTTTTCAGCATTTACGTAAGCGATCTGCTAGTTTCTCTTCACCATTCAATAGCGTACGCAGACGACCTAATCGCGTACAGATCAGGTCCAACGATCGACGTTATTGTTATTCTTCTGCAGCGTGACTTCGAAAAAATTCAGCAGTATTGTGATGACTGGAAGTTGAAAATCAACTTCCAGAAATCAGAATCTATATTGTTCAGAACGCCTTTGTCTAGGGCCTCTCGGGACACTAGAAAAAACTGGCGCAGGTTCTTAATTTTAGGACCGGACGGGCGTCCACTGGGGATCAAAGTGTGGTCAGATATCTTGGGATCGTGCTGGATCAGTATCTATATTTTGACAAACATGTAGATGCTGCTCTGGCAAGGGCCCGGGGCGCTTTCGCTCTGACAAGGTGGCTGTTTCATAGCAGCCAACTTGATTCTAGGGTGAAGGTAATCTGGTACATGGCCTTAATCAGGCCCATGGTTGCCTATGGATGTCCCGTCTGGTTCAATGTGAGAGCCAGCTTAATGGAAAGGCTTCGGGTGTTTGAGAGACAATGTCTCAGGACGTGTCTGGGGCTACATAGGGCACCCGAATCTGAGTACACGAAATTTTACCCGAACGAGGTCCTATACAATAGGGCCAGGATTGTACGGATAGATAATTTTTTGATCAAACTGATTCGAAGCCACGTTGCGAGAGCAATGACTTCGGTCAATAGCCTGATCTTCGGGACTTACTACCCCAACGATTTATATCACGAGAGAGTGCGCCTTAATGGCTTTGTGCCGCCAGAAGCATTCCTCTATTTCGATAGATGTGGGCTGGTCCAGGATAGATTGGCGATACCGCTAATCTTCCACGTGGGTCGCAATTCCGTGGAACGGCGATTCCTCTACGAACCCGATGTCACGCTCCGTGAGCCCGAGCGCCTCAGGTTCTGTAGATCGGTCTCACGCCGGGATCGAGGAGACGTAGTCCGACAGCATCAACGCTTTTGGTGGCTGGAGAGAGCTACGTCAGTGGACACTTTGAGAGCTTCAGCCTCTTCAAGGCATCGCCTGCCTAACACCAATGGCAGGCTTACATAGGCTAGGGTAGGGTAAGGTAGGGTAGGGTAGGTAGTAGGGTATATATAGGTTAAAAAAAAAATATATATATATATATTAAATATACATATATTATATATATAATTTATAAATATATATTTTAGTTAAGGTAGAATAAGTTAGGTTTAGTTACATTAAGGTAGGCTTAAGTTTTATATATAATACAAATGATCATATGCTAAGTTTTTAATAAAAAAAACATTTTTCTTAGCTTAAGCTAGATATAGTAATGTTAGTGGTAAGTTGATATAGTAGTCGAAAGACATAGATTTAAGTTGTTACGTCTATTTTAGAGTGTCCGCCTAGGGCCAGTAAGATATCTAGATTGTTAAGATAGTTAAGCTAGTTTTTAAGCATTTTTGTCTAGATAGATTTAAGAAGTTAAGAATAAAAATGAATTAAAAACTAACTAAACTAAAAACGTGGTAAGGTTTTACACCTTTGTTGAAAACGGTATCAGCAGTTCCATTTTACTTTCTGGTATATTTGGCACTTCTCTTATTCTCATGAGCTGACTCCGCAGCAGACACTCTGGGCGACCAACTCTGAACTCCAACGCTGCCATAACTCGATCTACGTTATTCGGATGTATTAGCATTGCCTCGACTACTTCTTTTGCCTCGCCTTTAATGCTCTTTTGAAGACGGAAAACGTTTTCAACTTTGGAATAGCCGAACATTGCTGTTGATTCCTGAAAGGCCGTTGAAAACATAGGCCAATCTTCTGGCTTTCCTGTAAAATCAGGTAGATCGTGAAGTTTTCGACCAGCTGGCGGCTGAGACATAGTACATGACGGTATTGGTTGAGTTGATGGCTGCGGAGTAAGTGCCGGCTGACCAAACGGCTGGAGTTGGTTTAGAGGCGGCAGGTACGAAGAAATTTCTTGCGTGCACGAGGAACTGGTTGAAGTTGCTGTGTACCCGAAGTCAGTGGCAATTGCGACGGTAGGTATACCGACGTGGACCATGTATGCGGTACGCGCTGGCTGCTGCATATAACCGTTGATGTGGCTGAGGCTGTTGTAGGAGTGCCGGCTAGCGTTCACGTTCGTTGCAGGGTTTGCAGTCGGCAGAACAATGGGAACACTTGATGCAGCAGCAGAAGTTCCGGCCGCATTTTCCTGTTGGCGCAGATTAATACAGGTCTGCAGACGAATGCGTTCCTCTCTCTCTTTTTCTGCACATTCCTTGGCAGCCTTGGAGTTGCAAGCGTAACTCCTCTATTTGTTTTACCATGTCCTGCTGTACGGTGAGTGACGGTGGCTGGTTTGTCCCTTCAGTCTCCATCGTTGCGGCTTTTTCTTTTCTTCTGAAGTTCGAGGAGTGTTCGAAGGAACTTGTTTCTTCAGTGATACTCGACAAGTCGGCTGAGTCTTCACTTTCACTTGCGGCAAACGTTCCCCTATTTAAACGGAAGCTCCTTCTCGGCGGTGTGCGTTGCATACGGCGTGGAAACGATGACCCCGTTTTTTGTAACTGTTGTTTTCCTTCTACGAGCTGGCGTCAAATAGCTGCAAACGGCGACAAATAACAGCGAATTCTTTTGCACAGGGGAGAAAAGGCGATACTCAATCAAAAGAATAAAGATATTTCTGCAACTTGGAGGCATCGACCGTAGAATAAAACGCCCTCTTCCTTTTGCTTATTAATTCACGTAGGTGCGTTTAGTCTTTTGATTGTGGTCGATCCCAGGTTCCAAATGCAAATGGTCGGCGGCGTATATGATTTTCAGATATTTCCTCTAAATTCCCTGCGAGTATTTGACAGTCTTAAAAAGGGACATTTTTTAGCTCCGTTTGCATTTGCAACCTGGGATCGCACACATTACACTCAAATTTGTTTTAAAGGATTTTAACAATGCCTCTCCCCAAGTCAAATTCAGGCCATAATCTTGACTTCAGGCCAATTGCAATTTTGCTTTTTTAAGCAAAGTTTTTGAAAAATTGATAGCAAAACAAATCAAAACGTTTCTTGATGAAGAGGATCTGATAACAGAGTTTCAGTCTGGTTTTAGAAATAAGCACAGTTGTATTTCTGCAGCCTTAAAAGTATATGATGATATCAGATCAGGGTTTGACTCAGATCTCGTAACATTAGCTGTGTTCTTAGATTTCTCGAAAGCTTTCGACTCCAGTAAATCACTCAATTTTATTGCACAAACTAAAAAGTCAATTCGGTTTTGAAGAATCTGTGCGCAAGCTAATAACATCACACCTTTGCAATAGTATGCAAATTGTATACTGTGGATCAAAGTCTTCGCATAGCTTAGTTGTTCCGTCGGGCGTTCCTCAAGGTTATATTTTGGGTCCTCTTCTCTTTCTCTTCTCATTTCGAAATGTATTTCAAATTGCAAATACCACATTTATGCGGACGATGTCCAGATATATAATCAATTTTCGCAGTCGAATGATAAAGAATTACAGCGGTTAATATTGATTTGAATGCTATTTTCATCTGGTTACAACAAAACCAACTGTTGCTAAATTCTGCAAAAGAATTCTTCAAATGAAAGCCCTTAAATTCGATAGATATTTATCAAAAATAGAGAGTACTTCAATGGTACATATTAATAATTGCCCAGTTGAAGTCGTCAAAAAATTTAAAAACTTGGATATTTACTTCAAGCGTGATCACGTGAATCACATTGTGTCTAAGATCTATGGTATTTTTCGTGGCTTGAGTCCAACCAGTCGTTATTTACAGCAAGAGATTAAGATGTAACTTATTAAGGCGTATGTTTTACCCTTAATTACATATGGGTGTGAAATCCTCTCAGATTTAGAGTCGGATTTGGCTAAAAATCTTAATTTCGCCTTCAACAGCTGCGCTAGATACATAATATGTTTAATCCAAACAGATTCGATCACATATCTGCTTTTACAAAAAGGGTAATTGGTTGTACCCTACAGTCTTATTTAAACTATAGGACGGTTCTAAAACTTTTTTGATCATTCATAACAAATCACCCAATTATTTGAAATGTAAGATCCAATTAGTACGCTCCCAAAGATTTTTCCAATTCGACAATTTTTTGTGCATGCAGTTCAATTGTGGAACCGTCTTCCCTGACACCTAAGAACAATGAACAGAGTACAGCAATTTAAAAATCGTCTTTTTAATTTTCTTGCAAACAACAACATTTGAAATGATATCCATATTTTCCTATTTTCTGTCCCATACTTTTCCTATCTCTTAGCTTTTTATATTTTGAATCAATAGAATTTGTACCATTATAGAATCTAGTTCTTATTTACCTGTGCATGAATGAGATGAATTATACAAATAAATTATACATTTATAAAAATTACCAGTATAATACAATATTATTCAAGAAAAAACTCATTGAACTATTCTCCAATGATGCACAGTATTAAAGAACAGAAGTAGAAGCAATAAAACAAGTGTCTTTGTCAGGTATACAAAAAGTATTTAATCGAATTAAATACAAAATATGTTATCCCAAATTATTAGAATTGATTCAAATCGTTATAAGTCAGTGTGATGTTTGTAAAGAAGTAAATTATGATCGTAATCCAGTAAAGCCGAATATTTAATTTACAGAAACACCGACAGACATAAATCAAATTATTCACATAGATGCTTATGTATTCAAGAAGTGCATTTTTTTAACACTAATAGACAAATTTTCGAAATTCGGTGCCGCATATTATTTACTTGAGAGATAGAAACCATATGACACTGGTTATAACATTTTGCCAAAATAGTTAAACCAAAGAAAATTATAGCAGGTAACTTAAGTCAATAATTTAAATCAATTCAAACAGGAGAGTTTTAAGAAAAGGAGGAAATAAGCCTGCATTTAACAAAGCCGATCTCACACACTGGCAATTCAGATGTGGAGAGGTTTCGTAGTACTTTGGCAGGAAAACTAAGAATATTATTAATTAACAATAATACTGTAACGACAAAACACGCAGTACGAAAACAATAAGAAATTATAATGAAAGATGTCATTCAGCAATAGGAACTACTCCTCAGCAGATTTTTCTGTTTTTTTATGTTTTTTTGTTTGAGGTTTTTGCTATCTGAGCACTCGGACACAGATACTGTTCCATTGTACTGCCAGACAGACACCATAGATAGCGTTACAGCTCATGAAGGGCCAGGGCCAAGCTTCTTTTTTATTCACTCATATTGTGTGCGATTTTGTTGGTTTAATGCCGATAGCAAACGGCGAGAGCCGAGAAGGTTTTCAAGGCAAGTGTAAAACAGGGAGTTTTGCCAGTACCCCCTTTCGCCAAGGAGAGGAGCCGCGAAATAATCATTCGATGGCGTTGGTGTCATCGGGATCCGAACTCGCTCATCACGCGTCACGGGCGACACACTCCCCACTGCGCCACATAAAATCAGCTTAGAAAAAGTTTACGAGAATTTGAAATCGCCCACGGTGAAAAGATTAAATAAACTTAATACTAAAAAGGAAGATTACAAAGTGAAAAGAACAACAGAGTTTATGAAAAATTACAAAGCAGTTATGCATAAACACCTACCGAAATATAAGAAAGCAAAAGTAAACAAAACTCACGTAACAAACGGTAAAAGACAACCAACATTTTTAACTGACAATGAATTTTAAAATATATATATATATATATAAAAACAAAATAAAGCAATAAATGAATCTGTTGAAAGTAAGCATTGTAAACTTAGATATATGTAATTGTAAACTTGGAATAAATAGCCAAACTATAATTGCACTATTTTATGACGAAACTATACTTGTAAAGAGCTATGAATCAAAAATAAATCACGATTGTGATGATAGGCAACTTACAATTAGCGGTAACTACGAGGGTGGTCCGATAAGTACTTAGCCTACAAAAGAAAAACAACAATTTTGGAGAAATGGCGATTTATTTTTCAATATAGTCTCCTTTTAGCTCGATACACTTGACCCAACGATGCTCCAACTTCTTTAACCCGTCTGAAAAATACGTTTTCTCGAGCTCTGCAAAGTAGGCCTCCGTGGCGGCGATGACCTCCTCATTTGACTGAAATTTTGCCCGGCGAGTTACTTTTTCAAGTTTGGAAACAAAAAGAAGTCGCACGGGGCCAAATCTGGAGAATACGGCGGATGGTACAGCAGTTCGTAGCCCAATTCGACCAATTTGGCCGTGTCGAAGGCGGAAGTGTGAGCCGGTGCGTTATCATGGTGGAAGAGCATTTTTTTCTTCGCCAAATGGGGCCGTTTTTTCTTCAATTCGGCGTCGAATCGGCCCAATAATTTGGCATAGTACAGCCCTGCGACCGTTTTGCCCTTTTCCAGGTAGTCGATGTGGATCACACCTTGTGAATCCCAGAAAACGGTGGCCATCACCTTTCCGGCCGATGGGACTGTCGTCGACTGTCACGAAACGATGCAGGAACTCCTTCGGATTGTGCTTAAACAGCGTCAAACACTGCTCTGAAGTGGTTTCACGGTTGCGCTTGTTGTCCGGAGTGAGCAATCGCGGCACCCATCGCGCCGACAGCTTTCTCATGCCCAAAATTTCATGCAGGATATGACCCTCGCGATCTTTTGAAATGCCTACTGTCTCAGCTATCTCGCGCACCTTCAATCGGCGGTCTGCCAATACGAAATCGTGAATTTTTGTCACGTTATCCTCCGTGGTAGCCGTGTGCCACCTGGACGTGGCTCATCAAAAACCGACGTGCGACCACGTTGAAACTCGTTAAATCAATTTTTGATGGTCGCCATCGAAGGAGAAGAGTCACCGTACACAGCATATAAACGCTCTTTGATTTCGCTGCGCGATTTCCCTTCCAAAAACAGGAATCGAATCACCGACCGATATTGCTCTTTTCCATTTTTCTAAAATCCGCGGACACTCCCGCTTCCACAAGCGGTCAAAACAAAACTAGGAGTCCGATCCGGCTGAAATTTCGACAGTAGCCGTCTACTAGAATGTACTACACGATAGTAAGTTGCTCTTGCGATACTGGTGCCATCTGGCGGTGAGGCTAAATACTTATCGGACCACTCTCGTATCTGATAACATTTACTAATTGTACATTATATTTAATGGACCGCTCATTTTAAAATGAAAAGCAAATATAAAAGCAAAGATTTTATTATCCTAACTATATTGAAAGTCATAAACAAAAGGAAATCTTAAATTCTGAAAAAAATTGTTTATACTCATATGGATAATATAAAGAGATTAAAGAAATCGAATTTAAAAAGAAACTGTATCATCAGATAAATATAATATTTATTGTTATACTATTAATTATGTTTGTAATGTTATCAGATTTATGTATAAAAAGAAAACAAAAATAAAAAAAATATAGCTAATCCCATGGAGGGAGACATTCGTTTCCCAGCACCTACGATGGACTTATTCAAAGTACAGCAAAGTCAGTTAAGTAAGCATTTATCATTTAATTAAGCCGTTCTAAGGCGATTAATTCTGAGAACCCCAAAATAACTCAGTTCATAAGAAGATGCAATTGTGTTGATATATTTAATTTATCATTTCAGCAACAATAAATAAAGCTATTAAGTGCTGGATTGTGTGTAGTTTGTTGCCCCGCCACGTGACACAATTTCAAATAAAGAAAAGAATATTTTTTCTCCTTCCTCGAGCAGCATTATTTCATTGGCGCATGGTTATTTGCAACGGCATGGTCGCGCTTAACCTGAAATACCTATGGGATATTTCAGAAATTTGGAGAACAAATTATTTAATTTTTTGAGTGTTGCATAAGTTGCGTGAGTTGATGAGTCCTTTGATGTATAGGTTAAGGAGTTTTTCCAAGGTTTTCAATAGAAACGACCAGAGACTAATTGGCCTATAGTCATTTGCAGCAGTATGGGTTGGTTTACCTGCCTTAGGTATGAATATTACCTTTATTTCTTTCCACTGCGTTGGGATTTTACAGCCTGGGAAATGGGTTTCAGTCAGCAGTTCTAGGGATTCCGGACTGGATTGTGCCAAGAACCATCTGGTTTAAGGATGAATCCCGGGTCGCAGGGGTCCTTGAATAGGATCTTTCTGAGCCTTGCAGCTTCGTTGAGATCCTCTATTGATTCGCAGAACTCCCGCCAGGATTTAGACTTTGCTGCTCTTGTTTTGCTATTGTATTCGTTGAAGCTGGATTTGTAGTTATTAAAATCTTCGGTTCTTTTTGATATCTTTGCTCTATTGAATAGAGTTCGCGTCCTGGTCCTGAGTTGCTTTAGCTCTGTGGTCCACCAGACTGCGCTCGTCTTCTTGCGAGCACGTTGCAGAGGACAGGATTTGTTGAAAGCCGCTTTCAGAATTCTCACAAGATTTTCGACTGAATTCTCAATGTAAGTTGGATCGGGGTTAGTGATGGCTTGTGGCGGTACTAACCTGTTGGCAACTACACTGCAAACCTAAATGTGTGATCATATAAGTGAATTTCACATGTCACACATATTTTTAGTGTAGGGTATTTGAAAATCACACAGCTCAATATGGTTGAATATTAATTTCACACACTTTTTGTGTATAATTTAACCCACACACTTCATTTATGTATGAAATAATTCAACTTCTAATTATTCCACGTTTTATCTAAATGAAAATCATTTACATATTAGCAATTCACACACACTTTATTCTAAATGACACACTAACAACATTCACACATTAGCAATCTTAATACAGAAAATCGTCAAAAATTGCGTAGTGGAAAGCGGAGCTAAAAGGTATGCGTATAAGTTGTTATGATGTAATTTATCGATGTACCCGACATCGGTAAGACGGTTGTCGCCGATGCGCTGCAACGTTCTGTTTTACGACAAATATACATACTTGATATTTTTATTCCTTTTTCTTATAAAGCCTATTTTAATCGTAACAACTTATTTCTGCTGTTTAAAAATCACACACGTTGAGTGTATGATTCGATCTACACATTTTGTAAACTAAAAAATTATTGACAGATATTCACACATTACAAAAGTATTAAAATCACACACATTTGATATTTGATTTAATTCACACGTTTCTTAGTGTGTAAAAACTGTCTACAACCATTTACACGCGTAAAGTAATTGAAATTCACACACTTGGGTTTGCAATGTAGATTTGAGAAAAGATTCCAGTCTGTCTTCTGAGAGTTTCTGAAAGGTTTCGGTTTTTCTTTGTTAACGTTAAGGTCGAAGAGCATTCGGCTGTGGTCCGAAAAGGAACAGTTAGTGGACACTCTCCAATTCTCTACTCGGATAGAGTCAGACTCACTTAGTAGAGTGAGGTCAATTACCTCTACCCTAACCCGGTTACGAAACGTTGGTGTATTACCTTTGTTGCATTTGTTGAGGTTGGTGGAGATTATGAAATCGAAAATGGACTCACTCCTTTTATTTATGTTGCTGCTTCCCCATTGAGTGGGGTGTCCATTGGCGTCGCAGCCTATCAATAGACATAATCCGCGTGACTTGGCATATCGCACAAGTGCTTGGACTGCGCCTGCAGGTAGGTCCTCCTCATCGTATGGCAAGTATGCGGACGATACGAGCAAAATTGATTTGTCCTGTTCGTACGTTACCACCGTGAGGTCTCCATTGCTGTATGCACCTAGGAGAAAAATGTTTAAGTATTTCTTGGCAACTATACAGTTTCGAAGCTTGTGGATAGTATAAATGATGTGGATAGTATAAATTATATACCTTGGACCTTAATCCCTTAAGTTTGTTTCTAAAGAGCCAAGGTTCCTGGATTAAGGCTATTATCCACATCTTCCTGCAGCATGTAGATACATCATCAAGGAGAATGGAGGGGATACCCGGAAAAGGGAGGAGGAGGTGATGGCTGCAGCTTAGCTTCATGTCCCGTCATAGAGAATTCATGTCCCGTCATGGAGAGGGAATTATCAAGAGTCATTGACATTTACTGAGCCTTCGCACCGCGACAAGGTGTGCAGCCACGCGAAGGTTGGTTGACCTAACTTTTATACTCATATTCAGGACGAAGATGTATTATTAATCCAAACGAATCTGGCTCGAAGGACCAAAAAAAAATATTTATAATCCAACAATGAATTCCAACGAAGTATTGCCAAGGAGAATTGATTTAAGCAAGACGAGTACTTTTGTTTTGACCCCTTTGCTGGTTCAAAACGAAGTGCCGACAATTTATTAATTCTTTGAAAATTTGTACAAAAAATGAGAAACATAAAAACATCGAATTTTAAGTGGGTTGGTGATGATACATTAAATGAATTTTGATTTTATAACACGTAAAGTGTTGAAAGTGTTCTCAAACAATATACATATGCAAGAAATAGACAACATATTTTAGATACAAATCCTAAAGAAATAGAAATACGACAAGAATCTCTAGAGACGAATAATACCGTGAAAATATGGACCTACCTTGAAGACAGAACAGAATAGGAGGAAAATAGTACCATATTCTAAATTTACCTGTCAACTTGTATGTTATGCTACTTTCTTTTTATGGTATATCTTAAATCATGCAATTATTTACTATAATTACTGCATAAAGAATACACTTCTGACCATAACAACGCCGGAAAAAGGAAAAGAAGAAGAAGAAGAAGAATTACTGCATAAAGAAATATATCGTTACCAATTGAATTATTATGATAACGAATATTTTTATTAGGATTTCCACGAATAAAATTAATTTAGTTTTATAAAGAGTTGTATATTTTTATTTTTAACTTATTCAACTCTGAAAAAACTATTTGTTTAAGTTTGGGGAAGAAGTTGTATGAACTATAATTCCCTCTCTTCTAGGCTATTTAGATTTAAGTAGTCAATAAGGCCTAAGCTTTTAAATAAAGAAGTCGTCTGGCTAATAAGAAACTGTCTTTAAATAATAAAACAACATGGACAAGCGGTGCATCGGGCAATTTGCAGATGAAGAATATTGCGCACCAATAAATGAGACATTTAAATACAGACTAAGAGCGATTGAAGGGAACAATAATCTCATTCATAGCTTTCAGGCTCAAAGCTATAAAAGGAATAGAATTCCAGATTACCATTTGACTTTGGAAGTTGGGCACACAGTTTATTCGAAATTCTTGACCATCATGATGCGGTCGACAGTCAGAAACAAATCGATACGGTGAGTCAAAACGAAACTCTTGCAAGCCAAAGTTCTATTGCCGATTCCATATCAAACCTTCTAAGACGGAATACGCAGGAGATAAATACACAATTCCGTACCCTAAACGAGTACCTAGCGAAGACTAGGCTATTGATAAAAACAGCAGGCCACTGATCTCAGTTTTATGATGATGGCAGTTTTAATCTCCTACTTATACTAGTTATCACAAATTTCGTACGGATACAAAACGGTTTATAATATGTGAAACTGAATCTAAACCATGCTAAAATAATTCCGCAACTGATAACTCCAGCCTAGCTATCCATACAAGCACAAATTATACGAAATAACCTGCCACCAGCGTTTAGCTTACCAAATGGATCAATCACTGATGTGTATAGAATGGCCTCAGTGAAAGGTCGAAGACTTGACGAATTCATCGTATTCGAAGTTCTTTTACCATTGACTGACAGTAATGAATTCCAAATATTTTATTTAATACCAGAGCCTATACTCCACAAAGACTCAAGCTACTTGGCCGAAACAGCGCCACCGTATTTAGCAGTCACGTTGGCAGACAAGACAGGGACAAATTTTTGGTATTGACAGAATATGAGTTATTAGCACGAAAGGCACTGAAATACTTATGCGCTCAGTTCCTTCCAACGCTAATTCATCAAGGAACTTCAAATGGTTGTGAGATGGCACTACTGAACCATGAAGAGAACCATTGACTGATGGGTGGGATCTTCTAATAGTTGGATTTTTTCGGTACTAAATAGAGTGACCGCTCATCTCATTTGCGAAAGAAATACAACCAGCATAACACTCTTCGGAAATGGCTTTTGGAATTCAGAAAGTCGTGTATATTAAAATCACCGAACTTGATTCTCACTGGTCGGACCTCATACAATAACATGATCACGAACTCTTACATTCCAACTGCAAACATCAGCAAATGGATATTCGACTGCGGTGCTAAGGAGGATTTTGTGCTCCCGGGTTTTAATGAGATTGACTTGACTGAATTCACTGACCTTAAAGACAAGATCGATCAAATCTGATGACGTCCCTAAGATGAATGTCCACGACTACGAATTAGATAACAGATAAAAAATGTGCATTTTGCACAAATAATCAATTTTTGTACGCAAGTTGGTGCGAGGCTGACGTAAACATGGCGTAGACATTTTCTGATTCCCATATTCAGGAACTGTAGGCCAATGTCTGGCCAACATAGCGAGTGTGATTTGTGAACTCGATGAGAGAGGTTCGTTTGTTCCTGAAATAAAGTTGATGATTTAAACATTATTGAGCATTTTTTATTGCGAACATCTATTAAAGAAAAACAACAAATTTGGTCAATTACTAAATGATTCTTCGCGTGGCTGCACACCTTGTCGCGGTGCAAAGGCTCAGTAATTGTCAATGACTCTTGAGAATTCACTCTCCATGACGGGACATGAATTCTCTATGACGAGACATGAAGTTAAGCTGCAGCCATCACCTCCTCCTCCCTTCCCCGGGTTTCCCCTCCATTCCCACCCTTCCCCTGGGGTGGACTAAGGTGTAAACCGTACCGTGCCGAGAGTCAACCAGGCTGAGGGCCCAGTTTAAATAATAACCCAGTCGCTAACGGTGTATCCAGGATACCACGCACCCTCCTGGATCAAATAGCCTTGCCTGTATACTGCGGGGCTCTGTACAGGTCGGCCACCCATTCCTGCGCTACTCGTGGGAACACACATGGAAGAAGACAATACGGGAAACAAAAATAAAAAATGCATCATCTGAAGAAGCAAGCAGCACAGGTTGCCACCGCCGAAGGCGCGATCGATACACACAGCGTAACCGGGACTCTCCTTCAGGGACTATAAATTGGTACCGCTATCGACGATGAATCCTTGGCTTCATCACAGGTAAGCAACACCATGCAAGTTGACTCTGAAACTGAGGCTCAGCTGCTGGAAGAAAAGGTCGACCCTAAGGCCACAGGCAAACCTGAAGGAACGATCAGGGCAAAAACATCGGTCCAAAAAGCAAAGAACGGCTATAAGAGTTCGATGCAGTATATCAGGAAGATGAGCGCGAGAGACCCTCAACGCTCTCTGAGCGCGAAAAATTCCTGATTAAGAAGCACAAGAAAACAAGAAAGAGGTAGCCAAATTCGAGAAGAAATCGGCTCCCACCTCTACTCACGCTGATAAAAAGGACACAGGGCGAGATAAGAAGCAATTGAGCACGGCCCTTATCAAACCCAACGTCCAAAAATTGACTCGACAACAGCCAACACAACCGGCCACTGTCGAAAAGAGGGCACAGCAACCGAGCACCTCCAAAGGACACACTGCCTCAGGATCGAAGTAAAACATCAAGAGGGGGCGCTCCGGGGAAGAAACTCTAAGGAAAGCGAAAAAAGGCGAAAACATCAGCCAGCCCCAACCTTCCCATGAGTCTACAAGTGGCTATTGTCGACCGTTCCAACCTGGATGGGAAGATAACATCCGACAATTGGCTCACAGTTGAAGCCAAAATACTAGAAGCGATGAGATCAACTTTGACGGAGCAGGCTGGCAGAAAGGAGTCAAAGTTATCAGTTATGACAACCAGAGGTCCCTAGACTTCTTAAAGCGCACAATCGACAATTGCGGCGAAATCTGGCAGAACGCTAAACTCGAGGTTATCCCTCGCTCGATGCTTCCGCTTCGCACGTTGGCTTCAATATGGATCCCTCCACCGGTTCCCGAAAGGACGAGTCCATATTGAAGGTAATTGACAAGCAGAATAAAGAGCTTGATACTCATAGCTGGAGAATCATTTCTTCTGGCGGCTTCAAGTTCGGGCTGGAACCCTGAAGGTAAGGCTCCCCAATAAACGCGACAAGTCAAAGGAGGCTGCTAGTGGTGCAAATTAATTAACACCATTGCAAAACAGCCACCGACGACTTGATGATGTACATGCTGCAGGAAGATGTGGATATAGCCTTAATCCAGGAACCTTGGCTCTTTAGAAACAAAATTCAGGGATTAAGGTATAAGGTATATAATTTATACTATCCACATACTGAAGGTAAGCTACGAACCAAGAATATAACTGCCAAAAAATACTTAAACATTTTTCTCCTAGGTACATACAGCAATGGAGACCTCACGGTGGTAACGTACGAACAACAGGACAAATCAATTTTACTCGTATCGTCCGCATACTTGCCATACGATGAGGAGGACCCACCTGCAGGCGCAGTCCAAGCACTTGTGCGACATGCCAAGTCACGCGGATTGTGTCTATTGATAGGCTGCGATGCTAATGGACACCAGACTTAATGGGGAAGAAGCGACATAAATAAAAGGAGTGAGTCCATTTTCGATTTCATAATCTCCACCAACCTCAACAAATGCAACAAAGGTAATACACCAACGTTTCGTAGGTAATTGACCTCACTCTACTAAGTGAGTCTGACGCTATCCGAGCCGAGTAGAGAATTGGAGAGTGTCCACTAACTGTTCCTTTTCGGACCACAGCCGAATACTCTTCGACCTTAACGTTAACAAAGAAAAACCGAAACCTTTGAGAAACTCTCAGAAGACAGACTGGAATCTTTTCTCAAATCTACATTGCAAACCCAAGTGTGTGAATTTCAATTACTTTACTCGTGTAAATGGTTGTAGACAGTTTTTACACACTAAGAAACGTGTGAATTAAATCAAATATCAAATGTGTGTGATTTTAATACTTTTGTAATGTGTGAATATCTGTCAATAATTTTTTAGTTTACAAAATGTGTAGATCGAATCATACACTCAACGTGTGTGATTTTTAAACAGCAGAAATAAGTTGTTACGATTAAAATAGGCTTTATAAGAAAAAGTAATAAAAATATCAAGTATATTTGTCGTAAAACAGAACGTTGCAGCGCATCGGCGACAACCGTCTTACCGATGTCGGGTACATCGATAAATTACATCATAACAACTTATACGTATAACTTTTAGCTCCGCTTTCCACTACGCAATTTTTGACGATTTTCTGTATTAAGATTGCTAATGTGTGAATGTTGTTAGTGTGTCATTTAGAATAAAGTGTGTGAATTGCTAATATGTAAATGATTTTCATTTAGATATAACGTGGAATAATTAGAAGTTGAGGAAGTTCTCTTCCCCCTACTGTGGCTTCTTACAGTTAACAAAATCCTTAAATTCTTTATGAAAAAAAGACACAAAGACAACAGCGTACGCGGATGACCTGGTTATCTTGATAAAAGGTAAATTTCTACCAACTATCAGTGAACTAATGGAATCTGCGTTGAGGGAACTCTCCTCGTGGGCAAGACCGAACGGTCTGAGAATAAACCCCAAGAAAACCGAGCTGGTCTTGTTCACCAGGAAAAGGAGACTTCCGATATTTGCTCCCCCAAAGTTAGAGGGTACTCCACTCAAACTCAAAGCGGAAGCCAAGTATCTAGGCTTCATTCTTGACTCCAAACTCTCCTGGAAAAGGAACCTGGAGGAAAGGATAAAAAAGGATTGAACGCTTTTTATGCATGTAAGTTAACACGATCCATCGGATTGCACAAGCATCCGCCAACCAGTCATAGCGCACATTAATCCACACAGGTGAAACCAAACACCCTTCATCAGTTCCCACATTCTTCCAATGCACCTGCATACGATCCCTCACTACAGAACAGAACACTTCCCCATGCGCACCCGATGCACCTGACACCCACCAAATTCCTTCACGTACACGATGCTATGGTCTAGGCGAAGTTAGGTGTTAAGATCAAATTTGTTAGATTGTATGTTCAGTTAATTTTGTGATCTAAAAGAGGACAGAGGTCCCACAGAAAAATAATAAAAATATCTTTTTAATAAAATTATTTAGTAAATAATTTAACTGGCGCCCGAGCATGGACCACAGGTCGCGTAATCAGAAAATTGTAAGTCGTCCTGAAGTAGCACGCCGATAATCGAATACGGAAAACCTGTGGTCGCTTCGCACGCGAACAAAGTGCAAATATAATATATTTGCTAGTGACAGTGTGTGCAAAAATAACAAAAAAAAAATCAACTCTACAAAAACAGTACAAAAAAAAAAAATATATAGCTCCACCGATTTTAATAGTGAAAAAACTAACAACGAAAGCTAGGCAGAAATAAATACTCTGCTGGCGTCAATTTGTGAAAAAAATACAGCGCAGAAATAAAAACTCGGTGCAGTAAAAACTCTGTAAAAACAAAGTGAGTGATAAGACGGGACTCCGGGAAGCTGCTGGCAACTAAGAATCGCCCAGAGAAAAGAAAGCTGTTTTAAGGAATAGTTTTTGAGAAATTAATTTTCAAACTCAAAATTTTGAAAAAAAAAATGAAAAAAAAATTTCGAACTATTTTTTTCAAAATTGTATGTAATTAAGTACTAATTTTTTGTCAAAAATTCAATTCTCTTATTAGTTTTTAGTTAAAAACAGAAAACCGGATGCAAAAATGTTTTGTAGTTTTTGAGAAATTAAAAAAAACCCGAACCATTTTTTTCTAAGAAAAACCTTTTTTTTGGTTTTAACGCGGCTGGACTTGTAGGCAAATTAATGTATGAAACATTGACATCTTTTTTATTTTTTTTAAAAATTTGGAGTAAAACAGCTTCGTTTAAAAACAAGATGAAAGAAGAGGTTTCTGCCTTTACAAAAAAGTATATCACGGCATTGTGGATGTAACTGTTGATTTTTAATAATTTTTTTTCCAAATTAAGTAATTTTTTTAGAAAATTGCCCCTCCCGGCTAAACGGGGGGAATAGACCCCCCCCTCCCATACGATTTTTTTCTTGTCTTGACCAGACCTACACGCTTTAGCTTTTTGGCACACTGCTCGTGGGACACCCTGTATAAGTACATACGTATGTATATCGTACAAAACAGTGAAGAAAATATATAGAAAATAAAACAAACACAGGAATAATAGAATATAAATATATACATATGTCGGATTAGGAGTCGACTCCGTTCTATCCATCTTGAGGTCGTTTTTATTACTGAAGCTTCTGAGCCCTGATCTTCGCCATTCCAAATTCGCACTCGGAAAGTGCCCATATTGTCATCCGCTCGGACTAAGCGGCAGAGAACGCCACTTCCCATTTACTCAAGACACTTTGAGTAAAATCATTTGCATGCGCTCAAACTTACACATGCATAGTAAGAAGAAGGGATAGCACAACTAAAAGGGAATGGATAACGAATTAGAGGCCACGAAACGAAGATGAAAAGAGAGCAGAACAATACATACTATCACAATGATGCGACACATACAAAAAAATAAATATTCTACATAGAGTGCACATAAATCTATATTTAGGTCAGTAGGTCAGTAACTCTGGTAACCTCATTGAATCTTTCGTTTTCCATTACATTCTGAACTCTAAAATGCCTATTATGCGAGCAACAACATAAAGAATACATTACCGGTCACAACTCGACCTAGAACTTCTATGCCCAGTTTGGAAACAACTACTGTTCCAACAGAGACCCCTCCAATACTAACAATACCATCTATACCACGCAAAAGCGATGGCCATAACCAATCCTTTCAGTCGACGTCCTCCCGAACTGGTCAACAACATAATACAGAAATCGGCTCAACCCCCGAACTAGAGTCACTTATAGCAGGAATCGTAACTAAAATCTTGGAAAGACAGGGACCTGCCCTGATTCAGAATGCTCTGAATCCAAATGCGCATCAATTCGCTAGCGAAGAGCAAACGATAACAACCGGGTTCAATCAGAACTTTTCCGATCTTGACAAGATACCCGATATAGTGAAGTGTCTACGTGAGTTCTCTGGGAATCCAGGTGAATTCATATCATGGAAAAGAAGCGTGGATAGAATATTTGAACTATACGAGCCCTTACGCGGTTCACCTAAATATTTTGGAATACTCAGTGTAGTGCGCAGTAAAATAGTGGGAGATGCAGACATTGCCCTGGAGTCCTACAACACTCCACTCAGTTGGTCAACAATCTCTCGCTGCTTAGTCATGCACTACGCAGACAAGAGAGACGTGGGCACCCTTGAATACCAGTTGATGTCTTTGGTACAGGGAAATGGAACGGTGCAGTCTTTCTACCAGTCTGTCTATAGCCACCTTTCATTAATACTAAATAAAATCGGCTGTCTCGACATAAGTAGTGAGTCTTTGAGGCTTCTGACGCAAACGTATAGAGACAAAGCACTCGATACGTTCGTAAGAGGTTTGCGAGGAGACCTTCCACGTTTGCTTGCGATGCGCGAGCCCGCCGACTTACCACAGGCCCTGCATTTGTGCATTGGAGAATCAAAATTTTAGAACACAACATGCAACACAATTTTCAAACAAAAAACAATTTAACCCACAACTTTCCCCAAGCCACCGGCAAAATAATAATTACGAACGTCCCCAACTGAGAATGAATTTTATGGCCGCACAAGCTTCACGGCCACCACCTCCTTTCCGGCATAATAGCAACCAATATACTTTCCAAAATAGATATCCAAATAACTACTATCAAAACAGTAGACCTCAGTTCAATCCACGACCCCAATACACCGGTATCCCGCAGATTAAATTAGAACCAATAGCTGGAGATTCTAGAAATCAGATCAGGACACCAAATGTTCAAAACAGGGAACAAACACAGGCCAGGTTACCTCCACGATTTCAACCCGATCAACATAATCAATATAATCCACAAAAAAATTATCATCTTCAGACAGAGGGTTATACAGAGGATAATGACTATCAACAAACTAATGTTGATAACCCTCCAGAGGTGTGCGATGAACTGCAAGATCTTAAGCGATGATCATATGATGACATAATTATCTTCAGTCAAACCGAAGAACAACACTTCGAGGATCTTAAAATAATATTCAAAATTTTGCAGGAAGCCAATGTGAAAGTCCAAATGGACAAATGTGAATTCCTGAAATCCGATGTTGAATTTTTGGGATTCATCATATCTCATTCAAGCATAAAAACAAACCCTAAAAAAGTAAAAGCTATAGTCGATTTCCCCATTCCAAAAAACTTAAAAGACCTCCGATCCTTCCTCGGCATGTCAGGCAATAGCCGACGGTTATAACAGACGGTTTATTCGTGATTATGCAAAGATCGCCAAACCCCTGACAGCCCTTCTCAGAGGGGAAGATGGACGAGTGTCCAAATCCCAATCCAAATTTAAACAAATTCATTTAGATGAGAACGCATTAAACGCATTCAGAATTATAAATTTATTATACTTACCTCTAATGATGTCATGCTGTCCTACCCCGATTTTGACAAGGATTTCGGACTAACTACCGATGCATCGAATTCCGCACTCGGAGCTGTACTGAGTCAAGAAGGAAGACCTATCATATTTCTATCCAGAAGCCTAAATAAAACAGAAGAGGCTTACGCTACCAACGAGAAGGAGATGCTATCCATAATTTGGGCCTTAGGGTCTCTTCGTAATTTCCTTTACGGATCAAAAAAAGTAATAATATTCACCGACCATCAGCCTCTGACGTATTCGTTAAGCAATAAAAACACAAACACCAAAATGAAGCGATGGAAGGCCATATTGGAGGAATATAATTACGAGTTGAGATACACTCCAGGAAAGTCTAACGTGGTAGCAGATGCGTTGTCCCGTCCTCCGCAAGCAAATATGTCATCTTCTAATATTCTCGCATTAACATCATCGGCCACCAATGTAGAAAACTCATCCCACAATCCTATACGAATCATAGACTGTCCTATTAATGTTTTTAAAAATCAGCTTATACTTAAAATTGGCAATACTTCAAGACATGAGAGCAAATCCCCCTTCCCGAATTTTAACAAACATATTTTAACCGAACCATCTTACACTAAAGAAAATCTAGTCAGAATTTTCAAGCGTTTCCTGAATCCAACTGTACTAAACGGAATATTAGCAACAGAAAACGTCATGGGTTTAATTCAAGAAATTTATCAATTATATTTCAACGAATATAAAATTAGATTCGCAAGAGTAGAAGTCGAAGACATCTCATCGAAAGAAAGACAGGATCAGATCATTTTGGAGACTCACAATAGAGCTCATCGTGGTCCTGAGGAAAATAAAAAGCAAATCATTCAAAATTACTATTTTCCTCAAATGTCTAAAAAAATAAAACAAACAACGAAAGTTTGTACAATATGCAAAAAAAATAAATACGAACGTCATTCCAACAATCCCAAATTGGAAAGAACTCCAATTCCCAAGTATCCAGGCCACATAGTACACATAGATATATTTTCCACAGAAAAAAATCTTGTTCTAACAGCAATAGATAAATTCACCAAATTCGCGATAACCAAACCAATAAATTCAAAAGCAATAGAAGATATTAGATCCCCTCTCCGTGACATTATTTTTCGTTTTGGAGTACCCGAACATGTAATAATAGATAATGAAAAATCTTTAAATTCCGAAAACATTTTATTTATGTTAAAAGACGAACTTAACATACAGGTCTACACGACTCCTCCATATAAAAGTTCTATAAATGGTCAAGTGGAGAGGTTCCACTCAACCCTAACTGAAATAATGCGATGCATAAAATCGAATTCATTCACCGGTAGTTTTGAGGAACTCCTCGAGAAAGCAACAAACGAGTACAATCATTCTTTGCATTCTACTACGAAGAAAAGACCAGTAGACTTATTCTTAGGTAGGATCGTCCCCTACGGACCAGATGACTATGATCAAGTTAGGCGTAGCAATATCGAAAAATTAATAGAAAAACAAGAAAAAGATTTGGAATTTCATAACAAAGAGAAACACGAAATCAAAAACTATAATCCAGGAGATGAGATTTACATAAAAATAAATAAAAGGTTAGGATCAAAATTAACCAATAGATATAAAAAGGAAATAGTAGCAGAAAATTATAGAACGACAATTAAAACAAAATCCGGTAAGATAGTCCACAAAAGCCACATACGAAACTAAACTTTTACAAATTACCAATGACAAAGATTGACGATATAAAGACTGACTGATTATATCTTATCTACAGAATCTACTTGACGCTGATGGACGCTGACTTACGGAAAGATACAATTACTCGACTATACGAACGCATTTATGGTGGCAATAAACGAAGGACCAGCAAGAATCCAAGAAGGAGAACTGAAATTCATACACTTTATTAACATCAACTCATACGATAACATCCTAAATGAAATTTCAAATAACATTGACGACATGATTCCTAAAACCTATCCATTGTACCCCATACTAACTCATGAACTTTCTCTCACAAAAGATATTCTAGACTCTATTCGGCCAATCTTTCAAACAAAATCCAAAAGGGCATTAGATTTCATAGGTACCGCCTGGAAGTACATAGCTGGAAACCCTGACCATGAGGACTTCCAAATCATTAGTGACCACATAAATAATGTCATAAAAAACAACAACAGGCAGGTAATAATAAACAAAGTTTACGAAGAAAGAATCAATAATTTAACCAAGGTTACTGGCAATCTATTAAATATTATCAAAAAGGACAATAGGATAAATAACGAAATAATGCTAGGTGTTGCTGCACAACAAAACAACAACCAGCACAAACACCTTGCACATTTGAAGTACATGTTTGGAAATATATAAATTGAGGTGGCATGGCGGCAGAATGCTATACCAAATGGTAAAACGCACATGCCCACCTCAATTTAACACATCTCACAAACAATCACATCTTAATTAAATATAAAAAACACAAAATATAAAAATTAAAACACTTCAACTTTCGCACCACATGACAATTGTAAACAAAAACATAAACTGTCAAATGTGCAAGGTAAATTCACAATCCACATCGCCAAACAAAGTCCACAACTGCAGCCCTGTCAACATCAAGCTGCAGCAACATTGAATTGTATAGAGTCACTAGGGATATGGGTCATCAACCCAATCCAAATACATAATGTTTCACAACATATATTGTACATAACAAAGCTGGAAACCAGCTGACCGAGGGTTTGCATTAAGCAACCCAAGGTACAATAAATTATTATTACACGAACAGCCAACAAAGGCACAATTGTAACGTGGTGACCTAATAATTAAACACAACAAAAAAAACACACAATTAGTTTCACATATAACTAATAGTTTCACCTATAACTAATAGTTTCACATATAACTAAATAAGAACATTAACTCACAATCAGTTCAACATATAAACCATAATCATCAAGAATAAAAAACAACAATTCACCCATACACAACAAGAGTGCGTTTTGTTTTATTTTTCCTGTTTCTTTTCTTACATTTCTCGTTCGAGCATAACGCCGCGAACATTGGTCCTTCGAGCCGGATCAAAGAGATTCCGCGCCGAAACATTGGTCCTTCGAGCCCTGAAACATTGGGGTTAAAAGTGTGAAATAAAAAAATAAAAAAAAAAGTGAAAAACACGAAACATTTCAACAAATAACTTAAACAACATTGAACAAAGGAGAACGGAGAACACTTAGCCAACGGAACCAGCATCAACGGCTTCAGCATCAACCGCTCCAGCTCAACGATCCAGCGCCAACGGTGCAGCTCCAACGGTGCAGCTTCAACGGTGCGACACAAAGGATATATATGTACATATAAGGACAAAGTGGAGAACAAAGACATTAAGTATCGAACATTTTTTTTACTTTTATATACATACATTTTATCATATATATACATTTTTATCTATATATACATATATATACATTTAAATATACAAGTGAACTAATGAAAGTGGTATTAAATAGAAGAAAAGTGTAATTGTTAATATATATATATTAAAACAAAGCAACAATAATCGGCTGGACATCCAATGTACAGCGATTCAAACACTTTTCCGTACACATATTTTATTTTTTTTCACATTGACATATTTAATATTATTTTCCGAGTTTAACATTTTAAAATTTAATTTCATTTTTAATTTCATTTTCAACATTCTACATATACCATATTTTATTTAACTTTATTGTGTGTCTTCTTTGTGTGCCCCTCTTAAATACACCTCAGTGCCCATTTAAACATTTGTGCGTGACCTGAAAAAAAAAAAAAAAAAAAAAAAAAAAAAAATAAAATAACATTGTCTGAAATTTATCAAGGCTTACCAACCTCCGACCATTCAATTCGCGTGCGGTCCCCATTACCAATCGTCATTCTTAACAATGTCGAAACTATTAAAATCGATCGAGTCTCAAGATATTCTTTTAAAGGAACTCCAAGGAGACTTGGAGGAACTCCAGAGAGACTCCGCGTCGCGACAGTCAAGGGGGTACGTGACTGCCTACCTATCGGACGTAGAAGATATGTTCAAACGAGCTAAAAAGGAACATTCTTCTATAGTTGGTAGTTCCGCGGACCCTTTAAAGGACAAATATTTAAGTGATGAAACATACTCGAAAATTAAAAAACTATACTTCACTCTTGTCGGTGTACTTCGCGATGATCTTGATAAATTCGAAGAAGCACCCAGTCGCATATTTGATTCTTCTCGTCTGAATCAAACTCGATCTTCGAATTCAGACATTCGACTTCCTCGCATCCAAATTAAGCCCTTTTCGGGAAAATTTGAAGAATGGTGTGAGTTCCAAAACTTATTCCACAATATGATAGATCAAAATCCAGATCTTTCAGACATTCAAAAGCTCCAGTTCCTTAAGAGCTTCGTTTCCAATGAAGCCTCTCGGTTAATCCAACATCTTCCAATTGATGGTAAAAATTACACATCAGCTTGGGAAATTCTAACCGAAAGGTTTCAAAATAAAAGAAAATTAGTAAGCACGCAACTCCGTATACTGATGGAGCAAAATATACTCACTCATGAATCCGCCGCAAATCTGAAATCATTGCACGATACCAGCACCGAATGCATTCACGCACTCGCCAACCTCGGTGTTCCCATCGAAACTTGGGATGCAATTCTCATTTATATAATTTTCAAAAAACTCCCAACTCAAACCCAGATAGATTGGGAAGGTAGTTTAGGAAACTCCAAGGCACTCCCTGACCTGAAGACTTTCCTTGCCTTTATCGAAGGTCGTTTTAGCTCACTCGAGAACATACTCGAGCTGAGCAAACCACAACATCAACCACAAGAACAACTACCATCACAAAAACAACAACAGCAAATACAATTACAATTACCAAAACAACCACGGCCAACATTCCGTAAAACTAACACTTATCACACGAAGCCCAAATCATCCACACAATTTCTTTGCCGGCTTTGTGGAGGTGCGCACGCTATCCGCCTATGCAAAAAGTTCCTCAACATGGACATAAAATCTCGTAATGATCTGATAAGAAAAAACGCAACATGCGCGAACTGCCTCGGCTACGATCATCATTCGTCAAGCTGTAGCAGTAGCAATCGCTGTCGTAAATGTGGTCTTAAGCATCACACTTTACTACACATAGAAATGCAAAACAAAACCAACACGCCTCATCAAGGTCAATATCAACAACAAGCGCAAACCACATCCCAAATAAACACTGCAAATCATCTCATCCAGAATACTACGTCATTTAACCCTGCAGCCAATCCATTCAATGGTGCACCGATTTCTGATGTCACCTTCAACACTCATTTCAATCAAACGAAGTCTAACATACTACTTGCAACCGCGCTAGTAAAAATAGCAGCATCCAACGGATCACATCACACCTTTAGAGCCTTAATCGACCCAGGCTCCGAAGCATCATTCATCTCCGAGCACGCAACACAACAGCTCAAACTCAAAAAACAAAGGACGTTTGCCAGGGTAACCGGATTGGGACAGACATCAACAGGAACCACTCAATTTCAAACACAATTTACCCTATTCTCAAATACAAACACATTTTTCCATACAAATGTTAGGGCATACGTCTTTCCTCATTTAACTTCCCTATTACCAACCCAACAATTACAAAAATACAATTGGGATCATCTAGCCAACTTACCCTTAGCAGATCCATCCTTCCATACTCCTGGTAAAATTGATCTCTTACTAGGTGCTGATGTATACTCATCAATCATCTTAGAAGGATTATTAAAGGGTCACCATGGATCAACAGTCGCACAGCAGACTCAACTCGGGTGGATCCTTACAGGAACTACTGACACCAACCAACAACCACCTAGAACTATCATACAGAACCACCACAGTTCGCTTAGAATCAACTCACCGAGATCCAGGAACTTACACATACCGCAATCTTCATGGAAACATGTGGGAAATAGGAAAATCCCGCCGACATCGCTTTACAAGGTCTATACCAAAATACATCATCAACAACAGGATGTCGGGGCATGGGCCGAATTTCTACACACCAAGTCATCCACAGCTAAATACGCCAGCAGAAACAAACCTGGAACTAAAGAAAAAAAAAAATAAAAACTCAAATCGTTTGTCATCATGCAAGTCTCAACAAGAACTCATACAACGATTTTGAACATTAAAACACCATCTCCGACGAACCATTGGAAACTCCAAATTAACATTTGAGGAGTACACCACACTTCTCACACAAAGTGAAGCATGCCTAAACTCCAGACCACTTTGCCCAATAACGCAAGATCCAAACGATCTGACCGTACTAACGCCGGGACACCTCTTAATTGGAGAACCAATTCGCGCACCACCGGACAGAAACGTACAAGAGAAAAATATAAACACTTTAGAAAAATGGAAGTACATCCAACGACTTACCCAAGAATTCTGGAGGCAATGGAGTTCAACGTACATTCATCAATTACAGCATCGACCTAAATGGAAACAAGAACAACAAAACATCAAAATTGGAGATATCGTCATAGTAAAAGAAGACAACTTACCACCAACAGCATGGGTCTTAGCGCGAGTGCTGGAACTACATCCGGGTACAGATGGTCTGACGCGCGTGGTGACCATAAAAACAGCCAAAACAACATTTAAACGTCCGATAACAAAAATATCCCCCTTGCCAATTTCGTCACCTATGAGTATAACTACGCAAGAACTCTCGCAAAGAACTTAAATAAAAAATCAACAAAAAATAAATCAAATAAAACCAAATAACACCCCTTAGCCCCTTTCTCTGATAAACAAAACAAATAAAATAAACAAACTCACCTGAAAATCAATGTTGTGTCCATTGGTTGTCCCTACATGTTATGTGTTATTTTTCGAACATCTACTAATGCACAATTTTCGATTTATTTATTTTTTTTACAAAACAAAACCTAATATCACATTCAAACACATGAGAGGGGCCACCAGCAACACACCAAGAACGAAGCAGCAACAACAACACACCAAAGACTAAGATGTAACAACAACAACATACCAAGGCCGAAGATGTAACAACACCAACTACACACGAAAGATGAAACCATAACCCAACAACACATCTAAAATGAAATTACACATCCGCCAGTCACCGAAGAAACACATCGAGCCTACAAACTCCAAAAAACGATCGCAGAAAACATTAAACACAGCAATTAAACAATTCATCAATCCACCCATCCATCCTTGGGCCGGGAGCATGTTGCTGCACAACAAAACAACAACCAGCACAAACACCTTGCACATTTGAAGTACATGTTTGGAAATATATAAATTGAGGTGGCATGGCGGCAGAATGCTATACCAAATGGTAAAACGCACATGCCCACCTCAATTTAACACATCTCACAAACAATCACATCTTAATTAAATATAAAAAACACAAAATATAAAAATTAAAACACTTCAACTTTCGCACCACATGACAATTGTAAACAAAAACATAAACTGTCAAATGTGCAAGGTAAATTCACAATCCACATCGCCAAACAAAGTCCACAACTGCAGCCTTGTCAACATCAAGCTGCAGCAACATTGAATTGTATAGAGTCACTAGGGATATGGGTCATCAACCCAATCCAAATACATAATGTTTCACAACATATATTGTACATAACAAAGCTGGAAACCAGCTGACCGAGGGTTTGCATTAAGCAACCCAAGGTACAATAAATTATTATTACACGAACAGCCAACAAAGGCACAATTGTAACGTGGTGACCTAATAATTAAACACAACAAAAAAAACACACAATTAGTTTCACATATAACTAATAGTTTCACCTATAACTAATAGTTTCACATATAACTAAATAAGAACATTAACTCACAGTCAGTTCAACATATAAACCATAATCATCAAGAATAAAAAACAACAATTCACCCATACACAACAAGAGTGCGTTTTGTTTTATTTTTCCTGTTTCTTTTCTTACATTTCTCGTTCGAGCATAACGCCGCGAACACTAGGTATTCAATATAAATTAAGACTAATTAAAGAAGAAATTATAAATTCCGTGCAGGGACGGGTTAAGAATATCCCTGCAGCGATACCTCTCGCTTGTCGTAAAAGGCGACTAAAACAAAGGTAAACAAAAATCACATCTAGGCAATTTAGAAAACACCAAGGTGAGCCTAGGGACACATATACCACCATTAAACTGCCCCACAAGTGTACATGCAAATCAGTGGGTTGATCACCGGTGTTGTAAGAGTAAGATCTAACAAAAAAATCTGGAGCATGCCCGTGTCACAAAAAAAAAAGGCAGGCCGAAAAACAATTGGTGCAAACAAATGCAAAAACACCAGCATTTGATTGGCCTCAGCGATGAAGTAATCCCAAACCGGGAAGCCTGCCGCTACTTTCTGAGGTCAAACCGGCGGACCCCACAAGCGGACCAGTAGGAATGCAGTTAAGTGGGAAGGTTATGGTCCTACACTTCTGACCATAACGACGCCGGAAAAGAAGAAGAAGAACGAAAGAAGAAATTATAAATGTAAAATTTGGGCGAAAAATGCAATAATAAATTCAATGTTACTATCAAAAAAAGAAATAGAATTAATTACTGAAACTTTCAAAAAAGAGCAATTGAAATATTCAACTATTGAGGAAGCCCTAGAACTGTCAAGAATAAATATCTTATGTAATATGTCAACACTCCTATATATTATTAAAATTCCAATAACTACAAACGAAACTTACGACAAAATTATACTAAGATCTGTCAAGAAACCAAATAAAATGATAAAACTTGAATTCGATAAAATTATAAAATATCAAAATAAAATATACGGTTTATAAAACAATTGTAAACAAATCAATAGACTAACTATTTGTACTCGTAATGATATAGTAAGTATAAGAATTGCACGTGTATCCCTAACCTCCTTTATAGCACAAACTCGTCCTGTGCAATTATGAACACTCATCATGTCCCGACAACTGAAGAAATAGACCCTGGAATTATTATGCTGAATGGATTCAAAGGAAACATCACTATAAACGAACAACAACGTGAGCTAGACGGAACCTACTTAATTAAATTTAACAGCGCTACCATTCGGATCAACGACCAGATCTACAGAAGCATCTAGTTTGCAAATCAAGCCAGCTACTTTCCAACAAACACCATTCGAGAAAGAGTTCATTAACATACTTTCGCTGGAAGCACTAGAGGAACTCCACCTAAAAAATACCGAAGAAATCAGCCTATTATCCACCGATACCAAAACCCATCAATGGTTACTCTATGGAACGATAGCCATCTTCGCCATCCTTATAGTGATAGCTGCAATAACCAAAAGAAACAAAACAATAATCTTTGACAAAACGCAAAACAAAGAGAGAAATGACATCTACGAATACCAACACCAAAAGATAGATTCCGAAATAAAAAACTCAGTTTCCAGATCCCGGACTTTTCCCAACATTTACAACAGCCAATTCTTTTGAATGAGGCCATTCAACTTAGAGGGGGAAGAGTTAACACGATCCATCGGATTGCACAAGCATCCGCCAACCAGTCATAGCGCACATTAATCCACACAAGTGAAACCAAACACCCTTCATCAGTTCCCACATTCTTCCAATGCACCTGCATACGATCCCTCACTACAGAACAGAGCACTTCCCCATGCGCACCCGATGCACCTGACACCCACCACATTCCTTCACGTACACGATGCTATGCTCTAGGCGAAGTTAGGTGTTAAAATCAAATTTGTTAGATTGTAAGTTCAGTTAATTTTGTGATCTAAAAGAGGACAGAGGTCCCACAGAAAAATAATAAAAATATTTTTTTAATAAAATTATTTAATAAATAATTTAACTTGTAAAAAGACCTTCGGAAAAAGATGGGGCTTGCAACCGTACATCATTCATTGGATGTACACAGCAAACATCAGACCCATTTTAACATATGCGGCCCTAGTCTGGTGGACTGCAAGCAGCACGAAAATCTATATGAACATGCTCAACAAAGTACAAAGGTCAGCCGCTGTTTGTACAACGGGAGCCATGAGAAGCACGCCGCAAGCAGGGTTGGACATGATACTTTATCTCCTTCCCCTTGATCTGTTCATAAAAGGCTGCGTTGCAAAGAGCGCTCTCAGACTAAGGGAGTCCTCTCTGTGGAAGCAAGCCAACTATGGACATGTGGCCATACTTAGAATAATAGACGACCTGTAAAAGAAACATGGTTTTAGTAGCCTCGCAGCTACGACCGACTATATTTCCCCCCAAAATGATTTCTCTCTCAGAACACCAATTCTTTTCCCCGACAGAGAGGAGTGGCTATCAAACGCTGTGATCAACGACCACGAGTTCACTCTCTTCACCGACGGATCGAAAATGGACTCAGGCACTGGGGCCGGGTTCTACTCTGATACCCTCCACAAACAGGAATAATTAAGACTCCCTGATCTGTGCAGCGTTTTTCAAGCAGAAATCCTAGCAATAGAGAAAGCAGCCAAACACCTACAGGTAACCAATATCCCACCATCGGATATCATTATCTTCGTAGACAGCCAGGTTGCACTGAAGTCAATAGAATCCTGTATAACGAGATCAAAGGCTGTCATGTAATGTCACGACTCACTGAAGTCCATCAGACACCAAAATGTCAAACTTTGCTGGGTCGCGGGTCACAGCTCAATCGCAGGGAACGAAAGAGTGGACGAATTGACTGTCCACTGTCCCATTGGAGCAATGCTCCGGAAATGGGACTCGGGATCCAGCGATTTCTGCCGGAGTTGCGGCGATGAGGAAGAAACTGAGACGATCCAACATCTGCTTTGCCACTGCCTAGGTCTCCAAAATCGACTCCTAGCGTCGCTGGGCCAAAGATTCTTTACAGAGACTGCGGACGTGGCAAATGCAAATATATTGGATCTTCTAAAATTCATAAAAATCACGGGGTGGTTTCAGCTACCATATATCTGGACATATGGGCTACAACTATGGGGCACTTCCAAAACCTCAAACATCCAAATAATTCAACGTACACAAAACAGAATTTTAAGAACAATTACCAACGCAGAATGGTACGTACCAAACACGGAAATTCATAAAGACCTTCACATAACAACTGTTGCAGACGAAATAAAAAAGTGCTATGTCAAATACCAAAGTAAGATTTTACAACATACAAACGACGAAATACGCAATATCCCAAATGACGAACAAACAGAAATACGAAGACTTAAACGATACAGACCAACAGACCTAATTGAACGGTTTGGGTAAGTACTGGGTACATCATCATGAAAACAAAATAACATCTGGCGACAACAACGAGCGACAAGGGGCGCTCGGTGTGAACAAAACATCCAACGTTTCGAGTGAATTAAATCCCACTTGTGCCAACTACTCTTTAAACAAATAAAAACATAATTGTAAGGGACATTGGTCCTACAATGTACGTAAACCCTGATAAACTGTAAAAGCTTAAACTAAATGTTAATTTTAAACAGGTGTTGAATAAACGGGATAATAAAAAAAAAAAAAAGAACGTGATAGGACAGGTTAATTATATATACCCCCACAAATGAAGGGAATCACAATGGGCCTCTTCCTCTCCTTCTTTAACCTAACCTAACCTAGGTTAACTAAACTACTCGTTGAGTGAGGATGTAACGCTAGAAGCATTAGAGGTACGAAAGGAAAAAATTATTGAAATTTTCAATGATTTTAAGGCCTCTCAAGATATTATGTATGAGTTTGCTGACCAAGAGGGTTATGTCGAGGAATTCGAATCAAAATACCTCGCGGTCAAATCACTTTTTCTGGCCACTATAAAAAAATATTGATCTACTAAACAGTCGGACCAGAATATAGCCCAACTAGCTGAACAGCAAAATGAAACAGTGGATAAATTAATCCAACAACAAGCTCTTCTAACAGAACTTCTTAATAATTCAATCGTAGCGTTGTCGTCCAAACAAGATACAACCCTTCGGATAGAACCATTTTCAGGAAGCTACCGCGAATGGCAGGCATTATACGTAGGAACTGTGCATAATATGAAGGCTTTATCTCCAACGCAAAAGTTTCATCTGCTTACTCGTATATCACATCTTCGGGGAGATGCCCTGACATTGCTAAACCACATTCCTATATGTGATGCTACATATCCTGCGGCGTGGGAAAGGCGGTATGACAGACCACGGTATGTTATTAACAATTTTATAAAGTATTTTTTGGATTTGCCATTGATAAATATTTTAAATATTTCCATACTGCGGAAAATATCTGATGGAGCTGATGAAGTTATTAGGGGTTTGAATTCTATAAGCTCGTTAGAAAAAAAACCTTGGTTAAATATTATCTTATTCAATAACTTGGATGCAGAAACACGACAAGCATGGTCGGAGTATAACGTCGATGAAAAGTATCCAACCATTGACAAATTCTTACTATCCTAGAACGGCGTTGTGAAGTTTTGGAAGCATGTAGAGTTAATTTCCGAGGGCTAAAACTTCTGTTGTAGAAAGCCATCACGATTAGAATCACATAATTTAGAATGGATGGATTCAATACCGCCAAGAACTAACCATCCTCACTCAACTCGCTATCCCAAGGCCAATTGGTTTGTCTGGGGACTCCTTTGAACACGGATTTTCAGCATCGGTAGCGGCATATGCGGCCGTAATTTATTCGCGTTGCCGCCTCCCGAAAGGAAAATTGAAAACTCTAATTGTTGCCGCTAAGTCTCGTGTAGCGCCCTTCAAGAAACTGACTATCTTTCGTCTCGGATTATGTGACGCGCTCTTGCCAGCCAGACTTCTTTAAACAGCCCAAGGATCCCTTCAAATTAAATTCACTTATGTGTATGCCTGGAGTGATTCGAGGGTTGTTTTATCGTGGTTATCGTCACCTTGCCGCCGCTGGGATGCTTTCGTGGGAAACCGCATTGCAGAATTTCTAGAAGCGATTCCAAGGAATCGTTGGTTTCACGTAAGATCAGAATATAACCCAGCTGATTGTGCTTCCGGCGGAATGATAACATCAGAACTATTCGAACACCCTCTTTGGTGGCATGGTCCGGATTGGCTAGTGGAAGAATCTGTAAATTGGCCAATAGCAAGCGAACTCGTTGGGCTGTTCGTTGTTTTTAAATTAGACGAATGCGCAGCAGCTTTCTTCTTGAATTTAACTCTTGACTTTTATGTGTCAGACTCAAAAATGACGTTTTGACTGAGTGTGTCGATTTATGGCAGTGATGGTATTAGTGGCGCTTTGTATTTGTATTTTGTCGTAAGTTCAATGGATTTTGCAATTTCAAGAGCTTTTCGATGGAACCTTCGTCAAGTAAGCGCGCTTTAATTTTCCTATTATTGCTTAAGCCACATACAAAAATATATCTCAGCAATTCCTCTCGAATGTCATTAAAATGAAATAAGAGACTAAGATTATTAAGACATGTGACATATTTATCAATAAACTCACCAGGTTGTTGGGATCTTGTAAATTGAATTTATGTCTTCCCATAACAATATTGACTTTTGGCATAAAATAGGTTTCCAATTTATTCACTAATTTTACAAACTGAACGGTATCTAAGTCCATATTAAATGAGTTACAAACCTGTTATGTATCCGTTCCCACTGCTGTTTGATACGTGCCGGCTTCTGTTTTCACATTAACTACTCGTATAATGCCATAATTTCACATGTAGACTTCAACAACACGCCCCAGCTGCCCCTTAACCGAGGGACATTGGCTTCTCTGAAGATAACCATAATGCCGACTGACAGATTCTGCGACTGAATTTTCCATTTCATCCTTTATTGTAGTAATTGTAAATATTCGTTAGACCTTCTTCTCTAAAAATATTGTTATATATGTAGAATTTCACGAAACTTATCCAGGCTGTTCACGTTTCGGTCAGTAGGATCACAATGTGCTTCTCTCTTACGAAAGAATTGTCTATTGGCCTACATGACACAAACTGTGATCGTTCCAACTGCAATGATTCCTGTTGGCAGTTGAATCGGTTTCGGAATATAAGCATTTAGGAGTTACCATAGATTGCAAACTTAATCGCACATTCAAAATGTCAAAAAAGTCCTATACATTGATTTAAATAGGATATTTTACTTACGTAAACTAGTGCCGCAAAATTTACTTACCTCAACTTATTATGCATTGATCAATTCTCGCTTGGAATATGGAATCTCTTTCTGGGGTAGTGCATACGCGAGTAATCTGCAACCTCTCATCATAGCTCAAAAAAAGATAATCAGACTAATGCTATTCAAATCTAGATGGGAGCCATCTTTTCCATTAGTTAAACGAATTAAATCACTGCCACTTAGACATTTATACGTCTATAAGGTTCTAAGAATATTCTAAATACATGAGAAGTGGTTACAACAACTTAATGGGAAATGGCATAACTTACTCTCTTAGAGCAGCAAATAATGTCGCAGTCCCAAGAACTAGAACAGAATACTTCCGACGCAACACTACTATTGTAGCTCCACACTTATACAACAGACTTCCAGATATATATGTATGTATATGCAATAGTGTTGGCATTTACAGGTTCCTTAAAAATCTAAAAGACTGGCTATTATCCAGATCAGATGTAGAGGATCTCTTTGAAATATTAACATAACGATGAAGTTACTGCTTGGTAAAAATTAATTTGACTAATTTGACCATTCATAACTTGCCAGCCGATTCATCTCGAAACTCTCATCTTGACTTCACCATTTTTCATTTTTTCTTTTTTTTTTCGTATGTTCTTTGTTTTTTACTGCTCTCACGTTTCGCCGCTCCCTATAATGACATCATATTTTGTCCAGCGCACTTGAAACTGGGGTTTTCCAAACTAAGTGCTTAAACTAACTTTCATTTCAATATATCATTCATGGTTAAATAATTCAGTTAGGTTCCTTAATAAAATAATGTTAATGTTAAATAACTATTGTAACTGAGCATTGTATTTTAGAAACAACTAGTTTTAAGACCGACTGAACTAAAATGTAATGAAAAAATAAAATTAAAAATCTTAAGTAACCCCCCACAAAAAAAAAACTCCAAAAAGTAAAAAAATATTTTTTTTTCTCTCAGCCGTTTGACTTCATTAAAAGAACCTATTAATATTTTTAAGATGACGTCGCACAGTGGGGCACAAGAATAGTTTCATTCGATTCAGAATGAAAAAATACAATGGGGTTGAAAAAATTATTGAATTTAAAATTTATTATAAAGGGTCCGCCATCTAACGTTTTTTTTCAAGTAGTGCTTATTTCGTGAATGGTAACACTTAGCTCATGTCTGATTTGACAGATAATTAGTTCTATCCTTCCGCTGAACGAATATGGTTGTGTATACGCTTGAACAACGCTTCGCTAAGTGGGCCTGCGATCGACTGACAGAAGATGCCGATTTTGCCAAAAAAAATCATCTTTTCAGATGAAGCTCATTTTGATCTTGGCGGGTATGTAAACAAGCAAAATTGTCGCATTTGGGGCACAGAAAACCCGCACGCATACATTGAAAAGCCGGTGCACCCAAAACGAGCCACTGTTTGGTGCGGATTTTGGTCCAGAGGCATAATTGGGCCATTTTTCTTCGAAAATGAGCAAGGAGTGGCCGTTGCAGTCAATGGCGATCGTTATCGGGCCATGTTGAACGAATTTTTGTTCACAAAAATTGAAGAGGAGGATATTGACAACATTTGATTTCAACAGGACGGTGCTACGTGTCACACAGCCGAAGCTACACTCGATGTTTTGCGCCCTGTTTTTGAAGATCGCATTATCAGCCGCAGAGCTGATGTCGTTTGGCCACCTCGGAGCTGCGATTTGACACCGTTGGACTATTATTTGTGGGGTGCCGTCAAAGATAAGTGTTACGCCGACAAGCCAGAGACAATTGACGCTTTAAAGGACAATATTCGTGAAGCCATTGGTGAAATACAGCTGCACACAATCGATAATGTGCTTAAAAATTGGACCGATCGTGTAGGCTACTGCATGGCCAGCCGATGCAGCCATTTGAATGAAATTATTTTCCATTATTAACCGGAAGGATTGTACTTTCAAATAAAAAAAGAAATTTGAGAAAATATTCAGTAGTTTTCTTTATAGCATTTTCAAAAAAAAAAAAAGTTATTTGGCGGACCCTTTATTACAATATTCATAATAATATTGAGGAACAAAGCGATATTTAATAGCCTACATTACCAAATGAAGTGCTTCGTCACTCATGGCAAGGTGTTACTTTTCGGGTTCAGGCCTCATAGATGTTATGTAGGGATCTGAAGCAATTTATGAAAGACATCTTCGTTCGTAGCAGTACGGGAACATTTCCTTGTACGGCGTTTTTTTGCTGCTTCTTTCATTGGGAGGGTAGTTTTCGTAGTTCTCCAATCCTGGAATTCTAAGTTATAGCCTAAATGAAGAATATATTCCATACACTTGATTCTAGCATGAAGTGGGGAAATACCCAACTGAATTTCTTCTTCATTGCAAGCTTCATTTCAAGTTTTGGTATATCGTTCATCTCAGATGGACGAGCACCACAAACGAAGCAGTTGCTTGATGCAGTTGTGTTGGTAACATGTTGAGCTACTTTTCCGTCCAGCATTGTGAAATGTAAAACATGCCTCACCGTGATGGTATTATCCTTACACTGTAGTATTGTTGGCCGCAAGTTATTTATTTCATTCTGAACACGGTCTTTTTCAGATTTTATCAATTCAGCAGTTTCTCTTAGAAATTTAAACCTTATAGGTCTACAATATCGAGTAGAGGATGGCCGGGGGTTAACTCAGATGTTTTTATCGGGATTTGCGGCAAGAGTAATTTTCAATGGCACAATCGAGGTCATAAATAAATTTGAGTCGCTTCTTGTTTCACTGTCGTCAGGAAATGATTGAGAAAACTCATTCTGGCCGGAAGAGCCGTCAAAGCCCCATTGAATATGTAAAACCAGTTCACTAATTTCTAATGTATCCATTTCATCGTCTGGTTTAGTTTTGAAAATTCTTTTTACTGTGTAAAAACAGAGGATTCTGTAACGTTAACATCGTTCGGATAACAATCTTTCTTTTCTTCTTGAATTTTCTTATAGCTAGGAAAAATATCCATATCATAGGATTCACAATCAGTCAGACTTATATTTAAATTTATTCCTATTGAAATTAACAGTTTTTAGTTTCTGTTTATAGTGAGGCAAAAAAAGCTTATTAATTCCACTGCAAATTGAAGTAATTAAATTCTCACTTTTCAAACTAAACTTCTCGCTAACGTAAGTTTCAATTGATCCGTCACCAAATAATACCTCACAGAGATCGGCATATTTTATTGCAATAGTCTCCATAGTGAATATTAAGAATCAAGCGAACTGATAATTACGCGTTGAAAGAGATATTGAGTTGTGTGATGTTAGATCCGCGGGGAAACCCCTTTTTTTAAATAAGCACTCAACAACGACAAAAATCGTAAAAAAAAATTCGTAGAATTCGCTTTGTAAGAGTAGTAAATAATGATAGATTCCAACTACCTTACTTACCAATTGTGTAAACAGTCTTTGTTCTTATGCCTTTATTTTTAACAGTTGTCTTCAGTTGTCAATGTGATTTATAGGAATGTTAGGCATTAGTATAAGCTTTGAGAAAATGACAAGTTTTAACCGGAGCTCAGCGGAGCTTTTTTTTGAGAGATTGGACAAATTCATATGGTGTAGTTACTCTTCCCACTTACTCTATTATATTTTTTTATGTGATATTTATAAAATATTTGGAGCTGTTTTTTTTTTATTCTTTTCTTCAAAACATGAAGTGAAAATCTGGTGAATTGCATGGTTCTGTCTTTCCAAATAAAAGAGCAAAAAATAAACGAACTTATGAATAAAAATGGACCATTTTTCTATGAAAAAATAGCGTCAAACTTCCTCAGTCTCTCAGTGTCACAAACAAACATAAAATGAAAAAAAAAAGAATCAGAACTGTTTTTTCGGACTAGTAATGAAAGCTATAGAAGAATAAATATTTTGGGAGGACCTTCTTGCGCACCATACTATGATATTATGTATCAAACAGTACGGTTTGCTAGCTGAATTTATGATCATAAAAATGTCGATCATCCGATCAGGTGAATGACCCGAAGTCTACACTTCCTTATGTAATAACAATGTATAAATACGCTGACCGACAGAGGCAGCGAGGAGTTGAATAGTGGAATAAACCCAGAATTGTCAGAAACTCAAACTCTGTTCTTGTTTTTCTTCTGGTTATCTCACCCCCCCTACCAACAAAACAATAGCCCTTCGAACATGGCAAAAATAAGAATAATATTTTTGGAGTTTTTTCCGCGCTTGCCTCACTGTGGCGTCGCCGCGTCGGGGGACCGCTAAGTGAAGAAGGGTAATTAGTTATATCTACATAGGTGTAATGAAAAACCAAAAGAACTTATAGCTTCAAATTGTACGTATGAATTTATAATAGTTTTGTACATCAATCTATCTGACTAGGTCTACTAAGTTCTTACAGTGTTTCGATATTGTACCACTTCTCTATGAGGCGTTCGCTTGAGAGCCGCGTGCGTTGAGTGATATGTGATATCTGACTAGGTCTACAAAGTTCCTACAGTGTTTCGATATTGTACCACTTCTCTATGAGGCGTTCGCTTGAGAGCCGCGTGCGTTGAGTGATATGTGGGCACGGGGGCGGAGCGTGAGAGAATGTGGCATCCCGAATGGGCTGACACATAAGGGCAGACGTCGTTGTCGGTTGTGTCTACTTCACGAATTTTTCAGATTAAATTATTAACACTGAACACTAATTAAAAGATTGGATATGGTTGTTTCTGTACTTACTTATGTACGTTGTTTACAAAGGGAAGGTCTTTGTATAATCCATACTTTATCATTCGCAATATTCTTTTTATTTGTATTCTGGTTTTATTTTATTTACTTAGCGGATTCCCCGACGCGACGACGTCATCCCAAAAATATTAATAGGTTCTTTTAATGAAGTCAAAAGGCCGAGAGAGAAAAAATATTTTTTTTACTTTTTGGAGTTTTTTTTTTTTTTGTCGGGGGTTACCTAAAATTATTTTTATTTCATTCTTTTTAAATTACTCGCCCTAATTCCGATAGGTACGAGTAACTACTTAAATTACATTTTTCGTAACACTCTATCGCATACAAACCCACATATAATTTACGGCATTCAGCATGACTTATTCCCGTTATATTACACATGTGTGTGAAAAATGTAATCTACGACGTAACTGTGTCTATTTTTTATAATAAAGCTATTTTTGTTATTAATATCGCGATTCCGGAATAAACTCATTGTTTTTAAAGCAAGTACAGCACCTTAACTATAAACAGAACTAGTTAAGACGAATGTAATGAGCCCATCCTTTATAGATTTATTAATAGGCAATCGTCTCCTACCTTCGAGTTCCATCATCAGAGTACCAGCTCAGTAGTACCAGCATGGGTGTTTCAAATGTTAGGTCGCAGATATGTTTGAAAGTAATGAAAGTACACATTGTGCCTTAGGATCTAGAGTTGCGCAAAATAGTTCCAACCCCGGTACGAACATGGAACAGGAAACGTTCCCAGTCTAAACTAGTTCCTGGAACTATCTCCTCGGAACTACATCGGAACTGTCGGAACTATCGGAGCTGTCGGAACTATCATAACTATGTACATATTAGTATGACAAGAGAGATCCATATCCGATCCTTCATACCTAATTCGTTCACGAAACACGGAACGAGTATGATTGCGGACATTATTGTTTGATCACTCTTCTGCTATTCCAGTTCCAGTGTGTGAGTGTGCATAAACTGTTCGAGCTTATCGCTACATCAATGTATACTATATTTATTCACATTTTGTTTTTGGTTGTCTACTACGTAGTATAAGCCATGTTCAATTGCATTTATCTTTCTTTTCGTTTTGTCTGTGATTACGTTGTTCTACAACATGGTGGTACGACCGCGTCGTTCGTACGTTCGGCTGGGTTGTATAATATGAACGCCGCTATTGATGAATTTCTAGGTTGAATGGAACTATTGACATTTTATCGTTCAGTTTGAGGAACGATCGGAAATGTATCCGACTGAGGACATAGTTCCTGGAACTATACATGTCCTGAACTACCCAACTCTACTAAGATCCCTACCACAGCTAACAAAAAGTGGTAATAACCTTGAATCGCCTGAACAGATCTTCATAAATTGTAGCTAAGAACCATCTCGATCACGGTAGCTTTCAAACAAAAAAAAAATCATCATCAAAATCGGTCCATTCGTTCCGGAGCTACGATGCCACAGACAGACAAACAGACAAACTGACACGTCAAACTTATAACACCCCTCTTTTTGCGTCGGGGGTTAAAAATGAAATGAAATAAACTAAAAAAAAAACAAAAAAAAATAAAAAAAAATAATATCTTTGCTGACTTTACAGCTGCTCCCCACGACCCTTCAAAATGAGGGAGGGATCCAGATTGCCCATTAACTTTTCTATTGATTTCGGTCTTGACTTGAAGCACTTGATAAGTTCATTATTACCTTTCAGTCGGTCCATACTTAGAATCTAATATTGGTGTCGTGATACTGCTATCAGCTCTCGATGCGACACATGCATATTTAATTCGTGCATTTGAGGTAAAAGTAGTTTTGTGACAATGCTGTCGTTTGGAACAAGACTCTGATTTTTAGCGTTCGGCAGAATATATGCTTTGGCAAACCTTCCAAGAAACCCGAATTAATTTGGTATTTTTATTAAAGTATGAACCAGAGATGAAATGGATGAACTCGTCTGGGAATCCAGTTCTTTGGGCATATCTGAAGATCCAGTGAGTTCCTTATATTCATTTTTTTGCCACCAAATGCCGGCAAATCTAAATGGTTTTACGCTCCTAGAGTTGTTGCAAAACCTGTAACAATATGAAAATATTCGTTGTAAGGTGTAGAAAGAATTTATCTCACGGAATTTATCAGATCTTCATCGTTGGCTGTTGAAGTAGTTAATACCGATTTTGCTAGACGTCGTTCCAGAAATTCAGTTGGCGTTGAATACTCCGTTTTAATCCAATCCAAATAACCAAACGGATAATTTTGAAGAAGCGTTGAGCATCAGGCCTCTGGAGAGTATATCTGCCAGATTAAGCGCACCTTTGATGTAATTTCACTGTCGCATATCGGTGGCTTCTTGGATCTTAGCAATGTACGTCTGCCGTGTATATGAGAGCGACTTTATCCAAGAAAAGCTGAATGAATCCGTATAGTAACACACTTTTCTAGGTACTATTTGCAACAACCTTTCTACGAGTTCCACCATAAAGACAGCTCCTTGCAACTCCAATTTTGCTATGGTCGTGGTTTTGAGTGACCCTACGCGTTATTTGGAGCACAATAGCTGCGAGCTGATTTTGCCACCTCCATCAACAAATCTCAGATAAACACCGGATCCGAAGGCGTTAAGGCTACTATCTGAAAATGCATAAAGTTCAATTATCTTAGCTGATGGCCCTAACATATCGTGGAATGTGTAAATCCTTCAAGGTTGAGAATTGTTCTAAGATGCTGATGCGGTTCCATGAGTGACGGTATTCAACTGGTATATCTATAGCAGACGATCGGGATGAGATCTCCATAAGACCAGTTGAAATAGAATCGCTGATATATCCAGTGACGAAATATTTGTACATTCGAAATTGTATAATGATAGAGAACAAATCCAGCTGAACCGTTGGATCAACTATTAATAAATCATTGAGTAAGTTCCCGGAAATACTATTGGTAGATGCATAAAGTACCACTCGAAACTTGGTGGACGAACTTTCCGACTTAACATGAAAAGAGTAATGTGTTTCCGGAATTTCGTCTGCAGATACTGGGCGCATATGACCTTAGGATTCGTACTCCTCCATAAACCTTACATATGATTCTTTTAATTCATTATTTCTTTCGTTTTTCTAGGGAGAAGAGTCGCCTTTTTGCTATTCATGACTCCCATGACTCCCCAAGTAGAAGATCTGATTCACGTTTAAAAGGCAATCTTACTGAGAGCTATCCATCTGGTGCGATTTTCGTATCCGTCTCCCAGAACTTGCGTAGTAATCTGTCGTGACGTGAATGAGGGTTTTGTCACTAGGTTGCAGTGAGCTTGTGTATTTGTTGGTGGGGCACTTCCAGCCACAATCCAACCCAGTTTCGTGTTGCGTAGGAGTGGCAAATAATTAGTCTTCAAATAAACGTCTTCAGATAACATCAAATCGAACAAGATTTCCGCATATATAAGAATGTCGACCCATTGAGACTTATTAATAAATTGATGGGTCAGCTAATTGTATGTGCGCTAGAATCTCTCAGGAGCGCATTTCCAGTTAAGGACTATGTTGATATTCGTTTATTTGGGGTATGATGGTTGCTTCCACAGTTGCTTTGTATGCTGATGTTCTGGATTTGAATGCTATTGAATTTAATTTTTTTTTTATTATTATTTATTGTAATATTATAATATTATGTATTGTGCTTTGCATTCCTGAGCACCGTTTACTTGAATGGGCACATGAATTCGACGCTTCTTGCTTCCAAGATGTAGCTGCGGGGCCAGAATCGAGGCGAACGCGCCACGGAACTCGCGTGCCAAACGACGAAATGACATTGACGATGGCGAGATAAACTTGAGGGTTTCCCGTCTTGCAACCTATTGCTGCATTAGCAGAAGAGCTCGATAGCTGATCTGCATAAACCTTAACATTCTTTATACAAAGCTTATCAGGCTGATGTCCCTTTTGGTAATATCCATTTTAGAGTTGCTGCTGCCGCTTCTAACCTAGATCTTGATCTTGTTGATGATGACTTGCTTGCTGAGTTAGTTCTTGCTGTCGGTTGGATTTTGTCCGCTGGTGATGCTGCCTCTGATGAAGAAGTGTGTTATGTTTGCTGCTACAAATCTGTCATCCTTGGGAATGGCATGATTGGAAGAAGTGGTCCGGCTTCAGGCAGTTCCTGCATAGCTCCATTCGTCGTACAGCCCTTTCACGATCTTCACCTGAGAGATTAAGAAAGCTTGAGCAATTGAAATTCTTGTGCTTACCTAAATTGCACATTTAGCAATTGATACAATCTGTACGTGTTGCAATAGTGGTCGTCTTCCTACCTTCGCCTGGCCTACTGATGGCCTCTAGGGTTTGGAATCTGAGCTCCAGAAATTTTAATAACTAACCCAGGGAGGGGCTGCTCCTTGGTTCGCCTAGGGATTGTTCAAAGGGTATTCTGCTGTCCTTATCCATTTTCTGAAGCATCAAGGGAACCACCATTGGGTCCCAGCTGTTATGATTGCCAGCACAACTTCCTTTGTTGTGTTGTGTAACTTTTCGTGGCTAGTTGCGGTGCCAGTTTTAAGCAATTGGTTAAATTGAGCAGTAAGGAACCGCCTCTTGTTGTCAAATCGCTCCACCAGGAGCCACAAACCCTTACCATATACTGAAGATTTGTTCACATACAACAACCAGGTTAAGATCATGGATGACCGAAATTGTTTTACCCACCATATGCACACAAGAAGGGCATATACCATATACTCGTATGTTCATACTTTGTATCACCCCGCAACATGCACTCTGTTTACCGATATTATTGCTATGTGAGTTTCGAACCTTCGAACCAACATGCACTCTGTTTGACGATTTTGTTGCTATGTGAGTTTCGAACCTTTTATGAATCTCTGTTGTTTGTTTTTCCTAAATTATGTATTTGGAGTTGTTTTTAAGTTTCGATTACGTGGTAGAAATTCGGTTAGGCTAAGCTTGTTGTTTTTGATTCATTAAGTATTGGACTCTCAAAGCGAGAAGAATTAAAGAAAAAGTGAAAGAAATAGTGGAAAAGTACTTTTTTACTCTTGGCTTCTAACAATTTCACTCAGGGTGTTCCAAGCAATGTCGTAATTACGATTGGTAGCTTGGAAGTGCTGGAAAAAGTTGTCTGCCTCTCTAGCAATATTTTCCCTCAGAAAATATAACATTTGAGCGCCTGTATCGGCTGGTCATGAATTAATTGCTTGGACAGGTCATACAATTGGCCCCAGTTGAGATAGATGCCGTCAAACTTGGGAAGTTCTATTTTTGATAGTCTCATCAGGGGATTAACTAATGCCTCCGTCGTAGATGATGTTCTGGAGCCGCATCTTCAAACAAGCTTAACAGAACTTCTTCCACTAGCTCTTGCAATTTGAAATAGCACTCGAGTTCTTCAACGGTTCAGTGACACTTTTTTGTAAGTAAACTAACGTTTACTAACACCTGTGAGAATAGTGCAGTGAAATAAAAAAACAAAAATTAAAAAATAAAAATGTCATCAATTGAAGAATACCCAAGCCAGCAAGAAAGGGTTGGTGAGGAACTCTGTCGACTGGTGCGCAACAAGGGGAGTCACTCTGATCTGAGAAAGACTCCATCATACTTGACTGAGCGTCAACGTTGGAAAATCTGTGGAAAGAATTCGATGACACTGACAGTCAGATTTGGGAGACATTTCCTTCTGAATTGGCATACCCGTATTTCAAGAAAGATTACTACGAAGCAGTGCGCAAAGTAACGGATCGCCTGCAAAGCGATATCGAACGTCGGCTCACACCACAATCGAAGGATTGAATCATAAAGATAGGTTCCAATTGCTGATGAACTTCCTAAAAAGATCAATGGACAAGTGTGTAATGGAGGCGGCGGAGGTGCGTACAGAGCATTTTTACCAAATAAAATCAAGAACAATTCAACAGAACTGGGATAAGATAACGTCAGAGCGAATGTTACTCGAGAGGCACGAAATCTTATCCAGTACTTTCAAGGTACCAATGGTAATTATGACATTGCTTGGAACACACTGGTGGAGCTATACGGCAACAAGAGGCTGTTGCTTACTGCTCAACTTACCCGACTTCTTTCGCAACCTATAACAACTGGCACCGCAACTGGCCTCAGAAAGTTACACGACACAACGAAGGAAGTTATGCATGCGATTACTAATCTGGGTTTCAATGTTAGCAGCTGGGGCTCAATGGAGGTTCACTTAATGCTGCAGAGAATGGACGAAGACAGAAGGATACCCTTCGAACAGTCCCTAAGCGACCGAAGGAGCATCCCCTCCCTAGGAGAGTTCTTAAAGTTCGTGGAGCACAGATTCCAAACCCTGGAGGCCATCAGTAGACCAGGCGAGGGTAGAAAGATGGCCACTGTTGCAACACGCCCAGATTGTATCAATTGCTATATGTGCAATATGTGCAGATAAGCACAAGATATTCAGTTGTTTAATCTTTCTTAATCTCTCAGGTGAAGATCATGAAAGGGCTGTGCGACGACTGGAGCTATGCAGGAACTGACTGAAGCCGGGCCACTTCTTCCAATCATGCCAGTGCCGAGGATGCCAGAATTGTAGCAGCAAACATAATACACTTCTTCATCAAAGACAGCATCACCAGAGGACAAAATTCAACCGACAGCAAGAACTCACTTAGCAAGCAAGTCATCATCAACAAGGTCAAAATGTAAGTCAGAAGCGGCTCAACTCAACTCAACTCAACAAAAAGGATGAGCCAAAGGGAACTCAGCCTGGTAAGCCTTGTACAAATGATGTTAAGTTTTATGCAAATCAGCCGTCGAGCTCTTATGGTAATGTAGCAATAGGTCGCAAGACGAGAAACCGTCAAGTTTATCTCGCCACAGCCATTGTCAATGTCATTTCGTCGTTTGGCACACGAGTTCCATGCCGCGTTCTCCTAGATTCTGGCTCGCAGCTAAATTTTGTCACCACACCATTTGCCCAAGATCTAGGAAGCAAGAAACGCCGAATTGATGTGCCTATTAGCGGAATCGCAGCTCAGGAATGCAAAGCAGAATACGTAACTTCAATAGCATTCGAATCCAGAACATCAGCATACAAAGCAACTGTGGAGGCAACCATCATACCCCGAATAAGCGAATATCAACCTAGTCGTCAAGTGGAAATGCGGTCCTGGAAGATTTCAGCGCACATGCAATTAGCTAACTCATCGTTCAACAAGTCTCAACGCATCGACATGCTAATATGTCTTCATCGGAGATATCATCAAAATGTACAGGCAGGTCCTTGTGGACCCAAAGAATAAAGGATATCAACTGGTCTTATGGAGATCGCATCCCAACCATCCGCTACAGATATATCAGTTAAATACCGTCACGTATGGGACCGCATGAGCATCTTTCTTGGCAACAAGACGTCTCAAAAAATTGGCGAATGATAATAAGAAAGGTTATCCCAAGGCAGCACTGGCTCTATTGAACAATGTCTATGTCGATTACTGCCTCAGAGGTGCGGAAACTATTAAGGAGGCACGTTACCTAGTGGATGAGATAATTCGCCTATTGAAGTCAGGTAAATTCGAACTCACTAAATTTTGTGCTAATGATCCAGCAACTCTTAAGAACATTCCCGAAGAGCAACGTGAAAATTTGATTTTGGTTTGATTTTGGTGGAGGCGTAACCCCCATTTGGCTTATTCCAAGCTACATCTCTAAGAGGTAACTTAACACTAAGTAACTTAACACTAAGTAACTTAACACTAAGTAACTTAACACTAAGTAACTTAACACTAAGTAACTTAACATTAAGTAACTTAACACTAAGGGGGAGGAATTGGGGTCAAGGGAGTTGATTGAGAAGGCGGAGTTTTAAGCAGGGGGTACTGAGATTGAAGTCAAAATGGGGAGCCGAGTTAACACTCCGGAGCATACGCGTGATAGGTTCGTTGGAGCCATATATTGTACGTGGGGTGGACAGATAGAAGAAAGGTGGATTTCGCACGTTGCGAGGGTTGGTGTTAAGGAGAATAGAGTTGTAAAGGGTCGGGCAGTCAATGGAACCTGTAAGGAGTCATCGAAAGATTGGTCATCGGAAGAAGTCCATGTGAGGTAGGGAAGATTGAAATCACCAAATATAAGGATTTCATCAAGGGGGTCCCGTAAATCGATTATTTGGTCGATAAAGTTGATGGCGCATTCGTAGGATTCAATAGGTTGTGATAGCAAGATGTAGAAACAAATAACGTAAAGCGACTTTTGGGGAAATAGGATCCTGATTGAAACGAAATCGAGGTGCGGGGAAGAGGATATTGCAACAAGGGATGAGTCTATTGAGTTTAGGACGGCTAGAAGGGCGCCTTGACAAGGGCGGCTGTCAGTAGGTCGATTGAGATCATCATCACGGTAAACGTTAAAATTAGAGGGGAACAATTCGAGGTTGCTTATGCTGGGGATCAGGTTCGTTTCAGTCAACGCGAAGACATCAAAAGGCAAAGCATGTGATTGTTGCAGGACAGCTTGGATTTTCGAGCGGAGACCTCTTACATTTTGATAATAAATAGTAAAAGGAAGGTTTTCGTAGAGGGTGTGGGTGACAGGGGGATGGCGACAAGTAGGAACGAAAAAACCTATCGTGGTCAGCTCGGCTACGCTGGAGGTGCGATATCCGCTTTGAGTGTATATATTACCGGAAGGTCTCGAGATCATTTGAGACTTTTTGAGGGGAAATGTTGAAGAATTCGTAGTATTTTACGAAGAGGTTTTTGAGGCTAGCGAAATCAGCAGAAAGACCTTCTTGTTCGATTGATACCCTTACGCTTGTGTTATTTTTTCTTCGTAGCAAACCGAGTCTGACTTAGCTAGGATTTGTTGTGGAGGGACCTGTTGATGTAGAGATGGGTGAGGATGTGTTGTAGGAGGTGGAATTTGATTTGAGGGCAGAGGAGATGGAGCATGGTGTGGAGTTGAGAATATGGGAACTGCGGAAATTTGGGTATTTTGCTCTTGATCTGAGGTCGACATTGGGAAATGAATTCGGGAGGGGTATTTGGTTCGGAGGCGAGGCAATGTTTAGGGTCGGGTTGAAGGAAACACTTTGACGTTGGGGTTTGGGAGGAGCAGAGTAAGAAGGTTGTACATTAGAACTGGAGGGGTTTGTGAAATTAGGAAAGAGATTCGTCTTGAAGCTCCAGTTGTCGCCGGGGTTAGGGGGAGGGTTGGGATGCTTATTTGGTTTCGAATGAGGTTTTGTGGAATTCTGGCTTATAGAGGAAAGCGGAGTGTTGGAAGGGATGGGTTTGTGGCTGATATTATTAGTTGAGGAGTTTAGCTTATTATTAATATTATTTTTAAGATTAGATTTAGGTATATTAATTCTATTGCTGTTACTAATGCTATTACTATTCCTAGTGCTGTTGTTTTTGCTTCTGCTGGTGTGGTCCGGTTTTGGTAAAAAGAACTTGGATATTTTTAGATTTCCGATGGTAAGGACGTCATTGAAGGGTTTTGAGAAGAGCCACGCATATTTCGAGGAAACAACGAATTTAAACCGATTTGGGTTGTTGGGGTTGATTTGGTAAAGTTCGGCACACTGAAGGATTGTTATGGAGTAATGTTCGAGAAAGAATTTCTTGAGCCAGGAAACGTTGGCGTGGGGAGGGGAAGCTGGTCACCTTTCATCAGTCAGAGGTGGAAAAACTCTGTGGTTGATTTGGGACCCATCAAAGGATGCATTTAAAATCAATTTTGATTCCAGTAAAACTCAACAACCAAGCACGCAAGCATCAAAACGCGGATTTAGCAAGATTGTTTGATCCTCTGGACCGGTAATAGTACTTGGAAAATTATTCATGCAGGAGTTATGGAAAAGGAATATATATTGGGATGACGAACTGCCACTGGAACTCTCCAATAAATGGTTGAATTATTTACACCAATTCTCAACATTGAAGGATTTAAACATTCCACGATACGTTATAGGACCATCAGCTAAGATATTTGAGCTTCATGCGTTTTCAGAGAGTAGCCTGAACGCCCTCGGATCCTGTGTTTATCTGAAATCTATTGATGAAGATAGCAACATCAGCTCGCAGCTATTGTGCTCCAAGTCACGCGTGGGTCCACTCAAAATCACAACCGTAGCAAGATTGAAGCTGCACGGAGCTGTCCTTATGGTGGAGCTTTCTACGAGCTGTTGTTGGGAATATTACCTAGAAAAGCCGACAAAGTGTGTTACAGATTCAACAATAGTTTTGTCTTGGATAAAATCGCCCTCATATACAGGGTGTCCCACGAGCAGTGTGCCAAAAAGCTAGAGCGTGTAGGTCTGATCAAGACAAGAAAAAAATCGTACGGGAGGGGGGGGTCTATTCCCCCCCGTTTAGCCGGGAGGGGCAATTTTCTAAAAAATTGACTTAATTTGGAAAAAAAATTATTAAAAAACAACAGTTACATCCACAATGCCGTGATATACTTTTTTCTAAAGCCAGAAACCTCTTCTTTCATCTTGTTTCTAAACGAAGCTGTTTTAAGGAATAGTTTTTGAGAAATTAATTTTCAAACTCAAAATTTTGAAAAAAAAAATGAAAAAAAAAAATTTCGAACTATTTTTTTTCAAAATTGTATGTAATTAAGTACTAATTTTTTGTCCAAAATTCAATTCTCTTATTAGTTTTTAGTTAAAAACAGAAAACCGGATGCAAAAATATTTGTAGTTTTCGAGAAATTAAAAAAAAACCCGAACCATTTTTTTCTAAGAAAAATCTTTTTTTTGGTTTTAACGCGGCTGGACTTGTAGGCAAATTAATCTATGAAACATTAACATCTTTTTTATTATTTTTAAAAAATTTGGAGTTTGATGAGGATTCAATAAACTGACACAGTATTGGAATAACCCTGGATTAATCCTTTTTTTTCATTGATAACGCCTGAAAACTGACCTGCCAATTTCGTCTGGGTCCGCCCGCCGCCAATGGGTTCAACCGGCTAGGACCTTAAGACAATAAAACCGCAATTTTTGGATTTGGTCTGACGTAATCCCTCCCTTAGTACAAGGAGGATAGCTATTATGCTTGGAGTGCCCAAATCTAGAGTACGGAGAGTGCTTCATACCGAAAATGTACACCCGTACCATTTTAGGACAGTTCAGGAACTCACCTCAAACGACAAGTTTTTGAGAGCAGAATTTTGTCGATCATTACTGCTTCGAAATGAAACTGAACGAAACAATTTTGGAAGGATATTCTGGACGGATGAAGCACAGTTTACCAGAGATGGGGTTACTAACTTCCACAATTTGCATCATTGGAGTAGCACCAATCTACACAACAAAAAACAAAATAAATCACAACACACAACTAATAAGAGAATTGAATTTTGGACAAAAAATTAGTACTTAATTACATACAATTTTGAAAAAAAATAGTTCGAAATTTTTTTTTTTCATTTTTTTTTCAAAATTTTGAGTTTGAAAATTAATTTCTCAAAAACTATTTCTTAAAACAGCTTCGTTTAGAAACAAGATGAAAGAAGAGGTTTCTGGCTTTACAAAAAAGTATATCACGGCATTGTGGATGTAACTGTTGATTTTTAATATTTTTTTTTCCAAATTAAGTCAATTTTTTAGAAAATTGCCCCTCCCGGCTAAACGGGGGGGGAATAGACCCCCCCTCCCATACGATTTTTTTCTTGTCTTGACCAGACCTACACGCTCTAACTTTTTGGCACACTGCTCGTGGGACACCCTGTATATGGCAAACGTACGCAGCTAACAAAGAGGCCAAGATCCAAGCAGCCACCGATATACGACAGTGGAATTACATCAAAGGTGAGCTTAATCCGGCAAATATACTCTCCAGAGGTCTGATACTAAATGCTTCTTCAAAATTATCCGCTTGGTTCGATGGACCTGAGTATCTGAGGCAAAATGATAAGAAAAGGACTAAAATGGAGTATTCAACGCCAACTGAAATCCCAAAACGACGCATGGCAAAATCAGTACTAACAGCGAACGATCAAGATCTGATAAATTCCATAAATCATAGAAACTGCTTCTACACCTTGCAACGAATATTTTCATATTGTTACAGGTTTGCAACAACTCTAGAGACCTAAAACCATTTAGATTTACCGGGCACTTAGCGACAGAAGAATTAATGCAAGAAACTCACTAGATCCTCAGATATGCCCAAAGAAGAGGGTTCCCAGACGAGTACGAAACCCTGCAACGGGTTTTTTTTTTCACTAAGTCCGTACTTTAATAAGAATACCAAATTAATTCGGGTTGGTTGAAGGTTGGCCAATGCATCTATTTCGCCGGACGATAAAAATTAGATTCTGGTTCCAAAGGACAGCATTGTCACAAAACTACTTTTAACTCAACTGCACGAATCAATTTTGCATGCGTCGCATCGGGCGCTGATCGCAGCATCACGATACCAATATTGGATTGTAAGCGTGGGCAGACTGGCTGGACAGGTAATAGCGAACTGTATCAAGTGCCTCAAGTCAAGATCGAAATCAATAGAGTAGCTAATGGGAGATCTGCCTATTGAAAGGGTCAATCCAACGCGCCCTTTTTACTACACTGGGGTCGTACACAATCTGTGCAATCGAAGCAAAGTTCCGCCACTACACGAAAGCAGCCAATTTGCAAAAAGAAACCTACTATCAACGCTTCTTCTAGTGCTGTGTGTGCTGTGGGGCGCGTTCACACAATAAAAAAGTTTTGGAGCATATATATGTATATACTACAACTTAACGACTTACTAGCAAGAATTGACGTAAACAAAATCTTATCTCAATGACATGGAGAATCGATGTATTGGGCAATTTGCAGCTGAAGGATATCACGCACCTATAATTAAGACATTTAAACACAGACTAAGAGCAATTGGAGAGAACAATCATCTTATTCATAGCTTTCACGCTTCAAGCTATAAAGGTAATAGAGTTAATAGACCACCATTTGACTTCTTAGAAGTTTGGCACACAGTTTATTCGGAATTTTTGATCATTATGATGTGGTTGACATTCAAAAACAAATCGATACTGTGAGCCAAAATGAATTGCATGTGACGAACCTCTGGCAAAACCAAGGCTCCATTGCCGATTCCACATCTAACATCCTAAGACGGAATACGCAGGAGAAAAATACACAATTCCGAGCCCTTAACCAGTACCTAACAAAGACCATAAATGCTATCGATAAAAAACAGGAAGCTACTGATCTCAAGCACAACTTATCAACTTTAATCTCCTATTTGATACTATTTATCACAAATTTCGAACGGATTCAACACGGTTTAATTGATGTGATATTAGATCTAAACCATGCTAAAATAAGTCCGCAATTGATAACTCCAGCTCATCTATTCACACAAGTACAGCTTATACCTGCCACCACCGCTTAGCTTACCAAATGGGTCAATCACTGAAGTGTATAGAATGGCCGCAGTGAAAGGTCGAAGTCTTAACGAATCCATCGTATTCGAAGTTCTTCTACCGTTGACTAACAGCCAGGATTTCCAACTATTTCATTTAATAACAGTGCTTATACTCCAAAAGGGCTCAAGCTACTCGTAATTGAAACGTCGTTACCGTATTCGGCAATCACGTTGGCAAGGGACAATTTTTTTTTTGCATTGACGGAATATGAGTTGTCATCTTGTAAGGCGCTGAGGCCTAAGAACTTCTTATGTGCTCAGGTCTTTCCAACGCGAATTCATCAGTGAACTTCAAATGCTTGTGAGATGGCACTACTGAACCATGAAGAAAAGGCATTAACCAATTGCACTCTGAAGCTCAAGGCTAATGGGCTGGATTCAAGAATTCTAACTGTTGGATTTTTTCGGTGCTCAATAGAGTGACCGCTCATCTCATTTGCGAAGGAAGCACAAACAGCATAATAATTATCGGAAATGGCATTTTGGAATTCAGAAAACCGTGTATATTAAAGTTACCGACCTGATCATAAATGGTCGGACCTCATACAACAACACGATCACGAACTCATTCATCCCGACTGCAAACATCAGCAAATTAATATCCGACCACGGTGCAACTCAAGAGGACTTTATTCCCCCGGGCTTTAATAACAATGACTTTGCTGAACTCACTGACTTTAAAAACAAGTTCGATGAAATCATGCAGCAGGCGAAATCTGATAACATCCCTAAGATGAATTTCCACGACTACCACCAATGTTGACTGGCATGATTGGGATCATCGTCTAATACTCCTGTCATCGGCGGACATTGAAGCCAGTGCCCAAACCACGCAAATCTCGATTCGAAGTTGAAGTCTAGGATTTTAATATTATTTTACTCCTTTTTGCTTGATTGCAATTAATCTTCCGTAGAATTTAAGAATTTTTTAGAGAGTTAAGAAGTTAAGAACCCTCAAAAGGGGGAGTTTGTTATGTTTACATTATTTTGAATTCTCACGACACATATTGTCTTGTATCGTGAGAATTTAAAATGAATGAATTAGATAAGACCCAGATGTAGTGTGCATTTTGCACAAGTAGTAAATTTTTTGTACGCAAGTTGCCGCGAATGTGGTAATCAAAACTTTCTTATAAGCCCAACTCTGGTGTCAAAGCCGAATGTGGCGTAGACTTTGTTTGATTCCCACACTCAGGAACTGCAGGCTAATGTCTGGCCGGAGCGTTTGATGTGTGAATTCGATTAGAGAGTTTCGTTTGTACATTGGATAAAGTTGATGACTTAAACTTTATTGAGCAATTTTTTTATTGTATACAGCATGTATTTTACATTTGACTTCCTACACACAAATTCCGTTCGTTTTGGCCAGTCTATGATCAAATATTGCTTATCAGTACCTCTAGTGGTCTACATAGAAAGAAGGCAGCAGTACTCGTTAAATCCACCTTGCAAACCAAATAACATAGCTATTACTTTGACGTTAGCGCACAACTTACACTTACATTTTTGTATTTGAATAAATACAATATTGATTTCATATTTTCGTATGTCTCTTTTAAAACAGTTGAATAAGCCACTGGTATTGACGGATATTTATTACCATTAAGTAGTAAAATTGTCTTCAGACTTGTTTTCGACCCATTACCTAATAAAAAGAATGCCATTCATTTGTATCATAGGGAATTTCTAACTCAACCATCAAAGTTACAATGTCATTACAAAAACATATGTTTTCTGAACTAGAGCAAAAAGTTGCCATTTCTTTACTTCGTTTTCGTTGTGTGGATATTTTTGCATTTGGTACCATCTTAATCCAAGTAATTCGGCTTGTCTAACAGACAAATTCAAGTCCCGTATCAAATCATTTCATTCCTGTTGTTGACTTAAATGCTGTTGGCATAGATCACTTGAAGAGGGTAAAAAATCTGGATCTTGGTTGTCAACTTCCATGTCTTGTCCATCGTTATTTTCAGTCGATACTGTTAATGGCATAGATATTTTGTTTCCGTTCAACCACGATAGGAGAACAGCATAACATGATACATAAAACATATCCCGAATCCAGAGTTTATCTTGATGTACATACAGTACGTCCAAAGTATACAAAATATGCAGTACATACTCGTACTTTTTCAGATATTTTTTTTCCTTAAGACTTGAGAATGTACTATCCGTAACAAAACTTGTTGCGACTACTTTTTTTAAAATGCATCCTTAAAACTTTAAATCTGTATTATTAAACTCTAACTGAATTAATCTCAAGGAAACTAACAAGAAATTAACCTACCTTCTCAATAGATTATATAGCGATTATATGTGCATATTATTATGAACCATATGAGGGGTGGTTAAAACGGTTATCGGTGTGTACCTTCCACACCCACTGTTTACATACTATAACTAATAGCAAACTATAATAGCAATCATTTTTGGTGTACCAAAATCACGCAGTGTAATCTAAAGGAAATTAAAAACTCGCACAAGAGTGACCATGGGTAGCGTAAGAAAGCGCGAAGAAGTGGAGCAAGAAGATTCCACGAACAACAGTTCGAAAGAGGAGCTCGAGGAAACAGTTATGCCAGTCGAAGGCGAGGTCAACATATTACGTCGAGAGTTACAGGTACTGGGCACAATTAGAAACCATCACTTCATCTGCCGCGATAGTGAGCCAAGATCGCCACCGTCTCGAGGTGCTTCTTAACGAGTATCAGTCATTATCAGCCTCGTCCACTGTTACTTCGCCGATTGTTTCCAAAGCAATTATAACAGAAGCGTTGAACGTTAACGGTACACATAATCGTGTGTTGCCGCCAAGCACTACTGCACTTCCTGTACCCACCAGCTCTTTTATCACCCATCTTCTGCCACCGCTGTGACCTCGTACTCGACCTTAATTATAACAATGCCAACTCTGTATACAGCGGAGCCAAGAACAGATTCGTCATCAATGACAACCACTTCGTGTTCGCAGTACTCATGGCCACCAATCTCTTCGTCATCCGGCTATAATTAATCACTGTCCAGCGTTTCAACAATGCCAACAACGTTTGTTGGCAGCCATCTTCGATTATATCTGCACTAAGAAATCAACGCAAGTTACATGATCAACCAACATTTCAAGGAAGACCCAAAGAATGGCCGATGTTCTGTATGGCTTTCCTGGAGTCTTCAAGAATGTATGGCTACACCCGAGTCCAGAATATGTTTCAGTTGCAGAAGAGTATCAAAGATGGAGCAAGAGATGTCATTGAATCTCTACTGATACATGACGTCCCGGATGCCTTGTGCGGAGTCAATTTTGGAAGGTGAGAGAAGTTGGTCAAATTCGGAGATCAAGTTGGAGCTTATTATACCGTTCGCCACAAAGGTGCAGAATCAAACTGTGTTCTTCGAAGCAAGCGGCATGCATCAGCATCTTGCGAACCCTGTCCTCTTAGATGAACTTTTTGGAAAGCTGCCGATGAGTAAGAGATTGGAATGGGCCCCGATCTGTGCGTGCACCGCCCCATATGCAATCTTCATTTTAACTATTGCTTGAAACGAATCGCCCGTATGGTATGTATGGTATCTACCACTTCGCCCCCTTCGACACATCCGGATCATACGAGTGCAAATAGAATTTCATCTCCAACCAGCACGTCGTCTATAAAGTATCGGTACTGTAAAGCAGAGCAGCATCCAGTCATGGAGTACAAGAGTTACAAGATGTTGGTTTTTCCAGCCAAGTAGGCATTCGTGAAGCAGAACCGACTATGTTTTTGCTGTTTGAGACATGATCACAGAATAGGAACATGCAGGATGCGGAAGCAGCAGGATGCACCATCATTCACTTCATGAAATGGATGTCACCCAGCAGAAGGCTTCTCGCGATGTCGCAAAGCAGAAAACAGAATTACAAAGAATTTCTTTTCCTGCGTTTTGCCGGTTTGGGTATATAACGGTATTGGAATTAGCAACATATCTATTCATTATATTATTTTCCTCAATGTGGCTATAACTTAAAGTGTAAAGTTTAATTTACTACATTGTATTTAATCTATTACTTTAATTTCACATACTTCATCTTTACTTGAACTAATGATCATTCCGTCGTTAACCTTCTAACTAAAGTAAACAGAAAACAATTCTGGTCGACGTCTTTCAATTTTATCGACATCGTTTTGAATTAAGAATAAACGACAATACTGAACTACGAACGTATGCTGTGACGAAGGCTCATCTGTCACCATCATGAGCGAAGACTTGGGCAGACTTGAAGGGAAACCAAGCGATCTGCATCTAAGATGGCTTGGACGTGAAACACTTTCCCAAAAAACCTTTGCTGTTGATATTCTCATAAGTGGAGATCAAAATGAAGCGGAGCGTTATCATATGAGTAATGAATAAACAGTGCTGGACTTGTGCCTGTCTACAAAGTCCTTTCGCTTTGAGACTGTATAGTTCCTCTCGTCGACTACAAGAACACTAAGCCAGAGATTCTCATCGGACTACAATAGCCATTTTGGAGCATCTCTACACACCGTGTGTTCAAAGTATTTAGTCTCACGGCTATTGCACAGTTAGTTTAATTGTAATTATTTATGTTTGAATTTTCTGCATCTACAATAATGTTGTAATCCTTTCGAAATATTACCATATTGCTTTTCTCCATTACCTTTCTATTGAATTTCATGTAGAATAACATGAGTTGAGAGTACATTCGCCTTTTGTTTGCTTGAATGTACCTAACTTTATTTCATATTTTTATTTATATAATTATAAAGGTATCTTGTGCAATATCAGTATGCACTCTTGCTTGGAATGGAATAAAGATTTTAAATTATTACGATAATTTTTTTATTATTTATTTATTACGAAAAAAAAAACCAGTCATGTTACAAGACTCAATTTGATATTAATATTAAAGCACTGATAAGAATAAAAAGCCATAAGACAATTTCAGATAGGCATAACAGCACCACCAGTATAGTTACCTATACAGTTCAGTATTGGTGCTTTCACCGCTTACGACTGTTCGTAATACTTGTACAACGATTTCCATTTAAATTTGGGGCGGGGGTAAGTGTTTGTGAAATGAAGAAGAAAAATGTACGTAACTCACTTGCCGTTTAGTAATTTGAGGTAACTCCAGCGGAGTGCTAACTATAGTCGACGAGTTGTAGACTTTTATTTTTTTATTGCATTCTTGCATTTTGCGTTGTTGAAATAATTTCTTGCATGTATAAGAAAGTAAATGCTGTGGCAATGAGTAACAATAAAGCTATCGTTTTAACAGTGAGTAGTTTGAATTCATTTAGATTTACACATTCGTCTAAAAAGCCTCAAAAAAATAGTATTGTGCATAGTTTGGCAATTATAACCTTTTGGTTTAACTAAAAAGCTATTAAAATTTGCAGATATTGCAAACGAATCAGTTTTTATTGACTATAAGTTCTATTGAACTATCAGTTCTATTGACACATCGATTCGTAGGTCGATGCACACTTTTGAAAAACAGAAGTACATTTTTTTAATGACCACATTTCTGTTTTTCAACTATGCAGGTAGCCGCGCTGGCTTTTTGCGCATGCATTCAAATATCAGATTCTGTGGTATACAGATTAATAACAGAAACTCTTCAGAATAACATTGCCGGTGAGCCTGTAACCCACGAACGGACTAACTGGAACTTTGATCCAGATGTTAGCAAACAGAGACGAGCACTTTATTACGAGGTTCCTAACACGCTAATAATCATGGGATATTCATTGATCTGATTTACTTTTCAGAAAAATGGCTACCGCGGGGCAACATTTATAGAAAGAATTGGTGTTGGTATCGATGGTAAGGAAGAACAACGCCGACAGATGCAGCGAATTAGGGACATTGGTCGGTTAAACGGAGAACACTACATAAATTTTCCATAAAGAAAATTAACTCATTGCATTAATTTAAAATATTGTGCGTATAGGAATGGTACTAAGGTAAATGAGCGAATAAAATGTGGGAACAACGTCTCTTTTTTTAATTTGATCATTATGGCATATAATTATGGAAAATGCTTTCACTTTACCCTCTATAACTGTCGTTCTACATGAATAGCTCGCTCTAATTACGGCAATTTTACCCGCTATTACCTCCTATCCCGCATAATCATAAGCTTTTTTCACAGGACTTACATTTTTAGTTCATTCCATTCTAATTAAGGATAATCAACATTGATCAAGTAAAAATTAAACGACGTACAACAAAGTGAATGAATCTCCTTGATGAAGTTTACGTCTAACCGACGTCCACATACACATATTTCTGAACAATTACCGGTAAGAGCTCTTAAAATAAGAAAAGATGATGATTTTGAAGAGCGAACGATGGGTACATATTCTACTAGTATGCAACCGTATAGCTTAATTTGAACAAAACAAAAAAATGCAATAGGATCTCGTAATCCGAAAAGCACATACCCAGAATGAAAAGATACCCCAGGGGTTGAGTCTATTTATACATATGTGCTTACGTGCATGCATAGTTAGATGATATTATTATTGTCATCTGGTAAGTAACGCAAATAATATTATCCGTTCTCTCTCCTTGCATTCATCTACTCGTATACTTAGATCTTAAGCAATCATAACTTCGGTGTGCATACATGTGTAAAAGTAAGTCATAAAATGGATCAGTATTAATTTTTTTTAATAACCCCTATAGTACATTAAGAGAGGTTCTTTTGTGTACGGGCATAAAATAATAATATTATAAACGACAGTGTATTTCCATTATCCAATGCTCCGGACCTAAAAGGTGGGAAATTGAGAGCACGCTCATCAAAAATAAATTAAAATTGACTCCGACGAAAATAGATTGTATTGTGTTATCAAGTCATGTGTCATCAGTTGAACATTGGCAATAAGAAAGAACTATGACTGGAGAATGCGGCAGGTGCAAGAGAACGACAAATCTCAGTGCTTCTAAGTAAGTTTTAATAAACTAAGCAACAAGTGGTTGAACAGTGTTGTGCTGAAAAATCACTTTGTCATGTCTTTGTTTGTATCGTGGCCTATTTTCCTTTAATCGACTCAAGCGCATTATTTTTTAAGTAAGCTTCTGTGAGGATTACACCTGATTGCAACAACTCATCATATACCATGCCTAGTTGGTACCAAGAAATACATAGCGCGATAGAACATGGCTGGGGGTTCCCACGTATTCTTTGGTTTAGATTACGGATTCACTTTTCATCGCTTTTCACAATTAATGCGGAAATTCATTCCCTTCTTTACCTTCGTATATATTGCGTATTACATGAAGATAGATTAACTAATTAATAACTTATTAAATTAAAAAAATAAAAGTTTTATTAATTCTTTCCGCTCGGGCAGCGGAGGCACGCTTACAGCATCAATTTAATTCTCATCTACATTATTCTAACAACTACCTTAAATACTATTTCCCGTACCCTGCTGCGACGTCGGCGTATCGGCAACGGTGGATTTCGCCAGACGACGAAATTGACGGTTCCACGCTCGGATGAAATTATTTTTGGCTTAGGTGTGTGGCTCAGGTGCCAAAGTGCAACCTTGGTGGATAGCTCGTGCATACGAGTACAACGGTGATTAGGTAGATTCCGTCACGTAGCTGTGGGACGAAATCTATTTCACGTTAACTTATATCTTGTGATCTGCTACAATGTCTTGCACTTGAATTTGTATTACCTTTGAAGTATTGGAAAAATGAAATTTGAACAAAATCACTGCTGGGATTCTACTCAATGTGATATTGTAATAAAGTAGCGGATTGTGTAGAGAGTCAAATTAAAACTATTGGGCTATATGGAGCGAGCTATTAAATACCTATATACAGGGTGTCCCACGAGCAGTGTGCCAAAAAGCTAGAGCGTGTAGGTCTGGTCAAGACAAGAAAAAAATCGTATGGGAGGGGAGGGTCTATCCCCCCCGTTTAGCCGGGAGGGGCAATTTTCTAAAAAAAATTGCTTAATTTGGAAAAAAAAATTATTAAAAATCAACAGTTACATCCACAATGCCGTGATATACTTTTTTGTAAAGCCAGAAACCTCTTCTTTCATCTTGTTTTTTAAACGAAGCTGTTTTAAGGAATAGTTTTTGAGAAATTAATTTTCAAACTCAAAATTTTGAAGAAAAAAATTTAAAAAAAAAATTTCGAACTATTTTTTTCATATAAAGATAATCACATAATATGATATTTTTGCTTATTTTTCTATCGCAATAAGTAATGTATTTAATTATTTATATTTTTCTGGTGTTAAAGCAATGATGCTTTCGTTATGAAATGGTTCATGCCTATTCTAAAAATTTAGCACCTGTAATACAAAATTTTAAGAATATGGCATATTCATTAGTTTATAGACATCAGAGCAACCTGTTAGCGGCATATCCGAGAGTCGAATTCAGAAAAATATTATACCAATGTCATAATATAAGCCCTAAGGTTTCTAAACCACTAAACGATTTACAAAATTCAGAATTATTTGAAAGGTTTATAGCAACTGTAGATCGTTTAAACTGTGTATTATCACAAACTCCTAGAGTCTAATTTTACGGGACTGTTTTAACATTAAATTCATATATACTTTTAGAATACACCAATCCTTCATTACCTCAACTTGGTCGGATAAATGAAATATTAAATTTGTGGTGGATGAACAGATATTTTTTATCTTTGCCTATTATTAAACAACATATTTTCATCCAAAATTGAGGGCTTATCATGTAGAGCAATTCCCAATTAACCTTCAAGGTATAATTAAATTCGAGAACTTACTTTTTCCTCATCCATAGATAAATGTGAAAATTGGTAATTAAAAGTTCGTAGGACTTTTGAATCATGACCATGACATCTTAAATTAATCAAGAATATCAAAGATATTGAACTTAATACATTACTAATTTATAAGTGTAATTTTAAGATTGTTTTTGTTAGGTTTACAGTGTGTTTTACCTATTTTTAACATAATTAATATATTTTCTTACTGATATATAATTATAAAAATTATAATTTTCAAATATCCTGCCACAGTCACACATTAAAAATATATGTGACGTGTTAAATAAACTCATACGATCACACACTTATGTTTGCAGTGTACTATGATCTCGTAAGTGTATGCCCAAAATCTTTAGCCCACAAAAAGAGTACGTGGCAAGCCAGCGGAACAATAATCACAGAGGAAAAAAAAAATCAGATAATGGCACAAACTAAACTTACCGATTATAATCAAAGTCGATACCGACTCTCACTGAAATACAGCCAACTTGTTTCGCAACGTCTCCGTTCCATGCCAGTGCCTATTATACACCGAACCAGACAAAAACAAAACTTTCACTTTTCATCAAAGTGGAACTTGAATTTAAACGACATTAATAGCGAAGACCAGGAGGAAGACGGGTAAGACAGAAAAAAGAGAAAATAAATTACAAGAAATATGTAACTAAATAAACTATGAATGGGCGGCGAAGTTACGACTTTGGTGCTCAAGGTTTAATTGTTTAGTGCGGCCATGCACTTATCAGCTTTACAGTACAAGTTGAATTGGATGCTTGTAAACACTCTTGAGTCCCGGTAATTACAAGGTTGTCAGAAATATTATATATTTTACAGTATTTATCCTAAGTAGACCACTGAAAACAATAGGTGCCTTAAGAAATTTCGAGTCTAGATGCAAGTGGACTAGGGAGCAGGTAAATACTAAATTGAAGCCTTTAATATTCCAATATTCGAACACAAAATTCTTATAGACATTAATGATGACAATGATTTCGAGATTAAAGTTCTCGGAGGAGGAGGCATAGTATATGTATATTCTAGCTATCTTCGTAGAGAAGGAGTTATGTATTCATATATCTCTTTAATCGAACCATTTGCTATTAAATATTTATGGTTACGGTAACTGTAGCTCGACACTACAGACTGAATTATTTTGTATAAAATAATTTCATCGCTGATACTGGAATCTACAAGATTATGCACTACGCTTCATCAGATAGACAAACTTAGATAAATTAGGTGTGCTGTAGGTACAATATTGACAGCTCTACACACTGCAAACCCAAGTGTGTGAATTTCAATTACTTTACGCGTGGGAATGGTTGTAGACAGTTTTTACACACTAAGAAACGTGTAAATTAAATCAAATATCAAAAGTGTGTAATTGTAATACTTTTGTAATGTGTGAATATCTGTGAATAATTTCTAGGTTACAAAATGTGTGAATCCAATCATACACTTCTTAAACAGCAAAAATAAGTATTTTTATATACATGAAACAAATGAAACAGACAAAAAAGCCTTTTATATTGATCATTTAAATTAGATTTGGTTTTATGTTTAAGGAATACATTCTTACGAAATAAAAATTTTTCGACCACGCAATTCTTTTTTAGAACAGCCCCTAGAATTTCAAAATCCAAAAATTGTAACATATTCATGTAGGCACTGGGATATTTAATATCCCAAACCTAGTAACATGCTAATAATGCTATCAATATGTTTTCGATGTTCAGATTGTCGACCTTTATTTTAAGAGTTCCACCAATGATAAAAGCTGTAGTAATTTTTTTATCATGGGTATAAATTACTGCTTTCAGTGCATAAGTTGCCATTGGAGATAAATTTTCGATTGCTGACATACTCTGAGAATCAATTGAAAAAAATTATGAGATAAAATATTTATTGGTATATTAAGATAATCACATAATATGATATTTTTGCTTACTTTTTCTATTGTAATAAGTAATATTTTTTTTTTTATATTTTTCTGGAGTTAAAGCATCTTGAATTTTACAAAGTGCAATTAATATTGATTCTTCAGCTTCCGCAACAATATCATAAAATTATATGATACCCTTGATCATTACATCTATTTTGTCAGATAAACTAGAGGTTTCAATTTTTTTTTTTAGTAATTGAAATTCAAATAAAAAATAGAAAATAAATTATGAACAAAGATTATTCACAGCCTGAAAAACTTTAAATTAAAGAATTTTAAATTCAGTTATTTTAATTGTATTACCAAAGGTAATCGCTGAAGTTGTGGACATTTTTCTAGGATATCTGCAATGCTTTTACCACCTCTTGCTATCCAATCTCGACGTGCATCGGAAGTCTCTTTCAGTAATATTCTCACATGGGCTGTATCATTGAGATTCTTAAATAATTAAATAATTTAAGTTATGCAATTAAATTAATTATTTATTCCACGAAATTTTTTTTTAAAATCACGAAATTAACAGATCCTAAAACATTTTCTTATTGTTAAAATCACTGTCAAAATAAACACAGCAATTATATAAATTTATGAAGTGGTTCAACCAAAAAAAAAATCCAGGTTATTGTAAGAAAAAAATTTACTCTAACTTTTGTAATTTCTCCTCTTTCACACTTTTGAAATTTTTTCTATCAATGCATTGGAGTACTAGTGTTGGGTAGGAAACGCATTTTTATTGAGTTTGTATGAGGTACTCATTTGGGAGAGTGAAGTGATACATTGTCCCACCTCATTTGAGGTACATCTTGTCACACGTCCCATTGATAGCTTGCAATACTAATGCAAAAGTCGTGAGGTGCCTTTGAGTATGACAAGAATCAAAGTGGGAAAAATATTTTTTTTGAGGTGTTGGGATATTTTTGCACTGGTGTATGGGACATGAGGTGCCACTGACTATGACGAGAATTGAAGTGGGACAAATAATTTTTTTGAGGTGTTGGGATATTTTCGTACTGGTGTATGGGACATGAGGACGTGAGGTGCCTCTGACTTTGACAAGAATTGAAGTGGGACGAATAATTTTTTGAGGTGTTGGAACATTTTTGTAGTGATGTATGAGACGTTTGTAGTGCATCTTGTATGAGTAATGCAACACTATGGAGTACACCACTTTAAATTATACATAAATTACATCACACATACATCGTTGAATTATGTACATCATAACAACTTGTACTCGCAACTTTTAGCCCCGCTCTCCCCTATGCAATTTTTGACCATTTTCTATATTAAGATTGCTAATGTGTGAATGTTCTTAGTGTGTCATTTACAATAAAGTGTGTGAATTGCTAATATGTAAATGATTTTAATTTAGATAAAACGTTGAATAACTAGAAGTTGAATTATATGTGACATGTGAAATTCACTCATATGATCACACACTTAGGTAGTGCAGTAACGCAAAGTTAGTGCAGTGTCTTGAGCGGTGAACATATAGACAATATTTTCAGACTTACGCCAGAGGTTTTATTTGTCAAAATATATATATAAAATAAACTCGTAGATATTAATAAAAGTTGTATTGATAATAGGAGTTTGATTCTTAAGCTCAAACACACAGACCATATTCATCTTAGTCAGTAGCCATTCGAATGGTGTGTATACATATGAAGCAAATAACCTGGTACCTTTTTTACCATGGCGTTTTTTTTTTTTAGTTTAATCGGCCAGACTTGTAACCATGAGTATGAAATTATTAAGCAACCGAATCTGCAGGATGACTGCAGGAAGAAAAGAAGCTTCTTCAATTCTAGTAAGTTTAACTTTTTCTTTGTGGTTTAGTATTGACCGGGGGTTTAGTTTAGAGTGAGCATTTTAATTGAAGACTTATACAAAGAGCATTTAACATTCGTCTCCACTTAAAGTCACCTATTACTACGGTGACCATCCGTCCCGGTCTGCCCGAGACAGTCCCATATTTATATAGTCTGTCCCGAGTTTTTTTTTCCTCATACGGTATGAACAAGTGTCCCGTTTTTATTATTTTGTCCTGGTTTTGTCCCGTTTTTATTTCATTTAATTGTTTACATAATCAATTTTTGTTAAAAATACAATTTTACATTGGCTATAAACTGCAAACGTTAAGGGTACGTAAACATAAAGGGCGATCTGTTCAATACAATCACTCATTTAGATCGAACGATTGTACGAAACTCATAAAAAGCTGTTTTAATGAAATGTATTCATGTGCCTGCACAAAATGCGAAGCAATTATTTGCAACGTTCTTGGACCTAATTCGATCGTAGAAGTTAAAACCGCCCTCAAGGCTATTAATTCAGTGACAGTTTTTTTCTGACTGTTCTAATCACGGTAGTTTAAAACATTCCCCACTTTTAGTTCGTTATCTTACCCCACAAAATGGTATAACTATAAACATTTTGGAAGTTAAGGGTCTTCCGGGAGAATCGTCTGATACAATCTCAAAATACATAAAAGAAACCTTAGAATGTTTTTCAATAAAAGAAAAATTGCTTGCTATTTGTACATACAATACTAACTGCAACTTCGGAGGGACAGCTAGGAAGGGTAGAAATAATGTCTTCTCTAAACTTCAAAAATCTGTTGGAAATGAATTATTGGTATTAATTGTGCTGCACACGTTTTAAACAATTGCATACAAACAGGTGTGGAACGCCTTTCAGTAGATATTGAAGTTGTAATTGTAAAGATTTATTCGTTTTTTTACCTTTACACCATTCGTATTAAGCAATTCATAGAAATATGTGATAGTTGCGAGGTTGAATATCACAAACTAGTTGGTTTTAGCAAAACAAGATAGCTCACTTTAATGCCAGCAATCGAAAGGATATTAAAACTTTTTGAGCCTTTAAAAATATATTTTTTGTCCCAAGCCAGGTTATCCTTAAAGATTTTTTTAGCAACCCTTCATCTGAAATCTTGCTCTATTTTATCCATTCAGTGGCTTAATATTTTCATAATAATACGAGTATATCATAGAGTCGCAAGAAATATGCGACATATGTATATGCGAAATATAAAAGATTTGAAATTGAAATTGGAAGAAAGAATAGAAGAAAAATGTATTCTTTTTATGGTTAAAAAAATGTTAACAAAAAAAAAGTAATTGACGAAAACAAAATGAAAGAAAATATTTTTCAGTTAGTAATTGCTACGAATATTTAAGTCAGTGGGATGCGTTGTTTAAAGAAGTAGAAGTTTTTGGTTGGTTAATTCTTACAACTGTTCCTTCCTGGACAGATGTAGAATCTTGGCTTTAATGAATCAAAAACGAAAGACAAAGATAAATGACTCTCAACTGTTGGATTAATACATTTGTTTAGAAGCGTTTTTAACGTTAGATTAATAAATAAATGGTCGGAAAAAAAATACAGTGAATCAAAAATGGGTTGAAGTTTTAAACCATTTCTCTAAAAAAAGTATTGGTTTTGGAAACCTTTTGCAAGTTGTGGAGTTTGACCTGTGCTTGACCTAGATAATCAAATATTTTTTATAAAATCAAACTTTTATTTTTTACACCTTAAAGACTGGATTAAGATAATGTGGTCTTAAATTTTTAATTTTGTTTTGTCGAATTATATTATTTCATTGTAAAGTTATCTTTTATTTATCATAATTATAAAATTTAAAATGTTAAGTTTTGTTTTGTTGAATTGTAGTTATTTCTGTTAATTTTGCTTTTATTTATTATAATATGTAGTAATAAAAATATGAAAGCCACCTTTTTTCTTCATGATTTAAATTGTTTGATATTTTGTCCCGGGTTTTGCTCGGCGAAATATGGTCACCATACCTATTAGTGATTACGCAGATCTGCGAACATGCGTGGATATATAGTACAAGAGTCCATGCGGTTGCTACTGTGTGCGTGGTATGTATATCAACTTGTACATCAATCGAACAAACCCCTTGTGAACTTGTTGGGCTTAATCCAGACTGTCACATCACCAGAACATCATCTTTGGTAGCTGCAAGTACACTTGAGTTAAGATCAGACACAGAAAAACTTTGGCCAACGGCTACTACTTTGGGCCAAGATACTTGTAAAACCAAGATAATTCTCTACACAACCTTAAACATCTCCGTCCTCCTTTACGGCAAAAAATTGTAAGATGTTATAAGAAGAAAGAGGTTGAGGCAATAACTAAAAACTATACCGGCTGCACGGCGACATCGGTTTAGTCAGACGTCCACGAGTTGTTTTTTTTTTTTCTTTTAATCCATTTTTTTTATATTTCATAAAACTATGTTACTATGGACAAATATGCTTAGAACTAGCTTAAATAATTTAAAATGCCTAAGGGCCGAGTAAAGCGAATCCCACACATTAGATGGCATAAACAGATGAAATGAGACCTTAGACAATGGGGCGTGCGTAGCACTGGAAGCAACTTGCAGAAGTTCGTGCCCAGGTTGGCTGTAGCGCCATTGTCACCTTGCATAAGATCTTGCATTTTTCCAGCAAATTACGTTACAGAATTTTATATATGTAATTTGAGATGGTAACGAATCTATAAGAAAATAATTGTAAGCAAGCTTGAACTTAAGTGTATATTACACCTGCGAAGTATAGACCTTTTATTTTCATACTTTCAAATATGCCAACTTAAGTGATAAGAAAGAAAATGTTTAAAAAATATCTGCAGCTGAAGCACACAGAATTCTTATTGAGATTTACTATTAACATGCTCTTTTGAAAACGAAAAATAATGATGTTGATGTTGAAGATAAAAAACGCATGATTGGCCAACTGAGAAAGTTTAAATATGAAGAATTGGAAGCATAAATTTATCTACATATAGAATAAAATATAACTCATTTAGGGAAATTTAATTTATCTTACTCACATCAAAAACTAATTAGCTTGCAAAAGCAAACTAAAGTTGGAAACTCAGGTGTATTCTTTTATTGAAAATAAATTCATAAACCCCATAGCAAAAGTCAAAGAAACGCATGCGTAAAAGAAACTAAAAAAAATGTATCTCTTTTAGTCAGACAAACTTGTGCCACATGCGGATGCAGCAACTGAATAAAATTTTGGTACGAATTCAGTACTCCATTGACCACGGTAGCATTCAAACAAGGCACGTAGACGTTGATTAAGGAAGAAAACAAAATCTTTTCCAGCACAAAACCAAATCGGAGAAACGTAATTTTATTCCGCTGACAATCTAAATTCAAAGTAAAAAATGATAAAATTAATTACTAAAATATTATTCCCCGTAAGTTTTTGCAGGTGATATTTATAATTTGGGCTAGTTTTATAGATATTTGGTTCCTGTTATTTTTTTTGCAATACGCGTGTAATACTTTCACGTTTCCATTGTCAGTGTTATCATCAGAGTCGTAACGTATTCATTACTTGTCTCTGTAAATATTCTTTCCTGATTTACATTTTCTTCACGTAACTAACAATCGGATGTGAAAACGACACAATTTCCGTAAAAAGATGTGGAATATCCATTACTGACAGTTGCCAAGCAAGTGAAATGGAGCAATGAAATTCAATCACTAGATTTAAAACCTATTAACCATTAAGTAATGACAATATGATATTTTCTGAGAAGTTTTTTGAATTTGAAATTGGCATTTAATCTCGTTGGCATAGTAGTGAAAACAGATAAGAGAGACATATAATTCAACAACGTAACTATCAAGGATTGAATTTGTGATCTATTATGAGCACTTTATACAGAAGGTAACTTGCCCATTCCTATTTCTCTAGAGTAACAGTGAAATATAAACAAGTATAAACGCCATTTCCTCGAGTCAAGAATTGTCACAGAAATAACATAATTTTCAAAATTTAAGATGACTCTAATTCTTAAATCTATATAGCAATTTAAAAACAATCAATGTTTTTGACTAAGACTCATATACTGAGCAATGTGTAAATTAGGAAAGATTGAAGGAAACTTATGACGGCCATATCATCTCCTTTCGTGACTTTCATCCTCTAATGCGAGTTGGGGAAACACTTCAAGACGAAAGCCGATTATGTGGTATTGTATTTTGGGCATGTAATATAAGTTCCAGGATTTTTTTGTGGCAATAGTAGGGCAATTAGTACCCGAATAGCCGAATTCTATGATATTCTTTTGGTTTATGTGTTGAGTTAGTTGTTGTTTTTTATACTAGAGCGTTTTAATGGAGCTTTTAGCTGAAGATTAACTCAACTTGATATATTTTCATTCAATCATTCATATTAATAGATTATAATTACCTCTAGCCGCATAAAAGACCCAACATTTGCTTGTTTTCAATTTGATTCCTAAGCACCTACATTACGGTTACAAAGTTAAATATGATTATAGCCCATGTCAAACTATGTTATGTTGTATTTTGTTATCTGGTAAAAGATTTATGACCTAATACAGTTTTATATAATTACGACTTCTTCTTCTTCTTCCTCCGTGCATTGTTATAATTGATTTTTTTTACTATTCAATATTGGCTAATTGGCGTCGATTGTTAAATGCTGTTATCATATCTTATAATCAAATTATATTTTCATATAACTTTATTTTCCAGCTTCTAATGCTATGTATGTACATCGTTCAACAAACTTCATCGACAATGCAACCTAGAGCGCCTAACTTCCAATATTTTGAAAGGTAGATTTAGGAATTGCATTATACCATATGCTTGTAATATTATAAATAAACTCACCTCATCCCCGTTTATTTTTGCTTTGCATTTAAAGGCCCAAATACAGATATCCTTACTATGACGAAAATGGACGTGGCAAACTGCTTTATGGCTACGGTGGCCCAGAATTATACCAATATAAGACGTATACCCCATTAGAAGGAATACACTAAAATTTGCTTCTTAGTACAAAAACACAATACCTTTTTATTTCTAGATAATATGTTCTATATGTATAAGACCGTTTCAAAACTAAGAATATTGCTATTTTATTTAAAATAAGTAATATTAATAAAAACGAGAAACAGAATATGATGTGTTTGATATTTTTCAAAGCCTTTGCTTGGAGATGAGATTATAGATTCAAGTGAATTCATTATTATTACATATGTATATGTACATATCGCTCATTTACTTGAAGACTGTCATAACTCAAAAAACACGTTTTTTGAGTTGATAATGCAGAATTATTCCGTTTTGTCTTGCTTAAAATTGTGAAATAGTTTCATGTTAATACCATGTATAGTTTCCCCGTAAGAAGAGAATATGCCGTTATTTCATTTCACACGTCCCAACTTTGTTTATTCGTAAGAACGACCTATCTTAGTTGTGCTGCAGTCGTTGTCGTGTGTTGGTTGGTTGAGTTTCTCAAAAAAAGGCATATTTTGTGTTGTGATATTATTCGTGACAAGGTAATGATATTCTCAATGTAAATACATTTCATGTAGAGTGCATTATTTCGTGTTGTGACTGAGTTGTTGAAACAATTTACTTTAATCAAATCTGTACTAGTTCAACATGTGACGTTCTTCAAGAAAAAAATACTATTGTCATTTGAAGTATTGCTTCTTATGACGTTATTTTGTATAAAAGATTGACGGTTTAGAAGTCAGCAGTTTATATTATAAGACAATGTGTCGTTGTTAAAGATAATTTTGTCGACGGAAAGTCTAAACACATCTCAACAACTCAAAATAAGACAAAATAATTGATAAAAATTATAAATATCTAGAAATAATACACAGTATGATCACAATATTAAACTTTAAAATAAATAAATTTAGGTTATTTCAAATGGCAGACTTATCACCAACATCATCGTCATGTAGCCTATCATCGTCGTTTTCGGAAGATCATGACAACTCAGCCGATGATATTACATATTGCCCGGGTTCGGCCAAAGATGGTGCGGATACTGACAGCAATGATAACAGTGCAAAAAGTAATGTATTTTCTCAGCCTGGAACGTCAACTTCTTACTCGACAAATACTTCTATAATAATAAGTCCATCGAAGAAAGGGAGAAAAAGAGTAAAACAGCCAGAAAAATGGAAGCAAAACCTAATTAAAAAAAAAAGAAATAGTGGAAAGGAGTATGAGTCAACACTGACCAAAAAAGTAAGGCCTGAAAGGCAAATAAAAAGTTCATGTACTGAAACCTGTAGGCTGAAGTGTTACGAACATTTTAGCGAGGATGAAAGAAAGCAGTTATTCGCTTCATATTGGGAACTTGGGGACATTGAAAAGCAAAGGCAATATATTGCTAATTGTCTGCGAATTGTCGAACCGACATACCGCTATGTGCGTATTGGAGGAACAAGAAGTCCTCGGCAAAATAATAATGCTTATTCGTTCAAAAAAGGAGATATGAGTGTGCGGGTCTGTAAACATTTTTTTAAAAACACTCTTGATATAAACGACCGTCCCATTAGAACCGTGTTGGCAAAACAGGAAAAACTTGCTAACCAAATATTAGAAGCTGACCAAAGAGGAAAACATGGTAAACAAATAAAACTTGACCCGAATTTAAAAGAAGGAGTGAAGCGATTCATAGATACTATACCAAAAATTGAAAGTCACTATACAAGAGCAAATACATCGAGAACATTTATTGAAGGAAGCAAAACCGTAACAAGCATTTATAGGGACTACGTAAATAAGTGCAAAGAAAAACAGGAGCCGTTTTGCACCTACATATCTTTTTACAGAACTTTTACTAACGATTTCAACATCTCATTTTTTGTCCCAAAAAAAGATTTGTGTGAAGAATGTACAGCACACAGTAATATGGATGAAGCAGAGAAAATTAATAAGAAAGATATATATGAAAAGCATTTGCATGAAAAAAATGTGTCAAGAGATGAGAAGAAAAACGATAAAGAAAATATAAATGCGTTTGTAGCAGTCTGTGATTTACAGGCAGTCATGCCATTGCCTAAGGATGACGTATCTGCATTTTACTACAAGTCTAAAATAAATGTCCTTAACTTCACTATATATGACCTAAAAACTAATAAATGCCAATGCTTTGTTTGGGACGAAGCCAATGGTCACCGTGGAGTAAATGAATTAGGATCGTGCGTACTTCAGTATATACAAAACTTGTCAAGCACTCCTGAGGCTGAACTAATATTCTATTCGGATAATTGTGCTGGACAGCAAAAAAATAAATTTATGATTGCCTTGTACTTATATGCCGTGTTCGACTTGGGTGTAAAATCAATTACCCACAAATATCTTATAAAAGGACACACACAAAACGAAGGAGATTCAGCACATTCCTTAATTGAGAGGGAAACAAAACGAATGCTTAAAAGTGGACCTATTTATACAACTGAATCATTTATATCAATAATTCGATCAGCAAAAAAAAAGGGAGATCCATTTATTGTTAAAGAGCTTTGTTTTGAAGATTTCTTTGATATAAAAAAGCTGGCAAATGACATCGGCCCGTTAAATATGACACAGTTGAAGCTGTCACAAGTAAAAATACTTAAAATTCAACGAGAATCACCAAATTCAATTTTTTACAAATATGCATACACTGAAGAGCAATTTAGAGAGGTTACTGTAATAAAAAAAAAGAAGCAAGCAACAGCCATTTCTTTAAGCAAAGCTTTTCATATCAAACCAGGTATACCACAAACTAAAAGAGATGACATCAATGATTTGATTAAAAAAAATCTTATTCCACGTTTTTACAAATCGTTTTATGATAATTTGTAAGAATTTTTTTTATCAAAGTTAAACTAATGAAATATTTTGTTTATTGAATCATTATTTTTATTATAATTTATATTTATATTTTTATTATAATATTTACATGAATTATTTTAAGTTCAAAAAGTTTAAATCAATATTATTTAGTGTTCAAATGCATGAAGTATTTTAAGTTCAAATCATAATTTAAGTTGAAAGACTGTGAAAATAAAATGCCTAAGTCCAAAACTATTGTTTTTTCTTTCAATAATAATGACACATTTAAACTAAAGGCGGTGAAGTGAACATGTTTTTACAACAATAACGTCATAATTCAACGTAGGAAAAGTTTTCGTTAAGGGAAAAAACATAAAAGACACGGTTTTGTCAATTTATCTTCATGAATATATTTAGCATACAATAGCCCACTAAACCATTTCTAAAATTTGAGATTTCCTCTATTGACTGCAAGGTGGTAGTTAATTGAAAACTTTAAACACGTTTTCTGCAAAATCACTTTTTTTGAGTTATGACGGTTTTCTAGTAAATGAGCGATATGTATACAGTTCCTCGTAAAAAATTGTTCTAATTTTTCCATTTCTCGTTTCTTGGTCTGAACCGGGATTAAGTGAAACATTAGTAATATTTATTATATTATATTATTCGTTATATGTAAAATATACATCTATCAAACATCAACGGTTAATCTAAAACAATAGAATTACAAAGTGGATCGTTAAGCCACCATTAAAAGGATTAATATCAGTCAACTGCTCCACGGAAATAGCAAGTTTATAAATCCTAACTATTCGCAACGTGGTGAAGGCTAAGCCACCTGCATTATCTTTTTGTCGAGAATATTATAACTATGAATGAATGATAATATGGCCCTTTTTGCTACATTTTGCAAAGGGACTTGTACCTATCCCATATAAAATCGAATTACCCCTAATTACTGACGATAACTGATTATTTTTGGCACGGAATCAAAAGTAATGTGGCTCACATAACATATGATTTCGGCGAAACTTTGTAATCGCATGTAACATTAAATGATGTTTGTTATCAATTAAGATATATTCAATTATTAAAAATAATTTCACATTCCTCATGTGTCAATTGTTCGCTATGCGATTGAAACCATTCGAGTTTATTGGATCTTCTGAAGAGTCTACGGCAAGAAACTTGTAACCCTAAAATGTTGAAACATCCTCCAAATTATAGCTGGATTTATCCCCGATAAAGTATTCCAAAATTACTGCACCGATTAAACTGCCGCAGAATACCCGTCGCTCTACTCGTAGTAAACACCAATTTTTATACACATATCGCGCTATAGTGTGTAGTAGTAATGGTATGTTCAAGAGTTCCCAACGTTTTTTTTTTTTTTTTTTTGCATTTTTCACAAACCGATATTGTACATACCAAACATTTCATTCAGTTTATCCCTGACAGTTGTGGTAAAGCATACCTACGCTTAAACGGACAAAGCTAACAGTTTACTTTTTATTTCGTTTGTGTTCGATCTTTTCATTGATTTGCTTGTTAATTTTCTCTGCAAAAATGTCTAACAAAAAGGCAACACTATTTTATTATTATTATTTTATTATATTAATGTATGATAATTTATGAAATTATTGAAATATTAAAGAAAAAAACTAGTAGAGGCGCCAATAAAATATCAATTTTATCTCGGCAATACAATGTAGCCAAGACTTCATTTTCGGCCATGAGAAAAAATAAGGAAAAATTCTTGAAAATAGTAACCACTAGCCAAATCAGTTCACTAAAACGGACACCACAAAACAAGATTTTAGAGCAAGCTTTATAGGGTTGGTTTTTGAAGCAGCGTGTAAAAAATCTACCATCTGATGGTAAAATTCTGAAAGAGAAAACAGACCTCAAAGAGTGCTGAATTATTTCGCCGATATCTGTTTGGAAATTATGCTATTTGTGACAGGAACTGTCTAGGTCGCGGCTCTGGTTGAATTCAATGAAATGATTTAGAAAAAAACAAGAATCGGGAGTTGTGATTCGTTTTCCTGGTTAATTGGCACTGGAATATGTTTAGCTTCAACCAGTTACTGGAGCATCAGATAGAAAAACTGTTGAGATTCGGTTGAATCTCATGAGGCGAGGAAATGGTCCCAAATAATTCGATGTCATCGGCGTAAAATGAGTAGTTGAAGTGTAAAAGAATCATTTCCATAATAGTAACGGGCTAACCATAATAGGCAGGAGCAAGCATATGCAAGCAGAGGGGAATGTCTTCTTACATGCAAAGCATACATATGATATGCCCACAATGGGAATATACGAGGTTTCGTTAAATGTTCGTTAACTGATGCGAGCAGACGGAAGATCTTCATGAATGAAGACATTCCGAACGGAATTTTTGATGACATTTGAGGTTAGGAAAGAGAAAAAAGATAAAGATAAGGAGTACGAGTTTGTAAACAAGTTGATTTCAATTGTGCAGGACAATAAGTGCCTCTATGATCAAGCAGATGGCTTTTATTTCAACAAAAAGGAAAAAGCCAAGGTGTGGGAAAACAATTTGACAGTTCCTTTCCTTCTGCTTGGTTCTGCTTGCATCTGTTCATTGTGGGTATTTTGATTTTTCGTTGAAACAGAGGGGAGAATTTCGTTCGGTTCTGACATAAGCTCCTGCTTGCTTCTGCTTATTATGGTCAGCCCTTTAGAATCATTTATAAATTGTATTGATTAAATAACACTGATACAGGGAGTTTTAGCGCTGCTGCGCAGTGGGTAGTGCGTCGGCCTCTGACGCACGATGGGCGAGTATATCCTGATAACATCGAATGTTAATTTCGCGGCTCTCTCCCCGCCGGGGTACTGGCAGCCACCCCCCCCCCCCCCCCCCATTGCCATAACTTGTTTCTTTTACTCAGAGAATGGAATCAGCGATTATGCTATATATTATATAAGGTGAGGAGGTACAGAATGTTGGTGTCGAGAAGAAGCAATGAAAGGAAAGAAATTCCTACTATCCTCCTGACTCTACTTTATTCAGAAAGGTACCAAGATCCTTAATTATGTAAGTGAATAGTAATTAATAATGGGCTAAGAAAATATATATCAAGCCAGACGCGTGCCCGAAAATCGTGCAAAGAGGCTGGCACAGCCGAAGGCACGAAGATTGAAGGCGAACCTCTAGGGAAAGCAGTTAAGAGGATTAGGTCGGCGGAGGTATCCCCTACCGAAACCCATCCGACCCTCTCATCTGCAGCCCTCGCACTTCTTGGCAGCGCGCAGCGCAGAAAGCGTCGGCGGCTAGTAAAGGCAGCACAAGGCCAGCACTTTCGGCGAAACACAAGTGACCGTCGAGACAAGCACCTCTCCTACAAAGAGGCAGCCATCTCCTCTGAAAAGGTCAGGATAGGAAAGGCTGGCAGTGACAGCAGAATGACCAGCGCAGATTGCTAACACTGCGAGGATCATCTACTGGAGCTAGCTTCAGCAACAGGCTTCTGTATTCAGGCTGATAGGTCTGCTTTGATGAATGGTACCTTCGTGGTCAGCTGTTCCTCTATGATTTTCACTCAGATTAACCTAAAGCATTGCAAGGCTGCTACTGCTCTTTTCAGTAGCAGAATTGCATGCAGTAGTACAAATCATCACATTGTATCCATTCAGGAACCATGGGTGTGGGACAAACGCCTGTGTGGTCTTGGTGGAATATCTGGTGGCTGCGAAAGTTAGCTACAAAGCGCACGGAAAAATTGAAAGCTTCGTCGTGGCGTCTGCTTACTTCCTCTACGACTGGGTGCTACCCCCGCCACCTAAGGCGGTTTCCGAACTCGTAGAGTACTATGAAGCCAGAAGGATTGGACTCATCATCTGTTGCGATGCTAACGCTCAAAATACTGTTTGGGGCGGCAGCAAATGCAACCGGAGAGGAGACCATCTTTTAAACCTCATTCTTTCGTCTGACCTTATCATCAACAATGTTGGCTCTCAAACCAACATTTGTGACCGCGAGACGTCAGGAAGTGATTGACCTAACCCTGTCTAATGGGCATGTGAAGGCCATCACTAACTGGAGAGTCTTACCAGATGTTACGCTGTCAGACCATAGATACATAGAATTCCAATTGAAGTGTGGGATCTCCCCCTCGCAGCCCAAGCGGAATCCGAGAAAGACGGACTGGGTGCGATTCAGGGAAGAGCTTGAGAAATCCCCACCTAAACTCAAAACAAATCAATTGGTGGAGGATGCCGTTCATAACTTGAAGAGCGCCATCACCAACTGTTTCGAATTCGCATGTCCTGTCAAAAAACCACCCAGCAGGAAGCCGGTTCCCTGGTGGAACGCTGAGCTCCTATGTCTTCGAAGGAAAGCCAGAAGTCTCCTGAATAGATCGCTTAAATCGAACTCGGAAGATAACTGGAATAAATATCGGTCGAAGCAGAAGGAATATAAGAAACTTATTCGTAAATCGAAAAATGATTCCTATAAGTCCTTCTGCGAAGAGATCAGATCCCTGAGCGCGACCAGCAGTCCTATAACGAGGAAAATCGACAAAGCTGGATGTACTCAGAAAGTCTGATGGTACCTTCTCCGAGGCTAAAGCAGAAACTCTTAGTTTACTGTTTCAGACCCATTTTCCGGGAAATCAGACTGTCATCGGCTCGTTGCACACTCCCTCATTGGAAGCTGCGACTGAAACGATGAAAACAACTTGGCGTAGCTGGTATGTTGCTTCACGCGTGGCAACTACTGAGGCCATTGAATTTGCTGTGGCATCCTTCGATGGCTTTAAGTCGCAGGGCACTGATGGGATATACCCCGTTATGCTGCAAAAAGGTATAAAGGGCTAATCATAATAGGCAGAAGCAAGCAGAAGCTTATGTCAGATCCGAACGAAATTCTCCCCTCTGTTTCAACGAACCGTCACGATACCCACAATGAACAGATGCAAGCAGAAGGAAAGGAACTGTCAAATTGTTTTCATTCGATTTGTTTATTTTCGGTGTGGCTTTGGCTTTTTCCTTTTTATTGAAATAAAAGCCATCTGCGTTATAATAGAGGCACTTATTGTCCTGCACAAGTGAAATCAACTTGTTAACAAACTCGTATTCCATATTTTATCTTTTTTCTCTTTCCTAACCTCAAATGTCACTTGTCAATTCCGTCCGTCATGTCTTCTTTCAAGAAGACCTTCCTTCTGCTTGCATCAGTTAACGAACATTTAACGAAACGTCGTATCTTCCCATTGTGGGCATATCATATGCTTTGCGTGTAAAAAGACATTCCCCTCTGCTTACTTCTGCTTGCTCCTGTCTATTATGGTTAGCCCTTAGACAGCTGCTTCCTACTCTGAAAATAATTTTCACTGCTGGCCTGGCACTTACCTACATACCTATTCCTTGGCGCGCGGTGAAAGTGATCTTTATTCCCAAAATAGGGAAAGAAGATTACTCACTCGCTAAGAATTTTAGACCAATCAGTCTAACATCCTTCTTGCTGAAAAGCATGGAAAGATTAGTAGAGTTGCACGTGCGCAAAGTTGCCCTTCGCATGCATCCTCTCTCGGACATGCAACATGCTTTTCAGCGCGGACAATCCTGCGAGACTGCGCTTCATAACCTAGTTGGGAGAATTGAATGCGCTCTCGAAAGAAAAGACTACGTACTAAGCATTTTCGTCGACATTGAGGGAGCTTTGGATAACGCTACTTTCGACAGCATGTGTAACGCTGCCAGACGGCATGGCGTAGATGAAGCACTGGTTCTGTGGATCAAAGCAATGCTCGTGCATAGGACATTGATCGCTGATGCGGGCCTCGAACAATGTGTCAAGTCTGGAGTAAACAGGGGCTGTTATGGTGCATGGTGGTTGACTCTTTGCTCGATGCTCTCAATGCTTCTGGAATCTATGCCCAGGCCTATGCGGATGATGTTGCTGTTCTCTCTGTCGGCTCATGTTTAGCGAATGTCTGTCTCAAAGCGCAGGCGGCGCTAGATGTGATCGAAGAGTAGTGCACGAGAAATGGGCTGTCGGTTAATCCTCTTAAGACTGATGTCGTTCTCTTCACGAGAAGGAGGAAAAATACTGGCATTACTAAACTCGTTCTAAAAGGCATTCCCATCCCGATATCCAAGGAAGCTAATTATCTGGGAGTCATCCTAGATAGCAAACTTCTTTGGTCAAAACATGTTGAGTCCAAAACCACCAAAGTGCTGTCAGCTTTTTGGCAATGCAAAGGTGCCTTTGGCAAAACATGGGGCTTTTCGCCGAAAAAGGTCCTTTGGATCTACACGGCAATGATAAGACCGATAATCTCATATGCATCGGTTATTTGGTGGAGCAGGCTAACACGCAAACACGCTGTGGCTTCACTCACCAAACTCCAAAGAGCGTTCTGTCTCAACTGCATGGGGGCTTTCCCCAGCACACCGGGAGCTACTCTAGATGCTATGATGAATCTTCCACCACTTGACATATATATCAGATGGTGTGCACTGAAAACTATTTCTCGCCTAAAGAGGAATGGTCTTTGGTACAACTCGCATTGGAGTGAAAGTGTACTTGCCGGAGAAATATCCTACGACCCCTGTCTCATGGATATGCCTTCTGACATGCAATGACACCTGCCATCCTACTGCGCTGTAACTACACAGTCACATTTCCATGGCGTCAGGACTGGCTTTGGTCAGACACTGAACCTGGAATAAAATGTCTTCACATTTTCACAGATGGCTCCAAGACTGGGCAGGAATCCGGCGCTGGAGCTTTCTTTGAGCGCGAAAACATTCGACTGCACTTGTCGTTAAGAAAATATGCGTCTGTCTTCCAAGCGGAGATTTACGCAATCCTAATGGCCATGCACTATGTTGCGAAACACAGGTAGAGGGGAAAAAGCATATGTGTCTGCAGTGACAGCCAAGCTGCACTCAAAGCTGTGTCCAACCCTCTATCCAACTCCAAATTAGTGCATGAACTCAAGACCTTTTTGAACAAAGTCGGAAGACTAAATTCACTTAGGCTTATATGGTCCCAGGTCACTCTGGAATCCCAGGAAACGAGATCCCCAATAAACTCGCTAGAAGAGGCTCAGAGGAGAGTTTCTCAGGACCTGGACCCGCCTTAGGTCTACCTGCTTCCACGGTCAAATCTGACATCAATGACTGGGTCTTTAACGTACACAGTCGTAGATGGAGGGAATAACCAGGATGCAGGATGAAAAGTCCGCAACATTTTTCTTATCCTTAAGGAGAAATTATTGCAGAAGGCTAACGGGCGTCATTACGGGCCATTACACTTTTGCCAAGCATCTCTACGTGATTGGCATCAGTGAGACGCCTACCTCTGCTGCATGTTGCGAGGAGGATGACACAGCAGAACACTTTCTCTGCGACTGTCCCGCCTTCGCTCGCGCACCGTGGCGCACCCTTGGGGCCGACGTCTCTACTCTCTTAGCTCTACATCACTGAAGCCCCTCCTCACTTTTCTCCGGACAACGGGGAAAATACAATAAAGACAAGGTGTCTGTCTGGTAGTACAATGGACCAGTATTTGTGTCTGAGTGCTCCAACAAATAGTAATAGCATCCAAAAAAAAAAAAAAAAAAGCAAGGCGCACTGGAATACAGTTACTTGAGCACACATACAGTGGTGTTCAGATAATTAGCACATCCTTAAGTTCTCATACATTATGTTGCGCCAAAAGTCTAAAAAGAGGTTCAGTTTTTTTGTTTTATAACTGTTGTGTGTTTATATGTACTCTATTAAAAAACACTTCTTCTTTTCCTTTTTTCTCCGGCGTTGTTATGGTCAGAAGTGTAGGACCATAACCTTCCCACTTAACTGCATTACTACTGGTCCGCTTGTGGGGTCCGCCGGTTTGACCTCAGAAAGTAGCGGCAGGCTTCCCGGTTTGGGATTACTTCATCGCTGAGGCCAATCAAATGCTGGTGTTTTTGCATTTGTTTGCACCTATTGTTTTTCGGCCTGCCTTTTTTGCGTGTTGAAATTGGAATGTTGATTGATAACGCCTTTTGGACGGGGTTCAAAGGATCTCTCCTTTGAACATGGCAATACCAACTGAGTCGGTCGCGCTCTATATTTCTTGTGATGGTTTCTTTTACGTGGAGGCTTCCTCGGATCTTTGAACTTCTAATTCTGTCACGCTTTGTTACTCCCGCTGTCATGCGAAGCATCTTCATCTCAGTTACCGTTAATTTGCTCTCATACTTTTTGTGCATTGTCCAGCATTGTGAACCGTATGTGAGCGCCGGACGTACAACTGAAGTGTAGAGCCTTCCTTTCAGCTTAGGGGGCATTTTTCGATCACAGAAGATGGCGGAGTTTTCCCGCCACTTCATCCACCCTACGCTTACGCGATGTTTGATGTCGTCATCACAAGTTGCTTCTCTATTAATCATAGATCCCAGATATTTAAACTTTTCACACTTGGGAAGCACTCTTCCATTCAAGTAAATGTCTGGAATAGGCTGATGAGGGTCAGAGAACAGGCAGCACAGATACTCTGTCTTCTTTGAACTAATACGATACCCGTGTCCCTCAAAAATGTCCACCCACACATCAAGTGCTCGTTGTAGGGACGCCTGATCATCACTTATAATGGCCCCATCGTCAGCAAAGAATAGCTGGTGCACATTGGGGTCCGTCACTTTTCCTTCAAGTAAGCAATCAAGGACTGCTATAAAAAGCAGTGGGCTGAGGACGCTCCCTTGGTGTACACCGACTTTGATTGCGAACTCTTCGGTGACTCCTGCGGTGCATCTTACTCTTGTCGTTGCTCTCTCGTACATGTCCATAATCACTCGCACGAAGGTTTCTGGAACTCCTTTTTGTCTTAGCGCTACCCATAAAAGATCTCTTGGTTGCCGGTCAAAGGCCTTCTCGAAATCAACCAACACCATATGCAAGTCCTTTGAAGAATCACGATGCTTTTCCATCATGATCCTTATACTTTGGATTGCATCTGTTGTTGATTTACCCGAGACAAACCCGCACTGGTCATCAGATAGTCGTATTATTTTCCGCAGTCGGCTATCTAATACCCGTTCAACGATCTTCATGGTGTGCGACATCAGCTTGACAGAACGGTAGTTATCACAATTTCGCGTATCACCCTTTCCTTTGTGCAATGGAAGAAGATAGCTTTCCCTCCATTGATTAGGCATAGTGTCGCCTCTCATAAGTTTGGAGATAAGAACCATGAGCCATCTAGACCCGATGTCTCCCATCTTTTTCCAGAACTCAGAGGGTATCCCGTCCGGCCCAACAGCTTTTCTTTTCTTGGAGTTTTTAACCGCGTACCGAACTTCTTCGACTGTGATGTCGGATATTTCGGCATGATTCGGGGCGGCTCTTGGAAAGTACACTCGGGGAAACTGTTCGTTCAGAAGTTCCTCGCAATACTGTCGCCATTTGTGGAGAATTTTTTCGTCTTCCACAAGGAGTTGGCCTTCAGCATTGTTAATAAACTTTGGGAAACGAATCTCCTGAGCATTTCTTCTTCTCTGGGCGGCTATCTTAAAGATATTTGCTCCTTTGTTCAAATTGTTTTGTCGAAGCTCCTGGGTAGCCTGGTTCCTGTCAGACGCGGAAGACGATATTTCTTCCAAATCCTGATAGAGGCCTTCCATGCTTTTCGCTTTGAATTCGGCGCATTTTTTCTTCGCGATACCTTTGCAACATCTATATACCTTTTCACGGCGAGCTTTTTCCTCTCTATTAGTAGAAGAGCACTTTGACCAAGCTTGGAAAGCCATTTTCTTTTCGTGTATCACTGCTTTGGCTTCGTCTGTCCACCACCAGGTTTCTTTTGCGTGTTGGCAGGAGCCTTTAGATGTTCCGAGCAGTGATTTGGCTTTCTCCAGGCCAGATTGTTGTAGGGAATCCCACATGTCTCGTGCTCTGCACTCCTCATTACCGACCTCATCGATAATGGAAAAGAGGTAGTTTTTCATGATGGTAATAAAAGCTTCGCCTTTTCCTTTATCCAGCTTATACCACTTGATTCTCTCAAACACCTTCGTTTGCTGCTTTGACTTCTTACTCGCCTCCATAAAAAAATCAGTCAGGAGGAGACGCTGTTGAGGGGCGATCGCGTCTCCCAGGATCACTTTGCAATCTTTAGCTCGTGGCTTCATGAAACTGGATACCAAATGATAGTCTATTTGAGTTTAATTTCCGCCGCTGCTATAAGTGATCAGGTGCCGGCTTTGTTTGACTAACATGGTATTTAGCACTATAAGACCGTACGACTTGCACATGTTTAGGATATCTTCACCTGAAGAGTTCCTGGTGCCGTATCCCAGCCCTCAGTGGTAGCCTTCATAGTCTTCGCTTGTCTTCCCAACATGTCCGTTTAAATCTCCCCCAACAAACAAAAGCTCTTCCTTTAGGATGATTTGGACAAGGTTGTGGAAATCTAGCCAGAATGCATCTTTTTCTTTTTGTTCGCATCCTACTTGAGGGGCATATGCGCTTACGATGTTCCACACCTCACCATGCATCACCAATTTGAGAGCCATCAAACGGTCACTGGACTTTGAAATGGTTAAGACGTTGCCAAGTAACTCTGCCGCAAGGGTGATGGCGATTCCGTTTTTTCCTTGTTCCAATCCATAGTAAAACATCTTGTAGGCTTTTGTTTTAACGTCCAAGAAACGTGCCCGATTACCGGTGTTTCGCCATTTCGTCTCTTGTACGCACAGGATGTCTACTCTACTCTATTAAAAAACACATAATTCATTTAAATTAACCTAAAACTAACAATCAAAAATGAGGAAAAATAAAAAAGTGGCTGTTCATTTAAATAGCACAGTTAACGGAATACTTAAGAAAACTAATACAATAAATAATAATAAAAAAACGAATTTACAAGCAAATATTTTATTAATATTTGTTAGGATATCCCTTGTTTTTATCACTTCCTGACAACGTTTTGGCAAACTCTCTACTAAGCGCTTACATCTCTGGGAAGGTATAGCTTCCCAAGCAGCCTTTATGGTTTTCCAAAGTTCTTCCAATTTTTTTGGAATGTAGTCCTTAACAAGGATGTCAACATCATTCCAAAGATTCTCGATAGGATTCAGATCGGGACTTTGGGCCGGCCAATCAAGCACAAAAATTTGTCGCTCCGAAAGTCAATTCTTATCTATCCGTGAAGTATGCTTCGGATCATTGTCATGCATAATAGTCCATGATACAGGCATAGATTCGTCAGTATATGGCTCCATGTGGTTTTCCAAGATTAGCTTATACTGATGTTGGTCCATAATGGTCCATAATCTTGGGATTATATGACTTTAATGCTGTGCAGTTTGTAAGTACAGTGTGTATTGCAAACAAATACACATTTGAATAAGGGTGTGCTATTTATGAGAACACCACTGTACATCTCATAAAAGATGGGGCATTCTATCGAAACCTAAGACTGCCTTCTGATGAGTTGACCACACCCATATTATTTTAGTGATGGGTTGTCCTTAAAGTCGTGGATTTTCAAGCAATATTCGAGTGGAATATTTCTGTAATTAAAAGTTATTTTAATTTGTAATTTATGTACATTATTTTGAGCTATTTTTCACCTTTCGGATAATTTCACGATTTCGAAGAAATCATAGTTTTTTCGGCAAAGAATCAGAATCAAAGGGTGAAATGTCGGGGGAATGCGATGGATCAAATAGGACATTCCAGCCAAACTCCAATCATTTCTGGCGAATCTGTAAACTTGCATGATATCTAGTGTTATGATGAAAAGCATAGTCTTTGATTCAATAGCAAACAATATTTGTCCTAATTCATTGTATGTAACTCTTAGTGTACTAGTCTCATCCAATATCATAAAATGCAGAGCATACATTACTCCTTGCATTTAACCCAGCCTAAATTGGTCAATGCCGGTTCACCACGCTTGCTCTACGATATTGCCCACTCAACATTGTTATAAATTGTAAACTTCTCGTCAAATGTTAGGTTTCATTTTAAAAACGTTGGGTTTGCACAACCAAACTTTGAGAGAAATGCGAGCAATATGATTCTTTTCCGCTCAAATCACGCGGCACACCGAGCTTCTTTATCAGTCAAAGTTTGCTTAACTGTTCCGAAACAGTTGACTACCAAGATTTAACCACATCGCATCTTCCCGAAATTTTATTTGTCGCCCGGAATCAATAAAAGCTGTTGTTCGCGACATCCGTGGTAATTGAACAACCAGAACTAGATGCACCTTCTTAACTTATTTATCCTGCATCCATATCATCAAATATGCATCAAAATATCACTCTTCGAAATATGTATTGTACACATTTAAGGCATGACATTGACATAATTTTCCTATATTTTTTCGTTTTAATATACAATAACAGAATATTTACTATTACGGCTGCTTATATCGCAAATTCATATTTAACACTAAACCTACCAGAGCGGTCAAATGACCGCTTTTAAGACTTTAATCAAAATTGTTAAATTCCAGGTTTTTATTTTTCTTGAACTTACTGCACGACTTTTTCTATAATATATAGCTGTTTAATTTTTCAATATATATTTCTCTTCTTCTTTCGTTTTTCCTGATAATAATATGTACTCTACCGTTGTCTACCCTGAGCGGTCTTTTGACCGCTAGAATATATATGAAATTTTATGAAGTTATTTTATATGCACGTGGTGCATATGAAAGAAGAAACTTGAACGTTTCATATTTATGGAATAAGAAATGGGGTCCTGCATTTTTTTCACGAACAATGAACAGAAATCGTTTCACAGAAATTATGCGATTTATTCGTTTTGATAGAAAAAGAGAGCGGAGCCAGCGTCTGCAGACTGACAAATTTGCTCTCATCTCCAAGGTATGGAATGCATTTATAGAAAATAGTCAAAACTGCTACAAACCAGTTGCAAATATTACTGTTGATGAACAGCTATTTGCCCAATAAACCCGATAAGTTCGGAATCAAATTCTGGTTGGCATCGGACGTTGAAAGTAAATATATTGTGAATGGATTTCCGTATTTGGGAAAAGATGAGACGAGGCCATCAGCAATACCACTTAGTGAATTTGTTGTTCGGGTGCGGACGAAATATAACCACCTATAATTTTTTTACGAGCACATCTTTAGCAACAAAACTTTTATCAAAAAGAACTACCTTAGTAGGAACTATTCGGGCGAATAAGAGGGAATTACCCAAACCTGCAAAAGAAAAGAAAGACAAAATGGCACGTTTTTCAACGCAGCTTTACAAATCAAATAATTGTACTCTAACAATTTACAAAAGCAAACCCAACAAAAAAGTTCTCTTACTAAGTTCGAAGCATAAATATGTATGTAAAAATTGAAGAAACAGGTAAATGTATACCTGAAACTATTGCTTTTTATAATAACACCAAATTTGGCGTGGATATGACGGATCAAATGGCTAGAAAGTACAGCACAAAATCTAAATCTAATAGATGGCCTGTCCAGGTATTTTTCAACATTCTAGATTTAGCTGCTATAAATGCTTGGATTTTATATAAACAAACAACTGGAGAAAGGATATCGCGACAAGAATTTTTATTTCAGTTGACAGAGAAACTTGCCACAGAATACCGCGATATACATGAACAAGAAAAAATGGAAAGTATGGCGAAAACTTCAGCAGATTCCACTACAATTTCTGAGAGACGAACAACGTGTCAGATTGGATATTGGAAAAAAAATAAAACCATAAACATTTGTTCTATAGGTACATGTAAAAAATATGTTTGTGTTTACGGGAGAGACCCGTCACCTGTAAAAAGTGCGACAACGAATAAATTTTATTTTAGTTTGAATCAGGATATGCATGTAAATTACTGAAGTAACATATCATTTTTCAGTTTCGAGCCTTCTTTCTAAAAATGTACTCCTAAAGCCCGAAAAATAAATGTTTTTTAATTATTATATGATAATTATTTTGCGTTTATTGTTTATGCTAAATTCTGTATTAATTACAATCAACTGGAAAAGACTATAATGTTTATTTCAAAAGCGGTCATTTGACCGCATCGGTAGAAATAGGTATATATAATATGTCGGTAGGTTTAGTGTTAAAAAAATTCTGTAACAGTTTTCAAAAAAAATTTATTTCCTCGTTTTCCTCCATTTCAAATTACTCTTTGTCGATGACCGCGCCACCTAGTCACCAATATTCCGAATTGGTAAACATGGCTGCACTGTCAAACTATTTTATATTTACAAGTGACAATTCAGCCTGAACCACGCGCCCTGCATCTTTCCTAACTCTTAAAAATATTTCGAAACAAATTAATAAAAGCCATCAGCATGTCTCGCAAAGAGGCGCTCTCTCAGTTCATCAATCAAATACATGGCCGACCCGTTGTTGTCAAATTGAATTCTGGTGTAGATTACAGAGGTAACTAATAAGTTGTCCTTATTCACATTTCACTTTAATTTTAAACTTCAAAAGGAGTGCTTGCGTGCTTGGACGGTTATATGAATATAGCGCTGGATCAAACTGAGGAATATCTAAACGGCCAGTTGAAAAACAAATATGGCGACGCATTTATTCGCGGCAACAATGTTCTTTACATATCAACACAGAAACGTCGTGTTAATTAACAACTTACTTTGCTATACATTAATATAAGTTAAAATACAGATCTTTTTATACAAAATAATTTTGTCAGCGCCTTAGATATACATAGGGACGGAAATCATTTGATATTGCTCCGTAGTATTTTAGCTCTTCTTCTGAAGCTCCTCGTCCCAGGAGTTCAATCAACCTCTCTGCTTGCTTGCCATATGTTCGTTCGAATAGCGGTTGTCGTTCCTCACCGTGCCGAGGGTTAAACTCTATTGCAACTGCTGGCCCGTAAAGGCCATTTCCAAGAAGAAGCCGCCCTAGGTATTCCAATATGGCTTTCTTCTTTTGTACATGCTCCAGAATCGGGTCTATACTGCGCCCTTCAGCTGAATTGTCAGACGGTAAATTTTTAAAATATTTAAACTTCTTCAAATCAACATTTGATAAGTCAATTGCTCCAATCTCGCTATTTATCTGCACTATCAACAGTGATGCCTGAAATGCGAATGCTTTACTAGATGAATTTGCAGTATTATTTATTTAATTGCTTACAAAAAGGATTAAGATTTGAACTTGTTGCATTTTGCCCGGGGTCTATCAAATGTTTAATCTATGTATGTACTAAAGCTGTGAAATGTTGAGACGAAATGACAATCCCTCCGTTGTTTTTAAGAAGCTCACCAACATATTTATTTCTGTGACTTATTAAGAATTCATCGAACGTTCTCTACAACTCGCCATCGGAATCATACCACGAGCGGGAAAGACGCAGGTTTATGTCTCAATAAAAGCGAATCCAGGTCTTTAACTATATATTTTGTGAATGCTGTTATGAAACAGAAAGCTCCGAACGAACTTACACTAGTAAGTTCGGTAAATTGGTGGGTGCATGGTGGCATAAACTGGCAGCCAACTCGATGGTCCCCTGCAACGTTAAAAGAAGATCGGAAACGGACGGCAATAATATCGCACGTATTGCATTGTATAATATTGGTTTCATAGTAGCACCAAACAACTAAGTCAAGGTGACTATTACGGCGACTATAACATTTGCAATTGAAATCAATTAAACTTGACTGACGTTTTATACTCGGTTAATCTGCGGTGCACATAATACATACATATGTGACTTGAAATGTAGCTTATGGGTGAATAACACCTTACTCTTTAATTTTCTTCTTCTATGTTTTATTCATAGCTCATTTCATTATATGTGATTATAACGAACCAGTGCTTGCCTTCTCGAGTTTGCTTTTATTGGTAACATTAGTAATGAATTTGTTTATGTCTAAAATGAGCATATGTCCGCAACTTTGTCGGTAGAGTTTAGTATATAAACAATATGTTTTATTTACAGAAGGAAAAACTAGATTACTCAAGGAAGTAATTTTGACTGCTTTTTAATTTCAATTAGAAAGACAATTATGTATATAATGGCACAATTTCTTAGAATTGTGTGACTTTATACAACATAAATGCGTTTATTAATAATTATAGTTACCTCCCCCCTCCTTCGTTTTCGGTGTATATACATGTGTACGATGGTGGTCCGATAAGTACTTAGCCTCACCGCCAGTATCGCAAGAGCAACTTACTTTCATGTAGTACATTCTAGTAGACGGCTACTGTCGAAATTTCAGCCGGATAGGTATCGTAGTTTTTAAAAAAATGAAAAAAAGCAATATCGGTCGGTGATTCGATTTTTGTTTTTGGAAGGGAAATCGCGCAGCGAAATCAAAGAGCATATGGATGCTGTGTACGGTGACTCTTCTCCTTCGATGGCGACCATCAAAAATTACTTTGACGAGTTTCAACGTGGTCGCACGTCGGTTTTTGATGAGCCACGTCCAGGTGCCCCGAAAAAGGCTACCACGTAGGATAACGTGACAAAAATCCACGATCTCGTATTGGCAGACCGCCGATTGAAGGTGCGCGAGATAGCTGAGACAGTGGGCATTTCAAAACATCGCGTGGGTCATATCCTGCATGGAATTTTGGGCATGAGAAAACTGTCGGCGCGATTGCTTAGTAGACAAATATTTCTTACCATGCAGTGGCCAGCACAAAGCCCCGATCTGAACCCAATCGAACATTTATGGGCTCTTTTGAAGAAACGACTGGGACAGTATGATAACGCACCGAAGAACATGGACGAGGTTTGATCCTGGATTCGGACAGAGTGAGCCAGCATTCCGCACCAACTCATTGAGAAATTGGTCGAAAGCATGCCCAAACCAGTTAACAGTGTCATTAAAGCCAAGGGACTTTGGACCAAATATTGAAAAATTTGTATTAAATACTTTATTTTTGAACGTGCAATGTGGATACATTGAGTTTTTTTGTTATATGGATTAAAAGTTACTTTTGGATTTCTGTTTCAAAAGATGTTTTATATTTTTTACTTCCAAGAAAAATGAAGAATTAAACAAAAAAAAATTCACTGCGATAACTGTATTTTTAAAGACTGCATCCACTCAAAGTCAGATTTGGGTAGGATGTTTCCACATGTGCTCGACACTGTATATACTATAAGGTGTTATGAGAGTACTACGTAGCAGCTTGTCCTTCGATCGACACCAGCGGTCTTTATTATCTAATCTTACTATTTATTAACGCCAAGTCATTCTCATATTCTTTAAACGCAATCTTTCTATCTTGGACTATAAAATGGATCGCTTCAGTGAGGCATTTACCTCGTCAGCTCTAGCATCTTTAGACACTGTCAGAAATTGCCCAAAAAAAAATATAACAAAATTTACCCCCAACTTGATCATTTCCGCAAAAATCCTGTATGATTGGGTCTAAAATTTCCATGGCCTTTTTCTCCATTGTACATTCATCCCAAAAAAAATTAAACAAAAATCTTGATCCGGGCCAAGAGGGACGAAAGCTGTAGGATTCTACCACATAAGAATTTCGATACTGTGTGATCTATACAGTGTATTTGTGTACGCTGTTTTGCCACCAGGTAGAAGTGTAGCAGTGGTCCCAGAAAATGATGCTGCAAGTGCTATTTATGTCAGTTTAAAATAAAATTGCACTTGTGTTTACTTTTATGTTGATTCGCGATCTGTGCCATAAACGTTAATTCCTTTCTATTTCAACAAACAAACAAATGGGCGATATTTATTTTGTTGTTTTTTGATGTTTTTTCTTTTGTTCCGTACGTGTGAATCTGCTTTATTTGACCCCTGAGTAGACTCCTGTCAAACTCTTGTACAGGTGGTTTCCCGACATAATACTCCCAGGTTAGGACACTGAAGTCACTGATTAAAAATTACCAACAGTTAATCAATGAAAATTACAGAATATTTGTAAGTTAGCTCTGTAAATGCTGTAAATTCCAACAACGCGAATATGTTCCTGAAAGCCAATAAAAAATTTCGCGGGCACAATCAAGCTGACATTCAAGATCTGAAGCTTGCGAGAACATCAAACCATAAACGCATATTACGGCGCAGTTTTGGATGATTTCTTTCAGATAAAATTTCTTTCGGTAAAAATTTTATTCAAACATTTATAAAACATAAAATGAAAAGGCAAGGATAAATTGCACTTGCAACTGTATCTTCTGGGACTACTGCTATAATTTTCTGAAGAAATTTGTCAGAGCCCGAGTGAATGACAGCGGATTAGTCTCAATATTGAGACTAAATTCATGTGATGAGAATATGCCTGTGTCTTCGGCATAAGTAGCTGTTTCACATGCAGGAAATTTTGGATAGTCAGAAGTGAAAATATCGTAAAGCACAGCGCCAAGCGCCTGGAGTACTCCTGCATAAAAGGATGATGCTTTACTAGGGGCATAGACTCTAAAACGTCTGTTAGAGACTTTTAATTTATTTATCTGTTTTTGTAGGTATATGGAAATTTTCCTTCACAAACTTTATATAGTTTTGATTAAATCACGTCAAATGATTGACAACCAAAGTCAGTCGTTTTATAAACGATGCCGTTGTGCCAAACGGAGCTAAAAGCTTTCTCAATATCCAGCAAAACTAAACCCGTAGAATTGTCTAAGGCACGGTTTTTCTTGATATGCTGACATATTCTGAGCACATGATGTGTCGTGCTTTAGTTACTCCTGAACCCAAATTGCGCATCAGGAAAGGAACACTTGTCGTCAATAAACGCCATATGCCATTTCTTAATAATCTTCTCAAAGACATTACTAAGGCAACTGAGCAGACCTACCGGCCTATAATTATATCAATTTGCTTTCCAGCCTTCGAACATTCATTCACCAGAAAAGTTAGAAAACATATCCTTTATTTTGGTAGTTGTTTTTGATATCATCAAGACCATCAAATTTCCTCAATCGCAGAATTTCGAATACTTCCACTCTTTCCTTTTGCGATGCATAGTCATCTGGGGATGGGACACAGCTTCTCGAAAAAAGTCTAATATAGGCTTCATTTGTCACAGAGTCTAACTAACCTAACTCACAGTACATTTATAAAAACAGTGTGGTTCTTTATAAATGTTTGCTTTATCAATATTTATATGGAGAACATTATCTGAGCTATGCAAGCTAGGAATTCTGTTCTAAATCCTTACGATCTTTACTATATTCTAAAATGGTCTTGAATTTTTATCTAATAAATTTAGTTTTCTGTGCCAACCTGTATTTCTATCAGCGAGCGGAACCGTACGATAATTATCGTACATATGCGATAATTTAATGCCTGCGTACAATGTACGATATCACATTATTATCGTACGCAGATTGTACGATAATTTTCATAATGATGCATTAAAAATTTATTTTATTCCTACCCTCATCGACAATAGCACAAAGATTTTAATTCGCGAATATTTTATCTTTGTTTTTGCTCACAGCGCTATCTATTGGTTCGTTCAGCGAACAAATAATATCGATATCCTCGATCGATTTCGATTATGTGAAGACTTCACACACTTTGAGTATTTTGTGTTCGAATGTTGGCAGTTATTCTCTCTATTGTATTGAGCAAACGAACTAACGTTCAAGATTCGAAGAAACCAGTGACTGGACATTCAATGTTATTATGCTTTTATATTACATGATTCTGTTTTTATATTAACAAGTAAGTATGACAATCAAATACTTTAAATAATTAGCTGTAAACTATATATAACCTATCATTCATTCTCAGTAGCTGTAGAGTGATAAATGGGTTCTTTACGTGAAAAAACAAATGATATTGAACCAGTTGATGCGAATTTGGATGCCCCATCCCCAAGAAAAATTGTAAAAACTAGCAATAAACATCGTCAACAAAAATTTAGAGACGCCTGGCTCCAACATGAAGACTATAAACAATGGCTTAGTAAGGTGCCTGAAGATCAGTACAAAGCTAAGTGTCGTACGTGCAATGTTATAATAAATGCAGAGCTGACTGTAATAAAAAACCACATGATCTCAAAAGTTCACATAAATCGTCGCAAGCCTTTAGAAGCTCAACCGACCAATTCCAAGTTTGTACAAAAAAGTGATAAAATCTGCACGAAAACTAAAGCAGCTCAAGCTCTCGAAGTAAAGTTGTGTGGTTTCGTGGCTGAACATAATATTTCGTTCACAACATTGACTCACCTGACAACACTTTTAAAATGCGCTGTGCCTGACTCCGATATCATCAGAAATATTCAATTGCAGTCAACAAAAGGAACGGCAATAATAAAAAATGTTATCGCTGCAGCTGAAAAAGAAGAGCTGCAGAAAAAATTACAGTCCAATCTGTTCAGCGTTTTGATAGATGAATCCACTGATATTGGGAGCATTCAAACGATGTGCATCACTGTGAGGTAAAGAATTTGTCAGTTATTATTGATTAAAATTGTCTATTGTATTCCGATATCTTGTACACGTTATAAATGTTGTATTTTTCATAAAACAGGTTTTTCGATGCTGAAGAAGGTCAAGTGGTTAGCAAGTTTTGGGACCTGTGTCAAGTTTTTGAGCCAAGTTCAGATGTTGAGGGTGCCACAGCAGAGCATTTATTCGAACTACTGACAAAATCCTTCGAAGAATATGAGATCCCGTTCACGAACATCATTGGATTCGCGTCTGATGGAGCGAGTACAATGATGGGAACGAATAATTCTGTAGCTTCACGATTCATCGAGAAATGCCCTGGTATCTACATTTTCAAGTGTCTATGCCATTCGTTACATCTTTGTGCCAGTAAGGCATGTAAGAAACTACCTAGGAGTTGCGAAGATTTAGCGCGAAATATTTATGGAGAATTTAAGAATAGCGCAAAACGACAACATTTGTTTCAAAAGTTTCAAACATTTTTGGAGATCGACGTTCATAAAATTCTTCGTCCAGCACAAACGCGTTGGTTATCTCTGAAAGCGGTTGTTTCCAGAATAATTGAACAATGGCCTGCCTTGGAACTATATTTTCGAGAGCAAATGTTAACAATTAGATTAAAATCTGTTGAACAGATTGTCCAAGCTCTCAACAATCCATTAATTAAACTCCTCTATCTCTTTTTGGACTTCATTTTACCTAAATTCACCAAATTAAATGAACTTTTCCAATCATCATCAGTAGTTGTTACGAGTCTTCATGAAAAAATGTGCCGAAACTATCAAGAATTATTGGAAACATACATGTCAAGGGATTATATTGATCGAACTGATTTTAGTGAACTAGATCCAGGCAATGAGGCACATCGTTTACGTCCAGAAAATATGTACTTTGGGATTGAAGTGAGAAAAATGTTGGATCAGATTGAAATTCGAAATAATGAACAATTGAAATCAGACTTCCTAATGTCTTGTGTTGAATTTTTAATTGAAGGTTGTAGCGAAATAAAGAAACGCTTCAATTTTTCAAATCCGATTTTGAAACTGATCACTAATTTTAATCCCCAAAAAGTAATGTTAAAAAAAACAAGATATATAATGCCAAGTTTGCTGCCATTGATGGAGGCTTTGCCCCGCATTACATCAAACAATCAACAACAAATAATCGACGATGAATGGCGTCAATTACCATATTTTGAGCTCCCGGGAAATATTGATATTAAAGATCCAATTGATATTTTTTGGGCAAAATTGATGGACTGTGGAGAAGGTGATCAAGGAATGACTTTTAAAAACGTATCTAAATTTGTGCTGAATGTAATTTCACTTCCACATTCGAATGCTGACAGTGAACGTATATTTAGCCACGTTAATTTAATTAAAACTAAAACCCGGAATAAAATGGCCGTTTCAACTGTTAATGGTATACTTTTAACCAAACAAAGAATAAAAAATAACAACGCTGATTGCACAACATACGAACCATCGCAAAGTGAATATGCTCGTATGAATAAATCATTAATGTACAAAAGAAAAACCATATTAGAATCTGCAAATAAAAAAAGTTGCGATTTATATAGTGATACGGATGTGGATGAGTTTAATAATATTTTAATGCCAAATGAAGAGTTTTAAGGAAAAATAGCAATTATTTGAAGTGAATACCAATGATAGGTTTAACATTTTCAGTTTTTTTGATTTTCTTACATTAAAATTATATGTAAAATGTTATCAAGGAGTTCTCAAGAATATAGAATATATTGAGATAAAATGAAAAATTTGATTATATTCGTCATTAATCTACTATCCCTTCATATTTATTTTTTTGCTATAAATTGAAAATATTATATTAGTAAGTAATCTGCTGGAATTTAAAAACAGTGCAGTTTTTCCAATCAAATTTAAAATGTTAGCGCCATTATTGATCTTCGAGTTAAGGAGGGACTAGTTCAGGTCTGTCCCATACATAAAAAATATAGTTTCAAAAGATTGTATTAATTTCGGAGTAATAGTTTACAAGTAATTAACTAGAAAGCATACGCAAAAATATTGATATTATGTTTAATAAGATTTATTAATTACTTATAGTCATTATTTTAAAAGGTACGATAATTTTGCTCCATGTACGATAATTCTACGCTACTGGTACGATAGTTGTCTCACTTCAAGTTGTGAACACTGATTTCTATGCCTTTCAATTTCTAAAAAAGTACGTATAATTGATTTATTTGTTTAAGAATGGAAAACGACACCTTTGCCATTGTCTGTTTAAGGAATATCTGATTCGTATATATACACAGTATATAAGTCATGAAAAACAATGTTGATATTTTGAAAAAAATAATTTTTTTTCCTCTAAGCAGACTGCCTAACCTTTATTGACCGTAATTAAAGACTAAAAGCTACTCAATACTTTATATGCATTTATTGATACGAGTACTTAATGTTAAGGTCAGCAAAGCAAAAATGTTGCACTCGCTTCGATTTCTTACTAAGGTGTATTGGACGGAAATTGGGTCGTGTAATTAATTGCGCATGCAATACAGAATGGTGATCGATTTTCCGTTAACTCTTCCCCCTATAAATGCGATGGTGCTCAAGCGCTTAAAAGTATAGAAGATCATTGAACCTTGTTCTGGGAATAGTAGGATCATTTATTAGCAATGTCATCTTTGATTGCGTTTTAAAACGATAGGACTAAAAGGATGATGCCAATGAATGCCTTTGTCGCATGGCTGAAGAATGGGCTTTTGAATTGTGTTCGTCGTGCAGTAACTCAATTTGCTTTGTGTTTTTGATGTGTAATTCGCCCATCATCTCTAAAGTTTGTGGAAGTTTTTATCTTTAAAAGTTTGTTGTGGGATCATATGCGTGGACACTTCTTGTGCTGTCGTTAATGGTGATATTGTTTTTTTCATATTTGATGTGAAAGATACCAGTGGGATTGTGGTGTGTAGCTTCAGCTTCGACAGTTCCATTGAAGTCGTTTAGTAGTTGCTTCTTTACCTTTTAACAAATTGAGAATACAGATGGAGTTTTTAATGCTTACAAGATATTGTTTTTTATAGATTGAAATATGATTTACAAGTTTACATTCATTAATTATACGAAACATTTAATCTTTATTTAATTACTTTAATCTATTGCTATTCCCTTTCTTTTTACAGGTTTAACTAAAATTTGTTCATAATCATTATAGTCTGTTATTGGAATATTAACAATATATAAAATTGAAACTCAATTAGTTATTACTTTAATTTCAGCGAAGTTTAAGACTTCTTCCATACTGGAAAAAGGAACATTTTCAAGCTTATTTCTTCTTTTGGTAGAATAAGTGAATTAAAAATGCCTAATTTTGCCCAATGAGTGGCTAGATTTATATTTTGTGGTTCTGCTTTTAAAATTCTAAATTTATATTGGATTTCAGATATAATATTATTATTCGCAAATTTGTTCTCCTCCGTGCAGGGACGGGTTAAGAATATCCCTGCAGCGATACCTCTCGCTTGTCGTAAAAGGCGACTAAAACAAAGGTAAACAAAAATCACATCTAGGCAATTTAGAAAACACCAAGGTGAGCCTAGGGACACATATACCACCATTAAACTGCCCCACAAGTTTACATGCAAATCAGTGGGTTGACACGACTGGAGATCACCGGTGTTGTAAAAGTAAGATCAAACAAAAAAAATCTGGAGCATGCCCGTGTCACAAAAAAAAAAGGCAGGCCGAAAAACAATTGGTGCAAACAAATGCAAAAACACCAGCATTTGATTGGCCTCAGCGATGAAGTAATCCCAAACCGGGAAGCCTGCCGCTACTTTCTGAGGTCAAACCGGCGGACCCCACAAGCGGACCAGTAGGAATGCAGTTAAGTGGGAGGGTTATGGTCCTACACTTCTGACCATAACAACGCCGGAAAAAGGAAAAGAAGAAGAAGAAGATTCGCAAATTTGTTCTCTTTAATCATTACTGCAACTTCATTTGTAATTTTAGTTAAATTATTAAATGTGAAAGGTAGGGACATAGGGGATCGTTTTTCGTTTCGTTCTAGAGTTGGAGTAATGTTCGTCAGGAATTGTTCGTATTGGTCAAGGTCAACTTCGCGTATCAGTTTCAGGTTTCCGTTTGGATTTTTGCTTGTCCGATGTGTAGTGAAATAAACTGTGAGTTAGAATTTGAAATTCTCCTGTTGCAGGAGCCCAGTCGTTTATTGTGTTTTACAAATATTACATCTCCTGAATTGTAAGTTTTCGGTGATTTTCGTTTTTTATTGTGATACCTAATATCTTTTTGTTTTCATGCGATTATTTTCGACCGGTTTTTTACCAGTTGAGTAAACTGTGAAATTATATTCGTTATTGGCAATTTCACGCAAATCTTCGAAGGAGCGAGGTGTCCGTTCGATTTTACATCACTTTTGTACGGTGGTGTTTTATCGATGCGTATACCAAGTTCGTCTTCGATCATGGATGTTATGCTTGCCGAATTGAGTGCTAGCTCATTCTCAATAACTATGTTTTCAGGAACACCGAATGAGAAAACCATTTCTCGAAGTGGTAGTCTAATATCTGTCGCGCTCTTGATTTAATAATCTTGGTTTTTGAAAAATTTACAAATGTATATATTGCAGTCAGAACTGAATTTTTTTCCGTAGAAAATATATCAAAGTGTACTCTGTGACCAGAATATTTTGGGATAGGGGTTGGTCCAAGGGCGGCTTTGTTTGGGTGTCGTTCATATTTATTTTCTTTACAGTTTCGGCAGTTCTTATTTTTGCTGCCATTTTTGGGAAGAAGAAGTTTTCAAGTAGTTGTTTCCGATTTATCTCTGGGTTACGATGCGCTCTGCGATGAATCTTTTAGCAACGCTAAAAAGAGATTCCATTCGAGCATAGTCAAAATAAAAAAGCCAACGTTTCAGAAGGTTCACCAATCTGTTAGGATGACGTATTAATTTTAATGAAAGAGGCAGTTAATTGAAAAGATGACATGAAACTACAGTATAAAAATTCCGAAAAATGCAGAAATGCACGAAATCTAGGTATATTAACCTAAGTATAGTGAGTTATTTCGCAAAGGGTGGCTGTCAAGTATTCTATAGTTCCGATTTCCCGATCTTAAAAAAATTCTTTTAACACCTTGAAGCAATATAGATGACGAACAGGAAGAATCTTCAAATGTTGAAATAGAGGAAAACTTGGATGCAGACCGTGCTTATTGCAAATTGTCCTTATAGCTGATTTCTATAAAATAATTAATGGCTGTAGTCTATTGACATATACTCCTCCCCAACAACTAATACCATATTGCAGTTTTGAGTGAAAAATGCCACAATAAATGGTTTTTAAAACTTCGAGTGAGCAAACTCTGCAAAGGTAATACAGATTTCTTAATGTACAAGGAAAGTAGTTCGTAAGAGAAGCTATATGCTTTGAGTAATTGAGTTTGTTATCAATAAGAATTCCCAAGTCTTTGAAGTTATCAACAGCTTCGATCCGGAAACGTTTATCACTGCAATTATTGCTTTCTAAAAAAATTGGAGAATAAGAACAAGAAGGGCAAAACAATTTAAACTTAGGACATTCAGGAGCATGAAAGAAAAAGTCACTTCCAAAATTGATCTGGTCCGGTGAAATGGGTCTGTAGTTACCAATATCATTTCTTGCTCCCTTTTTGTACAGTGGTAAAATGTCCGCACATTTTAGAGATTTAGGAAAGATTCCTGAAAAAAACACTTTTGTTAAAAATATAAACGATGACATATACTATAAATAGTGCAATGTTTTTTAGGGTCTGGTTAGATATACTGTCATTGCCGCTTAAGTGAGAGTTTCTTAACGAGCCTATAATCTTCTAGTAACTGGAACTTCGAGCTATTCCAGTTGGGCTAGATGTCAATAAGTGTGAGGGACAGCTGTACGTGAGAACTTAAGATGGAAGTACTGGAAATAGAGATAAGACAATCAATAAACAAACTAGCCATTTCAAATTTATCCGAGGTGATAGATCCACCTACACGGATGAAATATGGCCGGCTGGAAGAGGTTGCCTTGTTTAAGATAGAATTCACGACATTCACCTTTAAGATTTCCTCTTATGTTGTTGAAATTCGGCTTCAGACACATCATACTTAGCATACACGTCATCCCAAAATTCATGTGATAGAGATGTTCTAAGAAGCGCATAGTTAATTTTTTTGATATGTCGAGGGAGGCTAGTAGCATCTTGCTTTGGAAAACTATGAACTAAAAGGCCGGTCATACAGTGGTCAGTAATTTTTAAATCAAAAACACATTTGTCATAAATTTGTAGCATTTTAGCAAAACGTCCATAAATATGGTCAATACATTTACCCGATTGCATTCGAGTTGGCTCATTTATATAAGAAACTAGTCCATGTGAAGCAATAACAGTCAAGTACGTTGAAATGGATTCACTATTTAAATCTAAAATGTCCATATTAAAGTCTCCCAAAATTATCAAATACTCTTCTCCAAATATTTTAAAGGATAATTTTAATATACTGTTAATCACAAAAGTAAGTAAGCACCCACCGCTGTTCATGTTAATTGAAAAAAAAATTAATTTAGATTAAGAAAATTGCCACTGTGCATTCAAAATAATGTTAAACATCTGCCCATTGTCTGATGACCACACATAACGGAAAAAAATATTCGCCGCCGGCAGTCTGTAACTGTTTATTTAGCTAATATATGCATTTTGAATGTCACAAAAGTAAGTAAGCAGTGCGGTCATTCGATGATTGATTACTGTCTGGTCCAGTCATTTGCAGTTTATTTTGGTATTTTATTGTGCTTTACTCATTGGTAATTGTTTTAGATAAATCTATTATATTATATGTTATATAACATTTTATATTGTTTATAGTTAAGGAAAATGGCACCAAGAGGAAAGGAGCTAAGCAAAGATTTGAAGGAAGTGGTAATAAAACACTTTTTAGAAAAAAAGTCAGAACGCGAAATTAGTAGAATTGTAGGCAAAAGTTCATCAACCATTCACAAAATAATAAAAAATTATAAAAACACCTCGAATGTGGAAAATGTTAAAAGATCTGGACGTCCTCGCAAGTTTACTGCAAAAGAAAGCCGGCTGATCGTAACAAAAGTGAAGCAGAATCCAAAAATTAGTGCACCAAGTATACTGACAGCAATAGCCAATGAAACTGGTAACACTTGTAACCCTCACACGATTCGCCGCGTGCTTTATGAAGCCGGGTACCATGGTCGAAATATTCGGAAGAAACCATATGTTAGTAAAGCCAATCGACGAAAGCGAATTCAATTTGCCAAAAACTACAAACATCGGCAAGCGGAATTCTGGAACACCGCTATTTTCTCTGACGAGAGCAAATTTAACATCTGTGGTTCAGACGGACGTGGAAAAGTTTGGAGAAAAAAAAATACCGAATTCGATCCTTTAAATATGTCAGGAACTGTGAAGCACGGTGGTGGAAGTGTGATGGTTTGGGGGTGCATGTCAGCGTCTGGTGTGGGAGATTTGGTATTCATTGATTCTTTAATGAATCGATTCGATTACCTTGACATTTTAAAGAATAATGTGCCAGAAAGTGCCCGAAAATTGGGTTTGGAGAGGTCTTTTGTTTTTCAACAAGACAATGACCCCAAACATACGTCCAACATTGTCAAGGAATGGCTGTTATACTATGTTAGAACTCAGCTTAAAACACCACCACAATCGCCAGATTTGAATGTAATTGAACATTTATGGGAGCACCTCGACCGAAAGATAAGGGCACATGAGATAAACACCAAAGATGACTTAAAACGTGTTCTTCAGGAGGAATGGTCCAAAATTGGGCCAAATCTGACGCAAAAGTTAGTGGATTCAATGCCTTCACGCATAAAGGCTGTAATAAAAGCTAAGGGCTACCCAACAAAATACTAAATTCAATAGCATATACCCATTATTTTATTCGTACTTTTCATTCATTCGAACTGCTTACTTTGTGATATAAATTTTCCATTGTTTTTAGTTAAGTTGAAATATCTTTTTTATGTTTAGTTACTTTCTAATTATGAATATTCCTGTTTTGAAAGAAATATATGAATTCTTAAAAATTGAGATTATCTGGTATATTTGACTTATATAAATGTCAATTTTCTATCCATCATTTCATGAATGGGGTGTGCTTACTTACTTTTGTGATTAACTGTATCAGCAGATGCGAAAACTAAATTTGAGGTAAAACAATCGTATTCGTGTTTAACAAAACAGCCAACACCGCCTGCTGCATAATTATTGTTACAATTAGCAAAGAAATTATACCCTGAGATGTTATAGCTAAATATGTACTAATTTCGAAATTATAAATCCACGTCTCCGAGACGGAAATAAAATCTGGAACGCTTGCAAAATATTGTACATGAGCAACAAGCTCTGAAAAGTTTTTTCTCAAGCTTCTGACATTTTGATGAATGAAAAAAAGTTTATATTTACAAAAGGAGTTTAAGAGGGATACTTTTTCTGAATCATTGACAGTGAATCTATTATTAACATCGTTGTTTAAATCGTAAATCATACTAGATATTAGATATAAAAAACAAAAGTTAAATAATTAATCTAAGATCATCAAAAGAATTTAAAGCGAATTTACTACCTTCAGATTTTTTCATTAAAATTTTGTTGTTAGTGTACCATAAAAATTTGTATCCTTTCTCTTTACTACTTTCGCTTGAATAAACAGTGCTTGATTGTATTTGGTAAGAGCATCGTTGATGAAGATTCTCACCTCTTTGTTTCTTTTACCTCCACCGCTGCTGTTACCGTAGTCCAAAGCCAAACTGCTTGATGTTATTTTCGACAGACGAAATTGTCTGTCATGCGCCGTTTTAGAGAGCGATCAGTGAGCCGTAGACAAATTATTTTGTTGTGTGAAGAGACATCACCTTCTAAGCCTTTCTTTCGTCTTTGTATTTTCTTGACGTAGCAATAGTCAATCGGTCACTTCTACTCCTACAGCATTGCGGAAAATTTGCGTTGCTAATACTCTCGAGTTGCGGTCGTCAACATCAGGAGCACCCGCAATTTCAATGCAATTTTGCAATGCGTTTTGTTGTTGCCAATCAATTCTCCTCCAAATGTATTAGTTTTTTGTATATCATTTGATTAGTGAATTCACCTATGAATTCTATGCTTTGGTTACCCATATAATTATAAATCTCGTTTACCTCAGCATGCTTCAATATAAACTTTGATATTATAGGTACATTCAGTTTTGCCAGTACAATTGTTTCAGCTACGTTTGCTATATGGTCAGCTACATTTGCACATGCTCAGTTTAATGTTAGTTGTTTTTTTCAAGTAAATTTAAGGCTCTTTCGATATTTTTAACATTTTTGTGGTATTATTCAAGATTTACTATATGGATGAGATTGTCAAAGTGTTTAATTTCTCTAGCTTGTCTTAGTTGCAGCTGAGATTTGCCTTGATTCTTGATCAGGTCGTGTATTTAGAGACTTTGGATGATAGTCTGTGGGACTCGAAAATATTTTAATTATTAGTAGGTATTGTTAGTTTATGTGTATTTCTTTTTATTTTTTTGATCGAGCGGAGCGAGAGCAATCACCCACTTTTTGGCTCACTATATTTGGGGAATATAGTGCTCCGAAAACGATTTCGGACTAATCTTGTACGCACTAAATGTAGATATCGGCTATAACCACACATGTGTGCAGCATGTCATTCGATAGATCTAGGTCTGTAGATGAGCCATAAATTATCAAATGAAATTGTTTGATTGAAAAATAGTGAGAAATAACGAAGTAAAGTTTAGAAAAGTTGCCATAGATTTTTGCAGGCACGTGCAATCAAAATTTGAAATTATCGATAAATTCGAATACCTGAATACCTTTTTCATCTGATTTTGACATTCCTTAACATTTTGGACACATTTTAATACGTTTGATAAATCAAATGCCCGCAATTACGAGGTAAGTCACTTGATTGAGTAACTTTTAACACTAACACTTAAAATAACAGGAGAGCCGGACGTCCTTCTAGCCAGAGACATGCTTCTCTCACGAGAAGACGGCAAAGAATTGCGAATGCAACAAGGGTAGCAGCACTTCGAACGACTCAAGAGCCCGATCAATCCACCAGTCATCATCTGCATTCAATTCCCACATGCCTCCAAGAACTAGGCAACAATTTACAGTACAACTACTGCGGCACATGTAAAGAACGCTGGCTGAGCATGACCATGGCTCGGAATGATCTTTGTTCCAGATGTTCGAGACAGCCGATAAAGTTCTCTGCAGCTAATGACATGGATCCTGGTGAAGTTCCCGATGCACTCAAGGACCTTAATGACACTGAAGAGCAACTGATCGGTCGTGTCAAGGCCATTTGCTCGATAACCAAACTCAAAGGCGGTGGACAGTATAGTTACTCGGGAAGTGTCATCAATTTTGTTCAAGATACCAATGAGTTTGCTAAACGCCTTCCTCACCATCCAAGTACTGCATCTACAATGTTGATTGCCAAAGGAACACATAAAGACAGATTTAAAGTATCAGTTCCAAGGATCAGGACTGCATTGCTGTGGCTAAAAGTAAACAATCCGTATTACGCAGATGTTGAAATTGCTGAAGACGTTTTAACAGCCATGGAAGGTGTTGGTGGCGATATTGGTGATTTGCTTCCACAGATTGATTTAGATTTAAACACAGCTCAAGATGACTTCATACACGAATCTGGTGTAGCTTCGCATGTGAACATACCTCAGGAAACATTGATCAGAGCTGCTCTCAACGCAAATCAACCAATCGAACAACCAATGCTGAGTAACGAACCCATCAATGAATACACTACAAACGGTTATGTAGTCATGGCCTTTCCAACACTATTCCCAACTGGACGAGCTGATCTACGTGACACGAGTGGTAGACGTATCAAAGTTGACCCAATTGACTATTTTACCCATCTCGTCAAGTATGATGATGGCCGTTTTGCAAAACATCCACGATTCCGTTTCTTTGCAATGAACAGTAACCAGCGGTGGAGAGCTGCTACTCAAGGGAAGGTCTTAGTGAGTCGCGCTGGTCTTGGTGATTTGACAGTCAAGCAACTCAAAGATCGAATGGTAGAGCAGCCCACGCTTATCAAACAAATCGGTTTTTTCAATGCCAACCTGAGAACATCATCAGCTTTCTGGTTCAAACGTTCGGCTGAACTGCTAGACATGGTTAATCAGCTAGGGCCGCCAACTATTTTCTTTACACTATCATCTGCTGATCTACATTGGAAAGAGTTGTGGAAGTTGCTTGCACCAGACGTTGTCGATCATAGTATCTTAACTTGCACTCAGCGATATTCACTGATTCGGGAAAATCCTCAAGTAGTTGATTACTTCTTCACAGTACGTGGCGAACATTATGTCAAGCAACAAATGAAAGAACAGTTCAATATCACTGATCATTGGTTCCGTTTTGAATATCAGCATCGAGGTTCTATTCATCTTCATGGCTTGGCGTGGATTAAAGATGCCCCTGACATAACTCAACTCGATTCAATGTCTGCTTCTGAACTCCAAGGAGTAATCGAGTTCTTTGATGCACTCTCCACCGAAGAACATCCGGATGTCAACGTCAGGCCGCCTATTGTCCACCCGTGTAAACTTTCGCCAAGCGACATCAGTGACGTTGATCACGACTACGCCGAGCTTTGTAGTATTGTTGAGATTCATAGTACATGCGGTGTCCATTGTATGCGGAAACCAAAAGGTGGTGGATCTGAACGCTGCCGCTACAAGTTCCCAAAAGATTTGCAAGAACGAACAACTTTGACGAAGATTGATGGCTCTTGGGTTTTGACACAGAGACGAAACCATCCTCGAGTCAATCGTCATAACAGATCAGTGCTACAAACTTGGCGGGCCAACATAGACTTCACACCCATAGTATCAACGAATGCCGTTTGTGGATATATCGCCAAATATGCATCCAAATGTGAACCACGATCCACAACGCTGGCGGAACTCATGTGTAATATCTTAACTAACGAAGTCAGTGACGATGATTCAGCCAAGAAAGCCATTACAAAGTTGCTCATGAAAACAGTCTCGGGACGTGATCACTGTGCTCAAGAGTGCGCTCACGTGAATCTTGGCTTACCATTTTGGTCATCAACTCGAGAGTTTGTTGCGTTGGTTATTCCAAATTCAGACTCTGAAGAGCAGGTGCTACTGCAAACTCTGAACGATGACGAGGTCATCGGAGGAACAAAGTCTCTCATCGAGAAATATAAGAACCGCAACGCTGCTTACAGTCATCTTTCGCTCTTCGATTTCTCTTCGCAATGCAAAGTTGTGGGCGATCGATATACCAAGCGACGCAAAGCAGCAGTGGTACGAGTATTTCCGAGACTCAAGTTAATAGAAGAAAATGACGCAGACAATGACATGTACTACAGAATCCAAGTGTTAGTTCACGTCCCATATCCATTGCCTTGGATTTCAGAAGCTGATTTTCTTGGTGATATGACCTGGAAGTCTCTTTTTGAAGCACGTCAGATTACACAACAACTTGATTTAGAACCTCTTCATGATCTGATCTGATGAATTCGAAGATGAAGATTTTGAATTATACGTCGATGGTCAAGACCCATTCATGCTTATGGCACAGATCGGACCAGCCGGTCCACCGAGTGACGTGGACCTTGGCTTACGAGCCATGGATATTGAGCATGACTGGAGCAGCTCATACGGACACTTTGAACAGCCGGAGTTACTGTCAAGTTTTCTTATACAGTCCAGACAACAAACAGAAATGGTGGCTGAACATCAAGTGTACCCAGACGTTCAGTTTACACACGAACAACAGAATGTCCTGTTCATTTTAGACAGTCAAATGCAGGGGTCAGCTATTCACAATCGGATAATCATACAAGGGAAAGCCGGAACTGGCAAATCAACACTTATTAGAGCAATCGTTGCAAAGTTGACTGCAGACCTCAATTACGGCTCATCTTCATACAAGCTACTTGCCCCTACTGGGGCGGCGAGTGTGAACATCAATGGACAGACAATTCACTCTGTACTGAAGATATCTGGAAAATTCAATCCTCTTACGAATGAAGCTTTGACTGCTTTCCAGAGAGATTTCGAATCAGTTAAAGTCATAATAATAGATGAGTGGAGCATGGTCGGTTCCACCTTGATGGGTCAGGTCGAACAGCGATGTCGCCAGGCCAAGGGCTGTGACGAGCCTTTTGGCGGAATGATCGTATACCTCTTAGGTGACATCAAACAACTACCGCCAGTTGGGGATAAACCAATGTATGCAAAGAAGAAACCCGGTCGTTACTCGAGCAGCTTATCTGATCAAGGACAACTTGCCTATAAGAAGCATTTCACGAAAGCAGTAATCCTTAAAGAAGCTCATCGTCAGTTGGGAACATCGACAACTGATGTTCATTTCCGTGATGCATTAGACAAACTAAGCATTGGCAGGAACACTGAAGAAGACTGGCAACTGTTCATGTCGAGATCAACGAGTCGTGTTTGTGTTGCAGAACAAAGCACCTTCAAAGATGCCTTGCGCATCTACAGTACAAAACAAGAAGTCATGACATACAACACAGAGAAACTACGTTCGTTAGATCTTCCAGTAGCCAGAATTCAAGCGAAACATAACAGCAAAAATGCTGAGAAAGCCACAACTAATGACGCTCAAGGATTAGCTCATACTCTTAAGCTATCTGTCGGCGCATTAGTTATACTTACGCGAAACCTTTGGACCGACAAGAAACTGGTGAATGGTGCAAGAGGTGAGGTGAAAGATATTGTGTATCGTCCAACAGACAACGCTCAAACCGCAATGCCTGTTGCTGTTTTGATCAAGTTCGATAAGTACACTGGCCCCACCGTTGACGGATGTGTTCCAATAGCACCTATCACGAGTGGATATCAGCTTGGGGGAGAAAGTTGTACTAGGATGCAACTACCACTCAAACTAGCATGGGCTATAACTGCACATGCATCTCAAGGACAGACAATCGACAAAGCAGTAATCGGAATCGGAAACACGGAGTTTGCTGCTGGACTCTCTTATGTTATGTTTTCTAGGATAAGGTCACTGCAAGGTCTCCTGGTGGAGCCTTTTCCTTATTCACGAATATCCCATATACATGATTCGGATCGGATGAAACAGCGCGTTGAAGCTGAGAAATGTTTACAAAAATTGTCAGAGAAATGAACTCCGACCAACACATCTATAATCTCACTTTGATAATAATAAAAATAACGATTTTCTTGGAAATTTTCACAGTGGTCACCTCACTTTCACGTCCCCTAACGGTGACCACCTGCTCTACCTGAGTTATGGCTCATATTAACCCACTCACACATGCCTATCACCATAACAATCCGCAAGCATGTAGTTGCTGTGCGGCAACACTTACGACATGTTTCACTAATAGCGCAATTTATTTGCATAAACTCCATGTACATTCATTCTGATTTGCATCTCAATCGGAACTGTCGTTTTCAAGTGGTGATCATGACCAATCGAGCGGAGCGTAGCGGAGCGAGAGCAATCACCCACTTTTTGGCCTAGCGCGTGCATGTACGGGGAATATAGTGGTCCGAAAACGATTTCGGACTAATCTTGTACGCACTAAATGTAGATATCGGCTATAACCACACATGTGTGCAGCATGTCATTCGATAGATCTAGGTCTGTAGATGAGCCATAAATTATCAAATGAAATTGTTTGATTGAAAAATAGTGAGAAATAACGAAGTAAAGTTTAGAAAAGTGCCATGCGGAGCGAGAGCAAGGTTGATAAAACAACAAATTTGCTCGCTCGATCAAAAATTTTCAGTAGCGGAGTTAAGCCCGCGCATACTGATCTGCCTAGTATCTTAGCCTTATGTAGCTTTTGGTTTTTTTTTGTGGTTATTAGGGTTATCTTACTGTTTTTTCTGACCTTATGTCCTTATTTAGGGGTTATCTTGTTTCTTCTACATTCTTTTCTATATACCATTTCGTAATTTCTGTCTTTAGGGTCGTTTCTTGACTCATTCTTGATAACATATTTATTCTTAATTTTGTTAATGCTTCGAGTTTTTCTTTTATCATGGAGGAAAGTTTTTCTTGAAACTCATTGAGTTTCTTTAAATGTTCGTGTTCCTTAGAGAAGGTGACGGTATTGGTAAATTTGTAAGTTCTTCCGAAGAAAAGCTCGAAAGGGGTACGTTTGATAGTGGAATGAATAGAATTATTGTAAGTTATAATTGTTTCAAATAAAATTTCGATGTGTTCTAAATCAAGCTTGGCTTCTTTTCGCTTAAAAAGTATGATTCTATAAATTTCTGTTAATATAGAGTGTAATCTCTCTATAGGTGAGTTACTGGAACTCTGTTGGAATTCAATCTGATACTGTTTGCTGAAATCTTGAGAGATATTGACTGTGAACTTTGAACCTTGGTTACAGATAATTTTTTTGGGCATGTCGTAAAAGCTTATAAAACTCTTTAGTGATTTGAGGATGAAAAGGCTATTAATAGTTGACAATATGACGAAGCAAATTTTCATGATTTATCACCTATAGTTAAGATTTGTTGATGATTAATGCAGTAAATGTCGATATGAATTATGTTTAGTGGCTTAAGTGGAGTTTCTGGTACTTGAAATTTGACTTTCAAAGGACTTCTGTCGTATTGAGACACGTATTTAGTTTGTTGGATTTTCTTGTGCATGAATGGAAAGTAATATTCTCTTTTGAGGTGAAGGCATGTTTCAATTTATTATTTATTATTATTGTTTATGTGGTAATCTCTAATTACATAGGATAAAATTCCTGTATAAACAGGTATATACATATATAAAAGATACCGCAAATTAAAGCACCAATACTTTTAACTGACATAAAAGGCGTTGTAATCCTAGCCTATATCTTGCAAGCTTTGATGAATGTCACGTCTAAGGAAATAAACTGTTCGCATAAGGTATTATTTTACGAAAAATATTACATGTTTGGTATCGTTAAAAAGGTCTTCGAATGTTCTTTTATAATTCCGTAAAAGAAGGGTACCTTAAGACTACACTTTTTTTTTTTTTTTTGAAAATATGGACACATTTTTCAAAAATTATTCATATCTTCAATATTTGTAAATGAACTCCTTTTAGTCCTTTCTAACATATGACATTAGACCACACGTATAAAAAAATTGAAAAAATCGGAGGTGAGTACTATTCGGAACTGCACCCTTACTTTGTCTTAGAAATTGGATTGTGTTATATCGGATAGAATTTCTTTGCAACGTACTACTCTAAATGTATTTTATTAGCAAAATATTTCAAATAGACAAGTTTCACTGTTTTAAATGTTTTATCGTCTAGAATATGGCTCAGTTTGTTTGGGGGTAAATATTTTTGATACTTTTTCTTCAATAAATTCTGAATTGCTTATGGTTCGGCGTTGTTTATTTCGAAAGGGTATTTCTAAGGACACTCCGGCTGGTTCAGATGACTTAAGTAAAATTGTTTGGAGATTGAATCCGTTAAGCGGTTTTTCTGATAATTCAATTCATCATTAAGGTTTTCGTCCACAGAGTGTATGGTGGTACCAGATATTCCTTGGTTAAAGACATCGTCACTTAAGTTTATTTAAAGAATGAATTAATGCATCGGCATTCGTGTTAATTTTTCCTTTTTTATACACTATCTGAGAATCAAATTTCTCTAACTTTAGGCGCCATCACTTACTTTATGTTATTTATATAGTAGACGAAAGGCATAGGTTAAAATTATACAGTTTGTCTTAGAGTGTCCGCTTAGGGCCAGTAAGATTCCTAAATTTGTAAGGATAGTTAAGCTAGTTTTAAGCATTTTTGTCTAGGATACGATAGATCTAAGAAACTATAAATAAAAAAAAAACTGAATTCTTTCAGACTCGCCAGGCAAGCGGCTTTGCGAAATAAGTACGGCCTGAAATATCTCGTAGCCCATACTACCTAGTACCTACATATATAGCTAAGAGTTCCTTTTCGATAGTAGAATAATTTATTTCTGAGTCTGAAAGGATCCTACTTGCACAACATATCGGTTTATCGCTTCCGAATTGTGCCAATCGCATAGTTGCTGGCATCAGTAGTTAAGATAAAAGATTTTGAGAAGTCTGGGTACTGTAAAATTAGATCGTTAGTCAGAAGGTTTTGGCTGATTTTGAATGTTTTAACATATCGATCAATCAACTGTACCGACCTGCCCTTTATTTGGCATTCTCTTAGGAGTTTGGTTACTTCTGAAAAGTTTTTGTTAAATTTTCAACAGTCCAATCCTTTTATTTTTTTTTTTTGGTTACGGAATATGGGGTTGTTTTGTATAGCATGGATTTTTGAGGAGTTCTGTTTAATGCCTTCAGTGGAAACGATGTGCCCTAGGAAAACGATTTCTTTTTGCAAAAATTCTGACTTATCAAATTGGATTTTGATATTGAATGTTCGTAATTTTTAGAAAACTAGAATGAAACTTTTTGTGTGTTTTTGAAACGAAGTAGAAAGTAGTAGAACGTTATCCGTTACCCGTTGGAAGGTTGATGGAGCAGTCCTTAGACCAAACGGCATTCTAAGATACTCAAAGTTACCTCCATCTACTATAACGGCAGTTTTCTTAATTTCTTTTTGTCCATCTCTATTTCGTGGAAGGCACTAGCAAGATATAGAGTAGTGAAATACATACATACATTTACCGAATTGGTCTAGTATTTCAGTTATGTTTGAGGGAGAGTACTTGTCTAATAAAGTTTTTTTTCATCTAGTTTTCGAAAGTCTATTACCATTCTTCATTTTTGTTGTTCACTAGCATCTTGTTTTTTGGGTACGATCCAAACAGGGGAGCTCCAAGGAGAATAACTAGGGCGAGTAGACCCATAAGGCGATGTAGAATAAGCCGTTTGATTGCTCGAATTGCCAGGTATAGAAATACTACTGCCGGTTTAAGTCCTGATGCTCGTGACGCGCATCGTCAACACTGCATGTACAATGAGAACCGTTAAAAACCCAGCTATGGCAGAGGGATTTAAAGATCAATTTTACGCCAAGATTTTGCCCAAATTAGAATGCATTAAAACTGAAGAAAGGCGATAAACTTCAATGCCGTCGCAAACCCAATAAATACACAGCCGCACATAATATGCATCCTGGCAGTCAGCCAAAAGTTTTTGAAGAGTTGACGCTTGTTGAACAGATGTTGATCACACGGGTTCAACCAGTTATGCGTGTGTACCAAAATCCAGATGTAGAGGGGAAGGATAACTCAGATGCGAAGGCAATATAATATGTGTTCACTGTGTTGCAACTTACCGGTAAAGATAGAAAAATGTAAAAACATTAAGTTCGCTTGGGTGTGGCGATGTTAAAAAAAGCTCTAAAAAAGGTGACAAAAATAGGAATACAACCAACCCATCTATTGGTACAATTTTTCATAGGCACAATGTCGGCTAGAAATTCGCGAGGTGCTTGCGATAATTATCTCTTTAGTGATCGAAATGCCTGTAAACACGGTTTTTCAGATAAATTAATTGAATCTTTTTTTCTTATTTCCCATTTATTCAACACCTGTCTTAAATTAACATTTAGTTTAAGTTTTTACAATTTGTCAGGGTATACGTACAATGTAGGACCAATGTCCAATGTCAATTGTGTTTTTACTCGTGTGTAGGATTAGATGGCACAAGTGGGATTTAATCCACCCGAAACGTTGGAGGTTTTGTTCGCACCGAGCGGCCCTTGTCGCTCGTTGTTGTCGCCAGATGTTGTTTTATTTTCGTGATGATATACACAGCGTTTACCCGAACCGTTCGATTAGGTCTGTTGGTCTGCATCGTATAAGTCTTCGTATTTGTGTTTGTTCGTCATTTGGGATATTGCGTATTTCGTCGTTTGTATGTTGTAACATCGTACTTTGATATTTGACACAATACTTTTTTATTTCGTCTGCAACAGTTGTTATGTGAAGGTCTGTATGAATTTCCGTGTTTGGTACGTACCATTCTACGTTGGTAATTGTTCTTAAGATTCTGTTTTGTGTACGTTGGATTATTTGGATGTTTAAGGTTTTGGAAGTGCCCCATAGTTGTAGCTCAATGTCCAGATAGGTTTAATCATAGTTTTGCATATCAGAAGTTTATTGTCTACTGATAGTCTCGAATTTTTACCAAGCATCCAGTATCATTTTCGGAGTTTGTCTTTTATTTGTTATTCTTTTCTAGAATGTGTTGTTTCCATGTTAGTTTACTGTCAATAACCACATCTAGATATTTGGCGTGATCGCTGGTTTTTATGTTCTTTTTGTTAATTATTATAGGAGGTGGATTGTCAATTTTTCTAGTGGTGTAGATAACCTGGATAGTCTTATCTTCATTTATTTGTATACCTCATTTTGTGAACCACTGTATTGTATTGTTTAAATGGTTTTGTAGTTTGAGATTTGCATCATTTACGTCTTTGTCAGATTGCAGTATGATAGTGTCGTCTGCAAATGTTGCTAGCATGGAGTGTTGCGATGTCGGGGTAGGTATGTCTGCAGTGTATATTAAGTAGAGTAGTGGCCACAAAACGCCATCTTGAACTATGTGCAAATTCTTCCTTGTATTCTTCCTTGTGTTTTACATAGAAGTGTCGTTGGTCAAGTTAGCTTTTGAGTTGCAGGTAAAAGTCTAATGGTAAGGCTTTATTAAGTTTGTAAAGTAGTCCCTTGTGAAAGACTTTATCGAATGCTTTAGATACGTCAAGAAATACTGCTGAGCAGTATCTTTTATTGTCTAAGTCATTTGATATTTTGTTTATTATGTGTGTTTATTGTATAGACGAGTGAAGTTGTCTGAACCCGAATTGATGATTCGGTACAACGTTGTTGTTGTCAAGTATTGGTTGTAGTATTTTCTGTATGATTTTTTCCAGGAGTTTGGATAAAACTGGTAAAAGGCAGATAGCTACTAGCTTTTGTTATGTCTTTTCCTGGTTTGGGGATGGCGTGCACTTCAGTGACTTTCCATGCTTTTGGGAAATATTTAGTTAAATATATTTCTGATATAAATAATTGCGTGTTCAGGTAGTTCTTTTAAGATTTTCCCATTTATCATGTCGTAACCAGGGTATTTATTAGGCTTGATACTATTCTTAATATGAAAGCCAATTTAATTTTTAGTAGTCAATTTGATTGGAATTGCTTCATTTGTGTTTTGGAGGGTTAAATATGGTGGATAATTGTCTTTTTCGTTTGTGAAGCAGTAGGCAAAGAAGTTTGCTAATGTTGCGGCTTTTTCTGCGTTTGTCTTAGGCCACGATATGTTATCGTTTAATATTGGTGGTTGGTGTGAAGTCGTCTGTTTCAATTTTTTTTGTGGCTTTCCAGAGAGAGTAATTCGTTTGGAAGGTTAGGTTAGGTTTGAGAAGGGGAGTGTGATGGTTAGACACCACTTCCACTCGGAGGCCAAGAGGCCCATTGTGATCCCTTCGTTTGTGTGGGTACACATAAAATTAACCTGTCCTATCACGTGGTGGCTGAAACCACCCCGTGCTCTTGATGAATCTTAGAAGATCCGATATATCTGCATTAGCCACGTCCGCAATCTCTGTAAAGAATCTTTGGCCTAGCGACACTAGGCGTCGATTCTGGAGAGCTGGACAGTGGCAAAGCAGATGTTGGATCGTCTCAGTTTCTTCCTCATCGCCGCAGCTCCGGCAGAGATCGCTGGATCCCGAGTCCCATTTCCGGAGCATTGCTCCAATGGGATAGTGTCCTGTGATCACTCCGACGAGCATACGGATCGTCATTTGAAGATTGTGCTTGCTGAGGTGTTGTTAATATTGTGGGGGTATGTTGGTTAGTTGGGGGAGGTTCAGTAGGTAGATTTTGTTTTGTCTGTATTAGTGTTTTGGAAGTTTACGCTTCTGCGTAAGTGACAATTGTCTCAACGGCAGTAGTATTGTTTGTGGAAGTAGGGGGTATAGGGGTTGGATTGGTTATTGGGATCTCTTTGCTTCTCAGAGGTGGAAATTTTGTAGCTTCAGAGTCTTTCACAGCTTCATATATTTCACAACCTTTGTAGTTTGCTGTATGGTTGTTTCCACAAAGAAATCAACGTATGTCGTTAGTTTTTTCTTTTATTGGACAGTCAATATTTTTGTGATTTTTTGCTCATTTGACGCACACTGGGAGGATGTGTAATAATTTTGCGTATGGCCCTGTTTTTGGCAGTTGCAACATTGGGGTATGTCTCTCCTTATATGAGGTACATAGTTCAAAGATTATTTTGCAGTGTAGAAGTGTATTTATGTTATGTATGTATATATGTCCTTGTTGTTCTCTAGTTCTAGAGAGAATATTGATAGAGGTTCTCTAGTGCGTTTTTTTGTTAGGTTATAAATGTTCGTTACGGTGTGTCCTTTTTCAGCAAGTTCAGTTTTTATTGCTTCTTTGTCAGTACAGGGGTGCATGTTTTTTAGGATGACCTTGAATCCTCTTTGATCTTTTATTTTTTATTTTTGTTTGTTTGTACTGGGGAATTTCGGTTTCTTTTTAATTCATTGGGGGTAGTCTCATACCTGATCGACGGTTTGGGTTTCGTACTGGTAAATACTAGGGTTGATGATTCGGGTGTTGGTGGGTGCATAGAGATGCTGGTTGTGGTTGTACCTATGATGGTTGTGTTGTGCCAGTAGTGGTTGTGGGAGTAGTTGATAAGCTTCTTGTCTTATTGAGGGTCATAAAGCTTCCTGGTGATGACATCGCTGTTGTTGACGTCAGGTTTTGTGGTGGTGTTCTTAGGACACACATGGTGAGTGCTACTGAAGAACAGGTGGCTTTGTCGTCAGTGGGAATCACTATTTTACAAGCCTTGTCAGGTTTCACTTGTCAATTATTTGCTTGTTATTATTTCGATTTCGATTTACTGCTCGGTATAACGCGTACGCGCACAGTTTTATTTGCGGGTTATTTTTGCTTAGTAAAAAAAATAAAAGAAAATTAAATCTTAAGCTAACTTAAGGATTTTTTTAAATATTATTGTATATCATTATTTTAAAATTAGGGTTTAATCCCTTGGCGCCATCATGACAATGAAAGTGAACTAAGTAAATCTACTCTTCTTCTTTCTTCTTCTTTTCCTTTTTCCGGCGTTGTTATGGTCAGAAGTGTAGGACCATAACCTTCCCACTTAACTGCATTCCTACTGGTCCGCTTGTGAGGTCCGCCGGTTTGACCTCAGAAAGTAGCGGCAGGCTTCCCGGTTTGGGATTACTTCATCGCTGAGGCCAATCAAATGCTGGTGTTTTTGCATCTGTTTGCACCAATTGTTTTTCGGCGTGCCTTTTTTTTTTTTTTTTTTTGTGACACGGACATGCTCCAGATTTTTTTTGTTTGATCTTACTCTTACAACACCGGTGATCTCCAGTCGTGTTAATCCACTGATTTGCATGTACACTTGTGGGGCAGTTTAATGGTGGTATATGTGTCCCTAGGCTCACCTTGGTGTTTTCTAAATTGCCTAGATGTGATTTTTGTTTACCTTTGTTTTAGTCGCCTTTTACGACAAGCGAGAGGTATCGCTGCAGGGATATTCTTAACCCGTCCCTGCACGGAAAACTTAGTAAATCTACTATAATAGATTACTTTAACTATTGTCGTGAAATGTCGTAAAATAGCCGAAATAATAACGTCTTACGTTTATATTAACATTGGCGGCGAAGAAAAAACTGTACAAATCGACGAAACTTTTCTTACAAAAAGGAAATACCACAGAAGCCGTGTAACCGAACAGATGAGAATCGTGGTGTTGAGGTTGTTTTGCAAAGAATATAAGGTCGGGCGCTTCTTTAAAGTGAACTCCAAATGTAAGAAAGATTTGTGGCTTTATACCTATAAGTACGTTAACCCCAACACCAGTCGAATTTGTACCGATAGCCCACACCAGTACATAAGTGTAGAGAAAATGTTCCCTAGTTCTACGACTCATGAAGTTACGAACCACAGCAAAGGCGAATATGTTAACAGAACCGATGCAACCAATACTATTAATGAACTGGAGAATCAGAATAAGCTTCGGAAAAAAACTATTTTATACACCCAAACAACGCACCACCTTCGCCAATATATGACAATTTTCTGTTATCGAAAATATTGCCTTGAAAAAGAATATAAGGACGACTTGGGCTCCCAAACCATGAAATTTTTATGTTTTATCGATGGTAAAGAAAGCGTGGGCTTGCAACTAAACGACTTCGACCCTTCCACCGTTTATAGTTAGCACTTACAGGGTGTTTTACCGTCAAAACAACCTCGGCTCCTAATCATCAGTGACGAACTCAACGAACTTGTCGGTCACCATAAATGATCGTTACCGAAATTAATGAGGTACTCTCACATCTTAGTGAGAACAAATACTTCACAGTCCTAGACCTTACATCTGGTTTTCATCAGATTCCTTTGAGAAGACCGCATTTTCCATAGGTAACGGAAAGTATGAATTCATAAGACTTCCTTTTGGTTTATAGAACGCGCCATCAATCTTCCAAAGGACGCTTGATGACATCCTTCGGGATCACATCGGAAGAACTTTCTATATCTATATCGATGATATAGAGACTCTCTATGATGCCAATATGAAAGTACAGCTCGATCACTTTTTCAAACGGTATGAGGGATTCCTCATTTCATCGGATGGGATAAAAACAAATCCCGCAAAGGGGGTGACTATAAAGAATATTCCTGTCCCACAAACTCTTAAAGACTTGCCATTCCTTGGTCTGTCAGGCTACTATTGCCGCTCTGTTAAAGATTATGCAAAACTGGCGAAAATCCTGACATCCCTCCTAAGACGGGAGGATGGACGACTGTCCAAAAACCAATCCGCAAAAAAAACGAATATTCCTCGCTTCCGAAGCTTTAGATTCCCTTAACAAAATAAAAAATTCTCTTATTTCAAAAGATATTCTCCTGACATTCAAATTATAGCCAACATTTCGAACTAACAACCAACGCTTTCAATTATGCTATAGGGGCGGTCTAAGCGCAAGACGGTAAGCCAATCACGTTTATTTCGTAAACTCTCAATTCAACTGAGGAGAACTGCGCAGAAGTTGTATACCTCTGCACGTGTCCAGATTTTCTCCGACCACCAAACCCTTACTTTTGCTCTCAGTAGCTCGAACAACAACAGTAAAATGAAGACGTAGAGGCAAATTCTGAAGTAATACAATTACGAATTGCACTATAAGCCCGGTCGGAGTAACATAGTAGCAGATGCGCTTTCTCGAACATCTCAGCTTTCGCAAGTAAAGTCCCTAACGCCCTAGACACATAGCAACGAGAGCTCGTCACATAATCTCATCCCAAGCGTCGAAGTTCTCATCAATGTATTTAAGAACCAAATTCTAATCCAGCTTGGTGAATTTCAAATTTTAAATTTAAAACCAACCAACAAGTTAACAGTTGTCGAGCCGGAATTTACTAAGGAAAAGTTAAAGGCAATTCTGATAAGAATTCTTAATCCTTCTATAGTAAATGCCATTAAAACCGAAAGAAAATATAATGGGTATCATTCAAAAAATGTATCCATCCAGCAGCAGGAGCAATAAAGACTAATTATACGAACCCATACAAGAGTTCATCGGGACGAACAGGAAAACAGGACGCAAATTCTCAGAGAATATTACTTCGCAACGATGAGGTGCATAATTAGGAAAATAATTAGGGTGTGCACGGTTTTTAGGGAAAACAAATACGACCGCCATCCAAATGAGATTGAATTAAAATCAACTTCCATCCGGTAATATCTGGGACATATCGTACATTTAGATATCTTTGCTATTGGAGTATGTCCTCACTTAGGTGGACAAATTCTCAAAGTATGCTTCTGTTAGAGACGTGAAGTCCAAAGCCATAGAAGATATCAAGCAACCGCTTCGAGACATTCTCTTTTCATATGGTTTGCCTGAAATTATCGTTGTTGATAACGAGAAATCTTTCAGTTCAGCAACAATCAATTTAAAGATGGAAAAATGAACACATTAAAGTCGTCAAAACACCTGCCTACACAAGCACTGTAAATGGTCAGGTCGAACGTTTCCATTCGACTCTTATCGAGATAATGAGAAGCCTGAAGACAGAAAACGTACATAATTCCTTCACGGAGCTTTTGGAGAGAGCTGTTCATGCATATAACTCATCCATGCCCTCCGTCACAAAGAAACGACCAATCGATATATTTTTCGGACGAGGGGTGAGCCTAGATGCCGCGCTCTACGAGGAAGCACGGTTGGAAAATATGCAAAGGCTTTCCAAAAACAGACTGCCGATTTAGAATTTCATAATAAAAGTATGAAACCATCGATATACTATGCACCTGGAGATATGATTTACGTCAAATAGAACAAACTTTTAGGCACCAAACTTACTCCGCGGTTCAGAAATTGTCACTTAGAATAAAGCTACAAATGTTCTTACTAAATCGGGAAAGGCAGTTCATAAAACCCACATGAAAAATATTACTGAATCACACATAGTCGCTTTTAACCTCTCGTTTTAGCTTGCTTCTACAATTGAGTACTGGATACGCAGAAACCGACATAATAGATTACTCTTGTTACCAGTTGGTGCCCTTACAGGAAAGAACTTCGAAATTACAAATTGAGATGTTCAAACTCATTCAGATGATAAACGTGGAAGAGCCTAAACGAATAATAGACGGCATAAAAGCGGACATTGAAAAAAACCTTCCATTACGTCCCTATCCGAAACTATTTAAGGAGGTTGGCACCCAAGGCGTATGCCCCTATTATGGATGACAACTCAACTTGGTTGTCTCGGGGGTATTATATATCTAATTTGAGTTGTGTTGGAGGTGTCATAAATGCGAAAACTAGACAACTGCTCTTTATCAGTTGTGTGGAAACCGTCGGTTGAGCCAGCCCCACATTGAAATCGTTACCGCTGCATTTTTGGTAACTTCCTTCTGCGATAAAACGCAAAGTAGTAGCGAGGTTGAGGATTGGTGAAATCGCTGAAGAACGATTTACGACTTACACAAATGCCTCTTTGTTGAGTCTCTTTGTTGAGTCTAAAATAACTTACAAACCTGCAACGAAATTAAACAATTTGTAATATGAAATTTCATACACATAATCGATGCTTGGAAACATACTTCGTGTTTGGAAGTTCTAATGGATTAGAGTGATCCCGGATATTTTTTCTTATGACTGCAACATTAACGCATCCTTCTTCTTCATAATCGTCAGAAAATAATTCAACACAACTTTCCATTTTGTTTTGTTTTGGTTTTCTTTTTGTATTTTGGTTTTACTTTTTCAAGTCAAATTTTTTCGTTTGATGCCAAGTAGCTGATTCTGACATTAAATATGCGCATAAAAGTATGCAATTTGCTTTTCCAAGACAACTAAAAATAGTTGCCTTCCATAATACAAAAGTTTAGTTTGGTTGTCTTAAAGTTGAGTTGCTTCGTGACAACTCAACCAGAGTTGTCTTCGTGACAACTCAACCAAGTTGGAAAGGAAAAGTAAATATAAATTTTGTTAATATTTAATAAGCACCAGACCTTGCTGAAACCAAAATCGCCTCAAGTGGCTCCACAATAATATATGTATGTACATTATACAAATTCCAAAAACTAGGGACGAAATATGTAAGCTTCACTGTGCAACCACTAAAAAAATCATATTTCATATTGTACTTAAGTTCGCTTATGAGAATATTCTATACTATAGAGATAAGTTTTACGCAATCATTAACAAATGTAAATCTAGCAATAATTTAGCCAAACGTAGTAATAATAATTTCATAAATAAAACGCGTACTGAGTACATCCCAAATCTACTTCGAGGCCGACCAAGTAATTGCAGAAAAATCAACAATCAACATGTCGCGGATGTAGAAGAAATAGTTCCTGGCACCTTGTTACTCAACGGATACGACGGTGTTATTTAAATCTATGGTGACCCACTCCAGCTGAACGGTACATTTGTCATCCGGTACAAGAATGCAACTACATATAACCGTAAAAGAGAAAACGTTCGCATCATATGAAGTTACAAAATAACGTCTTCCGCTTGCAATTGTCATTAAACCCACGCGTCTAAAAAGTAATCTCCCTGAAAATGGTCAACGACTTGAGTGTCAAGAATACTGAGAATACATATCAAGCTGGTCCAGGGGAAAAACAAGTGGGGAACTACTATCAATCTTACCCTTGCATTGTTTATCATAATATCCGGAACACTCATAGCCCTCAAGATGAGAAAGGTGCGGCGGCTAGCTGAATCACAAGAGAAAACCAAGGCAGAGGAAATACCATCGGAAGCAGATCCTTGATCCATGCCAGCGAGGAATGCATCTATCACCTGAGAACCCAAGCCAGCACCTGCACTCGTAGTATTAAAAGTAGCCATGACAAAAGTTTGTAGTCCAGTTCTTAAGGAGTGATGCTGCACAAGTTTGATAAAAATACTTTTTTTTTTTTAAGTAAATAAAATTTGCGAATTATTGCAATGCTGCGTCAACAAATTAAACTAATTATTGCACACTAAATAATCACACAAGTAAATAGCTGAACTTCTCTCTCTGATAACACGCCTGGCCGCTCCTTAATTCCAACTCCACTTTCAATTCATAACGCAACTCATTTAATTCTTGATGAATGTGCTGGTGCGTTATCGTGGTGAAACAACACTTTTTTCTTAGCGTATTATTTGGGGCGTATTTCCTTAAATTTCTTGTCGAATCGGTCCAATAATTCACTGTAGAACTGCCCTGTCATTGTTCTTCCTTTATTCCAAAAAGTCAATAAGTAGAGTCCCAAAAAATGATGGCCATGACTTTTCCGGTCTTTGCTTTTTTCGTAGCATATAACCATCAAAAATCCATTGTTTGGACTGTCGTTTAGTCTTTGGCGTATATTAATGTTCCTCTAATTGTTGTCAATGATGGTGAAAGGTCTCCATAGATAGCATCCAACTTGGTTGTTATTTCTTCATATTTTTTCCGTCCAAAAATAAAAAGTGCATCACGGATCATTATTGCTCTTTTTCATTTTATCGAAAAAAACCAAAACGGGTGTAATAAAATTTGAAACCTATGAATCAGTCATATGATGTAACATACATGTGTATGATGAACACAATAAAATTCAAAAATCAAAATTCGAAAAATTACACATAGTCAAAAAAAAGTCTCCGTACACCAGCTAATATTCTCCTGGATTTTTTTTTAAAAGCAGGGTATTTTATTTGGTTTTTTACTTTGTAGAGCAACAATTATTTCACCAGCAGCGAGGTCACTATCTTGCTGCAATATGAAATTATTCCCGAAACCCAGATTTCGAGCCCTTGAATGAAGGTTTTCTTTGAGTTAATTTAAATTTCCATATTTTTGCATCGTTGAATCGATAAATACATGATTTTCAACACCGGAAAAGGCTATACATCCCCACATCATTACATTGCCGTAGCCTTGCTTTACTATGGTGGTTAAGTTTTTTTTTGAATTTAGAGCATTTACATTCTTCCACACTATACGTCGTCCATCTGATTCCAAAAGGTTATACTTGCTTTCGTCCGTAAATACTTAAACCCAGAGGGAATTATGCTTCTCCAAATGTTCAGTAGCGTACTGCAGCCTCGCCTTAATTTTTGCTTTGCGTATATGTGGCTTCTTCCGGCTCACTCGACCATTATCATCATTCCTTTTCAGGACGTTTCTTATTGTTTGGGGAGTCACATCTATTCTATCTGTGCATTTTAATTTACCGCGGATTCCAGAAGCACTTTGATGAGGATCTTTTTCGACACTTCGTAACAATCGTCTCTCCTATGAGAGACTATTATCTTCTTTGGATGGCCTGATCTTGGTTTATTATCAATTGTTTTTGTTTTTCTTTCAACATGTCTTGAATAGAAGAACGGGGTCTCTTAATAATTTTTGCTATTTCTCCCTGTGACTTTCCTTCTTTTCTCAGATGATTAATAATTTTATTTGCCAAAACGATTTGCATTTTATTTTCTTTTGAATAAAAACTAAAAAACTTAGCTGAAATGTATCGAATTGAAAACATTTTAACTTACAAAACAACCAAGTAATTCTCGACCACATACCTTTCATTGCCAATTAAAATAAAAGAATGACATCAGTACGTACTTTTGTTTTCTCTATATAGTGATCTCATAGAATGATCGTTATCATAACAATATTCATAGCGAAGGCAAATTTTTGGACGAGGGGGAAAGCATTTTTCCTTTCTATGATACCACTTAAGAGTTTGTGTTGAACCGTATCATTTTTTAGTAAAAATAAATTAACCCGTTGTACGGAGACTTTTTTGATTATGTGCGTACATAACATATAATGAATTGACATAATCAGCCTTATTATCAGGGATAGGATTTTGCTAACTTTGCCTCTTTTTTTTTGCGTAATCGTATGATAGTATCGACTTTGCACAAATCCGTTTTATGTTCCCCTGATTCCAAATATGTAAATTTTATTTCGCCTTTTTACACCATAAATGCCTTTTTACACCATAAGTGCCTTTTTCTGCCTTTTTACCTATTTTGCTTTTTTTCTCAATTTTTTTTTTCGCTATAGAACTGAAGGAAGTTTGCATGTACCTATGTATGTATTCAGTGCAAACATCCTCCTTAAGCGGGCCATACATATACGTGTCGGACAAAACAATAACACCCAGTGGCACTTGGTTACATTTTGTTAAATAAAATTGCTAAAATTTAATAGATTTAAATGAATTTTATTTCTGTAACACAGATTAACAATAGATCTTAAAATACTAGAAGATAAATGATGTAACTTCAACAGTTAAGAAAATATAACGAAAAACAGAGTAATTCAATGAACACAGCTGCGACAAAATTAAAGCACCAAAGCACATTCTGTTCCGAAGGCTTTTGTTTTGTCAATATTTTGTGGCAAATCCATTATTTTTGATAATTGCTTCACATCTCCGGGGCATCGATTCAATCGAATTGCTTATAATTTCCGCGGGGATACTTTTCCAAGCAATTTCCGTTTGAGCAAATAGAGAATCCTTGTTCTTGCACTTTTCACGCTGAATCCGCACTTGTTTCATTCCATCAGAACCCTTCAGATTAAACTTGGATTTATCTGAGAATAAAACCGTCTTCCATTTGGCGATAGTCCAGTCCAAGTCTCGGCCTTTGATTCTTCGATGAAATAAATGGTTTTTTTTAGAGCCCGGTAAGAAAGAAAACCAGCTTCCACCATCCTTCGCTGGATAGATCTGGTGGATATGTCCAAGTCCAGTTCACTTCCTATCGCTCTTGCAGATATAAATGGATCCTTTTTAATTACTAGAACTATTGCGTGATCATCCCGTATGGTAGTTTTTCGAGGTCTTCCGCCACGGTGGATAGTTTCAAGGCATCCGGTATTGCGAAACCGGCTTATTATACGAGATATGTGTGACTTATAAATTCTAAATGAGTATGATTTGCTACATAGTGTCACTGTTTCCAATGCAACAGATAATTTACCGCAATACAAAAATAAAGATAAGCAAAAAATAATAATGGGATAATCGGGTTCAGCTGGTGCAATATGCTCGTGCTTTAGTTTTGTCGCAGCTGTGTTCATTGAATTACTCTGTTTTTCGTTATATTTTCTTTACTGTTGAAGTTACATCATTTATCTTCTAGTATTTTAAGATCTATTGTTAGTTCCGTGCAGGGACGGGTTAAGAATATCCCTGCAGCGATACCTCTCGCTTGTCGTAAAAGGCGACTAAAACAAAGGTAAACAAAAATCAAATCTAGGCAATTTAGAAAACACCAAGGTGAGCCTAGGGACACATATACCACCATTAAACTGCCCCACAAGTGTACATGCAAATCAGTGGGTTAACACGACTGGAGATCACCGGTGTTGTAAGAGTAAGATCAAACAAAAAAAATCTGGAACATGTCCGTGTCACAAAAAAAAAAAACAAAAAAAAGGCAGGCCGAAAAACAATTGGTGCAAACAAATGCATAAACACCAGCATTTGATTGGCCTCAGCGATGAAGTAATCCCAAAAAGGGAAGCCTGCCGCTACTTTCTGAGGTCAAACCGGCGGACCCCACAAGCGGACCAGTAGGAATGCAGTTAAGTGGGAAGGTTATTGTCCTACACTTCTGACCATAACAACGCCGGAAAAAAGGAAAAGAAGAAGAAGATTTTAAGATCTATTGTTAATCTGGGTTACAGAAATAAAATTCATTTAAATCTATTAAATTTTAGAAATTTTATTTAACAAAATGTAACCAAGTGCCATTGGGTGCTATTGTTTTGTCCGACACTGTATATATGTATATATATAAATCGAGTGGATCGGTTGACGATTTTCATTTCACATTGTCCACCGCCGATTGAAGATGGAACGCAGGTAGCCATCTTTTCGTCTATGCGCACTCTTTGCACCCACGCTACATACCCCGTTTACATGCGTAGTTGAAAGATCGAGTCGAAACTGAGTTGAAATTTCAACTCGCGTATTTCCGTAACCGAGTTGAAAGATTGAAAAGTTCAAACGTAGTTAGTAGTATAGCAGCCATTTTGCTTTTGATTGTGTTAGTATTGTGTTGTGTCACATTTTCTCTTTGAAAGTGAGAAAACCAACTTCCTACCCCAAGCGAAGCCAAAAGAAAGTAAAACACATCGCACACACACAGATGTACCAATTGTCAGTTGTTTGACAGTCATGTCAACTCAACTTTTCAACCCAGGTCTACATGCATTTTTCTAACTCAACCCAGCTCCGTTTCTTCGATCGAGTCGAGTCAACTCCATTTGAACCCAACTCGCGTTTACATGAATTTTAACCCGAGTTGAACTCGAGTTCAACTACGCATGTAAACGGGGTAACGGATAGCAAAATCCTAAGATAATATCGTCGACCGCGCCACACACGCTAGCGATCGCAAAAAAGACAAAAATGTTTGATTTCTTAAGTTATCGCAAATTGCACCACACACGCCGATCTGTTGAAATTTCAACCGATCGATGCGATCCAGACTTAACTGTTACATATTTCTTGTTTGTAAACAAAGCCATGCTAAAGGCCCCGGCCCATAGAATCCGTCGATCCGTCACTCCGTTGATTTCAACTGAGTGAAAAGTAGAATATACACATTCTTATGGGAGGTGGCCCATAGCCGACGGATGTATGAACTTCAACGGACAAAGTAGAGCTACTTTCTACTTTTCGCTCCGTTGGGAGCTCATACATTCACATATTGGAGCTTACACATTTACATTCTGAGGTTCACGCATGCACGAATTGAGAGTAAGCACGTTCATTGGTGGATGCACTGAGAGAATGCTTGGGAACTCCCTCGTACTGAGAGAAACTTCAAATTCGGTTGACATTCAAAGTACGATTCGTTTGGTGAGGGTCGTTTAGTGTGCGAGAAGTGAACATTATTCTACGAAAAAAATGTTATAAAATGTTCGAGGAAGAACTGATTGAGGCGATCAAAGGCCATCCGTGCCATTCAATCCGTCACTCCGTTGATTTCAACTGAGTGAAAACGTATTGGCGGATAGAGCAGGCAAACATCGGCCCATAGAATCCGTCAATCCGTTGACAGTTGTCGATGATATTTATTAATTGATGGAGTGCGTTCATCTGAGTTATAAAATGAATGGCACGGATGGCCTTTGATCGCCTCAATCAGTTCTTCCTCGAACATTTTATAACATTTTTTTCGTAGAATAATGTTCACTTCTCGCACACTAAACGACCCTCACCAAACGAATCGTACTTTGAATGTCAACCGAATTTGAAGTTTCTCAGTATGAGAGAGTTCCCAAGCATTCTCTCAGTGCATCCACCAATGAACGTGCTTACTCTCAATTCGTGCATGCGTGAACCTCAGAATGTAAATGTGTAAGCTCCAATATGTGAATGTATGAGCTCTCAACGGAGCGAAAAGTAGAAAGTAGCTCTACTTTGTCCGTTGAAGTTCATACATCCGTCGGCTATGGGCCACCTCCCATAAGAATGTGTATATTCTACTTTTCACTCAGTTGAAATCAACGGAGTGACGGATTGACGGATTCTATGGGCCGGGGCCTTAAGGATCGCGCGAGTTAAATCGGGGGTCGAGCGGTTTGCCTTTTTAAAAAGAAACAAAACTGAGTTAACTTCGACTTGCTCTTTAGAGCGCTTTTTATTAACTGCCAATATATTTTACATTTTTGGTTTTCGTTGGTTCGCCAGTTCAGTGTCGAATTGCTGACCTAGCACAGTGCCAGACGCTGACACAGGCAAGGGGTTATTCGCTGGTCGATTTCCAAGTATCAGGGGTGGCGATGTATCCGGCTTAATTCCTGGTATTGGCGGCCACGAGACATCCGGTATGTTTCCCGGAATTGTTATGTGGAAATGTTACTCTGGGTCAGCCTCATATTATTTACTCAGATTCGTTGCATTTCATGGGGTAGATATTATTATGTAAATGCAATCCTTCAACACATTATACGATGCAATACATTTCAGTGTAGTTGTATCTCCTACGTTACCCCTTTGAAACAAAGTGAGAAAAAATCCTGCGAATACGATTATCTTTTGATGGTCTGATCCAAACAATGAAACTCAATAAGTCGAAGTGCGCGTCTCTACGTAGTTGGTAGATAATATCTCTGAGTGTTTTTTTTAACAAAAATTAGTGGAAAAGTATCAATTTATATGAGTGCTAAAATGCCTAAAACGGCATGCAAAGAGGAGACAAAATTGAAACAGTTTGTGTTAAAATTTGGATCAGATACTTTTTCATCTGACGGAGAAGTGCTTTTATGCGGTATAAAATTGTGTGGTATAAAAGTGAAAAAAAATTTTATATCGAACAGCATATCAAAAGAGCAAAGCACCAGCAAGCATTGGCTTTAAAGACAAAATCTAAAACTCAAACGATTACATCTTTCGTTACTGGAACTGAAAAAAATGAATTTTACTGCGATATGACAAAGATGTTGTTAGCATGTGACATACCGTTGTATAAAATTAATCGTCCAGAGTTCCAGACATTTACAGAGAAGTATACACACAAAAAAGTGCCAGACGAGTCGACATTAAGAAAAAATTACGTCGATGATTGCTACCTCGAAGTGCTCCACAAAATCCGAGCTGAAATTGGTGACGACAATATTTTTGTATCCATCGATGAAACGACAGACAGAGCAGAGCGTTGTGTAACAAATGGAATTGTGGGGCCTTTGCGAGCATACGGTCGAGGGTACCTGTTAACGTCCGAAGTTCTAGAGAAAGTAAACTCAAACACTATTTCCCAGCTTTTTGACGATTCAATGCGGTTGCTCTGGCCAGATGAACTTAAGCGAGAGAAAGTTTTGTTGTTCGTAACAGACGCTGCACCGTATATGAAAAAGACTGGCAAAGCACTGCAAATATTGTATTCAAAAATGGTTCACGTAACTTGCGTCGCTCATGGTGTATATAGAGTCTGCGAAAGGATACTCAGTCAAATTGACGCCTTGGTGTGAAAAAAGCATTTTTAAAAAGTCCTTCCCGGATTGCCGTTTTTAAGGATATGGAACCTGGATTGCCTCTACCGCCTCAACCCGTAAGTTTGCTTAAGATTAAATTTAAATTTAAAATATCTGAATTCTTACTACACCAGGTATTAACTCGTTGGAGTACTTGGCTAGAGACAGAGGCATATTTCTATACCCGCCGGGGGGAACATTTCGTACGTTCGCATTTCTATACCCGTCGGGGGGAATAAATAACGCCATTGAAATAAACTTCCTAATCAACGTGAATCGTTCACGTTCGGTAATGTAAATTGGGATTCCAGTAGTCGTTCGAATCGAATTTAACTGTCATATTCTGTCCGCTGCTATTCAATCGCGCCAAATTTTTTTTTTTTTTTAAGCAAGTAAGTAATATTTAAATGGATTGGTGGTTTTTCAGGGATTCCATTTTTTTACAGGAAAAAAAACGAGTAACCGGGAGCAGTTTTCGTGCTCAATTGTACTGTTTTCATGTACCTTGTGTACTAACAGGCGAATTGTTCCACATTAAGGAGTCATGTATACTTCCCGGGTAACGCGCATCTACAAAACGAATCGCTTGTTTATGGTCACAAATCTAATCACAATGGGCCTCTTGGCCTCCGAGTGGAAGTGATGTCCAACCATCACACTCCCCTTCTTTAACCTTTATGGTCACAAATCTAAAAATCTAAATCTATCGTAAATTACCCCCCCCCCCCCCCCCCAAATCCACACAAACTCAAATAAAATTCCGGTAATTTCAAATTTAATACGAATTAAATGTCAAATAAGGAAAGGGAGTTCGAACGATTCGGGAACGATAAAGTAGGGCTCCCGACGGATATAGGAATGGCAAGGGAGTGCGAAAGTGAATCGAATGTGCGGATTGAACGTTCGATTCGAACGACTATAGAAATATGCCCCACAGTCACATATTATGCCGATTATTTTGAACGGATCAAAAATATCGTCAGCGTTTTGGAAGATGATGCCGGTTGTGTTGTATTTGCAAAGAAGTTGATAGCAGATGAAGAAGTACAAGCGTAGCTGGCGTACATTAAAGTTAATTTTGGAAATTTGTACAAAAACCGAATTTTCGAAGATTTACAAAAAACAGGTATTTTTGAGAGTGTGTACCAATAATTTAAACTAACATTATTCTCATCAAGGAACATCAATTGGCTAAGTTTTGCCGATTTTAAAGGATATTCGGAAAAAAACTGGAAAAGGCAAAAGGGCCGATTGCAAAGGAAGTCCTGAAAGAATTTAATGCAGTTTTCAATGAAAATACGGGGCTGACAATTAAAGAGAAGATAAATTCTGTAATAAACGGCGACTTGGATTCCAAGCAATATAAATGTAAACAATGTTGAAAGTTTCAAGTGGGCTCCACTCGTTTCAGCAGAAGTAGAGCGGTCATTTAGCTCTTTCAAAGCGCTTTAAGAGATAACCGGGGAAGATTATTACTGGAAAATTTCAAAAAACTCTTGGTAGTCTAATGTTACTACAACTAAATGTTCCTTACCTCATTTACGAATAAATGCTTTTTTTGCCTTTTTAAGTGTTTTTTTTTGCCTTTTTTAACTGTTTTAGGTCAACAAAATCCTAACGCTGCTTATTATGAATAAAATTTCCCCCGAATTTCTTCTCTTATCGGGAAACTCGGTATTGTGAATAATGTTCGAAAGGAAAAAGTCTCCCTATTGTGAATAACTTTCAGATGGAAATTTTAACAAAATGTCCCCCCAAGTTTTTCTCTGTAATTTTTCTATGGAAAAAAGAGAGCAAAGGAAGGAAAAGCAAGGAAATGTAAGAATCTTTGTTTGAATTTTGGCAAAAATAATTATTTATGTACATTATAGGTTGAATGCAGCAAATAAAAGACAAAATGAAGCAATAGTTTGTTGGATGGAGAAATATCCAGATATTGCCAACGGCTTCACTAGACGGAGTAAATAGGAACAATGCTAACAGAAATACTGAATTGAATTCCATATTTTTGTATTACTTTATTTTTGTTCGCATAACATCTTCTATGTATTTGATATACAGTGCTGTGCAAAATAATAAGAACACAAGGTTTGCCCATGTTTTCCTCATATTTATTCTCGCAAAGTTGCAAAAGCTTTTTATTAACTTCAATTAACTTTTTTATTTGTATTGTTTTTAAGAAAGCGTTCGTCATTTTTTGTACTGTGCTTATTATTTTGCACAGCTCGAAGCATTGAATAATTGTTAAGTTTCAGTTTTTTGTTTAATATCTTTTGTTGAAATGCACAGAATTATATTTATTTGAATTCATTTATATTCATAAATAAAATAAAAAAGAAATAATGATATTAGTATCATTCACTTTTTTTTTTTGATCTAAGGTAGTGTATCTTACTTCCCTGTTTTTATTATTTTGCACAGCACTGTATGCATATGCATTTTTCGACACGATTACGATTTCCGTGGCGCCGGCTTTTGAAAGTGTTTTTCTATAGAACTCGGTGAGATAAACAAAAAAAAGTATTTTTTTTTTTTGAAATTTTGCTTAGTTTTCGAGATAAAATGTTTAAAGTTGGTTAATTTTCAGGTTTTTCACTGGAATTGTATTAGAATTATTATGAAATTTTGTTATGTTGCATACTTTTCAACTCAGAAGAAAAACATGTTATAATTTTTGGCTTACCTTGTTACTATTAAGCCCCTAAGGGGGGGCATGCTGCCCTACTGCAACCCCCCTGCTTGGCCACATAGAGGATTTGGGGTAGGTGCAATTTGGGTGTATCCAATATTTTTTTTAATATCCATCTTTCGTGTCGTGTAAAGAAACTATTTACATAAGCCAAAAATATGCAACACTTTTCACAAAATACTACAAAAATTCTATCAAAATTCCAGTGAAAATACTTGAAAATTAACCAACCTTAAACCTCATTACCTCGAAAACTAAGCAAAATATCAAAAAAATCTTACTATTTTTATTTTTTTTATACCGAGTTCTATAGGAAAACACCTTCAAAATCCGGCGCCACGGAAACCGTAATCTCCCCCATTTTTCTGATGAAGCTATGCCTACATCATGCTCTTTTACAACTCCTTTTTGGTAGCCTCCTTCCGCAAAAAAACGCAAGCACGACGTCAACTTCACTATAGTATCACTATTTAGAGTTTCTTCATTCTCCGCAATTAACACAACAAGACATTAATATTTTTACTATTACTTCTTTGCTTTTTCACAAATACGCTGATTTTTGACAATGACATTTTCGAACTTAATTTCGAATTCAGTCTGGGGGAAAAAATTCCGATGGAAATTGACAATAGGAACAACTTTTTCCCTGGAAGAAAAAAAATGGAGAAACAAGTTCCCTCGAGATTCATGATAGGGGTGAACAGTTGTTAGTCTGATCGAATCGAATACTCGTATTACAAAACTAACACTCACTAAAATAACTAACAATACAGAAATATGGATCCTAAATTCTACTTTGCGATTTATGAATGAATTTTCCAAGTAACTAAACAGTAAAATCCTCTGTTGCGCCCTTAACCATTGCTGCCACACTTGAATATAAGTATATAGGTCAAAAAGGGCACTATTTTACTGAAAGCTATTATTAAAGTTCTTATTTTTTTCTTATTCGTAGTATTTGATATTAGGGACGAATGCCAAATATGACGAGGGTATTGGTGTTTTTGTTTTTATGTTCATACAGTAATTCAATCGAATAGCTTTGACCCTAGTATCATTGTCTAAAAGCAAATGGGGGTGAGCAAAATGTTAATCAATCAAGATAAAGGCGATATTTGCAAGCCAGCATAAGAAATCAGAACTTCAAGATAAAACCAAATATATATGTACATATTTATATTTTAATGCATTAAAGTTTTTTTTATTTTATCGAGATTAAAAACTTTGCTTTTTGTAACCTGCCCAGGAATATTAAAATTTGTATAAATTTAAATAAAGTAAAACCTGCCACTCATTCACTTATGTACTTGTACAATTCCACTACACGTGGAAGTTGTGAGACAAAATAAATTTTTAAAAATCGTTAACAGTACAATATATCAATAAATACAAAACTGCTCAATTTTCTGAGCACTGATGACATGCTTGTTTTCCGATCAACTGAGAACATATGTATGTAGGTTAAATTCCGTTAATACTGCTAAAATACTGAACCAATGGTAATTTAAATTTTCTTATCTAAAAGCACACAAACTTATGGGTTTTGAACACTTGTACGCTAAATGCATTTAAATAAATACTTATGTATATCATAATTACATATATTATAGATCTAAAGAAAGCATTGCTTCCATTGTGTTCCTTTCTTTATCTTTTCTGATTACTCTTGTCTTATATTTACGTTCATTTTTTAAACGTTGAAAAAATTCGAGGTTTTTTGAAAAAAAAAACTGTGCAATATGCACATACATATTATATAAATATCCTTACATTACACTCTACTCTATTCTATATGTATTTTACTTAAAACGAAAAGAAATTATATTTGTTAAGTCGCTGTACTATTGTAAAATTTATTTTTTGCCACTATGAAATTCATCCAAGCATAGTTTACAACTCCAGGAACCTTCAGGCGGCGTGATGAGTGGCGGTGACAGACAATACATGTGATAACCTCTATCACAATCGTCACAGAACAACAGCTGATCATCATTGTCCGACGTGCCACATATTGAACAGTATTTGCATTCAATACATTGCCACCGATAACGCTTTACTGAGATGATCATGTTAGGTGTAAATTGAAGGCATGACGGATGACCAGATCGACCACAGTCGGAACATGAGACAAGCTCTTCTGGAAGATTTGTCTTTTTATTTTCTCGCGCATCACCTAAACAAAAATCACAATAAGGCGATGGATGAGCAGTTGTGTCACGATCGGTACGCATTTTATTAGCATTGTTTCCAGCCTTTCTTGGACTCGATTCGGCTTCGTCTGAGGGCAATTTGTCAGTTGATGTGAGCATTGAAAGTGGCTGGTCATCCAATGAAACGAGGGGTGATGCGCAGGAATTGGTGTTAAAAGCTGAACTAACATTTGCATTTGAACGTCGTTTTGAATCGCCATCCGTAATTCCACTTCCCTTTCGCCGGCCTCCTAAAAAAGCACAACTTGTATCATTTTCAATTTAATTTTTTTAAAATTGAACTCTACCCTTGCGACCTCTTTTTGGTGTGACATCGCTATTCGCAAGAGGTTTTTTCGAAGGTCTTGTACGTTTTCGTTTACGATTACTATAAGATTCTTCAAAGTCGGCATCAGAATCAAAATCTTCATCAAAGTCTTCAATATGTGTTAGTTCCATATCTTCATAAAACCATTCCTTTTCAGGATTTGGATGACTGTCTTTACTGTCATTGTCTGCAGTTGCACCCAGGGAATTTCCATCAGAAGAAATGATAGTGGCTAAAATAAATAAATATTTAATATATTACATATTATACAATATATTGCAAAAATGTTTAGAGGCATCCTAAAACATTTAAATAAACAAATAAATAGAAAGCCACAAATACAAGAAGTATCACATTATCATATATTTAGTATCATATTATTCTGTTTAAATGTAAAATAAAGTTTCAAGAATTCTATAATACAATTGTGCATTTTCTGTTTATTCTGTGTCCGTATCTCGTTTTGAATAAGAATATTACACCAAGCTGCAAAGAAAAATAAATTTCCATACGACACTTCAAATATAAAGAGCAGATATTTCGCAGAAGTATTCTGGATGAAATCTATCTATCTACAATTAAATTTGTTATAAACAATAGAAATCGGCTTCTATCTAATGAATTCGACTTTTTTCAACGAGAAAATATTTTTCCAACTAAAACAAAGTTACCAACGATGTGGCCATGAACTTAAACGAAATCTATTTGTTTATAATGTTGAATTTGTTATAAACAATTGACAATCGCCTCTATTTAACGGATTCGAGGATTTTTTACCGGGAAATGTTGTTCCCAACAACAACGTTGACTTAAACAAACTCCATTTGTTTGTAACACGACTATCTAAAGATTGATCATTTCAACGCGGACGAAGTCACGGGTATAAGCTAGTCTCATAATATATTTGCCGAGATCAAAACGAAAATCAATCGAAATCTCGAGCTTGGCTCTTTAACAAATTAATAATGATAATGGGCCTCATATGAATCACTTGGCGATAAAAAAAAAACCTATGTCCGTCAATAGCTTAGTTTGACAAATATAGCAAATGGGTCTAAACAAAGCAACATACATATGTATACGCTGTCATGAAACGCACACAAGTATTCCTCTATTTTACATACATGCTATGCATTTACAATACATATATACCAGCCCTAGGAATAAAATTCCGTTTTTGTTCGTTTGGAGAACAAAGTTTTTTTTGTCTCCAAATGTTCATGGAGATGAATGCGTTTGCTTGAATACTTGGGCATTCTTGATATATAGGATTCTAGATTAAAAGTAAAGGCACGGTTGGAGCGCAGTGATTATTCAGTAGTGATACATTCTAGTTTGAGATAAAACTACGGTTCCGAACGCATGAAGTGTTTGAAGCTATGATACTAGATGCCCTATATGTTGATCAAAATAACTGCAAATTCAGCGGATTCATTGTACCTAAAAGTTATCAGTCTGACACAGAGATGGTGTTCCAATCAGAAAAAGATGGTCTGGGTACTCGTGTCATCAGTTCATATGAAACGTTTCAACTTGTTCCATTAAGCAGTTTGTTTCCACGAATTTGTGCAGCAGTCTTCTTGCGTGCTTTTCGTTAAAATGGATATACTTGAAATTCTTGAAATAAAATTCTTCGTTTTGGTTGGATTAATACCTAATTCATCCGAAGTTGTCGAAAGTTTATGCATATTCAGCTCCTTCGATGTTCACCGTCAAAAAGTGAGCAAATTGAAGACGACCCAAGTGTTGGACGGCCAAAAACCGCAACCACACCTGAAATCATCGAAAAGGTGCATGATATCGTGTCTGACGAGTAAAGGACGAGAGATAGCTGAGGCTGTGGGGATATCAGAAAAAAGATTCGAAATATCTTACAAAAAAACTAGGGATGCGAAAGCTCTACGCCAGATGGGTGCCACATTTGCTGAATGCCAATCATGAGCAGGGGCGCGAGCCAATTCCGCAACAATCTTTTTACCGATCAATAGCGATCTCACCGATGTTGTGCGGTGATTTGTCACTAGATGAGACACGGTTTTGTCTTCTGTTTTGTTGTCAGAAACAACAGTCTACGCTATGGCGAACGGCTCTAAAGTAAGCGCAGTCGATCGCATCTGGCGGAATGTTGCTGGCTAGCGTGTTTTGCGAAAGGGATCCTGTTAATTGATACATAATCAATTACCTTGCAAAAGATAGAACAAACAGGCAAATATTACTGCAACTTTCATGTTCAGCTGAATGGAAAAATTCGCGAGAAGTGGTGTGGTAGAACATTTTTTTTTCACTAGGACAATGCAGATGTACGCAAGAGAAAACTACTAGATTTGGTGTACGATTTGCTCGGACATACCCCTATTCTCCTGATTAGTCAACCTCAAACTACCAACTGAAGAATTTAGTTTCTGAGAAGCGGTTGGCATCCAATAAAGAAGTTGGGAGGGCCATAAATGAATATTTTTACAGCCTTTTGATTCTCACTTCCGAGAAAAAATACAGATTTCCGAGAAACGCTAGACCAAGTGTGTTGAAGTCAAGGAAGACTATGTACAAAAATAAAATCAATTTTTTTAACTGAAAATAGCGGTTTTTCATTATCAGGCCGAGAACTTTTCACATTACCCTCGTATGTTGCAAGTTCGAATTTTAAATGTCTGTTTCATTTTAACCGATCTGTGTTTTGTGAAATTTTAACATAGTATTAGAAAAGAAAAATAATACTTTCGACTATGTCGTCATTAATTTATAAACATATATGTATACATGCAAATGTATACATATCTTCCTCGATCACCAAGTTAAACTAGTTCTTGTGGAACCAAGGTCATTTGCCTGATACAAATCAGCGCTAAACGTCACTTTGTTTTTCTTTGTTTGAACGTTTCCCCATGAAAACCTCAGTCAATGGTTGATTGGTCAAAGGTAATTTACACATTAAACAAAAACGGAAAAAATTAATCACCGTTTTGTATCTTTTTTAAAGAAGTTAAAGAAGTTTACTTTATATTGATTTTCAATGGCACTTCCTTCGTTTGCTTTTTTGTTTTCTTTGCGTTTCCCTTCATTTTAACATGCACTATTATTCGCTTGTTAGTGGTATTCCTATATTATGGCTTAAAACAAAAACAAAGACGAAATAAATAAGATAACTTCTAAGAAACGCAAACGCATTGAACAATAACATCTCCTTTTTACATATATGAAACAAAATTTTAAGAGCAAGTGCACCTGATTTTCCGCTCTCAGACAATCAATTTTTTGTGGAACATGTTGTCTTTTTTATGTACACAAAGCAAAATTTGAACGGCAAGAGCAAAATGAATCTACCTGTATTTTCAGATGGCTGCTGTTGTGGTTGTTGTGATTGCTGCGCTTGATAATGGTAATGATGATGATGTGCTTGGCTTTCTCGAAATTGGTAGGCCTTGTAACTCTGGTGATGCAGAAGGTACTGCCGTTTGGGCTTACGCCATCGACCAGAAGGGTACGTATAGATTTGACCATCACGGAATCCCGGCATTCGTTGATTTTGTTTCATAAACAAAGCACAATGAGTTTGTGCAACGCCCGTTTGGGGATCCAGAAATGGCATCCGAAGGCGCCGCTCGATGCAGAGGCGTGTATTGAAGTTTTCGCTGTTTTCAAGAACTTCTTTGTAGGCTGTATCGTTGAGAAAGTTTTGAATTTTCTCAAAATTAGATATATTTACAATTTCGATATCTGATGACATTGTTTTTTCGGATTTTTCTCACTTTTTTCCTATCAACGGAAGCTACCGACACAAACACGAATAGAAATTAACACAACGAATTTAAGAGGACTGAACGCAGTGGGTTTTTTGCACAAACACAACCAACTTATAAATGAATTGATTAGTGACGACATCCACTGAACTGTTGTTTGACAGCTTGCTTTAATAGTGATGCCAATCTGCTTATAGAACAACAAGTTGAAAACAACTTTTAAATCTTCCTCAAAAAGGAAAGAAATTTCTAAATAAGATTGATTGAACATCAATAATGAGAGAACTGAACTTGATTCCGAAGGTCGAGAATTCGTCTGACTGAAACTACAAATATAAAGGGTAATCTTTTAAAGCACTGAATGCCTTATACCGTACTGTCTTATTGGCTGACTACAAGCAACTGTCACAAATAATTGTCATAGGAGAACACTTGCTTGATTGTTTGTGACATACAGGGCGTGGAGATCTCATCTCAAAACTTTCTTTTCATCAGTTTTGGCCAAACATTAATAAAGGTGAATCGAAATGGGTGCAAGTAATAAAAATACGCGAGTAGCATTAGGAATATCAACTCTATCGGCTATTTTTGTACTAATCGCTTTCGTTTCGCCGTATTGGTTGGTGACTGATTCTAAGATAACTGTTCCGAAGTTTCTAAATCTCGGCCTTTGGGAGGTGTGTTTTAACAGATTTCAGGATATTCATCGATTTTATGATACACGATTTACTGGCTGCATGTGGGTTTTCGAAGAAGAATACTACATAATACACGACTACTTGCTACCAGGTTTCTACATAGCTGTGCAGTTTTTTGCTACCTTGTGTTTTATTGCATGCTTAGTGGCATTGCCATTGACTTTAGCATTTCTACGTTGTTCACGTGATGATGACAGATACGTATTTCTTTTATTGACAATCGGAGCCATTGAGGTGTTCGGATCCATATGCGGATTTATTTCCGTCGTCGTGTTCGGCCTTAAGGGCGACAGCAGGGACTGGATGCCTCACTGGGAACACAACAACATGGGATGGGCCTTTGCACTGGCATGTGTTGGCAGTGTATTTCTTATGCCAGCAGGGATACTGTACATGGTGGAAGCCAGACGAGAACGATATAAACGCTTAAACGAAATTGGTAACCGGGAGGCGAGCGATTATGCACACGAATACGGCGTACGTAGATATGGCGAGGGTGTTCAAACAGATATTTAAGAGAACGTATTTTTATATTATAAATCCGTCCATTTTTTGTATAATTTATCATTAATTACGCGTAATTATGATCCTTTCGTATGTATACAAGTTTATGACGACATTCCGACTTTTATATTATTGCTACATTTAAATAAATATTTTGTGTATACATATCAATGTAGGCAATAAATAAATGATTTTTTTAAGAACGACAAATAAGAGTTTTTCGTTTTTGTTACTAGGATTCCCTTTGGCAATCTTCAATATTAACTATTTGTTGTTTTTATTCATCTTGTCCAATTTCCTTAAATTTTCCCGAAAGAAATAGTGCTTGCATAGTGTCTACAAAGAACATTTAGTTACTAAAAATTCATGATATTTAAATGTCTTAAAAACTAAGCCAAATGTAGATGTACATATATTTTGAACAAATCCCTTTTATTTTTCAAGAAACAAAGAACGCTAAACAACGATTGATTGTTAGCGTTATCATTAAATATATGTTACATATTTGAACATTGTGGGAAACGTTTCAATTTCGGTTTTTGTGCAAACATGAAAGTCCTCCATGATACACATATAAGTACATTACATTACATTTGACAATCAGAACACATATCTATGGTAACATAATATTCCGAATCGGACTAGAAATTGCAATTGCATATAAATTGTGAGTTAATACGTACAATAATTTTAAATAGCTAAACTAATTCCGCGCGAGACAGTAGAAATCATACGCCGTCATCTAATGTACCCTCTAGAGAGGATAAATTGGTTTTAAGCCATTTTTGAGAACTAGCTGCCTCTCTTTGTACAATTATAAAAAGCTCTCGATCGTTCGACTCGAGCTGAGATCGAAAGTATGCCATTAGGCTCTCTTCGTTACCGATGCATGTAGGAAAGTCCAACTTAGAATCTAAATTGTAATATTGTCCGTTGTCGATTTTCCTAACGGCGATCCAATGTCGCTTTTTTATAGGTAATGTCACGATGCCAAATTTGTAATCTGCGGGGACATTGAGAATAAATCCAACTACCTCATCGGTATTTATACATGATGGATCTCTACAAAACGAAAGTAAATATTCCGATAATTCCAAGCCTGAGTTAAAGTAATATCACTAAGCTTACTTGCGTTTATCGAACCAGATTGCTTCGCAATCCTTTTCCTGTAATGCAGTCATAATCACGTTGACGTCATAATTACCGAGGCCAAGAACAGATCTATGTGGATTTATCCAAACCTGGGGACTTAAATGTTTGCACACTTCATCCAGCTGTGCTTTAGTGTAGATATCAGCTAACGTCGAATTTAATAAATTACATTTTAAATGAACTGATCGCATTCTCAAAGAAAACTTACATTGAAATAAATTATTTAATGCATGAAGAGCACACAGTTGACGACGCTGCCTTTCATGGTAAATATCCCCAGGCATTTTAGTAGTAACCATTCAAAGATCTGTTTTCGAACTACGAGGAAAACTGTTCAATGATATTTGTTTCAAAAGGTAACTATAGGAAATTTAATTTAGTAAAAATGCCATCATTTGTTTACAAGAGTTTCGTATGAAGCTACGACCCAATGTATGACATTTATCACGTGACGTTTCTTTCGTGACTACGCAAATATAGGGTGTTAAAATCATTTGTCCTTCTCGTTGTGTTTATTACGCTCTGACTGAAAATATGTAGTTGTTTTAAATGTAATTAATAATAAAATTATTAAAAATATTATATGCTGCCTATTGCAGATACACTGCATTTGCACTGCTTTGCACCGACTTACGATCTCTTACGATAAAATGTGTCAAAACGCCGGCAACCCACAATTCGCATTCACAATGTGGCTTTGACACAGGAGGGCGTATAGAACTTAGGAATATGACAACACTAAGTTCGGTTTCCTCAAAATCTTTACGTATGATTTCTGTGCAGAAAGAAGTGTGGACTGGTGTTATTTATTTATTTATATTTTATTATTATTTATATGATTTAATTGAAACATAAAAAATCAGCTCAAATAAAGGTCTACGAATATGAAAAAAAGAAAAGAATTTATTTCTCTAACCTCCATCATGATTAGTTTGTATCGAAAAGTCCAATAATAAGCTATGAAAATATATGCATATTGAAACGAATAACTCGGAGCACAATACGTTACTCGCTTTTGCTAAAATCAAACAAGTCAAAGGCAATTCATCTGTCAAACGCACGTCTGAGTAGGCAGTAGCTCTACTCTGGCGCTTTGCTCAACTTTACGATATTTACGATATGAGGTCGAGCAAAAGCCTGAGGTAACATTGTAGGCAACTCCATAGGATTTCATTGTTTCTACTCATGCTGTCAAAGTCGGCAATCGCGCAAGCCAGATTGTGTTTCCACTATCATGGACATTTGACATTTGATAAATGGTTATATGGTTATACTGAATTCAAGTGCGAAATTTCTCTCAGTACGAGTGAGATCCTAAACATTTCTCTCAATGCATCCACCAATGAACGTGCTTAATCTCAATTCGTGAATGTTTGAACTTCAGAATGTAAATGTGTAAGCTCCAATATGTGAATGTATGAACTGTCAACGGATCAACGGAAGTAAAATAAGTTAAAAAATATCTCTACTTTGTCCATTGAACACAATATATCCGTTGGCTATAGCGTCGCGCAAAATAGTTCTAACCGCGGAACAAACTTGGAACGTTTCCTTTCCCTATCGGAGCTAGTTGCTGGAACTATTCCTTCGAAACTACAATACAATAGTAGTCAAAATAAAGTCTGTTGATAGTTTTGTCTTTTTTCAAAATACTTATATCACTTCGGACCAAAAGTAACAGTATAAAACATAACACAAAAAGTTGACAAATTGACAAGACAATCATAGAATGGAACTACGAATAAAAAGAATGGCATATGGAACTACGAAATCCGGATATGCTCATACAGATAGGGAACTATCAACAAAATATAGAACTATCGGAACTATTAGCATGATAAGAGAGATCCATATCCGATCCTGCATACATATACATACATATGTCATATAATTCGTTCTCGAAACACGGAACGAATTGCCTGTACGAGTATGTTTGCGGACATTATTGTTTGATCACTCTTCTGCCATTCCAGTTCCAGTGTGTGAGTGTGCAAAAACTGTTCGAGCTTATCGCTATATCAATGTATGTACATGATATTTATTCATACTTTGTTTTTGGTTGGCTTTGAAAACTAGGTATAAGACATGTTCGATTGCATTTAACTTTGTTTTCGTTTTGTCTGTGATTACGTTGTTATACAACATAGTCGTACGACCAAGTCGTTCCGACGTTCGGCTAGTTTGTACATATGCTATGAACGCCGCTATTTATGAATTTCTAGGTTGAGTGGAACTGTGGATATATTATCGTTCAGTTTGCGGAACGATCAAAAATGTTTCCGACTGTGGACATAATTTCTAGTAGATATATGTACATATATCGACCCTGGAGTTGGGCTTGGGATAACTTCCATAAGAATGTGTGCATTCTATTTTGCTGCCACTTAAAATCAACGGTCACATTATGTTGTTTGTTACGAGTGTCAGGTTGATGTCGAAGCACCAAGCGATATTGTCATATCTTCCATTAGTTTCTCGTGTTTTAACCACGGAATTTACCACTCTCAAATTTGAGTATCGTACGGTTATAAATTTCTGCGTTCTGGATAGATTAACTCCTAAAGAAATTCATGCTCTTTCGATGTCAACCAATAAAAACTGGGCAGCTATATTTAAACGTGGTCGCACATCCCTCAAAGAAGAATTACCCTACCGGAAACTATCCAAAAAGTATATGATATCGTGCTGGACAATATGCGAGTGAAAATGAGTGGGATGGCTGGGTTGATATCGGAAGAAAGAGTGCGAGACATCTTTACAAAAAATTAGGGATGCTAAAACTGTACGCAAGATGGGTGCCGTATTTTCTAAATACCGATCAATTGTAACAAAGTTTGAACCGATTCGTTAGAATATGATCGATTTTGAGCGGTGATTTGCCACAGTGGGCGAGACATGGGTCCCCCATTAGACGCTAGAAAAGAGCCAGCAATCCAAGCACTGAGTAGAAGCCAGCTTCAAAGAAAGCGAAGTCGACCGCATCTGTCGGAAAGGTCATCGCCAGCGCGTTTTGGGATACGAAATATATCCTGTTAATTGGTTACCTTGCAAAAGACGGAGCAATTACAGCTGAATATTATTTCAAGCGTCTTGACCAGCGGCTCGACCTATTCCCTTCATCTAGCACCCTCAGGCTTCTATCTATTCATCTTGAAGGAGTTTGTTTCTGGGAAACGCTTTGCATCACATGAAGAAGAGAGAGAAGAAGAAGAAGTAGACTTTCAGACTCTCACTTCCAGGAAGAAATACTGATGCTGGAGAAACGCTGGAACAAGTGTGTTAAAGTTGAGGAAGACAATGTAAAAAGAAATAATATCGTTTTTTAATTGTGTGAAATCCCTGACAGTCTAGTCTTTCATTGTAGTGCCGAACCATTTGCACCTTTCCTTAGTAGTGCATACTTTGTGTATACTGTTCTGTTGTATATACATATATTACTACTTTGTAAATACTACCATAGTTTATAAAATGAAGAAATGAATTATGTTAACCACTGTGAATAGAAAAGCTTTAATAAAATTTCACCAAAGGTTTTTTTTTATGTCAAGATCATATTAACAACGATATCCGAGTAGGTGGAAAACAGCATTTGTCCAGCCCGTCCCTAAAAAGTCCAGCCCGTCCCTAAAAAGTCCAGCCCGTCCCCCTCATCCTACCGACCCATAGCACTTACGTCCCTTCTTTCCAAGGTCATGGAAACGCTGGTAAACCGTCAGCATATGAAATACATTGAATCCCGTTCTTTGGCAGCATAATTGATTGGGGTAAAAATAATAGAGCGGAATTCAATGCTTCTAGAACTCAATGCTGTCTACTGTCGTTAAAGCGAACATGTAATAATCAGCCATTATCCATGAATGGCGCTTGTGTCGGCGAAACCGAAAAACTTTCCATTCAACTTTCAAACTTAATTGGAATGATCACATATTTGAAGTTGCCAAAAACACGGCAAAATGTTTAGGTTTCCTTAAACGATGCAAGAAATATTTCATCCCCTCCGCTTTGGCTTCAATTTTTAAGACCTACATCCGCCCCAAGCTTGAGTATAACGCTCATGTCTGGTCTGGTGCCCCTAAGATCTCACTGCACCTACTAGATAGAATACAACAGCGAGCGATAAAACTTATAGGAGACAGTAATATCGCAAAGTCAATTGACTCGCTCGAACACCGACGTAATGTGTCTTCCTTGTCACTCAGCATGATGAAATTTAAAGAGGATAAAGATTTTCTTTTGCGTCAAAGAGAATCTGGACGAAAAGGCTGCCTCTTGGGGGTTTAAAAAAGATGAGTGCCGGAGAAGAAATTGCTACGATTAAGCTGCCTAGAAAAACAAAAAGGCAATTTAAATTTGGCATCTACTCTGCTGATCTATGTTCTAAATTTTCATCTGACAAGAATAATGTGATACTTATTCAATTGATTTTGAGACTGAAGCCACCAATAGCTTATCCACGGCAGATAAAATTAAGATAAATAAATCAGATTTTATGACGGAAAAACTGCTTGCTACGCTAGACAGATGCCAGAGTGGTGTTATTGACTCTATGAATGCCATTCAAGCTTTAATTGAGACTCTATGATACAATATAAATATTCTCCCAATAAGTCGGTCTACGATTCCGAGAGCTCGAGAAAAGTTTAGAAAAGAACGCGATAACGCAATCAAATCTGCGTTTAAAACAAATATTCCTAAATTTGTAACACTGCATTGGGACGGTCAGTTGATGTCTATAAATGTTCGAGACCTAAAGGAAAAGCGATTACCGATAGTTATCACCTACGAAGAAAAGGAGAAACTCGTTAGGATTCGAAAACTAACAAACTCATCTGGAAAAGTGCAGGCACTGGCAATTTGGGAATCTATTAAAGATTGGCAATTGGAGGACAAAGTTCAAGTCATATGCACGACTGCATCAAACATTGGCCGGATTAACGGAGCAATAGTGTTGATAGAGCAAAAGTTAGAAAGGGGCCTAATGTTTTTTCCTTGTCATCATCATATAAAGGGTGGTCCAACGAAATCGCACGATGATAATTGTAAATAAAACAAAAAGTTTTCAGAGAATTATCTTAACATTTTTTATTATGATAGAAGGATCTATGACAATTATGTGTGAAATAAAATATCGGCCAAATGCTAGCCACGGCTTCGGTGGCATACCTCTATCCGATAGTCCATATTTTCAATGACTCTGAGACATAATTGAGGATCAATGTCGTTAATGCGCCGAATTATCTCATCCTTTAGCTCTTGAATTGTTCTTTTTTTATACTTTTTCTTTTAAATATCCCCACCAGAAAGAAGTCCAACGATGTCAAATCACATGATCGTGGCGGCCAATTAACATCGCCACGACGTGAGATAACACGGCCATTGAATTTCTCGCGCAAAAGAGCCATTGTTTTGTTGGCTGTGTGGCAAGTGGCACCATCCTGTTAGAAGCACATATCGTCCAGGTACATACCCTCAATTTTTTTAACAAGAAGTCCGTTATCATCTCGCGATAGCGAACACTATTCACGGTAGCTGCTTGGCCGACCTCATTTTCGAAGAAGTACGGCCCGATGACGCTGCCAGGACATAAACCGCACCAAACAGTCACTCTTTGTGGATGCATCACCTTTTCAACAATCACTCGTGGATTCTCATTCGCCCTAAATGCGGCAATTCTGTTTGTTAACGAATCCACCGAGGTGAAAGTGTGCCTCGTCGCTGAAGATGATTTTCTTGGTAAAGTCACCATTCAATTCTTCGCATCAGTGATGTTCGTGAGATGTTCAATTGTTGGGCACGACGACGAGTCAAGCTTGACGGCTCTTCTGCCACACTATCGCGAACAACAGCAATGATTTCCGCAGAACGAACTGGGCGAGCATGCACATGCACATTTCCTACAGACCCGGTTTGCTGAAATTTGCGCACAATTCTATAGATTGTGGACACATTTGATCGATTATGCTGACCAAAAAAATCACGAAGTGCACGAAATGCATTTTGATTTGAACGCCAATTTCCGTAAAAGGCTTCAAAAATCTTAACGCGCTGTTCAATTGTGTACCTCTCCATGATTGAATTTGTCAAATACTGAAACAAAGAAATATCAAATTAAGTTGGGCAGAAAAACTTGACGTTAAGGTGTGACTCACAATTAACATCGTGCATTATGGTTGGACCACCCTTTATATGAATTAGTTTTACATTATGCATTTGAAGTTAACCAAAAAGAAGTCCCGAGAGCCCATTATTCAAAAGATTTAGGGAATCCTGGAATAGTATTAATAGTGAAAACGTTCTTAACGGCCCAGAGTGTATTAATTCGTGGTTCACTAGAGAAGGATTAGATTCATTTTTATTAGCATTAAAATCCTACTGGCAAAATAAAACAAAACGAGGTGATTCAATAGAGTTAATAGAATTAGCGATACTTTTCCTGGGTGGAAATTTAGAGAAAGATATTAAAATTCGACCACCAGATGTAAAGCATCATGCCCGATAGATGGCAATATTATGCTCTTAAGATATATATTTTAAGAGTGAAATTCGACTTAATGGCAGACGATTGTAATTTCCTTCGGATGATTTTTGTTTTTATTGTAAAAGTTTACATTAGGCCCTGGATGTTCTGAGATTCATTTATTCATTTATTCATTTATTTATTCATCTACAAGCTACTTACGTACTAACAGATTTGAGAAATTGTATTGTACAATTTTATTTATTTAAATTACATACAATACCTAAAAGGAAAGGTTTTAAAAGATAAAAAGACTTAACAAATTCCTTTTGAAGTTAGGTCTAGTATCAGATAAGTCCAATTGTATTGACAATTCGTTAAAAGCCCTAATTATTCTTGTTAGTGGTTCGTTTTTCCCATAGGCTGTATTATGGAATCTTTCGTTTAAAATACGTCGAGTACGAAGAGGCCTGGGGGCACATAAAATTGTATTAACTCAAGAAGGGAAGAGCACTTTATGTGATATGAAAGGATGTCCCTGGCAAACATTACATCATAAAAAGTGCGTCTAGATGACAAAGATTTCAAACCAAGTAATTGACACCTTGCTTTATAGTTAGGACCAAAATTCCAATGAAGTTTAAAGATTGCGAACTTTGTGAATCGTTTTTGGACCTTCTCAATACGCTCGGAAAAAGTTATGGAGCTAGGATTCCAGATTACAACAGCATACTCAAGCAATGGTCTGATGAGAGAAGTGTATAGTGCCACCAGAGTAAATGGGTCGGTGAACCCTTTAGTATTACGTTTAATCAAGCCTAGTGTTGAATTGGCTTTGGCCAGTGTCTGGTTGATGTGAGTATGAAATGAGAAAGAAGAGCTGAGCCTAACACCCAAATCTTTAATATTATTAACCCTTGAAAGACGTGATGAGTTAATAGTGTAATTAAATTCTGTAGGAAGGACTATTTTAGAAAACGAAATTGAATAACACTTGTCTAGGTTAAGTTTAAGTCCATTGATTTTGCACCACTGAAAGATTCTGTGTAAATCTAATTGAAGCAAATTGCAGTCATCAACATCTTTGATACTTTTGAATATTTTCATATCGTCAGCATATAGCAGACACTTGCTGTGCTTAATCGAGAGAGTAATGTCATTAACAAATATAATAAATAATAGAGGTCCTAAGTGACTACCTTGAGGAACGCCAGAATAACAATTAATTGGTTTCGATAATGAATTGTAAATTTTAACTCTATGGGTTCGTTCTAAGAGAAAAGAAGATATCCAACGAAGTAATTGAGAGTGAAATCCAAAAGCCTCAAGCTTGCTGATCAGTATTAAATGATTAACAGAATCAAATGCCTTACTAAAATCTGTATAAATAGTATCTACTTGCTTTTTATTTTCCATCTCATTAATTACGAATGAGGAAAAAACTGATAGGTTGGTAGAGGTCGAACGACCAGATATAAAACCATGTTGGGCTTCTGATATATGTTCTTTATTTAAAAAATCAAGTTTGTTCTTGACTATGCCTTCAAACAGTTTTGGAATAGCCGACAGCTTACAGATACCTCTGTAATTTTCAACATTATTCTTTGATCCAGATTTATGTATAAGAACTAAGAATGACTCTTTCCAGTCGTCAAGAAAAATACCTTCGGACAAGGAACAGTTAAATATAATTGATAAAGGATGGGAAAGTGTGTCAGCACAATATTTGAGAATAATTGGTGGAATTCCATCGGTTCCATAACTGGTATTTACCTTTAAATTTTGCAGTGCAAATAAAACTTCGGTAAGATCTAGGGCTAAAGATCCAAGGTTTAATGAAGTTGGAAAACTGTGACCAAGGATGCGACTGGGGTTGAGGGTGGAATTGGAAAAGGTTGATTGGAAGAAATTTGCAAATAAATCAAGGGTAGAGTCGATATTATCTGACTCATTATCTTTAAAATACATTAAATTGGGCATTCCTACAGATTTTCTTTTTGAATTAATGAAGTGCCAAAATGATTTGCTATCAGCTTTAATACTATTTTCAACTATGAAAATATATGCATATTGAAACGAATAACTCGGAGCACAATACGTTACTCGCTTTTGCTAATATCAAACAAGTCAAAGGCAATTCATCTGTCAAACGCACGTCTGAGTAGGCAGTAGCTCTACTCTGGCGCTTTGCTCAACTTTACGATATTTACGATATGAGGTCGAGCAAAAGCCTGAGGTAACATTGTAGGCAACTCCATAGGATTTCATTGTTTCTACTCATGCTGTCAAAGTCGGCAATCGCGCAAGCCAGATTGTGTTTCCACTATCATGGACATTTGACATTTGATAAATGGTTATATGGTTATACTGAATTCAAGTGCGAAATTTCTCTCAGTACGAGTGAGATCCTAAACATTTCTCTCAATGCATCCACCAATGAACGTGCTTAATCTCAATTCGTGAATGTTTGAACTTCAGAATGTAAATGTGTAAGCTCCAATATGTGAATGTATGAACTGTCAACGGATCAACGGAAGTAAAATAAGTTAAAAAATATCTCTACTTTGTCCATTGAACACAATATATCCGTTGGCTATAGAGTCGCGCAAAATAGTTCTAACCGCGGAACAAACTTGGAACGTTTCCTTTCCCTATCGGAGCTAGTTGCTGGAACTATTCCTTCGAAACTACAATACAATAGTAGTCAAAATAAAGTCTGTTGATAGTTTTGTCTTTTTTCAAAATACTTATATCACTTCGGACCAAAAGTAACAGTATAAAACATAACACAAAAAGTTGACAAGTTGACAAGACAATCATAGAATGGAACTACGAATAAAAAGAATGGCATATGGAACTACGAAATCCGGATATGCTCATACAGATAGGGAACTATCAACAAAATATAGAACTATCGGAACTATTAGCATGATAAGAGAGATCCATATCCGATCCTGCATACATATACATACATATGTCATATAATTCGTTCTCGAAACACGGAACGAATTGCCTGTACGAGTATGTTTGCGGACATTATTGTTTGATCACTCTTCTGCCATTCCAGTTCCAGTGTGTGAGTGTGCAAAAACTGTTCGAGCTTATCGCTATATCAATGTATGTACATGATATTTATTCATACTTTGTTTTTGGTTGGCTTTGAAAACTAGGTATAAGACATGTTCGATTGCATTTAACTTTGTTTTCGTTTTGTCTGTGATTACGTTGTTATACAACATAGTCGTACGACCAAGTCGTTCCGACGTTCGGCTAGTTTGTACATATGCTATGAACGCCGCTATTTATGAATTTCTAGGTTGAGTGGAACTGTGGATATATTATCGTTCAGTTTGCGGAACGATCAAAAATGTTTCCGACTGTGGACATCATTTCTAGTAGATATATGTACATATATCGACCCTGGAGTTGGGCTTGGGATAACTTCCATAAGAATGTGTGCATTCTATTTTGCTGCCACTTAAAATCAACGGTCACATTATGTTGTTTGTTACGAGTGTCAGGTTGATGTCGAAGCACCAAGCGATATTGTCATATCTTCCATTAGTTTCTCGTGTTTTAACCACGGAATTTACCACTCTCAAATTTGAGTATCGTACGGTTATAAATTTCTGCGTTCTGGATAGATTAACTCCTAAAGAAATTCATGCTCTTTCGATGTCAACCAATAAAAACTGGGCAGCTATATTTAAACGTGGTCGCACATCCCTCAAAGAAGAATTACCCTACCGGAAACTATCCAAAAAGTATATGATATCGTGCTGGACAATATGCGAGTGAAAATGAGTGGGATGGCTGGGTTGATATCGGAAGAAAGAGTGCGAGACATCTTTACAAAAAATTAGGGATGCTAAAACTGTACGCAAGATGGGTGCCGTATTTTCTAAATACCGATCAATTGTAACAAAGTTTGAACCGATTCGTTAGAATATGATCGATTTTGAGCGGTGATTTGCCACAGTGGGCGAGACATGGGTCCCCCATTAGACGCTAGAAAAGAGCCAGCAATCCAAGCACTGAGTAGAAGCCAGCTTCAAAGAAAGCGAAGTCGACCGCATCTGTCGGAAAGGTCATCGCCAGCGCGTTTTGGGATACGAAATATATCCTGTTAATTGGTTACCTTGCAAAAGACGGAGCAATTACAGCTGAATATTATTTCAAGCGTCTTGACCAGCGGCTCGACCTATTCCCTTCATCTAGCACCCTCAGGCTTCTATCTATTCATCTTGAAGGAGTTTGTTTCTGGGAAACGCTTTGCATCACATGAAGAAGAGAGAGAAGAAGAAGAAGTAGACTTTCAGACTCTCACTTCCAGGAAGAAATACTGATGCTGGAGAAACGCTGGAACAAGTGTGTTAAAGTTGAGGAAGACAATGTAAAAAGAAATAATATCGTTTTTTAATTGTGTGAAATCCCTGACAGTCTAGTCTTTCATTGTAGTGCCGAACCATTTGCACCTTTCCTTAGTAGTGCATACTTTGTGTATACTGTTCTGTTGTATATACATATATTACTACTTTGTAAATACTACCATAGTTTATAAAATGAAGAAATGAATTATGTTAGCCACTGTGAATAGAAAAGCTTTAATAAAATTTCACCAAAGGTTTTTTTTTATGTCAAGATCATATTAACAACGATATCCGAGTAGGTGGAAAACAGCATTTGTCCAGCCCGTCCCTAAAAAGTCCAGCCCGTCCCTAAAAAGTCCAGCCCGTCCCCCTCATCCTACCGACCCATAGCACTTACGTCCCTTCTTTCCAAGGTCATGGAAACGCTGGTAAACCGTCAGCATATGAAATACATTGAATCCCGTTCTTTGGCAGCATAATTGATTGGGGTAAAAATAATAGAGCGGAATTCAATGCTTCTAGAACTCAATGCTGTCTACTGTCGTTAAAGCGAACATGTAATAATCAGCCATTATCCATGAATGGCGCTTGTGTCGGCGAAACCGAAAAACTTTCCATTCAACTTTCAAACTTAATTGGAATGATCACATATTTGAAGTTGCCAAAAACACGGCAAAATGTTTAGGTTTCCTTAAACGATGCAAGAAATATTTCATCCCCTCCGCTTTGGCTTCAATTTTTAAGACCTACATCCGCCCCAAGCTTGAGTATAACGCTCATGTCTGGTCTGGTGCCCCTAAGATCTCACTGCACCTACTAGATAGAATAAAACAGCGAGCGATAAAACTTATAGGAGACAGTAATATCGCAAAGTCAATTGACTCGCTCGAACACCGACGTAATGTGTCTTCCTTGTCACTCAGCATGATGAAATTTAAAGAGGATAAAGATTTTCTTTTGCGTCAAAGAGAATCTGGACGAAAAGGCTGCCTCTTGGGGGTTTAAAAAAGATGAGTGCCGGAGAAGAAATTGCTACGATTAAGCTGCCTAGAAAAACAAAAAGGCAATTTAAATTTGGCATCTACTCTGCTGATCTATGTTCTAAATTTTCATCTGACAAGAATAATGTGATACTTATTCAATTGATTTTGAGACTGAAGCCACCAATAGCTTATCCACGGCAGATAAAATTAAGATAAATAAATCAGATTTTATGACGGAAAAACTGCTTGCTACGCTAGACAGATGCCAGAGTGGTGTTATTGACTCTATGAATGCCATTCAAGCTTTAATTGAGACTCTATGATACAATATAAATATTCTCCCAATAAGTCGGTCTACGATTCCGAGAGCTCGAGAAAAGTTTAGAAAAGAACGCGATAACGCAATCAAATCTGCGTTTAAAACAAATATTCCTAAATTTGTAACACTGCATTGGGACGGTCAGTTGATGTCTATAAATGTTCGAGACCTAAAGGAAAAGCGATTACCGATAGTTATCACCTACGAAGAAAAGGAGAAACTCGTTAGGATTCGAAAACTAACAAACTCATCTGGAAAAGTGCAGGCACTGGCAATTTGGGAATCTATTAAAGATTGGCAATTGGAGGACAAAGTTCAAGTCATATGCACGACTGCATCAAACATTGGCCGGATTAACGGAGCAATAGTGTTGATAGAGCAAAAGTTAGAAAGGGGCCTAATGTTTTTTCCTTGTCATCATCATATAAAGGGTGGTCCAACGAAATCGCACGATGATAATTGTAAATAAAACAAAAAGTTTTCAGAGAATTATCTTAACATTTTTTATTATGATAGAAGGATCTATGACAATTATGTGTGAAATAAAATATCGGCCAAATGCTAGCCACGGCTTCGGTGGCATACCTCTATCCGATAGTCCATATTTTCAATGACTCTGAGACATAATTGAGGATCAATGTCGTTAATGCGCCGAATTATCTCATCCTTTAGCTCTTGAATTGTTCTTTTTTTATACTTTTTCTTTTAAATATCCCCACCAGAAAGAAGTCCAACGATGTCAAATCACATGATCGTGGCGGCCAATTAACATCGCCACGACGTGAGATAACACGGCCATTGAATTTCTCGCGCAAAAGAGCCATTGTTTTGTTGGCTGTGTGGCAAGTGGCACCATCCTGTTAGAAGCACATATCGTCCAGGTACATACCCTCAATTTTTTTAACAAGAAGTCCGTTATCATCTCGCGATAGCGAACACTATTCACGGTAGCTGCTTGGCCGACCTCATTTTCGAAGAAGTACGGCCCGATGACGCTGCCAGGACATAAACCGCACCAAACAGTCACTCTTTGTGGATGCATCACCTTTTCAACAATCACTCGTGGATTCTCATTCGCCCTAAATGCGGCAATTCTGTTTGTTAACGAATCCACCGAGGTGAAAGTGTGCCTCGTCGCTGAAGATGATTTTCTTGGTAAAGTCACCATTCAATTCTTCGCATCAGTGATGTTCGTGAGATGTTCAATTGTTGGGCACGACGACGAGTCAAGCTTGACGGCTCTTCTGCCACACTATCGCGAACAACAGCAATGATTTCCGCAGAACGAACTGGGCGAGCATGCACATGCACATTTCCTACAGACCCGGTTTGCTGAAATTTGCGCACAATTCTATAGATTGTGGACACATTTGATCGATTATGCTGACCAAAAAAATCACGAAGTGCACGAAATGCATTTTGATTTGAACGCCAATTTCCGTAAAAGGCTTCAAAAATCTTAACGCGCTGTTCAATTGTGTACCTCTCCATGATTGAATTTGTCAAATACTGAAACAAAGAAATATCAAATTAAGTTGGGCAGAAAAACTTGACGTTAAGGTGTGACTCACAATTAACATCGTGCATTATGGTTGGACCACCCTTTATATGAATTAGTTTTACATTATGCATTTGAAGTTAACCAAAAAGAAGTCCCGAGAGCCCATTATTCAAAAGATTTAGGGAATCCTGGAATAGTATTAATAGTGAAAACGTTCTTAACGGCCCAGAGTGTATTAATTCGTGGTTCACTAGAGAAGGATTAGATTCATTTTTATTAGCATTAAAATCCTACTGGCAAAATAAAACAAAACGAGGTGATTCAATAGAGTTAATAGAATTAGCGATACTTTTCCTGGGTGGAAATTTAGAGAAAGATATTAAAATTCGACCACCAGATGTAAAGCATCATGCCCGATAGATGGCAATATTATGCTCTTAAGATATATATTTTAAGAGTGAAATTCGACTTAATGGCAGACGATTGTAATTTCCTTCGGATGATTTTTGTTTTTATTGTAAAAGTTTACATTAGGCCCTGGATGTTCTGAGATTCATTTATTCATTTATTCATTTATTTATTCATCTACAAGCTACTTACGTACTAACAGATTTGAGAAATTGTATTGTACAATTTTATTTATTTAAATTACATACAATACCTAAAAGGAAAGGTTTTAAAAGATAAAAAGACTTAACAAATTCCTTTTGAAGTTAGGTCTAGTATCAGATAAGTCCAATTGTATTGACAATTCGTTAAAAGCCCTAATTATTCTTGTTAGTGGTTCGTTTTTCCCATAGGCTGTATTATGGAATCTTTCGTTTAAAATACGTCGAGTACGAAGAGGCCTGGGGGCACATAAAATTGTATTAACTCAAGAAGGGAAGAGCACTTTATGTGATATGAAAGGATGTCCCTGGCAAACATTACATCATAAAAAGTGCGTCTAGATGACAAAGATTTCAAACCAAGTAATTGACACCTTGCTTTATAGTTAGGACCAAAATTCCAATGAAGTTTAAAGATTGCGAACTTTGTGAATCGTTTTTGGACCTTCTCAATACGCTCGGAAAAAGTTATGGAGCTAGGATTCCAGATTACAACAGCATACTCAAGCAATGGTCTGATGAGAGAAGTGTATAGTGCCACCAGAGTAAATGGGTCGGTGAACCCTTTAGTATTACGTTTAATCAAGCCTAGTGTTGAATTGGCTTTGGCCAGTGTCTGGTTGATGTGAGTATGAAATGAGAAAGAAGAGCTGAGCCTAACACCCAAATCTTTAATATTATTAACCCTTGAAAGACGTGATGAGTTAATAGTGTAATTAAATTCTGTAGGAAGGACTATTTTAGAAAACGAAATTGAATAACACTTGTCTAGGTTAAGTTTAAGTCCATTGATTTTGCACCACTGAAAGATTCTGTGTAAATCTAATTGAAGCAAATTGCAGTCATCAACATCTTTGATACTTTTGAATATTTTCATATCGTCAGCATATAGCAGACACTTGCTGTGCTTAATCGAGAGAGTAATGTCATTAACAAATATAATAAATAATAGAGGTCCTAAGTGACTACCTTGAGGAACGCCAGAATAACAATTAATTGGTTTCGATAATGAATTGCCAATTTTAACTCTATGGGTTCGTTCTAAGAGAAAAGAAGATATCCAACGAAGTAATTGAGAGTGAAATCCAAAAGCCTCAAGCTTGCTGATCAGTATTAAATGATTAACAGAATCAAATGCCTTACTAAAATCTGTATAAATAGTATCTACTTGCTTTTTATTTTCCATCTCATTAATTACGAATGAGGAAAAAACTTATAGGTTGGTAGAGGTCGAACGACCAGATATAAAACCATGTTGGGCTTCTGATATATGTTCTTTATTTAAAAAATCAAGTTTGTTCTTGACTATGCCTTCAAACAGTTTTGGAATAGCCGACAGCTTACAGATACCTCTGTAATTTTCAACATTATTCTTTGATCCAGATTTATGTATAAGAACTAAGAATGACTCTTTCCAGTCGTCAAGAAAAATACCTTCGGACAAGGAACAGTTAAATATAATTGATAAAGGATGGGAAAGTGTGTCAGCACAATATTTGAGAATAATTGGTGGAATTCCATCGGTTCCATAACTGGTATTTACCTTTAAATTTTGCAGTGCAAATAAAACTTCGGTAAGATCTAGGGCTAAAGATCCAAGGTTTAATGAAGTTGGAAAACTGTGACCAAGGATGCGACTGGGGTTGAGGGTGGAATTGGAAAAGGTTGATTGGAAGAAATTTGCAAATAAATCAAGGGTAGAGTCGATATTATCTGACTCATTATCTTTAAAATACATTAAATTGGGCATTCCTACAGATTTTCTTTTTGAATTAATGAAGTGCCAAAATGATTTGCTATCAGCTTTAATACTATTTTCAACTATGAAAATATATGCATATTGAAACGAATAACTCGGAGCACAATACGTTACTCGCTTTTGCTAATATCAAACAAGTCAAAGGCAATTCATCTGTCAAACGCACGTCTGAGTAGGCAGTAGCTCTACTCTGGCGCTTTGCTCAACTTTACGATATTTACGATATGAGGTCGAGCAAAAGCCTGAGGTAACATTGTAGGCAACTCCATAGGATTTCATTGTTTCTACTCATGCTGTCAAAGTCGGCAATCGCGCAAGCCAGATTGTGTTTCCACTATCATGGACATTTGACATTTGATAAATGGTTATATGGTTATACTGAATTCAAGTGCGAAATTTCTCTCAGTACGAGTGAGATCCTAAACATTTCTCTCAATGCATCCACCAATGAACGTGCTTAATCTCAATTCGTGAATGTTTGAACTTCAGAATGTAAATGTGTAAGCTCCAATATGTGAATGTATGAACTGTCAACGGATCAACGGAAGTAAAATAAGTTAAAAAATATCTCTACTTTGTCCATTGAACACAATATATCCGTTGGCTATAGAGTCGCGCAAAATAGTTCTAACCGCGGAACAAACTTGGAACGTTTCCTTTCCCTATCGGAGCTAGTTGCTGGAACTATTCCTTCGAAACTACAATACAATAGTAGTCAAAATAAAGTCTGTTGATAGTTTTGTCTTTTTTCAAAATACTTATATCACTTCGGACCAAAAGTAACAGTATAAAACATAACACAAAAAGTTGACAAGTTGACAAGACAATCATAGAATGGAACTACGAATAAAAAGAATGGCATATGGAACTACGAAATCCGGATATGCTCATACAGATAGGGAACTATCAACAAAATATAGAACTATCGGAACTATTAGCATGATAAGAGAGATCCATATCCGATCCTGCATACATATACATACATATGTCATATAATTCGTTCTCGAAACACGGAACGAATTGCCTGTACGAGTATGTTTGCGGACATTATTGTTTGATCACTCTTCTGCCATTCCAGTTCCAGTGTGTGAGTGTGCAAAAACTGTTCGAGCTTATCGCTATATCAATGTATGTACATGATATTTATTCATACTTTGTTTTTGGTTGGCTTTGAAAACTAGGTATAAGACATGTTCGATTGCATTTAACTTTGTTTTCGTTTTGTCTGTGATTACGTTGTTATACAACATAGTCGTACGACCAAGTCGTTCCGACGTTCGGCTAGTTTGTACATATGCTATGAACGCCGCTATTTATGAATTTCTAGGTTGAGTGGAACTGTGGATATATTATCGTTCAGTTTGCGGAACGATCAAAAATGTTTCCGACTGTGGACATAATTTCTAGTAGATATATGTACATATATCGACCCTGGAGTTGGGCTTGGGATAACTTCCATAAGAATGTGTGCATTCTATTTTGCTGCCACTTAAAATCAACGGTCACATTATGTTGTTTGTTACGAGTGTCAGGTTGATGTCGAAGCACCAAGCGATATTGTCATATCTTCCATTAGTTTCTCGTGTTTTAACCACGGAATTTACCACTCTCAAATTTGAGTATCGTACGGTTATAAATTTCTGCGTTCTGGATAGATTAACTCCTAAAGAAATTCATGCTCTTTCGATGTCAACCAATAAAAACTGGGCAGCTATATTTAAACGTGGTCGCACATCCCTCAAAGAAGAATTACCCTACCGGAAACTATCCAAAAAGTATATGATATCGTGCTGGACAATATGCGAGTGAAAATGAGTGGGATGGCTGGGTTGATATCGGAAGAAAGAGTGCGAGACATCTTTACAAAAAATTAGGGATGCTAAAACTGTACGCAAGATGGGTGCCGTATTTTCTAAATACCGATCAATTGTAACAAAGTTTGAACCGATTCGTTAGAATATGATCGATTTTGAGCGGTGATTTGCCACAGTGGGCGAGACATGGGTCCCCCATTAGACGCTAGAAAAGAGCCAGCAATCCAAGCACTGAGTAGAAGCCAGCTTCAAAGAAAGCGAAGTCGACCGCATCTGTCGGAAAGGTCATCGCCAGCGCGTTTTGGGATACGAAATATATCCTGTTAATTGGTTACCTTGCAAAAGACGGAGCAATTACAGCTGAATATTATTTCAAGCGTCTTGACCAGCGGCTCGACCTATTCCCTTCATCTAGCACCCTCAGGCTTCTATCTATTCATCTTGAAGGAGTTTGTTTCTGGGAAACGCTTTGCATCACATGAAGAAGAGAGAGAAGAAGAAGAAGTAGACTTTCAGACTCTCACTTCCAGGAAGAAATACTGATGCTGGAGAAACGCTGGAACAAGTGTGTTAAAGTTGAGGAAGACAATGTAAAAAGAAATAATATCGTTTTTTAATTGTGTGAAATCCCTGACAGTCTAGTCTTTCATTGTAGTGCCGAACCATTTGCACCTTTCCTTAGTAGTGCATACTTTGTGTATACTGTTCTGTTGTATATACATATATTACTACTTTGTAAATACTACCATAGTTTATAAAATGAAGAAATGAATTATGTTAGCCACTGTGAATAGAAAAGCTTTAATAAAATTTCACCAAAGGTTTTTTTTTATGTCAAGATCATATTAACAACGATATCCGAGTAGGTGGAAAACAGCATTTGTCCAGCCCGTCCCTAAAAAGTCCAGCCCGTCCCTAAAAAGTCCAGCCCGTCCCCCTCATCCTACCGACCCATAGCACTTACGTCCCTTCTTTCCAAGGTCATGGAAACGCTGGTAAACCGTCAGCATATGAAATACATTGAATCCCGTTCTTTGGCAGCATAATTGATTGGGGTAAAAATAATAGAGCGGAATTCAATGCTTCTAGAACTCAATGCTGTCTACTGTCGTTAAAGCGAACATGTAATAATCAGCCATTATCCATGAATGGCGCTTGTGTCGGCGAAACCGAAAAACTTTCCATTCAACTTTCAAACTTAATTGGAATGATCACATATTTGAAGTTGCCAAAAACACGGCAAAATGTTTAGGTTTCCTTAAACGATGCAAGAAATATTTCATCCCCTCCGCTTTGGCTTCAATTTTTAAGACCTACATCCGCCCCAAGCTTGAGTATAACGCTCATGTCTGGTCTGGTGCCCCTAAGATCTCACTGCACCTACTAGATAGAATAAAACAGCGAGCGATAAAACTTATAGGAGACAGTAATATCGCAAAGTCAATTGACTCGCTCGAACACCGACGTAATGTGTCTTCCTTGTCACTCAGCATGATGAAATTTAAAGAGGATAAAGATTTTCTTTTGCGTCAAAGAGAATCTGGACGAAAAGGCTGCCTCTTGGGGGTTTAAAAAAGATGAGTGCCGGAGAAGAAATTGCTACGATTAAGCTGCCTAGAAAAACAAAAAGGCAATTTAAATTTGGCATCTACTCTGCTGATCTATGTTCTAAATTTTCATCTGACAAGAATAATGTGATACTTATTCAATTGATTTTGAGACTGAAGCCACCAATAGCTTATCCACGGCAGATAAAATTAAGATAAATAAATCAGATTTTATGACGGAAAAACTGCTTGCTACGCTAGACAGATGCCAGAGTGGTGTTATTGACTCTATGAATGCCATTCAAGCTTTAATTGAGACTCTATGATACAATATAAATATTCTCCCAATAAGTCGGTCTACGATTCCGAGAGCTCGAGAAAAGTTTAGAAAAGAACGCGATAACGCAATCAAATCTGCGTTTAAAACAAATATTCCTAAATTTGTAACACTGCATTGGGACGGTCAGTTGATGTCTATAAATGTTCGAGACCTAAAGGAAAAGCGATTACCGATAGTTATCACCTACGAAGAAAAGGAGAAACTCGTTAGGATTCGAAAACTAACAAACTCATCTGGAAAAGTGCAGGCACTGGCAATTTGGGAATCTATTAAAGATTGGCAATTGGAGGACAAAGTTCAAGTCATATGCACGACTGCATCAAACATTGGCCGGATTAACGGAGCAATAGTGTTGATAGAGCAAAAGTTAGAAAGGGGCCTAATGTTTTTTCCTTGTCATCATCATATAAAGGGTGGTCCAACGAAATCGCACGATGATAATTGTAAATAAAACAAAAAGTTTTCAGAGAATTATCTTAACATTTTTTATTATGATAGAAGGATCTATGACAATTATGTGTGAAATAAAATATCGGCCAAATGCTAGCCACGGCTTCGGTGGCATACCTCTATCCGATAGTCCATATTTTCAATGACTCTGAGACATAATTGAGGATCAATGTCGTTAATGCGCCGAATTATCTCATCCTTTAGCTCTTGAATTGTTCTTTTTTTATACTTTTTCTTTTAAATATCCCCACCAGAAAGAAGTCCAACGATGTCAAATCACATGATCGTGGCGGCCAATTAACATCGCCACGACGTGAGATAACACGGCCATTGAATTTCTCGCGCAAAAGAGCCATTGTTTTGTTGGCTGTGTGGCAAGTGGCACCATCCTGTTAGAAGCACATATCGTCCAGGTACATACCCTCAATTTTTTTAACAAGAAGTCCGTTATCATCTCGCGATAGCGAACACTATTCACGGTAGCTGCTTGGCCGACCTCATTTTCGAAGAAGTACGGCCCGATGACGCTGCCAGGACATAAACCGCACCAAACAGTCACTCTTTGTGGATGCATCACCTTTTCAACAATCACTCGTGGATTCTCATTCGCCCTAAATGCGGCAATTCTGTTTGTTAACGAATCCACCGAGGTGAAAGTGTGCCTCGTCGCTGAAGATGATTTTCTTGGTAAAGTCACCATTCAATTCTTCGCATCAGTGATGTTCGTGAGATGTTCAATTGTTGGGCACGACGACGAGTCAAGCTTGACGGCTCTTCTGCCACACTATCGCGAACAACAGCAATGATTTCCGCAGAACGAACTGGGCGAGCATGCACATGCACATTTCCTACAGACCCGGTTTGCTGAAATTTGCGCACAATTCTATAGATTGTGGACACATTTGATCGATTATGCTGACCAAAAAAATCACGAAGTGCACGAAATGCATTTTGATTTGAACGCCAATTTCCGTAAAAGGCTTCAAAAATCTTAACGCGCTGTTCAATTGTGTACCTCTCCATGATTGAATTTGTCAAATACTGAAACAAAGAAATATCAAATTAAGTTGGGCAGAAAAACTTGACGTTAAGGTGTGACTCACAATTAACATCGTGCATTATGGTTGGACCACCCTTTATATGAATTAGTTTTACATTATGCATTTGAAGTTAACCAAAAAGAAGTCCCGAGAGCCCATTATTCAAAAGATTTAGGGAATCCTGGAATAGTATTAATAGTGAAAACGTTCTTAACGGCCCAGAGTGTATTAATTCGTGGTTCACTAGAGAAGGATTAGATTCATTTTTATTAGCATTAAAATCCTACTGGCAAAATAAAACAAAACGAGGTGATTCAATAGAGTTAATAGAATTAGCGATACTTTTCCTGGGTGGAAATTTAGAGAAAGATATTAAAATTCGACCACCAGATGTAAAGCATCATGCCCGATAGATGGCAATATTATGCTCTTAAGATATATATTTTAAGAGTGAAATTCGACTTAATGGCAGACGATTGTAATTTCCTTCGGATGATTTTTGTTTTTATTGTAAAAGTTTACATTAGGCCCTGGATGTTCTGAGATTCATTTATTCATTTATTCATTTATTTATTCATCTACAAGCTACTTACGTACTAACAGATTTGAGAAATTGTATTGTACAATTTTATTTATTTAAATTACATACAATACCTAAAAGGAAAGGTTTTAAAAGATAAAAAGACTTAACAAATTCCTTTTGAAGTTAGGTCTAGTATCAGATAAGTCCAATTGTATTGACAATTCGTTAAAAGCCCTAATTATTCTTGTTAGTGGTTCGTTTTTCCCATAGGCTGTATTATGGAATCTTTCGTTTAAAATACGTCGAGTACGAAGAGGCCTGGGGGCACATAAAATTGTATTAACTCAAGAAGGGAAGAGCACTTTATGTGATATGAAAGGATGTCCCTGGCAAACATTACATCATAAAAAGTGCGTCTAGATGACAAAGATTTCAAACCAAGTAATTGACACCTTGCTTTATAGTTAGGACCAAAATTCCAATGAAGTTTAAAGATTGCGAACTTTGTGAATCGTTTTTGGACCTTCTCAATACGCTCGGAAAAAGTTATGGAGCTAGGATTCCAGATTACAACAGCATACTCAAGCAATGGTCTGATGAGAGAAGTGTATAGCGCCACCAGAGTAAATGGGTCGGTGAACCCTTTAGTATTACGTTTAATCAAGCCTAGTGTTGAATTGGCTTTGGCCAGTGTCTGGTTGATGTGAGTATGAAATGAGAAAGAAGAGCTGAGCCTAACACCCAAATCTTTAATATTATTAACCCTTGAAAGACGTGATGAGTTAATAGTGTAATTAAATTCTGTAGGAAGGACTATTTTAGAAAACGAAATTGAATAACACTTGTCTAGGTTAAGTTTAAGTCCATTGATTTTGCACCACTGAAAGATTCTGTGTAAATCTAATTGAAGCAAATTGCAGTCATCAACATCTTTGATACTTTTGAATATTTTCATATCGTCAGCATATAGCAGACACTTGCTGTGCTTAATCGAGAGAGTAATGTCATTAACAAATATAATAAATAATAGAGGTCCTAAGTGACTACCTTGAGGAACGCCAGAATAACAATTAATTGGTTTCGATAATGAATTGCCAATTTTAACTCTATGGGTTCGTTCTAAGAGAAAAGAAGATATCCAACGAAGTAATTGAGAGTGAAATCCAAAAGCCTCAAGCTTGCTGATCAGTATTAAATGATTAACAGAATCAAATGCCTTACTAAAATCTGTATAAATAGTATCTACTTGCTTTTTATTTTCCATCTCATTAATTACGAATGAGGAAAAAACTTATAGGTTGGTAGAGGTCGAACGACCAGATATAAAACCATGTTGGGCTTCTGATATATGTTCTTTATTTAAAAAATCAAGTTTGTTCTTGACTATGCCTTCAAACAGTTTTGGAATAGCCGACAGCTTACAGATACCTCTGTAATTTTCAACATTATTCTTTGATCCAGATTTATGTATAAGAACTAAGAATGACTCTTTCCAGTCGTCAAGAAAAATACCTTCGGACAAGGAACAGTTAAATATAATTGATAAAGGATGGGAAAGTGTGTCAGCACAATATTTGAGAATAATTGGTGGAATTCCATCGGTTCCATAACTGGTATTTACCTTTAAATTTTGCAGTGCAAATAAAACTTCGGTAAGATCTAGGGCTAAAGATCCAAGGTTTAATGAAGTTGGAAAACTGTGACCAAGGATGCGACTGGGGTTGAGGGTGGAATTGGAAAAGGTTGATTGGAAGAAATTTGCAAATAAATCAAGGGTAGAGTCGATATTATCTGACTCATTATCTTTAAAATACATTAAATTGGGCATTCCTACAGATTTTCTTTTTGAATTAATGAAGTGCCAAAATGATTTGCTATCAGCTTTAATACTATTTTCAATGGTGAATATGTAATTTTTGTATAAAAACTTATTAAGAACAAAAAAGTCTCTACGTAGTTTGCTGAAAATTCCATAATCAAAGGGATTCTTTGAAATTCTATATTTTCTAAAAGCTTTGTTTTTTAAATTTTTAAGGGTAGATAACTGCTTATTATACCAAGGTGGTTTAATTGATGTGCGGCACCTTGCTAAAGGGACGCACTCCGAGAAACCTTTTTTAAGGATTTCAACGAAACGGCAATACATGGAAGTTAAATTTAAGTTTTGTAACTCGTTAAGCCAATTTATACTCCTATACATATCGTTAAGTTTAACAAAATCAGTTTTAGAGAAGTTAAATTGCAATTTAAATTTAGATTCTTGTGGTTTAAGATATTCATACAAAGATAACTCAACAATAATCTGCTTGTGGTTAATTGAATCATTTAGAAGTTGGAATGGAGCAATTGCGACCGAGGTATTGATCTCGTCGCAGCATGTAAAAATTAGATCCAAAATCTTTGAATTAGAATTTGTTATTGAATTGATCTGTTTTAAATTTAATGAGATCAACAAATCAAGAAACTTATGTTCATAATCATGGGCAACATTTTCTGGCACAAGATAATTATTTGAATCTAAATTAATCCATTTTAAATCGGAGAAGTTAAAATCTCCTAAAATACATAAGTTATCAAGATCATTACTTATATTATAATTAAAATCAATATTAAAAGCATGCTTTTCATAAATTCGTGGTATACTTTTAGGTGGAGCATAACTACAAATTCACCCATGTTCTGCATTTCATGTGAAAGTGAATTGAAATCGAATTTCAATTTCACTCGAAATGAAATTAGGTGTTCTTCATTCCGAGTGAATTCAAATTTTTTGAATCCACTTCGAATTCTTGTTCGAAATGTCAAAATCAGCTGTAAATTTCAAATCATTTTACAATTATTTTATTATACATTTTATAATATTTTTATTATACAATTATTATTTTGAATTTTACGTAAAAAGGGTTAATTTGACCGTGAAAATTAAATTAACTATTACATTAAATCAAAGTTTTATATTAAAAGCAATTTCTTTAAACATGGATGCTGTCTTAATGTTTATTGTCGATGAGAACCGGGAAAAAACCGACTAGAAAGGGTGCGCAAGAAGATTTTGCGAGATAAGTCCAATATTTTGAATCTCCCCGAAACAGTGTAAGTAAAAATGCAAATGGGGTCCTTATGGGCAGACTGACTTATGTTTTCTTTGGTTCTTAAACCTTTTGAAATTGAAGGTTCGCTTTGCTCACAATCTTCGGTCAAGGTAGAATTGCCGGAAATGTTCTCGGTATCAAAAGCTGTTGTGCCCTTAATTCCTTCCATAACATCATATATGCCCGTAATCTTAGCGATGGCATCTTCCGTTGACGAAATGGGTTGAAAATTATTTGGGCCACCCCCGGTACTTCTTGCTTCTTTTTTATTGTGAGCAAGCTTTCTCCTTATATTAATTTTCCAGTCTACCCAAACCTAAAAAAAATATGAAAAGTTTTATTTTGTTAATAAAAGAATATAATTACGATTTTTTACCTTTTTCCATCCATTTACGTCCTTAATTGGAGGACCTTCACCGTTTAACTGTTGCACCAGTTTTCTCCACAATTCTTCATGGTGCCCTTTGTCTCCTTTGACAAAACCCTTGGCCAAATCTAAATTTTCCTCCATAAAATTTAAAAGGATAGCCTCCTGTCTTTGATTTTTATGTTTTCCCCTATAAAAATCAATCAGTACTGAAAAATAACTATTATTTTACTTACATTATTAAAATTATTTTCTTGATCGCAGCAATTATCCACATCAGCAGGTTACACAAAAGACAGTGAATTCAATTCACAACACAGAACTTAAGTGAATTCAATTCACATAAAACAAAGGCTTTTCGGAATGTGGAACACCAATTTCCACATTCTAAAAACCAATTCACTGTTGTCCTTTCGAGTGAAATGCAGAACACGAAAATATTCATCTTCGAAAATTGAATTCACAATTCATAATTTCGTTCGAAATACAGAACACCTAATTCCACTTTTGGTGGTTGAATTCACTAAAAGTGGAATGCAGAACATGGGTGATTAAAAACAAATTACTTTTTGTAGAAGGAAAAGAAACTGAGATGCAGATTTGTTCAACATCAGTGAATAACAAAGAAATTTGCCTACAAAAAAAAACATGTACGGACAGCAACAATTACACCGCCACCTCGTTCATCCACATATTTACATCGGTCGACCCTGAATACGTTGTACATTCTTGAGTCGAAGATCTCGTTTGATGAAATGTCCGGGTACAGCCATGATTCGACAATAACGATGACGTCATAGAATGATTGAGATGAGTTATTGAATAAATCCGATGTTTTGGTCCGAATTCCACTTGCGTTGTGGTAATAAATGTTAAGGGGAAGGGGTATTGAGGAAGCACATTTTAAGTTTGAATCGGCTGGGTGTCCATGTTCCCGTTTTTTGACTTTGGGAAATGTGAGAAGTTTTTAATTTGCACTCCTAGTGGCCAAATTGAGGCATTAAGAGCCTTTTCATACGCATAGGCCGGGATTCCCAATTTAAAGTTTATGTAATGTAAGTTTCTTACAGCGAAGCACATTCTTTGGAAGCTGCAGCTTAAGTGACGTATAAGAAATTATGTTCTCTTCAGTTTCGTTCGCACTCAGTCGAGAGAGATGGAGAAATTTTAATTTCGGAACCGATGAGAGTGATGCACCTTCTATTTCATTCTCCGCAGTGCCATACAGTTTAGCAGTCCGTTGACCTCCTTTCCTTGGTTTTTGCTTAACTTGCACCCACGGGTCATTCATATGCTGTTGATGGTCAGTGGCACTGTTGCTTTGGTTACCGGTGTTTTTTGGCAATGAAGATGAATGCCGTGGTGTTGTTAAGACAGGTGAGGGGGGGTTTAAGGCAGCTGATTGATCCACTGTTGGCGGGTGTTGGGGTGGTGCCGGTTGGGGTACGGTTAATTGAAGAGGCGAGTTTAATGATAATAAATTCGATGTAATTTTTTTATCACTGACACTGACTGACCGAATATCAGTTGATTTTAAACGAAGTTTAATATCCGCAACGTCGTTTTTTAGCTGAATGATAGCAGTAAGAAGGGAACTATTAATGTTAGCACAAACACTACACCGCCATTGAAGATTATGGTCATTTTGCAGAGCTTTGATCGATTGATCGGAGAGAGATATGCACTTTTTATGGAATGATTGCCCACAGTTAATAAAATTGTCACGAAATAATCTTAAATTACAAATGGAACATTTGTTACACATTGTAAAAAAAAAACAAAAAAAAAAATTTTTTTTAAATAAATAATTGAAAATAAGGGACTCAGAGAGAGCGAAGGAAAAACACGTCCGGACCGCTCGAATCACCGAGATTTAAATTATCATAAATCAGTTAAAGATTTTGAACATATAGATCAAAACATCTCAAAGGCAGCTTTAAAGAAATTTATGAATCACTTGTGGTACCTAAAGAAAGAAGTTGCAATTCTAGCTTTATTTGATGACACTGTTGAAGTTGAAATGAAAACAAAAATGGTTAATAATTTAGACAATGAAGAACTTGATATCGATAGAAGATACATACTCCTTCTTGATGCAGTTGGTGATAAATTTTTCTGTAAGTAATTGGTTTTTTTTTAATATTATGAATATAAGTATGGGATTTTCTTTCTAATTTAGATGAATTTTTTTAGGTAAAATAATAGATGAACTTATAAGACGGGTAGGAATTTTTTCTTCCGTGTTGAGCTTGATCCTGAATTTTTAAATCATTATCCTTTAGCTAAGAAAATTGTTTAATTTTAAGAATTGAGCACAACGTCAAGTACAGCATGCTCAATGTATCTGGAGGAAGTGACTACGAGAGAAGTACCGAATATACTACGTACAGTAAGTGACAAAAAATCACCAGATGGGATACGACCGAATGACCTTAAGCAATTCGCTGTAATTCTATCACCTTTAATCCGTAAATTGGTAAATAAAAATCTAGCACATCTCATGTCCTTATAGTGAGACCAATATACAAGAGTGGTACAAAAAATGGCAGACATATTTCTATCTTGTCGATAGTCGATAAAGTACTTGAAGGGATAATCGCAGAAAGATTATATCAATATCCCGATAGAAACAACATTTAAACAAACACCAGTCCGGCTTTCGGAAGAACAGAAGCATAAATCAGTTATTGGGAGAGTTCACCAATAAAATAAACAGTAGCCTGAATAGAAATTATAACACAATAGTTGTATTCATCGACTTTAAAAAGGCCTTCGATACCCTGAGCCACGTGAATATATGTATGTATTACGACAGCTAAACAAAATTGGTATACGAGGAGTGATATTGAAGTGGTTTGAAACCACTAGAAAACCGTAGCATTAAAATTAAAATTGCAGATAAGTATAGAAATCCAAAAAAAAACCAATATATGGAGTACCGCAGGAATTAAAACTCGATCCACTACTTTTCATTATATACATATGTACATATGTAAATGATTTTCTTTCTGTTCTTCGGCAGAGTAGAGGATACGCGTACGCAAAGGGGAATAAAAATAATGAAAGGGGAATTGAACGCGGTTACAAGCTGGTGCCATAATCACGGTACCGTTACCTGCAGTTGGTAAGAAGCAGTTGAGTATTGAAGTTCAGTCCTTAAATTTGTGTTTTTTTTTTTTGTATGGAAAATTTGGTGCGTACAAATAGTGTAGTGGACTTTGAACAAGTAAGTACAAATTTTATAGTTATATTAATGCTTTGTTATTAAATTGCACACGCAATTTATTTGCCTAATTGATAAATATAATTGTTAATTTTTTTTTCGTATGACCATGCAGTTTTTATTGGTTTGCTGATTTTCAATTTTTATGTTTATTATAATTGAAACCGGCTGCTTGTGTGAAGAACCAACTTCAATTTTTTTATGTAGAAATGGGAAGTTGAAGGTGTTGGTTTTCCTTTTTGATTGTATGAATAATTTTTCCCGGCGTAAATACAGCTAGTACATACAGTGTGTACCATTCGGGTCACAGAGTTTATAAACCTTGGCTTCGTATTTGTGGAACTTACCCGGATTGTATTGGCAAAAGTTAAGTCTTCCACGCCAGGGAATCATTGACTTGTCTACAGCCAGCACTTCTCCTGGGGTCTTAGCCCTGACAAAATTTTGCTCCAACATTTCCAATAAGACACTTTTTTAAAAGCAGTTGGCATCTGTTCCGGGATAAATGTATTTTTATAGAAATTGTCAATTTCTAAAAATTCAATATACTGATATAGATGGGTATTTGACAATACCCATGTACATAACCACACCCAGAAACTTTTTTATTTCCGATACTTCAGTGTCCTTCCAATCTTTAGTTCTAGAGTAATTGTATGGTTTTCCATGTACTTTTTGGCATTCAAATTAGTTTCGGTAACAATTATTTGATATACGAATACATGAATACATGAATAAGAAATCAATAGGCTCCGTATGGGAAAAAAATTATGTTTTGCATTGTGTCGAGTTCGGGTGGTCCAAAATTAAATAATTTCAGTGATACTTTTGTAACCCGTGCCCATTCATTTGAGGATATTGTTCCAGATGTAGAAGGAAGAACATCTGTTTAGAAATCATTTATGATATTTAATTTGTTTAGACGTTCAAAATTAATCATGTTCTTTACTTTTGTTAATTTCTTAAAATATTTGTTTACTCGAATAACCTGCTGCGGCACTGTATCTTTAATATGTTTGAAAAATGCAAGTAACCCTTTTTTTTGCATTCACTTTTTTGTGCAGGTGTTAGTTGTGATTTTATTGAAAATAAAATAAATCGATGTAGTCCACTTGGATTTTGAACTCAGCAGCATCAACAACTCTCTCGTGTTATTAATCATAAATTGGTCCTTCGTTGCCGAATTAATAAAGTGAATCGCGAAAAGACAAAAACCTTTTGGAATTTCCACGTGTGAAACAGTGCATTCAGTAACTTTAATTGCAGATATTCTTTTTCTTACACGTGTTTCGTATAGGTTCTAAAAAAGCAATCGTTCGCACATTTATCTTACTGAATATCCCTTCTCTTTGGTTTTTCTTTTTTGTGTATCCGTTGTGAGAATTTTGCAGTTGAAGATGAGCGCGCAAAAAATTAGATTGCAGCGGGAAAATGCGCAAGCACGCTTAAATCGAGCTGCTTTATTTGCGGACAAAATAAATCAATACACATCAATCGAAATTTTAGAGGTTCGATTAAGTAAGCTTGAGGAATCGTGGCCAGAGTTCGCGTCGTTTCACAATGACTATCTGCCGCATGTTAAAGGCAGTGACCTCGTGGACATTGAGGGTGAGTTTGCGGAATACGAGAACAAATATTTTAATACTCATGCTAAAATTGTTAAATCTATTCGCGGTATTCAGGATGCGCCTCAAAAGGTTAGTGACGGTTCGATAATAGAGCGGCTTGTAAATCAGCAATCCACGTTTCTTGACAAATTAAATTCTTCGTCGAAGTTTAATTCGAGTTCGGTTGTGTTACCACCTATCGTTATTCCGCCTTTTTCGGGAACTCACAAGGATTGGCCAACGTTTCGTGATCTTTTCGCGGGGTCAGTTGACAGTCGAAGTAATCTGACTGCAACACAAAAAATTCAGTACCTGAAATCATTTTTTCGGGATGATGCAGCGAATCTTATAAAACATATTCCCATTTCGGACGCAAATTATCTGGAAGCGTGGGATCGCTTAGCGGCGCGATACGATCGGGTGCATTTGATCGTGAAATCTTTCATACAATCATTTATATCACTTCCCGCAATCAGTGTCAATAACGTTCAGATTCTTCGAAAAATCACAGACGGTGCAGATGAAGTTGTGCGCGGACTTAATGCTTTAAAAAAGAACGATCGTGATCCATGGCTTATTTTTCTGTTATTGCACAAGCTGGATTCGGACACTAACCAGGCTTGGGCAGAGAAGGTCGGTGCTCGGGACGATTGTGCTATTAGTGAATTGTTAGAGTTCTTACAATCAAGGTGTCATGCACTGGAGTCAAGCCAGTCGGTGAATCGGTCTAGTTCGTCGCGTGTAAAGCCATCTCCTCCTATAAGATCGCATGTTGCTGAAGCTCCAAAAGCTAAATCGCAGTGCCCCAAGTGCAAAAACCTGCATTCTTTGTTTCAGTGTGCCGATTTTGTGGCACTAGACAATTTTTCTCGTCGGGACTTCGTAAAGACAAACTCTCTTTGTTTTAATTGCCTTCGGGCTGGGCATTCGTCGAATCAATGTCGGTCTACCTTTCGGTGTCGTGTTTGCAAATCGCGTCATCATTCGTTGGTCCATCCCGAAGATTCAAGAAATAATATCTCGTCGTCTTCAGAACCCTCTTCTATCTCTAAATCTAATCGTTCGGCATCGTTTATCAATCAGCGTGAATCCACTTCTTCTTCGGCGCCTTCGCATTCATCCACTTCTTCACTCGTCAACAATCATTCGATTAAAATACATCATCGAAAGCAAACCATTTTGCCAACAATATTAGCCTCTGTGAAAGATATTCAGGGGAACCCTATCGCTTGTCGAGTACTACTGGATTCTGGGTCTCAATCGTCTTTTGTTGTGGAATCATTCGCACACAGACTCAGATATCCTCGCAAGCATGCTCGAATTCCCGTCTCCGGTCTATCATCTATGGAAGTTGGTTACACAAAGGGATGCATCTCGTTTCAACTTTGTTCTCGAGTCAACACAAATTCCTTGTGCATCGGTGCATTCGTTTTGAATAAGCTTACTTCAAACTTGCCTACCCATTCCTTTGACGCTTCATTGTGGTCACATATAGAGAAGTTGGAGCTGGCTGATCCTCACTTTAATCAATCTGCTCGTATTGATGTCCTACTAGGTGCTGATAGACTTTGGAGCATTTTAAAAGGAGAGCAAATAAGTGGTCCGGACGGTGTTCCACTCGCTCAAAGCACATCATTTGGTTGGATAATAACCGGAGAACTTTTTGACAGGACATTGACTAAAACCAGCTTGTCCTCATTTCACTCTGCAGTCGATGTGGACGCGTTACTTCAACGTTTTTGGGAGGTTGAAGAAGTCGCACCTCTTAAGGACGAAACTTTCATCAATGACCCTGCTGAGCAACACTTTCGTCAAACTTTCGCTCGCTCATCAGATGGTAAATATGTTGTTGCACTACCTTTCAAAACCCCCCAACCCACTTTCGGAAACACACTAACATCAGCAGTTTCGCGCTTGCACTCCATGGAACGACGATTTCAAAACAATCCTCAGTTGCATCGGTTGTATTCGGATTTCATGAGGGAATACCTCGAACTTGGTCACATGGAAAGGATTCCGTCGGATGAAGTAAATTCAGCCCTGGGTAAAAAGTTCTATTTACCCCATCATGCAGTATTGAAACCTGACAGCTCATCTACGAAACTACGCGTTGTCTTCGATGGATCTGTAAAAGATTCTGACGGTCAGTCCTTAAACAGTACGCTTTTGGAAGGCCCTCCAATTCAGCGAGATTTGATTGGTGTAACCTTGCGTTTTCGGCAGCATCGGTACGTTTTTACAGCCGATGTTGTAAAAATGTTTCGTCAGATCTGGGTGGACGAGTTACACACCGATTATCAACGCATTGTTTGGCGCGATAATTCCTCAGAATCCGTCGAACATTACCGGTTATGTACAGTTACATATGGTACTGCGTCAGCTCCGTTTTTATCAGTTCGAGTCTTGAAGCAGTTAGCAGTTGACTACAAAGCCCAGTTCCCAAACGCTTCTGATATTCTCGTGAATGATGTATACGTGGATGACATCATGACTGGATCAAACAGCATCGAGGATTTAATCGCGCTGAAATCTGAGCTCGTGACCCTCTTATCGATGGGTAAACTTGAGCTTCGGAAATGGAGCTCAAATTGCTGGCCTCTGCTCGCTGGTATCCCAAGCGATCAACGCGAATATTCTATTTTTGATACTGAACGCACAAATCCTTTTATCAAAGTTCTTGGCATGTACTGGAATCCTATCAGTGACGATTTGTCGTATCAGCTGTCAAAGCTACCCTTGGCTTCATCGTCGACAAAACGGACTCTACTTTCGGAAGTTTCGCGAATTTTCGACCCATTAGGATTGTTAGCTCCTTCGGTAATTTTATTTAAAATGCTCTTCCAAGAACTTTGGTCGTCGGAGTTAAACCTCGGCTGGGATGATCCACTACCTACCCCTTTGGCTCAACGATGGAATATATATCGACAGGAACTCCACTATTTTGAGCTACTTCGGATTCCGCGAAATGTGTTTACATCAACGGAAGGAATCGAACTACATGGATTTTCGGATTCATCGTCTTTAGCTTACTCCGCCGTGGTGCATACTCGTTGCAGAAAGAAGGATGGGACATTCCAAATCACCCTACTATCGGCAAAAACAAAGGTGGCTCCACTTAAGACAATTTCGATTCCCCGATTGGAACTCTGTGGTGCGTTACTTTTAACTCGATTACTAAGTCGTATCAAATCATCTATAGCAACTGAAATCTCAACGATTTATGCGTGGTGCGACTCGGAAATTGTACTACATTGGCTCTCTTCCCCACCTCGACGTTGGACCACCTTTGTGGCAAACCGCACAGCTGCCATCCTCGAAACGATTCCACGCCATTCATGGCATCACATCGCGTCGGAATCAAACCCTGCCGACTGTGCTTCGAGGGGTATAACCCCATCCAACCTAGCTACCCACAATCTTTGGTGGACAGGTCCAACTTGGCTTTCTCTCGGTGTCGAATGCTGGCCAAAATCAAAAGTATTATCACAAAAATCGGATTTTAACGACATTGAAGAAAAACAATCACACCAAGCGCTTGTAATATCCACTGAAATCGATGTGGAGAATATATCCTCGTGGTATCGAATACAAAGAATAGTCGCGTATTGCCTTCGGTTTTCCTTCAATTGTCGGGCAACATCACTTACTCGACGTTCCTCTGGTCTAAACTTATATGAGATACAACATGCAAAAGCCCTTATCCTTAAAACTATCCAACAAAATTCATTCAGTGCGGATATTCGGTACCTAATTAGAAATTATAAACTTCCATCCAAATCTAAACTCCTCCGATACTCGCCCTTTATCGACAACGAGGGTCTGCTTCGCGTTGGAGGAAGAATTAAAAATGCAGTTGTTTCCTTTAATATTAAACATCCCATTCTTCTTCCCAACAATAATAAACTCTCTTCTCGTATTGTAACAGATATCCACAACGACCACTTACATACAGGAGTATCTGAAACATTCGCCATAGTAAGGCAGCGATATTGGATCTTGGGAAGCCGAAATCTAATCCGGAAGGTGGTTCGTAATTGCAAGGTTTGTTTCATGCAACGTAAGCTGACGAGCCAGCAGCTGATGGGTAATCTACCGGCCGCACGAATTCAACCGAGTCGCCCATTCACCAACACCCGGTGCGACTACGTTGGACCGATAACTATAAGGCTTTCTCGGGGACGTAATCCCAAATTCTCGAAGGCATATATAGCGCTCTTTGTGTGCTTATCTACTAAGGCGATACACCTTGAGTTAGTAAGCGACCTTACTACTGATGCCTTCATCGCAGCTTTACGGCGATTCGTGTCCCGCCGAGGACTGTGTTCCAATATCTACAGCGACAACGGAACTAACTTTCAAGGTGCTCGTCGCTGCCTCACTGATATGCACAAGTTGGTTATGTCAGAAGCCTTCAATGACGCAATCACTGCATCGCTAGCCAAGGACAATATCGCGTGGCATTTCATTCCGCCCTCTACGCCACATTTCGGTGGCTTGTGGGAGGCTGGTGTTAGATCAGTCAAGTTGCATCTACGTCGAGTTGTTGGGTCTTCCATCCTAACATTCGAAGACTTGTACACCGTACCTACACAAATTGAGTGTATATTGAACTCACGACCTTTGTGTTATATATCTGATGAAGACATAAATCCTCTTACACCTGCCCATTTCCTTATAGGTGAACCTTATACGGCGGTGTCAGAACCAAACCTGTTGAGCACACCTACAAACCGACTGCAACATTGGAATCACCTACAGAGCATGGTCCAAGGATTTTGGAAAAGGTGGAATGCGGAGTATCTCACCACACTTCAAACAAGATCGAAGTGGCAACAAACAAAGACGAGTTTGAAACCTGGCGACGTAGTTGTGAAGAAGCCCAATCTTCCTCCAACGAAATGGCTTCTTGGCAAAATTGAAGCTGTCACACCAGGTGCGGATGGTCACGTTCGAGTTGCTACAATCAAGACGAATCGGGGTTCAATTGTCCGCCCAATCACCAAACTAGCGCTACTTCCTTGTTCCTGAAACTCGTTCCAGGGGGGCCGGGATGTTTAGAAATCATTTATGATATTTAATTTGTTTAGACGTTCAAAATTAATCATGTTCTTTAAGTTGTTAGTTTCTTAAAATATTTGTTTACTCGAATAACCTGCTGCATTCACTTTTTTGTGCAGGTGTTCGTTGTGATTTTATTAAAAATAAAATAAATCGATGTAGTCCACTTGGATTTTTAACTCAGCAACATCAACAACTCTCTCGTGTTATTAATCAACATCCTCATCTTCAGTTTCTGATTCAAAGTCCCCCATCTGAATATTTTCATTGGAATCACTTGAATGAACATTTGATGGAAAATGTTCGTCTGATTCAGAAACCTGGAAATCATCATCCTCATTATCAGAATCCTGGTTTCGACATGCGTTTCCATAAAATAAATTGAGTCTAATGGTGAAATTATTATCTTTATCTGTGGTATTGCAATCAAAATCTAAAAACAAGTGAAAAAAAAAATAAGCTAAAAGAAAAACAAACGAAAAAAGGATGTCACCCATCGGTGGGTCACGTGGCACTTAACACAAATACTTGACATAAGGGGCCATGTGACCCACCGGTGGTCACACTCTTGAAACACATAAACACTCACAATTTCAAACAAAAGACACAATATTGAAACAAACCACACAGAGATATGTTTAACACAAAAAAACTATGCTTGTACTCTGGTATTATTTTTTTTTTGTATGGTGGCAGTCAACGTGTAAAAAAGGGGTGTAAATATCCAGAGATAATAAGAAACGCTTTTAAAACGTGCGTTTCTGTCATGTTTTGTGGAAATGCCGCCGGAGAACTACTGCCACCATACGTAATTTATAGGGCTAGTAAAATGTGGATAACATGGACCGAAAAAGGTCCCAAAGACTGTCGTTATAATGTTAGTACATCTGGATGGTTCGATGCATATATTTTTACAGATTGGCTAAAGCTGCAGATGATACATACCTAGACTTAAAAAACTTGAAAGAAAGTTATGCTACTTTGTGATAACTTGTCTTCACATATACATAACTGTGGATGCCCTTCAAATGTGTCGAGAAAACCAAGTGCACTTAATTTGTCTTCCACCCAACAGTACCCATTTAATAGAGCCGCTCGATGTTGCATTTTTTCCGGCCATTAAAAATAGTTCGGCGAAAAGTGTTGTCAGACTGGAAGGACACTCCCGATGGTATTCGAAACAAGAATATTCCAAAGATGATGAAGTTGATTGAAGAAAACGCTGACACGAATTTGAAGTCTGGTTTTAAAAAATGCGGCATTTTTCCCCTGAATAGCGGCGTTCACACTCTACGATTTGTCTATCCGATTTGTTGGACGACCAAATAATGCCTAGCGTTCACATCATACAACTTGCTTGATAGACTTCATTTGCGAAAAAAAACCGAAGTGTTAACATGTCGGCGCATGCTATTGTTACAATGATGGTTATTAATGAAATACTCGAAAATGAAGAAAAAGAGCAAGAAAAAAAGAAAAAAGCGAATGTTATTTAAACCATGTGTCGGAAAACGTAATAAATTCTCATCGGTAACATTGTTAAGAGAATTGAAATTCGCCAGACGATTTTCGTAATTATTTGGGAATGGATGCAGTAACATATGAGGAGCTACTGAGAAAAATAAGTCCTCACATACAAAAAAATACAATATTGAGGGAGCAATATGCATTTTTATCAATTTTCTAATAATACTTTGGCGGCTTCATACTGAAAAAATACTTTATTTTTCTACAATTCACTTTTAATTTTCCATACTTCTGAAAATTGCCGGTACACCTGAAAAAAATCAACCCAAAATTATTTTTCCTTGTTTGTCGTCATATCGTTCATTCCGCTCACAAGCGAAAGTGAAAAAATACTCTGAAGTTGTACGACACACCTTACGACAAGTTGATCAACCAAGTCAAAAAGTTGAAAAAATTGAACTTCCATACGACAAGTCGGACGACATTTTGAAAGAGCGTTCACACTTACGATTTTGTCCATCAAGCAAGGTTTTCCAACAAGTCGGATAGACAAATCGTAGAGTGTAACGCCGCTAATGTCGAGGAAGTATTAAACCGCATTCCAAGAAATACTTGCGATATTAATGCAGTTCAGTCAGCGTTTCCTGAATCACTTGAGACTAGAAAGGTAGAACTACTGTAAAACCGGAGACAAAAAAAGAACATTCCAGCTGGAAGAAGTGTTTGCGCTGCCGCCGATGGTGATGGTGATCCAGCTTCTGAAGACATTCCAGTTATTCAGAGTGACAAGGAAAATTCCAGCATTTCACACCATAGGCAGGAGAATGATGACAATCAGTCCACTACATCTGGCTTTAGTATGGAATAAGCCATGGTTTTCGATGACGACTCTTCCGACGATGTTAATTTCGAAGAAATTGCTAACGAGGATGAAGATTAAACCGATTTGTCGTTTAGAAGGCAACTCTGCAGTTCGTCGCATTTATTTACGAAGAAAAAATATACCCTGGAGAAATTGTCAAATTCGATGCAGAAAACGTCACAATTAACTCTATGCAGAAGTCTTTAAAACTGTGGAAATGGCCTTCTATGTTAATATAAAGGGTCCGCCATCTAACGTTTTTTTTTCAAGTAGTGCTTATTTCGTGAATGGTAACACTAAGCTCATGTCTGATTTGACAGATAATTAGTTTTATCCTTCCGCTGAACGAATATGGTTGTGTATACGCTTGAACAACGCTGGGAAATATTGCGACATTACTTTGAAAATCATGACATCATCAAATCAAACATAATGTTGCAGAATGTGTGCGAAAATTGCGTACGGATTTTGGAAGAAGAGAAGCACCGTCAGCTCTGTATGTTCGTTATCTTGTGAAAAAAGTGAAAGAAACTGGCATCCTCATCGATAAACCAAAGCGTGAAAAGCCAAAAACAGTGCGTACACCCGAGAATATTGCTGCTGCGAAAGTGTGCGTGAAGCGCCATCAACATCAATTCACCGTCGTTCTCAACAATTGAACATTTCGGAGACATCATTGAGACGAATTTTGCATAAAGACCTTGGTATGACGCCATACAAAGTCCAATTGGTTCAGAAGTTGAAGCCAACTGACCATCCAATGCGTTTTCGCTTCGCTAAGTGGGCCTGCGATCGACTTACAGAAGATGCCGATTTTGGCAAAAAAATCATCTTTTCAGATGAAGCTCATTTTGATCTTGGCGGGTATGTAAACAAGCAAAATTGTCGCATTTGGGGCACAGAAAACCCGCATGCATACATTGAAAAGCCGGTGCACCCAAAACGAGCCACTGTTTGGTGCGGATTTTGGTCCAGAGGCATAATTGGGCCATTTTTCTTCGAAAATGAGCAAGGAGTGGCCGTTACAGTCAATGGCGATCGTAATCGGGCCATGTTGAACGAATTTTTGTTCACAAAAATTGAAGAGGAGGATATTGGCAACATTTGGTTTCAACAGGACGGCGCTACGTGCTACACAGCCGAAGCTACACTCGATGTTTTGCGCCCTGTTTTTGAAGATCGCATTATCAGCCGTAGAGCTGATGTCGTTTGGCCACTTTGGAGCTGCGATTTGACACCGTTGGACTATTATTTGTGGGGTGCCGTCAAAGATAAGTGTTACGCCGACAAGCCAGAGACAATTGACGCTTTAAAGGACAATATTCGTGAAGCCATTGGTGAAATACAGCTGCACACAATCGATAATGTGCTTAAAAATTGGACCGATCGTGTAGGCTACAGCATGGCCAGCCGAGGCAGCCATTTGAATGAAATTATTTTCCATTATTAACCGGAAGGATTGTACTTTCAAATAAAAGAAGAAATTTGAGAAAATATTCAGTAGTTTTTTTTATAGCATTTTCAAAAAAAAAAAAATTATTTGGCGGACCCTTTATTCTTGGAGTGATGTTTTAGCAATGTTAATGAAATGCTTTAATAACTTTACTTCAGTTCTTCAAAGAAAGGCACGATAGCGAAAAGTTTCGGATGGAGGAAAGTAACCTCGTCCGTTGGACAACTTGGAAAAAAAAAAAACATGTACACTTTCACTTAAATAATTATCACATAATATATGTGTTATTTCATATCTTTTTAATAATAGGGATAGAAAAAACAATATATTTATAATATACTTTAACCTTTCTTAAGAGATTTCCTGGAAACGGTCCGAAAAGTGGTGCAAAGTAACCCCGTTTTACTGTAATTTGATGCAGAGAAGACAAAAAAATGCGCATACGAGTACATCCTCCAAATATCCAAAAAGGATTATTAAAAATAAAAATACATGACATCAATTGCCTTAATAATACAGAAAACCCTATGCAACTTGAAAGAGACGGCAGATGCGAATCTTTTATTGAAAATGTGTCAACCTACAAGTACCTAGGGGTCATTGTAGACTACAAATTTAAATGTAGCTACTCGTACCATATACATAGGAGCACTTGAGACAAAACTTCGGCAGTCAACTTATGCTCAATTATAACGGCGGCAGGGCCTATTTTCCCGTATTTAATGTAAGATTGCATGTCCCGTTCTAGTCGAAGTTCTTGGATTTGCTTCGTGTTGTTAATGTGAAGTTCTCCAATCATTTCGAGAGATAACAGTTTGCGGAATTTCTTTTCTTTGGGGGTTAGTTATAGGATGGCTGGAGGTACTGTGTGTAGGAATGCTGGGTTTTATGGGTTATGTTGGGTTTTGCATATTTAATGAGGAAGGTCCCACTGAGGTTTTGTGGCATAAAATCAACTAGGATGGTTCCATTGAAATCGTTGAGCAGAATGATTCCAAGTGACACCTCTTTTATTGTTGGGATATGCTGGCTGCTTATCCTTTTGCAAGTTGCTGTTACGCTGAGTGTTGAGCTTTCGAAGAGTGTAGACGTATAACAAAAGTTGCTCTTATTAAAATTTCATTTTGTGAAAAAAAACAAGCTAAAAGTTAAATAGTTAAACAAAAGAAGTTTTTTTATATTTTTTTCGTTATATTTTGCCATTTCTTTTTTATGTTTCTTACCTAAAATCTAAAATATAAACAAGCGGCTTTTTACACGGTAAGATGAGTAATAAATGCACTAGATGCCAGGATCCGTTACCACTGGACGGTGAATTTGTTAATTGCTTGAGATGCAATGGAGCTATGCATTTCGAATGCAGCTCTTTGTCACAAAATTCCTATCGAAAAATGTCTGCAAATACGAAGAAAAACGGGAAATGTACATCGTGCAGGATGAAGGAAAAAACGCCATCAGAACAGGATGTCCAGATCGCAAAAAGATTCAGAACAGCAGAATCACCAAACTCAATCTCCGCCAATGACGCATAACACGAAAATTGTTCTATAAAAAAATAATATAATAGAGATAAAAGCAATGTTAAAGAATACGTTATAATAGTAGAGTTTACAGCAAACAAATATGAAGAAATCAATATCGCACTTACAAAAAACAATGTATTACTGCAAACACTTTCGAAAGAAATAGAAGAATACAAGAAACAAATAGAAACAAAAGATGCACAAATAAGTTACCTTCAAACCTAGGTCAATACGCTAGAACAAAAACAAATTAGCAAAAACATAGAAATAAAAAATGTTCCAGTGTCGAGCACAGAAAATGCGTTCGACATACTAAAATCAATTAATATCACACTGAACACAGACATAAATGTGTTGCGTCGCAACAATAAATAAAACACAAAACTAAATAATAACATAAAACAAACAATATAAATGAAAAACAAATAAACAAAAATAAACACACACCACACTAGGCCGAAACATGATCAAATGTCAAATTGAACAATTCCAGCAGCCGAATAGTGTGTGAGCGAGATACATACATACTACAGAGAACATACAGCGTACCTACTCCAAGGGTGTGGGGAATTACTTGCAATGCATGCCCTTCCCCAACATATGTAATTCAATATTTATATTGTATTAAGAATTTCCCCTGCCAATGTAAATAAGCGGAGGCTATTGACTCCATCTATGGATCAGCTGTGGATTGGTACATAAGAAATCAACAGCTTCCAGGAAGGAAATGAAATTCGAAACAGTCACTTGGCGGTTACAACTCAACCAATAAAGTTTAGTTTAAAATTATACAGTGATTTATTTTATTTAATCGTATTTGGCGCAATTAGTTCAAATTCCCACTCGCCTATGTGTGGAATATTCTAATTAGCGCTGTTTGAACATTTTTTAATTCCCACTCGACTCAGTGCGGAACATGGTCCTTCGAGCCGGATCAAAGTAAACTGTGTTTCTTTCCGGTTTTTTTTTTATTTTCGGTTTTTTTGTGTGTTTTTTGGTGTTCCAAAAAAAAAAAACATATATTTTCAAAGTGTACTGTGGAGTAAGTATAGCTGGAGAAAGGTCTCCAGTGCAAATATACGTTTCCGATCATCGACGGACAGTCTATCGGCCACAGTACCCAACGAAAGCCAGACTTGTGATAAGTCCTTCAACTAAGGAGCACAAGGAAGCGGAAGCAGAGTGAGGTATTTTTTTATAAAGTGTACTGTGGATTAAGTATAGCTGGATGACCATATCCAGCGCAAATATACGTTTCCGATACGACGAAAGCTCTATCGGCCACAGTACCCAACAGTAGAAAATATTCTCAACGGTGGATTCCCAACGGTGGACTCCAACGGTGAACAATCCAAACGGTGTTCCCCCAACGGTGGATTCCCAACGGTTGACTACCAACGGTGGACTGCCAACGGTTGACTACCAACGGTGGATCTCAACGGTCAAAGATCCCAACGGTGGACTCACAACAGTGAAGAAATCCAACACAAAGGATTAAACAAAGTAAGAATAACTTTTCTTATTTTATTAAATAATATTATAAATCTTGTACAAATACAATACAATCCTTAATATTTTTACAAATAATTATAAAACTTATTCAACAATTCAATATCCTTAATCTAAAATAAGATATACACATAATATATATATATCAAATAAAAGTGTTGTGATTAACAATTAAAACATAATGTCGAAATTATCAAAGTCGGTTGAATGTCAAGAAGACATTCTTAATGAAATTACCCGAGATTATGAACAATTTAAAAAAGATGAAGAATCGCGAAAGTCAAAGGGGTATTTAACCGCGTGTTTAGTCGACATCGATGAAATGTTCAAGCGGGCGAAAAAAGAACATTCGAATATAGTCGGGAATTCGGCTGATCCAATAAAAGAGAAATACATGCAGGATGAAATATTCTCAAAAATCAAGAGAATCTATTTCACTTTTAGCGGACAGTTGCACGATGAGACTGATCGGTTAGTGGAGGAACACAATGCCTCAATCGACATGTCTCGGTTAAACACCACCAGATCTTCCGGTTCCGATGTACGTCTTCAACGAATTCACATCAATCCCTTCTCGGGAAAATTCGAAGATTGGTCGGAATTTTATAATTTGTTCGAAACCCTAATTCGAAAAAACAATGAATTATCAGATATTCAGAAGTTGCAGTATCTGAAAACGTCGGTTTGTGGGGAAGCTGCGCGATTAATTCAACACCTTCCAATCGATTCCAAGAGTTTTGCCTCAGCTTGGACAATTCTCACGGATAGGTATCAAAATGAACGCAAACTAATAAACACCCAAATTAGGAGGTTAGTAGAGCAGAAAAAATTAACTAGTGAGACTGCAGCTGGCATGACACCAGCAACGAATGCGTTCACGCGCTCAGCAACCTTAATATAACAGTCGAAACATGGGATGCCATTTTAATTTATTTAATTTTTCAAAAACTGCCACCACAGACACAACGGGACTGGGAGGAAAAGCTAGGCACCTCCAAGCATCTCCCGGATTGGAAAACATTTATGGCATTCATTGAAGCACGTTTCAATTCACTTGAAAATATTTCCCAATTGAATGGCTATTCACAAACTACAAATCCAAGTTCGTTTCGACAAACAGTCGCTTCTTGCCAATTAAATTCCCAACCGACAAAACAATTTCGATGCCGACTTTGCAAGGCATCTCATGGGGTGAGACATTGTAAAAGGTTCTTGCAAATGGACGTCAAAACAAGAGCTGACGTAGCAAGAAAAAATGGAATTTGCAACAATTGTTTGGGATATGATCATCATGCTGCGGTATGCAACAGCACCAATAGGTGCCAAAAATGTGGTTTCAAACATCACACATTACTCCACAAAGAAACACAAGTTGGACAAAACATAACCCAACTAGAAACCACTCAACAAAATCCTCAATTCCGCAACCATAATTCAAACCAATACAATCCCCATTCCCATTATATTCAAAATCCTTTGCCTCAACCCAATCCATTCAATTCTCCTACCGATCAGCCAAGCACTTCACAGCAATTTAGTTCACATTTTAACCAAATGCAGGCAAAAACATTATTAGCAACCGCACTCGTCAAGGTGTATGCATCGAATGGGAAGCAGTGCACTCTTAGGGCCTTCATTGACACTGGTTCAGAGGCTTCGTTTATCACTGAACATGCCGCTCAGCTTCTTAAGCTCAAAAGGAGAAATGTGTCTGCTAAAATCACAGGTCTTGGAAAAAATCCAACAGGCAGCACCAACTACCAAGTGAATTTTAATTTGCATTCATTTTCCAATGCAACATTTTCCTTGAATGTCACTGCATTCGTATTACCGGTGCTTACAGCAACGCTACCAACTTATCCGTTGCAAGAAGAATGGCATCACTTGTCGCATCTGCCATTAGCTGATCCCTCCTACAATATTCCAGGGAAGATTGATTTGCTGTTAGGGGCGGATGTGTACTCTTCAATAATTTTAGAAGGCTTAGTGAAGGGACCGAAGGGCTCTCCTGTAGCACAAAGGACAGAATTGGGGTGGATTCTTACAGGAAAAACTGTGTCGAAAACAAACATTACTTGTTTTGCTGTCCAAAACCACTTCGAATCTATAGATGCCCAGCTTAGGCAGTTCTGGGAGATTGAAGAAAATCTGGATGGCAGAAAATTATCACCAGAGGAGGAAGAATGTCAACTACATTTTTCCAAAACAATACAGCGGAAAGAAGATGGGAGATACGAAGTACGACTCCCCTTCAAGGATGGAATTCGCCCATCCTGGGGAATTCGAAGAAGGCTGCAATGGCAAGATTCTTTCAGATAGAAAGAAAATTCTTGGCGAACCAAGCCTTTCAAGAAGCGTACATGAATTGTATTCGCGAATACTCTTCTTTAGGTCAAATGGAAGAGGTAACAGCATCCATGGACGATGGCAACCACTATTATTTACCTCATCATGCGGTTATCAAGGCGTCGAGCAGCACCACCAAATTGCGTGTGGTATTCGATGCATCATGCAAAACGTCGAATGGTGTATCACTCAACGATTGCCTTATGGTGGGGCCACGATTGCAAGCAGACATCATTGATCTCATCACCAACTGGAGAAAGTTCAAGACTGCATTTGTGGCTGATATAAGCATGATGTATCGTCAGATATGGATGTCAAAGGAAGATACCCCATATCAACTAATTCTTTGGAGGTATAATCCTAACGAACCAATAAAAACATATGCTCTAAAAACAGTCACATTTGGAACTGCATCGGCACCATACTTAGCAGTACGGACGTTGCATCAATTGGCATCAGATGTTCAAAATGAATATCCTCACGTTGCGAAGGTACTCACCGAGGGCTTTTATGTCGACGACCTTATCTATGGAGCTAACGACGAAACAGAGGCCATTACTTTGCAAGGAGATCTTCTGAAGGTCCTCAAATCAGCTGGGTTTCCTCTTCGCAAATGGGCGAGTAATTCCGCAAGAGTACTGGAACAGGTTCCTGAAAACGAAAGGGAAATAAATCTGCCTCTAAAATTTGAATCGTCGGATGCCATAAAAACACTCGGGATTCAGTGGCATCCAGCTAAGGATACATTCTCGTTTAAAATCAACTTACCCGACGTCCAAGAATTCACCAAAAGATCCATACTTGCAGATATCGCTCGTCTCTTCGATCCACTGGGATGGGTCGCTCCATGCGTCATAAAGGCTAAGCTGATTCTTCAACAGCTGTGGCTGAAGGAATATTCTTGGGATTCACCAGTCTCTCAAGCTGTTAAAAATCAATGGGCAGAACTGCGAGAAGGATTGAGAATTCTTCATAATCTCGAAATATCTCGGTGGATTCAATACAGCAGTTCATCGGAAGTACAACTTCATGGTTTTAGCGATGCCTCAGAGAAAGCTTATGCCGCAGTAATATACACTCGCATCTTAAATGAAGGGAAGGAGCACATTCATCTAATAGCTGCAAAAACCAGGGTTGCTCCATCGGCAGCAAGATGCGTATCATTACCACGGCTGGAGTTATGCGCAGCGCTATTAGTAGCAAAGCTTCTACATCGGGTAAAACGGGCCATGCAATTTGAAGGCATTGAAACCTTTGCTTGGTCTGACTCCATGATAGCACTCGCATGGATAAAGGGAAACCCCGCAATCCGCACAACCTTTGTGGCAAATCGAGTCAGTGAAATCCAGTCACTCACAGCCATTAACTCTTGGCGACATGTTGGCACCAAAGAGAATCCAGCAGACATTGGCTCACGAGGATTATTGCCACAGGAACTCCTCAACAGCAACATGTGGTGGCATGGGCCACAATTCTTAAGAGGGTTTTCCGTACGGCAGCATCCAGGACCAATGACTTGCGAAACACAACTGGAAACTAAAAAGGAAAATAGAAAGGAGAAAATACAATTTTTAGGTCATAAGGTTAAATTAACACAATTACCTGCAAATTCCGCAGAAGTAGTCTGTCACTGTGCAATCACTAACAGTGAATACCTTCAACGTTATTCAACTCTGAACCATCTTGTACGCAGTGCAGCTATATGGCGAAGATACTTCGAATTTCTTAAAAACAAGAGCAATGGAAGGTCAATGGAGAGCCATCCAATTACACTTGAAGAATTAGAAGCTGCCAAAACCCAGCTCATCAGGCTTGTGCAAGGTGAACTATTTCCTAACGAAATCAAATCACTGAAAGAAAAAACAAAAATAGGAAAGGGAAGTCATATCCTTCGCTTGAATCCATTCCTTGATAATCAAGGGCTTCTACGCGTAGGGGGACGTTTAACTAACTCCTTTATACCTTTCAGCCAAAAACATCCAATAATCCTTAAAGACCTCCATCATTTCTCAAAATTGATCGTAAGCGAGGTACATCAACGTACATTGCATGGTGGACAACAGATCATGTTGGCAGAGATCAGAAGCCAATACTGGATCACGAACCTAAGGCGGTTGGTCAAGTCCACAATCCACACATGCATCCGATGCCATCGATACAATGCAAAAATGCACCAACAATTGATGGGAAACCTTCCAACAGAACGAGTCGTAGTTTCGAGGCCGTTTACCAACACGGGAGTGGATTACGCAGGCCCGATAGAAATAAAGCTGTGGAAGGGCAGATGCAATAGAATGATGAAGGGGTACATAGCTGTCTTCATCTGTCTAGCAACGAAGGCGATACACATTGAAGTAGTCAGCGACCTCACCGCAGCAGCGTTCATTGCAGCATTCCGCAGATTTGTAGCACGAAGAGGAATCTGTTCCAACATCTACAGTGACTGCGGGACCAACTTCAAAGGAGCGGTGAATGAACTGAAAAGGGAAAGCAAGTACATTCCCAGCGAATGGTCGGCTGAAGTGACGACATTCCTCGCCAAACAAAACACTAAATGGCACTTCAACCCACCATCGTCACCACATTTTGGAGGCCTCTGGGAGGCAGGTGTCAAATCAATCAAGCACCACCTTAAAAGAACAGTCGGTACATCCCGGTTAACATTCGAGGAATATACCACACTGTTCGCACAAATCGAAGCATGCCTCAACTCAAGGCCATTATGTCCGATGACTGACGATCCAAATGATTTGACAGTTCTTACACCAGGCACCTTTTAATAGGAGAAGCATTAATAACTTTACCTGAAAGAAATTTAATTGACAAAAACATAACAAATCTCGATAGGTTTAGATACATCCAACGACTCAATCAAGAATTTTGGAAGCAATGGAGCACAGCTTACCTTCATTTATTACAGCATCGACCCAAATGGCTCCAGCAACAGCCCAATATTAAAATTGGGGACATAGTCCTCGTAAAGGAAGACAACCTTCCGCCGGCATCGTGGCTACTAGCGCGCATTATCGAGGTGCATCCGGGCACCGATGGTCTAACGCGTGTGGTGACTATAAGAACGGAGAGAGGTGTTTTTAAACGTCCGATCGCGAAAATATCCCCTTTGCCGGTAACTAATCCGTCGAACGAATCGAAACAATAGACATTTAAAAACAAAAAAAACAACAACAAAACAGAATTTCCATGGTTTCTTAACAAACAATCAAAAAAAATAGACTATAAGTGAAGTTCTAACTAGATCTGTATCCCACAAGCAGAATCACATTCTCCCCAAGTCGCAAGATTCGCTTAACACTGAATCTAACGACGGATGACAGACCAGTAGCAGCTAAATATAACCTTTATTTTTTTTAACTTATATGTATTAGACAATAAACTAATGCACATTTATTTTATTTCTCTTGCAAAACACTGGCAATTTTCGCAACCGGACCGAGAGAGATCGAAGACACAAGAACGAAAACCAGAAGATTAAATAACTCCCGACACTGCATCCAGAACACATGGGCACAAACATCTTCATCACACAACAAGCACTTCACGAGTTGAATACCAACATTTCCGGGCCGGGAGCATGTTGCGTCGCAACAATAAATAAAACACAAAACTAAATAATAACATAAAACAAACAATATAAATGAAAAACAAATAAACAAAAATAAACACACACCACACTAGGCCGAAACATGATCAAATGTCAAATTGAACAATTCCAGCAGCCGAATAGTGTGTGAGCGAGATACATACATACTACAGAGAACATACAGTGTACCTACTCCAAGGGTGTGGGGAATTACTTGCAATGCATGCCCTTCCCCAACATATGTAATTCAATATATTGTATTAAGAATTTCCCCTGCTAATGTAAATAAGCGGAGGCTATTGACTCCATCTATGGATCAGCTGTGGATTGGTACATAAGAAATCAACAGCTTCCAGGAAGGAAATGAAATTCGAAAAAGTCACTTGGCGGTTACAACTCAACCAATAAAGTTTAGTTTAAAATTATACAGTGATTTATTTTATTTAATCGTATTTGGCGCAATTAGTTCAAATTCCCACTCGCCTATGTGTGGAATATTCTAATTAGCGCTGTTTGAACATTTTTTAATTCCATTTTTTAAGAAATATATTCGTACACTGACAAGAAAAATAATCAAATGAAAAATATAGTTGTAAGCTTTATCAAAAAACAAACTAAGAAATTGTTCATAGAAAAAGCAAAACAAAAAAGGACTCTGAAGTATAGTGAAATATGCAACGCAACACAAAAAGAATGCAATCCAGCATATGCAAATCAACACATACATACATACATATATGTATATAAACGAACAATTAACACCACACTTTAAGAAATTGCTTTGGTTAACTAAGGCAAAAGCTAGGGAAACCAATTAGAAATTTGTCTGGATTAAAAATTACAAAGTTCTTGCAAAAAAATCTGAAGGAGATCGTACTATTGAAATTCAAACAACCAACGACACTGGCAAAATGTCATAAACAGCTGTTTTCTGTTTTTCGTAAAAATACAGTGAGTACAAAAATAACGCAACAAATATGACGAACGAGACAAATGAAATAAATGAATTTGAAAAATGAATGTTTATTTATTTATTTATTTATTTATTATTATTATTTAAAATCCTCAAACAATTAAGATTAACATCTTTTAAACTTGCCGAGCTTAAGAAACTAAAACAATTAAGATAAACATCCTTTACTTTACTAAAATATAAAAATTAAACTAATTGAAAAAGAGGGAAGAGACTAAAAAATTAAACAATATAGAACAGTAAAACAGAGAAGAAAGACGAGAGGATTTCACTAGTCATTTTCAGCAAGATATTTAAAGCATCTCGACTTGAAGTCTTTTGTGCTTGTCGCTTGCTTGATGTGGAGGGGTAACATGTTCCATAGTTGAACCGCATTCACAAAAAATTGTCGAGACGTTGCTAAATATTTGTGTCTAGGGACAATTAATAATGAGCCACGCTGAGCCTTAGCAAAACGAATACTCTTGTAGAGTTATTCGGGTTCTTTGGTGTTAATTATTTTCTGTAATAGTAACAAGGTACGGAATTTAAACAGCGATTTGAGGGAACAGCCTACTATTTTCTTGGCGAATTCGGAAATATGTTCATGTCTTTTAATGCCGTATATATATCGGGCGCAGCTATTGAACGCCACATTTAACTTACTGAAGGACTCGTAGTCCAATTTAGAAAAAAATTCACATCCATAGAGTAATATAGGCAAGATGAAGGATGTCACAAGCTTTTGCTTAACGTCCGTGGGTAAGTAATTTGTAGTAGGACTAAGGCCTCTAAGAGCACCGTATACTTTTGAAGTTACGCTATTTATGTGCGTGCTCCAGCACAAGCCCCGATCGAAATAGATACCCAGGTTTTTTACTTTGGACACAAATTCAATGGGTGAATTGTTTATTTTTAATGGCGGTAGTTCCAGGGTTGTTCTGCATCTATTAAGTATTATGGCCTTCGTTTTGGATGCGTTGAGTCTAAGCTTATTAGTTGTCGACCAAAGATAGACCCGATTTAAGTCGTGCGAGAGCAACTCCATAGATGAAATACAGTTTGACTTAGGGAACATGGAGTATACTTGTATATCATCAGCATATGTAAATATGATATTTGGAGTTAGAAAAACATTTATAAACGTCATTTATAAAACAAGAAAATAGAAGCGGACCTAATACTGAGCCTTGCGGAACACCAGAGCCACACGGACATTAGAGGAACGTTTATTATTACAGAACACGTATTGAAATCGATTTGAGAGATAGGAGGACATAAGATGACATGCGGAACCCTCACAAAGGAATTGCTTTTTTAACTTTTCTAATAACAGATAGTGTTTTACGCTATCAAAGGCTTTGGAAAAATCTAAGCAAACTAATACACCAACCATATCCTTATCCATTGCTACACGGATATCTTCGCAGACTTTGAGCAGTGCCGTGGTACAATTGTGCTTAGCGCGGAAGCCAGATTGAAATTCAATAGTAAGTTTATTATTTTCTAGATGGAACTTAAGTTGACTACTTACTATACTTTCAAACACTTTGCTTAGAAATGGAAGGATTGCAATTGGCCGAAAATCAGTGCTATTTGGGGAAGATGATTTGGGTATCGGTACAACTTTGGCGATTTTCCAGCACTGTGGGTATGTGGAGGTGGTTATAATAGTATCCATAATATGCGTGAGCTGGTGTAGTATACAGGGCAAAAGAGTTTTGATAAAGACAGGATGTATATCGTCCGAGCCTACAGCTTTAGATTTAATCCTTAGTATAGCGAGTCCTACACAAACTTCATCGACACATGCGAAAGAGAAGGAGTTCTGAGCACCCTCTGAATCAAAAGGAATATGAGTGAAATCACTTTCTCCATACGATGACTGAATAAAATTTCTATTAAGTACTTCGGGATCAAGATTTGAAGGGATAGTAAGTTTGTTCGGACAGATGCCCATTTGACGAATATTATTCCAAAATGTAGAGCTCGAATTGTTGGTGGAAAATTTTCTTGAATAATATTGCCGTTTGTTTCTGCGAATAAGAGAGGTTAAGCTATTTCGTACCGCCTTATAGCTGGTCAGTAAATCAGGACATCTATATTTTCTCCATCTAAAATAAAGGATATCACGTCGTTTGATGAGGTTAAGAATTTCGTCGGTTATCCATGGTGTCATATCTTTGTCTTTTCTAACCTTGATTGGGACATGTTTATTGAATAATAAGTGGATGTTATTATTCAAACAATTTGTTTGCATGTCAATATTGTTGTTATTGTATACCAATGACCAGTCCAGATTTAGGCAATCCGAGAAGAGTGAAGTAATGTTCATATTATAAAAATCAAAATAAGAAGTGTTGTTATTTATGTTAGTAGGTGACAAGTTGTTGAGTGATATGAATGGTCATGATATGAGAAGGCGGGAGCGAATATTTGATCATAGAGTGAGACAAGCGCACGATTTGACACCAGACAAACATCTAAAAGAGAAGCACTTCGATTGGGCATAAGGTGGGTCGCCTGATGTAAATTCACAAATCTGAGATGCAGGGATTCTACCATTTCAATGAAGTTACTATTTCTTGCGTCCAACAAATTCAGATTTAAGTCGCCTACGATAACAATATCAGTGTAGATAGGGGCGAGTCTTTCAAATATTTCTTTAAGTAAGGAATAATTGGCAACACTTGGAGGCATATATATGCAACCTACCAGTAGCTTTCTTCCAGATAGAAAAATCTCAATGAAAGAATATTCAAATATATCTGTATATGAAGACTTACAGACAACATTAAAATTAAAACATTTTTTTATATAGATGCCAACCCCTCCACCGATTTTACCCTCTCTGTCTGCCCGTACCAATTTGTACCCATTAACATAAAAGAGATCCGAGCACATCTCCGGCTTCAGCCATGATTCCGATAAGCACATAATATCTACCTTGCTTCCATCTAACAGGAGGCGTAAATGGTCTATTTTGTTTTTTATACTCTGTGCGTTTAAATGGCATATGTTTAAACCCTCCTTTTGTTTACACAAAATATTTAGCAACGTTTTTGGGTCCTCTGTGAAACCCCCCGAGTGTTTGAAGTTATAGATGACATGAACTCGTATTAAAACAACAACGCATAACAACACATAACAGGAAGCGATCAGCACAATTGCCAACAATAAATGCATTCCAGAAGGAATAACTCATAACTAGTGAAAGGCTCTTAGTCGAGATAACAAGCATGGATGGAATTAATATTAAGTAAAAAAAAAATACAAATTAGGTAAAGAACAGAAAGAAAAGAAAGAACAGAAAAAAGTAAACAAATGAATTACATAGTTGTCCTTGCAGTAGTGTTGTCATTTTTTGTTTTCGTCTTTGCCTGCTTCAATTCTCGCGGCGATATCGTGCAGTATGTTTTTGTTGTTTATGTTGATGTTGTTGCTGTTTTTACTCAACTTGACGACAACTGTCCCGTGTCTGGTGAACACCGTGGACAGCTGACCTCGACGTTTCATATGCGTGGCGGGTTTGGAGGATAGAACGATTTTGGTTGGTGAGACTCTCGTTCATGTAAATATTCTTGCTTGAATCCAGGCCGATGTCGTTGAGGCAGAGGTGTTTACCATGGAGTTTCCGGTAATCAGAAAGAGCTTTCAGGACGAGGTTTCTGTCTTGCGAAGAGTTAAATTTGATGATCATGGGAGGGTCGTTTAATGAGTCCGTGCGGACAGGACGGAAGATGTTTTTTAATGTTGGTGGTTTACAAGCAACGGTATGACATGGTTGATTAAAAAGTGACCTCAGATTTTCCTCTGGTAATTGGGGAACACCAAAAAGAATTGCATCTGCTGCCAACTCCTTCCTTTTCATTGCGTCACATCTATCTCTTAGGTCATCAATTTCTTCTTTAAGACGTTGTTGGTGATTCAAATGATCTGCTTCTATTTTGATGATGCGCAATTGAAGGTCAGCAAGGGTCTTGTTGATTCGTTCGATGCAACTTTGTTGGATGGTGGAGATTTGTTGCAACAAATCATCACGAAGTGCAGACATGTCAGCTGAGAGGCGGTTTAGTATGCGCTCAGTATGTTGGCCAATGTGCTCGTCTAGTTCAGCAACTGAGAGAGCATTTGGAACAGCAATATTTGCAGTATTGGCGATTGGAGTGCATTTTTGTGGAGGTGTGGAGACATTTATTGCTGCAGTGCTCGTAACTGCGAGTTTTTTCGAACGGGTGTTTACCGAACTTGAGTTGTTTTCGAGTGACATGGCAACTGAGTGCTTTGACGAGCAAAAGTTACTATGGAGCAAATAATTTGAAAAACACCAGAGTCACCAAAAACTGGATTACAATAGTTTTGCGTATGTTTGTTCTATTATGTTGCTTTCGCAAGATCAACACGCTCAGCCGAATATACTGCGCACTATATAAGAACTTTGTTAGCAACAAATCTAGGAAAAAAATAAGAAAAACGATATGTTCGTCGGACGAGACAAAGAACACGTCAGACTCACTCAAACATCACTTTACGAATTAAAGCTTTAAAACTCTTAAATCACAAGATGAAGCAGATTGCTATATAAAAAATTATAACAGTGAATTTTCATGTATCTCCCTTAATATAAGATCCGTTAGAACAAATTGGAATGCGTTTATGTTATGTGTTAAAAATATATTGGGAAGTATAGACATAATTATGTTGTGCGAAATGAATATAAAAAAAGAGGAAACAAATTTGTATGAAATTGAAGGATACAACAGTGAATTTTTTACAAGAAGTAATTCAGGGGGAGGAGGGATAGCAGTATACATAAAAAACGACATACTGTATGAAAAAATTGAAAAAAACTCGAAACAATATGAAAACATCTCGCTAAATGTGAAACAGGCAACTTTGATGCTGTAATTATATCGGTTTACAGACCACCAAAGCCAACTATTAAACAGTTTATTCAGGAACTAGAGGAACATATTGGTACAATTGACGCAAGAAAAAAAGTAATTGTTTTGGGCGATGTAAACATAAATGTAAAAGATAAAACAAATAAGGATCTTTGTGATTACATGTCTATGATAGCTTCGAAGGGTCTGAATAATTGCATATGTTTATATACCCGCGGGGATACAATCAAAAAATCTAAAACGGTGATTGACCACGTATTGGTGAGGGTAAAAAATATTGAATAAAAGCAGCGGTTGTGGAAATAGCAATATCTGATAACTACCTACTTTATTGCGGTATTAAATCAGATTCTATGAAAATGGCTACAACAGATAAAGAACATCATATAGTAAAACATCGTGTTGCTGGAAAAATACAGGAGTTCAATTGGGAAAGTCTGAATATACACAGAGGTTGACGATTTCTATCAACACTTCGTAAGGAGTATTAAAACAATAGTAGCAGCGACAACGGTTACAAGGAAAAGAAGAAGCACAGAGCACAGTTGGATCACAGAAGAGTTAAAAAAAGAGTGTAAAGAACGTGATAACCTCTACAGAAAAGTCAAAAATAACATACATAATGAAGATTACTACAAGGCGTACAAGGCATATCGTAACGAACTAAACAAAAAAATAATGAGAACAAAATCAAATTTCTATAAACAAAAATTTCAGCAATGCAAAAATAACCCGAAAGAATCTTGGAAGATGGTGAATGAAATATTAGGGAAAAAACAAAGACATTTGGAAGAAGTTATAAAAAATAACTTTGCAGGCGAGGAAAATTTTAAAAACCTAGCAAACAAATTCGCTACCACGTTATCATCGGAAATATCAAAGACAGTGCATGATTGCAATAAAAAAACGTTTGTTGGTCACTTAAATAGAGTGGACCAATCGATGTACGTAGAACATGTAACAGTTGCAGAAATAAAAAATATCCTTCACTCGTTAAAATGTAACAAGGCTGCCGGAATAGACCAAATTAGACCAAGGGATCTGAAGGCAGGTGCAGAAATCTTGGCACCATGGGTGACAAAATTTATTAATATGAGTCTAGACCAAACAACCGTCCCGGAAATACTTAAAGTTTCAATCGTTCGACCGATATATAAAAGCGGAAAAAAAAACAAAGTAGTTAACTACAGACCAATTTCAATTCTATCGGCTGTTGATAAAGTTATGGAAGAAGTGCTAGCAAAAAAGCTATATGAATATGTGGAAAAATATAAAATCTTGAATAGCAACCAATTCGGCTTTCGCAAAAACAAAAGCATTAGTCGTTTGCTAGATGATTTCGCGAACTAAATATATCAAAGCCTGGGCAAAAATCACAGTTCGGTGGTTCTATTCATAGATTTTAAAAAAGCCCTCGACACATTAAGTCACAGACAAATATTGAGGCAGCTAGAAAAGATTGGTGTACGAGGCACCTTATTGGCATGGTTTGACAACTACCTAAGCGAAAGGAAATTTGTGGTGAAGATTGGAGATGCCATTACCGGAGAAGAAAATTCTGCATATGGTGTTCCACAGGGATCGAAACTGAGCCCATTGTTATTCATTATATATGTCAATGATCTGTTGTCGGTATTAAAATATAGTAAGGGATATGCGGACGACACTGCGATTGTGGTTAGCCATAGGAACGTAAATGAGGCTGCAAGCTTATTACAAATAGAATTCAATAGAATTACAGCTTGGTGTCACGACCATGGACTAATGATTAACGCACTGAAGACCAAAGCAATTCACATTCGTCCGCCTCATATCCCAAAAACTAAGCTCAAAATAAAAATACATCACATAGACTGTCTTCATAAAAATGGTTGTAACAACATAAAGGAAGATGACAACTGTAATGCATATATCGATAATGTATCAACGTACAAGTATCTTGGGCTGACGGTCGACTACAATTTTAAGTATAGCTACCACATTGAGGCACTAAAAAAGAAGCTATGTAAGGCAGCCTACGCTCTATTTCATCTACGCAACCTTTGCACACAAGCAGTTCTTAAACAGTGCTACTTCGGTCTAGTGGAATCCCATCTGAGATATGGCATTATAGCGTGGGGAAAGTCATCCCAAATGCAATCCCTACATAGAACGCTTGAACGGCTGCAGAAAATTGTACAAGGAGCAAGAAATAGAAACGAAGTCCAACCATAGGCAAAGTTTTTGAACATCGGTCAAATATATAACCTGGAAATAATGGCGAACTATTATAATGACAGCAACTATAGGAACCTGACGCAGCAATCAATAAACACGAGAAGACGTCAACAGCATATATACGAAATCCCAAGGTATTGGAAGGAGTATGGTCGAAGGACGCTTAACGTTGTAGTTCCCACAATACTAAATGAACTCCCTAAAGAATTTCGAAATCTCACAAAAAATTAAGTTTTAAAAAGAGCTAAAAAAATGTATCGAAATATATAAGTGTTAATTTTCAATAGTATTTTTAAAAGTTTTTTTTTTTTTTTTTTTGGCTAAATAACCAATACTTATGTATTATATATATAAATGTATCTCCACTTTAAATTATACATATTTATATTATATGTGACCCGGCCTATGAAAAGGGACCTTATGACTAAAAAAAAAATTTTCGAAAAACAGCTGTTAAAGATAAACAATGCATTTCGTCAGTTTCTAGTGTAGTTTTTTCCCTTCCTTTCCGTTGCCTGGTGTCGGTAGTGTCGCTAGCTGTTCAAGGGCACCAAGTGAGACGCAGTGTTGCTTTTTCTCAGTTATCATCAGTTATCAGTTATCATCAGTTATCAGTTATCATCAGTTATTAGTTATCATCACTATCGAGCTGGTTTTTTTTCATAACCTCGTTGGTGTAATTATTTCTTTCGATCTTTTGCATTATTAACTAGTGAATAATGTCTTCGAAGAAGAATTTAACGAGGTTTTTCAAAAATATTTCGGTGAAGACGAAGAGAATGATGATGATGATTCTTTCCATGATGTTGGTATCGATTACGAGGACGAACTACAATCATTATTTGAAGCTGAACAAAGTTTTTCTGCAGTGGACTTGTCTATTACAGATAACGAAGAAAAGGAATTGGTGAATAAATTTATTTCGCAAGATTGTTGTAATAATAAATGCCAAAAAATGATACCGCGAAATATGATAGAAACTGCAAGAAATAACTATTTAGAATTATCAAAACATGAACTTGATTTGGTTATACTGAGCCAGATCGAATCAGCAATGATGTGCACGGACAAACTTAAAGATGCTTACACAGAAATGACGAATTGGAGGGAACATGGAAGGCAAAAAGGTAAAGATGTTGAAAGGCATAAATTGATATTCACTTTTTATCACTTGCCTGTTTGCCGTTCATTTTTCCTTTTCGTGCATGCGTGTGGACAAAAACGTTTTAAAAATTTACTTCGACATTTTCATACACATGGTGCTGTAACACGGGTACATGGGTTAGCAAATAAACCATCTACACTTCCGAGAGCGTTTCAACCATCTGACATCCAAAAAGCTGTTAAATTTATTGAGTATACAGCCGATCTATTGGCCCTTCCACTGCCAGGACGTTTACCCAAATTCAAGGATTATCGCGTTATGAAGTTGCCATCTAATGAGACAAAGGCTTCAGTGTATCGTAAATACATTTCTTCGCTCGGTGATGATGAACTTAAAATGAGTATTCGTTCCTTCCGACGCATATGGGCCAAATACATACCATATGTGACAACTATGAAACCAGCAGATGATCTCTGTGATTACTGTCGTAGTACGTACCCATTGTTTACTTCTTTGAAAGTTGTATCTATTGTAATTAAAAATGTCGTTTTCTTCAACAGTAAACTCAATATCGATTACGCTAGCCAAAAACGTTCCTGACCTTGAACGTGAAGAAAAACTTCATCATTTTATTGATCACCTACAGAAAGCTCGAAATCAACGTTCCTACTACCAAGAATGGTGTGACAATGCTGATGATACTGTAAAGGTCTTATCATTCGATTTCGCCCAAACGGTCCATTATCCAGTGACTCCTCAACAACCAGGCACAGCCTACTTCAAAGCCACGAAAAAAATGCGCAGTCTTCGGAATTACAGACGAAAAAGAAAAAAATACAGGTTAGGATTTCATCGTACAAATTCAAATCACTTGTTTGGAAAATATCTTGATAATTTTTTTTTTCGACACTATAATTACATGATAGATGAGGAACATGATATCGGCAAAGGTCCAAACACCGTTGTGAGCATCCTACATTATCATTTAGAAACGTACTGCAAAAATGTCCAAACAATTGTCCTTTTTTGCGATAATTGTGTCGGACAAAATAAAAATAATGTTATGATATCATATCTGCAATGGCGGCTGGTTCGAGGACTCAACACTACCATTTTATTAAATTTCCTGTTGACAGGGCTTACCAAGTTTGCCCCTGACGGTTTTTTTGGTATTTTCAAGGCCAGATATGCGGTCACTAATATTGATACATATGAAGAGTTGCTACAGTGCGTCGTACAATCGTCACCAGGTGGCCATAATACAGCTGTATCGTCGAAAAAAGTCGTATGGTATGAATGGGACAGTTATTTTAAACCATTCTTTAAGCCATAGGTATTATAAAATTCCACCATTTCATAATGGGCAAAAACTCTTTAAAAACCAAAAATTTTGATGATAGTAAAAATGTTGAATCATTTCAACTGTCATTAATCCCAGTTGATGACACGATGCCCGAAATTATCCAGCCAGTCGGTTCATCTCTGCAGCGTCAGTGGTACATTTATCAGAATCTCAGAAGCTTGGTTTCAAATCCCATGAATGCGGATATTTTGGCTCCACTGCCATCGAAAAAAATGTCATCAAAAAAATCTGAGAATGCTTCACAAGCCACCAAAGAGACATCGAAGGAACCAAAGGCTTCATCGTCAAAACCTAAACCGAAGAAGTCTGTATCTTCATCTTCAAATCAAGATCCAAAAAAGAAAGAACTAAAGAAACCTGCGACTTCAACTCCAATAAAAAAAATCAAGAAAACGTAAGGCCTCATCTCCAGAAGGAGATTCAAAAAAACGAGCAACTTCAAAGGTTTCAACAAGGATAGCGACGAAGAAAACTACTTAATACTGCTAAATAAATATTTTTTGCGCAAAACAGCTTTTTTTTTTGTTAAAATCGTTTTTGCAGCGTTCAATCTTGTTTTTAAATTTTTCAATTCCATTTATTATCTTGATTCTTGATTTTCAATAAAATTCTGTTTTTCTTTCATTTGGGCTCTACTTTCTCTACATTTTTAGGACATTTCTAAGCAAGTTAGGACTTTCTAATTTCACCACGTGAAAGAGCGTCTCAAAAACTATCGAAACCCAAAAAAAAGTGAAAAAAATTTTTTTGAGTCATAAGGTCCCTTTTCATAGGCCGGGTCACATATTGTATTATATTGTATTTTCTATCGTATCCTATATCTAAAGAAAACTCAACATGTAAAATGATGTACACTCTTTCAACCAGTCATCTGTAGATAAGCCCTTCCGGCTTTGCAGATAAAACTATGTATGTATGTTGATCAAGAATTAAGAATAAATAATCAATAATAAAAAATCAAAAAAAAAAAATCAAAAAAATCAAATCTTTTTAATAATTTTGAAATGTATGTGGAGTTAACAATGTTAACGAGATTATTTTTACTACAGATTGAAATATTATTAACTAATTTACATTTATTTATTATTCCAAAGATATCTTTCTTACTTCTAACAATTTCTTTATAATCTATGTCTATAACTTTTTTAACTGGCTTAATTAATTAATTAATAATTTTTCGTATATGTTAAGGTCTGTGAGTGGTATGTTTTCAATATAAAGGATGGAATTTAACTTAGTTATTATTTGTTGTCTAATATTGTCTAATATCGGCAATGGTTTTTGAACTTATAATTTTCGTTTTTGCGAATTTTGTTAATTTACACATGGCAGTAAGGACTAAAGATGGCTTTTATTTCAATAAAAAGGAAAAAGCCAAAGCCACACCGAAAATAAACAAATCGAATAAAAACAATTTGACAGTTCCTTGTTTTGATTTGACTCTGCTTGCTCCTGCTTGCATCTGTTCATTGTGGGTATCGTGACGGTTCGTTGAAACAGGGAGGAGAATTTCGTTCGGATCTGACATAAGCTTCTGCTTGCTCCTGCCTATTATGGTTAGCCCTTAATTGTTTTTCTGTTGAAAAATTGACAATGTGTACAATATGTCCGGGATAATTTGGAATGGGAGTGGATTTGTTTGTGATGGGTTTATTTGGATGGCGTTCGTATTTGTTTTTTTTTTTGCAGGTTTTGCAGTTTGCTATTATTTTCTTTATTTTATGTGACATTTTAGGGAAATAGAAACTTTCGATTATTTTTTGTCGATTCTATCCTACGTTACGATGTGCCCTTTTGTGGGTTTTAAGGATTTTTCCTTCTTGCTCAACTTCGTTTTGCAGGTCCTCAACTATTGTTTGGGTGAAACGAATTTTATAATTACAGAAGTATAATGGGTAAATGTTTTGGATCCGACCCATTGTTTCCTCGTTCGTCAATAATTTATTTATTGTGCTTGGATTATTATATCCAGGGGTGGAATCGGCTAAGGTGTTTTGTGATAAGTGACAGTCACATTCTCGGTTTCGCTAACGTGTAAGGTGGCAGCTATCTAGCTATCACTTTCATATGTTTTGTGCGTTTAATGTGACCTTATTTTGTTCTTTTGTGTGTTTTGTAAGATAAAAAATATGTTTTCGTGCTTGGAGCTATTTTTAAGCAAAGATGAAGAGGTCAATGAGATAGTGATGGCAGTCAGAATTCTGAGGAAGAATTTGAGAAATCGGTCTATCATCACGAGCTTGCAGATGACCTGTAAGTAGGAATAATTTCGCAGTTAATATTGTTAAAATTATGCTAAATGATTTTTTTTTTAGATTCATGTTTGTGTTGCGCTGCACAACATTTGCTGTGATTTGAAGGTGCCGACAGGTGGGAGTGACCCTCCCCAACAACCAACCAATCACCCACCAATCCAATATGCAAGAAGATCCATCAGATCCAAAGATCCTACAGAGAAGCCACGAAAATTCGTGATGCTCTTAGAGACACTCTATTGTAAATAAAAGAAAGCAATGATTTTGCATCAAATTCGATTTATTGCTCTGTTTTTAATTTTTGAATGTCATCAACTCCGAAAAAGCAAGTGTTGCTCCTTTTCTGAACTTTTTTTGTGATATTCTTACCCGATACCATAAGATGATGATTCTCACAAATGACTGTCACCAAAGTGACTATCACCTATCACCTTAGCCGATTCCAACCCTGGTCAGAATAGTGTGGCTGTATAATTGTATAATTGTATATCTAAGTCGAGGTTGGATGTAATTTCTACACGAGCCTGTATCTATCAGAAATCTGAACTTTTGCCCGCTATTCGCAACGTGCTCAAAGTAAGGAAGCGAATAGCACCTTAGTCTAAAAAATAGATATCATCAAAGTTTTCGGGTTGATCGAGTGGGGTATTGTCGTCTTCATGTTCATATTAATTGGTTCGGCGTGCTTCGTCATTTGAGTCTGTAGTGTTTTCGTCCGTTTCTCTGCAGTCCGTATTTGGTTCGATATGGTAGACTCGTTCATTTGTGGGAACTTCTTTTTGTCCTTTTGGTTAGGGCTACTAAGGGGCTTTATTTTTTCCATTCGCTGCACTAGTCATGGTGCTTGATTATCGCACTGCACTTGTTTTACTTAAGTGCTTGTCTTACACTGAGCTTCTGGTTACCGCACTGAACTGTGTATATTGTCACTTGTTGTGTTGTGGGCACCGCGCGTACTTGTATTAAAACGTGTTTACTAGTACTACGACGGTCCCTGCATGCTCGTTCGCCAGTTAATTAAAACGAGAAGGGATTGCTTTAAATAAAAATATTTTCTCAGGCAGTTTACCTGACCTTTATTAATTATAAATTGTAAAACAAAAAAAAAAGGACTAACTGAAGTGAGCTACTCCCCATGCATTTATACTGTCGATATTGATGATTCAGCCGCTGTCGCAATTGATTGTGTCGTTAGATATTGGGATATTGGCTAATTGTATCGATCAGTGCTGAGTTTTACAATATTGGTCAATGGCATTGATTGGTGCTGAGTTGGTTCTAGTGTCGGTGAAACGAAAATTGGGTCAACAAATTTCTTTTGCGTTAACTTTTTTTAGTATGGAAAGATGCGCCTCAAATTCGGTCGTTACAGTTTATACAAACAAGAATCCACAAAATGATACATCGCGTAAAGTCAGGACAGCACTACAATCGACAACATAACAGCAACAATGCAAAACTGCATTGAACGATGACACTTATAATACAAAGTTGCAGCTCAACATAACACACACAAAGAAGACAATAAGGACGATGCAACATCCCACGAAATTGGAATGAGCACGGACGAAGGCGAAAATATTAAGTCATTTTAAAAATCTTTCAAAACCTGTTTTATTGAAAAAAGCAAAACAGTATTTTTGACTTAGAATAGAAAAGAATAAATGTTATGCATATATTTATATGTAAATATTTACAGATGTGCTTTTTCTTAGCTAATTTATATACCAAATTTTAGACTGGATAGCCAAATTATATATATACATATTAACCGGTTCCAATATTGTGACATTCTTCAGAATGTTATGCTGCAATACGCAGATAAACACTTGCCAATAATTTGGAATTTCCAACAACTGGGTTTTACCAGTACCCCGCCGAGGAGAGAAGCCGCCAAATAATCATTTGATGGCGTTGGTGTTATTGGGATCTTGCATCAACGGCCGACACACTACCCACTGCGCCACGGCGCTCTCTTAAAAGACTATACTATACTTCACAGTGTTGTGATCCACACAACATGACCGCACGCATCGCCCACTCAGCGAATACAAACGATAATTGCTCACCACCAACGCTAGCAATGAATCAAGACATACGATACAAGTGTGCCCATTTCAAAGGTATAGGTCAGTGCAGTACGACAAACTCAAGTTTGGTCAGTACAGTCCAACGATGAATCAAGACATACGACACCCTTGAAGCGTACGAAGACACATGACACCTTTGAAGTGTGGCCATTCATATGCACTACATGCAGTACATTGGGTAAACACCAAATCGTGCACGGCCATAGCAATACCCGAAAGAAAAGCAATTAAACGCGATTAAGGGATATTGTGAATGAGTGCAAGCATGTATGAAAGCGAAAATGGGACGGGGCAAAGTACAAGCGGGGTCGAGTTTCGGAGTGTTTACACCTACACTGCAGAAACCGATGTCTGACGTGAGTAGGAAAAGAAGAGGGGATAAGATGCATACTAAAATATTATATAAAAGGGTAGCTGATATCGAGAGAGAGGCAGAGTCAATAAGAACAGAGTCAATTGAATATCACTCCAGAGTCAATAAGAACAGAGTAAAAAACAGAATTTAAACAGAAACACACGAGAGCTGAGGAAAATTTAGTAATTATAATAAAGAAATCAAATCTCTAAAAGCGTGCGTTATTTATTCGACTCTCCCTTTGACGCTCTTCCCTTGAATAATCAAGGAAGCACGGCGCCAATTGTAACAACAGGATCACTCACACAAAATGCGGTTTAAGGAAAATAGAATTACCTTATTGGACTGCCCGCCGTGTAGACTTTGGATTAATACACAAGAACTATGAGTTTCGCAATTTCTACTTCTGTAGCGTTTCTAATTACGTGCACGCCATTGTATATACGTAGCCCAACTCATGTACAAAACAATATTGTACAACTAATCTTCGGCAAGATAATCGGCCATAAATTTGAACAGGGGGATCAATATGTAGCCACCTCATAGGAAGCAAGTGCCGTAACTGTTTCAAATCATGGTAGTGCAACTAGTACCTCCCCGCGGTGGTCGCCGGTAACAACCAATTCAGTACTGTCATGTCTCTGTTGAATAGTTAGCTAAATCTAATTGGTGAAGGAGAAAGTTAACTCCTTAAACCCCTTAATCCAAGGTATAATATAGGTTCGGCATATGCCGAAGGATGGATGGATAGTGGGTTCCCAAGAATATGCGGACTTGGAATGCCCTGACGAGGTCCCATTTCAATAAATGCCCATTCGAGCTTTTCCGGAGCTCTGGTTCGAATGACTTACTGACTCACCGTTCTCGTGGTAACAACATTTCTGAACTAAAAATAAACAAGGGCGGGGACAGCCCTAAGAGTCCCAACAACAAAAAGACTGAAGGAGTCTTGTGTAGCAGTAGGTCGAAGAACGTAGAGGTAACTCTTACCTCCGCTCAATCCACTACCAACTTAGTCATACAAAACAAATGAGTTCTTAGCCAAGAACTATCCCAACACCACACTCACTACAAAAAGGACAAAAGGACAGCATCATTGAGGCTCAATTCTTGAGTTTCACATTCAAAGCAGGGTTCGTTATCCTGAATAGTATAACAGGAGTGCGGTGGAATGGCTGAAAAGCACCACACCGCTGCCGAAGCCATTGGATGGAGCCGAGCTATGGGTTACAAAGGAGGAATCTATTCCTCAACCTTCTACCCTTGTCGGCTACTTTCCTAACACTGCCGGCACAGCCACCAATAAAATACTTGACATCATGAAATCTCAGAACGCCGGCATTGGGTTATATTGCTGAGGACCTCTGAGTAAACAAGAATTCAAGGAGATCCCTTTCATTGTGGCGGCGGCATCAAATACTGAACGTAGTTTTCCCGGCCTGTTAGGGTTTGTGACGGTAAAATGCGGAAGATACCAAGTTCTTGGACCTTTTATTGCGGCTTCCAATGGTTGCAAGTTGCGAGCGTATTTTTTCGTGACATAACCTTGGATAATCTCGTTGTGGGGGGCGGCAAACGATTTATCTCTTTTAATTTCACGTTCAATTCCAGACAGTCTTTTCATGGCTATGGCATAACTATCCGTCAGCTCTATTATGTCGTTCTTCCATAGAAATCCGGTTTGAAATCCTCCTTAACCTCCTCCTAATCTTAACCGTTGTTTCTTTAAGTATACTCCGTGCACGCACGTCAGATTCGTTCTCCAATGCTGGTGCTGAGCGCACTCCGAAGCTCTCCGTATCGAAATAGTCCTTTACCAGTGTATGAAGAATATCATCGTTGGCCACACTTGTTATCAGGCATGATTCCATCCGTGCTTCTGTGTAGGTTGACTTTGTTGGACCGAAGACGACCCACCCCAAATCGGTGCTAGCGGCATATGGACCTCCATTCTTTCGATAAACCATTTCATTCGGTAGACCCAGGTGGCAATGGTCCAAACTAATAAGAAGCTTCGGAGCTGCGTCTGAGTACGTCTTAGCTAGAAGACGTTTGGCTCCATCATTCACTTGAATGTCACAGCAACTTAAGGTTTGTGTTGGCAAGCGTAAATTTTTACACAATAGACCTAGCGTAATAAATGCCTCTTCTTAATGTTTGCTCCACTTATGTGAACGTTTACTACTGTCTTTTCACCAAACCACTGGACATTCAGCCGATAATGACGACCCTTCAATCCGAGATGTTCATCTAAGGAATTATCCATCATTGTTATTGACGACATTTCATCAAGCAGGGCAAATGTTTCCACCTTCTTGTTCGGGCCAAACAATATAAAGGGAACTATATGAAACAACAGAGAGTTTGATTGCGGGCTGGTAGTGCAATTGAGAACTGATTCATTTTCACTTGTGTTTTGTAGCGGCGTTCTAGATTCTGGCTCCATATTTCTGGCTTCATATAACAACTTGTGGTGAACTCGTTTACAACCGTCAACTCCGCAAGACTTTCGACTATGGCTGTCGTCGGCGCCACCCGCCAAATGAAATAAACAATTCAAATTTGTAAAGTTTATATTCTGTAATAATAATATAATTAATAGGAATTCAGTTTAAATAAATACGTTTGTTTTTTCTTACTCGATTTGGCACTCCTGGCAATCAACCTCACTCGGTGGCTGACGATCTCGAACTTTCCTCTGCGCGGTTAAAATTCAATATATATTTTTCAATGACAGGCGCAAGTTTGAGAGTCTGTGATGAGTGAAGTTGCCTGCCATGAGTGATGCCGATTTACATCTACCGAAATTTATCGATACCAACTTAAATTTATCGACACCCCACCACCCGTAAGGCGCCTGAGCCACCGCTGGAAGCCTCACTCACATCCAATACAGCCAACTTTACTGCGGGCCTGCGCAGTATACCGGTCGCCGTCTTCACTTCAGCGGAGCGGACTTCTCCATCCACACCCGGACACACTTTAGAAATCCCCCCTCGGATCCACTGACTTCTCGGTACACTGGCATCGCACACTAGGACCAGACTCCCGACTTCAAGCGGCGGCACCCGGTTGAACCACTTACATCTTCTGGTGAGTACCGGGAGGTATTCGCGAATCCATCGGTTCCAGAATCGGTCTTTTAGCTGCTCCACTGCTTTCGAAGACAGAGCGCCCGCTGTTCAACAGGACCAGGAGTTTGCGTTGAATTCGGGTTTCCCAGGAGGAAGTGGTTAGGTGTGAGGGGCTCCTCATCCTCGACTGAGACTGGCAGATGCGTTAGTGGTCGGCTGTTGACGAAATTCTCCGCTTCGATGAGTGCACTCTGCAAAAGTTCAATCCTCGGCGCCGTTTCTTTAAAAGCTTGAGATAGAGCGCGCTTGACGGACTGAATGAGACGTTCCCAGCATCCCCCAGCGTGCGGGCTCATTGGACAGTTAAACACCCACTCGATTCCAGCCGCCGAGAGTTCAGCCGTGATTGCCTCCTTATCGAATATGTCGTTTGTCAATAATTCCTTACTAGCTCCGACGAAGTTCGTCCCGTTGTCGCTTCTAATACGTAGTGGGATTCTCCGTCGATTAATGAAGTTACGTATGCAGAGGATGCAATCATCCGTCGACAAATCAGCCGCTATCTCCAGGTGAACGGCCCTCACCGTTAAGCATGTAAACAGGGCGATTCAGCACTTCTCCCGTTGGCGGCGCATGGTGACATTAACGGGGCCGAAATAATCTATGCCGGTATATGTGAACGGCCTAACAAATGGTGTCGATCTTCTGGTCGCTGTCCCATCAGCCGGCGGTAGCGGCTTGGCTCTTCGAATCCGACATAATTGACACTCGTTCTTGCATTGTTTAACAGCAGATCGGAGATGGGGAACCCAAAATCGTTGCCGTATTTCATTGACGACGGTATCATCATTTTGGTGTTGAAGTCGGCAATGATATTCCTTTATGAGCATCTTAGTGACTATATGATTTTTTGGCAACTGGGCACTGTCGTCGCTGCGTCGATTCGCCCAAAGACTCGAAGGAGTTCGAATTCATCCAGATACGGTGTCATTCCGAAGAGTTGGCTATTTTTATCTACGGATAGGTCTTGGCGCAGTTTCTCGATGTCATTTCGGTAGAATTCGCTCTGTGTCTGGCGGTATATTAGGTTTTCAGCATGTCTCAGTTCGGTTGCAGATTACTCCCCACGTTCTGTTGACTTACGCCGGCAAGCGTCGGCGAAACGAATAATCCAACCGACCGTTCTTTTCAACTTCAAAAGGCTCGAGAATCTTGTCACATCCACAAGGGTTTATTCACGGTGAGTAGGTACTTTGATCGTAGTTCTCCCGTACGGCCGTAATTGGTTATGTCACTGGGCTGTTGGGGCCAATTCGTTTCCGGTAGTTTAAGAAAGGTGGGTCCATTTATCCATTTATTTTTTATTTGGAATTGAGGTGAATAGCTAGCACGCGTTGCTTCATCCGCTGAGATTAATTTAGACGGGACCCATCGCCAGTGATCCGCTTGGCTACTATGCAGGATTTCAGCTATACGGTAAGCCACAAATTGCTTACGACGGCGAGGATCTGATCGGAGCCAGTGAAGTACTGTCAGTGTACTGTACAGTGAAGTCGCTCCGAAAAACTCTATCAACAAATTGCAAATTGTGGCATTCGGCCACGGAGTTGCAGAGTCTTATTCCAAGAATCGCGGCTGACAACTCCAAACGGGGTATGTCTTCTATGGACTTCCTCTCGTTTTACCGCAGACGAACGATATATGGACTTCGTTATCGTGTTGGATGCGAAAATACGTTAAGGCACTGAACGCTTCTTCGCTGGCGTCAACGAATGTATGAAGATCGACTCGTTCGGCTCTTGTCAAAAATCGGCTGTGACACCTGGGAATCCTCAGTTGGGCCAGAGTAGGCAAAGTACTCGTTCTCCATTCTTTCCACCGGCTTAGCAGATGTCGGGAATTGGCTCATCCCATCCAACACTTAGGCTCCATATTGTCTTTAACATGAGTTTCAACGGAAGGACGAAGTTTGATATCATTTCAAATGGGTCGAATATTGACATCGTCAGGCTGAGGAACTCCCTTTTGGTGGGGCACTTTTCGCCCTGCATAATGGCTTGGTTTATTCTAGGGAAGTTAAGACGGAATACAAACGTATCTTCGGCGCTATCCCAACACATTCCCAGCACTTTCTCACCCATCTTTACGGCGTCTATGTCCATATTGACCATCTCGCTACGTTTTTTCCGATTCTTCATCATTTGATAAGCTGGATATCACTTCCATCACTTCCCTTGAATTAGACACGAAACGTCGCAACTCGAAGCCAGCGCTTTGATGGATCTTGACGACAGCCCTTGTGACTTCAATAGCTTCCGGTGCACTATCGAAACTGTCGACATAGTCATCCACATAATGATGACTTACGATGGCTTCAGCGGCTCTAGGATGATCCTCGGAGAACCTTGAGGCGTTGAGGTTTTTCACAAAATTGGCTGAACAAGGGGAGCTGGCAGCCCCGAAAGTCATCACCTTCATCATGTATATACCGATTGGCTGGTCTTCTTCTTCTCGCCAGAGAAACCGTTGAGAGTGCTGATCCCCTGGCTTTATTAGCACTTGGTGGAACATCGAAATGAGGAAGGTACCAAATCCTTGGAGTGCGTATGCTTGCTTCTGATGGCATAAGCTTCACGGCATATCCTTTTTTCAAATGGTTTGCGATAACTCTTCTTGGCTAGTTGGTAACTGTCGGGTAGCTCAAGATCATCCTATTTCCAGAGTAAAGCAGTCTGGAAACGATCGTTTACCTTCACCGTGGTGTTTGCTAGCAGCTGCAGCGCTCTTTTGTCCCTGTCGGATAGTAATTTTTCCTTTAATCTTTTGACTCCAAAGTTTTCGATGCAGAAATATTCGTCGACGAGCCGATTCAATGTCTGGATGATTGTCTACTACAGAGTACGATCTTCCCTCGTGTCTCATCGTCAGGTTCCGCTGCTGATCTACCATAAGCAACCCAACCAAGTCTGGTAAGTGTAATGGTGAGCGCGTCTTGTTCACTGTTGATAACATTTATCGGTGCTCCTAGATGGCTGTTGTCTAGTCCAATCAGCAGTTCCGGCTTCGCATTGTTGTAGTCGACTAGACGAAGCCCAGATTGAAGCTGTACTCGGAGCTTCGAGGCGGCAAACGTTTGGCAGGCACAACTCTTCCACCGTTTGAACTCCCCGCATCGTGAATTTCTTCCCCTTTTCTGGTCGGCGCTTATTTCAACGTCCACTACAAATGACCTTTTGAGTTGCGTTTCTCTTCCGAGCCAACGCAGATTCAAGTACTTAGGCTTTCCCTTTAAACCCAGACGCATGGCTAGCTCCCTGCTCATAATTGTAACAGAAGAGCCTTCATCAACCAAGGCGAATGTTCGCACCATCGCGTCACCATTATACACCCTAACAGGCAGAACTCGGAAAAGAATTCTTGATTCCGCTACGTCCTCACAGTTCAATATAGGTTTTTGTAATTCCGCGGATTGATTGTTCTCTTTGACCGGCACTGATTTCTTCGTGGGTTCCATTTCATGGAGGGACTCGTGATGCATTTTCCTACAGTTGTCAATTAGGCATGGTTTCCTGGCACGACAATTTTGAACGCTGTGCCCATATTTTAAACATCCGAAGCAGAGCTTGTTACGTTTAACGAATTCCCATTTCGCTTGAACATCTAATCCCACGTAGCTGTTACATTCTGATGGAGCATGGCGTCCTCTTCCGCAGTACCGACACTTAACCCTTTCACCTTTCGTCTTCTCAGTCGTATGCAATACATTTCCCGATCTTGGCTTCACCGAGGTTCCAGTTTGCGACAATGGTGGCTGAGATATTGTTGTAACAATGCAAACGAGGCGGGCAACTCAGCTTAACCAATCATTAAAATGCCTTATCGTTGGGAAGGGTTGCAGATATACGCTACATTGCGCCCACTCTAGCCTCCTACTCATCGGCAATTTCCCGACTAACTCGTCCAATAAATTGGGATTAGCCATGCGTTGATGCAGCCCGCTCGCTTCCAGGAACACGCACAAATTCTGTACCTTGGTGGAGAATGGTACGATCAGCTCCTGTTTGCTCTCTGGAATCTGTGAGATTTCCCTAACCTTCTTGAGTTGGCTTTGTATAAGGCACTCTGGACGTCCGAAACGAAACTCCAAATTAGCCATGACTTGTTTTGATGGATGGATGAGAAGGGACTCTACCACGTTTCTAGCTTCTCCTTTTATGCTCTTCTGTAGTCGAAACATATATTCCACCTTGCTATACCCAAACATATTTGTGGATTCGATGAAGGCTGTCGAAAACATTGGCCATTTTTCCGGATATCCATGGAATTCGGGCAGATCATATAATTTATGGTGGGATACGCTTACTGTTGATGGTGTAGATTGTTGAGTTGGTCGAGACTGCAAAGGGGCTGATGTAGTGTAGCGTTGACCTTCAAAATTCTGCAGGGCATTTAATTGTGGCAGAAACGTTGGAATTGTGGCGGTGGTCATTGAGCTATATGGTGCGGTATGCATTGGAAATGTGGGAGTGGAGTTCGTAAACGATGGAAATACTGATGACGATGAATCCGGTCTTAGCGAGTTGTGATGCGGAGGCATCATGTTGGCTCCTTGTGCTGCGATGGGGTGGTTGAAGGGAATATATAATGGCTAGGCGCTCTGTTTCGCTTGTTTGTTGTTTTTGCAATAATTGTTCCAGCTGTTGGCGTTTCATTTTTTCTTCTTGTGCAGTTTTCGTAACGGCTTCTAGCTGTGCACGTAACTGTACTAGCTGATCGTCCTTTGTTGCGTCTGTGTTCGTATATTCCACCTCTTCGTCTGAACTCCCGCCGGAACCTGACGGATGATGTTTTGAAGTTTGTCTCGTCGTTCTTTTGTTAGTAGACATTACACTGATCGACTAATACACTCTTTGTTGGTAAATGACGATGAAAAAAAATGCTCGGCTGGCTGTGAGTTGAACACCAGTTGTATCTCCCGTTGGCTACGGGGTTTATGGCTCCGGCAGATAATTGCGTTTTACCGTTGGCTGCGGTAACTGTTTCGTCGATTTGCGAAATCAAATCGAAAAATAAAGATGTCGTCGGCGCCACCCGCCAAATGAAATAAACAATTCAAATTTGTAAAGTTTATTTTCTTAATAATAATATAATTAATAGGAATTCAGTTTAAATAAATACGTTTGTTTTTTCTTACTCGATTTGGCACTCCTGGCAGGCAACCTCACTCGGTGGCTGACAGTTAAAATTCAATATATATTTTTCAATGACAGGCGCAAGTTTAAGAGTTTGTGATGTCACCGAAATTTATCGATACCAACTTAAATTTATCGACAATGGCGATGCGTGTTGAATGTGGAAAACATAATCGATGTTGTTTGACATTAATCCATTTATCGGGCACAGCTCTATTGAGAAATTGTCGACAAGTACTAACTTTATGACGGCCGCGGCAAATGTGACGGCAAATGTGACACTTTCATTAATCTGTTCTTTCTTTACTTGATTCTGATCCTGAACTGGCTTTACTCTGATTTTGAACCATGTAATTCAGATTGGGTACGACGTCCAACCAGTTGCTGAAGTCGAGAATTGTTGGAAATTGTCGTATCGAAACTGCATATGCCTCTCTCCCTCTTCCTCGCTGACAGCTCCAAGATTTTCGGGAAAGGAGTCAATGTGGGAATTAAGAAAATGAAGTTTGACGCTCATATTGCATCCCAGTTTTTTTTATAATTTTCGACCATGTTGGCTACAATTGCTTTGTAGTTTGGAGACTTGTTGTTTCCAAGGAAACCGTCTATGACTTCTACGAAAGAACTCCATGCTTCAGATTCAAGCATGGATTGTTTCCAAGGAAACCGTCTATGACTTCTACGAAAGAACTCCATGCTTCAGATTCATCCTGGGTCATTGTATTCTGGAACAATCTGTCCGATTTTAAGGTTCGAATTTGAGGGCCAACAAAAATGCCTTCTTTAAGTTTAGCTTCAGAAAGGGCAAGAAATTTATCGCACAGGTATTTAAAGCAGTCACCTTGTTTATTTAAAGCTTTGACAAACGGCTTCATCAATCCTAACTTTATGTGAAGGAGAGGCAAAAGAACTAATTTTGGGTCAACTAATGCATCACGCTGCACATTTTTTTGTCCCGGTACAAGTCTCTCTCTGAGTGGCCATTCTTTCTTAACTCGCACAAAAAACATGGATACTTTGTGAATCCAGACTGCTGACCCAAAAGCATGGATATTATTTTGAGGTCTCCACAGAGTTGCCAACAATATTCGCTATACTTTATTTTATTTAGCAACAGCTCAAGATTCTGATACGTTTCTTTGAGATGCACGGGGTGAGCAACAAGCACCGAGGAATAAGTATTACCATTGTGCAACAAGACACCCTTCAAACTTCCCTTAGAAGAATCAATAAATAACCTCCATGATGTGGAATCCTAATTGTCAGATCCCAGTTTCATGACTACTTCAGGAATATTATTACAATAAACCAATGAACCCTCTTGAAAAAAATATTCCGCGAACTCTTTTTCACGATACCTATACCACGAAAATGTGGTTCCTGGAGCCAACAAATTTTTGTCTTCCAATCGTGATCCTAAGATTTGTGCAGCATCCTTCGATAGCCCCAAGTCTCTCACTAATTCATTTAGTTCAGTTTGAATAAACTGCTGAGGTTGGCCAATATCAGGATTGAATTCGTCTTCATCGGGTTTTTCATTTGAACTTTCGTCTGATGATTGCTGTTGGATGGTGTGAAGAAGAGGCGGAGGAATGGGATTTCCTGGTCCATGAGGTACAGGTCGTTTAGCAGAAGGTAAATCAAGATGCTGAATAGTATGTTTATTTTTCGAATTGAAACCCTTGACATCGCAGGAGCAAAAGTAACAGTCGTCTCCATGTTTTTTTTTGTTCCCTCCATGCCATAGGGTAAAGAGCTACGTGTACCTTTTGTCCATTTTCTCAGTAGCTCGACACACTGAAAGCACACTTCGTGTGGCGCCCAAGGTTTGTCCTGATCACCAAGCTTTACACCTAAGTAACCGTGATAAGTAAGTAATCTTGATAAATCTTGATAATCTTGATAAATTCTGTTATGTTTTGTTGATGCTTTGCTATCGTTAAATCACCACACACGTAACAAAATATATCAGGACTGTTTTTACACTTTCTTGATGACATTATGACGCACTAAACACTCAGAATACAAAACACAACTCGATGCTACAAACAACTGACGCTAACCAGAAACCACCAATGAGACGTACCACTTAAAATGACCGCCGACGTTTGCCTACCTCAAGGGGACCTCAAGGGGACCTCAAGGGGACCTCAAGTGCTGTCAAAATTTTGTAAACAATCAGGCACATTGTTATAATTCCAGAGCGTGTGTGGTGGGAGTACACTGCGGTACAATGAAATGAGCTCACACGTATTCACGATTAGAGTTTGTTTGTAACGTGTTTTGTCGCTAAGAACCTGAACTTCTTTCAAAATTTCAGGGTGTCACGGGGGAAGACGTACGAAAGACGCACGTCTCATTCTGGTTTCTGACGCTAACTAACTATTTCGTAAACAACTGCCGATGCCGTCAAATTGACCTTGGCAGATGCGAAAATGAAAAAGTGTTGACATTGAAATGAAATAAACACAATATTATACTAAAATATTATCTATCGATCAAGTATTTTAAAGAAATAATTTAAAATTTCTAAATTTAAATTTAGGAAATATCAATAAGTTAGCTCTTTGCTCTAGTACAAAATATCTCACAAGGTTTTTTTTAATTTTGTGAAAAATCTTAACGTGATGGGCTCAAACCAAATTCACATTCAGAATCAACGTACCCGTATTAGTTAAGGACACTTATCAAATTCAAAACATCAAAAATCATGTCGTGTGTAATTTACATACAGCAATCTGTGTCTCTTTGACGTGTGCTCGTCTAGACGGAGTTTAAAAATAAGAAGAAAAAAAATACAAACGGTTGGCGGGTCACCGCGTAAAAGAGACACAGACTGTGGTTTGACAAGGGCGACTATTGCGTAAAGGTCTGTTTGATTCTACATAAAATAAATACAAGTTGGGGGTTCTGTGACATACTCAAAGGCAATCAAAGCTCTATGGACCATAAAACAACTCATACAAAAAAGCGCCATGAATAAACTCAATAAAATACAAAGGCTAGCGTGTATCTGCACATCTGGAGCAATAAGAATGATTCCGACTGCAGGGATGGAAGCAATTCTAAACATCCCACAGTCATATACCGCCATACGGGCTGAAGCAACAAAACAGAGAACCTATAAATACACAGAAGGAGAACTTGTTGAACATCTAGAAATTCTTAAAAATGTGGACAACATGTGGGAGCTAACCCAAAATGAATGATCTGATGTCACCTGAGTTTAACTTTAAAAATACTACGAAGTACTCATACCAAGCAGAGGGGAAAGGAACAACAAGCCCCCTTGGATGAATGATGGAGCCCACATGGATGGAATGATGGAGTACACAGATGGGTCGAAATCTGGAAACAAGATAGGGGCTGGTGTCTTTGCAATTTGCAGTCTGAGCCATTTGCAATCAATGAAACAGCACATAGCATTAGCGACAGGAGACCCACTAACGCGAGGATAACTATATTCTCAAACAGCTATGTGAGGCACTAACATACAGGTGGCATGCAACGACCACCTTTACAAAATGAGTCTCAGCAGCACATTTCATTTTATATACAGTCGAACTTCGATAAGTCGAACTTCGATAATTCGAACTTCGATAACTCGAATATTTGATAACTCGAATGAAATTGGTTGGCAATAGCGCCAAGACTTAAATTTACATGTAATTTTTATTTGATAACTCGAACTTCGATAATTCGAAGTTCTTGATAACTCGAAGAGATTATTTGACGTCACCTCGAATAGCCGAATTTAGAAGGAAAATTGCCTAATGCTGTGGGTTCTTACAAATTCGTTTTATAACGCATTGCTTTCGGGGGAACTGCGTTCGCATGTTCATATGACCTAGTGTAGAAAATTGTGATTTCGTTATGTGTGAGAAAGAATTGTCAAATTTCTTAGTAATAGAGGGCTAGATCATCACACATTACTTGGTTGATATATTGGTCGATACGAACTTAGTTTTTATTATAATACACAGAGTCACAGAGTGAAGATACCTACATATGAATATTGCAGTGTGTATTGCTAGTTGTTATTAAGTGAAAAGTTGATTATTTTTTAACGTTAATATGTCGGTAAAGCGTGCATTAAAAACATTATCTCTTGATGAAAAATGTAAACTTATAAAAGAGGTGGAAAGTGGGTCGAAAAATAAAGATGTTGCTGTGAAATATGGTGTTCCGGCAAGTACAGTGTCTACCATTTTAAAAAATAAGGAAACAATTATCATTGCAATCGAAAATGGTGGTGTAAGTGGAAGTTCCAAGAGACTTAAAAAAACAAAGTACGAAAATGTGGACAAAGCCGTTTTGGAATTGTTTAAAGTAATAAGAAGACAGAACTTACCTATATCCGGAGGGTTAATTAAAGAAAAGGCGTTGGATTTTAGTCAAAAACTGGTACTTCCAGATTTTAAGGCAAGCACGGGTTGGCTGGATAATTGGAAACGTAGGTATGTACAGACATTTATGTAACAAAAATGTGTAAATTCAAATTAAAAAAAAAGTATTTTTTTTTATTTGTTCAAAGAAACGGCATATGTCATAAAAAGGCTTGTGGAGAGAGTAATGATGTGAGCGACGAGGACTGTATTAAATGGAAACACGATCTTTTACCCCATTTATTGGAGGGTTACCAATCGAGGGACGTATTTAATGCTGATGAGACGGGCCTATTTTTTAAATGTCTCTGAGATAACACTTTAACTTTTAAAAACCAGAAGTGCCATGGAGGAAAGCACAGTAAACAAAGAGTAACATTGATGATTAATTGGTTTGTATTAAATGGTTACCTCTTGACTATAAGGCAAATACCAAGGCGTGGATGACAGGAGCAATTTTTGAAGAATGGGTGGTAAAATTTGACAACTATTTGGGAAATATGGGAAGAAAAATTATTCTTTTCATTGACAACTGCCCGGCCTATCCTAAAGACATTCAACAAAAATTAAAATTTATTAAACTTGCTTTTTTTCCTCCAAATATGACGTGATCAAGGCATCATACAAAACAGAAAATGTCATTACCGTCGTAGGATTTTGAAGAAAACCATAAAAGATTTTGAACAAAACAAAAAAATTAACATAACTATGTTAGACTGTGTTGATGAAATAAAAAAATGCGTGGAATATCGACGTTAAATCTGAGACAATTTCTAATTGCCTTAAAAAAAACCGGATTTGGTGAATATTCTGAGTAGGAGGAAGAGGATGAAATTCCTTTGATTTTCATATCTGAACACTCTAATGAGAGAAATGAGGGGGAAATTCAACTGCAAATGGAATTTGAAGTTTGGAAAACCACGGGAAATATACAAGGTGTTACATACAATGATTTTTTTTGATGTTATTCCGAATCTGCACAGCTCGACAATAACGATAACAGCGATAGTGATGCAATGGAGAAAGATTTGGAGGATGAGTTGATTCAACCACCTTCAAACGAGTTGGTTGCAAACTCGTTAAGCATTTTACATTTATACTTAAAAACCAATGAAAAAACAACAGATTCTGTTTATAGTGGTTTAAGTTCTATTCAAGATTTTTTGAAAATAACAATAAAAAAATCACTTTTCAGTCGTATATAACAGACTATTTTAAATAATAATTATTTATTGTGTACGTGTTTTGTGTTATATATGGTCCCCAATAAATATGTACGTATGTATGTATTTATATCAATTTTGTATTTTACTTAATAACTCGAAGTCTTGATAACTCGAATTTTTTTTGTGGCAAGTAATGGTTCGAGTTATCGAAGTTTGACTGTATATTGTTTTTTTTTTTTGTTTTATGTACTTAAGTCTTCTTCTTCTTTTCCTTTTTCCGGCGTTGTTATGGTCAGAACTGTAGGACCATAACCTTCCCACTTAACTGCATTCCTACTGGTCCGCTTCTGGGGTTCGCCGGTTTGACCTCAGAAAGTAGCGGCGGGCTTCCCGGTTTGGGATTACTTCATCGCTGAGGACAATCAAATGCTGGTGTTTTTGCAGTTGTTTGCACCAATTGTTTTTCGGCCTGCCGTTTTTTTTTTTTTTTTTTTTTGTGATACGGGCATGCTCCAGATTTTTTTGTTTGATCTTACTCTTACAACACCGGTGATCTCCAGTCGTGTCAGCCCACTGATTTGCATGTACACTTGTGGGGCAGTTTAATGGTGGTATATGTGTCCCTAGGCTCAGCTTGGTGTTTTCAAAATTGCCTAGATGTGATTTTTGTTTACCTTTGTTTTAGTCGCCTTTTACGACAAGCGAGAGGTATCGCTGCAGTGATATTCTTAACCCGTCATTGCACGGAACATTTACTGTTTTATGTACTTAAGTATTTTATTTTTAAGGGAGTTTCAATTTTTTTTACTTAATCTTATATTTTACATGCCTCTATTTACATTTTGGTACATTTTTATTTTATGGCTTAAGTAATTTAATTTTGTAGATATTTAATTTTTAACATTTTGGGATAAACGCAGAATAAAATCGAAAATGTATAATCACTTAAAAATATTCTAATTAAAACCTCAAGGACTCAATTTCCTTAAACATTTAAAATTAAAAACAAAATCTAAACGAAGGTAATTTTAGAAGTCGAAATAGCAACATACAGTTTTTTGTTTATATTTTTTTACGACGCTTTAGATTTTTATCCGTACGGATACCTATTTTTGTGTCCCAAGTTTTTTTTACATTTTGTTTATATTTTTTTTTGTAGTGTTACGTATTTTATTTTTAAGCAGTTTAATTCTTTAGGCTTTTATTTTTTTTATTTCTTTATTTTCCAAAATTCCACCTTAGAGCTTTATTGTACACTATACTATACTACATACTGTTAGCAGAGGTATTTGTAGGTGGCAACAAAAAATATTGATTTTAACCATATAACATGTAATTGCCCATGAGAAAAGCATTCTTTTCTTAGGTCGATCCGAACCATCGAGAAAATGTATCCCTGGGATTTATTTATTGTAAGGGCAAACAATATCTTTACAGGAAATTGTAATACTTTAAAAGATATAAACAAATCCGTCTGTATCATCGGAATCCGCGGAATGTGAACGAGCTGTCCGGCCGCGGGGCCGGTGATTATTGCTACAATCACATTGCGTTGTTTGCATGTCAAAAAGGTTTGCACTTTTTAGCATACTAGGAGGGCTTACATTTCTCAATAGCATAATGCGAGTACCTACTTTTAATATGAGTTCGTGTGGTGGTTATATGTCTGATGTCTTGACATAAGTAGTATTTAAAAGTGTCCCATAATTTGAGAGGTTCCGGGGAGAAACAAAATAATAATATCACCACAAACAACTCTCTCAGCATAAAGGAAATTGGGAAATCGAAGCTTCTTTTAAAGTAATTTCCCATTGGTTACCATTTTCCAGCAAACCCATATGCAACCGGTTTGATAATTTGCTTTAACAATTTCGTCAACGGTTTTTAAGTTCTGGAACGATGTTGAGCCGCGTACATGATGAAGCATCCTGAGATAAAAACACTCTGACTGATGTACATGTTGGATGTTGGATGAATGTTGTACATTGTTCCCAATACCGCATCCTTTTTTATACCGGGATATCCAACTACGTCTTGGCCACGTTTCCTTCTAGAAAATTCATTGATACCACATTTATAATATTTAGCGACTTCGTGATAGAGTAGTGTTTTCGCAAATTCATCACTGCTGCACATGTCAAAAAGCGCCGTGAATTTCGTTTTTGGTGGATTTTCCACTACACTCGTATGTTGCATATTTTCCGCTGAAAAGTATACTCATCGCTAAGTGTATTACGATAGGGTGTCTGTCATTTACAGGAAACTCTAATAACTTCCATACTGCTTCAGATGTACTAATGTACCGGTTGTTCAAATAATTTTCAACCTCGTCGTGAGCATTTCTGACACTAAAAGTTGCTTGATCCGACTCTTTGTTGATGTATTTCCATATGTATTTTATGGCTTGTGCGGAATGACAATATTCAGCGTTTAGGTGAGCGTTGAAAGATCGACATAATATCGAAGAATATGCAACGATCCATATGTGGTCTATGTTAACGGTTTGCCCTCAGACATTTAAGGTAACGACCTGCCCTTCGTTGTTGATGTTGCGTCATCCATCCTCACCAGTCTGGATTTCAGTTACGAAACGTCGTGGATATTTTTACGAACATATGCTATTTTCCATGCACGGTGAAGTAAAATTGTATTCCCCAAAGGGGCCCATGTACCATATTTTTTGTCACTATTTCAAACAATATTGAGTCTATAAAGCAGTTTAGCAACTAATATTTTAACAATTTCATCGGGCTGTATTTACGAGTCCAACCAAAATAACATATGACAATGCGGCAATCATTGCCACTCAAAAGTTAACATATAACATTTAACCGGCCTAAAAAACGCGTCTTTTGTGAATATTTTTATTGCGGATTACATCTGAAAGTTATTAAAACATCTGGCCTTTCACAATTGTGCACATACATATGTCATAGCATTTGGCATCTTTTCGTGAAGATATCTCGGGGACCCGGTATATGATGACCACAAAGTGACATACTGTCCGATATTGACGGCATTTAATTTGGTTTAAAACATCGCTTAAAATAATCTATTCATCCGCTCTAAGCTTTTGTTGGCTTCGACAAATAAAATTTAACTTTTCTGAAATCATCATTCCATTATCCACATAATACTGATTAAACAAATTTATGCAATAAAATGCAGTGCATTAAAACATTAAACGTTATGCAACTTTATTTCGTAAGGTTTCCTTAATATAACATCGTCTTCTGATACAAACATTAGCCTATATTGTAGCGGATCATACGCGGTACAATTCCGTCACTCGTTTTAGCTGTCCGTCTCTAGCGTGCAGTACTATATCCCTGTGCCCGTTTTCTTCATCAGCCAAGAGAGCAGCCACTTTATTTACGGTAGAAGCGTTCTATCCAGTTGATCACAGACCAGTGAAGTAGAAGGTAATGTTGCGGTTAAAGTGGAAAGAAAATAAAGAAATAAACAATATAAGTGCGTGTTTAGGCAAAGTCACCCGAATTAGCGCAGTGGTTATTGCCCGACCCGCAATCGGATGGTCGCCGGTTCGGATCCCCAGTCGGGAGAGGAAGTTTTTCGTGTGGGTTTTTTTTCGTTTTTCTTACTGCTGCTTCTGAAGTAAGCTAGAAGTAGCAGGAGGAGATGTCGGGGGATGGCGGGGGAAGTCCCGTACCTCGTATAGATTCGACTGAAAAGTTGCTAGTCGAAGGGAGGAAAGGAGCGCTGTCATCGTCACCATCAACATCAAAGGCAGCTCAGCAGCAACAACAAAAACAGCAAAAATCAGTAACCCTCCCTGCAAGTGCAAGTTCCCTATCTTTCTGTAGGTAGAGAAATCGCTATACTGGGGATGTTGAAAGGTTAAGACAACGAAAGCAAAAAAAGAAAAGAAAAATCGAGAACCTTTTTTGTAAAACCACGTTTTTATTCCTTGACAGGCAAGCAATCAATCCAAACCCACGGCTCCCAGAACTAGTGGCAGTGTGGTGACAGCATGGTAGCAGCCTTCAAACTATTCACAGTGTTGCCATCTTTCTTAACATTTTCCGCCCACCTCGTCCATGTCTTGCGACGAAATAAGATTTATGGATCGATACCGCCCACCGTGTTCATCTTCCCTTTGGTTGTCGATTGGGAGTGCTATTAACTTGGAAATTGCCCTTTTCATAATCGAAGATTGAGTCTGCACTGTTGCAACCCGAGTTAGGTCGTTATCTCCTGAGTGGACTTCGATGATGCGACCCAATGGCCACTGAGTGGGTGGAGTACGTTCGTCTCGTATGAGTACAAGATCACCAACTTGAAGATTTTTCTTATTTTGCTGCCATTTGTTTCTAACTTGAAGTTCATGCAGATACTCACGGCTCCACCGTTTCCAAAAGTCTTGCCGCATTTGTTGTAGCTGTTTCCACTTAGTGAGTCTGTTGGTTTTAACATCCAGAAAGTTTGGCTCTGGAACGGCAGTGATGGGACCGCCCACCAAGAAGTGGCCAGGGGTCAGAGCGACTAGGTCGGTAGGATCGTCGGAAAGAGCCGACAGAGGCCTCGAGTTCAGCACCGCTTCGACTTGCTTTAGCACTGTATAAAACTCCTCAAACGTTAAGACAGCTTCGCCAATAGTACGCTTCAGATGATGTTTCATGCTCTTGATCCCGGCCTCCCAAATACCTCCAAAATTTGGTGACCCCGGCGGGATGAAGTGCCATGATACTCCATGGCACGCGACCGATCGAGCACCCTCAGTTAGTTGTTGCCGATAGGCCTCAACATCTTCCTTGAGTACGTTATTGGCTCCGACGAAAGTTGTCGCACAGTCGCTATAGATGTCAGAGCTATAGCCTCGCTGTGCGAAGAACCGTTTTAACGCTGCGAGGAAGGCGTCGGTGGTCATGTCGCTCACGAGCTCCAAGTGAATTGCTCGCGTGCTAAATCAAACGAACAAAGCGACATAACCTTTGTGGTTGCGACTACCTCTTCCTTTGGATGTACGATTCCAATATGGTCCCCCATAGTCTACGCCACAATGCTGAAATGCGGGAGCGGGCATGCAACGGTGACTGGGGAGGTTCCCCATTATTTGGTTGTTCACTTGTCCCCTTTGGCGAACACATTTAACACATTGGTGGATAAATTGTCGTATGGATGAGCGAACGCCCACTATCCAGAACCGCCTTCGAAGATAATGTAAAGTAGTCTGAGTCCCACCATGCAATGTAAGAAGATGTGCTTGGGCTACTAACAGTTGAGTTAATCGACTTTCCCTTGGTAGAATGATTGGGAACCTTTCAGGAGCCGGAATAATAGCATGTTTTAATCGGCCATTTAGACGAAGAATACCAGCTTTATCCAATGTCGGATTTAATTTTAAGATTTTGCTTTTGGAATTTATTGGCTTGCCTTGAAGATTAGAAGAGATTTCATTAGAAAAATGTAAATTTTGCACATACCTTATCCAAAATAGCAGCGCAGTATTCCGCTCCGCAGCTGTGCACCATTTCGATGTTTCATGAGGTCGTTTGAGGAGGACAGCGATGAATCTTTGGCACCAGGCAGTAACAGCCAGTAAGGTTCGAAGACTGGAATATTTGTTCAACAGATTAGCTTCCAGTTCTTTAACGGCTATTGGAGAAGATGACGAAGCGTAACAAGCAGCAACTTCCTGGACTACTTCCCGTATGGCACATTGGGTTGGCCATTCTTGCTCATCCTTGTGCAACCAGTTGGGTCCAAACCACCAGATATCTAGGTTAGCCAATTGAGCTGGATATACTCCCCGCGAAGCGATATCAGCTGAGTTTGTTGAGGTGGGTACATAGTGCCAAATGTCGATGGACGTAAGCTCTTGAATTTTCTTGATTCGATTGGAGACATACTGCTTGTGTCCTCCGGGATTTGATCTTATATAGCTCAGTGTTGTCTTCGAGTCCGACCAGCAAAAGGCTTGTACTGAGGAGAGCGGCAGAGTGAGCAATGCCTTGGCACATATTTTAGCGGCCAGCAGTGCGCCGTTAAGCTCCAGGCATGGAATCGTAATTTTTTTCAATGGTGCCACCTTCGTTTTGGCCATAAGAAGGGACACCTTTACTTCATCGGTAGCTGTCTTGACTCGCAGATAAGCCACTGCGGCATAAGCATGCACAGAGGCATCAGCAAACACATGTAGTTGAGTACTTTTAGACGTACCTGATGTGAAAGTCCACCGGGGCACCTTAATACTTTCGACCAAAGGCAGCTCTTCTCTAAATTTAGCCCAATTACTTTGATAAGGTTCAGGCAAAGGTTCATCCCATGAACATCCAGACAGCCACAATTGTTGACAAATAATCTTTCCAGTTACCACCACTGGCGCCAACAGACCTGAAGGGGCGTATATTCTTGCGACGTCTGATAGCTGCGGTCGTTTAGTTATATGTCCTGAATTTTCTGAGACCTGCACTTTGTATCCAATGCAATCGGAGTCACAGAACCAGTATATTCCAAGCGCCTTAGTTTCACGGTCTAAGTTAAGATCACAGTAATTTTCATCTTCATGGTCCTGGTTACCGACTGCACGTAGAAACTTTACTGAGTTGGACTCCCACTTCCGCAATGCAAAACCTCCTCGTTTCAGTAGGGCTTGAAGCTCCTCTTGGAGATCGACGGCAACCTCAACATTGTCTGCACCGTGAAGACAGTCATCCATATAAAAGGACTCCCTTAGAATTTTCGCAGCCCTAGGAAAATGGACTTCCTCGTCCCTAGCCAAAGTGTGAAAGACCTTTATGGTGACGTAGGGAGAACAGTTTAAGCCATATGTGACAGTAAATAGTCGATAGACTGTGGGATTGCCATCCTTATCTTTCCAGATGATGCGCTGCATGTCACAGTCCTCTACGTCAACCAAGATCTGCCTATAACACTTCTCCACATCTGCCATAAACCCGACCTGATGGAGTCGCCATTTCAAAATAATCGATTGAAGATCATTTTGCAGCTTAGGTCCAACATGGAGGCAGTCATTTAAGGATATACCTGACTTAGTCTTCTTGGATGCGTTGAAGACAGTCCTTAACTTTGTCGTGGAACTGAGATCTTTATATACTTCATGGTGGGGAATATAACAAACACGCCGAGGTTCTAGCTCCTCCTGAACTACTTCCATATGACCGAGTTCCAGGTACTCAGTCATGAACTTTTCGTATAACTCCTTAGTTTTTGGATCCTGTTCGAGTCGCTTTTGTAGGTAGTTGAACAGCTTATAGGCAACCGATTTCGAGTCCGCTAGCGCGGTTAAATCGCTCGAGTCTTTAAATGAATATTTTATAAGATAACGTCCGGAACAGGTCCGGCGAACCGTGCGCTCAAAGTACGTTTCGCAATAGATGTCGTCTTGCGTCATCGGGTTACTGGAATCCACATCGTCGACTTCATTAAATTTCCACATACTTTGGATTAAATCATTCAGTTCGGCATAAGATAGTGCGCAAAACTTTGCACGTAATGTTGATGTCGTTGATACCGGTAGTTGTCCATATACGATCCATCCCAGGTGAGTGTTTTGGGCTACAGGAGCATTGACTGTTGATTGCTTAATGTCACCGTACAGCAGAGAGCCGAACAGGTCGGCCCCTAAGATGACGTCGATAGGCCCAGGTTCATTGAATGTTGAATCAGCAAGGTCAAGTTCCAAAAACTCACTAAACGGGGTGGGGTCTACTGGAGTAACGGGCATAAGCTTTCCCAACCGAGGTAAAATTAGAGCAGAACAGGAAATATTAAAATCAGGTTCTTTTAGAGAGATTACGGAGATTTCCACCAGTCCATGAGATGTTCCTATTGCTGACCCACCGACTCCAATTACAGGCATTGATATTCGAGTTCGATGCAGGTGCAGCTGTTGAACCGCATACTCGCTTATGAACGATGCTTGCGAACCGTTGTCCAGTAACGCTCGTAAAGTAAGACAATGTCCAGAGGATGACCGCACGCCAATTTGTGCTGTAGCCAGCAACACCGGCTGCATTATCGGTAGGTCACTGGTTGTTGGATGGAGAGAGGAGGACGCTTTTGTATGAGCATGATTTGTATTGACTTCCCCAGCAGTTATCTCTAGTGCTTCGTGCAACATCGTATGGTGACGTTTACGACATTTCAAACATGTATATGATGACGAGCACGTACTTTGTAAATGGTCAGTTTTCAAACAATTCATACATGCCTTATTTTTAACGACAAACCGTAATCGTTGTGTTGGTGTTAGTTGTCGAAACTCTGGACAGAACATAAGTAGATGTTTACCTGTGCAATTAAGACAGCGAGTGGCGCTAGTCGGATGGGTGCGTACTTGAGTGATATTAGACGATCTTGTAACTAGTTCCTTTGGTTTCGTCTTAGAGCATTCATTCATCGCTTCGAGACCTTGTATGCGGTTATCTAAAAACACCCTCAAATCCGAGTATGTGGGGATATAGCTTGTGTCTGTTAGGGACAGTTCCCAGTCTTTCAGGGTAGCTGCATCTAAACGTTCTGTAATGATGAAAACTAACCAATCGTCCCAGTTGGCAGTAGGGCGCCCCAATTGCGTAAGCGCACGAACGATTTCCGTAGTGCTATCGAGAATTTTCCGCAGGACTATCGGCGACTCGGATTGCATAGACGGGAGTCTAAACATCTCGCGAAGATAACCTTTGATAAGTCGGCGTTTGTTATCAAATCTTTGCACCAAAAGGTCCCATGCAATGGAAAAATTTGATCCTACGATAGAGATGTTTCGCAGAAGTACAGCGGCTTCGCCTTGGATACTGCTTTTAAGGTAGTGCAAGCGCTGGACGTTGGATAGTGACATATCATTGATTACGCAAGACGTAAAAATGTCCTTGAAAGCCAGCCATTCCTGAAACGATCCATTAAATTTAGGTAATTCAATCGAAGGTAAATTTGACTTATTTGGCTCTTCGTGAGTATCGCTGGAGAGTTGATCAATGAAGTCATTGAGTTCGCCCATTGCCTCGCAGTATGCTGCTTCGATGACTCCAAACCGATCCTCACTTAGTGCTGTTGTTAAATCCTCTTTGTTTTCTTCGGTTATCGCCAGCTCCGCTAGCTCGTCATGAGCTGCCGTAAACTTCGCCCAGTAATCCGTGAGTAATTTGGCAAGTGTTGGCAGAAAAGTTTATTATATATTTAGCGACTGTTTCTTCTTTTGCAAGCGCCATTATTTTTGCAAACACTTTTTTACGTTGAGGAATCAGGTTCCCCGCAAGGGATGCCAAAATGTTGAAAGGTTAAGACAACGAAAGCAAAAAAAGAAAAGAAAAATCGAGAACCTTTTTTGTAAAACCACGTTTTTATTCCTTGACAGGCAAGCAATCAATCCAAACCCACGGTTCCCAGAACTAGTGGCAGTGTGGTGACAGCATGGTAGCAGCCTTCAAACTGTTCACAGTGTTGCCATCTTTCTTAACAGGGGACAACAACCCCTTTGGCGTCCTTTCAAATTCGTCTACGGAGGAAGAGCTATGTGAACTCGAGCAGGAAGAGCGCGTACTTCGTGCCATGTTAAAGTCCGTAGTAGATACACTCTCGGAGATGGGGCAGAAGGAGAGAGAGCAAGCAACAACCTCCCAACCACAATCGCATCAACAACAATCAAATCAGCCTCAGCAACAGCCGCAGGAAAAGAAGCTGCAACATCAACAGCAGCAGAAGCGGCAAAAACAACAACCACAGCGACAGAAGCAGCAACAACAATAATAGCAGAATCAGAAGCAGCCACAACAACAACAATAACAGCTGCAGCAGAAACAAAAACAATATCAGCAGCGACAACAACAGAAGCAGCAACAACAACAGAAGCAGCAACAACAGACGAAACAACAGAAGAAGCAACAACAGCCGCAAAAACAGAAGCAGCAGCAACGTCCCACAAAGAGAAGATGCCCTCGCCTGCGCTCGATCTTGCTCGCTATACAGAGGCAAATCGGCCAGCTCCAACAACAGATTCTTGAGCAGGCGATTGGAGTGGATAGAATCTACTCGCTTCTGCCAGGCCTAGCGCACCTATAATCGTGATGGATACGCTGGTAGAGAGTCACTTAAAGATTCTGCCGGTGAATGTGAATTCACTGATTAGGATTGAGCAAAGAGCCGTACTTTTTAACTCATTGCAGGACGAAAGCCCCGATGTACTTTTGCTTTGCGAAACAAGGCTAAACCAGAAGCACAAAATCCGGCACAGTTCTTATAAAATAATTAGAAGAGACCGACCAAACGCTACACGACACTTTTAAACACAAAATTATATATAGCGGTGAAGTGCGGAGGTTTCAGGTGCTAGAGTCTGTAGTGTGTGCATTCCTCTCCGAAATGGAAAGAGAATGTACATTATATTAGTCTATGCACCTGAAGCACCTCAACCCAACGTTTTCATCGCAGAGCTCGAGACACTTTTTCGATCTCTGCGCTCGGTAGAAAACTTCTATATTCTGGCCGGCGATTTAGAGGGATAGGATTGTGAGGGGTTAAGTATATGGGAGGTACGGAAAATTCGATACTTGGCTCCGGAGGTCAAAGTTAGGAAACGAATTCGGAGCAGGTGATTTTGATGGAAGCGTGGGGATAGTTGTAAAATATCGATTCGAAGCCAAAGCATGGAGCTGCATCACTATTGTGTTTTGAGCACACTGCAAACCCAAGTGTGTGAATTTCAATTACTTAACGCATGTGAATGGTTGTAGACAGTTTTTACACACTAAGAAACGTGTGAATTAAATCAAATATAAAATGTGTGTGATTTTAATACTTTTGTAATGTGTGAATATCTGTCAATAATTTTTTAGTTTACAAAATGTGTAGATCAAATCATACACTCAACGTGTGTGATTTTTAAACAGCAGAAATAAGTTGTCACGATTAAAATAGGCTTTATGAGAAAAAGTGATAAAAATATCAAGTATATTTAATTTGTCGTAAAACAGAACGTTGCAGCGCATCGGCGACAGCCGTCTTACCGATGTCCGGTACATCGATAAATTACATCATAACAACTTATACGCATAACTTTTAGCTCCGCTTTCCACTACGCAATTTTTGACGATTTTCTGTATTAAGATTGCTAATGTGTGAATGTTGTTAATGTGAAATTTAGAATAAAGTGTGCGAATTGCTAATATGTAAATGATTTTCATTTAGATAAAACGTGGAATCATTTTTTTTATTTTTTTTTTTATTTTATTTATTCGCATTGGTGACATTCGATATTTTTTACAATGTAAATCAATAGTGTTGAATGCCCCTTCATTGGAACAATACAATATGTGGGGTGGGGTATTACAAAGAAGTTTTTTAATTAATTTAAATATTCGGCACATTGTATTTCATTTGGGATAATTCAATTGAAATGGATTAATAAACAACATACTCAAAATTAATTTGGAATAGAGCTATTATCAAAATATTATATCAAAATGTTAGAAATGAGAGCGTCCAGGCTATTATAGTCATAGAGTAACAGCCAACTTTTTAAGCGCTTTAAGAATATTTTGAGCGTGTGAGTTTTTCTGATTTCTTCTGGGAGTAAATTAAATAAACGATAACACATTATGGAGTAAAAGTCTCTATAGGCAGTGGTACGGAAAATGGGTACATGAAACGTATTAAGGGAGTTTGTACGCAGGCTGTAGGTGGAAATGATTCGGAAATTTCGGTTGCCAGACTTCATAAAGAACGCTTTTAAAACCTTGAAACAGTATAAGTGACGGACAGGATGAATTTTTAAATCACAAAATAAAGGATAACTCTATCTATTAGGTTTACGACAGATTTTACGGATAACATTTTTTTGCAAAACTAACAATGGTTGAATTTTGTTTTGATAGCCACCTGCCCAGCAGTTTATACCGTATTGAAGCCTAGAATGGAAAAGACCATAGTAAATTGTCTTTAGTAGCTTAATTGAGCAAATATTACGCAGGTAATAGAGGTGCCTGAGCGTAGAAATAAAATACTTCTTCAAAGCATTAGCATGAGAAGTAAATTTCATATTTGAGTCCAGTAAGAGTCCTAGATATTTAAATTCGTCCACATTTTCTATCAAAAAACAATCGTCAGTACAACTTTCGTCATTAAAAAATAATTGCCCAAACACCCTACTTGCACACTTACAGAGATCTAATTAAAATTTTTTACAATTTGGTGCATGAAAACATATATCCGGTTTTGAGTTGGGAGAGCTCGATAGATTAAAAAACATAAGTTTAGTCTTGCAACTTATTATAAGTTTGTGTTTAGCGAACCATTGTCTTACTATATGTATATCGTAATTTATGTCAGAAGTAAGATCTAGGGGACTATCTAGGGGATACGTTAATCCAACATCGTCAGCAAAAGCAGTAAGATAGCCTTTGAGGTTGAGATGGAAAAATGAGTTTATATAGCCTAGGAATAGGATGGGACCCAAAACAGAACCTTATGGTACCCCAGGGCTACTTAATTGTACTTCGCTTCTCATCTCATTCAACTTTACTTTCTGCGATCTATTTTTCAGATACGATCTAAACCATTTAAGCATGAACCCACGCACGCCTGCATTTTCCAATTTTTTTAACAGAATTTCATGGTCGACCATGTCGAAGGCCTTGGTTATGTCAATAAAAAGAGCAGCTGTACATTTTCTTTTGTCAAGGCTGTGCATAATCTGAGAGCAAAATACTAAAAGTGCATCCTCGGTTGATTTTTCTTTTTGAAAACCGTATTGAGTGTGATGAAAGAACCTTGTCTTGTCTAAAAAATTCACTAACCTTTTTTGATAAGTTTTTCGAAGACTTTACTAATGCTTGTCAGTAGGGATATGGGCCTATAGTTTCCAATTTCAGTTACGGAATCTTTTTTGAACAAAGGAATAACATCGGCATGTTTCAGGTCATCAGGAAAAATTCCAGAGAAAATGCTGCGATTAAATATTTCAGCTAATACATCCGCAATGAAACATGCAATATTTTTAAGGACAACATTAGAGATACCATCGACACCACATGAATTTGCATTGTTTAAGCTTCCAATCATTCTTAAAATCTCCAAGGGAGTTATAGGGTCAAAAAAGAAACTATTACTGTTCACAGAATTCACATCAACATCAACAGATAAACATTGAGAGCACAGATCATGAGTTTGATTAGTACGCAACTTATGTCCAATGGTTGAGAAATGTCTGTTAAAAGCGTCAGCGATTTCACGTTTATTAGTTATTTCTTTATTATCAGTATGAAGAACAGTAATTTTTTGAATGGATATCTTTTTGTTAAGAATGGTGTTCACAACTTTCCATTCCTTTTTGAGATTGCCTCTAGCAGAATAAAATTGAGCGCGATAATAGGAATCGCGGCACACCCGTATTTCCTTTTTCAACTCGGTTTGTAACTTTTATATTTCATTTTAAGCAATAGGTTACTAGGGAATCGTTTGCATTTGACTCTTAGTTTATTTTTTGCCCTTACTTTATTTAATAGATAATTAGACAACCAGGGTTTAAGTTTTCTTAAATATTTCCTATTGGTTAGAGAACTACACTTCGCTATATGGTTCTTAAGAATATATATGAAGTTATGATAGGCATAAGATATATCACTACAATTGTAAACATCATCCCTAGACTCAAGACACAATTTATTTCGAAGCATGGGAAAGTTTATTTTGGGCCGGCTTTGAAGACAAATCAAAGTTGGACTGTAATTTGTAGGTTTTATGTTAAATAAGACGCCAGTCATACAATGGTCCGTAATCATAAAATCAAAAACACAATATTCACATTCTTTACGTACAACGTTACGAAAGCGGCCACATATATGGTCTATACAAGTACCTGATGCAGGTCTAGTGGGCACATTTATGAAGTTGGTCAAACCGTTTAAGGCTAACAAAGAAAGGTAATTTGATACCGCAGGACAATCATTTAAACAATCAACATTAAAATCATCTACAATTATTAAATTTTTCGATTTCTCCCTATCTAACACACCAGAAAAATGGTCAATTAACATTGTGACGTTAAACATTTGTAATCTATAAACACATAAGAAATCAAACATTTCATTGTTTAAATCTATGGACACTTTCAAAACGTCAGCGCTTGGACAATCAACTGGGAAAACATTAACTACCTTATAAGCGTCCTTTATGAAACAACCAACGCCACCTGCTGCATAATTCTCATTTGTTTTAGCATAGAAACTATACCCAAGCAGGAAGTAATCGTTCACTTCAACATCATATATCCAAATCTCAGACACGAACACAATATCCGGGACACACGCAAAGGAGTCAATATGAGTAACCAGAGCAGAAAAGTTCTCTCTTAGACTTCTAACATTTTGATGTACAATGAAAAACTTTTCATTACAATATAATTTATCCGTTAAAACAGTATCATTATGAGGTTTATATTGGACAAGGTTTGAATAGCTATCAATCAAATCATTATTTGTGTTCATAGTGTACTAAAAGAAAAAAAATATGTATATGTCAATGTAAACACCTAAATAAGAGAAACGTCGTTAAATGATTTGATCGAGATAACACTTCCTCCCTCCTCTCTTCTCAATAAGATTTGATTTTTGCAGAACCATACATATTTTGCGCCCATTTCCTTTGCTTTCTCTTTAGATTTCATTAAGAGTGCTTGTGTGTACCGAGTGAGAGAGTCATTTAGAAATATCTTGGTTCCTTTGCTGCTCCTGTTGTTGGCTTTGTTTACTTCTTCGCCAGGGAGATTAACTACCTTAGTGTTGAGTTTGTCTCTATTTGTCCTCTTCGCGCACATTATGCGTTGTTTTGTTGAAAGGTTAGAGAATTTTACACATATGATTGGCCTATTTCGAGATTTAGAGCGTACATTTTTTACATGGCAACTCGCGATATCACAATTGTCAACATCAATGGATAGAGCATTACTGAAAACTTGTTTTGCCTTATCCAATGCATTGGTTTGATTAACATTTTCAACACCAACAATGTCTATGCAGTTGACAAGTGATTCTTGTTGATGCCAATTTAGCTTGGATTCTAAATCATGTAATTTTGCTTTTAGCTCTATATTCTCTTTTCTCATTTCAACTAATTCTTGAAGTAAACGTGTGTTGGTTTCCTCTAGTTTTGAGAGTTTAGTGTAAATCAGCTGCAAAGTGCATTGACTCTCGCTATTGACGTCACTATTTGATGACTCATTGTGTGAAGGTTGTTTGTTGGAATCCCCAGTTGGATGAGTGTTTACGCTAGATGATGTGTTGTTGTTGTGCTTCTTGGATGCTGCTGACGTTGGAGCAAGCTGAGAGCGCCGTCTTAAAACTGCACACTTGTTACACCGAAATGCATTACCACTTAGTTTGTAATATTCAGCATCATCTACAGTGATATTGACACAGTCCAAATGAAAAAAATGTTTGCAGTCACTACAACTTATTTTTGCCGAACAATTCCGGTCGACTTTTTGCGCACAAGCCGAACAATTCATTTTGAAATTCAAGAGCTTTATTTTGCGATGTGCACCCCACAACAACTAACACAGACTTTCGACCTGGTGCTCCAAGAACTGAAGTTGAAGTTAGAAGTTGAATTATAGTTATATTATAGTTATATATGCCTATAGTATAGTTATATTATTTAAATGAAGTGTGTGAGTTAAATTATACACAAAAAGTGTGTGAAATTAATATGCAACCATATTGAGCTGTGTGATTTTCAAATACCCTGCCACAGTCACACACTAAAAATATGTGTGACATGTGAAATTCACTCATATGATCACACACTTAGGTTTGCAGTGCATAATACCGAAATTGCTGACTCACATTTGAAGTTAAGCAGATATGCTATATGTACATTATTCTTAAGGGCTAACCATAATAGGCAGAAGCAAGCACAAGCTTATGTCAGAACCGAACGAGATTTTCCCCTCTGTTTCAACGAACAGTCAAGGTACCCACAATGAACAGATGCAAGCAGAAGCAAGCAGAAGGAAAGGAACTGTCAAATTGTTTTCCCACACCACGTACGCCGAACATTTTTTTACATCTTTTTTTATTTACGAATTTGCAAGAGTTTGGCCTCAATGCGAGTATCGATCTTTGATCATCATCTACATTTATCGATCATCGATTGCAGTCGTCCCACCTGTGCAGGAACGGGTTAAGAATATCCCTGCAGCGATACCTCTCGCTTGTCGTAAAAGGCGACTAAAACAAAGGTAAACAAAAATCACATCTAGGCAATTTAGAAAACACCAAGGTGAGCCTAGGGACACATATACCACCATTAAACTGCCCCACAAGTGTGCATGCAAATCAGTGGGTTGACACGACTGGAGATCACCGGTGTTGTAAGAGTAAGATCAAACAAAAAAAAAAAAATCTGGAGCATGCCCGTGTCAAAAAAGGAGGAGAAGAAAGAAAACGGTCAAACCGTAGCATTATGGAAAAGAACGCTAAAAGGAAAAGCACTACCCCGCCAGGCACTACTAATGGTCGTGATCCTGGGACGAGCTATAGGATTTCCGGGGGATAGCAAAGTAATGCAACGGCGTAAGCCACACTTTAGAGTCGCGAGTTGGAACGTTGGAAGCATGAGTGGTCGCAGCTATGAGCTTGAAGAAATGATGGTTAGAGTAGACATCCTGTGCGTACAAGAGACGAAATGGCGAAACACCGGTAATCGGGCACGTTTCTTGGACGTTAAAACAAAAGCCTACAAGATGTTTTACTATGGATTGGAACAAGGAAAAAACGGAATCGCCATCATCCTTGCGGCAGAGCTACTTGGCAACGTCTTAACCATTTCAAAGTCCAGTGACCGTTTGATGGCTCTCAAATTGGTGATGCATGGTGAGGTGTGGAACATCGTAAGCGCATATGCCCCTCAAGTAGGATGCGAACAAAAAGAAAAAGATGCATTCTGGCTAGATTTCCACAACCTTGTCAAAATCATCCCAAAGGAAGAGCTTTTGTTTGTTGGGGGAGATTTAAACGGACATGTCGGGAAGACAAGCGAAGACTATGAGGACTACCACGGAGGGCTGGGATACGGCACCAAGAACTCTTCAGGTGAAGATATCCTAAACATGTGCAAGTCGTACGGTCTTATAGTGCTAAATACCATGTTCGTCAAACATACCCGGCACCTGATCACTTATAGCAGCGGCGGAAATGAAACTCAAATAGACTATCATTTGGTATCCAGTTTCATGAAGCCACGAGTTAATGATTGCAAAGTGATCCTGGGAGACGCGATCGCCCCTCAACACCGTCTCCTCCTGACTGAATTTTTTATGGAGGCGAGTAAGAAGTCAAAGCAGCAAACGAAGGTGTCTGAGAGAATCAAGTGGTATAAGCCGGATAAAAGAAAAGGCGAAGCTTTTATTACCACCATGAAAAACTACCTCTTTTCCATTATCGATGAGGTCGGTAATGAGGAGTGCAGAGCACAAGACATGTGGGATTCCCCACAACAATCTGCCCTGGAGAAAGCCAAATCACTGCTCGGAACATCTAAAGGCCCCTGCCAACACGCAAAAGAAACCTGGTGGTGGACAGACGAAGCTAAAGCAGTGATACACGAAAAGAAAATGGCTTTCCAAGCTTGGTCAAAGTGATCTTCTACTAATAGAGAGGAAAAAGCTCGCCGTGAAAAGGTATATAGATATTGCAAAGGTATCGCGAAGAAAAGTCCGCCGAATTCAAAGCGAAAAGCGTGGAAGGCCTATATTAGGAGTTGGAAGAAATATCGTCTTCCGCGTCTGACAGGAACCAGGCTACCCAGGAGCTTCGACAAAGCAATTTGAACAAAGGAGCAAATAGCCGCCCAGAGAAGAAGAAATGCTCAGGAGATTGGTTTCCCAAAGTTTATTAACAATGCTGAAGGCCAACTCCTTGTGGAAGACGAAAAAATTCTCCCCAGATGGCGACAGTATTGCGAGGAACTTCTGAACGAACAGTTTCCCCGAGTGTACTTTCCAAGAGCCGCCCCGAATCATGCCGAAATATCCGACATCACAGTCGAAGAAGTTCGGTACGCGGTTAAAAACTCCAAGAAAAGAAAAGCTGTTGGGCCGGACGGGATACCCTCTGAGTTCTGGAAAAAGATGGGAGACATCGGGTTTAGATGGCCCATGGTTCTTATCTCCAAACTTATGAGAGGCGACACTATGCCTAATCAATGGAGGGAAAGCTATCTTCTTCCTTTGCACAAAGGAAAGAGTGATACGCGAAATTGTGATAACTACCGTTCTGTCAAGCTGATGTCGCACACCATGAAGATCGTTGAACGGGTATTAGATAGCCGACTGCGGAAAATAATACGACTATCTGATGACCAGTGCGGGTTTGTCTCGGGTAAATCAACAACAGATGCAATCCAAAGTATAAGGGTCATGATGGAAAAGCATCGTGATTCGTCAAAGGACTTGCATATGGTGTTGGTTGATTTCGAGAAGGCCTTTGACCGGCAACCAAGAGATCTTTTATGGGTAGCGCTAAGACAAAAAGGAGTTCCAGAAACCTACGTGCGAGTGATCATAGACATGTACAATAGAGCAACGACAAGAGTAAGATGCACCGCAGGAGTCACCGAAGAGTTCGCAATCAAAGTCGGTGTACACCAAGGGAGCGTCCTCAGCCCACTGCTCTTTATAGCAGCCCTTGTTTGCTTGCTTGAAGGAAAAGTGACGGACCCCAATGTGCACCAGCTATTCTTTGCTGACGATGGGGCCATTATAAGTGATGATCAGGCGTCCCTACAACGAGCACTTGATGTGTGGGTGGACATTTTTGAGGGACACGGGTATCGTATTAGTTCAAAGAAGACAGAGTATCTGTGCTGCCCGTTCTCTGACCCTCATCAGCCTATTCCAGACCTTTACTTGAATGGAAGAGTGCTTCCCAAGTGTGAAAAGTTTAAATATCTGGGATCTATGATTAATAAAGAAGCAACTTGTGATGACGACATCAACCATCGCGTAAGCGTAGGGTGGATGAAGTGGCGGGAAAACTCCGCCATCTTCTGTGATCGAAAAATGCCCCCTAAGCTGAAAGGAAGGCTCTACACTTCAGTTGTACGTCCGGCGCCCACATACGGTTCACAATGCTGGACAATGCACAAAAAGTATGAGAGCAAATTAACGGCAGCTGAGATGAAGATGCTTCGTATGACAGCGGGAGTAACAAAGCGTGACAGAATTAGAAGTTCAAAGATCCGAGGAAGCCTCCACGTAAAAGAAACCATAACAAGAAAGATAGAGCGCGACCGACTCAGTTGGTATTGCCATGTTCAAAGGAGAGATCCTTTGAACCCCGTCCAAAAGGCAATATCAATCAACGTTCCAATTTCAACACGCAAAAAAGGCAGGCCAAAAAACAATTGGTGCAAACAAATGCAAAAACACCAGCATTTGATTGGCCTCAGCGATGAAGTAATCCCAAACCGGGAAGCCTGCCGCTACTTTCTGAGGTCAAACCGGCGGACCCCACAAGCGGACCAGTAGGAATGCAGTTAAGTGGGAAGGTTATGGTCCTACACTTCTGACCATAACGACGCCGGAAAAAAGGAAAAGAAGAAGAAGAAGAAGATCGTCGATTGCAGATGTTGGTATTGTGGATTTCGACTGTGATCGACAGTTGTCGATTTGACACCCGCTTGTTGTCGATCGCAAAATACTGATCACTGCTTTCGGTTTGAGAAATATATACATATTTGTTGTGCGTACGAAATGTAGTAATTTTAATAAAAATAATGAATTTATGAGGTACTTATGAAATTCCAATACAGGTCAAAGCCGGTTACGAACAAAACACAATTAGTGCTTCTCGTTTCCTTCTTGAAAGCAGATCACGATATTGCTAAGCGAGTTTGTTTGAAAACACAGGCAAAACAGATGGGAAGGATTAAATACCGAACTAAATAGTTACGGACCTCCTGTACGTTCATGGGAAAATGGGTGAAAATAAGAAAAACAAGCCCTGTTCGAATGATTGGGTGTATTGAATTTCTTTGATGAAATAAATAAACGATAGTCAAACAACTGTCAAAAAACGAAGTATTCACAATATTAATGTTTTCATTCACAATATTGACGTAATTATTCACAATAGTCTACCTCTCCATCGATTGAGTTACACAATACCAAATCCAGCATCAATCGACAATTGTCGAGTAGATCGCTGATCGACACTCACAATAGGGGCCTTTGTTTTATGCACAGTTCTTATTCTCTGTCTTTTCGGCTTTTTTCATATATGTATTTCAAATGTAGATAAAGCACTTGCTACTGATTTTTTAACAACAACGTACACCTCAGTTCACTCCTGAGTCTTTTTGTTTTTCTTCTAATTTGTTCTTACTGACTTAAAGGCCTAACCTTAATAGGCAGGAGCAAGCAGAAGCAAGTGAGGGGAATGTCTTCTTACATGCAAAGCATATGATATGCCCACAATGGGAAGATACGACGTTTCGTTAAATGTTCGTTAACTGATGCGAGCAGATGGAAGGTCTTCTTGAAAGAAGACATTCCGGACGGAATTTTGGACAAGTGACATTTGAGGTTAGGACAGAGAAAAAAGATAAAATAAATATGGAATACGAGTTTGTTAACAAGTTGATTTCACTTGTGCAGGACAATAAGTGTCTCTATGATAAAGTAGATGGCTTTTATTTCAATAAAAAGGAAAAAGCCAAAGCCACAACGAAAATAAACAAATCGAATGAAAACAATTTGACAGTTCCTTTCCTTCTGCTTGCATCTGTTCATTGTGGGTAGCTTGACTATTCGTTGAAACAGAGGGGAGAATTTCGTTCGGTTCTGACATAAGCTTCTGCTTGCTCCTGCCTATTATGGTTAGCCCTTTAAGCCAGAGAATAATGAACAGAGAATAAAAATTAAAAAAAAGAAATTGAAAGCGTAGGTTTCATTTAAACCACTCAAAAAAAAGTAGGCGATTACAATATGTATACGTTGTTTTTATATACTAATCATAAATAGAAAATCGAACAATCTTACCGGTTTGGACTTATGTACTTGATCCGTTTAACTGTGTTTTATTTTTTTACTCTATATTAACTTGATTTTATGACTTTATGATTTTTTATTTTTTTTACACTTAATCAACATCAAATTTTAGTCCTCGTTTTAATATCTTTGTATTAAAATTCACACACTTTTCATAAATTTATAGTTGCATTTTAGTTTTCTAGAACTGTGGATAAAGCCGTTCAAAAATCGAGGTGATCATTAACTAGGGATGCAAGGCGATGCGCGGCTTAGAAATAATTGAGCCGAACGAACATCTATTAAATCGTTGTATTAATATTTTTTTTTTAAACTCATGACTTTTATTGATTCTGGTAATGTGTGTGTGGTGAATACTGACGGTGTCAAGTTTGGTATGTTTTGTTCAACAATATTTCTTTGGTTAAGAGGTTTTTTTCGTTAATTTCAAAACTATTGAGTCACTGTGGCTATGAAATTCGATTGTCACCAAAGAATTTTTTTGTGACCAGTGGCTTAAAATCGGATTTTATTGGAATGACTTTTAATTCTTTTAAGACGATCGGCGATTTTTTTGAAAGTTGATCTAAATCCAAGTTATATTTTTTTAAATGTGTAACATTGTACAATCTTCTAAGTGCATCTTTTTCATCAGCAACCTTTATATAACTTTAGTTTTTCTCAGGTGGTGGTACACATTTGAAGTTTTTTCTTGATTTCAAGCACTCTTGCTTTATGGCTGTTGTTGACTCAACTACAAGCCCGATACATGATAAACAATTGAATTGCAACAAATTGATATTGTTGTATAATAATAGTGATTGTAATCCCACCATAAAGGGAAATTTGTTTGTTCTTATTGTAATATTCATTCAGGGAAATTTACATTGTTGTTGTAATGTTCACTTTGAACAATATTAAAAAAGACAAAGAGATATATGTACACTTGTGAAATAAACGTTGAACAAAGGAGTTGAAACCGAACGTTACGTGTGTTTTTATTCAAATAAAATATTCAAATTAAAATTTAGAAAACGGTGAGAATTGTGTGGCTGGTCCTCCGAGCCGGATCATTAAAAAACAAATAAAATTAAAAAACAAAAAAACAGGAAATCAAGTGTGCATAAGTGCATATATACATACATATATTGTACATATATATATAAACTAACTATTGTAGTTTTTTTACAATAAAGAAGAAACATTTTATTGCGAGTTTGGTGCAAATTCATATACTCACGGGACGTGTAAAACAACAAAAAACGCATAAAACAATTTCGCGTAATACACGTTCTCGCGTCGTGAAGTACCAAAAAAAAAAAACATATATACATATACATATATACGGATCACAGGTGAGTGAGTAGTTAGTGGCTCCACATTATAACATATTATATAATTTAATAACTCCACTAAACAAAAATAAGAAAAAATTAGAATGAGTAAGTTGCTAAAAAACTTGTTAGCCCAATTGACCAAGGACGAGGTCAATTTCAAAAAGGCAAACAAAGAGACGAAGGCATCCAAGTACTATCTCCAGGGACGCCTAGCCATTCTTGAGTCCAACTTCCAAGCCAGCGTCACAGCGAACTCCAATGCAGTATGCGCAGCAGTCGACGACGCTGAAAGTGAAAAAATTGACGAAATATATGACAAAATTAGAGAATTGTATGTCACTTACCGCTCGTCGCTGCTAGAAGCCCTCGACAACATACCGGCTACTTCTACATCCGTCGCCAACGTGCCACATGCCGAAAAAAGGCATGAACTGCGTCTTCCGAAAATAAACTTGCCCTCCTTTGCGGGTAGTTATGAAAACTGGAGATCTTTTCATGACGTTTTCCACTCGCTGGTACATAGTGACCCAACACTAACAGAAGTCGAAAAGCTGCATTACCTAAAATCCAGCATTACTGGTGAGGCGGAGCGCTTACTACAACATTTGAGTTTAGATGAAGGTAACTATAACACAGCATGGACAATACTCACAAATAGATACGATCACAAAAGAGTACTGGTCAACACTCAATTGAAGTTGTTCTTCAACCAGCCAGTCTCCAGAGTTGAAACATAAGATAACCTGAAACAACTTCTAGATGTTTCCACTGAGTGTCTGCACGCTCTAAGGAACTTAGGAGTGAAGACGGACAACTGGGATGTGGTCGTGATCTATGTTATGTTACAAAAATTACCAATTCTAACTCAGCAGCAATGGGAAGAAAAACTCGGTTCTCAAAAGGAGCCAGATTTCGAACTTTAGAGGCCGTCGCTCAACAAACGCCACATCCAGTCATAAAACTGAGAGCCAAGGAAAGCAAGGAAAAAAGAATGTCTTCACAACAAGACCTCAACCGAAACAGCAATATAACTGTGGAGTTTGCAGAAAAGGGCAGCATGCGCTACGAAACTGCAACCAATTTCTGGCTTTGGAAGTGGATGGACGTATCAAAGTGGTAAGACAGCTACACATTTGCGAAAACTGTCTAGCATATAGTCATCGCACTCAACAGTGTCCAAGCCGCATATGCTGCTATTTCTGCAGCCAAAGACATCACACTTTACTACACAAAAACCTCAATCCTAACTCACAGCACAATAATCACTCTCACACAATACCTACCTAATCAACACCATACAATATAATACAGTCCACTCATACTCCATACACCCGCACCTCACCCTAACACCAAACACAAGCTCACCAACCCCACACCAAACACACCAGGTTTCAACTCAACCCCACACACATACGACAATCAACCCAAACGCACCGGCGTTTCAATACATAGACTCCCATCAGCCCTCAACAGCCGCTGAACCTTCCGCATCGACTTCCTCTCTGAATACCTTCCACACTCAACACCACACAAACACACAAGTTCTTTTGACAACCGCAATCGTGAAGGTAAGATCAGCTTCTGGAGACCACATTCATCTGCGCGCGTTAATAGATCCAGGTTCAGAAGCTAGCTTCATCACAGGATCAGCAGCACAACGACTGAATCTAAGGGCCAAACGCACATTCATCGAAGTAACCGGACTAGGGAAAGTCAGCAGCGGAACGTGTTACAACTACGTAGATATATCGTTCGGTTCACTACACTCTTTATATCCCGGACGAACTCGAACATATATCTTTAAATCCCTTACCGGCCTTCTACCGGCTCAACACGTCAAATTCGACAAATGGACACACATAAATGGTTTAGTTCTGGCTGATCCCAACTACCACACTCCGGCTGCAATAGACATCCTTCTTGATAGCGACATATACGCCGAAATCATCCTGCCAGAAGTGATTAAAGAGCAGAAGTCCATTGCCCCAATTGCACAAAAAACAAAATTGGCAAGACTCTTGTAGACTCTCCAGCGCAAATAAGGAGCTGCGTCCAAATGTTCGATCTTGATTCACAAGTACGAAAATTCTGGGAGATCGAAGAGTTGCCAACGAAGAAATGCGAAGCGGAGGAAGATAAGGCTTGTGAGCGACACTTCGCTCAAAATACAAAACGCCTACCCAATGGCCGCTACAAGATTTGCCTTCCCTTCAAAGGGAAATATAATCCAACCATGGGCACCTCCAGATGCGGTGCTCTTCAAAGATTTTATCAACTGGAAAGGAGGCTGAACAACAACACAGCGCTCAAAGAAGAGTACCAAAAATGCATGAAGGAATATATGTCCCTTGGACACATGAGTGAGATTCAAGACCCCCTTGAAGTAATGTCGACACCTTACCACTATTTCATCCCCCATCATGCGGTCATTAAATAATCCAGTACCACCACAAAATTAAGAGTCGTATTCGACGCGACTTTTAAATCATCTTTTGGCTCTTCACTTAATGACCACTTGATGGTGGTACCAAAGATCCAGAACAACGTGCAAGATGTCATTCTTCGTTGGAGGAGGCATCGTATCACATTCACCGCGGACATGGAAAAAATGTATCGACAAATTAGAATGAACATGAAGGACACAGACTACCAACTCATCCTTTTGAGAGACAACCCACAAACACCAATTAAAATTTATCGCCTGGAAACTGTCACTTTCGGAACAGCTTCAGCCCCTTACCTGGCGATCCGAGTTCTCCATAAACTGGCAGAAGATGAATTCGTCAATTACCCTTCTGTATCATCCATCTTACACGACGACACATATGTAGACGACGTCATCACTCGAGCAGATACAATAGAAGCAGCCCTAAAAAAGAGAGACGAAGTGAAGAAAGTCTTAGCATCTGCAGGATTTAACTTACGTAAGTGGACCAGCAACGACGAACATCTCTTGCAGGACATTCCGGAGGAAGACCGCGAGGTGGACTTCTCTTTACCCTTCGAAGAAGCAAACCTGGTGAAGACATTGGGAATGAGATGGCTTCTTCTTCTTTTCCTTTTTCCGGCGTTGTTATGGTCAGAAGTGTAGGACCATAACCTTCCCACTTAATTGCATTCCTACTGGTCCGCTTGTGGGGTCCGCCGGTTTGACCTCAGAAAGTAGCGGCAGGCTTCCCGGTTTGGGATTACTTCATCGCTGAGGCCAATCAAATGCTGGTGTTTTTGCATTTGTTTGCAGCAATTGTTTTTCGGCCTGCCGTTTTTTTTTTTTTTTTGTGACACGGGCATGCTCCAGATTTTTTTGTTTGATCTTACTCTTACAACACCAGTGATCTCCAGTCGTGTCAGCCCATTGATTTGCATGTACACTTGTGTGTGGGGCAGTTTAATGGTGGTATATGTGTCCCTAGGCTCACCTTGGTGTTTTCAAAATTGCCTAGGTGTGATTTTTGTTTACGTTTTAGTCGCCTTTTACGACAAGCGAGAGGTATCGCCGCAGGGATATTCTTAACCCGTCCCTGCACGGAACGGGAATGAAATGGCTTCCCATAGGTGATTGTTTCACTTACCAGGTGTCTCCGTTTCCAGAAAATTACATCACGAAGCGAACGGTCCTCTCTTCAATTGCCAAATTGTTTGATCCACTCGGCTGTCTGTCCCCAAGCATCATCAAGGCCAAAATTCTGCTGCAGGACCTCTGGACACGGGGATTAGAATGGGACATGCCGCTGCCCAAAAAGCTATACCAACATAGGATCACGTTTCAGAGGGAGCTTCCGGCGATTCAAAAATTGCGTATTCCAAGGTGGATTCAAACGAGAGCAGGTAACATCAATCTGGAATTGCATGGTTTTAGTGATGCCTCACAAAAGGCGTATGCTGCTGCTACGTACCTCCGAGTGTTGGATAAAAACAAGGTCCACATGCATCTCCTCATGTCTAAGACCAAGGTAGCTCCTTTAAAGACAGTCACTCTTCCACGTTTGGAGTTATGCGGTGCGGTTTTGCTGGCCAAACTAATCCAGGAGACGACCAAAATTCTACGACTAGAAGGCTGTAAAACATTTGCTTGGACAGACTCCGAGGTGACACTATGCTGGATCAAGTCTCCTCCATCCAGGTGGCAAATCTTCGTCCAAAATCGAGTAGCTCAAATACAATCACTCACGAGCACCGATATATGGAGACACATACCATCCGCACAAAATCCAGCAGATATAGCTTCGCGTGGTATTTTCCCAACCAAGTTGCTAGACAACAATCTATGGTGAATGGTCCAGCATTCCTCCGGGAACGCTGGATTTTTACATGTCCTGCGCAACCCAACAATCTGAAAATTGAAGAAGAAAAGCGGGCAAAACAAATACACTTCGCATCCAATCTACCAGTTCCTATCACCGAAGCCATCCACAAGTACTCGAGCGCTAACAGTACGACAAGAGTACTTGCCTACTGCATGAGATTCGTATCTAATCTCCGCAAGAAACCTACGGATCGAGAGCTGGGCACACTTTCCCCTTTGGAACTCTGGACCACAACATTGGCCATCGTCCGGATCGTCCAACGTGAAATGTTTGCCACAGAGGAGAAAGATAACACTGGAAACATAAAGGGTGAAAAGTCTGTGAATCCATTCGTCGATAAACAGGGGATTCTACGAGTCGGCGGTAGACTTCAACACGCGGACCTTGAATTTGACCAAAGGCATCCAATAATTCTTAAGGCTACACATCACTACACAAACTTAATTATCAGGGAAGCACACGAGAAAACTCTACACGGTGGAGTACACAAAATGGTTCCTTATTTGCGTCAAAGGTTTTGGATCTGTGGCATCAAAAATGCCATCAAGAAGTACGTACACGGATGTACTATATGTTTCAGGCATAAACCAAAGCCGATGGCGCAGCTGATGGGGAACTTACCTGCTCCTAGGGTAAGAGTTTCGAAACCATTCACACATACAGGAGTCGACTATGCTGGCCATATCGACATCAAAACATGGAGAGGAAAAAATGCTAAACAGTTGAAAGGCTACTTTGCCATCTTTGTGTGCCTGGCTACAAAGGCAGTACACATTGAAGGCGATCTTACGACACAAGCCTTTTTGGCAGCTTTCAGAAGATTCACAGCCAGAAGAGGATTATGTTCCCACATCTACTCGGATTGCGGTACCAATTTTGTCGGAGCAAACGCAGAACTCCAAAGGCTTCTCAAGACCGCACAGTTGGATTGGAAGACATGCGCTGAACAATTGGCAAGCAAGGGAACGGAATGGCACTTCAATCCACCAGCATCCCCTCACCTTGGAGGATTGTGGGAAGCCGGAGTGAAATCCATTAAGTTCCATCTCAAAAGAGTCGCCGGCAACCAGGTTCTAACATTTGAGGAACTCAGCACACTATTAAGACAAATAGAAGCTTGCTTGAATTCTCGACCGTTGTGCCCAATATCAGAAGACAATAACGATCTGCAAGCCTTAACTCCGAGTCACTTTCTTACTGGAGGTCCAGTTGTCACTCCACCACAACCCCAGTGCGAAACTGACAAGACCAGGTATTGCGACAGGTGGCAAAGAGTGCAAGCTCTGACCCAAACGTTTTGGAGAAGATGGAGCACCGAATACCTCACGCGTCTACAACAGCGACCAAAATGGACCAAAACAGAACCACAAGGGGTCAAAGAAGGCGACTTGGTGCTACTTCGCGACGAATGACTCCCCCCGGCAAAATGGAACTTAGCTCGAGTAACAAAACTACACTTCGGCACGGACAACATAACGAGGATAGTCTTTTTTTTTTTTTTTTTTTTTTTTTTTTTATTGGTGGAGGCTTCTGCTATCTGTTGGAGCACTCAGACACAAACACTGGTCCATTGTACTGCCAGACAGACACCTTAGATGGCGTTAGCCAAGCTTCTTTTTTATTCACTTATGTGTTGTGCCATTTGTTTTTCCACACAAGTGAACGAAATCTAAAGCTTAATGCCGATTCCGAACGGCGAGAGCCGAGAAGCTTTTTCAAGGCAAGTGTACAACGGGGGGTTTTGCCAGTACCCCGCCGAGGAGGGACGCCGCGAAATAATCATTCGATGGCGTTGGTGTTATCGGGATCCGAACTCGCTCACCTTGCGTCAGCGGCCGACACACTACCCACTGCGCCACGGCGCGAGGATAGTCACTGTCAAAACGGCAACGTCGTCAACAAACCGCGAATGCAAAACTCCGATATCAAAAATATGTCCCCTACCAAGCAATAAAATCACTGCACAAGAAATAATAATATAAAACAACATTATTCAATCAACAATTCAAAAACAAAACATAAACAAACTCTCAAACGTCATTCACGTCGTACAACTTAAAAAACAATGCAACAACACATCATGCATACACTTTCACGAAACGGTCCCGGCCATGCGTAAGTCACTCATCTTTACACTACACACGCACCTTTCTCACAATTTAAAACAAAAATTATAATAATAACAATAATATAAAGAAAAGAAATAATAATAAAACATATCACAATCATATAAAAATACAAAAATAATATGAGTACTCACCGCGATGATGCCGACAAACGTCCCATAACACAGCACTTTAACGATGAAAAGACAAACAACACGATACACAACACCTAATCCCATGATACTCCCCACTACACCACACTCATTCCATAACACATATGCACACACACACTGTCAATAATGCACATTCTCGCAATTAAAATATCAAAAAAAAAAAAACCCAATACCCATACTCGTGCCACTACTGCTTAGTCGGCACGACTTCCAATCTCCTCCTCTTTCAATTTAAATTCCGTGAGGCGAGCGCTATCACATGCGGCCTCACGACTCACGACTCACATTCCATCTCCTCTTTCAATTTAAATTCCGTGAGCCGAGCGCCTACTTTTCTTTTCATTTTGAAGTTGTCTCAGTCAGATAAAGTAGAGCTCTACGCATTTTCTGCAAGCAACATCCGACATGATTGCGTCCATTCCCCACAAAGTACGAAAAGAAATGAAATGGAAATGAAAAATAACGAACAAAGAGAAAGAGAAACGTCAATGTGAGTCGTGAAGAATTTCGCCCGCGACTCACCGGGAATTAAATTCTCCATCTCATTCGCACTCATCTCCTTTCTCTTTTAATCCTATGTGAGTCGTGAGTCGTGAGGCTGCATGTGATAGCCGACTTACTCTGCAATTTCTGTTGTCATTTCTTGTGTTGTCTTTCTGTTCAAACACTAATGCTTTCCACTTCAAGCAAATTTAACACAGATGGCACTGGCGAAGTTAAGTCAATCAGTCCAGCTCAGCACCAGAGATGACAAATGAGGAAAATGAAATTGCGAACTGCGTTCACAGCAGGTAGCATGGTGACTCTACTACAAGCCCGATACATGATAAACAATTGAATTGCAACAAATTGATATTGTTGTATAATAATAGTGATTGTAGTCCCACCATAAAGGGAAATTTGTTTGTTCTTATTGTAATATTAATTCAGGGAAATTTGCATTGTTGTTGTAATGTTCACTTTGAGCAATATTAAAAAAGACAAAGCGATATACATATGTATCTACACTTGTGAAATAAACGTTGAACAAAGGATTTGAAACCGAACGTTACGTGTGTTTTTATTCAAATAAAATATTCAAATTAAAATTTAGAAAACGGTGAGAATTGTGTGGCTTAACAGCTGTCCTGTGTGGGGAAACTGTAAGGTTCCCAAGAATTTAACTAAAAACAGGAAGTCGGATGACTACAAGCAAATATTACTCGCTGTGAGTATGTAGCATGTAGTTAGGGAGTGCCGTGGAGCAGTGGGTAGTGTGTCGGCCTCTGACGCACGATGAGCGAGTTCGGATCCCGATAACACCAACGCCATCGAATGTTCATTACGCGGCTTCTCTCCTCGGCGGGGTATTGGCTAAACCTCCCGTAGTACACTTGCCTTGAAAAAGCTTCTCGGCGCTCGCCGTTCGGAATCCGCATTAAACTGTAGTTCCCGTTCACTTGTGTGAAAAACAAATCGTACACAACATAAGTGAATGAGAGAAGCTTGGCTCTGGCTCTCCGTGAGCTGTAATGCCATCTAAGAAGAAGAAGATTAATAGTATTATTTATAACGAATTTTAACAATGTGTTTATCCCTATTATGTATGTGTATTTTCTTCACATTCTTTAGCTAGCATTGGTATAAGAGTCCTATTGAAACCTTCCACCTATCTATTTGATTGCGTTGAATGTGTAGCGACTTGAACATGAACAAAGTTGTTTTCTTTTACAAAATTTGTAAACTCGGATGAAGTAAATGAAAAACCGCGCTCGGATACAATTCGATGTTGGTTCTGGAAATAGGAACTGAGACACAAAAAAATGTCTTTGCTCCTCTTAACTGAATACAACTTGGCGAACTAAGTGAAACCATCAATTACGACGAAGATATGATGTCACTTTTAATTTGAAGTTCACATTGGGCCTAGATTGTCAATATGTAGCGTATCAATTGGATAATTTCCTTTTTGTAATATCCTTGACTCGATTGAGACAAAGATGAACTTCAAACAGCTCTTAAGGAATACTTTAATTTTTTGCTTCATTTTTGGAAACCAATATATACTGGACAAAGCATTTTTCGACCCCTGAGTGACAAAGAGCATCGTGATGAGTTTGGAGTACGCGCTCTTCCATATGTGACGGGACATAAAAAAGAACTTTACCTTTCATTTTGCGGTAGATTAATCCGCAATCCATAATACGCGCATCTGCAAAGATGAATTCAAATAACTCGTCATCGATGTGAGGAATGTTAAACGATCTACTCAATGAATCTACATGGGACATTCGATCACCTTTTCGATGTTCAATTGTGTTATCAAAGGACTACAATTCCAAAGCCCACCGCGAAATACGGCGGTTAAGGAGTTTCTTACGTAACGTTAACGTAAGTGCTTGACAACCCGTGACGATCTTAAAAGGAAAGCCAGATGTAGTCACTCTAAATCTTCTTAGGGTAATAATTATTGACAGTGTTTTCAGTGTTTCCAATTCGTAACTGTGATACATACTCTCTGTTTCTTTCACAAGCTTAGAGAAGTAAAAATGGGATGGAATTTATTATCTTCTTGTTTCTGTAGTAGCACTGCACCAAAACCAATAACACTCGCAAGAGCAATTCAGTAACTTTATGTGGACTATCAACTTTTCCTTTAATAGCGCAAATGCCTCAATCTCTTCCTTATTAAATCATAAAGAGGCTTGGTATATTAGCAAACTTAATAAAGATGCGAAAATAGGAACATAGTCCCAAAAAGCTATGCACATCTTTGACACTAAAGTTAGTATTTGAAAGTTTGTGATCGTAGATAAGGTTAGTATCTGTTGAGTTCCGCAGTAAAATAATAAAGATCTCTTTGGATTTACATGAAAATAAAAAAAACTTTATTTAAAGTCTCAGATGTGTTTTGCTCAGAAGGAAAAGGAAGTGAGAGAAGAAAAGGTAATAGACTTTTGGACTTGAAAGTAATAGACTTTTGGAATTGTTGAGTGCGTTCACCCAACAGCCCTCCTCAATTTTAGAAGTTGGAAGTCCTTGTCCTAACTTAGAAGGTCATTCCTAATTGCTTAAAACAGATCATATGCGCTGGCACAGGTGGGGATTTGGTTAGGGCATCTGCTGGCATATCTTCGGATCGCATGAATTCCAACTTGATCAATTCAGCTGCAATGGCTTCCTTTACGAAGTGGTATCGGATGTCGAGGTGTTTCGTTCGCCCTAAGATTCCCAATTCATTTTCAATCACTTGAGCGCTGCAATTGTCGCTAAAAATTTTCACTGGTCCTTGTTGGAATCCCAACTCTATCATTAAATGCCGCAAAAACGCGGCTTACTTAGCCGCAGAACTTAGATTCACGTATTCGGCTTCGGTGCTAAATGTAGTCACTATCTTCTGCTTCCTTGAACCCCAAAGAACTGCTCCACCTCCATAGGCGAATGCATGGCCACCTTGGGATTTACGGTCGTTACTGTCATTCGCCCAGCTAGCGTCAGCAAATTCGTAGAGATCTACTCCCGTCTTTTTGTACTCGGCCGATATTTGCCGAGCCTTGGAGATAACGAAGGACTTGCATCGCAGCGTTCCAATGTTGTTGGCGAGGGTCACAGTTGAATTGTGATAATGTGTTGACTGCGTAGGCTATGCCGGCCGGGCCTGCTGAACGTTGAAAGATGCAAGATAATTCCTATCAAACGACGGTACTCTGTTTGATTCAATTTGTTTCGTTCTCCTGGGATTGTTGGCTCCTTCTCTAGTTTCAAACTTGTAAGTAACGGTAATCGGTTCGTTTTACAATCCTTTAACCCATATTTGTTTAGAAGATTAGAAATGAATCCACCTTGACTGATGCGTAGGCTGTTCGGAAGACATTTAATTTCAAGTCCAACACACAATTCGGGATATCTCAAGCCTCGTATCTCAAAATGATTCTTTAGATATTCTCTTAACGTGTCGAAATCTTTCAGGTCGTTCGTTGCTACTAAAATGTCGTCCCCGTAAACCGTGATCAATGTTATTTTTCCATTTTGATTCTTGCAATATATACATTTATCGAAGTTCGATGGAGTAAGGCCAAGAACCTTAAGCGTCGCATGTAGCTTTAGGTTCTACTGACCTCCGCTTTATTTCAGTCCATAAATCGCCTTGTTAAGTTTGCATACGCGATTGTCTATATCTGCAAAACCTTCCGGCTGCTCCATGAAAATAACTGTGTCGACTTCTCCATTCAGGTAAGGCCGATGTAACATACATATGATGCAAATCCAAGTTGTTTTCTATGGTTATCGCCAAGGTTAGTTTAATTATGCTAATGTTTGCTACTGGCGAATAGGTATCACGGTAGTCGATCCCCTGAATTTGGTCAAAACCCTTAGCTACAAGGCGCGCCTTTTTTTCTCAGCTGTTCCATCCGGTCTGTACTTTGTCTTGAATACCCATTGGGATTTAATCACATTTCGGTCCGTTGGTCTATTAACTAAGGTCCACGTATTATTTTTAAGCAAAGAGTCATACTCGACCCTCATCGCCTCTCTCTAATCATCGGCATCTTCCAAACTATCGATTTCCTTGACTGTTATGGGATCGCTACGCACGTTTGATAGTCGTTTTGACTCTGAATCAACTATTGTTGTGCTTTGCGTATGATTCATTTCATTAACAGGATGTTTGGGAATAACTTCAACTGTTTCCCCACTTTTATGAAACGAAAAGGAGTAATAGTTATGATTGGTTGCAATTTGATTATCGTGCACTTTAATGTTGGTGTCGTTTTGAACAAACTTTACGTCCCTGTTTTTGATTACGTTTCGCTTGCCCTTATCTAGAACGAAAACCTTTTCTCCGATCTCCCTGAGAAAGGTTACACTCGGTTTGAGTTCACTTCATAATTCCTCTGGTGTAGTACTATTGTTGGCTTTGGTAGAACATCGATTTCGCAAAAAGGCCGATATGTTGATTAATTCTGCCCATAAAAATGTTGTTAGTCCACCTTCAGTCAATAAACATCTTGCCATTTCGGTTAATGTACGATTTATCCTTTCAGAAAGACCGTTTTGTTCAGGTGTGTGCGGTGTAGTCTTTTGGTGCAAAATTCCACATTCTTGCAAGTAATGTTGAAAATCCTTGTTGCAATACTCCAGTCCATTATCAGTCCTAAGTGATCTGACTTTCTCCCCGGTTTGGTTCTCAGCGAAAGCCTTAAAGATTTTAAATGCTTGTAAAGCTTCACTTTTTGCCTTAGGAAAATATACAAATATCTTCCGAGATTAGTCATTGTGACAGCAAAGCCTTTGAGCGACAATTATAGAAAAACACCAGCACGGTTTGGGATCTGAACAGAGACTGACTTTATTACTATTACTATGAGTGTTTCTGGTGTGCGGTGTGACTGCGGTGTTAGCCGTTAAGTGTTCCTTGTACTGTGGCAATGTGTATGTGTGTGTGTGTGTGGTGACAATTACTGTGACATCTCCCCTTTTAAAAAAATTAAAAATAATATTAATAGTAGATATTGAATTTCAATAAAAAAAAAACAAAAACTTCTTCTGTTTTAAATTCATTACAAAATAAATCTTATATTCAAATTCAAAACTTTTTAAATGTTTCGGGGATGAGTCCAGCGTGATATGATATGTTAAAGATTATTAGTAAATATTGTTATTCAAATATAAATGTAGCTATACAGTATACATGTATTACTATAAATCTAAACGTTTTATTGGTTTAATAACGCTTCCGCTTCTTGTGGTTGTTTTCATTGGATATGTAGGCTGTTTAAGTTGTTTAAGTTGTTTGTTGAATTTATTGGTGGATTTTGTGATTTAGCAGTAGGGGTGGATGAACTTGGTTGAAGTCTTACAGGTGGTTGTTTAGAAATTTAAATTTTTGCAGGAGCAGATTCAGGGGGTGTCTCATGAACTTGTTTTGCTTGATGTCGACTTTTCAGCTCTAGTGGCCAAAGAATGGTTGGTGATTGAATATCAGCTTTTGTCTTATGCAGGTGGTGGGTGTTTCTACGGTAAAGTTTGCCTTCATTTGTCTCAACGATGACTGATCTTGGAAATTGTGTTTCTTTAACAACTTGTGCGCCAATCCATTCGCGATGTCCAGTTTGCATACGTACTTTGTCACCAGGTTTGAGTGCTTCTGCTGTTTTAGCACCTCTGTGTGCGTAATATCTTTGCTGATTACGTATTTTTTTTCAATTCATTTTGAACGCCAACGACTACTTTAGGTTTCAATTCATCCTTCGCTGTTGGTATAATTGTTCTCGTTGCACGGCTGTAAAGACGTTGACAGGTTGATTTAAGAATATCATTTCGTGGCGTATTTCTCAGCATAAGTAGTGCGAGGTATGTATCCGATTTGTCAATGTAACATCGTTTCAACAAATTTTTTGCCGCCTGTACGTTGCGTTCTGCAAATCCATTGAACTTTGGGTAGTAGGGACTTGATATTTGATGGTTGAATTGCCAAGTGGATGCGAAATTGGAAAATATTTTTGATGTGTATTGTGGTCCACCGTCCGATTCCAGTGTCTCTGGAATGCCATGCACTGAAAACCATTCAGTGATCATGCATATGATCGATGACTTCTTGTGAATTTGATTAATTTAATTTCTTGAAGTCCATGAAACCGGAATAATGATCGGCTATAAGAACGTATTCGTCTCCTTTGAAGTTGAATATGTCAGTGGATACAATTTGAAATGGGTATTCTGGAATATCGCGTTCCAATTGTGGTTCTCGAACGTTACTTCTTTGTGTTTGCTGACACACGGAGCATCTCTGGATATAATCGCAAATGTGGTTGATAAGTCCAAACCAGTATAGTGATTGACGAGCTCATGCTATCGAGCTATTAACTCCCGCATGTCCTGAGTGGAGATCACAAACGATTTTATTTATCTCGCACTTTGGTACCATTACTTTATGACCTTTGACCCTGTTCAAAGGTTATTTCTTCCTTAAAATTCGCATATTTTTTAACAGCTTGTGGTAACATTTTATCATCGTCCGGCCATCCTTTCAACACGACTTGTTTTAGCATTTGTAGCTCGAGATCTTCAGAGGTAGATTTAACAAATCTTTCGTGTGCTTCATCAGTAAATGAAAGTATAATGTTGACTGAGTACTCTTCATCATCGCCAGCGTCTATTGGGTTGCAATCCCGACTGAGTGTATCTGCTATAGGAATTTGTGTGCCTTTTTTGTATGTGACGATTGGAGAATATTGGATGACATCCCATAGAATGCGTTGTAATCTCAGTGGTGCATTTTGAAGTGGTTTTTTTAAAGATGGTTTCGAGTGGTTTATGATCTGACTCCACTTCGACCCGTTTGCCATACACGTACTCATGAAACTTCTTGCAGGCACATTTGATTGCTGTATCCTCTTTCTCGATCTGAAGATAATTTTGTTGAGTAGGTGTTAGTGCGCGTGTAGCATACGCTGATCATTTTGTAACAAGCATGCTCCAAGTGCTTTTGAGCTTGCATCCACTGACAATCTAATTGGTTTGTTGACATCATACAATTTTAGTACAGCCTTAAGCCTTAAAGCCTTTTTTACATTTTCAAATGCTATTTTTTGTTCACTGTCACATGGAGTAATTTACGTAGTGGTTCGGTAATATTGGATAAATTCGGTATGAACTTGGCCAAATATGTAACCATTCCCAAGATGCGTTGAAGTTCTTTGACATTAGTCGGCTCCCGCAGATTCTTTATCGCTTCCACCTTTTCAGTATCGGCTTCAATTCCTTTCGCTGAAAATAATAGATGACCAAGGAATTTAACTTTTTTCTTTTCATACTCACATTTTCTCTTATTGAGTGTAAATCCTGCTGCCTTTAAGCGATCGACAACTCTTGTAGTTATTGCACGAAGTTCGTCCACAGTTTCTGCGTACAAAAATATGTCATCCATAGCAACTTTATAACCTGGGATGCCTTCTAGTGTGGTGTTCATTATCTCGGAAAAAATCTCTGGAGCCGATGAAATTCCGAATGGTAGTCGCAAAAATTGATATTCTGCCCCATGGTGTTGAGAATGTTAAATATTCGAATGTTCTTTTGTGACGGGTATTTGCCAGAATCCCTTTTGGCAATCCAATTTGGTGAAAATTTTAGCATTTTGTACACTTGCTGTAATTTCTTCCACTGTTTGCAGAGGTTAGTGGCAACGCTTAATATTTTTGTTTAGATCGGTTGGGTCCATACATAGTCGAATTTTGTCCTTTTTTGTTACTATGACTATAGGACTTACTGCAGGTGTTGGATGACTCACAGGTCGTATAACTTTCATTTGGACCATGTTATTCAATTCCGTTTTGATTTGATCGCGTGGAGCATGAGCGATTCGACGTGGAGGTATAATTTTAAATTTTGGATCATCTATAAAATCGATCTCGTATGTAAAGTTCTTGCAACACCCAATTTTTCCATCCTCTTTTTTGGCCTCGTTTATACGAGCGATTAGTCCTAGTTTTTCACATGATTCACGACCCAATATTGGCGTCAAATCCTCATCTACAATTTTGAATGTGACCAATTTCGAAATATTTTTTGTTTCACAACTCACTTTTGCTTCACCAACTACCTGGATGCTGTCGTTGTTGTATGTGATGATGCGTTTAGTATTTGAATTTTCGATTGCTAGTTTTAATCGCAGGGCTTCTCTTTTTGCATTCGGCTCCAGTGTCCAGCTTGATTTTTATTGTTTTATTTCCTATCTTCAAAACTTCCGACCATTTGTCAGCTGTTGCAATCTGGTTCTCTTTTGCGCTCCTGACTATTACGTTGGTTTTGTATTCGTCCGAGTTGGACGATTCCTCAAGAGCGTTCACTTGCTTTGAATATTTCTTGAATTTATTATTTTTTCTTTCACTGCTCGGTTTAGTTTTCTTTGCTCTACACATAACAGCCCAATGTCCGATGCCGTCGCATTTTTTGCATTTCTGTGCATAAGCTGGACACTGCTTTGGACCGTGGATTCTTCCGCACCGCCTACAATTGAATGTATTTGCTTTTTTTAATGCATTTACATTTTAATACATACTTGTGGATTGCAATTCATTTATTTGCTTCGATGCTCTTTCAGACGCTCTGCAAATCCTTTGTGTTTTTTCTAGAGTCATCTCGTCTTCTGTCCACAGCTTCTGTCTTGTTGTGTCTGAATATATCCCTACGACTATTTGATCCATCACAAATTCATCTGCGTTTTCACCGTAACCGCATTTTTTGACTTGCGTCTGTAGTTTCTGTAGAAAATCTTCAAAATTCTCGTTAGACTGCTGCTTTATTCTATGGAACTGACATCTTTCATAGGTTGTGTTTTTGGACGGTGCAAAGTAATCCGTTAATTTTCTTTGAATTATTTGCAAATCGGTCTTTTCTTCCGCTGTGAGATTCATATTATTTATGATACGGAGTACTTCGACACCTACGCAAGCCTTGAAGTTCGCTGTCCTTATGTGTGGTTCTTCGGCGGAAAGTTTATTTACTGTGAAATAATTTTCGTAGAGCTCCAGCCACTCCGTCCATTGCTGTGACATATCTACATCGCTGTTGACTACAAGCGGCTTTGGAGGTTTTATTCCAGACATTTTCTTTATTATTTCTTTTTTTTTATTTCTTCATACACGAATCTGTTTTCACTTCAGACACCATGTGACAGCAAAGCCTTTGAGCGACAATTATAGAAAAACACCAGCACGGTTTGGGATCTGAACAGAGACTGACTTTATTACTATTACTATGAGTGTTTCTGGTGTGTGGTGTGACTGCGGTGTTAGCCGTTAAGTGTTCCTTGTACTGTGGCAATGCGCGTGTGTGTGTGTGGTGACAATTACTGTGACAGTCGTCAATGAACGTGAAGAAATGTCTCGCCCTTGCTACGGATTGTGTTCGCATTGGGCCGCAAATGTCAGAGTGAACAAGCTCCAATCGTCGGATAGTTTTCTTTTCGTTGTTCCTGGCGAAAGGCATTTTACTTCGTTTAGCTTCATCATATCTGAATTTGTCTGGGAGTCCACTGACCATTTGCTGTGACTGTAATTGCCTCAAGGAATTGATGTTAACATGCCCCAATCTTCTGTGCCGAGTCATGAGAGATCCATAACGATTCCTTGATGTTCTGACGACTTTCGCATTTTCGTCGACCACCAAGTAATACAGTCCGTTGTTTTTCTCAGTTCTCATCATGAAGCGATTTTATTTGTCCAAGATCTTGGCACCGGAATCTTCAAAAATTATATCTACGTAGCTTTGCTGAAAGAAATAAGATTATCTGTTAAGTTTGGTACAATTAGAGTGTTATAGAGGTGTAGTGGTTCTCTTGGATTGCGAGCAGGAATATGTATTTTGACCGTTCCCATTTCTTTTACGTCGACGACGTGGTTGTCAGCCAATTTTACACTGTGTTGCTCCTTGATGTTTTTAAGTGCATTAAATCTCGACTCCTCAGCACACATATGGGAGGTAGCACCACTGTCCAAGCACCATGATTTGCTGAACTGGCAACTATATTCGGTTCCAGATCCTTGTCATCCCACTGTTGTTGCTCCCGGCAGTTGCAGGGCGTATAAATTCTCATTTTACATGCTGCAGCAATCTGTTGCGATGCAACACGGCTTCCATTTGTGCCTTCCATGTGGTGAAATGATCTCCGCTTAGAAGAGGGATGCGACCATGTGTATTTGGCGAGTTCATTGTTTTATCTTCCTTAAATATATTTATAGACTGCTAAAATGTAACTTTAAGAACTTTCCAGTTTGCTTTGGTTATGGACTGGGCCCATAACCTGTTGATTTCCGCAGTAAAATAATAAAGATCTCTTTGGATTTACATGAAAATAAAATAACTTTATTCAAAGTGACAGATGTCTTTTGCTCAGAAGGAAAAGGAAGTGAGAGAAGAAAAGGTAATAGACTTCTGGACTTGAAAGTAATAGACTTGTGGAATTGTTGAGTGCGTTCACCCAACAGTATCATTTGGTCTGACCCCTATTTTATCTATCTTGTATACTAAGTACACAAATTCGTTCCGTAAGAAAGATTATTTGTCGAACTTAATCTGCAAATTTCGTGATGTGATAGCTTCGATGATTTCCTGAAGTATATTTAAGTGCTCCTCAACCGTTTTGGTGGCGATTAAAATGTCGTCCATATAAGTAAAAATCTAGGATTCCGATATTAATTTTCCAAAAACGTGTTTCATAAAACGCTCGAAAACGAAAGGTGCATTTCTGAGACCGAAAAAAATCCTTCTACATAAATTCGTATTGCCCTAGCGATGAGATAAAGGAGGTATATTTCGATTTCGGATCTAATGGAACATGACAAAACCCATTTTTTAGGTTCAGAGTTGTAAAATATCGTTTATCTTCAAGTCGATAAATGTGGTCTTCAATCAAGGTCAACGAAAAATTATCGCGGGGAGTAATTTTTTTTAATTCCCTGAAATCAACACAAGGCCGAAACTCTTTTATATTATTTTCGATTAAAACAATGTGCGAATTCGGATTCGCGAATAAATTCTTTCCTAAGCAAGAAGATTTCATAATACTAACGTCGATACTTAAAATCTGACTGACAACATCAGAATCCTCACTAAAAGCACTTACGTTGCTATCGACTTGAGGGAGAAATCTGCTGAATGAAAGAGTCGTTGACAATTACAACACGCCGTGTTTGAATTGAAAACATACATCCTTCTTAAAATCATTCTTCTTTAGCTGATGAGTCCGATTCATTTGAAATTGTACCTGCTTCTTCGTTTCTTGATTGTCATCATGATTTTGATTGTTTGAATGTTTTCTTTTTCCCCGATGTAGTGTCGTGACTGGATTCTGGTTTGGATATTTTTTTTGTAAAATTACCTGGGCCACCACATTTAAAATATGTCACTTGTCTTCCAACATTCTTGTGAAAACTGTTATCTTTTGAAAAGGTGCATTATTGGTCATTTTATTCATTTTAATGAGCTGTTTCTTTTGTGGCCCGATGAGGGTGTTTTAAATGTTGCTTGTTTTATTAGAGAGTTACCATCACGAATGTTGTTTTTGATTATCTCCTCAATGCAAGTTTAAGTTCATCGATACTACTGGCGTGATACAAAATCGTTTCATTATTTTCGGAATCTGGAATACTCTTGGGCGAATGGCGAACATATGAAGGCGTAAGCGACGACACTCCATCCTCTGTCTACCAACTCCAACTCTACGCGGTGGCTTCTGGGTGCCTAGTACCTCAACTGTAGATCGGGTAGACCCCTTTGTAAAGGTTTTTGAGGGCAACAAACGAGAGAGGGGTGGAGGGTGGGAGTCTGAGCCGCCACCAGGGCTCAGCTCCTTCCTCGAGACGGCGGTGACTCCCAAGATGGAGTCAACGGCGGCGCCCACGGTTCGAGCGAGAAAAACTACCTGTTGAACACCTTATTTCTAGGTACTACAACATATTTTGTGCTCAGGCCGATAAGGAACGGCACAGCTGGCCCTTTGTTGTTAGGGTACGTAAGAACCTCGTCCTCCAGGTGGGGGGTTGCGCTTATGGTTAACATCACTATCGCGTAAAATAAACACTTGTTCAGAGACAACCAATAGCCTAGAATAGGGACGGATTACATGTTTACGATCCCTGCAAACGTCTAAAGGAAATGAATTTCGAATCTGCACCTGAAAAATTAGGTCCCTTAACAGGCTAGGCGTGGCCGGACAACTGGTCAAATCTCTAGACTGCTATAAGGCGGACATTACCGCACTCCAAGAAGTTCGATGGGATGGGCCAGGTAAAAAGCGAATGAAAAACTGTGATATCTACTACGGGAACTGCTGCAGAGTATATAAACAGCGCTTATTTGAATACAGATTTGTTATTCGAGGCAGACTCAGGCAGGTCTCCCGATCAATCGACAACCAATCAAATTGATCATATTGAGATCGACAGCAGACACTCCTCCAACATCCTAGATGTCCGAACCTTTCGAGGAGCCAACATTGAATGGGATCAATATTTTGTTGAATACGGATGCGAATTTCTTGGGATCGATGGAGTCAAGTAACCCGATGTAATCTGCACAAAACATAGAACAGCAATGGAGACGTTGCCTGAAAGCCATCAGAGAGGCCGCCTGAGATGTACTCGGTTTCAAGCCACCGCCCTGCGAGAAACCCCTGGTTTGATGACGAGTGCAGACAGGCCCATGTTTTTTTTTTTTTTTTTTGCAACGAGGTTTTCGGGGCTTGGTAAGTTTACCGCTTGCCTGCCCTGCGCGAACGACTATAGTCAAAAACTGCGTGTTCTGCATCCTCCTCAGTATTTGCCCATTTTGGACACAGTGGAGAATAATCATGTCCAAATTTGTACAGATAATTTCTGTAGTCGCCGTGTCCAGACTGAAACTGCGAAAGGTGGTAATTACAGTTTCCTGCTGATCTTGATTTCCAAGTTTTGATAATGGGAATGAGCCTGTGCGTCCATCTTCCTTTTGTTGAGACATTCCATCTAGCTTGCCACGTTACTATGGATGCTGTCCGTTCTTTTTCTTTTATGCACCTATCCTGTTGTTGGGCAGACGTTAGCCTGCGGTGTATCCTAATAAACTCGTCTGCCAGCATGTCGATGGGTAGCATTCCTGCTATGACGAACGCTGCATCATCTGAGATGGTCCTGAATCCCTGATTGTTCTTATCGCGCAAAGTCTATAAGCTGACGTCATCATCCGTTTCAGTCGTCCGCCTGCGAGTGCACCAGCCCATATCGGAGCAGCGTACAGTAGAACTGAACTGACTACCTTTGAGAGTAAGAATTCGGCGCATATCCGGACCACCTACATTCGGGAGCATTCGTGAGAGCGCTACTTGTGTAAGTGATGCCTTCTCGCTGGCATACCTTATGTGTTCTCTAAAGGAGAGCCTGTTATCAAGCATAACCCCTAGGTCCTTCACAGATTTCTTAGACCTAATCGTCTGAACACCGACTGATCTTGCGGCTGGTTTTGAGCACAGCCTCGTTTTGTGGGCAATGTCGTCAATAAAGCCGGTGATTTGTACGGTTTGAGGACGGTTTTCCTGTTGGCTTTTTACTCTTAGCAGCAGTACCAAGTGCTGCAGTTTTCACTGTGTAGGAAAGACTCCCTCTTGTAGACATTTCTCCTAAATGTGCTGGAAAGCGTCTGGCCTGGCCTTAATCGCCGCTTTGATGGCCTTATTTGGGATACAATCAGGTTCGGGTGTTTTGCTGTTTTTCTCCTGAGAGACAGTTTTGTATAGCTCCTCTAGAGTAATTAGAGGGCTCTCCTCTGTGCTGCTACTAGGTTGACCCCGTGGAAAAAGGTGTTCCACTATTTGGGTGAGCCTGAAATGTTTGTTATCGGCGGACCCCTATTATTTCCCATCCTTTTGGAAACCACTCTGTATGCTTTACCCCAGGGGCCTATATCGGCCTCCTCGCAGAGTTTTTTTCAAACACCATGCTTTGCTTTCTTTTATAGTTTTCGCCAGCTCACATCTCGCTAGCTTAAATTGGAGAAGCTGCTCTTGGAAGTCTGGCCTGTTTCTGGATCGTTGGTATTTCCTTCGCGTTCTGAGACAAATTGCTCTTAGCCTCTGGATTTCCTCATTCTAGTAGCATGGGTCGCCCCTTTTGCTGGGTTTTCTCCTGGTCATCGCTGCGTCACACGCTACAGACTCTCAGACTGTGCAGGATGACTATGGAGAATTCTTGTTGCTCCAGTAAGGTCGGACGTGAACCAACCGAGACCTTCGATGTTAGGAAAATATTTAGACAGGATGACGCATCGTGCGGGAATCTGCGGCCAATACAAGAGATACGATTTACTTCAAGTCTACACAATTGAATGCCTACGCTGATGACATTGACGTTGAACAGACAAAGCGAGACGTCAATAAGGCGTTTGCAAGCATTGAAGCAGAAGCGGCTAAAGTGGGCATATGGGTAAATCGGGTACTATTTATATGCCGTCATCAAAGAAAGACGCGCAACACCGAAGTCTTGGTCAGAATCTTCGGCAGCTATATTTTTGAAGTAGTCAAGGATTTCGTCTACCTTGGCTCGATAGTGACAGGCAGCAACGACACCGGCGCTGGGATGAAACGCAGAATAACTCTTGCCAACCGCTGCTTCCTTGGGCTCAAGAGGCAATTGTGTAGTAGAGCCCTCTCTCGAAAAACTAAAGTATTCCTCTACAAAACCTTGATCATCCCGGTCCACCTCTATGGCGCTCTTGGGCGTTTCGAGATTTCTGCGTGCAATCTTTGGTGCCGTTTATGTAAATGGAGAGTCAACCAAGAACTGTACGGGCTATACAGCGACATCTGCCTAGCTAGACGTCTGCGAATCCAACCTCTAAGATGTCTGGGCCATGTAGAGCGAATGGACATCACCCGAAAAGTCTTCGACTCCAATGCCGAGGGACGAAGGTGGCGTACACAGGTGGAAAGGAACCTCAACCAAATGGGCGTGCGACACTGGAAGGAGCTGGTCAAAGATCGTGCCGGCTGGAGAGGCTTGTTGGTTGAGGCCTTGGTTCACCCTGAACTGTAGCATCATCTGAGTAAGTAAGTAAGAATACCCTTGATGATGAGTTGCATTAAATCTTCTTCATCGATGGGAATATGCGAAGCGATTGTCAGCCTTTGTGTCCTTTTTTTAAATTCACACACTAACCCAGTTTTTAATTCAGGCTACGTTCCAAAATGTTGTGTTCTAACAAACAGTTTTGCTGTGCGGCACAATAATCTTTTCCCCAGAAATAAATTTCGTACGGTCATCAAAGAGTACAAAGTTCGGCATGCTCCTGGACCCATCACCCAACGGTCAGCGGGAAGATAGTCATCACCGCTAAACGGACAAATAACGTCCTCGAAGTCACGAAAGCTACATAGAGTGCTTGGCGTTCTATGGCTTACTGATGGGTTCTCTAACTGTACCTCCTTGCTCATTTTCGAAGAAAAATGGCCCAATTATGCCTCTGGACCAAAATCCGCACCAAACAGTGGCTCGTTTTGGGTGCACCGGCTTTTCAATGTATGCGTGCGGGTTTTCTGTGCCCCAAATGCGACAATTTTGCTTGTTTACATACCCGCCAAGATCAAAATGAGCTTCATCTGAAAAGATGATTTTTTTGGCAAAGTCGATCGCAGGCCCACTTAGCGAAGCGAAAACGCATTGGATGGTCAGTTGGCTTCAACTTCTGAACCAATTGGACTTTGTATGGCGTCATACCAAGGTCTTTATGCAAAATTCGTCTCAATGATGTCTCCGAAATGTTCAATTGTTGAGAACGACGGTGAATGGATGTTGATGGCGCTTCACGCACACTTTCTGCCGCAGCAGCAATATTCTCGGGTGTACGCATTCTTTTTGTCTTTTCACGCTTTGGTTTATCGATGAGGATGCCAGTTTCTTTCACTTTTTTCACAAGATAACGAACATACGGAGCTGACGGTGCTTCTCTTCTTCCAAAATCCGTACGCAATTTTCGCACACATTCTGCAACATTACTATGATTTTCAAAGTAATGTCGCAATATTTCCCAGCGTTGTTCAAGCGTATACACAACCATATTCGTTCAGCGGAAGGATAAAACTATTGTAATTATCTGTCAAATCAGACATGGGCTAAGTGTTACCATTCACGAAATAAGCACTACTTGAAAAAAAAAAGTTAGATGGCGGACCCTTTACATATATGAACTTTTTAGAAATAATCCCTGGTATATTTCTCGAATTACTTACTACGAATTTTTGGCTTTATCCCACTTTTGAAAAAATAAGGCGTTTTTTGCAATTAATAAAACAATTAGTTACGAGTGCTTCTCTCGTTGCACTTGTGCGAGCCCTTTTATACATGCACCGGGTGCTAAACGAATTGGGTGATCTGGATGACGCGAATCGATACTCAAGACAATGTGTCCTACACGAGTTGTACTAATTATTCCTTTTTACTATTAAAACCACCACAAGTCAATGAGAGCGTTTTTCGGTGATTATTCCTCCATGGTACAACTATTATTAGCCTATAACAATCACCACTTTGGACTCTAGATATGTACAAAATTTTATCTTGATCGGTCAAACAGGAAAAGAAGAGTTCAATTTGAAAGAAGTGGCAATCCTGTGTATTAGAGGTCAAAGTCCCAGCAAATATTATACCAATAACAAGGGTCCATCAAAACCAACGGAACAAGAAAATCAAATAATCGAAAACAGAATTCTAAATTAAGTTCTACTAAAATAAAAACAGAAGTATTCAATAATTGTTCAAAAAAGGTACTGTACTCTAATATTCCTCCAAGAAAAAGCCAGCCAAATGTTATAACAATTTTTATTATTACTTCCTCTGAACTAAGAATTCGACTGAACAAAGAATTCAACTGAACAACCAAGTCAAGCCAAAACTCTCCACCAAACCAGAGAGACCGCAACCAAACCGAAAAAGTCCCGTCATATGTATATGTCAATCCCAAAACAAAGGCAATCAACTCTCCGCGGCGTGGCCATGCAATAAGTGGGTTTGGGAGCGTTGAGAGGTCATTGTTGTCTTACCTCAGTCTTAAACATCCTGCCCGGTCGAGCCTTTGGGTTCGATATCCTCGGAGTCAAGAAGTCGACATAGCTTCTGAACTGCCCGGGTGCATGGTCCTGCAGCTGTCATGAGAGTGACATTCCTCGCTAGTTCATCATTACCCAAGTGTATCTTTACCACTCGTCCTAAGCGCCAATGTGTTGGTGGAAGATTTTCATGTCGGACGAGGACGATGTCACCCAGTTTGATGTTTTCTGAGCGCCGCTGCCATTTGTTCCGCGTCTGAAGTGTTGATAAATATTCTTCAGCCCACCTTCGCCAAAAGTGTTGATGTATGTGTCGGATCCATTGCCATTGTTTAATACGATTTGCAGGAACTTCGTCGATGCCAGGTTCTGGCACGGCTATGAGTGGAGCTCCAATCGGAAAATCACCGGGAGTCAGTGCAAATTTGTCGTCAGCATCGTCATGCAATGGCACGAGTGTTCATGAGTTTAGACATGCCTCAACCCTTGCCGTCAAAGTATACAGTTGACTGTACCAAAGAACTTATCCACCTACCAAACGGACTAAATGTCGCTTAGCTGACTTCACGGCAGCCTCCCATAAACCGCCCTGATGCGGATCTCCCGGCGAGATGAAATACCAACTAGTGCCCATGCTGGCGACTGACTGCTTGTTATGATCACTCTGCCATGCTGGCAAATCCTCTTGAAGTATGCGACTCGCTCCCACAAATGTAGTGCCGTTGTCGCTATACAGATTACGACACAGCCCGTGACGACTGATGAAACGCGTAAACGCATCCAAAAAAGCCTGGGAAGAAAGATCGTCTACTACCTCTATATGTACAGCTTTTGTTGCCATGCAAACAAAAATGGCTAGATAGGCTTTCACTGTCGTTCGAGATCGCTTGGTTCCAATGCGTACGGTGAATGGTTCACAATAGTCCACACTTGAAGAGAAGAAGGGGCGAGCCGCGTTTACCCGTGGTTTAGGTAAGGATGCCATTTGTTGCGCCAGAGTTGCTCCGCGATGACTCCTGCAAATAATACATTTATGTAGCACGCTTCTTACCGCTTGCCTTCCGCGAAGGATCCAATATCGATATCTTAGAGTCTGAAGCATCAATTGAGTTGCACCATGAAGCGTATCGATATGAACCTTCTGAACCAGCAGCCAAACCAGTGTACTATTCTTCGGCAAAATCACAGGGAAACGTTGGTCCAGCAATACTGAGGCGCAATTGATTCGCCCGCCTACTCGCAAGAGCCCATAGTCATCTATGTATGGATTCAATGACAGCATTCGACTTGATGTTGATAGGTTTAAGCCACGTTGGACTTAATGTATATCCGCCGAAAATACCTTCGTCTGCTCCAAGCGAACAAGTACCTTCAAGGCGTCGTCCAGTTCTGCAATATCGATATCAGCTCCGCGTAGGTGTCGCCGCTTTGAAGTCCAACGAAGTATGATTGCTACCGTGTGCAGAAGTTTTTGAAGGGAACTAAAGCGCTCCATCAGTGGAATGACTCGTCCATCCAGTCGTCGAGTTGTCAGATCAGAATATCCCGCCGTTATTGCTGTTAATGAGATCACCCTTTCTTCACTTTGTATGACACTTAACTCTCTTGGATGGAACGATCCGTCGTGTTCTAAGTCCGGCGGCAGATTATGATCTATACGTGCTGTAAGTAGCGAAATGCGTGACTGCGTTTTGACATAAATTACTGCGGCATAAGCCCGTGAACTGGCATCACAAAAGCCGTGTAACTCGGTTACTTGTCCATCTACCATTCCTAACCAACGCGGCACCCGAACTCCATCCAGGGCGTCCAGATTGTTACGAAATTCGAGCCATGAATTGCCTAACTCCTCGGGAAGCGCAGCATCCCAAGCAACAGCTGCAGACCAAAGTGATTGAATAAATATTTTACCTGTAATTACCACCGGGCCCAACAAGCCAGTGGGATCGAACAGCCGGGCAATTTCACTGAGTACACTCCGTTTTGAATAATTCGTCTGCAGCGGGATCCCATCGCAAACCGAGTACAGTTGTAGTGGAGGAATCAATGATGAGTTCCGCTGAAGGAAGATCGGTTCCCACCATGAATCTTAACACCTCGAGTGATATACTAATATCCAAACCCTATTTACGATATATGTACACTTTTGGACGGGACAACAACCATTTTTATATATATCGTATAATACGATAAGAAAAACTTACCACAGGAAAGCCAATGTAAAAATCAATGTGCGATCGTGTTGCTAACCGAGTGTTAAACCTTTTATGTACATATCTCTGTTCTGTTTACATGTTTAGATTATGTATTGTGTTTAAAGATAGTGACTCTGTTGTTTTTATGTACTTTAAGTTTCTGTGCTCTAATTTTCTGTTAACCCAAGCTTGTTTGTCAAAATTATCAGTTATCTAAAATGTGTTTTTAAGAAAGTTAAACTCACTCTTGGGGCGAGCGTCGTCGAATAAAGATCAACTATAGTAAAAGTAAAAAAGGAAAAGTTTTTTATTTTGCTCCCAAGTGTTATTGGCGCAGTCGGTAAAGAAGATAGTAAGAAAAAATTACTGAAAGTTAACAATAAAGTGTAGTGTTAGACAATAAACTGGAGAAATAAAGTGCAAAAATAAACAATAAAGTGCCGAATATTAAGTAATATCAAAAAAAAAAAAACAAATAAATAAGTACCAACACATCAAGACAACGATTTCAACAGGAAACAATAGTTATACGTACTTAAGTAATACATAATTATTATTAAGATTAGACAAAAACAAAAAAAAACTGGTATGGCTAGCATAAGTTTATTAGATATGGTTAAGGATGTCTCCGATTTTACCGGATTGCCTGAAGAGCTTGATAGAAGCATATTGATTATATATATTCTTTTTCAACTGATTTAGATATAAGTTCAAAAGGATTCATTAATTTACGTATAAGACAAAAAATTAAAGGCAAAGCAAATCTAATTTTAATAAATAATAATAATCCAACAGAGTGGTAAGCGATTAGGCAATTACTTTTAACTAATTGTACTATTGACGAAAGTGTCGAGAATATAATTACCCAAATAAAAACATTACAATTTGAAAGTACTGTAAGCGAAATGTTTGAGCGCTGTATTAATCTTTTAACTAAGCTAAATATTAAAACATCTTTGAATTTAGAAAATCCTGGTTGGTATAGTAGTAAGGAAATTGAAAAAATGGTGCTTAAACTTTTAACAAATAAGCTTCCCGTTGAACCTAAACTAATTTTAAATGCAAGGAATCCCTCTAGTATTAGTGAAGCCAGAAGCATCCTCGTCGAAACAGACACATTTAATAATTTTTTTCCCCAGACATATCCTAACAATCCCACGCCACGAATGTATAGACCAATCTACCAAAGACAATTTAACCAACACGACTTCCAAAATAATCCACAAAACTTAAAATTCAATACATACAATAGACCGGTCGAACATCAAAAATACAATCAAAATAACTTCCACGATTCAGGTTATTATCAAGGCAATAGTACAACTAATTCCCGAAATATTCCACAAAACTCTCACGATATTCCCAGTTTTTCACAAAAATCAAACAATACAAATAAATTTACACAAAGGATGCCTTCAGATAACTACAACCTAAGATCGAATCAGAACCGGTTAAATCCAAACGCTTTTAAAAATAGTCAACAGATTAGAACAATGGACGTTGATCACATACAATCAGTAGACTTGCCAACTTGTTCTGGGTTACAAAATTTTCAATTGCCCGGCCAAGACCACTTCCCTGCATAGTAGTACAAACTACACCAACTCCCATCAAACTCTTAATTGATACAGGGGCAAGTACGTCAGTTATACAAAAAAATCTTTTTCATGAAATGTTTAAAACAAATTTGGCAAACCCATTATTTCTCAAATCAGTGAATTCAAATATCATAGTTAATTCCAAAATAACCATACCTCTTTTTAAAGAACTTAAAAAGGCAGATACAATTGAAATGCTTGAGACCGAAATTGTAGGTGATTTTGATGGCATAATTGGGTGCAATATCTTAAAACCATTGCAGGCCAAAATAGACTTTGAGAATTCCAAACTCGTTACCAAAGAAGCCACACTTCCCTTAATATTTGATATCTCTCAGACAAGGCTAACAGAGAATGAAATAAGTATTCTTCATAATAATGATGAGGACATCAGTTTTAAATCCCTCGATATAGATTGTATAATTAATAGGCTGAAATTATATAACCTCAACAAAGAGGAAATCAAGTCTTTAATTTCATCTATTAAAAAGTTTAAGAAGGTCTTTTACCTCGAAGGCGAAAATCTGTCTTCAGTACTAAAGTATAGTCATAAAATACCAACAAAAAATGACATCCCTATATTTTCAAAAACCTATAGGTACCCCGAAGCACATACATATGAGGTAAACAAACAGATTTCCGAAATGCTTAAATGCGGTATTATTGTGAATTCCTCTAGTCCATATAATGCTCCAATTTGGGTGGTTCCTAAAAAACTTGACAATTCTGGGGAACAAAAATGGCGCATTGTCATTGATTATAGAAAACTCAATGATGTGACCATAGAAGATAAGTTTCCGATACCTAACATTGAGGATATACTATCAAAGTTAGGAAATGCCCAATATTTTTCGACGCTGGATCTTGCAAAAGGGTTCCATCAAATCCCAATTTGGAAAGAAGACAGGCATAAGACCGCTTTCTCAACAGCAAATGGTCACTATGAGTTTACTCGTATGCCATTCGGCTTAAAAAACGCTCCTGCATCCTTTCAAAGGATGATGAATGAGGTATTGGACGATTATATAAATAAAATTTGCGTAGTGTACCTTGATGACATCTTGGTTTTTTCAACATCGTTGCAAGAACATATCGATTCATTGAACAAAATATTCGAAAGGCTTCTTAGTTATAACATGAAGGTTCAAATTGATAAGTGCAATTTCCTCAAGCGTGAAACCGAATATCTTGGTCACATAATTTCTAAGGATGGCATAAAACCAAATCCTAACAAAATCGAAATTATTAAACAAATAACCTCATACGGCAAAACAAATAAAATCATTTTTAGGGATCGCAGGCTTCTACAGGAAGTTTATTAAGGACTTTTCCAAAGTAGCACTTCCACTTACCAGGTGTTTAAAAAAGAACTCTAAGATTATCGTTTCAGATAGGCATTATATTGAGTCTTTTAACAAGCTTAAAAGACTTATATGTAATTGTCCAATCTTAGCATACCCCGATTTCACAAAGCCTTTTACATTAACTACTGATGCCAGCAATGCCGCTCTGGGAGCAGTGCTATCACAAAACCAACATCCTATAGCGTTTGCTTCTAGAACTCTAAATCGGCATGAATTAAATTATAGCACCATCGAAAAAGAGCTTCTCTCCATCGTGTGGGCTACGAAATATTTTAGACCATATTTGTTTGGTCGAAAATTTAAAATACAAACTGACCATCGACCTTTAGTATGGTTAAATTCAATAAAAGAGCCAAACTGCAAACTACAGCGTTGGAAGATAAAATTAAATGAATATGACTTCGATATTGAATATATGAAAGGAAAAGAGAATAATGTTGCTGACTTTTTAAGCCGTATAGACATAAACTAGGCAGATCAGTATGCGCGGGCTTAACTCCGCTACTGAAAATTTTTGATCGAGCGAGCAAATTTGTTGTTTTATCAAATTACAATCATAACCAATACTCTCAAGTAAATACATATAGCTAAGTGTGATACATCAAATTAATTGTCTACTTGCAAGGACGTTTAGATTTAAGAACATATTTTCGAGAAACGTGTTGTTCTGAAGCTTTGACCACATCTTTCGCACCTTTTGCCTTATAGGCTTTTCTGACGAAATTGAAAGCTCGTTGCATGCAATCTATGGATTCTTCTTGGGTACCTCTTAATAGTGTGATGATCCGATCAGCTTTCAATGCCTTTGCCAATTCCACAGTGAAATTCCTCACGCCCCATTGCTCTCGAATACCCGGCGCATGGGGATCATATTGCGTCAACTTGTATTTGCCATTAATTTTATCCACCAATGCGACAATAGCGTGAAACGAAGGAATAATTAAGCCAGTGAGTGGATCTATTGCTCTCTTCTTTGTGACTTCAATTTCTTGAGTGGAGAATACAATTACGCGTTTTGAAGAAGACTGAAAATGTAATCGGATCGCATTGACAGCTTGAGAGATTGTGGTCTTATATCCGAAACATGGACCATCTTTATCGACGTTATTTCTCACTATTTTTCAATCAAATAATTTCATTTGATAATTTATGGCTCATCTACAGACCTAGATCTATCGAATGACATGCTGCACACATGTGTGGTTATAGCCGATATCTACATTTAGTGCGTACAAGATTAGTCCGAAATCGTTTTCGGACCACTATATTCCCCGTACATGCACGCGCTAGGCCAAAAAGTGGGTGATAATATAAACAACGATGACATTAAATCGGATATTGCGACAATACATAGTGGTAGAGAAAATTTAAACGACCATATTTATATATCAGAAAGACCCTTAAACATATGTATATAGGTATCAATTAGATCTGGAAATAGGAAATTCGAAAAGTTACAAAAACCAGATTTTATATAAAAGAAAACGAAGAACAATAATAACTTTACCTGAATATAGTGAAGAGTATGTTTTAAAGGTTCTTAAGGAAATCATACCAATCAAAGGCGTTTTTGGAGTTTTTTGCAAAGATGATTCTATTTTTGTTGAGCTTCAGAAAACCCTTGTTAAATATTTTTCTTGTGCAAAAAATATGAAAATCCTTAGATGTACTACATTCCTTAAAGATATAACATGTTTTGAACAACTTTTGGATATGATTGAAAAAACTCACCTTGACAAAAACCATAGAGGAATTGACGAAACCTATTTTGACTTGAAGAGTTCAATTTACTTTCCGAATCTTAAGCTGGAGATATATAAGTACACAAAACAACTGTATAATTTGCAATATGAGTAAGTATGATCGACATCCTATTAAACCTAAGTTCATGATATCTGAAACACCTCAGAAGCCAAACGAAATCCTAAATATAGATGTGTGGTTTCTGAACAAAAACAGCATGTTTCTTACCTGTGTGGATAAGTTAACAAAACATGCATCTGTTCATTCTTTACCTGATAGGAACTCTATTTCAATAGTAGATATTTTAAGGCAAAGATTTGCAGTTTTAGGTAAACCTTTGAAAATAGTAGCCGATAATGAGTTTAACACGGCATATATTAGGGATTTCCTTAATAAAGAAAGCATTGCACACCATTTTACTTCGCCTAATACGCATACTGGCAACTCCATTATTGAAAGGTTCCACCTAACACTTAATGAACATATGCGTTTGTTAAAACTTGACAAGGAAAATATCAGCATTTCAGATGATGCCTTAGTTTATAAGGCAGTTGAAATTTATAACAATACCATACACTCGGTCACAAAATACACTCCTTCATTCAAACTTGAGTCAGGATGAATGGGCTAACCTCATAAAACGAATACATGAAAATAAAGAAAAACGAATTAACAAACTAAACGAGGCACGAGCTGAACCTAGTGAATTCAAAGAGCGTGAACTAGTTAAAAATGTAGGGTTCCATAATATAAAACACTTGCCTAGATACATTACGAAAGACGTAAAGGAAAAGGGCACAACATATTCAAAGATCAAAATGGTACTAAACGTGATAGGCAAATCGTTAAGAGATACTACAAATACCAAAAGCCAATTGAAGATATTAAATTCGATAGAAAGCTTACAGGCAGAGATTATTCTAAGCGTAATAAAAATATAATAGTTAAATAACTTTAAGTGAATATTTATACACACTTCGCTCAAACTTTTGCCGAAAGAAAAAAAACTGTGTGACATATGTATATAATAATGAAATAAGCAATAAGAGGGTAAATTTGTATATTTAGTTATAAGTTTTCATATGAAATGTGTTATAATAGTTCGAACGAAAAGAAAGTTTTATGTTAAAAAAGTTAATTCATTTGCCAGAATTGAAAATAATAATAAAAAAAAAAAAAAAAAAAACATTAACCAACAATTATGATATATGTACATATCGAAATACAAGCAGTAAATGTATACAGCACAGAGATAACATTAAACAAAAAAAATTATAGTACTCATAGGACATAGGCAAACATGAAATCCACGAGCTATTATAATACGATTTAAGCTGATCTAAATCGAGCAAGCAGATCATATTGCAATAATTATGGCAACTGTGCAACAAACTAATCCGCAGTGTACATTCTTTGGGGGGAGGAGTGATATACTAATATCCAAACCCTATTTACGATATATGTCACTTTTGGACGGGACAACAACCATTTTTATATACATATATCGTATAATACGATAAGAAAAACTTACCACAGGAAAGCCAATGTAAAAATCAATGTGCGATCGTGTTGCTAACCGAGTGTTAAACCTTTTATGTACATATCTCTGTTCTGTTTACATGTTTAGATTATGTATTGTGTTTAAAGATAGTGACTCTGTTGTTTTTATGTACTTTAAGTTTCTGTACTCTAATTTTCTGTTAACCCAAGGTTGTTTGTCAAAATTATCAGTTATCTAAAATGTGTTTTTAAGAAAGTTGAACTCACTCTTGGCGCGAGCGTCGTCGAATAAAGATCAACTATAGTAAAAGTAAAAAAGGAAAAGTTTTTTATTTTGCTCCCAAGTGTTATTATCGGGGCAATTGGAATTCCATTTTCGCAATTTGAATTTGCCCGCCATTAGTACTGCATCATTGTTTTTAGCAAGTGACACCGCTTCCTCTGGGGTATTACAGCTGGTCAGAAAGTCATCTACATAGAAGGACGATAAAATGGTATCCTGGTCGCTACTGCTTGCTCCTTGTTGGTTATTATTTGATAGTTGTCGTACGCACACTGATTAAGAGCACGGATTGAGTTGAAAGGACTACTAGCCATACCGTATGTTACCGTGTTCAATCGAAAAATTTGTATACTCTTGTTTGGTTTTTCTCGCCAGAGAATCCGCTGGAAGTTTCTATGTTCAGGTGTCACAAGCGCCTGCCGAAACATTTTTTCGATGTCCGCAGTGATGGCGGTGCGATATCAACGAAAACGAAACAGGATATTCACCAGTGGTTCTTGGATGGTTGGGCCAACTAATTGAATGTCGTTCAAAGAGAGATCTGTACTAGTCCGGGCTTAAGCGTTGAAGACAACTCGAAATTTTATGGTTACCGCATGATGTGGGATGTAATAACAATAAGAGTGATCGCCAGGTTGACCAACTCGTTCCATATGTCCTAAAGAGGCATATTCGCGCATGAACTGTACGTATTTGCCATGCAAGTTCCTATCAGCAGCGAATCGACGTTCCAGAGAATAGAAGCACAGCAAAGCAGGTGTGTATGAATCTCCAAGAGTGACAGTCCCGTCAGGACGAAATGGAATATAAACCACATACCGCCAGTCATCTGCGCGAGAATGCGTCTGTGCAAATATGCGGCTGCACTCATCGTCTATGATGTTGATATCGGGTACTTCCTCAAGCTTCCAGAAGTTAGACAACAGCTCCTCCAAGCCAATATCCTCAACACACGGTTCGATGTAAAACGTACGAAGAGACAGCGTAGATATGTGCATCGTTGCTGCTGGTCCAAAAATAACCCATCCCAACTTGGTATTCTGAGCGGATGGCGTTTCAGATTCTCCATGAATTACTTCACTTTCAACAATCAATCCCCACACCTCAGCTCCAAGAAGTATATCAACACCGGCTGGAGTCCTAAAATGCATATCTGCGAGCTGAAGGCCAGCCAAATGCTTCCATTTCCTATTGTCAACTTGCACTGCCGGAGTAGTTGAAGTAATGGATGGAACAATCAGGACGATAAATGTCAGTTTAAAATCGGTATACAAAGAAGATAGAGTGAGCATAGCGCTGCCCTTTGTTTTTTTTTTTTTTTTTTTGTATTTCCAAATTTGCATACATCTGTCCGGGGGCACTTACTACATTTTATAATTAATTGATTTCTGGAATATTTAGGCTTTGTAACCAGTGTTATTTAGCCCATTCATTTAAACAGTTAGAAGAATTTTTACTACATTTAACAATACAATAATTATAAGTTATTGTACTTTCACTTGGACTGACAGTAGATACAATTCAAATCGTTATTACAAAATTACATTATTTTTACATTAAGTACATTAAATTTCTTTATCAATTGTTATCTTGTTTTGTTAGAGAATCAAATCGGTTGGTCTTGTTCTATGAAGTCGTCTTCTACTTGACATTTCTTGAAAGGGGATGGGGTTCACTTCGTCATTTTTGTGTAGTAATAGTTTTATGTGGTGTTGTCTGCTTGTCTTCGTTATTTTCTGGTTGATAGTTTGAATTCCCAAGTCGCGGTGGATGTCAGCGTTGGTTATGTACCATTCTGTGTTGGCTATTGTGCGTAATATTTTTGATTGCTGTCTTTGAATTATGTGTATGTTCGATTTTTTTGATGTTCCCCATAGCTGAATGCCATATGTCCAAACGGGTTTAATTATTGATTTTTATAGCAGCAATTTGTTGGTTATTGTGAGCTTAGAATCTTTATTAAGAATTCAGTAAAGTTGTCTGAATTTTATCAATACCTGTTGTTTCTTTTTTAATATGTGGTTTTTCCATGTCAGTTTTGAATCTAGGTGCATTCCTAGGTATTTGGCTACGTTGTCCACAGGGATAATTTTGTCGTTTTTTTTTAGTGGTAGGGATTGATCATTTGGTCTGTTAGTGAACGTGACTTGTATAGTTTTGTCTTAATTAATTTTAATTCGCCAATCATCAAACCATTTGATTATTTGGTCCAGTGTGTTCTGTAGCTGCCTAGTGGCTTCAAACCTGCTTGGATGGGATTTCAGGATTATTGTGTCGTCCGCAAAAGTCGCTATCATTGATTTTTCCTCTCTTGGAACTGGGATATCAGCAGTATATAATAGGTATAGAGTTGGACCTAGGACACTTCCCTGGGGAACTCCTGCTTTCGTCTGGTGAAGGTTCGAAGATTCGTCTTTATACCTTACATAGAAAGTACGATCCGTGAGGTAGCTTTTTAGTAAGAGGTAAAAGTCAAGAGGTAGAATGTGGCGCAGTTTGTGTAGAAGGCCTTTATGCCATACTTGGTCGAAGGCTTTAGCCACGTCTAGAAATACGCCCACACAGTATCTTTTTTCTTCCAGGTCAATTGAAATTTTGTTGACAACTCTGTGAATTTGTTATACGGTGGAGTGATGTCGTCGAAAACCAAATTGGTGGTCAGGTATTTATTTTGGATTAGTAGTGGTTCAATTCGGTCGAGTAAGAGCTTTTCGAATATTTTTGATAAAATAGGAAGAAGGCTGATAGGTCGGTATGATGTTGCCTTTGTTGCGTCTTTGTCAGGTTTAGGTATAGCTATAATCTGAGCCACTTTCCAGGTTTTAGGGAAACGTTTTAGTCTTATTATAGAATTATATATATATATTTCTTATAAATAAAAACTGCCTTTTTAGGCAATTCGTCAAGAATCTTACCGGTCATGAGGTCATATCCTGGAGCTTTCTTATGCTTAATTCTACTTTTAATAGTATGCTCTATTTCTTTAATAGTTTTTTTTTTTATGTTTGTGTTGGGGATTATTCCGTTTTCTTTTAATCTTTTTTGTGGCTCTCCATAAAGAGTAGTTACTTTCAGAAGTAGGTGTTAGTTTTTTTAAGTAGTCGTTTATGCCGTTATTTTGAATGGTAAGTCATTTTTCTTTGAGTTCTTTAGCGGCTTTGTTAATTCTGCTTTTGTCAACAGGAGAGCGGGTAGTTTGCCATATTTTCCGGAGTCTTCTTTTGTCCTTTATGAGTTTTAGTAAATTTGGAGGTGTGTGATAGTCATAATGTTTGCGTATGTTGAGTGGTGTTGCAGTTATAGCTGCCGCAATAACTATGTCATTCAGGTGCACTACAGCCCGTTCATTGTTGTCATTGTTGATTTTTAGTGGGATATCTACTGTTAAGTTTGATTCTATATAGTTCCGGAATGTGTCCCAGTCCGTTTTATTGTCGTATATGTGGTGATACGTTTGAAGGTTATTGACATTATTTAGGTAGTCCAGTTGGAATGGTGAATGGTCTGATGATAGTTCGTAGCTTGGTTTAATTTTAAGGTTTTTCTGAGGAATGTTTTTGACTATACAAAAGTCAATTAAGTCCGGAATTTTGTTAACGTCAGTTGGCCAATAGGTTGGTTCGCCTGTGCTAAGGTGCTTGCAGTTGTTTAGTCGAATTGCATTTAATAGGTTTCGTCCTTTTTTGGTTGATAGCCTCGATCCCCAGTCAGTATGTTTTGCATTCAGGTCTCCGCCAGCTATAAATCTGGTATCCAGTGATTTAAGAAAATGATCATATTGTGCACTAGTAATGTTGTGTTTTGGGGGACAGTAGATACTTGTTATTGAAAAGGGTCCATGTTTGTCTTGTAGTTGAACTGTGGTTGATTGAATATGTTCACAGCAATATTTGTCAAGTTCAATGTATTTATTTTATATTCTTTATCAGAATTGCCGTACCTCCATGTGCTGTTCCGTCAGGATGATTTGTGTTGTGTATATTGTAGCGTGGGATTCGTAGGAAACTTTTGTCTGTGAAATGAGTTTCTGATACTAAAAGAATGTCAATATCATTGTCATATAGAAATTGTTTTAGTTCAAGGGTATGGCGACTTAGTCCGTTAACGTTCCAGATAACAATTTTTAGATTATTGTCCATTAAATTTGGTAACCAGAAGGGTTATGATATTCATCATGTTTGTCATTTGATGTATAAGATTTTTCATAATTTCTTTGAGTTCGGCTATGTCATTTATGTTATTATTATTCGTATTTGAGTGCGTAGTTTTTGGTTTTGGATTTGTTTTTGCGTTTTCGCTTGTTGTCATTTTTACTACTTTTGAGTGGTCCTTCTGTTCCTTTTGTTGCATCTCATTTACAGCCTGGGCATAAGTTCTGCCTGGTTGGATATTGTTCGAGGTTTTGGGTTTATATTCGTCAGCAGTAATTTCAGGGTTGGGTCTTTTCCATAGAGCTGGGAATCGTCCTATTTGTAGGGCTTTATAGATTTCACACCCCTTGTAGTTATGCGATCCGGCACATTTGACGCAAACTGGATCTTTTGTACAATAGTTCCTTGTGTGTCCATATCTTTTGCAGTTGGTGCACCCTTTGTTCTTGTGTAAGAAACACCACCAATACGTCATGCGGTTTTCTGTGAATGTGCAAACAATTAGTCAGTCGTTCTGACAGAAAACTCACCTGCGATCCAGGATCGCATAGAATACGAGCCACGCGCTGCTGGGTTTCTACATCCCCACATACGTATGCTCGCGCAGTTCCAAGTAAAATTGTAAGATTAGTTGGTTTGTGAGGTTTGACGTTAATGTCGGTAAGTCATGCAGATTGTTGCGTTGCGAATGATGAAACCGCAGGTTGCTTCTCTTGGTTGGATGTACTAGTCGCTTGAGTTGGATGTTGTTGTCGATACCAAGGATAGCGATTTACGAAATAACAATGTATGATGTTTTTGTCCACAAGCAGTTGAAACATAAGTTCGATTTCTTTAAGCGGTCAAATCGTTGCTCGGGTGTTAAAGCTAACAAAGTTTGACATCGACTGGTTCGATGAGGTCCCTGAAAATACGTACATTTTGCTTCCTCTGCCATAGTTACGTGCGACTTCACTGTTTGATGTTGACGTTGCTGATGTCGTCCTATTAAAGTGTGAGACTGATCTGGCATGATCAGTTCCGTGGCTAAGCTGTGTGCCCGCTTTGCTAGGAATGTAAGCAAATCTGATAAACGAGGGATCTCATTTGGCGAACAAGACATACACCATTCCCGCTGTGTACGCGGAGGAAGCTTTGACACAACTATGAGAGTTGCCAGGGCATCCCACTTGTCCACTGGGAGATTCATGACTCGTAAGGCTCGAACTGTGTCGACGATTGACAGCAATGCCTTTGTGCTCTCTTCTGATGCTGGTTTGATGTTAATAAAGTGAGATACGTGCGCCTCCGCTAACAACTTCGGGTTATCGAACCGCTCCATACTTCTTCATACCCGCCTGAGTACATGCTTCCAATGAGTGGCACCTTTGTTGCATCGACTGCCTGAAGAAGTTTGTTCAACTCGTATGCTTCCGGCAAGTCCGCTGCATGTATCAAATACTCAAAGGCATCTTTGAAGGCCAACCAGCAATGAACCGTCAAAGGTGGGAACAGTTACCGGATCCAAATGCATATTGATGTTATGTGCAGGTAAATCTCCCTTCTCCGTCTTTGCTGGAGACGTCATTTCTGAGAGTCGGCGCTCAATCCTGATGCATATTTTGTTGTACATCGTTTCAACCTGGTCCCAAAGCATTTCGTGTGCCTCTAGTTCGTTGGCGTTTGATTGACCGACCAATATTTGATGATTGTGCACGAAGCGATCATAATGTGCTGCAATTGTTTTCCGCTCTTGGTTCAGTTCGCAGAGGTTCCACGATGTACTGTCTGCATCCATTATGCGTCCATAAATTCGCCTAATTGCATTGTGTGCGGTTGTTCGCAAATTCAATTCCATTTGAGTTCAGTAATATAATATGTGTACGTTTTCACAAATATTAACCAATCCTCACAGGAGGCACCAAAAAATGTTCAAAAAAGGTACTGTACTCTAATATTCCTCCAAGAAAAAGCCAGCCAAATGTTATAACAATTTTTATTATTACTTCCTCTGAACCAAGAAATCGGCTGAACAAAGAATTCAACTGAACAACCAAGTCAAGCCAAAACTCTCCACCAAACCAAAGAGACCGCAACCAAACCGAAAAAGTCCCGTCATATGTATATGTCTATCCCGAAACAAAGCCAATCAAATCTCCGCGGCGTGGCCATGCAATAAGTGGGTTTGGAAGCGTTGCCAGGTCATTGTTGTCTTACGTCAATCTTAAACAATAATATTGAAAATCATATGATCAGTCGGAAAAAAAACTGTATAAACAAGGTAAACCGGCAGAAGTGATTAAATGTTGCCGAAGCCCGAGAAGTGGAAAAAAGTTGGCCGTCAGGGGGCGCCTGGCATATGTGAAAAATCTTTTTAAATATTAGAATTCACAATTAATAAAAATCTATAACGAAAGATGGAATAAAATAAACACAAAATAGAATTTCCTTAATAAAATCAATTTATTTTTCATATTATTTTAATTATAATAATTACAGAATATATGTATATATGTATGAATAGAATATAAAATATAATTTAAAATATTATAATATATTTTAAAATGTAGCTACGGGATATTATTTGACGTATCTTCTGTGATCTCTGTAATAGTAGCTGTTTGGCCGGCGATAACTGAAATAGGTAACAAAAGTATTAGACATCATGCTATCAAGATATCTCGAAAATATAGCGTCGATTGTCGTTTCATATCTAATTTTTGATTTAGTTGGTTTATTATTTATTATCAATCATCAATCAAAATTAAATTAACTAAATTAATTGGTAAGAATAATCTTAGCTGGTTCTATGTTGTTTTGGGTATTCGACTTCTCCTTTTCTGCAGGAACAATCTATGGTTGCAGGTTTTCCTTGCCTAAGGGCAATCGCGTGGCGCCCATTTCGACATCTTAACTCACTGCCGGCCGAGCACTGGCCGAGCACCCTTTCGCACGACGTCGCGGTGAGGTGGGGAGGCGTTCGGTAACAGGGTAACATTAAGTTCAGGTATTTCTTATTAAAAGTTCTAACTTATCCATAGTAACTTGGGCTAAGTTTTTGTTTTGATAAATTGCAACTCGCCCACCTCTAACATCTTTTCGTTTAAATTTGACTTTGCAATCGAAATTAGGTATTTCAATAAAATTTTCATTAGAAAGTCATCTTTTGATTATAATAAAAAGTCAACTTTTTGAGAAACAGAACTTAGCATATCTGAAACATATTTTTTCATACTTTGACAGTTTAACTTTAATATTGCCAATCCCTTGTAATGAAACTAGTTATCACGTCTTGCAAAGTTTCAAGCTTATTCAAGGATAGTTTTTTAAATACATCTTGTAAAGACAAAATTGATGGATGAATTCTTCTTCCATGGTAAAATCTTAAATCATCATTTTTGTTACATACAGTAACAAGAATAATTTTTCATAAAAACCCCTCTTGTGCCCAAATTAATAGTTTGTGGAGCAAAACAAAGATTTTTTTTAGTTCTTATTTCATATACATTTTCTTAAACATTTGTTTAACATATTAAAAAAACTAGTACATTTATAAACTTAATACTTTGTATGTAGGCCTTTATTTTTATTTATCTCTGCCAACCGACGAGGCATTGATTCCACCAATTTTTGTGTAATGTAAGTGCCAATTTTATGCCACTCTTCAGTAATTGCAACTTTTAATTGGTTTTTATTCGTAATTTTGTGTTTTGTTCTAATTTCTGTGTCCCGATGAGCCCACGAATGCTCTATTGGGTTCAAATCTGGGCTTTGTGGAGGAGTTTCAATAACGTTTTCAATAAAGTTGTGAAGTAGTCACATGTTTACTTTGTGAGCCTTGTGCTTAGGATCGTTATCTTGATAAAAATAAAAATCCGATTCACACATGTTCTTTATAGCTGACTGCCTTAAGCACTGCTACAACATCTTTAAATAAACTATCTGATCCATTTTATCGGTCATAAATTCAAAATTTTCAACTCCATGATAGCCCATTGCTCTCCATATCATGATGTTGCCTCTTCCATGCTTTACGGTGGATTGAATGGTTTGGACAAGCAAAGCTTCCTTTTTTTTCTTCATGCCTTTTGTTGCTTACTATCAATTCCAAAAATATTACATTTATTTTCGTCAACGTAAATCATTTTTTTCCAAAAGTCAATTGGTTGATTGGCATATTTTTTAGCAAAATTTAATCGCTTCTTTACGTTGGCTTCCCGTAAAAGAGGTTTCTGTCTAGCAACATGGCAACGCAGTCCAAGTGAATAAAGTTTTTTTTCGTACAGCTGTTACAGATGTTCCACTAAATAATTTTAATTTTTTATTTAATTGCACTGCTGTTTGTTTTGGATCTTTTCTTATTTTACGGATTAAAATTTTTCATCTGTTGTTGTTATTTTCCTTTTACGTCCTGCACCTTTTTTGTTTTCTATTCTACCTTCTAAATAATACCGATTGCAAATGCACTGCACTGTAGAATGGCTTAAATTTAATAATTCACCGATTTCTCTTAAAGTTTTGCTCTTTTCACGATGATAAATTACTAGTGATCTAACATTTTTCGTGGTATTTTTGCCATTTTTTTCCATTTTGAAAATAAAACTAAAATCTTTAATCCAAACTAATGAACAAACCTTCAATTCCAGTAACCCGCGATAAAGCGGCGTATAATAATCGAATAGAATGAGATTTATTATACTCATAGCCTATCTCGTCAAAAGTAGCTCCTTGAGACTTATGAATAGTCATGGCACATCCGGATATTATAGGAAAGTGATTTCCTTTTCCCACAATCGTTTTGTTGTTGTTGAGATGAATACTTGTCATTCGACGTATAGTAGGAGCGGCTTGTTCATCGATATTATGTTCTGTAATAAATCCAGCAGCTTTTTTTCTGGCACCTGTACCAGTTTTTTTTTTTATCAGGAAAACCAGCCATATACGAGTAATTTCATTTTGTTCATTCTGTTCTATATGAACCAATGTTCCAACAGCACCATTTACTAATCCATCTGTAACATCTATATTTGTTGTAATAATGTAAGGTTTTCCAAATACAAAAATAATTCAATAATAATAAGCAACAGCCTAATCTTGCACTTACTCCAAATCCAACAGTGATCCCAAGCAGGGGGGTTGCAGGGGGTGGGAGGGGAGGCCGCGTGCTCCCCCTTACGACATCTGACACGTTTTCGACAGTACGTATTATTTTGTATAAATATATATATGCATCTTCTAAACTATTAAAAAACGCATACTGCTAGGAGCTACATATATAACTTTCAGGTGAAAAATGTGATTATTTAAAACGTGTTGCATAGTCTCAGACAAATGATTGAACTAAACAAGCCAAATCTGCATTTTGCATGGAAAATTCAAAAGCTTGCACCTTTGAAACTAGGAAAGTCTGATCTAAAATATATATATCAAAATTTTCAGGACAAAGCCTATTTTGACATAATTTACTAACCTTTGGTTTGAATCGAAAGATTATGTTCGGTGAAGCAAACGTCGTGGACGCGTTTTAAATATTTCACTTAATCCTGCACTTTGATCATCATTGATTTTTGTTTCCTTTTTGGTCACTTGATCATCACTGTTACTCATATTTCGATTTGATAATATTATAACTGATTCGAAATCTTTAAACGCTTTAAAAACAATAATATTCTAAAAAAAAAAATACGATAGGTATACATACGTGGTAAGTATAGTATGCTATACATAGAAACGCACCTCTCACAAAGAAGTAACAAAATGTAACGCGCGCGCACACACAATGGAGTCAAAATCGTAGCACGACAGCGTCATGCTGTTTGCCTTGACGGCATTCGAGTCGATTTTACTACCAAGCCGCGCCTATAGATGTTTCACATCAAAAAAATTTAATCTCCGTGGATCAGGGCCGGGTAAAGTTTTGCGAAAATACTCAATTAGATCCCAAGAATATGGCTGGGACTGTTTAACTTGGTGGAGGGTCTTTGACGGTTTGTGGGTTTATGGCGGCAACTGGTTTGGCACTTTAATTGAAATGAAAGTGACAACCTATTAAGGTTAGATGGTCATTTATCCTTCAGCAAGATAATGACCCAAAATATGAAAGTTAATTTTAACACTATTCCTACTAATGATCGTTTTTTAAATTTCGATTAGAATTTCATATATTATTATAACATATACAACGTAATTCAATCGCCTTTAAACTTCACGACTTTTTCTAATATATGCGTACTTGTATAATACATTTTTCAATATTCAATTCTTTTTTAATTATTTATTTTCTAAGAAAAAATTTTAGCCTGTCTTACCTACCACGACCGGTAGAACGATTTATATGTTTTTGTAATATTATTCTTTCAAAAACTCAATTCCGAAAATATAAAGTCGTTACAAACATTTTTTATGTTTTAGTCTTTATTTTATCCCTTGAATATTCATTTCCAAAATGTCAAGACTTTCGAAGAGTGTGCATTTATTATTAGAGAAAATAAATAATATTGATGAAGGGTGCTCCGAAGATGACCAGGAAATTTTGAATATTGAAAATGCGGAAAATTATGATCAATTTGAGATCGAACACTGATGAGAATGAAGAGAATGTTTCGAGCATACGTAGAGGACGAAAGAGAAGGAGATTTGTATTTAGTTCTGATAGTGAGAATGAGGAAGAGGTAATCGAAACTGGTGTAGACGGAACTGTTTGGCAGGAAGTAGAAAAAGGGTCTAATCCTGGAACGGCTTCATTGAGAATAGTCAAAATTGTTATAAACCAGGACCATATATGTATTACTATCGATGAACCACTGTTTCCAATGAAAGCATGCCCAATAAACCGGGCATATAATAAACGCTTTTCCATATTTGGGAAAAGATGAAAGCAGAGAACTTTCAGCTCCGCTAGGAGATTTTGTTACTTTGAAACTAGTAGAACCGTATACAGGATGTGGACTTTTAGCTAAGAATACTACGGTTGTTGGAACAGTTCGAGCAAACAGAAGAGAGTTACCAAAATTGGCGAAACAGAAAAAGGACAATATGGCATATTTTTCAACAAAATTATACCGTTCAAATTACTGTACTCTGACAATTTATAAAGCTAAGCCATATAAAAAATGATTCTTAGTTCAATGCACAACTCCGTACAAATTGAAAAAAATGATACCTGTATCCCGGAGGCAATTAGATTTTATAATAGCACCAAATCTAAATGTCGGAGATGGCCTTTACAGGTATTTTTCAATATCTTAGATTTAGCCGGTATAAATGCATGGGTTTTATATAAAGAATCCACTGGAGAAAAAATTTCAAGAAAAGCATTTTTGTTTCAATTGGCAGACGAATTTATCATCAAATATGGAAAAGAGGTACAACTGGGCAACGAAAATCAACAAACGCCCGTCACAAATTCAAGTTCACGTGAAGGGAAAACATAAGATATTGCAAAGTGTGAAAGAACCTTCAATTATGACGCCATCTGTCCGACAGTGCCGAATCTCTGATCTGGCGCCACTTCTGTCACCGCGGTTGGCACCTCTTCCCATGAGCAGCCATTCTGAATTCTCATTTCTGTTCTCGAAGCCATTGGAAAAGGTGCGAACCGCGGTAAGTGTATGGATATGTATAATATATATAAAATTAATTCTCGTTACTTTAGAAATAAACGTGTTTAAATTCAAAGTTTGAGCGCGCGCCTCCCTTTTTTATCCAAGCGAGAACAACTTTATTTCGATTGTTGCTGTTTGCCTGCGCGCATATGTTGAGTCGCACACCACCTCGACGCAGTCCGCGAAACCACGCCATGGAACTGAATGTGCCAACTACTTCCTCTGCCGTCGTAAGTAGCGCCGGCACAGCAGAAATAAATAAAAGCGATGCCCCAGACGCCGCATCCGCAACGCCTCTTGCTCCGATTCTTCTAGCCGTATTGGATTCTTCCGGGAATACTGCGTCGATCCCGTTAGTCACTTCAATCATGAGTGGGGCTCCTCCGGACCCTGTCTCCGCCGCCGTCACCACCCTTACTACTGCTGTTGCGGATGGTTCTGAACGTGCTGCCGCTGTTCAGGTGGACGAATTGTATGTTCTACAGGAGCGGATCGCCGCGTTGGAAGGACAACTCAAGGCCACGCAAGTCCAGCTAAGAAGTAGTGACTTGCAGTGTAATACGCTGAAATTGGCAATGCAGTCAACGCCCTTGCACCAGTCTCTCACGCAGTCGCTACAGCCAGCAGCACGTCATCAACCGTCATTCATATCTACGCTGCCGTCAGTCACACAAGCGGTGAGGCTAACCCCGCATGAACAGCCGTTGGTCACGTATACACCACCGCATTCGGCCGTGTATGCTTCGATACCTGCATCTACATATGCGGTACCTTCGAGTGTGCACATGACGTCAAGCACGTATGTATCGACGCCATACTTGTACGCACCGTCGCCACATTCGTACATACAGCCTCCAGTTTCTCAAGTGCCACAGCCATCTTATTCAGGCGATAATCGCATTCAGTCACCAGGAAATAGTGTATTCACCTTGACGCCACGTAAGGTTCTCCGGGAATCCAGATGACTGGCCAATGTTCTACCACACGTTTTTGCAGACAAATGCCGCCTTCAATTATACGAATTTAGAGAGCAACCAGAGGCTTCAGAAATCTCTGCAAGGTGTAGCGTAGGAAGCATCCTGGAAGAATTACGCTTTCGTTTTGGCCGCCCGGAACAGCTTATAAACAGTCAACTGAGCCAAGTGCGGGAGATACAGCCTGTCAACGAATCTAATATGACTCGTCTTGTTCCATTCGCAACAAAGGTAAGGAACTTGGCAGTATTTTTGCAATCCGTTAACGGCCAGCAGCATATTGCGAACCTATCACTGCTTAAAGAGCTAGTTTGTAAGCTACCTATGTCCAGGCGAATGGAATGGGCGAGATATGCAACAATGATTCAGCCGTACCCAACGATCGTTAACTTCAGCGACTCACTTTCTGACGTCGCCAGATTAGTTTGCTCTGTCCAAGATAGCGAAGACAAAGAACCGAAACGACGACTGCCTGTGTTGTGTGCTACGGAGCCCAAGGAAATAAGATCTTCAAAATGCCCTCTGTGTCAAGAGATACACAAAATAAGCGAATGCAGTAAGTTCATTAAAGCCACAGTGCAGGAGCGATGGTCGAATGCTAAGAAACACAGTCTATGCTTCACGTGCCTTAAGAAAGGACATTCTACTCGTAGCTGCCACGTGAAGAATATTTGTGCCATAAACGGATGCCAGAGAAGACACCACAAGTTGCTCCACGAAGTCCGACCTAACTCTACTCCATTGGCTGACACCAGTCAACAGTCAACAGTAGCTGGAAATGTGTTAGCCACAAAGGGGATTGCCGACAATGATAGAAAGCTCTTGTTTCGTGTTTTGCCAGTAACGCTATATGGTCCAAATAAAGCCGTCAACACTTACGCACTTTTCGATGAGGGATCGTCCATCTCGATTCTGGATGTGGCACTGATTAAGGAGATGGGCATCAAGGGTACCCCGCACCAACTCAATATGCAATGGGTTGCTGGAAAACAAGCACAGGAGCCCTCGTTGGTTGTCAACCTGCAGGTAAGTGGGGCAGGTTTGAAGAAAAGGTTTGCGCTTCGGCACGTGTATGGTGTTTCGGACCTTAAGCTACCAACTCAAAGCCTCGAGGAGTCGGACTTGAGTACAATCTCACACCGGCTGAAGGAGTTCCCTATCCAGTCGCTGTTCCGAGACTTCTGATCGGGCTCGATAATTGCCACTTGAGTGCGACGATGGAACTACGGAGTTTCGGTAGGAGTGGGCCTTATGCAACTCGGACAAAGCTTGGCTGGGCTGTGTTTGGTCCAGCGCCGACGACCACGCACTCGAGCATACCTGCATGTCTCCTAACCTACGCCGATTTCGCTGATGCTGTTCTACAAAATCTGGTTGAAGACTATTTTCGTACGGACAGTTTCGGTGTAAGAGCAGCCCCCGCAATTGAATCTAAGACATTCGGGCCAGAAACATCCTCGACTCAACTACAAAGAGGATCAACGGTCGGTTTGAAGTGGGCTTGTTATGGAAGGATGATGATATCGTCTTACCAAATAGTTTTCCCATGGCACAGAAGCGTAGGAGTAGAACACAATATGAAGAGGAACATAGAATTCGCGGCCGCCTACAATTTGATTATGAGAGATTACGTGGACAAATGCTATGCCCGTAAACTGCAGCCAGAAGAAGCCACCGTTGAAGGACCAAGGACGTGGTATTTGCCTCATTTCGGAGTAGTTAACCCCAATAAGCCTCAGAAGCTTCGCCTAGTTTTTGACGCTGCTGCCGAAGTAAATGGAGTGTCGCTCAACTCCTACCTGCTGAAGGGTCCTCAGATATACCAGCCGTTGCCAACCGTTCTCTTCAACTTCCGTGAAAGACTAGTCGCTGTGTGTGGAGACATCAAGGAAATGTTCCACCAGATTGGACCAGTTCGTCAGGAGGACCAGATGCGCGCGAAGGTTTCTGTGGCGTGATGAATATGATAGCCAGCCGCCCGATGTTTACGAGATGCTGGTGATGATGTTTGGAGCCGCCTATTAGCCTTGCTCCGCTCAACATGTTAAGCTCAAAAACGCTTTGGAGCACCGAGACATGTACGATCCTCGCGCCGTCCAAGTTATCACCGACTTTCATTATGTTGACGATTTCGTCGACAGCTTTGAATCAGTTGAACAAGCAATCCGGATTTCAACTCAAGTTAGAGAAATACACAAGGCCGCCGGGTTTGAGTTGCGGAACTTCAGCTCGAGCTCCGAAGCCGCCCTCAGAGCCTTAAAGTGTGATACATCAACAAAGGGAGGGGCTCTTCTGCAAACTGAAAAGATCTTGGGTATGTTCTGGCAGTCAAGTAAAGACAAATTTCAGTACATGCTGCAATTCCATCGAGTGAGCACGGGCGTCATTGACGGAAGCCGACGTCCTACTAAACGTGAGCTGCTCAGCGTCGTCATGTCAGTATTCGACCCACTGGGATTATTAAGCACTTTCGTGGTAGCTGCGAAGCTGGTGATGCGTGAGGTTTGGAGAGGTGATTTGCTATGGGATGAGGTATTGCCGGAGGATATCTCCACTTTCTGGAACAGGTGGCGTCTGCATTTGCCCAAAGTTATCGAGATGGCAGTTCCTCGCTATTACTTCCAAGGTGGTGCTCCCAAGGATCTCCAACTCCATGTCTTCGTGGACGGAAGTGAGGACGCCTTTGCAGCCGTCGCATATTGGAGGGCATCGAATCAGGATGACGTGGTTGAGATCGCGTTCATCTGCGCGAAAACGAAATGCTCCCCTTTGAAGCCGTTAACCGTGCCTCGTATCGAGCTCCAGGCCGCAGTTTTGGGTTCGAGGCTCATGAAAACTGTACTTGAAGGACATACCGTTACTGTCACCCGAAAGGTGCTTTGGAGTGACTCTTCGACGGTGATCAAATGGATTCACAGCGAAAGTCGTCGATACAAAGTCGTCGTTTGTGGCACATAGGATCGCCGAAATATTAGAGACCACAGAGCAGAACAGCTGGAGGTGGGTGCCGACAAGCGAGAACCCTAGCTTTATAGATTGGAGCCGTTTTTTCCTCTTTCAGGCGGATAGTTAGAACCATGGCCTGGCTGATGCGTGTCTTCAATGGTAATAGAAACCACGCCTTAACAACTGACGAATTGGATGTCGCCGAAAGACAGCTTTGTCGCCACGCCCAACGTCAAGCCTTTGGTAATGAAATTAGTCTTGTTCAGCGCGGCTTGCCAGTTCCAGCGGAGAATGAGCTCTCTAAACTTATGCCGTACCTTGACCAAGAAGACATCCTCCGTGTCTATGGACGCCTTGACGCCACGTCATGGTTGACCCATCATCCTGCCAGCTGTACACCGTTTCACAGCACTCGTGGTTGCCCATTATCACGACAAGATGATGCATCAGAATACTGAAGCTGCGATCTGCGACGTGCGTCACAAGTATTGGGTGCCTCGCCTGCGTCAGGTTATGCGGAAAGTCATCGCCAACTGTAGGGTCTGTAAACTTCGCAATGCCACACCGATCCCGCCAGTTATGGCAGCCCTACCAGAGGACCGGGTCGTGCCATATTTGAGGCCGTTTTCGTACCCTGGATTAGAGTACTTCGGGCCACTCGTCGTCACCATTGGCCGCCGCACCGAGAAACGGTGGATTGCGCTTTTCACCTGTCTGGCGGTGAGAGCCATTCACTTGGAGGTGGCGCATGATCTGTCGACAGATGCGTGCATCATAGTCATACGCAATTTCATCAACCGCCGGGGAGTGCCACTTAGAATACGTAGTGATAATGGAAAAAACTTTATGGGCGCCGACCAAGAGGCTAAACGTTTTTCGCAAGTCTTCGACTGCCACCGGATACAAAATGAACTGTCAGCAAAGGGGATCGACTGGCGCTTCAATTGTCCAAATAATCTATCGCAGGGAGGTGCCTGGGAACGCATTGTTCAGTGTGTAAAGCGTGTTCTGCGACACACACTTAAGGAGGTTTCGCCACGGGAGCATACTCTGCAATGCTTGATAATTGAGGCAGAGAACGTGGTCAACTCACGGCCGCTAACGCACCTGCCAGTAAGAGTCGACCAGGAGGAACCACTTACGCCAAACCATTTCCTGCTGGGTTCAGCTAATACAGCTCAGTAACCTAGGGTGCTGGAACCAGACGAGAAGTTATGCCGCTTGAGGAAGCAGTGGAGGGTTGCCCGAGAATTGAGGAACAGGTTTTGGAAGGGATGGGTGCTGGAGTACCTTCCAACTTTGACGCGGCGTGTCAAATGGTGCCGAAGGACGATGCCAGTTGAAGTCGGAGATGTAGTTTCATCTGCGATCCCAACATTCCTAGGCGGGAATGGAAACGAGCAAGAGTGCAACGTGTACACCAAGGGGCGGATGGAGTTGCGAGACGAGCCGAGATAAAAACGAGCGTAGGAGTTCTATCTCGTCCAGTCTCAAGATTGGCTGTATTGGACGTGGAAGCTGATAGTGAATCGGTCCGATTCACGGGGGCGGGGATGTGAAAGAACCTTCAATTATGACGCCATCTGTCCGACAGTGCCGAATCTCTGATCTGGCTCCACTTCTGTCATCGCGGTTGGCACCTCTTCCCATGAGCAGCCATTCTGAATTCTCATTTCTGTTCTCGAAGCCATTGGAAGAGGTGCGAACCGCGGTAAGTGTATGGATATGCATAATATATGTAAAATTAATTCTCGTTACTTTAGAAATAAACGTGTTTAAATTCAACGTTTAGGCGCGCGAGTTAAGTTTTCAAAACGAACGAACGGTTAAAAAAAATACAATTTAATTTTATTACCTTCCTAGTGAAGCGTTTACAACTGAATGAATGGTCTTAATTCTAACAATGCATATTATATGTTTGCAAAGGTGAGTTCCAATAGCTTGGACTTGCGGCGGATGTCATCCAGACGCATAGTTGCGGTAATTGGATCTCACCTTTGCAATCACAATTGTATTTTGAAATATTCAATTGGGTCATTGGGTGGAGGTGATAACGGGTTCTGTGTGCAGGTGGTGTGCGGGGGTCCGTTGGTTTAAGGTTGGGAAATATCTTCGGGTTGATGTCCCACTGGTATATGGTATGATGACCGGAAATAAGGTGGGGTGTTGCGGGGAGACATGTGCCAGGTATTGCAGCGAGTTAGGGGGCGACCGGGTGGTTGGTGGTTATCGTAACGGTGTTGCGGGGAGACATGTGCCAGGTATTGCAGCGAGTTAGGGGGCGACCGGGTGGTTGGTGGTTATCGTAACTCGCGCCTCCCTTTTTTATCCGAGAACACAAAGACAATAAAAGTAACAAAATCTGTGTAAAATCTAAAATGTACGTATGTGGAAAATGTATGATCGAGAAGCGTATTTGTAAAAAATGCGGTGAAAACGAATAAAATGAGTAATATATATTCCTAATTAAAAGAAACTATATTTTTATTCTGTCATATTGTCTATTATCACATTCTATATAAAAATATGTATGTAAGTTATGCTGAAGACGGTCATTTGGTGGTAGGAATATGTATACGTGAAATGTCAGTAGGAATAGTGTTAATGAATATGTTATTTGTTGTGGCGGAACTTTTACAATCTTTGGTTCAAAGTATGGCTCGTTTACCTATCTAAATAATAGCTTAGTTAGTACTGGAACAGACATATGTATAAACAACAAAAAAATTAAAAAGTGTAATTTTAAGGCGGCACTACTTGCTTTGGTGAGTGAATTTATAATTTATATTATTTTAAATTTAAATACCATTCCTATGTTCTATTATTGTGCTGATATTCTCATATTATTATTTCACTAATATGCGTAATTTTAAAAGGTGAAAAGGCGTACGAAGATACGTACATATCACCGCCAGTTATATACACCAACCAATAAGTATTATTTCGTCAGAAACACCACGCAACAAGTTTAACAGAGGTCATACTTCAATATTGTCAACATCGGAAATGACTTTGCTAGGAACAATTCGTAATGATTTGAACAAAGTTTATTCTCCAACATTTGCCGATTTGCACCGCCAGCCGAAGGCGTTAAAATACAGTTACTGAAGTCACCGGTTCGTTCTTTGACTGGGATGTTTTGAAGCTGGACGTTTAAAAATAAAATACCTTAAGTTCCGCAAAAATAATTTTTTTTTTAATAGTGGAAAAACATATAAATCGCGCGCATCCATACTTCCTAAGAGCTATCGATTTGAGTTCTAGATACCTTGAAAAAATCTAAATTCTAAATAAATATTAGATCTGACTCACAAACTTTCAGGCAGCATTTTTTGTTTTTTTATATTATGCGCGCACTCAAGATGTTCATATACCATAGTCTCTTCAATGTGGCTGTTCCGGACAAAAAAGTACACCTTTTGCTCTTTAGTGAGAAAAATTTCTGTTCGAAAGTGTTCTCCTTTGTGTACAGTGACGGTGTTTCGGACACTTCAGAACAGGATTTTCTGCACCTACTCTTGAGTCAGAACAGAAGTGTCAAAATCAGCTGTCATTGAAAAAAACACTAAGTCCTTGCTAAAACATACATTTCATCACTGAAATATGTTGTTGACGAATCATTAATAACACTAATTTCACTGTCAGATCCCACCACAACTCTTCCGAAGCAGTTTTATTTGCATTCATTTTAGTTTATTATTTAATTCTAAAACATGTTTAATACAATCTGACAAATAAGATGTTTTTGTTTTTTTAAAACCGAAATACGGCTGTATTTTTCTGTTCTAACTTGATCTGACAGTTTTCACGAATCTGTGCTGTTCTGTCCTGTTCCGTTCTGATCCTTTAGTCATTGAAAACAGCTACAATCTTATGATTATGAATATCAGTGCGGGCAGAAGGTAAAAGTGAAGAGGGATATATATACATATATGTACGTACATACTGTGGTATACAGAGATGATTCAATCAGGAAACTTTTGAAGTAGGCGACTTGCAGTTTTTTGTTAAAATGCGGTCTTAAAGTTCTAAGAGTTCACGGAGATTCTGTTCCTACGATGTCAATCGTTAAAAAGTCATCAGCTGAATTTAAAGTGATCGCACATCCCTCGAAGATGACCCATGTGAAGGACGTCCAAAAACCGCATCCATAGCGGGAACCATCGACGATGTGCATAAAAATGTATTGGCGAATGGCGAGTGAAGGCAGGCGAGATAGCTGATTTTTTTTTTTTTTTATAATTTGGGCGTGCAAAAGGGGTTGACTACCCTTAAGTGTCCGGAATCAAGACACAGCACGGGCCGAAGGTATAGAGGGAGAAAGGGAGAGTAGGTACCTGTGTACATTGGTACTAAATGTCTGTGGATTGTAGTGAGTAGGAAATATTGGGCTGGGAAGAGCATTCCATAATCGTGTTGTGCGGCTGAAAAACGAATCTCTGAACTTAACTGTACGTCCGAAAGCAGGCTTAAGGGTGAACTGATGAGCATTCCTGGCAAGACGAGTATTGCGGGTGAATTCATGGAGGTGAGGAAAGCAATTGGCTAACTCATTTGAGCAACGGTTGTTAAAATAGCGATAAAACAGTGACAAGGAAGACACATTACGTCGGTGTTCGAGCGAGTCAATTGACTTTGCGATATTACTGTCTCCTATAAGTTTTATCGCTTGCTGTTGTATGCTATCTAGTAGGTGCAGTGAGGTTTTAGGGGCACCACACCAGATATGAGCGTTATACTCAAGCTTGGGGCGGATGTAGGCCTTATAAATTGAAGCCAAATCGGAGGGGGTGAAATATTTCTTGCATCGTTTAAGGAAACCTAGACATTTTGCCGCGTTTTTGGCGACTTCAAATATGTGATCATTCCAATTAAGTTTGGTATTGATACACATACCAAGGATGGAAAGTTTTTCGGTTTCGTCGAAACAAGCGCCATTCATGGATAATGGCTGATTATTGAATTCCACTCTATTATTTTTACCCCAATCGATTATGCTGTCAAGATCGGAATTCAATGTGCTTAACATACGCTGCCGTTCCAGTTCTACGGCCGAAGAGCAGGGATGTGAGTCCTGGAACGAATATGAAAAGCTGAGAGTACTGTCATCAGCGAAGTAGTGGATTGGATTAGAAGTAACAGACAAGAGATCATTTATAAAAATGAGAAAGAGAGTCGGAAACAAAACAGAGCCTTGGGGGATACCAGCATTTATTTGGTGAATATCAGACTTGAACCCATCCAAAACAACTTAAATTGAACGGTTCGAAAGGTAATTTCTAATCTAATAGAAGCAGAGATTTATCGATGCCATAAGCACGCATTTTCGACAGAAGAGCCTGATGCCAAACTCTGTGAAATGCTTTTGAAATATCGAGCGCAACGATCTTGCTTTCGTGCAAAGATTGGTTCCACTTTTCGGTGAGATATGCCATCAAATCACCAGTGGACCTGTTGCTGCGAAAACCGTATCGCCGGTCATCAAGAAGCTTTCGCGATTCAAGATATTTAATAAGCCGACGGTTTATCAGCGTTTCCATGACCTTGGAAAGAAGGGACGTTAGTGCTATGGGTCGGTAGGAGGAGGGAGACGAAGATTTGCCCTTTTTGGGGACGGGCTGGACAAATGCTGTTTTCCATCTACTCGGAAAGAGACCCGAAGAGTAGGACAGATGGAAAAGCTTACGCAAAGGTTTTGCCAGAGCAGAAGAACACCCCTTCATAAGTATTGGGGGTATACCATCCAGGCCAGCGGATTTGTGTACATTGAGATCTTTTAGTACTCTTGCAACTGTACGAGAGCGAAAATGGATTTGTCCGATGGTGAAATCAACGCTCTCAAGTACAGGCGGAGACAATATGGAATCTGGCAGCGATGAGCTATACGCGAAATGCGCAGCAAGCAGATTGGCCTTGTCTAACGAGCTGACAGCTGGAATGTCATTGTAAATGAGCGTGGGAATTGAAGACGAGGCTGAATTCTTTACGCTTTTCACGAACGAACAATAGTTTTTGTTACCCTTGGGACATTGTAGCACTTTCTGCCTCAACTTTTGTTCGTGGAAGAATTTTACACGTCTAATTAATGCATTGCAGTCATTTCTCTCAGTCAGCCCGTTTAAACTTTTTCCGATTTTCCTCAATACGGTTGGTTTTGTAGTTCCGACAACTCAACTCTCTTAACCTAATGGCCTCTTTACAGCTCGAGTCATACCACGCATTTTCTTTGGGTTTGATACTCTTCGCTCTGTGAGGAATGAAGGATCTCATACCCAGCAAAAGAATGTTCGTGATCTATCAGCAGCGGCATCCACGTCACTATCGAGGAAATATAGTGACCAGTTAAAATTCCTAAAAAAGTCGTTAAGGCCGCTCCAAATGGCTTTCTCGTGTAGCCATTCTGTTCTTTTAGGAATTTGTTCTCTAACTGTGTGGGGTGAAGACGAGAAATTAGCTGATACGACACAATGGTCAGACGAGCCTAGGGTAAGGTGACCAGACGTCCCGCTTTTGGCGGGACAGTCCCGATTTTTCACAATTTGTCCCGCGTCCCGCGACGTTTTTCAAAAGTCCCGCCTTTTAGAATTAAGTTAAATTTTATATTTATGAAAATCATTGTTTTGCGTTCTAAGAATCCTTCAATTTGTTTTGCGTTCTAAGAATCCTACGGGCTACGACGACTAACATATTGCTTTTGCTACCCAGTTACATTGTATGTGTCTCTCAGATGATAGACTCCGTGTTCGTACTGCGTGCTAGCAAGCTAATTAAACAAATAAATATTACAAATCTGCTCCTTACCATAGAAAATTAAGGTAAGTAATTTATTTATATATTTCATAAATACATAAATTTTCTTAAACTTAGCTTAAAATACTCGTAGTCTTCATATTTTATATTGATGACAAAAAGTTTATCACCGACCTTAAGGAAATTTTAGAAAGAAATATACGAATAAAATTTTGCAAATATTTTAAGTCAATCAAACTAATTTCGTTATAAACAACAATAAAATATGTTCATGTAAATTATGTTTAGAGCAAATTAATTCGGCGAAATTTTGCCGATGTGAAACGAATATTTGTACTGTATGTGTTTATAACATTTTAGTAATTTTTTTAATTCTCATAGACATATAATATTGTAGTTTACTAAAGAACAGTTAGATAATCACAAATAATTTTAAATTTGAATTTATCTTTAAGAATCATACAATAATACATACAATTATACGCTTGACGATTTAAAAAATCGAATTGTTACTTGCGTGTTTTTGTGTATATAATAATTTATAATTTGATTTAATTTTTGAGATTTTTAACAAAATGAGTAAGAAAAGAGGATGTAAATTCAACCATGATTTAAGAAGTGAATTTCCTTTTATTAAAAAATCTAAAAACGATTACATACTAAAATGTGAGACGTGTAATGGCGAATTTAGTATTTTGCACGGCGGGAAGAATGATATTTTAAAGCATTTGGAGACACAGAAACATAAAAAATGTTTAAATACTGCTGCATCATCTTCCAAAATGCTGGATTTTTTTTCGAAAAACAACTTATGGAGATGAAGAAAAGAATTTAGCATTAGCGGAAGGACTTATGTCTTTTCATGCTGTTAATCACAATCATTCCTTCAGAGCTATGGATTGTACATCACAAGTTGTCAGAAAGCTATTTAATAAAAAATTTACCTGTGCTAGAACAAAGGCCGAGGCAATTTCTTTCCCCATATGCATTTTCAAAACTAAACAAAAATTTACAAAAAATTAGTTTTGTTTTCCATATATTCTGACGCATCTAATCATAAAGAAATAAAATTATTTCCAACCATTATAAGATATTTTGATTCAGAAATTGGAATAAAAATTAGAATTTTAGATTTTATTTCTTTGCCCGGTGAAACTTCTGAAATAATTTTCAGTTCCATTATTGATATTTTGGAAAAAAATTATTTAAAACAAAAAATTATTGCATATTGTGCAGACAACACGAATACAAATTTCGGAGGAAAAGCGAGGAGAGGTACAAATAATATTTTTTACTAGGCAGATCAGTATGCGCGGGCTTAACTCCGCTACTGAAAATTTTTGATCGAGCGAGCAAATTTGTTGTTTTATCAACCTTGCTCTCGCTCCGCATGGCACTTTTCTAAACTTTACTTCGTTATTTCTCACTATTTTTCAACCAAACAATTTCATTTGATAATTAATGGCTCATCTACAGACCTAGATCTATCGAATGACATGCTGCACACATGTGTGGTTATAGCCGATATCTACATTTAGTGCGTACAAGATTAGTCCGAAATCGTTTTCGGACCACTATATTCCCCGTACATGCACGAGCTAGGCCAAAAAGTGGGTGATTGCTCTCGCTCCGCTACGCTCCGCTCGATCAATAAATTAACGAAAGATCTGAATCAAAATATTATTGGTGTTGGGTGTGCAGCGCATATAATACATAACGCTATTCAAACAGCTGCTGACTTGTTACCCGTAGATGTGGAAAATATTGTTGTTAAAATATATTCTTATTTCTATATATGTATACACTGTACGCGTTGAAATGCTTAAAGAATTTTGCGAACTGCGGAAGTTGAATATCATAAAATACTTGGATACAGTAAAACGCGTTGGTTAGCTCTTCTTCCAGCTATCGAAAGAATTTTGAAAATGTATGATCCTTTAAAATCCTACTTTCTATCACAGGACAAATGTCCAAGAATTTTAGAAAAGTTTTTTGAAAGAGAATCTTCAAAAATTTGGCTAGAGTATCTAGAAAATCAAGCTGCTCTTTTTTAAAACGTTATAAAACTTATTGAAGGTGACAAAATATCGACAATCGAAGTAGCAAATGAAGTTAATAATTTAAAATGTCAATGTCAAGAGAGGTTAGAAAATAATTTTCTACCGTTAACTATCCGCAATAGTATAAACCAGCTCGAAGAGCAAGGTGCAATAAATCGTCAAGATATCATGAACCATGTCAAAAAGTTTTATAGTAACGGCAAAGATTATTTGGAAGACTAGACGGTACAATATAATGATATTGATCATTTTCGTTGGGTTACATTAAAACCAGAACTTAATTGGAATGATGTGCAAAAATCATTTCATTATATTTCTCAAAAAATTAGTAATATTGTCATTAGTAAAAAAATAGTGTCATTAGTAAAAAAATATATTGATAAGGAAAAGCTTAAATATTGGGCATCAGAAAAAATCACAGTAGAAAACAAATGGTTGGAAATATTTCATCATTTGGAAACAAACTATGTTCCATACAATAATGTATTAAAAATTGTGGAATATGCACTATCTTTACCTGGAACTAACGCTGCGACTGAACGCGTTTTTTCTACAGTAAATCAAGTGTCAAATCAAAATTAAGTGTTGAAACTTTGAAAGCCATTTTATGTGTCAAATATAATTTGACAATTTCTTGTGAAGATTTTTACAATATTTTAAAAAATGACAACAATCTACTGAAACAAATTTACTCAAATAAAAAATATGTCAAGGAATAAAATATTATACATTTTTTTATATTTATAAATTGTACTTATGTTAAAAATAAAAAAATATTACGATATTATTTTTATTCTGTATGAACATTTTTGTCGATACCCCCCTCCTTCAGAGTTGTCCCGCTTTGCACATCTAAAAATCTGGTCACCTTAGCCTAGGGGCGACAATATGGCAACAGAATATTTGTCAGGATGAGAGGTGAGAAACAGGTCCAAGGTGTTGGCGGAATGATCTGCAATGTCAGGTATTCGTGTAGGCTCATTTACTAGCTGGGTCATATTATTTACCTCAGCAAAGATCTCTACGTACCGTCCTTCGGGTGTTGTCTGGCATGCATGTCGAAGCCAATTAGAATTGTGTACATTGAAATCGCCCGCAATGCCAATCTCAGTGTGAGGATGTAGGGATACAATTCTTGTGATGGAGTCGGATAGTATATCGAGCTCATTGAAAATTGAATTGCTATCCAGGTTTGGAATTCTATAAATAAAACAGTAGTGGATTAACTATTGGACTACTGGATTAAAACTAAAGTGGAGCGTACTCAACTAAAGGTAGTGTGTCGGGACTGCAATAGCCTTTCTCATGCAGCCTGCGTTAATATCATGTCTGCCGACATCGAGTATTTGAAAAAAGAAAACAAACTCTGGCAGTGCAAAGCTTGTGGTGCGAATAAACGACGCGAATCCCTATCCGGCGAAGCACCAGCATTCGTCACCAATCAAAATCAACTCCTCCACAACAAAGTTAATAACATAACACCTGTTAACCAAACACCTTTCGCTCCACCGAAGCCCAATGTTACACTGGATTTAATATACGCGGAAATACAAGAAGTAAAACAGATCCAACAAAAGCAGATAGAAGAACTCCAAAAGAAAAACATTGAATGCGAGCTGAAAATTCGGCAACTAGAGAAGAAAGTTGATCATCTGGAGCAACAACTCATCGGAAATGCTGTGGAAATCTACAACATTCCACCTGACTGCGGCGACACTTCTGGTATTGATCTGGCGTTGAAGATTTTCCGCGATGGTCTGCTTGTCGACGTATCGATGGAGGACATCGACCTCTGCTACATAAAACGCATAACCAAACGGCAAAAAAATACACCAAACACTAGCAGTAAACAAACAAAGAAAAATATTCTGTTTGTCAAATTTGTTTCTCACCACTGCAAGGAGAAAATAATGAGATCAAAGAGAGAAAAAAAAGCGCAACTGACAACAACACTCCTCAACGTCAACAGAAACATACATGGGAGACCGGAGAAGATGTACATAAACGATTGTTTAACGTACCAGACACGTCAACTGTTTAATGCTGCATTATCGCTGAAGGGTGAAAAAGGATACCAATATGTATGGACTAAAAATGGGACAGTTTATATGCGGAAGAAGGAGGGGGATAACCTAGTAAGAATAACTTGTGCTGACGATTTAAGTAAATTATGAGAAATTCTCTTAATTTTTGTTCGTGCTTAGTCCCCAATACATGTGAATATCCAGTCAATTCTCTTAACTGTGTTAACTTTGTTTGTTTACATCAAAACATTCGGAGCGCTAGGAAAAATTTCTCTGCTCTGGTAGCACATCTTAATTCGATAGTGAATTTACCTCCTGTAATTGTATTGAGTGAGATTTGGCTCTATGAAGAAGAATTAGATCTGTATAACATTCCCGGGTATTCAACCTTTGGGAATTGTAATAAATCATACTCATCTGGAGGTGTAGCAGTTTATGTGAAAGATGGGCATGTACGTGATTGTTTTAAGCTCAATTTTCTTAGTGCTGATGTTGTGAAATTGTCTTTTGATTTCATGAATGAATGCTATTCAATGTTGTGTGTTTACAGATTGCATGCAGATTGCATGCTTTGAATGCTTGTAAAGAGAAGAACTTGATAGTAATTGGTGACATAAATATTGACATTTTAAATGAATCTGACAGAGACACTGAAAATTATCTGTTTCTTATGGCGTCTAATGGTGTAAAGAGTCTTATTAATGAACCTACCCGTATAACCGATTCGACTAAATCCTGCATTGATCATATATTTATGCGTACACAAAAAAACAATAAGAATATGTTTAATGGTGTTGTGTATGATCTGAAATTAACAGATCATTGTATGATTGCACTTGATGTATGTGGTAGTGCTAATGAAATAAATGTTGTCAACTCATTGGTAAAAAAGAAATATTGCACAGACTTTTTTCTATTGAAGGAATGTTTAAAATATGAATTTTGGGAACAAGTTTATGATGAACCTAACCCATCAAATGCATTCACTCACTTTTTTACAATCTTAAACAAGCACATCAGAAATTGTACCACTTTGTCCACTCAGATCTTAAACAAAAATACATTTTTGAAGCCTTGGATGACATACAACCTCTTACAACAAATAAGAAAAAAGCAAAAACTTGCAAAAAAATGCAAAAGACATCCACATAACATTAAACTTAGAATGTATTACGATAAACTGTGCAAATCCGTGCACAAAAATATCGAAGAAACGCGTAACAAATTTTATTTTGATTCGTTTGAACGAGCTAAAGGTAATGTAAGAGAGGAATGGAAGATAGTCAATAGCATTTTGGGACAAAGAAAAGAACCAATAAGTATAAATAGCTTGGAGCTAGATGGTAATAGTTACACTGATTCAATCAGCATATCAAATGTGCTGAATGAGTACTTTACTGATATATCAGAAAAACTAAAACCATCTGTTGATATTTCATTTGACTGCAGTTGTTCCTTAAGAACCACTGAAAACTTACAACCAAACAGTTTCGTTTTCCAACCATTTTCTGGTTCTGAAATTTATAAAGCAATATTGTCGTTGAAAAGTAAAATTTCTTGTACAAGTGATGGTATATCGAGTGTATTGTTGAAGAAAATATGTTACTATGTGGTGGACGTTTTGTGTTACTTGTTTAATCATAGTGTACAAAACGGCTGCTTCCCGCAACACCTAAAAGACGCTGAAGTTATACCACTTTTTAAAAAAGGTAATAAAAGAAATACATCCAACTATAGACCAATCTCCCTACTACCAACGCTTTCTAAAATTTTTGAAAAACTTATGAAATTACGCATATTATCCTTTTTAGACAGAAACAGATATTTGAGTAATAATCAATTTGGATTTAGAAGAGGAATGTGAACTGAGGATGCAATCCTAAGAGTGTGTAGCCAGTTGTATGAAAGCATTAACTGCAACAAATCTACCATGGCTCTTTTTGTTGATATGACAAAAGCGTTTGACATGGTTGACCATGACCTACTCTTAAAAATTTTATACAATGCCGGTTTTAGAGGAGCAATTCACAAGTGGTTTACTTCTTATCTAAAAGATAGAAAACAAAAAGTTTATGTAAATGGAAGCTTCAGTGACTCTCGTATTTTAAAAAATGGTGTACCACAGGGATCAGTTCTTGGCCCTCTGCTATTCCTTATTTACATAAACTCTCTATTTGACTTAAATCTAAATGGAGTGGCAACTGCATTCGCAGACGACATAGCCTTTACTTATCAGTTTGATACAGTTTATGAATGTACTGCAAAGATCTCGGAAGACCTAGAAACTTTACGACTTTGGTTTACTAATCATAAACTAATTATAAGCGAGAAGACAAAACTTATGTCTTTTAAAATATCTAGCAACGTTTTAAATGATTCTAATTTATACTTTCATGCTTATGATTGTAAAAAATTCTGTTTACCTGTACATAGTTGTGGAAAACCTAATTTTGTTCCCAGTTCACCGTGTTCAAATAATTGTTTTAAAATTGAATCAGTGCACCACTATAAATACCTTGGAGTATTAATTGACTATAATTTAAATTGGAAAGATCATATTCAAACAATTAAATCGCATATGTTACTAGTAACGCGTAAGATGTATCTCATCAAACAATATTGTTCCAAAAAAGTTTTAAAGTCAATTTATTACGGTCTTGCTGACTCCAAGTTGCAGTATGGTATATCAAGTTGGGGAGGTTCTTATAGAAGCTCTGTCAGACCATTATTAATAGCCCAGAAACATTTAGTTAGAATTATATGTAACAAAAATCGTTTCGCTCACAGCTGGCCCTTATTTAGAGATCTACGCATTTTACCAATGAGGCACCTTTACGTTTTTAAAGTGCTAAAAGAATTTTATAAGCAAAGCGGTAATATTCCTAGCAGAAGCACACAAATGTATAGTCTCCGTATAAATAGCATGCATCTTGTCAATGTTCCAATTGCTCACAAGACTCACTTTTCACATTTCTACACTGTTACTGCTCCTTCAATGTTTAATAAGTTACCTTTTTCTGTTCGGACATCCTCACACTCTAATTCGTTTTTAAAAAGAGTTAAAGACTGGTTATTCACTATCAATTACGACGTCCTTGAATCGTTACTTTAAAGTGTTAAGTTCATTGTTATTTCTTAATAATTTATTATCGAATAGTATTTTTATTGTATATTAATTGCTTTTGTTTTTCTGAATTCTTATTGTATATTTTTTATGAAACCCAAAAAACAAATAAAGAAAAATAATAATAATAATTTTGTATAAACCGATGTTATCCCCACTTCAGATCAATTTACATTTGTTAATTAAATTGCTGTGTCATTCCACACAAACTTTTAAGTTACGGATTGATTACTATTATTTTCCGCTATATTTTGTATGAATGTATATTAGCTTTAAGTTATGAAGAAAATAAACAAATATAATCAATCAATTAAATGCTTACGGACATGGATTTTTAGCCGCGAGACCGCGATGGAGAAAGAAAAGGGTCACCAAGCTATAGCCAGGCAAGTTCAAATCCGATAAATCGGTATTCTCTCATACCTGTGTTTCACTCAGTGCCAAAATGGCTGGTTTACAGGTGAATGTATACAGCGAAGAGATTCGTTCTAAGGCCACGAATATTACTCACATCAACCCTAAAATTTTCTGAAAGATGTAGGTGTTATGCGAATACACCGATTAGAGTTGGTCCAGCAACAATTTGCACTTTTGATTCCGCTACGTCAGATGCTACGCACTCTCGGTCATTGCACTCGCCCGTCTGATGAAATCAAACGGAAGTTGCGACCGAGAATGCGCAGTCGTGGCTTGTGTAGGAAGGGACGAGAGGGAGCGGGCCGGATGCACTCGATCCGAATCACTTCAGCTGATGCTGTGAGAATATCGAATATTTGCGTAAGAAATATCTTACCATATGGGTGCTGTCTTTGCCGAATACCGATCAAAAGCAAATGCGCAAACGATTTTAACCGCAATCTTTGGACCGATTCAATAGGGATCCGACTGATTTTGTGCGGTTATTTGCTATCGAGGATGAGACATGAGGCCACCACTACATGACAGACGAAAACGAAAACCGGTGAAAAGGTTGTTTTTCATAATAATACCAAGTGTTTGGATTCAAGCATATGTATTATTGTAAATAAAAAAAAACATCGAAAGAATATAAAAAGCATTTTCATATAAATAGCAATATAATGTAAAATCAACAAGTAGGTGACTTCATCAATCATCCACTGTCGACCCAAAATCAAACTATTGTACGTCGATCTTGCGATGTGAAGGCTGATAGTTAGTAAAGACCGAGGGTTTTAACAATTGAAATTTACATCTTAGAGTGATCAATAAGTTTTATAGCGTGAATTTAGGAGTGTATTTATTGTAATATTTGATTCAGTCTTTTATTCGGTCGCATCGTGCAATTTCCTTGTTCTAGACTGATTTATTTCAAAAGATCTTATAACTAAAAAAGTACAATAAGGAAATTTCGCTTAAATTCGAAACTCTTTAAATATACCTTTTTCATTGATAAAGATGGACTACTTTCAAATCTGCAAATGTGTCATTTAACGTTAAACACCCTATAATATTATCTGTAAATCATGGATCATCTTTTTTTAGCGAGGTACATACATATGAAGATATGAAGTATCTTCACAAAGGTATACCAGAGACGTTTTCCATTGTTCGACAACATTACTGGATTCTAAGCAGACAGTATGTCATACGAAAAGTAATTCACTAATGCGAATCATGTTTCTTGACGAAAAAGACTACGATGCAACAGCTCGAGTTGTATCTTCCACACCAACGAGTAACGGGATGTGATTATGGTGGTCCGTTCACAATTAAGATTTCTCGAAGTCGCAATCCCAAGTTTTCGAAGGCGTATCTTGCTCTATTTATATGCATGTACGAGTATACTATGGCAATTCATTTGGAGCTTGTAAGTAAACTTATGACCGATGCATTTCTTGCAACGTTAAAACGATTTTCGGCTCGTCCGGGGAAATGTTCCAACCTTTACAATGACAATGGGACTAACTTCCAAGGAGCTCATCGTTGTCTTAAAAAGATGCAAGGATTTAAAATTAAAATAACGATTTGGCAATTTATACCATTATCTACGACGTGTTATGGGTTCTGCAACCCTTAATATCGAAATGCTCTACACAGTTTTTCACAGATAGAAACAGTTTTAAATTCACGTCCTCTATGTGCCTTGTCCGATGAAGACTTAAACCCTCTTATACCTTCCCATTTTCCTATAGAGGAACCTTACATTGCAGTTCCAAAAGCAAGTTACCTCGACAAGCCTAATGGTCGGTTGTAACATCTACAAAGTTTGGTGCAGGGGTTTTGGAAGCTTTGCAAATGGAATTAATCACTAGTTTTCAAGAACTTCCCAAATGGCGTAGGTCTCAACGAAATCTAAAAGTGAGACCTGATAGTTGTTAAGGAGTCTAACCTGAGCGAAATGGCTCCTGAGAAGAGTCGAGACTTTACACCATGGAGCAGAGCAGGGGACAAGGGTGGCAAAATTGAGAACAAGCCGAGGTGTAATCGTTCGCCCAATAAACAAATTGGCAGTCCTCCCACTTTTCTGAAACTCGTTCCAGGAGGGCGATATGTTTTAGGGTGTTTTCCTAAAGTCAAACTAAATGCGCATTGTGACTGCGCCTTGCATCAGTTATGGAAACACATGATGCTTTCACCATACGTTGCGCATATGGTTGTGTATTAAATCATGACGTTTTGGAATGTCACGGGTTTTTTTTTTCCGCAAATTGGAAACTATGTCTTACAAAAAATTAATGACAGCTCAAATAATTAATCATTTGTTAAATATTTATAGTGCATATGACAACCGAATATTTATGAAGTATATATTTAAAATTAAAAAAAGGCAATTAAAACGGAAATGTCTGGCTTCGTTCCTTTTTAAAAGAAACATACCAAAATGCAAAAACTTCCACAAAGTCATCAGTTCATACCCCGATGATATGTTTTTTACGCATTTCCGCATGTGTAGAAATACATTTCTAGTAAGTTAAGCATTGCAAATTTAAACATATGTACATAAATACAAGTTTATTTTTCTTCTCTTTTGTTTTAAGTTACTTAAAAAAGCACTTTTGCCCATGTATAAGCAAACAGGTTTCGGAAGACCCATAATTTCGTTGGAATCTGGCCTATACATAACGTTATGGAAACTCGCTAACCAGAGCAGCTTCCGAGAAATTTCTGACCGATTTGGTATAGGAATGGGTTCTTTGTATCGAATCTTCAAAAGAACTATTGCAGCCATACTTAAACTTAAAAAAAAAAAAATTCACTGGCCATGCAACCCGGAGTCTCTACAAAAAATATGGGGGAATATGGAAATCCGGGATCGATCCGCAAAATTTCCCCGTGAATACGGTTCCAAATACTTTTTTTTTTTTTTCTGTGAGCTGAACTCGTGTTCATACTCCAACGTTTTCGCAATTAAAAGACAAATTTGGCTATTTGTCCACTGTTTTCTATTGAAAAATAATAATAGTAATTAATTATAATAACTAATACTTTTAAATAAAGCTCACTTCTCGAAGTTGTCCATTTTTAACGTTTCACAAAGAAATAAATGTCATTCGCATCGTGCTAATTCACGATGCGCTGTTTGCGCAGTATAATCATTCACAATGCATTTCGGAACGTAATGCGTTCTGTCACAATTTACGTTTGCATTTAGGAACGTTTGCTGATTCACAATGCAGGCAGTACTGCATTTAGGAAAACACCCTTAATTAATACCAAGCCACACAAGATCATCGTAGCCATCGTCCCATCGGAGCAATGCTCCAGAAATGGAACTCGGGATCCAGCGAACTCTGCCGAAGCTGCGGCGTTGAGGGAGAAACCGAGACAATCCAACATCTGCTAAGCCTCTGCCCAGCTCTCCAGAATCGGCGCCTAGCTTCGCTGGGCCAGAGATTCTTTACAGAGTTTGCAGACATAGCAAATGCAGATATATCCGATCTTCTAAAATTCAAAAAGAGCACGGGGTGGTTTCAGCCACCACATGATCAATATATTTTATTACGTGAATTTAGGAGTGTATGTATTGAATCTTTGACCTGTCGATTTCATCGTTCGATCCTCCGGTGAATTTCCGTGATCAAATCATTTTTGTTTCACTTGTTATTTATAGTTAGATGCTGTTTTTTAATTATCTTGCAAAAGTCAGAACAATTACAGGCGAAAATGACCTCAACCTTCTTGACCAGCTGGATGCGAGAATTCGCGGGAAAAATAAAATAAAGGGCATTCATAAGACTTTTTTTATTTGATGTTAAATAAAACCCATGAAATAAATTCTGTCTGAAATGTACTTTTTAAATATTATTTCGTGTACATTATGCGCACCACTATACCGTATATGGTCCATTCTGAAGGTCCTATTTTGGATCGCTGCTTCCAGCGTCGCGATCCGTATTTGCCGAACTACGAGAGTGATGTTGACTCCCAAATCCTGGATGGTAGCTGGTTTATCGGCGAAAAGTTTTGACTTCACATAACCCCAAAGAAAAAAATCTAAGCGTGTGATATTACACGATCTATGTGGCCAGTTTACAGGTCCGAAACGCGATATTACCTGTCCACCAAAGTTGTTTCTCAATATAGCCAATATTTTGCGCGCTGTGTATGCCGTAGCCGCGCTTTGCCGGAACCAAATGTTGCCGACATGACGGGCTTAAATTTCTCTCAGCAAAAACTTCGTTATCATGATGCGGTAGCGCTCCATTGCCCCATTTTTAAAGAAACACGGCAAAGAGCCTCATCACTGAACAAAATTCGACGCGAAAACCGCGGATCTTTATTGAGCTGTTGCAGTCCATTGACTGAAATTTAAGCGTCAATTCAATTCAATTCTTGAACGAATTGGATTTAGTAAGCCTTTAAACCAAAATCCTTTTTTAATATTCGCGTAGTTGTTGAATACGATAAGCCTAGGTGTTGAGATGGGCGTCGAATCGATTGTTCACGGTCTTCAGTCACACGCGCCGCCACAGCCGCAATATTCTCCTCACTACGGGCTTTATATGGTCTATTCGGTCGCGTATTATCCGATAACGTACACTGAAACTCGAATTTGCGGATGGTGAAGGTAATAACGGATTCGGAATGTTAGGATGCACAACATATGTTGCTCGAAACGCATGAAAAAAACGCAGATTTTCCTAATTCAGCTGAATAATTTGGAGACGTTGTTGAGGTGTAACCCTTTTCATGATGATTTGTCAAACAATACTGAATAAAAATACGACATCAGGGGGCCAGTTACCCTTGATCTGTAAAAAAAAAAAAAAAAACATTGAAAAAAGACTTCTAAATGAATCACCCGTTACAACTTTTATACTACTTTATATCTGTATAATTAATAGTTATCATTGTGCAGCTTTCCTTTTTGTCAACTGTAATTATGTGGAATAAAAAATGTTCTTTCTTTCCTATAATTATAGTCTAAGCTAAATAATAAAAAATATAGTAAACTAAAATAATGTTCATATTTTAAGTTAGTCCCTGATATTTGAATTTAAATAAAACACAACCATATGGTTTGTATTGTAATGATTTTGTCCTTTATAATGTATATATATAATATTTAATTTATCAAATGAATAATTTCAGTCAAAAGGATTGTTGGCATTTTAACTCTAAGTAAATAAATATTCTGCTATTTATATCTTGTATGCTTAATTTTAATATTCAAAAACGCATAAAAGTATCGTGTTTCAGGAGTTCGAACATGGATTTCTTTTCTCGTGTTTGTATGCTTCTTTTATTCATATTTACCAAATTACTATGCAAAACATCAATTGTTCTTAATACAGATATGTCATCTTTTTATATTTATTCATAGACACGCAACTGATTTTTTTTTCTTTCTATAACTATTTTTCTTTTTTGTGGCATAAACAGAGTTCATTTAGTGAATAACCAGACATTTTTTTAAAATATTTTTTATTGAGCGGGCCGGATGCACTCGATCCGAATCACTTCAGCTGATGCTGTGAGAATATCGAATATTTGCGTAAGAAATATCTTACCATATGGGTGCTGTCTTTGCCGAATACCGATCAAAAGCAAATGCGCAAACGATTTTAACCGCAATCTTTGGACCGATTCAATAGGGATCCGACTGATTTTGTGCGGTTATTTGCTATCGAGGATGAGACATGAGGCCACCACTACATGACAGACGAAAACGAAAACCGGTGAAAAGGTTGTTTTTCATAATAATACCAAGTGTTTGGATTCAAGCATATGTATTATTGTAAATAAAAAAAAACATCGAAAGAATATAAAAAGCATTTTCATATAAATAGCAATATAATGTAAAATCAACAAGTAGGTGACTTCATCAATCATCCACTGTCGACCCAAAATCAAACTATTGTACGTCGATCTTGCGATGTGAAGGCTGATAGTTAGTAAAGACCGAGGGTTTTAACAATTGAAATTTACATCTTAGAGTGATCAATAAGTTTTATAGCGTGAATTTAGGAGTGTATTTATTGTAATATTTGATTCAGTCTTTTATTCGGTCGCATCGTGCAATTTCCTTGTTCTAGACTGATTTATTTCAAAAGATCTTATAACTAAAAAAGTACAATAAGGAAATTTCGCTTAAATTCGAAACTCTTTAAATATACCTTTTTCATTGATAAAGATGGACTACTTTCAAATCTGCAAATGTGTCATTTAACGTTAAACATCCTATAATATTATCTGTAAATCATGGATCATCTTTTTTTAGCGAGGTACATACATATGAAGATATGAAGTATCTTCACAAAGGTATACCAGAGACGTTTTCCATTGTTCGACAACATTACTGGATTCTAAGCAGACAGTATGTCATACGAAAAGTAATTCACTAATGCGAATCATGTTTCTTGACGAAAAAGACTACGATGCAACAGCTCGAGTTGTATCTTCCACACCAACGAGTAACGGGATGTGATTATGGTGGTCCGTTCACAATTAAGATTTCTCGAAGTCGCAATCCCAAGTTTTCGAAGGCGTATCTTGCTCTATTTATATGCATGTACGAGTATACTATGGCAATTCATTTGGAGCTTGTAAGTAAACTTATGACCGATGCATTTCTTGCAACGTTAAAACGATTTTCGGCTCGTCCGGGGAAATGTTCCAACCTTTACAATGACAATGGGACTAACTTCCAAGGAGCTCATCGTTGTCTTAAAAAGATGCAAGGATTTAAAATTAAAATAACGATTTGGCAATTTATACCATTATCTACGACGTGTTATGGGTTCTGCAACCCTTAATATCGAAATGCTCTACACAGTTTTTCACAGATAGAAACAGTTTTAAATTCACGTCCTCTATGTGCCTTGTCCGATGAAGACTTAAACCCTCTTATACCTTCCCATTTTCCTATAGAGGAACCTTACATTGCAGTTCCAAAAGCAAGTTACCTCGACAAGCCTAATGGTCGGTTGTAACATCTACAAAGTTTGGTGCAGGGGTTTTGGAAGCTTTGCAAATGGAATTAATCACTAGTTTTCAAGAACTTCCCAAATGGCGTAGGTCTCAACGAAATCTAAAAGTGAGACCTGATAGTTGTTAAGGAGTCTAACCTGAGCGAAATGGCTCCTGAGAAGAGTCGAGACTTTACACCATGGAGCAGAGCAGGGGACAAGGGTGGCAAAATTGAGAACAAGCCGAGGTGTAATCGTTCGCCCAATAAACAAATTGGCAGTCCTCCCACTTTTCTGAAACTCGTTCCAGGAGGGCGATATGTTTTAGGGTGTTTTCCTAAAGTCAAACTAAATGCGCATTGTGACTGCGCCTTGCATCAGTTATGGAAACACATGATGCTTTCACCATACGTTGCGCATATGGTTGTGTATTAAATCATGACGTTTTGGAATGTCACGGGTTTTTTTTTTCCGCAAATTGGAAACTATGTCTTACAAAAAATTAATGACAGCTCAAATAATTAATCATTTGTTAAATATTTATAGTGCATATGACAACCGAATATTTATGAAGTATATATTTAAAATTAAAAAAAGGCAATTAAAACGGAAATGTCTGGCTTCGTTCCTTTTTAAAAGAAACATACCAAAATGCAAAAACTTCCACAAAGTCATCAGTTCATACCCCGATGATATGTTTTTTACGCATTTCCGCATGTGTAGAAATACATTTCTAGTAAGTTAAGCATTGCAAATTTAAACATATGTACATAAATACAAGTTTATTTTTCTTCTCTTTTGTTTTAAGTTACTTAAAAAAGCACTTTTGCCCATGTATAAGCAAACAGGTTTCGGAAGACCCATAATTTCGTTGGAATCTGGCCTATACATAACGTTATGGAAACTCGCTAACCAGAGCAGCTTCCGAGAAATTTCTGACCGATTTGGTATAGGAATGGGTTCTTTGTATCGAATCTTCAAAAGAACTATTGCAGCCATACTTAAACTTAAAAAAAAAAAAATTCACTGGCCATGCAACCCGGAGTCTCTACAAAAAATATGGGGGAATATGGAAATCCGGGATCGATCCGCAAAATTTCCCCGTGAATACGGTTCCAAATACTTTTTTTTTTTTTTCTGTGAGCTGAACTCGTGTTCATACTCCAACGTTTTCGCAATTAAAAGACAAATTTGGCTATTTGTCCACTGTTTTCTATTGAAAAATAATAATAGTAATTAATTATAATAACTAATACTTTTAAATAAAGCTCACTTCTCGAAGTTGTCCATTTTTAACGTTTCACAAAGAAATAAATGTCATTCGCATCGTGCTAATTCACGATGCGCTGTTTGCGCAGTATAATCATTCACAATGCATTTCGGAACGTAATGCGTTCTGTCACAATTTACGTTTGCATTTAGGAACGTTTGCTGATTCACAATGCAGGCAGTACTGCATTTAGGAAAACACCCTTAATTAATACCAAGCCACACAAGATCATCGTAGCCATCGTCCCATCGGAGCAATGCTCCAGAAATGGAACTCGGGATCCAGCGAACTCTGCCGAAGCTGCGGCGTTGAGGGAGAAACCGAGACAATCCAACATCTGCTAAGCCTCTGCCCAGCTCTCCAGAATCGGCGCCTAGCTTCGCTGGGCCAGAGATTCTTTACAGAGTTTGCAGACATAGCAAATGCAGATATATCCGATCTTCTAAAATTCAAAAAGAGCACGGGGTGGTTTCAGCCACCACATGATCAATATATTTTATTACGTGAATTTAGGAGTGTATGTATTGAATCTTTGACCTGTCGATTTCATCGTTCGATCCTCCGGTGAATTTCCGTGATCAAATCATTTTTGTTTCACTTGTTATTTATAGTTAGATGCTGTTTTTTAATTATCTTGCAAAAGTCAGAACAATTACAGGCGAAAATGACCTCAACCTTCTTGACCAGCTGGATGCGAGAATTCGCGGGAAAAATAAAATAAAGGGCATTCATAAGACTTTTTTTATTTGATGTTAAATAAAACCCATGAAATAAATTCTGTCTGAAATGTACTTTTTAAATATTATTTCGTGTACATTATGCGCACCACTATACCGTATATGGTCCATTCTGAAGGTCCTATTTTGGATCGCTGCTTCCAGCGTCGCGATCCGTATTTGCCGAACTACGAGAGTGATGTTGACTCCCAAATCCTGGATGGTAGCTGGTTTATCGGCGAAAAGTTTTGACTTCACATAACCCCAAAGAAAAAAATCTAAGCGTGTAAAAAAGCTTGTAAAAGCGTGGCCAGTTTACAGGTCCGAAACGCGATATTACCTGTCCACCAAAGTTGTTTCTCAATATAGCCAATATTTTGCGCGCTGTGTATGCCGTAGCCGCGCTTTGCCGGAACCAAATGTTGCCGACATGACGGGCTTAAATTTCTCTCAGCAAAAACTTCGTTATCATGATGCGGTAGCGCTCCATTGCCCCATTTTTAAAGAAACACGGCAAAGAGCCTCATCACTGAACAAAATTCGACGCGAAAACCGCGGATCTTTATTGAGCTGTTGCAGTCCATTGACTGAAATTTAAGCGTCAATTCAATTCAATTCTAGAACGAATTGGATTTAGTAAGCCTTTAAACCAAAATCCTTTTTTAATATTCGCGTAGTTGTTGAATACGATAAGCCTAGGTGTTGAGATGGGCGTCGAATCGATTGTTCACGGTCTTCAGTCACACGCGCCGCCACAGCCGCAATATTCTCCTCACTACGGGCTTTATATGGTCTATTCGGTCGCGTATTATCCGATAACGTACACTGAAACTCGAATTTGCGGATGGTGAAGGTAATAACGGATTCGGAATGTTAGGATGCACAACATATGTTGCTCGAAACGCATGAAAAAAACGCAGATTTTCCTAATTCAGCTGAATAATTTGGAGACGTTGTTGAGGTGTAACCCTTTTCATGATGATTTGTCAAACAATACTGAATAAAAATACGACATCAGGGGGCCAGTTACCCTTGATCTGTAAAAAAAAAAAAAAAAACATTGAAAAAAGACTTCTAAATGAATCACCCGTTACAACTTTTATACTACTTTATATCTGTATAATTAATAGTTATCATTGTGCAGCTTTCCTTTTTGTCAACTGTAATTATGTGGAATAAAAAATGTTCTTTCTTTCCTATAATTATAGTCTAAGCTAAATAATAAAAAATATAGTAAACTAAAATAATGTTCATATTTTAAGTTAGTCCCTGATATTTGAATTTAAATAAAACACAACCATATGGTTTGTATTGTAATGATTTTGTCCTTTATAATGTATATATATAATATTTAATTTATCAAATGAATAATTTCAGTCAAAAGGATTGTTGGCATTTTAACTCTAAGTAAATAAATATTCTGCTATTTATATCTTGTATGCTTAATTTTAATATTCAAAAACGCATAAAAGTATCGTGTTTCAGGAGTTCGAACATGGATTTCTTTTCTCGTGTTTGTATGCTTCTTTTATTCATATTTACCAAATTACTATGCAAAACATCAATTGTTCTTAATACAGATATGTCATCTTTTTATATTTATTCATAGACACGCAACTGATTTTTTTTTCTTTCTATAACTATTTTTCTTTTTTGTGGCATAAACAGAGTTCATTTAGTGAATAACCAGACATTTTTTTAAAATATTTTTTATTGAGCGGGCCGGATGCACTCGATCCGAATCACTTCAGCTGATGCTGTGAGAATATCGAATATTTGCGTAAGAAATATCTTACCATATGGGTGCTGTCTTTGCCGAATACCGATCAAAAGCAAATGCGCAAACGATTTTAACCGCAATCTTTGGACCGATTCAATAGGGATCCGACTGATTTTGTGCGGTTATTTGCTATCGAGGATGAGACATGAGGCCACCACTACATGACAGACGAAAACGAAAACCGGTGAAAAGGTTGTTTTTCATAATAATACCAAGTGTTTGGATTCAAGCATATGTATTATTGTAAATAAAAAAAAACATCGAAAGAATATAAAAAGCATTTTCATATAAATAGCAATATAATGTAAAATCAACAAGTAGGTGACTTCATCAATCATCCACTGTCGACCCAAAATCAAACTATTGTACGTCGATCTTGCGATGTGAAGGCTGATAGTTAGTAAAGACCGAGGGTTTTAACAATTGAAATTTACATCTTAGAGTGATCAATAAGTTTTATAGCGTGAATTTAGGAGTGTATTTATTGTAATATTTGATTCAGTCTTTTATTCGGTCGCATCGTGCAATTTCCTTGTTCTAGACTGATTTATTTCAAAAGATCTTATAACTAAAAAAGTACAATAAGGAAATTTCGCTTAAATTCGAAACTCTTTAAATATACCTTTTTCATTGATAAAGATGGACTACTTTCAAATCTGCAAATGTGTCATTTAACGTTAAACACCCTATAATATTATCTGTAAATCATGGATCATCTTTTTTTAGCGAGGTACATACATATGAAGATATGAAGTATCTTCACAAAGGTATACCAGAGACGTTTTCCATTGTTCGACAACATTACTGGATTCTAAGCAGACAGTATGTCATACGAAAAGTAATTCACTAATGCGAATCATGTTTCTTGACGAAAAAGACTACGATGCAACAGCTCGAGTTGTATCTTCCACACCAACGAGTAACGGGATGTGATTATGGTGGTCCGTTCACAATTAAGATTTCTCGAAGTCGCAATCCCAAGTTTTCGAAGGCGTATCTTGCTCTATTTATATGCATGTACGAGTATACTATGGCAATTCATTTGGAGCTTGTAAGTAAACTTATGACCGATGCATTTCTTGCAACGTTAAAACGATTTTCGGCTCGTCCGGGGAAATGTTCCAACCTTTACAATGACAATGGGACTAACTTCCAAGGAGCTCATCGTTGTCTTAAAAAGATGCAAGGATTTAAAATTAAAATAACGATTTGGCAATTTATACCATTATCTACGACGTGTTATGGGTTCTGCAACCCTTAATATCGAAATGCTCTACACAGTTTTTCACAGATAGAAACAGTTTTAAATTCACGTCCTCTATGTGCCTTGTCCGATGAAGACTTAAACCCTCTTATACCTTCCCATTTTCCTATAGAGGAACCTTACATTGCAGTTCCAAAAGCAAGTTACCTCGACAAGCCTAATGGTCGGTTGTAACATCTACAAAATTTGGTGCAGGGGTTTTGGAAGCTTTGCAAATGGAATTAATCACTAGTTTTCAAGAACTTCCCAAATGGCGTAGGTCTCAACGAAATCTAAAAGTGAGACCTGATAGTTGTTAAGGAGTCTAACCTGAGCGAAATGGCTCCTGAGAAGAGTCGAGACTTTACACCATGGAGCAGAGCAGGGTACAAGGGTGGCAAAATTGAGAACAAGCCGAGGTGTAATCGTTCGCCCAATAAACAAATTGGCAGTCCTCCCACTTTTCTGAAACTCGTTCCAGGAGGGCGATATGTTTTAGGGTGTTTTCCTAAAGTCAAACTAAATGCGCATTGTGACTGCGCCTTGCATCATTTATGGAAACACATGATGCTTTCACCATACGTTGCGCATATGGTTGTGTATTAAATCATGACGTTTTGGAATGTCACGGGTTTTTTTTTTCCGCAAATTGGAAACTATGTCTTACAAAAAATTAATGACAGCTCAAATAATTAATCATTTGTTAAATATTTATAGTGCATATGACAACCGAATATTTATGAAGTATATATTTAAAATTAAAAAAAGGCAATTAAAACGGAAATGTCTGGCTTCGTTCCTTTTTAAAAGAAACATACCAAAATGCAAAAACTTCCACAAAGTCATCAGTTCATACCCCGATGATATGTTTTTTACGCATTTCCGCATGTGTAGAAATACATTTCTAGTAAGTTAAGCATTGCAAATTTAAACATATGTACATAAATACAAGTTTATTTTTCTTCTCTTTTGTTTTAAGTTACTTAAAAAAGCACTTTTGCCCATGTATAAGCAAACAGGTTTCGGAAGACCCATAATTTCGTTGGAATCTGGCCTATACATAACGTTATGGAAACTCGCTAACCAGAGCAGCTTCCGAGAAATTTCTGACCGATTTGGTATAGGAATGGGTTCTTTGTATCGAATCTTCAAAAGAACTATTGCAGCCATACTTAAACTTAAAAAAAAAAAAATTCACTGGCCATGCAACCCGGAGTCTCTACAAAAAATATGGGGGAATATGGAAATCCGGGATCGATCCGCAAAATTTCCCCGTGAATACGGTTCCAAATACTTTTTTTTTTTTTTCTGTGAGCTGAACTCGTGTTCATACTCCAACGTTTTCGCAATTAAAAGACAAATTTGGCTATTTGTCCACTGTTTTCTATTGAAAAATAATAATAGTAATTAATTATAATAACTAATACTTTTAAATAAAGCTCACTTCTCGAAGTTGTCCATTTTTAACGTTTCACAAAGAAATAAATGTCATTCGCATCGTGCTAATTCACGATGCGCTGTTTGCGCAGTATAATCATTCACAATGCATTTCGGAACGTAATGCGTTCTGTCACAATTTACGTTTGCATTTAGGAACGTTTGCTGATTCACAATGCAGGCAGTACTGCATTTAGGAAAACACCCTTAATTAATACCAAGCCACACAAGATCATCGTAGCCATCGTCCCATCGGAGCAATGCTCCAGAAATGGAACTCGGGATCCAGCGAACTCTGCCGAAGCTGCGGCGTTGAGGGAGAAACCGAGACAATCCAACATCTGCTAAGCCTCTGCCCAGCTCTCCAGAATCGGCGCCTAGCTTCGCTGGGCCAGAGATTCTTTACAGAGTTTGCAGACATAGCAAATGCAGATATATCCGATCTTCTAAAATTCAAAAAGAGCACGGGGTGGTTTCAGCCACCACATGATCAATATATTTTATTACGTGAATTTAGGAGTGTATGTATTGAATCTTTGACCTGTCGATTTCATCGTTCGATCCTCCGGTGAATTTCCGTGATCAAATCATTTTTGTTTCACTTGTTATTTATAGTTAGATGCTGTTTTTTAATTATCTTGCAAAAGTCAGAACAATTACAGGCGAAAATGACCTCAACCTTCTTGACCAGCTGGATGCGAGAATTCGCGGGAAAAATAAAATAAAGGGCATTCATAAGACTTTTTTTATTTGATGTTAAATAAAACCCATGAAATAAATTCTGTCTGAAATGTACTTTTTAAATATTATTTCGTGTACATTATGCGCACCACTATACCGTATATGGTCCATTCTGAAGGTCCTATTTTGGATCGCTGCTTCCAGCGTCGCGATCCGTATTTGCCGAACTACGAGAGTGATGTTGACTCCCAAATCCTGGATGGTAGCTGGTTTATCGGCGAAAAGTTTTGACTTCACATAACCCCAAAGAAAAAAATCTAAGCGTGTGATATTACACGATCTATGTGGCCAGTTTACAGGTCCGAAACGCGATATTACCTGTCCACCAAAGTTGTTTCTCAATATAGCCAATATTTTGCGCGCTGTGTATGCCGTAGCCGCGCTTTGCCGGAACCAAATGTTGCCGACATGACGGGCTTAAATTTCTCTCAGCAAAAACTTCGTTATCATGATGCGGTAGCGCTCCATTGCCCCATTTTTAAAGAAACACGGCAAAGAGCCTCATCACTGAACAAAATTCGACGCGAAAACCGCGGATCTTTATTGAGCTGTTGCAGTCCATTGACTGAAATTTAAGCGTCAATTCAATTCAATTCTTGAACGAATTGGATTTAGTAAGCCTTTAAACCAAAATCCTTTTTTAATATTCGCGTAGTTGTTGAATACGATAAGCCTAGGTGTTGAGATGGGCGTCGAATCGATTGTTCACGGTCTTCAGTCACACGCGCCGCCACAGCCGCAATATTCTCCTCACTACGGGCTTTATATGGTCTATTCGGTCGCGTATTATCCGATAACGTACACTGAAACTCGAATTTGCGGATGGTGAAGGTAATAACGGATTCGGAATGTTAGGATGCACAACATATGTTGCTCGAAACGCATGAAAAAAACGCAGATTTTCCTAATTCAGCTGAATAATTTGGAGACGTTGTTGAGGTGTAACCCTTTTCATGATGATTTGTCAAACAATACTGAATAAAAATACGACATCAGGGGGCCAGTTACCCTTGATCTGTAAAAAAAAAAAAAAAAACATTGAAAAAAGACTTCTAAATGAATCACCCGTTACAACTTTTATACTACTTTATATCTGTATAATTAATAGTTATCATTGTGCAGCTTTCCTTTTTGTCAACTGTAATTATGTGGAATAAAAAATGTTCTTTCTTTCCTATAATTATAGTCTAAGCTAAATAATAAAAAATATAGTAAACTAAAATAATGTTCATATTTTAAGTTAGTCCCTGATATTTGAATTTAAATAAAACACAACCATATGGTTTGTATTGTAATGATTTTGTCCTTTATAATGTATATATATAATATTTAATTTATCAAATGAATAATTTCAGTCAAAAGGATTGTTGGCATTTTAACTCTAAGTAAATAAATATTCTGCTATTTATATCTTGTATGCTTAATTTTAATATTCAAAAACGCATAAAAGTATCGTGTTTCAGGAGTTCGAACATGGATTTCTTTTCTCGTGTTTGTATGCTTCTTTTATTCATATTTACCAAATTACTATGCAAAACATCAATTGTTCTTAATACAGATATGTCATCTTTTTATATTTATTCATAGACACGCAACTGATTTTTTTTTCTTTCTATAACTATTTTTCTTTTTTGTGGCATAAACAGAGTTCATTTAGTGAATAACCAGACATTTTTTTAAAATATTTTTTATTGAGCGGGCCGGATGCACTCGATCCGAATCACTTCAGCTGATGCTGTGAGAATATCGAATATTTGCGTAAGAAATATCTTACCATATGGGTGCTGTCTTTGCCGAATACCGATCAAAAGCAAATGCGCAAACGATTTTAACCGCAATCTTTGGACCGATTCAATAGGGATCCGACTGATTTTGTGCGGTTATTTGCTATCGAGGATGAGACATGAGGCCACCACTACATGACAGACGAAAACGAAAACCGGTGAAAAGGTTGTTTTTCATAATAATACCAAGTGTTTGGATTCAAGCATATGTATTATTGTAAATAAAAAAAAACATCGAAAGAATATAAAAAGCATTTTCATATAAATAGCAATATAATGTAAAATCAACAAGTAGGTGACTTCATCAATCATCCACTGTCGACCCAAAATCAAACTATTGTACGTCGATCTTGCGATGTGAAGGCTGATAGTTAGTAAAGACCGAGGGTTTTAACAATTGAAATTTACATCTTAGAGTGATCAATAAGTTTTATAGCGTGAATTTAGGAGTGTATTTATTGTAATATTTGATTCAGTCTTTTATTCGGTCGCATCGTGCAATTTCCTTGTTCTAGACTGATTTATTTCAAAAGATCTTATAACTAAAAAAGTACAATAAGGAAATTTCGCTTAAATTCGAAACTCTTTAAATATACCTTTTTCATTGATAAAGATGGACTACTTTCAAATCTGCAAATGTGTCATTTAACGTTAAACACCCTATAATATTATCTGTAAATCATGGATCATCTTTTTTTAGCGAGGTACATACATATGAAGATATGAAGTATCTTCACAAAGGTATACCAGAGACGTTTTCCATTGTTCGACAACATTACTGGATTCTAAGCAGACAGTATGTCATACGAAAAGTAATTCACTAATGCGAATCATGTTTCTTGACGAAAAAGACTACGATGCAACAGCTCGAGTTGTATCTTCCACACCAACGAGTAACGGGATGTGATTATGGTGGTCCGTTCACAATTAAGATTTCTCGAAGTCGCAATCCCAAGTTTTCGAAGGCGTATCTTGCTCTATTTATATGCATGTACGAGTATACTATGGCAATTCATTTGGAGCTTGTAAGTAAACTTATGACCGATGCATTTCTTGCAACGTTAAAACGATTTTCGGCTCGTCCGGGGAAATGTTCCAACCTTTACAATGACAATGGGACTAACTTCCAAGGAGCTCATCGTTGTCTTAAAAAGATGCAAGGATTTAAAATTAAAATAACGATTTGGCAATTTATACCATTATCTACGACGTGTTATGGGTTCTGCAACCCTTAATATCGAAATGCTCTACACAGTTTTTCACAGATAGAAACAGTTTTAAATTCACGTCCTCTATGTGCCTTGTCCGATGAAGACTTAAACCCTCTTATACCTTCCCATTTTCCTATAGAGGAACCTTACATTGCAGTTCCAAAAGCAAGTTACCTCGACAAGCCTAATGGTCGGTTGTAACATCTACAAAGTTTGGTGCAGGGGTTTTGGAAGCTTTGCAAATGGAATTAATCACTAGTTTTCAAGAACTTCCCAAATGGCGTAGGTCTCAACGAAATCTAAAAGTGAGACCTGATAGTTGTTAAGGAGTCTAACCTGAGCGAAATGGCTCCTGAGAAGAGTCGAGACTTTACACCATGGAGCAGAGCAGGGGACAAGGGTGGCAAAATTGAGAACAAGCCGAGGTGTAATCGTTCGCCCAATAAACAAATTGGCAGTCCTCCCACTTTTCTGAAACTCGTTCCAGGAGGGCGATATGTTTTAGGGTGTTTTCCTAAAGTCAAACTAAATGCGCATTGTGACTGCGCCTTGCATCAGTTATGGAAACACATGATGCTTTCACCATACGTTGCGCATATGGTTGTGTATTAAATCATGACGTTTTGGAATGTCACGGGTTTTTTTTTTCCGCAAATTGGAAACTATGTCTTACAAAAAATTAATGACAGCTCAAATAATTAATCATTTGTTAAATATTTATAGTGCATATGACAACCGAATATTTATGAAGTATATATTTAAAATTAAAAAAAAGGCAATTAAAACGGAAATGTCTGGCTTCGTTCCTTTTTAAAAGAAACATACCAAAATGCAAAAACTTCCACAAAGTCATCAGTTCATACCCCGATGATATGTTTTTTACGCATTTCCGCATGTGTAGAAATACATTTCTAGTAAGTTAAGCATTGCAAATTTAAACATATGTACATAAATACAAGTTTATTTTTCTTCTCTTTTGTTTTAAGTTACTTAAAAAAGCACTTTTGCCCATGTATAAGCAAACAGGTTTCGGAAGACCCATAATTTCGTTGGAATCTGGCCTATACATAACGTTATGGAAACTCGCTAACCAGAGCAGCTTCCGAGAAATTTCTGACCGATTTGGTATAGGAATGGGTTCTTTGTATCGAATCTTCAAAAGAACTATTGCAGCCATACTTAAACTTAAAAAAAAAAAAATTCACTGGCCATGCAACCCGGAGTCTCTACAAAAAATATGGGGGAATATGGAAATCCGGGATCGATCCGCAAAATTTCCCCGTGAATACGGTTCCAAATACTTTTTTTTTTTTTTCTGTGAGCTGAACTCGTGTTCATACTCCAACGTTTTCGCAATTAAAAGACAAATTTGGCTATTTGTCCACTGTTTTCTATTGAAAAATAATAATAGTAATTAATTATAATAACTAATACTTTTAAATAAAGCTCACTTCTCGAAGTTGTCCATTTTTAACGTTTCACAAAGAAATAAATGTCATTCGCATCGTGCTAATTCACGATGCGCTGTTTGCGCAGTATAATCATTCACAATGCATTTCGGAACGTAATGCGTTCTGTCACAATTTACGTTTGCATTTAGGAACGTTTGCTGATTCACAATGCAGGCAGTACTGCATTTAGGAAAACACCCTTAATTAATACCAAGCCACACAAGATCATCGTAGCCATCGTCCCATCGGAGCAATGCTCCAGAAATGGAACTCGGGATCCAGCGAACTCTGCCGAAGCTGCGGCGTTGAGGGAGAAACCGAGACAATCCAACATCTGCTAAGCCTCTGCCCAGCTCTCCAGAATCGGCGCCTAGCTTCGCTGGGCCAGAGATTCTTTACAGAGTTTGCAGACATAGCAAATGCAGATATATCCGATCTTCTAAAATTCAAAAAGAGCACGGGGTGGTTTCAGCCACCACATGATCAATATATTTTATTACGTGAATTTAGGAGTGTATGTATTGAATCTTTGACCTGTCGATTTCATCGTTCGATCCTCCGGTGAATTTCCGTGATCAAATCATTTTTGTTTCACTTGTTATTTATAGTTAGATGCTGTTTTTTAATTATCTTGCAAAAGTCAGAACAATTACAGGCGAAAATGACCTCAACCTTCTTGACCAGCTGGATGCGAGAATTCGCGGGAAAAATAAAATAAAGGGCATTCATAAGACTTTTTTTATTTGATGTTAAATAAAACCCATGAAATAAATTCTGTCTGAAATGTACTTTTTAAATATTATTTCGTGTACATTATGCGCACCACTATACCGTATATGGTCCATTCTGAAGGTCCTATTTTGGATCGCTGCTTCCAGCGTCGCGATCCGTATTTGCCGAACTACGAGAGTGATGTTGACTCCCAAATCCTGGATGGTAGCTGGTTTATCGGCGAAAAGTTTTGACTTCACATAACCCCAAAGAAAAAAATCTAAGCGTGTAAAAAAGCTTGTAAAAGCGTGGCCAGTTTACAGGTCCGAAACGCGATATTACCTGTCCACCAAAGTTGTTTCTCAATATAGCCAATATTTTGCGCGCTGTGTATGCCGTAGCCGCGCTTTGCCGGAACCAAATGTTGCCGACATGACGGGCTTAAATTTCTCTCAGCAAAAACTTCGTTATCATGATGCGGTAGCGCTCCATTGCCCCATTTTTAAAGAAACACGGCAAAGAGCCTCATCACTGAACAAAATTCGACGCGAAAACCGCGGATCTTTATTGAGCTGTTGCAGTCCATTGACTGAAATTTAAGCGTCAATTCAATTCAATTCTTGAACGAATTGGATTTAGTAAGCCTTTAAACCAAAATCCTTTTTTAATATTCGCGTAGTTGTTGAATACGATAAGCCTAGGTGTTGAGATGGGCGTCGAATCGATTGTTCACGGTCTTCAGTCACACGCGCCGCCACAGCCGCAATATTCTCCTCACTACGGGCTTTATATGGTCTATTCGGTCGCGTATTATCCGATAACGTACACTGAAACTCGAATTTGCGGATGGTGAAGGTAATAACGGATTCGGAATGTTAGGATGCACAACATATGTTGCTCGAAACGCATGAAAAAAACGCAGATTTTCCTAATTCAGCTGAATAATTTGGAGACGTTGTTGAGGTGTAACCCTTTTCATGATGATTTGTCAAACAATACTGAATAAAAATACGACATCAGGGGGCCAGTTACCCTTGATCTGTAAAAAAAAAAAAAAAAACATTGAAAAAAGACTTCTAAATGAATCACCCGTTACAACTTTTATACTACTTTATATCTGTATAATTAATAGTTATCATTGTGCAGCTTTCCTTTTTGTCAACTGTAATTATGTGGAATAAAAAATGTTCTTTCTTTCCTATAATTATAGTCTAAGCTAAATAATAAAAAATATAGTAAACTAAAATAATGTTCATATTTTAAGTTAGTCCCTGATATTTGAATTTAAATAAAACACAACCATATGGTTTGTATTGTAATGATTTTGTCCTTTATAATGTATATATATAATATTTAATTTATCAAATGAATAATTTCAGTCAAAAGGATTGTTGGCATTTTAACTCTAAGTAAATAAATATTCTGCTATTTATATCTTGTATGCTTAATTTTAATATTCAAAAACGCATAAAAGTATCGTGTTTCAGGAGTTCGAACATGGATTTCTTTTCTCGTGTTTGTATGCTTCTTTTATTCATATTTACCAAATTACTATGCAAAACATCAATTGTTCTTAATACAGATATGTCATCTTTTTATATTTATTCATAGACACGCAACTGATTTTTTTTTCTTTCTATAACTATTTTTCTTTTTTGTGGCATAAACAGAGTTCATTTAGTGAATAACCAGACATTTTTTTAAAATATTTTTTATTGAAGCATTCTTACAGTAAGTATTTAAGCGTTTGCTTTCTTTTAAACAATATTAAATTGAGAAATAAAAGTAAATATAAAAATCAAGAAATTATAGAAGAATATTAATTCAGAGGTCGCAAATCATTAAAATTGTATTATATTTCATTCAGCAAAAGTTCTACTAAAATGAATTAAATTGTATGTAAAATATTTGAAAGGCGCATAATATTAACATATCGGATGATGTCGAGTAAAAAGTTATTTTTGTTTACGTAGATCTTTGCTCTCATGTGCGTCTTATACGTTTTTCATGCCTTCCACTAATTTGAGTTATGTTATGTTACATCTGACGGTAAACAAATAATAGATGCAAAATTAACAGGACAAAGTTAACATAGGCACAGTTACATATACATATGTATATAACTCTTGTTCAAATATGAATGGAAGACATTTCGGGTAAATTCAAATTTCAATTATAAGCTGTTGTGACACACGGTTTCATTTTGTATATTTTCAAGTCCAGCCGAGTGAAGTTGAACTGAGAATGAACCGGGTAAACCAATTAAATTAAAAGTTACTTATAAATATTTTTATTTCTTATTATTCGTACTCATTTGTTTTGTTTACTGTAAATTTTGTAAATTTAAAAACTAATATCAGTTGATAATTTCAATATTTGTCCACTTTTAGTAAATAAATTGTTTCGATATTCCATAAAATTTGTGGGATTTATCCGTAGTTGGTGCACAAAAAATTTCCTTTACTGCCTTATGGTATTTTTGGATTGGTTAGAGATAAAAATGAATTGATATATATGAAGTTGTTGTGTGTGCTAAACGGCGGCGGCGGTAAAAGCTGTAGATGGTCCTGAATAATTATTGTGTTAGTTAACTTTTTTGAGTTATTACTATTTGGCATGACCATTGCTCAAAACGACAGGCAAGACATTTGCCTGTTGAACAACAGCATTTATGGCGTCGATTTCCTTTTTTAGAAAGGCATCAACTCGTTCGGAACTTTTGTCAGCCCGGATGATACGTTTACGAATACCATCTTGGGATATGAATATCTTATCGCTATCGCGCATTAAATCATTTTTAAACTCAACGATGCCAGACACCGTTTCTGTTACAGTCTTATCAATAAATTCTTCAATGTTTTTGGTCTCTAAATCAATCTTTTCTTTTAGTTTACTTGACAAATTATCCATTTCGCATTGGTCGTGCTCGATATTTATTGCAGCTAATGCTGTCGGCACATTTGCCGGGTGCCTTTGTGGCATTGCCGCCTTTACAATCAGTCGCTTTTGCTTCGAAGACTCTGATCCGTTTTCTTTAGAACTTATCAACATCTGAGCTGGCTCCTCATCTTGATTGAAATCTTTACTCAAGAATCGATTATTTTGTATTTTAACTTCACCCATTTTTATTGAATTCTGCAAGGACGTCAACTTGGCACGTTTTTCCCCGCGAATAAATCTCGGAAAAACGAATATAGTAATCACTGCAACAATGTGAAGGCACATGAAAAGCTTCAGGTACAATCTGATACTACCCTAAAAGAGGTATATATTAAAATCGTTAAAGGTTCTAATACTATCGAATAGATAACCCAAATTTACCATAAACTCTAGAAGAACAAACGGAAATGTAGCATAACCCATAAACACTCGCGTTATTAGACATGTTAAAATGTCATAAAACATTCGTGTGAATTGTGTTCTTTGAAATCGATGTCGGAACATTCGCCTGGCCTGCAATTTATAAGATTTTTGCTCTAATTATTTTACAACAAAACAAGATTTGTCGTATAGAGCAACTTACACAACGAGCAGCTGTGACAATCAATGCCCCAGTGGCAAATGTTAAATAATAACCAGGATAGAAGCCATGCCATACTGCACTTAGTGTAAATGTTAATACAGTTCCATATTTTCTCGGTACGCGTTCGTACACAATAGTGCGAAGCCAAATATTAGTACCTATATTCCAATTATTGATGGCATCGCGGAAGTTTGATGCAAACTGGAAAACAACAAGAAATGTAATTTGTTGTTTCGTATTATGCCGTATATTTACCTCAAATGACAATACATTGATATTAGAAATAAGGTCCCATTTGGAATTTCCATCTTTATCGTACCCTGTAAATCCTAAACCGGAATTATTGCAAATGGCATCAGCCAATAGCCATGCGTGGTAATACTTGAAGCGTATTGCAGTAGTTGCCATCATTGTACACCAGAATTTGTAAAAAATGCTTGTATTTGATACAAATTCGGGATCTTTCAAATTTTTCATTGGATATAGTTTGACGAATTTCATGAAAATGAAGGCACATACTAAACTGCCAACAACTTTTTTCACAACCGCCTTGGTTGGCGATGGTTCAAGGATGATCTCCTTTGAGTTTCCATTATCCAAATTAACCTAAAATGTATAAATCATCGATTTGGCAATTTATGTATAATGTATTAACAAGTTGAATAAATTCCTTAACACTTACGTTCGTAGTGGGACTTTTAAGAAGATTATACCCTTCAATAAATTCAATGTAATCCCGGTAAAAAACTAACGGGCCTGCCATTATACTTTGAAAATGCAGCATGTACGAAAAATATTCTAGCGCTGAAGGAAGTTTTTTTACTGCGTGATATTGTTGGGCTTTAGTTAAATCCTGCGTTGTCGTCAATGGGATTACTTTTATTTTGATGATTAACAAAATAAGAAATTGCCCATATACTTACCTTCTGTTCTCTGATAAAACCATCATGAATACTGAAGGCCAAACTAGTTACTTTCTGTGTAATTATCATAAGTGGTCCAGTTATGTCTAATGAATACGAGCCATAATCGTAAATTTGACGATGGAGATGTATGCAAAGCAAGTATAACATAGCCACAATCATAACAGTCCTGAAAAAAAAACGAAAAACGTACAATTAATATTATTAAAATGTTATTAATATCATTTTTATTTTACCTTTGAACAATGGCTGGATTTTGAGTTCTTATTACAATGTAACATACTGTAGGAAGTCCGGCGATATGAATGGCCTGTTGTCCAAAACAGAAGTATCCAAAAACAAGACCCAAAGACAATCCAAATGTATGCCGAACAGCGGATGATACCTTGGAAGGGTGTAAAACCGACCGAAAAAATGAGGCCAGGAAGAGAGCGGATACTTGGCAAATGAGGAAGTTTATCTGTAAAATTGTTGGATGTTTTATTATCGGATTATTATTGACATATTACGATAATTTAATATTATGGTTAATTAAGTTAAATTTCACAAGGAGAATAAGATAAATTGTTGGCCTTTTGCTAACAAGGTACGTTTCTCGCCATTTTACTTTCTCTAAGGTTTTGAAAAAGAAAAATTCTATTTTGAACGTACATATGGTAAATTAAATTCATATTGATTGTGCGTAGAAGTGTAAAATAGGAATAGAGAACACCAAAAAGAAAATCAACATTTTTTTTCCATATCTATATATATAAAAAATTGTTGCAAGTTTTGGTGTGACTTTATAACTCACGAACGGTCTAACCGAATTTGATCAAACTTTCAGGGTTTGTTTGTATGGTCGTGTAGATGGTTTATGTTATAGTTTGAACGAAATTGGTTGAGGCGTTCGTGAGTTACGGTCTTTTATATCAATATCTGACTCTGCTCATATACAAAAAAAAAAAAAAAAAAAAATATGTAGGCGCACATTGACACTTGTGATTATTATACGATTTTTTTGTATCGAGCTCCGATTTGAAACGAAATATTTTGAATTTATTTGCTTAAGCCCGAACGTGTTTGTGACAGCGCTTGCCGGTAAGTATTGTTATTTCAATGTTTATGGTATTGTTTTCCAACTTTCATTATCAACCGTGCAGACTTTTCGTTTGCGTTGGGATGCATTTTTAATGGGGTTTAGTTGCGGTGAATGTGGAGGTGTTTGGATTACTTAATGGCAGTTGTTACGTAGCCATTCACGAACGATATGAGTTTTATGTATCGAGTCGTTGTCCTGATAAAATTTAAAGTTTTGCAAAATTTCCATTCTTTCCGCACCTACTCTTAAATTTTTCTTTAGTATGTATAAATAAATCTTCTTATTCATAATATCTTTTGTAATTACTCTATATATATGTATATATATAAAAAATTGTTGCAAGTTTTGGTGTGACTTTATAACTCACGAACGGTCAAACCGAATTTGATCAAATTTTCAGGGTTTGTTTGTATGGTCGTGTAGATGGTTTATGTAAAGTTGAAGAAATTGGTCGACGCATTTGTGAGTTATGACTTTTTTCAAAATGATCCATCAGCACGTAAGTTTTCAGAACAATTGCTGCAGATTGGCGATGACAAAATTGCAAGTGATTTAAATAGTTTTATCACGTTACCAAATAACTTTTGCACAATTTTAATATAAAAAATAGGAAATAAGAACTAATTGATCGCGTTTTCCCAAATATTGTTCAAAACTATAAAAATCGTGTTTGGTTAAGAGAACACGGAATTTTAGCACCAAAAAATGCAAATGTTAATGACATCAATTTTCAGATTCAACAGAATTTGCCAGGTGAATTGGTATTATGCAAATCTATTTATACCCCTACAATTAAAGAAGACGCGGTAAATTATCCGATTGAATTTTGAAATTCTTTCGAACCACCCGGTATGCCACCGCATCGTTAAATTTAAGAGTTGGTTCATCGATCATACTTCTTCGAAATCTTAATTCACCAAAACTTTGCAATGGAACGAGACTCTCCGTGAAAGGATTAATGCCAATTTGATCGAAGCACAGTTCTCACCGGGAAAGCAAAAGGAGAAGTTGTACTGATACCGCGGATCCGATTAATACCAGCAGACATGCCACTTCAATTCAAACGTCTTCAATTTCCCGTGCGTTTATCTTTTGCTATGACCGTTAATAAAGCTCAAGGACAAACGTTTCAAGTGTGTGGAGTGAATTTGGAGGAACCATGCTTTTCTCACGGACAATTATACGTAGAATGTTCCAGGGTGGGCGCACTCAAGAATTTATTTAGTTATGACCCACACAATCAAACAAAAAATGTTGTGTAAACTATTGTATTTAATTGATTAACTTTTTTTTTTAAATTTTTTCCAAATAAAAAAAATTAAAAAAAACAATAAATTTGATTCAATGTTAATATTCATGCATAGCGAAGCACGCCGGGATCCGCTAGAAGGGTATATGATTTTAATATTTAACTATTATTGAAATTATTTCATTTTCAGTACTCTTAGTAAAAAAACTGAATTGATTCTGAGGCGGTACGAAGTGCGCCAGGTCGGCTAGTTTTATATATATTCCAATTTTATTTCACAAAAGCAAACAAAAAGGTAAAAAATATGCATATTAGAATTCACTTATTTTTTTCAATATTTTCGATAAAAAGAAATAAACGATTGTTGTTGCTTTAGGGAGAACCGAGTAGACTTTGTCTACTCGGGTCCCTTGCTCATGAATCTGCTGTTGGAGCTGGCCGATCTGCCCTTGGATAGGGAGCAGGATCGAACGCAAGTCCACCTCTGGGCTTTGGGCACAGCCATATGTTTTTGTACCATCTGCCCCAGACCTGCCGCCATTTGGGCGTAGATCATCTGGGGTGTAACGGCTGGTGTTTATAAGCTACCTGAGGCATATTTCTCTTCGGGCTTCAAGCTAGACTTGATTTTTTTATGTCTTGGAACTTAGGATATCCCCGATAGTTTGCAGGGTGCCTTCTCGAGCAGCTCTGTCCGCCACCTTGTCTTTCCCAAGGTCGTATTTCTCGTTTTTGTGGTTCTTTACAAGCGGATACATTGCAAAATGTCTCTTTCTTTTTTACCGTTTCCCATGTTACAAGATGGGCAGCTAAAGAAGTAATAGACCTTAGCCTCTGCAGCTTGCTATTGGGTGCGAACTGCACCAAGAAGAAGGGCAATACTCGGTTCTCCAGTTTGGTTCGTGCCGTACTAAAAGCCTTGACCCCCACGAATTTGATATCATCGCTCTCGAACTCTTTGAGCTCTGATAGCCTTTCTTGGGGGCAGTGATCGAATGCACGCCTTTGAGGAACATTGATCGCAGCCTCTCAGCCTTGAGGGTAAAGGAGAAGAACTCTGTCGTGGTCTCCTTTAAAAGATCCTTGACTCGCTTCTACTGCTGCAGTGTGGTACACTGGATAGCATAGCGGCTTTCGCCTATACCTTTAAAGCTACCAACACCAATGACATGCTTACACAGACCTATGGTCGCACGTACATAGGACCTTGGTATGAATAAAGATGGGTGGTATCTTGTCCTGAGTAGAACGTTGTTGTCGCGGCTGTTGTTGTTGCGACTGCTTCTGCTGCGACTGCTTCTGCTGCTTTTGTTGCGGTTGCTGTTGTTGTGTGGATTGTTGCGGTTGTAGTTGGGTGGCTGTAACCTGCTCCCTCTCTTTCTTCCGCATTTCGGAGAGCCTATCTACTATGGTCTTCAATTTTACGCGTAGAGTTAGCTATTCAACTTCGAGCTCATTATGTTCCTCCTTCAATTTTACGCGTAGAATTAGCTATTCAACTTCGAGCTCATTATGTTCCTCCTTCGCAACCGAAACTAAAAGGGCGGCGAAGAAATTGTTCTCTCCCGTGTAGCGACCTTCAGAGAGGTGGGCAACGTCACTTTCCACATGAAGAGGTTGCAGTAGTTGTTGCTGGACTTCTATAGATGTTGATTCCGCCCCTTCCCACACTTCGACCTGCAGTTTTCTCTTGAAGTGGAGAGGGAGGAACTCTTAAGTAGATTACTCCGCGGAGAAACTTTCCTCCTTTTTTTATCGGTCATCGAAACGGTGGACGGAATTGCGAAGTCGGATCATCTGACTAGACAAACGAGATTTTTCACGACATCCTTAGACATTTTTTTTTCTGCTACTGCTGATGAGCCGAGTAGCAGGACACATCCACAATAAGTTTCTCCCCCTGGTGAGTTGAACGCGGGGTCTTTAGTCCCCGGACCGAGCGCTTATCACTAACGCTTGTCTTTATTTTTGTTATTCGACGACTATTCGCGCACACACGATTATTTGCGCACACACAACACCGCGGTCTGTGATCAGCTACAATTTTTTTAAAATTTTGATTGATTGTCTATTCCAATACAGCTAATGACTTATATCTTAACACACAAATTGTCTATAGCTAAGAAACATTATATAGTTAGCAGCATGTTTTCAGTAAGTTTAATTTTATTTCTTCTTGTTCTTCTTTATCCAGGCACTATATTCTGACTGGCATGCGATGGCCATTCTCATCAAATTAAGCTTTTATTTGCAATTCTCGCAGTGAAACACACAAATAGAGTTGAAGCGTGGTTGCTTTACAATTGCACCAAGGTGCTAGATATACCAGCTCAGAGTTCAGATATCAGCCTCATAAAAAATCTATCTGCATATTTAAAAAAAAGTGTCAAAAAAGAGCCCCTGAAAAAATAATGGGCCAAAATTCCCACCAACTACAGCTATGGACAAAAAAATAAATACAGCTGAAGCCATTGGATAAATAGATATATTTTAACAAAAGTTTGAAAGTTTGCGGCAAGTTTCTTTTTGTGAAGTATTCCTACAATAATCAGGAATGTATTTATGTATTTTTAAAGCATCTTGCCATGTTATAATGGGAATAAAGGCTGAAAATGTAAAAAAAGTCGTCTCTTGATATGGACAAAAAAATAAATACACTTCATCAAATTTATTATTTCACGAAATTTATTCATACGAGCAAAGAGGTCATGGTAGGATTTGTTAGTATTTGTTAGTATTTTGTCGCTTGACCTTTATTTTTAGTTATTTGTTCTACCCTCCTCGGCATAGAATCAACCAACTTCCGACATTCCTCAACATGTATAGAATTCCATGCCGACTGCACTGCTAGCCAAAGTTCGCTTTTGTTTTTTTGATTTTTTTATAGAAACTGCATCCTTGACCTGCTTCCACAGATTTTCTATTGGATTTAGGTCCGGCGATTGAGCAGGCCACTCCAAAAGAGCAACCCTTTTCGCAGCAAACCATTCCTTTGTTAGTTTAGCCGTGTGTTTCGGATCGTTATCTTGTTGAAACGTCCACACCAAAGGCATTTCTTGCTCGGCATATGGTAGCATTACAGTTTCAAGTATTTGAGTATATGTTTCCTTTGTCATAATTGTATTAATGAGGTGTATGGGACCAACACCATACCACGAGAAACATGCCCATACCATAATGCTACCACCACCATGTTTGACCGTCTTCTTGGTGTATTTTGGATGCAGTTCAGAATTGGGTGGACGTCTCACATTGTGTCTACTATCCGATCCGAACAAATTAAACTTGGATTCATCACTCCAAAGGATATTTCGCCAATTTTTAGTGCCCTCTTCGCCGGACCATGATTTGTGCTGATCAGCAAATAACATCATTCGTCTTTTATTTTTTTTACTGATTAGTGGCACTTTTCTTGGTGATCGTGAGGGAAGATTATACTCCACTAATCGTCTTCGGACAGTCCTTGAACTAATTGGCAAACTATTCTCCTGCAAAATTTTCCGCGACGATAAAAAAGGGTATTTTTTTGATTCCAGCACAATTAAACGATCCTGCTTTTGCGTTGTTTTTCGTGGCCGTCCTCTGTTTTCTCGCGCTGGTTTATCTCTAAGTGCATTTTGTACCATCCCTAAAGAACAATCTATCGTTTTTGCGATTGAACGGTACGAATATCCTTCGCTTTTCAACTTTTTTATGATCTCCCTTTTGTCATCGGAACAATGCACGTTACGTCCCATATTTCGCTAATAAAACAATTAAATATTATTTGTTACTTCACTGGTATTCAATATTATAAACCTTTTCCGCTTTCCGATAGTAAAATAATTTCGTAACACTTTGTTTTCACCAGATACACTTCGCTACCAATGTGTGTATTTATTTTTTTGTCCAGACAAAAGAGGACACAAACTGACATTTCAGAGAAATTTTTGATAACGGTAAATGATCCTGCTTTCATTCTTCGGGTGTATTTTATTCTCGATGTCTACCTACTTATCACGAGATAGCGTTGTCCTCAGTAAAGAGAAAAAAGGAGAAAATAACAGAATTGTGTGGTAGAGCGGGCTGTATTTATTTTTTTGTCCATAGCTGTACGTCCTCAAGAAATTAATGGGCTCTATGAAGAAGATTACAGGCGGTATTGGAGCGAAAGGTAGCCATACTAAGTATTAATTAGACAAAAGAAAATGTTTTTTTTTCGAATTCATTCAGTCTTGACACTGAAGTTTTTGTCCCTTTTTAGTTTATTATGTTTTTTTATTGTTGTTGTTTAGTTAAATGATTTGCATTTTGTTCTATATCATTTTCCTTGATTTGTATAATAATATATTGGAAAATAAAAATTTAATGAAGTTGTTATAAGTCCTCGTATTTCAAAGCAAAAACTAAAATATTGTTTTTTTCACTTGTGTAAACACTTCCTTGACAAACTGTATGTTTATCCTAAGTGGGTACAACCCCTGAAGCCCAAGCGCTCGAACGCCACATTGTGAAACCATTATGGCCGCAGTGTCTAGTGTCTTCATGTGACATACCCCTAGTTCTTCAATTCAATTTAACATCTCAGTCACAGAAGTGATATTTTTTTCCGGGGCTGACAAAACCTACAATTTCGGGCCTGTCAGCTGCTATCTGTTTTTTCTTCTTCTTCTTTTCCTTTTTCCGGCGTTGTTATGGTCAGAAGTGTAGGACCATAACCTTCCCACTTAACTGCATTCCTACTGGTCCGCTTGTGGGGTCCGCCGGTTTGACCTCAGAACGTAGCGGCAGGCTTACAGGTTTGGGATTACTTCATCGCTGAGGCCAATCAATTGCTGGTGTTTTTGCATTTGTTTGCACCAATTGTTTTTTCGGCCTGCTTTTTTTTTTTTTTTTTTTGTGACACGGACATGCATCAGATTTTTTTGTTTGATCTTACTCTTACAACACCGGTGAACTCCAGTCGTGTCAACCCACTGATTTGCATGTACACTTGTGGGGCAGTTTAATGGTGGTATATGTGTCCCTAGGCTCATCTTGGTGTTCTCTAAATTGCCTAGATGTGATTTTTGTTTACCTTTGTTTTAGTCGCCTTTTACGACAAGCGAGAGGTATCGCTGCAGGGATATTCTTAACCCGTCCCTGCACGGATAGCTGCTGCTATCTGTTTCATCTATTCTATTTAGAAGATTTTATTGTATAGTGTTGCTATTCTGCGTCGAATTCACCGCATTTCAAAGTGTAAGGCTTTCCATGAAATCATAAACTACATTATGAATTTAATTCAAATGTTTATAGGTAGCGTAAAAAATATACATATATTGAACAAGGCGGTTCCAGATGGGGCGATTAATTATTGAAAAGCTGTCTACATATATATGTATACATATACAACCATGTCAACAAAAGGAAAAAGAAAAGAAAATCGCATTATCTTACTTTTGCTAATACGTTCCACAATTTTACGTTTGTATGCATGTATTTGTATGTCACAAGTTTAACCAAATTGGTCCCATGTCTTCCCATCCATACAAACCTATAATTATTTCGTGTACGTATTAACCAAACTGATTGGTTATCACACACGATGACTTTGGCACAAACAAGCTCATACGGGTGAACAAGTATCTATACACTATTTAAATCAAAATAAAGGCGTAGCGCATGATAGCGATCATGATGACAAATGTTTTTTCCACTGCTTGTGCGAGATATGTATGAGCAGCGATTTTCCATCTTAAATCAGGTTCCAATGTTTTAAAGCATCTTAGACATTTTGAGGGTTTAAAATAAATGTTTATGTTTTAGAATAAAAATTCCTAATAAAACAAGAATTCTGGCGTGTCTTCTGAATATAATAGATAAATCACATTGAGATATTAATGCACGCCTACACAACATTTCAATGGTGCATACAGCCAAAATTAAACATGGATGTATTCGAGAGAGTTATAAACATAAGCCGATTTTCAAAAAAAAAAGAAGGTGAAAGTTGCCAGTATGCCAAGTTATGTTAAACAACACCTGTACTTCGGCAACTACCCTCAGTTGTATAGTTATATTGATAAATGGCGGTGACACCAACCATTCTGCGATTGAATAAGCCAGGGTGTTGTGAAATGTAATGTATATCTGACAAGTCACTTTAGATGCCAAATATAAACATTGTATCTATATACTTGACTAGACTAATTACTTACCAAATCGACCGAGAGCCCACAAAGGTCAGCCAACCATGAGAAAGTCCGACTGCCATCGTAGTAACTGTGCTCTTCAGCTAGTTCGGGAACTTGTGACATATTGTGAGACTCGATGTTCGAGGAAATTTCCGTTTGATGGAAAGATACGTCGTAAATCCGGCAATGTCTTATTCACCAGATTCTAATGACTAAATGACATTCACAACTTTAGAGCGCCTCTTTTCAATGTCACCAAGTAACTATCGTTTCTCTGGTTCTTTTTGACGAGGTTAAACATAAATCTGTGCTGATGTTGTTTAGCACTTAACTTACGAAGCGCTAGTCCGTCTAACTGGTATTCAACACAACGCTTTGATATCTTCCAACTAACGTTTATTTATTAAAATCTTTGACTCTATTTTCTGATAAGTAACTAAAGATTCGTAATTCGTTAATTTTCCTTCTACACTTTGAACTTATTATCTAATTGTTTGCAAACAATTTAAATTCATACCAACACCATTTAATTACAACAATCGCCTAACAAAAAATACGACTGAAGGGCGCTGATGTTCGTTAATAAAAACAAATGTCAGTCAGTCGTAACCGGAATTCTGAACAGAGAAGTGGTGCGAGCAAGATGAATATATACACACCGGTGATGTCAATTGCCAACTGTTGTTGATATGTCAGCTGATATGTCATTTACTGTACAAAAATCATATATTCCGAAGCAGCTATTTCGCCTATGACGTCATTTGAATATTTAAACATGGAATGCAGCAACGAACATCATTTGCGTTCTCCAGACGCTAAAATTACAGCTATAGAACCAGTTTAAAAATACATACTCGTACATTAATGTTAGAGTTGTCATACAACCCGTATACTGTATACGGTATGCAGCGATAGGTTCCGACTTGTATCGTTGTACTCCGGTCAATTGTACAGGTTTAGTAGTTACGCACGGGGTTTCAGTATTTTTTTGGTATCTTTAAACTAATCGGAACTAAAACACTTCTGTTGGTGATCATCATTAAAGCAAATGTTCGTTCGCGTACCCTACTAAACCAAAACAGGGAACTTGTACGAAATGTTGTGAAATCTTGCTAAAATACTTAAAAGAAAAAAACGTAGTTTTTCGTAAAAGACCTGGCGAAAGAGTAAAAAATCCCCTCATGTTTCGAATTTTAGAACAAGAAATGTCTGGGGATATAATACCCCGAGGCCGAATTCTACAATTAGATTAGATACAATTAATTTACTTTGTAATTTAGCCAAGTTCTTAGATTTATTTTAAAGTCAAAGTACTATTTTTTGTTGTTTTTTTTTGTTTAAAAAAAAATCATTTGTTATTGTTAAACATAATTGCAGAATATGCCTTGCATATGTACATATCGTTATATTATTTTTGACCTACTTGATTTTTATTTTATGCAGCTTCAATTTAAATCCTAACATTTCACTGAGAACACCAGAAAGAGCAGACAAAATTACCACTTTGATAGTTGTGTACAAGTACGGATTGGCACTTAAGCCTGATATTTTAAATGGTGATTCTAATTCCTTAAGTAAATCCCCGGCAAGTTTTAGTACACTATTAGATACCATAAGTTCGTCCTTCTTCTTCGGTTTTTGCTCAATCTGTTTGTGTGATTGAATTTTAAATGAATGATTAAGTGGATGAAACAATATTAAAAATAATATAAAATGCATACCTGTAAATATAGATTTATTTGTTCAGTAATTAATACAGAAATACTTCGGTATTTCCGATTAATTTTGTTGCCGAGAGTCATGAATCTTAAAAGAAATATACCCATAGCACTTGACCATAGTAAAGCTTCTAAGTTCAAATGCGAATGCAAATGAACAGAGTCTTTTAACCATTCTACACTAAGAAATGCCAGTAACAGGAGTGTTAGGAGGAATACGGCCGATACAATCAAGTCAACGGAGCGTTGTGGACCACGTTTCTGGAAAGAGATTTTTTAATATTCTCTTGAATTTACTTGGAGTGGTAATTAAATAATTACTTTCAAATAAGACCGGACACTCAACCAAGTTTTTATGTTTCGTACCTTGTTAAGTCGAAAATGTGGCAAATCTGATTTACGTGCACGTCTCGAGGACGTTAAATGTGAAAAAAGTTTCGCATATAAAAATCTGAAAATATCATAAAATACGTTGAAATAGTCAGAAGAATTAGAACTTATATAAACAAGTCGGAATAAAGTGTTTTTCTCCAGGATTCAAATTCAATTATACAAACGAAAATAAGGAGAAATCTATTGGTCAAGGAATACTATGAATCTTCATAAGAAAATAAATTAATCGCATATTTCAATTTGATAATTGCATTTATGGATAAAGTATAAAACATTTCTTAAAATATAAGAGAATCAAATAAAAATGAAAGCATACAAATAAGATTTACCTTTGTTTAAATGTCCTTTCCGCAACTGCAAAAAACATGAATAATATCAGAGTCAAAAAAAGGCGTTGCACAAAACCAATTATTAGTATTGTACGCTCCCACTGCGAATTACCGAAGGCAAATCGAAGAATGGCGATGAAAGAGAATGAAGCTTTTTCCCAAAGCAACATGGGGACTTCAAAGTAATTTATTTCCATAGCCTTATCCGAATCCATTGTAGCCTGCAGAGAAATTCTTACAGTTCAGCTGAGTTAAATACGATACCGGTGGGCGATGTTTACCTCGCACAATCGGCAAAAACATGGAATTAGTGAAAGGATTATTGAAAAAGACACTCCAATGTATATATAATCACATGTTTCGGGCATTGCTTCTACGCGCTCTATGATACATGATGATATGTCAAGAACGGACATTTGGGCCTTCTTTATCTCCCTTTGATCCCAAAGAGTGCAGCTTACTAAAGATAATAAAAACCTTTATAAGTATAATATATATATGTACATATACATATATATACCATAACAACACTACATTCAAAACAACATCAAAAATCGTTGACCCAGCTAAGTTTTTAATATGGCTGGTCTTCTTTGGATAAAATATTGCAAAAGCTAACTTTTTACGATAATGGTCTTAGGACCAAAAAATATGATCGTGCAAACTATGCATACAGAGGAGCGAATTGCGATTCAGACTACATCCTAATAATTGCCAAATTTAAAAGCCGAATCCAAATTTACAGAAGCGGAACATAAACATTCAACGTTGAACGCTGACGAAAGGAAGTCAGCCATCTCCTTTGGGATAAAATTCGACAACGGCAAAGAAAGGTTTTTTTTATTTAACATCTGTCTCCTAATTATTGACAATAAGTTGAAGTTTTTGTGTTCAGTTACGGTGTTGGACCAGTTTAATAATATATTTAACAATTTTCCTGTATTTGTCGTAAGACATTTTAATATCCTCTGCGACAGTTACTATTTGTGAATTTCCTTGTTTAGTACATACTATTCTGCATTGATTAAAGTTCTTAGAATCCTGTTTGGCGAACATTGGATTACTTGAGTTCCCCACAGTTTTAATCTCTATGTTTGGCAACATTGGATTACTTGAGTCCCCCACAGTTGTAAAATCTATGTCCAGACAGATTTTATCATTGGTGGGTCGTCGATTTTCCTTGTGGTGTAAAACACCTGCATGGTTTTCTCTTCGTTAATTTGGATCCCATTTAGTGAACCAACGTATCGTATTTTTAAATGGCTTTGGACTTTATTGTTTTCATCCGTTACGTTTTTGCTAGTTTGCAAAATCATTGTGTCGTTCGCAAACTTTTTTCGGGGTAGGTATATCGGCTGTGTATGTTCCGTGCAGGGACGGGTTAAGAATATCCCTGCAGCGATACCTCTCGCTTGTCGTAAAAGGCGACTAAAACAAAGGTAAACAAAAATCACATCTAGGCAATTTAGAAAACACCAATGTGAGCCTAGGGACACATATACCACCATTAAACTGCCCCACAAGTGTACATGCATGCAAATCAGTGAATCAGTGGGTTGACACGACTGGAGATCACCGGTGTTGTAAGAGTAAGATCAAACAAAAAAAAATCTGGAGCATGCCCGTGTCACAACAAAAAAAAAAAAAAAAAAAAGGCAGGCAATGCAAAAACACCAGCATTTGATTGGCCTCAGCGGTGAAGTAATCCCAAACCGGGAAGCCTGCCGCTACTTTCTGAGGTCAAACCGGCGGACCCCACAAGCGGACCAGTAGGAATGCAGTTAAGTGGGAAGGTTATGGTCCTACACTTCTGACCATAACAACGCCGGAAAAAGGAAAAGAAGAAGGTATATCGGCTGTGTATATCAAGTAAAGTAGTAGCCCCAATACACTTCCCTGGGGAATGCCAGCTGTGATATGCAAAGTGGAGCATTCGCCCCTCGTATTTTACCTACAAATGCTATTGGTCAAGGTAACTTTTAAGGAACAGGTAAAAGTCTAATGGTAAGGTTTTGTTGAGTTTGAAAGCAGTCCCATGTGTTAAACTTTATCAAAAGCTTCAGATACGTCGAGAAATACTGTTAAGTAGTATCTTTTATTTTCTAAGTTACTTGAAATTTTATTTATTACTCTGTGCGTTCGATGTATAGTCGAGTGACGTCGTCTAATTCCGAATTGGTGTTTCGGTATCATTTCTATATCGTCGAGTATTGGTATTAACTTTTTATGTAGGATTCTAGATAGGATTGGCAACATGCAAATTGCTATGTCTTTTCCTGGTTTCGGGATGGCGTGTATTTCAGCTATCTTCCATTTTTTTTGGAAAGTATTTTGCTTGAAATATGACGTTAAATACATTTTTAATGTAAATAATTGGTTTATTTCAGGCAATTCTTTTAGGATTTTTCATCTTGGACTTTTATTAGGTTTAATATTTTTAATAGGTTTTATGTGAAAGGTAATTTCTTCTTTGGTCGTCGCCGTGATTGGGATGGTTTCGTTTGTATTTTGGACGTGTAGATGGTGTAATATGTTGAGTTTTTCATTTGTGAAGCAGTTGGCAAAGAATGCTCCTAGTGTAGCTGATTTTCTGCGTTGATCTTAGACCATGTTTGGTATTCGTTTGGGATTAGTTTTTTTTATGTGAAGTGGTCGGCTTTAGGTTTCTTGTAACTTTTCAAAGAGAATAATTTATTTGGAAAGTCCGAGTCAAGTTTGTCAAAGTGCTTATTTTTGTAATTTTGCAGCAGTTCCTTAAGTTCTTTTATGGTTTGGTTTGCCAGTCAGATTTTTTGTTGTAGAGCCTTGTATTTTGAGTTAGTAGCTTTGGTCACGTAGGTGATAATAGTGGGAGAATGGTCAGATGAGAGTTCAAAGCAAGTTTTTGCGGTCAAGCTTGTCTTCGGTATACCTTTGTGTTTACAGAAGTCTATGAAGTCAGGTTTCTTGCTCATGTCTACAGGCCAGTATGTTGGTTTCTTAAGAGCACTTACAATAGGAGGATATTTCCTTTTCTGTTTGTTATTCTATTTTATTAAAGTCATCTCCTGCAATGAATCATTCCCTAGTGTGATAATGTAGCTTTTGTATTGATCTGTCGATATATTGAATTGGGGTGGACAGTAAAGTGCCAAAATTGTGAGTAACCTGTATGCGTCTTTTATTTGTATGGTCGTTGCTTGGATATGTTCGGATTTGCACGCTGCAAATTCTATTGATTTAATGATATGTCCTGTTACAATTGCAGTACCACCATAAGCTTTCTGGTCATTGTGATTTGTTTGTTGCAAATTATAGTGCGGTATTTTAAAGTAATTTCTGACGTAGAGTATGTTTCTGCAATCAGCAGGATGTCTACGTATGGAGTTAGTCTTGGCAAATAACTTCAGTTCGTTTGCGTGCTGCTGAAGTCCGTTATCGTTCGAAATAACAATTTATGTTGGTCCATATTCATTCTTATTTATTAAGTTTTGCTCTTAGTATTGTCATGTTATCGATTTTTGTCACTAGTTGTTGTACCATTGTTTTTAGATTAGTAAGGCCATTTGGGAAATGTGCTTGCTGTAGCCTGGTGCGGTACTATGGTAGTGTTACGGGAGTAAGTTTAATGGGTGTTGTAGCTCCAGTGAATTCGTTTTCTTCTGTCTGAGTTTGAATTTTCGAAGGAAAAATGTGCCTCTAAAAATACGACAGCAATATTTGATTAACGCATATATTTATTTATTTTTTCGCAACGATAATGGGGAGCTTGTTTCGGGCGATGAAATAGAAAGCAGTGTAATCCACACAGCAGATGTTCTTTTAGAATTGCCAACGACCGAGGAAGTTAAAAAAAAAAGCAATTTATCGGCTTAAAAATAATAAGGCTGCAGAAATCGACCTAGTACCCTCATAACAACTACTATATGGAACAATGAAACCATCCTCGAAAATTGGAAAAACTCGGTCATTATTCCTATATTTAAAAGGGTCAAACACAATGCAACAATTACCAAGGAATATCGTTGCTATCAATTTGTTACAACGTGCTGTCAAACAACATCACCAGAGTGGCTTCAGGAGAAATCGCTCCAGATTTTCACTATACAACAGCTTTTAGAAAAGAAATGGGAATTCCACGAAACGGTACATCAACTATTCGCAGATTTTAAATAGACATATGACTATAAATCGATCGAAAATAAATCACGTCCTTGTAAGGCCAGGAATCCCGAAAAAGTTAGTGAAATTGATACAAGTATGCCTAAAGGGAAACAAAGGCAAGATAAAGTAGCGAATGTCATATCTAAACATTCGAGATACTTTAATATCACCACTTCTTTTTAATTCGGGGCTGGAATTCGTAATAATATCCCTTCAAAAAAATGAGAGGGAAATAACGCGTAATGGAATCACAACAGTTCTAGTGGGGCTGCGTCGGTACCTGCTGGAAGATAGAGAGGAAAGTTAAAAGAAATATAGAAAGTCTAATATGACAAAGAAGGTAGCCTGGTTATAATTAAATAAAGAGAGAACCAAATATATGATATATGGTCATTGGAAGGCTTGGATTGATCATAACCTCGTATCTGACTGCACTCGATAAACGCTTTGAGAAAGTGCACAAGTTCAAATATCTGGTTACCATATTGACGTCAAAAACGACATAAAAATTGCGAAGACTAAGATGGACAGGACACGTAGAACGAGTGGACGAACAGTCAAACCAATAATTTGTGGAAAACCCGCAGAAAAAAGACCGCGGCACAGTAGATGGCAGGACAATATAAGGTTGGATCTTGGCGACGGGTCGTCAACGAGGCACAGAACTTCCAAGATAATAATAAGTATATTGATGATGTCCCCATTAATCATAAACTTTTGATTTCGGGATGTGAGACGGAGTAGACACATTGCAATGGGCATAACATCAGATGGCGAACGGTTGACCAAGGAAGCCCAACCCAACACCCGTGATGTAAAACAAATCAAGTGTAAAAAGTAAGGAATATAATGTGTAAGAGTTGAGAAAGTACCAAAGATGAGGGAATTTAAAAACGCCATTAGTATGTTTATAAATTTGTATAGCAATAATATTAAGCCGGTGCCCGTAACAAAGAGCACAGAGAGAAAAAAAGTCCTGCTAAGGTAGATAGAAATATTTACTCCGGTCAGTATTTCCATGTGGCGTAAGGATTGTCGTTGGTGTAAAATCCATGTCGTAGCCTTCGTCTTCTGAAAATTGAGAATGTTTGTAGTCTGAATTGTCCAACTCGGAACTGTAACTGCATTCTTCACCTGAAATAATAGGTGATTAGTGCCCTACATACAACAATTATACTGCTGCATACTATTAGTAGTAACACCCAACCATTCTGTTGCAGATGTTGTACATTCTGTGTAGTTAGATGTTGGTGAAGATATTGGACTTGAAATTATTTCCTCCTCATCACCTTCTTCATCTGTATCACTACTTTCACTGCTTACTTTTGATATTTTCTTTGGAAAAATTTCACTCGGTGACAATTTTATAGTTGATATTCTTGCCGACCGATCTATATCTGACTCTGAAGATATTGGATATTTTCGTCTGAATGAATCAAACCCTATGTTTGATGTGTCAATAACTGATTTTTCTTCATTAGTCGTCAATGCAGTGCTACATCTGAGGCGAATTTGATTTGAATCTATTGGTGTATTGAGAAACGCAACAGCTGCTGTGAAATTTTCTTCTCCACTAGAACTCTTGCCATTCAAGCTTTCAAATCCGTCATCTTCTCCCACGACCCTCTTGACTGGAATGCTTCTTTCAGTTTGTGGAAATATAATGGTAGATGGGGCAACAGTTTCATCTGTGATAGGCATTTGCACATGTGCTGAACTTTCACTACTATCTTTGATATTTGCGTTCATTTGACCACATTCTGAATGAAGGTTGTCCATCTGTGATTCAGACGCAAAATTATGAATAGGTGAATCCCAATAAACGTTTCGTTTTTTGCTGACTCCCAAGCAAATGCTTGACGAATCGCCGCTTTGTATTAAGCTTGAACTATGGCGAATTGAAAGATCTAATGTTAATTTTTGTGCACTTGCATCTGTGGAAGACACTTGCTTAGGTTGTAATGGCATTTGTTGGTCATTTGGATTCATATGGAGTTTTGTAAAAGACTGATTTTCGAAAGTTGATAAAACATTTAATTTGTTGTTTAAGATGCTCGCTGTTGACTCTTGTGGAGTTGAGACTTTGCTTCGAAAGTTTTTCGAAGCAGATGTGTGACTGTTTGTACAATCCATTTCCATGCTTCTCATTCTGGAAAATTAAGAAAAATGTATAGTCTACAGCTTTATTAAAACGGACAAAGGTTTTTACTTGACAAGTTTTTTTTTACGTTTAACGCGTTCCTTTTGCTTCCCCGTGGATGTACAAAATCTTTTAGGTTTAGCCGCTATACCGTTTCCAGAACTTGTTGCTACAATTTGTGAATGAATTAAACTAAGAATAAAACTCAGTGCCATAGGTATAAGTAACTCCGATAGTGATACGATGTGCTGTAAGATATTTTAATATTAAAAATAGTATTTAAAGTATCGTAGTGCTAACCTCAGCATCGTTAGCCAAACGATGAATATTGAATGTGTACACGGCCCAGCTCATCATTTGCGTCATGTAAAGAAATAACAAAATACCAAAAACTTTGTGTGATGTCTGCTGAACCCACCATTTAGCATATATTGGGAGAAAAAAATATCGCAATATTGCCAATCGTATTACAGTTAGAAGAGATTGTTTTGGTTTTGCTTTTGGAAATGTTGAACCTTAAGTGAGAAGTAATATTAAAATATTATTTAACCGAGTAATACATGGAACATTGTACGATATTCGCAAGGCATATTCGAGTTCTGAGTCTCATAAAATTTAAATTACTGAGCGATAATTGAAACCCAATCCTATGATTTCACTTAGATATTGATTTGTATACAGTCTTACAGTAAGCTCAGTTTTGTGTGCAAATAGTTAGGTGAAGAAGCACTTTGCAGCATCTTGACTTGCTATTGACCTAGATGTTACATTTGGTATAAAACTGATGAAAAACTATAAAATTAAAAGCTTTTTATTTGATGGAGTTTATAAATAACTGTGGTCCCAAAATCAATGAGTAAATATCCGTAAAAATTTTAAAAATCTACCAATAAGTTTTTTTTTTCAAGAAAAAGGTAAGCAGAATTCATAGATGCGCGCAGGCTTCACCCAATATGCCCGCCGAGATAAAATTAAATAAATAATTTAATAAATGTATTTAAATGTAAGTCCAAGTGTGGAAACTATAATCGGCAAAATCATCTCAATGATAAAAAAACCCAAGAAAGGTTCCACTCTTAAGAAAAAACACATTTTTGGTAAAGGATTCAGTTTGCCCAGGTCCATGTTGATAGGCCCTTTTAGAGTGGACAGGCCCTTTTAGAGAGGTATATCAGCAAAAAAGCTAAGAAATGATTTCGGGCCAACAATAATTTATTTTGGACTGGCCTGCCCAGGCAACTGAACTCAACCCAATAGACAATCTAAAGTCGGGTGTAAATAAAATTGATTCCAGCTTCGTATCCCAAAAACAGAAATGAACTTTGGTACATAGTGATGGTTGGATAACTAAATAGGATATAACTTTTGAGAGTTGTCAGGCTTTGGTAGATTCTATGAAGCGGCGGTGTTAAGCAGTAATAAAAAAAATAAAGGGGTTATAAAAAAATATCAACTTATTTTAGTATCTTTTCCGTTAAATATACCTCTATATCCAAATTTAATCTAATAAATATGAATACTGCTAATTTTTGCCTAAATTCTTACTTAAAAGCATAACTTATTTTATTTTTATCTTATTAATTGAAACAAATCTCTTTAGGCACAATTTAAAATAAAATGAATGGGACTTTGTAGCGATTCATAGATAGTAAGTTTTCTTTTTACTGAATTGTTTGGTATTTTGTTACTTACTGCTGTTATTTTGATCGAAACTGTATGTATATATATATATACTCAATGCATTAACATGCACATTTTATTAAAGCTATTTTATTTTAGTTGTTTACTGATATTATACGAAACAAACAGATGGATAGCTACATTTTTACTCAGGCAATCATGTAATCACACATAATTAATAACAAACCTCTCTCTTGAATTATTATATTTAAATATGAAAAATATATATAACAGAAAGAAATCCCTATCATACTGTAGGGGAATTAAAACAGAAGTATATGTAGCTGTCCTGTATGGATAAAATAATAGTGCTGGCTCCACCAGCTTTTCAGGGTAGGTTTTTAATATTTCCTTGTTAGTTAAAGAGGTTAACATTTCTACGTTTCTGGTGTTTACCTCTTACTAGGTCGACATCAATGAACTCTGTCTTTAATTTCGCATTTTTAAGGGTAAAGCTTGTAAAGCCGTCTAAGATTTTCTGCTCAACTGTCTTTTCCCATTGTTGTTTATCATACGTCCCAATCTTTTTTTGATACCTGTAAACGCAAAATAATACTTTCAGAAAAAAAATATGAGGTTGAAAAACAGTATTATATCATATCATATACATAGATTAAAATACATTAGGCTCAAGTTACAAATACTGTTGGTTCAAACATTTAAGGTAAACGCATTCGTTTAATTGAAAAAAAAATTAAGGTTTTTTTTTTTAATCCTCTCCCGCACAGTATTTATCTTTTAATTTCCTGCCCGACTTAGTCTTCGCGATTTTATTACTCGGTCAATGCTTGGGGCTGAATACTGTTCTTTGAATTCCTGATTAGTTTTTCCATTCGCCTGTTTCTTCGTACTGTTTTCCATCATAGATTAAGATATTGTTTTCAAAGGCCCGAAATACACTTTCCTCCTTCTCAGTCAGATACCCAATTTTACATTCGTAAAATGTCACTAGTATTGTTAAGATTTTAATACGGATTTTGATATTGCGGGACAAAAAGTTGTTTTAAATAGTTCCTTCATCGCGAAGAAGCACGCGTTGCCCATATTAAGCCTTTTATTTATTTCGATCTTTTATGGTTTTCGGCAGTCAATATTTAAACTTAAAAATTATTTAATAATAATGAAATAAAAGATGAATACTTGCTAAATAATTTTTATATACATATGTAGATATGGCACTAAGGAAAAAAGATAATTAGATGGGCAATGTTTAGGGAAAGTAATCTATATGAAATCCGAATATCTGGAGAAAAAAAGTACGTGTGGCAATGGACTGAAGGGAGATTGGAATAAAATTTGACAAATTTGAACTCTTAGCACAAGTACATTCAAGCACATTTCCCCGGACAACGAGGAAAATACAATAAAAACAAGGTGTCTGTTTTGTAGTACAATGGACCAGTATTTGTGTCTGAGTGCTCCAACAGATAGTAGAAGCCTTTAACAAATAACAAAAAAAGTGAATTTTCAAGCCGTTTCTACACCTTGTCCCCGCTCGCAGTTCACAATTGGCAGATTTTAGTTTTACCTTTCCTAAAATGTTGACAAAACAAAATGTTTATCTTTGTAAACGTCTTTAACTATTTCAGTAGCAAATCAAAGAAGTAATCATCAGAAGCAAAAAATCATCAGGTTGGATGATTGGATAAATTCATTGAAAAAGAAAAATGTGAAATGAGGTAATTTAATTGGGTACCTTACAGATATTAATTGATAATTCAGATGGAAACGGTCATTACATTAAAAACGTGGTATCAAAAAAGCAAATATTAAAAAAAACAGAAATAAACTATAATTTCATGAAAATAACGATATTCGCTCCGGGCGGTTATATTAACGTCGAAAAACAATAGATTATATTGGGAGTACAAATTAATTCGGCCCGTTTTTTTTTTGTTATGCTATTGCTCCATTCGTATTGTTGTGTTGATGTTGAGGTAGTATTCTTTCGTCTTGGCATTATCGTAAAATATTCATCTCTCATCTTGTTCTAATCCGATGTAAAATCTTCCTTTTTTGCTTTTGAATCTGTTTCTCTCAAATCAAAAATCGCCTTTCAACATCTCTTGGTTTCAATTCCGCGGGAACCCAATTGCCTTTTTTTTCGGAATCATTCCCATGATCTTAATCGTACAGAAACTTATTATTCGTTGAAACCATTCCCTACAAGATGTATCAGTTGGAAGCATAAACTTCCACAAGCATTCGACGCACATCAACTGCAATTTCCCGTTAAAGTAAAAAATTAAAACCTTCCGCAAGTTTTGCTTAGCTAACACAAAACTTAACGCATTCAGTACATTACAAGACAAGGATTTTTATGAAACTCAAAGAGATAAACTGAATGTTATTGGTAGATGTTTAGCTTCTCTGAAACCACCGAGATCAACTGTCACTACGAAACATTTATAATAGCCAGAGCCATCCTTTGAAAACGGACCGAATTAATTTGTCTTCTCAATAAATTATTATTTTTTTGTTTTTACTAAAACTTGAGAAAATTGAAAACTTGTTTCTATTCGTTTTAGTCTTCTACCTTGCAAAGCTGAGGCAGAGAAGACTTATGCAAAGGCCTTCATGTTTGTCTGTACGCATATATCATATATGTATGTATATACAAACTTGTTCGGATTGAATGAGAATTATAAACTGTAAATGAAATATAAATTATAAAATCAACTGAACCGTAATGACGAATAAACCTCACTCATCAACACTGACAACAGAGTGTCAATAAACTTCATGAATGTTAAACATTTGTAGAGTTTGAACGCACACATTCAATAACAAATTTTGTGGGCGGTTGGATTTTACAACTGTAGCAAGGAACTAGATACACCAGCCCAGAGCCCAGATTTAAACCCGATCGAAAATGTATCTATTTAAGTTTTAAATTGAATAAAATGTAAACACTTTCTTGACAGCAGAATTATTGTTCCCTCTTAGTTTTTTTTGGTTTTTAAATGAAATGAAGTTTTTTGTATTCTATATAATTTTTGAATTGTTAATATTCAAACTAAAAAACAGAGATTAAATAAAGTTATAATAAAATAAGTGCTTATATTTACAATGAAAAAGTAGAACTTGCTGTTTTTTAACCGTGTGTAAACACTTTCTTGACAAACTGCATGCATCTTCAATCAACATTTTTTAAGCTCCGAAACCAATCGCGTGTTATTTCCGGAACGGAGATTCAGTTACAGTTTTTTGTTTTTAAATAAAGTGGGGCAATACAAGTTAAATACTCTTTTCTGGGTTCTCTATATTTCAAAGCCTTAAGAAAAGAGTCCTTTACGGTAACATTCTAACCAACATTCGCTGGAGTCAACCCCCGCCGAAGGTTACTGTCCTAACCAATTATACTTAGTTCTGTTAACGTAATTTCTCGGGCAACGGCGAGAACTTATTCAAGGTCCCAATAAAGTATTTTTTATTGTATTTTAAGCAATAATCATTTCCTAAAAACAAATACAGTCTGTCACATAATTTTTTGCAAAAGGAAAAATTGTTTGCAATTTCATCTGAAATGTTAAAATTTAGGGACCAAGGAGTATTACTTGGACATACTCCAAAATTATCTGTCCAAAGGTGCTGCAAGTTTCGGGTTTGTTAATCCCCAAAACCCTCAATAGCTGCAATAAAGTTATACCAGGATAATGACAAGTCACTCTTGTGCAGGACCTGGTGACTTTACAACTGCAGCAAAGTGCTCGATACACCCGCGCAAAGTCCCGATATAAACCCTATTGAAAATTTGTGGGCATTTTTCAAAAAGAGGGTTGCAAAGCGGGCTTCCACATCACAAGGCGAACTAGTTAGAATAATGCAGAAAGAGTGGAAAAAGCTACCGGACTGTTACGATATGGAGCACCTAATTGGATCAATGCCAAGAAGGCAACAAGCCGTTCTTGATGCCAATGGTGGGCACACTAAATATTAGGACAATTTTTGTTTTTTCGTTCTCTGTTTGCATTTTGCAAACAATTATTTGACAGATTAAAATATGAAGATATTTTTATTTTTGCTATTTTCGTGCATTCTTGTTTGAACTTTGGTCATTTTTTTTTGTTGTAGTCATTGAGAATAAGATTATTAATAAAGTTATGAAGAGAAAAAAATACCAAAGCAATGGGTTTCCATATATTTTAACATTTCAGATGAAATTGCAAACAATTTTTCCTTTTGCAAACAATTATGTGACAGACTGTACGTCTGAATTTTCATGTCGGCAACTGTAGGTTAGTGTACTAAAATAAGATTTGTTTACTATAATTGCATAGTTTTATGTACGCCATAAAACTTAACAGATAAGCTACAGCACAATGGATATGCGTATATACATATTTGCATTACTCACCATGCAACTATTTCATCTAATTTCATAGTCTCATCCAAATTATATTACTGAAGGGATCTCCCGAATTTATTTAACGTGCAGAAAATAGACTAGATATAGTAGAAAAAAATAAAAGCGTGATAAATCAATTCCATAATGTACACCGAAAGTAGTTATTTAATTTTAATTATTTTATTTAAAAAACGTCTTTCAAAATCTAATTTCTCCAATATAAATGGAATTTCAGTCGACTTTCACTTATAACAAAAAAAAACAACTGTTGCTTTGGTTCTCACTTTCTTCGAGTGGCGGGATGGCAAGTGTGTATTAACATTACGTGAAAAGAATTAGGATTTCCGGACAGGATTGACAACTCTTGCTTGCAGTCAATTATTGTTTTGTTGAAAATATGTAGAATACTGCTTGTTATTATACTTTTTCCTTAATTAATTTTAAACGAAGCTTTTTGTTAATAGCAGTAGTTCCCGAAAGCATATTTCCAAAATAGATTTTTCTTGTTTCTATAAATCAATACACGAGTCGTTCGCGGAGACAACAGAGTAAGTCCAACCGTTCACAGTGAGACTGCTATATATTATTGGGCTTTCAACGAACCTTTACAACAAAACGAAACAAGAAATTAAAAATTTGACATTTTAATACTATAAACAATTTCAGGCATATGAAAGAAAATAACAACGATCACTATACCAAATCTAAACCTGACCTGATCTAAGCTCTCTCGGCAGAATATTAGGAATGTCAAAATCATCTGTGCATTGTTTTTAAATATGGTTGAGAATGGATGGATGCGGAAAAATGTGCGAGTGTGGAATCTACAATCTATTTTGCGCTGAATAAGTAGATGGCGCAAACTTCAATACTGTAGGATGCCTTTTGGTTTGAATGATAAGTCTTTTTCTTTTGTATTCTATGTATTAGCTGTGTTCAATGACGAGAAGAACAGAACCGGACAGGACAACACAGATTCGTGAAAACTGTTAGATTAAGTTAGAACAGAAAAGTACAGCCGTATGTTAGTTGTCAAAAAGCGGAAAACATCTTATATGTCAGATTGTAATAAACATGTTTAGTATTAAATAATAAACAAAAGTAAATTCACATAAAAATGCATTGGCAGAATCGTGGTGGGCACTGATATTGAAATTAGTAACTCGTCAACAACATTTTTCAGTGATGATATGTATGTATGTTTTAGCGAGAACTTTAGTGTTTTTTCAATGGCAGCTGCTTTTGACACTTTTCACGAATCTGTTCTGACTCCAGACTAATTGTTCCTTTATAACCCATTACGTCATAATCTCCATATGTTTACATTTCATTTTTAGGGTTCCGTACCTCAAAAGGAAAAAACGGAACCCTTATAAGATCACTTTGTTGTCTATCTGTCTTCCTGTCAAGACCCTTTATCTCGGGAATGCGTGGTAGTATCGACTTGAAATTAAAACCATAAAACTAGATCTGCGGTCCCTTAAAGCTGTGAAAAAAATAAAACTTCTAACGTAAAAAAAAGATACGGCCATTTATGCCGCAAAAAAAAAAAATATTTCGACACTCTCAAGGGAATCAAAATTTATAGGGTACTTCCCGTTGACCTAGAACTATGAAATTTGGCAAATAATATCGTCTTATACTATAAGTACAGGTCTAAAAACTATACATTTGTAATTAAATCATAAGGGATATGGGCCAGCGCACACGGGAGTAGAGATGAGTCGATCGTGATTCATCCGTTCGTTTTGATCGAATCACCGAAAAGTATTGGTGATTGGAATCACACAAAACCAAACCAATCGATCACAAAGTCAATTCTTTTGTAATGACCAATTTAGTTGTCTCGGTCATTTGAACGATATAAAATATGGAACGAAAGAAAGTAGTGTTAAAAGAAGAGCGAATTGTTAATTCCTTATGCTCTTTCGTATCGTTCGCGGAGACATAAGTAGTATACTTGTTTCGTTATAGCCTTCCCGCTCTATCGTTCGTTCAATTCTTTAACGTTCATTCATTCCAAACACAATGAAATAGCCGATGAGTGAGTTAACATAAAGTGGTATTCGAACAGATTTTTTCATCCCAAGCAAATATGTCATGTGTCATTTATTCTTTCTGAATCAGCTGAGTTCTCTCAATCACTCATGTGTGTGATTTTTTTCCCATAGGTGAAAGGGACTAACAGCTGAGTCAATCTTTTAGCATATTGCTTAAATCGTAATTTATTTCGATAAATAGAGTAAGTTTTACCAATCTACTTCCTTAGTTTCCTGTCTCCTTGAACGTGCTCGATCGACCTCAAATCCCCTTTTTTTGGAATGGAATTCACACGAGACCATAAACGTCAAAGTCACGTCATCTCTTTTTGGATATTTTTTTGACAGCTTGAGACAGTCGTCCAAGAAGACAGAATGTCCAACGGAGAAGTTACATGGATCAACTTCGTTTTTGTTTTGTTTTACAATATTATTATAAATGTTTTATACATGGCATTACAACTCGGACGACCTGACATTCAAATCGACCTCGATTGAAATGACTTATTTTACACAGTGTTAGCCACATCAAATTTCGTCGGATCATTCAATGCACCATCATCCGTCATCCATTTCCTGATACGAGAAGCCGTAGTGGAGGCTTCGTAGGCCATCGTAAGGCAATTGAGTGAGCTGGCAACGTATGGGCCACGATATCTCGGTATAAGCTTCTTATTGGTCCCGACGGCTGTATCTACGTCACGTATCACAACAAAATCACCTTCCGAGTAAACTTTCGCGGGTCTATTTCGCTCGAGAAAATAATTCAAATTATACTTCTGAGATTTAGTAAAAGCGTCTGAGGCAGACAACCGCATTTTTTCTAAATCACGCTCCGAATTTGCACCGAGTTTCTCTCTGAGATATTCTGTTAACTCATCAACCAATTCACCTCTCTGATCTACCCAGCTCTGATCTACAACAGCTTACTTGGCGTCTGTTTTGTAGTGGAGTGCACTGTATTATTCAAGCTATATTCAATATGAACTTACTAAAATAAGAAAACAACCCCAACCACGCTTTCACATCCCTTGGGTTAGATGGTACCGGATACTCTCGAACGGCCCTTGTATGCGACTCACTAGGGCTTATGCCCTTTGAATTTACGCGGTACCGCAGGTATTCTATATCAGTGTACCCAAACTTACACTTACTCAATTTCAGCTCTAAACCTGTTTCCTTCATTCGTCGTAAAACTTTCGCCACTATTTGCAGGTGTGATTCGAAATCAACTGTCCCTATGATAATATCATCCATGTAAATTAGGATGAGACCGCTATCAATTAGATCCCTGAATACCTATACATTATGAATGTACCTCTGGAAGACAGCGGGCGCGTTTTTTAAACCGAAGGGCATACGCACATACTCAAACTGACCGTACGGTGTGACAAAAGCTGTATATTTTATAGAATCGGGTGCCATCTTTACGTGGAAAAATCCGTTTCGCAAATCAAGAGTCGTAAAATAGTTATTTGCACCTAAATACTCAATACAATCTTCAATTAGAGGCAATGGGTAATTGTCCCTGACAGTCAACTTATTTAACGGGCGATAGTCCACGCACTTCCGAATTTCACCATTCTTCTTTGTTACCAAAACTATCGCAGACGCGTATGGGGAATCACTTGGCCTAATAATATTTTTTGCTAGCAAATCGTCAGTAATTTTGCGTAACTCATTTTTCTCATGGACTGATAAGCGCCGTGGCAGAGAGTGAAAAAGTATATCGTTAGTTAAACTAATATGCATTTCATAATTATACGGCTTAAATTCTATTTGCTTCGGTTGCAAATAGTTGTCAAAATTTACATCTACCAAAGCTATAGAATACTGTTTACTCGAGCGGGATTAACATCTACCTCAGCGTGCATCGCCCCGTTTCGATCGACATGATTTCGTTTAAATATTTATCGTCTCCGACGCGAATCCTTTCCGGGAGTTTTACGACGGCTTGTGATTTCTCTTCTTTATTTTGCCCATTAGGCTGTACAACTGTTTTATCGGCAACTGAATGATCCACTACTTCTAAATTACTAACAAAATCTGAGTTAAGCGCACAGAAATGTAATTGTTTATCAGAGGAAAATTTATTAAAGCGATTTAAAAATTTCGGTTTATTTATTTGACATAAGTGTATATTGAACGTATCTAAAAAATCGCGTCCTAAGATTAACGGAATAGCCATTGTTTCATCTGGCACTACATTTAAATTCACTTATTCGATTCGGTTCTTAAATTTTATCGCGCCTTTTATTTTTCCATATGTCATCAGTGTGTGTTTCCCGAGGCCAGTATATCTTGATTTAACAGCGGTGTGTTTAATATTGTTCTGCGGTGGCGCGTCAGATTTGCGTATGAAATTAGTTGGACTACAGGTATCAAAAAGAGATAAATATTTCTTAAATTTCTTGCGTTTAACTTCACTAATAATGTGGGATAACACTTACCAAGTTAATCGCGTCTATGGCATTGCGGAAGCACTCAGAGTCCTCTTCGTCGTGGAAGCTGCGGCATTGATTTTGGGCATCATTGGCATCGTCTATAAGATCGGCAACAGCGGCGGTGGTGTTTCTGATTGTTTTCAAGATTTTCTTCGGGTTGGGGCAGCTGCGGTGGTCATGTCCAGTTTTCCAGCAGCGGAAACAGCTATTATCTGGTCTCTTCTCGTACGGACATTTACTCTGGTAATGGCCCATCTGCGTACAGTTGTAGCATCGGACCTCTCTTGCATCAGTTGCATCAGTTCTTGCATATGGCTTAGACATCGGTGTTTTTTGTTTCGGAATGGCAGCGGCTTCGGGTTTAGTGACGAGCCGATTCGCGCAGCGTTGCTCGTATAAGTCCAGGCAATCCTTAAACTGGTCCATCGTCCGCGAGTTCATCAGGAGATGTGAATTCGGTGACGTGTCCTGCATTCCGTCAATAATGAAGTCAATCAATTCGAATTCGTCAATATATGTAGGTGCAATGGGCAGCGATATTCTCCATTTCCAGTACGTATCGGCGGATGTTGTCTCTTTTGTTCCATTGGTGCTTCGTGAGTAGTTGGTACATTTCACTGCGTCCGACTGTGCGGCCAAATTCTTTTATGAGCGTCGTATTCAGATCGCCATAGTCGAGTAGTACTAGTTAAAGAATTGCACAACGATGTGTAACGGAACAGATCATCGGCCCCCACCATACTCATAACCCTCTCGAAGTTGCGCAAGAAGTCATGCACATTGTAAGCTTTGGATTCACCATCGAATTTTATGATGGCGTGTTCGATGTCTCGGAACGTCAACCGGGACTTTGAAATTGCAGATGGCGTCGGTGTTTGTGTGGCACATGGTGTAGGTGGTGTCTCAGCTCGCTCTAACCTACGAGTAGCGATCAACTGCTGCAGTAGAAGGATTTCCTGACGTTTGCGCAACAAAATTAGTTTGTGATACAGCTCGGTTACATTTTCTTGAGTAGTTAAAGGATCCCCAGGGGTTTCGCCATGTCGTCGATCGATTCGCGTAATTATCATCAGTGGCTTCAGCCGCTTCAATGGCGTCAGCGACTTCGTCGTCTTCGGTGACTTTGCTGGATTTGGTGGTGTCGGTGGCGTCAGTGGCGTCAACAGCGGTTTCAGCAGCAACGGTTTCGGCAGCAGCGGTTTCGGCAGCAGCGGTTTCGCCAACGTCAGCATTTTTGCCTATCGAAGCAGCAGCAGTGTCGGTGGCATTCAGATTTCCGGTCATTTGTCTCAGCCGGGAAAGAGTAACGGTTAACGGTACCTCAATGCCTGCGTTTTGTAGCGCGTCCATCATATCCCGTTTTGTCAGGCGATCACTCATTACGTAGAGCTAATTTTTTTTTGTTTTCAACTTTAAACCGGATAAATGGTGTTTTGCTTTTTTTTGGCGAATTAACCCCACACCTGAGCTTTAAATCGTAATTTATTTCTATAAATAGAGTAAGTTTTACCAATCTCCTTCCTCAGTTTCCTGTCTCCTTGAACGTGCTCGATCGACCTCAAATCCCCTTTTTTTTTGGAATGGAATTCACACGAGACCATAAACGTCAAAGTCACGTCATCTCTTTTTGGATATTTTTTTGACAGCTTGAGACAGCCGTCCAAGGAGACAGAATGTCCAACGGAGAAGTTACATGGGTCAACTTCGTCTTTTCTTTGTTTTAAAATATTATTATAAATGTTTTATACATGGCATTACAATTGGTATTTTCAGATCGATCGCATTGAACCAATACAATGAATCGGTCTCTATCTCTGAACCACAGAAATTAATGTATTGAACCAGTACAATATATCCATCCCTATCTTTAAATGAACGAATGATTGATTCTAATGACCGAATAATTTTTGAAACTAATACTTGAACGATTCGATCCTTGAATTTGAACGATTGACATATCTCTACACGGGAGTAATTCTACTGGTAGAAAACTGATTTTATGGGAGAGGGAGCTGGAGTGTGCAGTATGAAATGGAGTGTCACTTTTTTGTCTGGTGTTGCACTTCAATCGTAATTCGTCACTAACATAATGAAACGAGCTGCACATATACAATTAAAATGAAAGAATAAGAAGTACAATAGAAGAGGAAGATAAAGAAAAAAGAAGAAAAAAAAAACAAAATGTTAGCCCGAGCGAGCCCCGAGGACCGATCAAGGGTCATGGATGAAAAAAAATAATGACTGCGATTGTGGGGACAGGGGCTGGGGAAGAAAAATTAAAGAAGAAGAAGAAAGAAGACGAAGAAGAAGACAACAACAAGAACCAGCACAACAAAAATGAACACTATTATAGAAAATGTTTTTTTCCAATTTTGATGTACAATGCGATACTTTTATTCTTTTTTCAGTCACCACTTACAAATCTGGATTAAATTTGCTGAACTATTTATAATATGCACCTACAAATTTGTACGAAACCTCGCACTTTTCCGTTTTTTTTAGACTTATATTGTAATTGCTACCATTAATAAAAATAACCAAAATTGGATGAACGTGTCGTTTCCCATCATCTGAAAGCCTTGGGAATGGTCCATACTCAAGGAAATTGGACGTCATACAAGTAAAGCATAACGAATTGGTGCTCTAGCTGAAAGAAAGGAAGGCCTTTTTGCATCGTATCGTAGCGTGTTAAATGATTCAAATTTAAAGAAAACCTTTTCTTTTTCTTTCAATTCTTTATTTAATTTCAAAATCACATTCTTAAGCCTACCAACAACATTCCATAACTTTGCAATGATTGCATCCTAAAGTTTAGTCTGCTTAAAATATTGCACTCAATGGATTTTACTTGAACGAATCAGAAAGTCGATATTCAGTTTTTAAATACCCAAGGAAGTAATACCAATGGAATGCAAAAGTTCGAACAGCAAAAAATGAAAAGTTCGATGAATAGATGACCGTTTTAAATAACAAGCTGGACAAGTAGAAAATCTGTTTAGACACCAAGATCGACGAGACGAAGAACAAAACTAAGATGTGGGAAATAGAGAAGATTGGAAGCAAAATTCGAATATCAATCTGAAGAGATGGAAAAATAATGTAAAAAATTAGCACTGGGCAGCAATGAGCAATGAGCTCCAGGGCGTTAAGAGTCCCAAACTCGGCGAAGAAGTAAATAAGTAAAAAAGTAAAAAAAAGTGTGTTGCATCACACAGCATTCGATGGTTGAAAATCGTGGTTGGTATATAGTTATAACAATCGGGATGATGAAGACAAATTTACAGTTATGATTGAGCTTCGAGATTCAGCTGCAGTATCGCTATAAAACATTTCAAACAACGCAACTAGGGCTCATCACCTAAGGTCATTGATATACCATTCAACGATGACCATGTAACCAAGTATCCATGTTAAGGCGAAACATTTGATTTAAGGGTTTAATTAAATTCCATTATCAAAAAGGTTTTTTGAATTATTACGACTTGTTAAATTATTGTCTTGCCCGTCCTTTCATTTCCAAGCAAAAGCAAAAACCCTCACTTCAAATCTGAAAAAAAAGAGTTGCCAGTTAAACAAATAAACAAAATTATTAGTGATGCCAATTGAATCAAATTCACAATTCAAAATAATTCAATAGAAATAACAATATAAAATAAAATAAAGTGCATTTATGCACTAACACTCACCACCACCGTGAATCGAATCTGATTCGCAATGAAGATGTAGAACTGCTAGTCTAGAAACAGGTCTGCGAACATTTCATGATGATGTATGTACTTCGGCAAGTCTTATGTGTCCATCCTTGGCAGGGAATAACTTGATGATTCAGCCTCTGCGCCACTGGGATCTTGGAAGGCTTGGGTCACAAATTAGATTAGCCATAGAGCCTTAGATTGACAGGCTCAGGATTTTCATGCCATTTAGGACGAGTCAATAATTGTGGAAGGTATTGTGTGGTCCATTTTTTCCACAAACGATTTTTCAAATGTTGGCTTATGAACCACTGTTTTCTGAGGCACGTTGTAACTTCTGGATGAGGTGTTTGTGATGAGTTGACACCTACAATTATATAGTGATTGGGCGTGATAGGTTCATCATCCTCAGAACTAATAGGAATTTCAATCAGAGGCCGGGAATTTATTATATTTTTAGCTTCAATTAGAGCGCTGCGCAGAGTTTCCAAATGAAGAGCTTCGGACTTAAGAGATTCATACAAAAATCGTTTCGCAATACGAATGAGGCGTTCCCAGCAACCTCCAGAGCTGGGATTTGCTGGACAATTGAATACCCAGTCGATATTATTTTTTGCCGCTTCTTCGGCGATTGTATGGTGATCGAGCATATATTGATTTTGATGCAACTCCTTTTGGCGCCAATGAAGTTCGTGCCGTTATCGCTCCTGATTCTGTAACGAGCTTTTCTGGGCCGGGGTATACTCGCCGGACCAGGGTCTGTCACATAAATTTATTGTTGTGACACCGGCAGACGTACTGGTGTTTCGCACACTACGCTGTCCCTTGGGGTTGGGACCCGTTCGGAACACTTGGTCGTAGCGGCGCCTTGCCACCGCCCAACTGTCGCGTTGACAGTACCCAGTCGGTCTCCTCGTGGGCGAGAACCCGAGTCTGGGTCCCGACAGATGATTGGGTCGGGAGCAGTGGTCGAGGTCTAGCCTGTCTGGGTGAGAACCCGAGTCGAGGCCTTAACCGTGTCGGCTTAAGCCCTTGAGCGCGGCTATATCGTCTGGTCAGGCCCTTCCGGGTTAAAACCCAAATCGGGGAATTGGCCCTACGATATTCGCCTCAGGAGTAGATCTCAATGGGGCTGATCGGTCTCGTTTGGGTTAAAACCCGAGTCGGAGAATCGGTCTCGCCCTATCAATCCTTACTCACCGTCTTGCTCGTTGTGCGATCGCCTTAACGGGTAGCGACCACACGCCTGTCTCGTACTCGTGGGTGGCGCGAGATTATAATAATAATCTTTATTATTATTGTTTTATTCGCAATTATTATGATAATAATAATTTTTTTTGTTATTATTTTATTACTAGGAACACTAAAATGTGATGCCGCCTTAGACTCACCAAGTATTCCTTACCTTGTTGTTGTTGTTGCCGCGATGGAAACTTCGATTGGTCTGGAACTCTTCTTCTATGGATTGCTTTGTCGTTCGTGTCACTGTTGACTTACTCCGTACTCACTGAAGTGATCTTCTGTCAAATGCCTCGGCCTTTTATAGGGCCAGGCCGAACGGCGATGTGAATTTGGCCTTTCCAGTCGTCGTTGACATTTCCCCTGTTTACGGGATCTGTCAACGGTGACTGCAGCCCTTGTCGTTATCTTTGGCGTCTTTGACCTGACTGGTCTTAGGCAACAAGGCAAATATGTATGATTTCGTGTGTTTTTGTTTAGTTATTTTCTATTATATTTTGTGTTTATTTTATGTTTATTTTGAGTTTATTTTGTGTTTAGTTTGTGCTTATTTGTGTCTACTTTGTGTTTGTGACCTGGTGTTTGGTTTTATTGAGCCCTTTGGTTGCGCGAAAAATGGCAGATAATAAACATATGTATGTAAGGGAAAATTTGAGTTTATTTGTTTTTTTTTTGTCTCTACTTTCTTTTGTCCTCTACAATTCTTATGGGTGTGCCTCGTCTGTTAATGAAGTTTCGTAGGCATAAGATAAAGGCGTCTGTAGACAAATTTTCAGCAAGTTCGATATGAGCCGCCCGAACCGTGAGACATGTGAATATTACGCCCCATATTTTTTCTTGGCGTCTTCCAATTCTTACTCGTAAAAAGACCCGAAAAGATCTACCACTCTATAGGTGAAGGGTCTTACAAATGGCGTCACTCGATCTGATGGAAGGCTTCCCATAGGAGGTGGCGTTGGAATTTATTGCATTCGCGACCAATCGAGGTAAAGGCTTTTTTGGCATCAGGCAGCCAGAACTTTTGTCGCATCTCATTGATGGAAAGGGCAATATTTTGGTGATGATTTTTCTGATGGTAATATCGTACTATCAGGGTGGTTAATGGGTGCTCCTTAGGAAGTAATAACGGGCGACGGGCATTCATTGGCAGATATAGGGCTTCGTCTAGCCTTCCATTTAGACGTAAAAGACGATTTTCATCTAAATATGGAGTCAGAGCGTAGATACTGCTTTGTTTTGGTAATGACAAAGCTTTCCAGTGGGTTGATTTCTGATGTAAATGCATCACGTTGAGCAAGTTGGCATAAAAGGATCTCAGCTGAATCCAGTTCCGCGACTGTGATGAATAGCTTAGATGATGATGAATCTAGGCATTTATTCGTGGAGAGAAACTGATTCTTTGGTCGAAAAACCAAGGACACTATTCTGTTGAGCTTAAAATAGGAAGAAAAACGGTTAAATTCAATAAAGGAATTACTTATCTGGCATTTTATCAGAAGACACGACTCGACTTCTTCCTCTAGTTGAGATTGCGGCGGCTGGACTTCAAAATGTGGCCATTTTTCGTAGGGGTGCTTCAGAAAATCAGGACCTGGACATTGGGCGGGTGGCAATGTCTGCGACATTTTTATCAGTGGGAACCCATCTCCATTGGTTCTTAGTTGAGACATTCAAAATTTGTGCGATTCTATGTAATTACATATGGCTTATATTTACATCGAGATGAATAAATCCAGTATAAAACGGTGTGAAAATCACTCCAATAGAAAATGTTGTCTACTTTAATGCTGTAATGTTGGCAGATGAGTTGGCTGAGTTGTATTCCCAGGACGGCAGCTTGTAACTCTAACCTTGGAATCGATATCAATCGTATTGGAGCACAACGAGTTTTTCCAGCTGCGAAAACAACATCATTTTCCTCATCTTGGCAAATACGAAAATAACCGGCAGCGGCATAGGCGATTTGGCTGGCATCGACGAATACATGTAACTCTAGTAGCATCTATTGACTTTGAAGTCAGCAATTGATTTTAATGCTCTCCACCTGGCGTGCCATTTATTATGTACTTTTGGAGGCATAGGGCCATCCCAGTCTATTTGTGCTTTCCAGGTTGCCTGCACCAAAACCAAAAAATCTGCAAGGAATCCAATTGGGTCGAACACAGCCATAACAATTCCAAGAAGTTCACATTTAGTTGGTACTCTCAATCCTTGCAATACAGGCTGTGGAACTTTATGGAATGCAGTTTTAAACTGGAAGTTATATAATTTGGTGTTCCAAAACATACCAAGAATTTTCTCAACAGTTGCCTGCTTTTCCATGTTGACTATAGTTGCTGAATTATTGGTATCTGAGTTGAGATAAGCTTGTACTTCAGGAGCGTTGGATACAAAACCTCTAAGTTCGAATTTGGCAGCAGCATATATTTTGATGACCTCTTTTGAAATGCGTTTGGCTTCTTCCTCATTTTTAAATCTGCAAACAAAGTCATCCACGTAGTGTTTGTTGATGATGGCATCCACGGCATGTGGAAATTGGGATACGAAGTTTTCAGCGTTTCGATTTTTGATAAACTCGGCACAACATGGTGATGATATAGCACCGAAAATCATTGACGTCATGACATAATGTTGAATCGGCTCCGAAGGATTAACTAGCCGCAAAAATCTCTGAGCTTATTGATCTTCTCGACGTATCTTTACCTACGAAAACATTTCTGTTATATCAGCTGCCACAGCAGTTTGGCCTTCTCGGAATTTAAACATTATTCCTAACAGCGGCTTCATTTGTTCTGGCCCTTTATGTAGAACTTAATTTAACGAAGTTCCACATACGGAGGCGGCAGCATCAAAAACGATGAGTAACTTTCCTGGCTTGTGTGTAGTTTCCACATCAAAATGTGGTAAATATAAATACCATACTGGATTTTTACAATTTAAGATCTCACCATCTTACAAAGGCCTGGCATATCCTTTGTCAAAATACTTTTGCATTTCAGTTCTATAATGCTGGGCATACGCTGTCAAGGCTGTTAGGCAAGGAAATGCCTTTTTGCTTCCATAAGAGCCCAACTTCAAAATGGCCATCAACTCTTTTTGTCGTCTCTATCAATATTCTTTTACTTTTATGTTATCGTCAGATTCAAGCAGTTGAGTGCACACTTCTGGACATGAATCTGCAGCAAAATAGGTAGCAACCAAATTGTTTAATCTATCCAATTCGTCATCTTCACGGATATGAAGTACAATGGGTGGTTGATTAGGCGTGGCTGCATTAACTGGACCATAGGCTGTCCAACCCAATTTTGTTTTGGCTGCTATGGGGTCTGAATGTCCAGCTTGGACTAAAGCTCCTAAATGAGCATGGTCCAAACCAATCAGCAATGTTGGCTTTATATTGCTGTAGTCCACCAGTGGCAAAATTCCCAAATGTTCATATTGACACATTTGAAATGTCTGGGCGGGCAATTCAATTTTTTTATTGCTCGAACATTTTTGAGGTTATATTTTAGAGTGGCATCTCTACCTGAAATTTCAAGGCTGACTCTGGATGAAACTTCAGTGCGTGTTTGTTCACCATACCACTGTAACTGTAGAGGCTGAGGGCTTCCTTTCAAACCAATTTGATTGGCGGCTGATTCTTCGATGATTGAAATCGAGGCACCATCAACGAACATGGCAAATGTTTCCAATCGTCCCTTAGGTCCATATAGAACCACTGGCACAAATTTAAATAGCTGACTGGAAGTTGGAGAACGGCAATTTAACAAGGGCTGCTTCACTATTTCCTCCTGAAGCATAGGATGATGATTTTTACGGCAACCATTTACATTGCATTGCTTCTTCGAACGGCAGTTGAATGTATTATGGCCCTTTTTAAAACAGGCGAAGCACAAATGGTGTTTTTTGACACAACTCCAACGATCGGGTGTGGAAAGGGCTTTAAATTCATCACAATTTGCTAAAAAATGTTCTTTTTCACATTGTACACACTTAACTTCTTTCTTCTGCTCCTTCTCATGGACGTGCATTAAGCGGCCGGCGTGGCGATGGTTGTTGACGTTGGTGACCATATACGTTATTGTCGCTCGGCATTAGGCTTACAATCCGGGAAAGTTCACTTAGCCATTTGGAAAAGTCATTGAGGTTGGCATATGGTTCAATTTCGGCAGCAACAATCCAGTTGTTTACAGCTTCAATACCAAATACTCGAGGAGAGTTGGATTGGAAAGATGGTGTTTAGCATTAGAAGAATTTAAAAAGGCAACAACATTACGTACCTTCGTAGCAAAATCCACTATCTGACCCAACTTCCCCTCCGATATCGGTGCAATTTGTTGAATTTGCAATCTGTTGCAGCTGCGCCTTAACCAATAGCTCGGGTCTTCCAAATCTGAACCCCAGCTCTTCAATTATATTTGGTACACTATTCGGATGTATTAACATCGACACCACTGCTTGACGTGCTGATCCAACAAGGCATTTTTGCAATCTCATTTGATTTTGCATTTTGGTGTATTTAAACGTTGCAGTTGATTCATCAAAATTGGCTTTGAACAGTGGTCAATCCTCTACGTTGCCGGAAAACATTGGTAGATCATACATTTTTACATTTGGCGGCATCTGAGGTGGTGTTGTTGCTCCATCACCAGCTGTTGAAGCATTATCTTCTGAACCAGCTTGACTGTGGCTATCTCTATGGTCGTCTTCTTTAACAAGCAAAGTAGAGCGCAAATTTTGGATTTCAAGTTGGTTGTTGGTCGTGGAAGTTTTGAGCTCTTCCTTTGAAACTCTCATTGCACTCAACACACTTAAAATTTGCTCCATTTGATTATTCCTATTCACCTCAATCAATTTCTGCCCTTCATCAGTCATCCTTTCGACGATTTCTTTTGGCTGCACTTTTCCAGAATGTTCTTGCCCAGTAACTTTTCGGCTCCGTAAATTATACAGTTTTTCTTCCATCCACTTCGTGTACTTTCCCGTTAAGTTCTTGGAAATTCTAGCAGCGTTCTGTGTAAAAGGGATGGTAATAGGCGACAATCTTTCACACTTAAATCGAAATCCCAAGAAATTTTGGTAGCTTGCAAATTTTACAAATAAAACGAATTAGGCGGCTTTTTGTTTACTCCAGCAGACGGCATTCAAATTTATAAAATTCGGCGGCTTTTTGTACAGATTTGCAAGTTTTTTTTTTCCAATGGCGGCACAATTTTATTGGGACAGTTCAAATGGCTCAATTCCCCCCAACTTCACTCACAAACCAAAGACAGGCAAGAATAATTTAAACTAATGTAAAGGACAAACACTTGATTTAAATGTTTAATTAAATTTTATTATTAAAAAGGTTTTTTGAACTATTACGACTTGTTAAATTATTGTCTTTGTTGCCCGTCGTTTCATTTCCTCGCTTAAAATTTGACAAAAGAATAGAGTTGCCAGTTAAACAAATAAACAAAATTATCAGTGATGCCAATTGAATCAAATTCACAATTCAAAATAATTCAATAGTAATAACAATATAAAATAAAATAAAGTGCATTTATGCACTAACAATCCAATTATATTGAAGGGTCCAAGTGGAACACTACTTCAGTTGCAGGCAGATGCGGAATGCTCGTAAGAGCATCATCAAAGAGATAACTGTCGAAGTGTTCATCCAGGCTATTTCTGACAGAAAAACACGAAGATCTGCTAGAATGGGGGTATGAAAAGACTTCTTGAGCTTCAGATCATAGAAGCAGTAGATCAGTCTTCCAAAAGGAGCCATCGCGTCAGGAGGTACCAATGCAGGAATGCTTCTACCCGAAAGTGGGCGTCGAGTGTCAGACCAAAGTCGCATGATTGCGAATTCGTTGCGATAAAACTGGATATCTCTGACGGCAGTGCATGGCCAAATGAAATGCACGAATACCGTCCACATTGTAGCAACTATGTCACATATGCAATAATTGCATCTTTGGAATAGATAAATTTTGAAAGAAGTTCAGGTTCGTAGCGACAAAACCCGTTACAAACGATCTTCTATCCGTGAATACGTGTGAGCTCATTTCATTTTACCGAAGTGTACTCCCGCCACACACACTCTTGGAATTATAACAATGTGCGTGATTGTTTACAACATTTTGACAGCACTTGAGGTATCCACGTGCTCGCCCGAGCTTGTAGGCAAACGTCGGCGGCCATTTTAAGTGGTACGTCTCATTGGTGGTTTCTGTTTCAGGGTGTCACGGGGGAAGACGTACGAAAGACGCACGTCTCATTCTGGTTTCTGTGCAGTTCTCTTGTGGCGTGGTGTACAGCAAGTTTAATTTCTTCTTCAGGACTACGATTGTTTTGTGCATTTGTGCTTCACGTGGGCTTGCAAAAATCTTAAACAATGCTAGAAGAGTTTTTCGAATCGGCTACAGTGGTCATTCTCAAAAAAAAGTTCTTAGATCTTTATGGCTTTCAAAAAGTGGAACCAAAAGTGGAACTCGATCAGGAATTGGAGAGACTTCGTCGAATTTGCAGAAAGAATGGAGAAATGGAAAAATTTAAACAACAACACTGACAATTACAGCTGAGAAATGACAATTGTGGTTCAGCACCATCAAGGTCGTCGAAGACTCCATTCCAAACTTTAGCGGAGGCGACAACTTTTTTATCCAACGCTGGATACAACAATTTGAGGAATATGCAAAAGTAGTTCATCTCGATGATAAGACTAAACTTATTTGTGGATTACCGTTCGTTGCACTACGTAGGTAAAGAAATATTTTCTGTTGCTTACTCGCAAACTTAAATAAAACAGTTTCCTTTTTTATTTGTAGCGAAAGGGGACTTTATTGTTTTGCTTCTTTATTAGTCAACTCTCTTCTGAAAACTGACTTAAAAACTACTCGCTATCCTATTTGAACTTCTCTACATGGCGAATTTTGTTCACACAGCTTTCTGCGGACGATGGCTCACCTGGGCCCTTACTCCGCATTGCTATTCTAATTTCAAATTATGCGAAAGTGATTTGCGATCTATTTCTAATCGGTACTCTGTAAGAAAGTAGAATCGAATGCTACTATTGCCAACGGACTCAGGAAAAACTTGCTAATTTCGAAGTTTCGAAATTCAAACAAAAGTCAAACTGACGTCCCAAATCAATAAAATAAATACAGTTTGTCAAGAAAGTGTTTACACAAGTGAAAAAAACAACTTATTTTACTTTTTGCTTTGAAATACGAGGACTTATTTATCAACTTCATTAAATTTTTCTTCTCCAATATATTATTATTCTAATCGAGGAAACAAAAAACATAATAAATTAAAAAGGGGCAAAAATTCAGTGTCAAGAAACTGTTTACACATCTGAATTAATTCGAAGAAAAACCTTTATTTTCTTATTAATACTTAGTATGACTACTTTTCGCTTTAACTACCGCCTATAATCTTCTTTTCATAGAGTTGATTAATTTTTTGAAGTCGTCATCGGTGGGAATTTTGGCCCATTCTTCTTTCAATACTGTAAAAGATGAACTCGGTTCTTGGAGTACCTTTTTGACACGCTTTTTTTTAAATATACACACAGATTTTCTATAAGGTTGATATCTGAGCTCTGAGCTGGTATATCTAGCACTTTGCTGCAATTGTAAACGAATCACGTTTTAACTGTAAGCTGTTTATGCTTCGGGTCGTTGTTCTGGTAGAACTTAAACTTTGGTTTTCTGCCTACCTCCCCTTCATTGAAACCAAAATCATTGGCGTTTTTGAGCCCCGTAAAATGTTTAAATACTTTTTAGCGTCCATATTATTTTCAATAAAAACCAAGCCGCGAACGCCCTTGGTGGAGATACACCCTCATACCATCTGACATAAGTATGTATAAAGAGAAACAAATGTATAAATGTGAGAAATAAATTAGGTCTTCCCAACATAATTGGCGAAGTAGATGGAACCCATCGAAATTATTACACCAACCAGAAGTGAACACCTTCTTTTCAACAGAAAACTAAAACATAATATAAATGCTATGGTGGTATGTAAATTGAAAAACATTAAGTTATTAGATTATTTACGCCGAAGTTTGGAGTCTCACTCATTCCTCCGAATACTTGGGTGAGATCTGGCAATTCGATTACCTATTCTTCAAATGACCACCACCAGTTCTGGATATATTAATACAATTTCAAAATTTCAAAAATATTTACAAATATGTAACATAATTGCAACACTATTTTATAAAAAATATTTACATTTTTGAATTAAACTCTCTTCCTTAACAACTGTTCGAACACCAAAACACAATCGAATAAAAAAATGCGAATACGAATGAGTTTGACATTTAAATACGCAATACAGAGTACGGATTTTGCGAATTCGAGGAACTTCATATCATAATAGAACAGAGTAAGGGCCCTGTAGGAATTGAATGCGAAAATGTAAAAGGGTGCCGGGTTGTGTTTCTTGCGTGTGGCGTGAAATATGCTTGTATTAGCAAAAATTGTATGCGCGCTCATGCACTTGCTCGTGGGGAATGCGTGTTCCTGGCTATGTATTTGATCCTATGTAGGGGTGAGCCTAAGTGGGAGAATGTGGAGGACCTGACGTAAATATGGAAAGAGACTTTTTAGAGGGACGGCAAAGCTGTTGACAGTTTTCTCTAGAAGTTCAATCAACAAGAAGTTTTACTCAACAAAAAAAAAATTGAAAAAGTCGTCGCCAAAGCTGATGTCTACGATGACCTTCGCACCAGGAAAAAAACTACGAGATAAAACAATTCAGCAGTATGTAAGAAATTGCATCTCGAGTAGAGGAAGAAGACTTAATTCAATTTGTAATTCGAGGGGATTTACGATACGGAAATGAATAAATTTATTTTATATAGTGCAAATAATATTGCCGAGTTAAAAGTGGCGCTTAGAAAGTACAAGAAAATAAAAAACAATGGTCGGTATAACTATGCTGATAAAATAGTGAAAAGCGGTCCATCTCATACATATGGAAATAAAAGTTTTAATAAAGCAACCAGAACAGAAAATCAAACGCGAATATCATCCAGCCGAAAGCATGAGCGCGAAATTGTTTTAAAAAGTAAAGACAATGTAACATGTTACAAGTACGGCGAAACGATTGCGAATGGAGAAGGCGGAAAATAATTTATCAAACAACGACTTCGAACTACACATCAATTACAAATTTATCGTCGAGGACATGGAGACTTCGGTAAAACTTTTAACGCTGTTGGATTCAGGAAGCGTTATCAGTTTCGTCCAGGAACAATTTATGCCATCATCAATAGGTGTTTTTTATTATACCCACATGATCTAATCTGGATCATGATTTACTTGCATTACAATACCAACACGTGATCCAGCTCTTGAACTGGATCAATTTTCAGGATCCGAAAATTAGTTTACACTATTCTCCACTGGTGTGACTGATCGATTGATCAGTTTTACCTTCCGTATAAAGTAATTGTACTCATCTTTACATCTATAAAAAAGGACACATTTGCCTGTTTGTCCGCGAGAAGGTACGTAACGACACCTCAACAATATATATAAGTTAACGAAAGATAGGTTTATTTAATTTAAAAAAATATTTTTTAAGGCTTATTGTTTTATCTTCCTTTATTCGGTATCAAACTAGAACTAACTTACAATCGATTTCTTAAATCTAATTATTGATCTTATTTGCTAACTCTGCACTTGTCACCATGGGGCAGTGATTGCCGCTTCGACGTTCCAAACACTTATTCAGCTGTTTGGCGTGACCTAATTACGAGTCCGAGGTGCAGCGTGGAATTTAGTTGTGCGTGCAAGGTGTTATTTTGCAGCGTATTCGAAAATAACTCTTCCCCTCTTAAGTGCGATGGTCCCCAATAGCTCAGAAGTACGGTATGTCATTGAATTTCGGTCTGGGGGTGGCAGTTTCCATTGCTAGTGCGTTTCTCGGATGTGATGGAATTTCGATGTTCTTCACCTCTGAATGCTGGACTACAACTTTCGCATTCCTTCTTCCGGCGCAGGTTTTGTGTGCTACTATGGTTGCGAGGATGACTGCCATAAATATGATTGTTCCGTATTCGACGAATGTTTGCGAATCGCTTTTTGTTTTTAATAGCTCAATTCTTTTCGTGTTGTTGATATGTAATTCGCTCATCATCTCGAGGGTTAAAAGTTAGTGGAATTTGTCTCCTTTAGGGATTGGTTGTAAGATCGCTGGGAGGATTGTGTGTCTGGATGCTTCTTTTGCCTCAAATATCCTGTCGTTGATGGTAACGTTCCCTTTTTCATATTTTATAAGGAAGGTGCCAGTGAGATTTCGGTTCATAGTGGAGTCAGCTCTCCGTGCAGGGACGGGTTAAGAATATCCCTGCAGCGATACCTCTCGCTTGTCGTAAAAGGCGACTAAAACAAAGGTAAACAAAAATCACATCTAGGCAATTTAGAAAACACCAAGGTGAGCCTAAGGACACATATACCACCATTAAACTGCCCCACAAGTGTACATGCAAATCAGTGGGTTGACACGACTGGAGATCAACGGTGTTGTAAGAGTAAGATCAAACAAAAAAATCTGGAGCATGCCCGTGGCACAAAAAAAAAAAAAAAGGCAGGCCGAAAAACAATTGGTGCAAACAAATGCAAAAACACCAGCATTTGATTGGCCTCAGCGATGAAGTAATCCCAAACCGGGAAGCCTGCCGCTACTTTCTGAGGTCAAACCGGCGGACCCCACAAGCGGACCAGTAGGAATGCAATTAAGTGGGAAGGTTATGGTCCTACACTTCTGACCATAACAACGCCGGAAAAAGGAAAAGAAGAAGAAGAAGTGGAGTCAGCTCTAAGAGTTCCATTGAAGTCATTCAGCAATGTGCAATTTGGAAGAAAGGGAAGATACCATACATTTCATAGGCAAGTGTCCGATCCTTAAGGAAACTAGGAGATCTTGTTTTGGAAAGGACTACTTATCGGAACAAGAAATAGTATCTTTACTAAACGAAATGGAAGTAACCAAGTTGTATAAATACTGTGAAATTGCTCTAAAATACAGAGACAACATTTTAACAGGGAAATTTTGAAATTTTAATATCATGTATTAATAGTTTAATTATTATGTCTTTATTTATGTAGTCAATCCGGCAGACGGCAAAGCCATGCTGATTCTGATTTTGTATACTTTTTGAGAAAAGAAATATTATTGAAAAATAAAATCCTGATCTAATCTAATCTAAAAATCTAATCTAATCATTCAGCAATATTATGCCAGGTGTCAGTTCTTCTATTGTAGGAATATGTTCGTTATTTATTAAATTACATGTAGCTATTTTACTCTTAAACAGATTTGGAATACAAGAAGAGTTAGTTAAGTTTACAATATCTTCTCTTTTACAGATGGTAACAAATTGGTTGACTTACAATTATTAACTAAACCATAAATTTCATGATCGTTTTTTTATAATTTCCTTATAAATAATGTCTATTGCTACACCATTTCTTTTTATAGGTTTTAGTAAAAGTTTTTCATAGATATGTGAATCAGTTATTGGGATATTGGTAATATATAAAATTGAAATTGAATTCGTTATAATTTTTATTTCTGCAAAATTTAAAGCTTCTTCTATTGTTAAGAAAGGTACATTTTCTTTATCTAATGCATTAACGGCTAAACTTATTTCTTCTTTTGATAGAATAAGGGTGTTAACAATTTCTAATTTTGCCAGATGTATGGCTAGATTTATGTTTTCTAATTCTTGTTCAACAATTTGGAATTTGTATCGGATTTCAGACATAACTTTTTTATTGACATTATCATTTTCTCTTAACATTGTTTCTATTTCATTTGTAATCTTAGTTATATTATTTATTCTTTCATTTTGGATTTTATTTCTTACAACTTGATTATTAGAATTAACAAGTATGTTATTGATTTTTCTTTTAATTGTTATAAGATCGTGGTGGTCTGGATTACCTGCAATCCATTTCCACGCAGATCCTATAAAGTCAAGTGATCTCTTTACTTTCGTTGGTTTTAGATTATGGATTAGTGTTTGGATTTGTTGATATTCATGGGAAAGGTAAGGAAATAAAGGATCGTTTTTCGTTTTGTTTTGGTCGAGCGTCGGAGTAATGTTTGTCAAAAATTGTTCGTATTGGTCAAGGTCGATATCGTGGATTATTTTGAAATTACCGATTTGAATCTTTGTCTGTCCGGTGTTCAGTGAAATAAATTGAGAGTTAGAGAAATCCAAAATTTGTATTTCTCCTTCCACGAAGTGGAGTAAAATTCTGAAATGAAAAGGTTAGCGTCAGTTTCTAATGTTACTTTTGTGAATTGTTTTCCCTGATTCTGTTATAACTACAGTGTTTTGGTTTTCTTTTACTATTTCCTTCCGATACCTGTACGTTAGTTTCGAACCTAGTCTTTTATTGTGTTTAACAAAGATAACGTCACCCGGACTATAAATTTTAGTCGGTCCCCGTTTCTTGTTATGATATTTGATGTCTTTACATTGTTTTTCCGTTACCTTTTTAATATTTTCTTGTCTGTTTTTCTTGTATATTTCAGGAGTTATTCTGGGACATCGGCCGAGGAAAAGTTCAATCGGTTTCTTTCCAGTTGTGGAGTGAATCGTAAAGTTGTACTCATTTGTTGCTCTTTCGAGCAGTTCCTCAAACGATCGGTGCGTTTGCTCAGCTTTTAGGCATCGCATGATTTCAGAAAGAGTTGAATGAAATCGCTCAATCTGACCGTTTACTTCACTCTTATACGGTGGTGTTTTGTAAACGCAGATTCCTGACTCATCTTCCATCATGGAAGTGATACTTGCGGAATTAAGAGCTTTCTCGTTGTCGATGACAATATTTTCAGGAACGCCAAATGAGAACAACATTTCTCTGAGTGGCTGTCTGATGTCGACAATTGCTCTGGAACGAATTATCTTGGTTTTCGCAAATTTAGTAAGTTTGCATATCGATGTTAATACTAGAATCTTTTCTGTAGAAAATATATCAAGGTGTACCGTATGGCCAGGATAGTTTGGGATAGGGGTTGGTTCGAGGCTAGGTTTATTAGGGTGTCGGTCATACTTGTTTTGCTTGCATGTTTCACAATTCTTTACCAGTTTCTTGATCTTTGCTGACATTTTCGGAAAGTAAAAGTTTTCTAGTAGTTGTTTGCGATTTTCTTCCGGATTTCTATGTGCTCTTCTATGAGTTTTCAATATTTTTTCTTCCTGTTCATTTTGGTCCGTAATGTCTTCTACCATTGTTTGGGTGTATCTTATCTTGAAATTTGAGAAATGCAATGGATAAATTTCCTGTATACGGCCCATTATACTCTCTTCTGTGAGTAGACCGTTTATTGTGCTAGGATTTAAACATTTTTTAAATATGTTAATAATGTCGGTATGGGTATAACTGGGTTGGATAAAAAGATGCCTATGATAAGTCGGGAATGTAATTACAAATTGATGGGAAGGTTCATTACCGATTTTAAGTATTAACTGGTTGCGAAATACGTTAATATGTGTTTCTACTGTTGGAATCAAGTTGTGTGACGAGCTGTCGTCACTATGTTCGGTCATCGTCATTGAATTTACCTGTGAAGTTTGTGGGAGGCGTGAAAGAGCGTCGGCAACTACGTTTGATTTTCCGGGTTTATATTTCAACTCATAGTTGTACTCCTCCAGTATAGCCTTCCATCGCTTCATTTTGTGGTATGTATTTTTGTTGCTCAACGCATACGTCAAAGGCTGATGGTCTGTATAGATGTTGACCTTCTTTGATCCGTAAAGGAAATTCCTAAGCGAGTTGAGAGCCCAGATTATGGCGAGAATCTCCTTCTCGTTAGTGGCATAACTCTCTTCGGTCTTTGTTAAAGTTCTTGAAAGGAAAGTTATAGGTTTTTTGTCTTGAGAAAAAACAGCACCTATTGCGTAATCCGAGGCGTCAGCCGTGAGTTCAAAATCTTTTTCGTAATTTGGTTGTGAAAGAACGACTTCTTTAGAAATCAACGATTGTTTGATGTTTTCGAAAGACCTGATGGCATTAGTGTCGAGATGAATCGATGTATTTTCTGAAAGATGCTTGGGCACTCGTCCCTCTTCCCCTCTTAAAAGGGGTTTCGCTATTTTCGCGTAATCTCGGATAAATCGGCGATAATAGCCTGACATACTTAAAAATGATCGTAAGTCTTTTAGGGTTTTTGGGACGGGTAAGTCTACAATGGCCTGAACCTTTTTTGGATTGGTCTTAATTCCATCAGTTCCTACAACAAATCTTAGAAACTCTACTTCCTTCTGCAGGAACTCACACTTGTCCAGCTGTACTTTCATATTCGCATGTTCAAGAGTTTCAAATACGGCTTTAAGGTTAGCGAGGGGTTCAGCCTTATTTTTGCCAAAGACGATGATGTCGTCGATATAAATATGGCATCGCTTTCCAATATGATCTCGTAGAATATCGTCGAGAGTTCTTTGGAATATAGCCGGGGCATTCTTTAAACCGAAGGGAAGACGGGTAAATTCAAACTTCCCATTATTGACAGCAAATGCTGTTTTTTCTATATCCGACTCTCTAAGCTGTATTTGATGAAATCCGCTCTTGAGATCTAATATAGAGAACCAACTATTGTCGCCGAGGTTAGCGAGGACCTCGTTGATTTCGGGAATGGTAACTGAGTTCAGCTTGCGGAAATCGATTACCATTCGATACTTCTTTTTCCCGGAGGCGTCCATTTTCTTAGGAACAATCCAAACCGGTGAATTGTAAGGCGGTTTGGATGGTCTAATGATATGATCTTTTACAAGTTCGTTAATTTGTTGCTCTACTTCTTCCAGAGCCCTTGGGTAAGGGTATGATTTTGAGTAAACTGGTTGATTGGTTGTTGTTCGGATTTCGCCCTTAACTGTAGTTGAATATGTCAATTTCTCATCTGGGTCAGAGAAGAGGTTTGGATAGGCACGGATTATATTGATGAGTTTTGTAGAATCTTCTTTAGGTAAATGGTCAGTTCTAATATTTAGGTTGTTAACCGTTTCTGTAAGGAGTGCTAAGGAGTCTTGGCAGATCACCCTTCAATCCTCTGACAAATGTGTCGAGAGCCTTGTCTCTATAACATTGTGTCATATTGTTAAGTGACTCTTGGCTCATGTCTAGTGAGCCTAATTTGTTTAAAAGAAGGGATAAATGGTGGTATACTTCTTGATAAAATTCTGGTATTGTGCTATTACCTTGAACCAGCGTGGTCATCTGGTATTCAAGGGTTCCCAGGTGCCTTTTGTCTGCGTAGTGTAACGTCAGACATTTGGATATTTTTTCCCAATTTAATGGGGTATTATAAGACTCCAGAGCTATGTCTGCGTGACCTGTTATCATATTTCTAATTACAGAAAGAATACCATAATACTTTGGGGTGCCTCTGAGATGTTCATAGATTTTGAGTATTGTTTCAACACTCTTTTTCCATGAGTTAAACTCTTGGGCCTGCCCAGAAAACTCCCGTAAACTTTTAACGACGTCGGGTATTTTGTCCATGTCGGATAAATTCCTGTCGTTTGTAACGTTAATCGGTTCATCAACATCGTTGTCGATGTCAGATGCGGGATTCATTATAGAGTTAAAATCTGTCTCCCTTGGATCTGTAATGTTTCTGTCACTAGTCTTGCAATGGTCTGTATTAACGTGTCATTGATTTGTGTTGTAGGATGAGGGGCAGGAGTAGCGGAAGTATTAGAGGCGGAGGTACTGGGAGCGGAAACGTTTTCAGTTACCATTTCTAACCGAGATGGCCTGATTATATTGTTTGAGTTCGACATACTTTTTATAAAAACAATTGACTTGACTTAGGTTTGATTACAATAATGATATACCAAATGAGTTCTAGCAATTTTTAGCGTTTACAAATTTCTATTTAATAGTTTTGTTCAAATGACAGTAGAATAATAAACTTACAAAAATATAAATTGGATGACCTTTCTTTCCATAACAAATTTGGTTCTGGTGCTGCTGATCGTTGTCCTCAAGGCGGCTGTCAGGGTCTAGTCCCTTGACTCCTGTTTGTTACTTTGGTTATGAAACTACTAGGGGGCCTCTTTTCCTTGAATTCTACTTGTGTCTTTAAATGGCCTGGTGTCCACTCTTAACTTTTTCGCGGCACTACGCGTACTATTGCGTTACGCACCTTTGGTTTACTGCGCGTTACTTTCCACTTTCCGTTCACTTGTGAGGCTTGGTTATCGCACACACTTATGTACTTTGTTCACGGCGCGTTATGAGTTATCTTATATGGTCCGTCTTTTTGGGTGGCTTGGTTATTGCACACACACACGCACTTATGCTTTAAAAAAAAAAAATATTTTTTAAGGCTTATTGCCTTATCTTCCTTTATTCGGTATCAAACTAGAACTAACTTACAATCGATTTCTTAAGTCTATTTATTGATCTTATTTGCTAACTCTGCACTTGTCACCATGGGGCAGTGATCGCCGCTTCGACGTTCCAGACACTTATTCAGCTGTTTGGCGTGACCTAATTACGAGTCCGAGGTGCAGCGTGGAATTTAGTTGTGCGTGCAAGGTGTTATTTTGCAGCGTATTCGAAAATAACTCATATATATGTATATTAATCGATTTGTTGTGATAAGCCGTATAACATAGGATGGTTTAATAGTGTGGGGCCTTAAAACCTGTTATGTAAGTGTGGTGTGGTGTGGGGTAGAACGGGTGTAAGGGAATCACTTCTTCGATTACTAAATGTTATTTTATGAATACATATATGTATATATGTTTTGTGTGGAAATGCTGTGTGTAGTGTTGTATACTGGGTAGATAGGGAATTTTACCACCGGAATAAAACATATACATTTTAGTGGATGTTCATAAATTGAATTGAATTTTATTTTTCTTTTATAGGAAACATTTACATTCATATTTTTGATAAGCACAGCTTGCACAGAGATATGGTATTTTTCACCTTGCTACTGAAGATACACACCCTTATTCTCGTTGTCGAAGTGAAGCGACAAATGGCGGAACGACTCAAAAGACATATTCCCGTTGGCGATCTCAGTGACACTCGGCGGTCAATACCGACGAAGGAATTATGTCGAAATATTCTATTTGTCGTTTCGATTCGAAACATGTCGAAGTGAAGTGACTTTTTCAGTCGATACGTTCCCGGGTAGTGACTTGTAGTGATAGTTGTAAAAATGCAAGCGGAAAAGAGGTAAATTGAACTTTTTTATGTTTATATTCTAATATAAAGGCGTTGTTATTAAAATAATAAATTTTTACTTCTTTTCAGTGTAAAAATAACAACGAAAAAACAGTTTGAGGAGATGGTCAGTTTTATGGCACAAAATTCCTTCATTGCAAAAGGAATGAAATTTGCTGAAAACTGCAATATTAATAAAAGAGAGTACGAGGGCAAATGGGAGGATTTATCCACTAAACTGAATAGTTTAGGTCCTCCCATTAGAGATATTGCAGGGTGGCAAAAAGTTTGGAGTGATTTTAAATTAAAATTAAAAAAAAGGTTGGCACACAATAAAAAGGAGTTAAACTCTACCGGTGGTGGGTGTTTTAAATTTGCACAGCTAACATCGATGGAGGAACAAGTTATAAATTTGTTGTCATTACAACGAGCTGTACTATCTAACGCAGTTGTTTTTGGTGTCGACGAAAATATGTACAACCGAAAAAATGTGCAGCAAAACAAAGAAGAGGATAATTTAGAAAATCTAAATGTACCCTCGAGTTCTCAGCAACAAGACCGTCAAGAGCAGGATCGGCAGCAGCATCAGGAACAAGACCATCATTATCAAAAACCCAGAATTAAAAGACGGCGTACTGAAAATGATGATTATAGAATAGAGCTCTTGACGAAGCAAACAGATTGCTTTCATCTGTTTAAATTCAAACGAACTCATATTTAAGAGTTATTTGAAGCCAAATCCACTTTCACTTCAAAACAAATGCTAAAACTAATGTGTCAAAATCAGATGACTGTGAACAAATGTTTCATTTACCAGATGTTCCTCGCGCTCACGTCGCTCGACAACAAGAATATGAAAATTTAAGTGACGTGACACCGACAATGACAAATCTCACATAGGTGACGCGACAATCAGAATAAGGGTGACAATGTTTTCCAAAGGCATTCGGTTTATAAATAAGTTTGAAGAAAAACTATGGGAAAAAACCTTCATGTTTGAAATAAATTATATAAAGTGTATAGCAAATGAATAAATAAGTGTATGTACATGGTATATATACATGTATACGATCACAGATAGTAGATATAGTTATATAAATACTAGAAACTAATAAATTAATAAATAAATAACGAGTAATATGTACAAATAAATAAATAAACAAGTAAATAAATATATAAACAAACAAATAAATAAATAAACAAATAAATAAATAAATAAATAAGTAAATAAATAAATAATTTGATTAAAAAAAATAATAATAATAATAAATAAATAAATAAATAAGTAAATAAATAAATAATTTGATTAAAAAAAAAAATAATAATAATAAATAAATAAATAAATAAGTAAATAAATAAATAATTTGATTTAAAAAATAAATAAATAAATAAATATATATATATATATATATATATGTATAATATACATATACATTGTATATATACGAGGGTGGATTGATAATACAATGTCTAACAATGAAAAAACAATTTTTTTTTTCATTTTTTTTTATTTTTCAATATAGTCCCCTTTTAGCTCGATACACTTAGTCAAACGATATTCCAACTTTTTGATGCTATCCAAATAGTAGGATTTGTCGAACTCCTCAAAATATGAGTTTGTTTCGTTGATTACTTCATCATTTGATCTCTTTCCTGCGAGCCATTTTTTCAAGTTTGGAAACAGGAAGAAGTCACTCGGTGTTAAATCTGGACTGTAAGGTGGATGCGGCAACAATTCGTAACGTAATTCACGGAATTTAGCCATTGCAATTGTTGATGTGTGTACCGGGGCGTTGTCTTGAAGAAAGAGAATGAACGAAAATCGTTTTTATCCATTTTACAAGAAAAGTTAAAAGTTGTCCACTCTATATGGCTGTCAAACAAAAACTAAATGACGTATCGCCCTAAAAATTTACATGAAGCCTATTGACAGATTATAAGCGGGAAAAAAAATGTCCATTTGATGCCCAGTGTTGCCATCTGTTAGAAACCGGATCACTATCAATCCGCCCTCGTATATATACATATATACAGGGTGTCCCACGAGCAGTGTGCCAAAAAGCTAGAGCGTGTAGGTCTGGTCAAGACAAGAAAAAAATCGTACGGGAGGGGGGGGGTCTATTCCCCCCCGTTTAGCCGGGAGGGGCAATTTTCTAAAAAATTGACTTAATTTGGAAAAAAAATTATTAAAAATCACCAGTTACATCCACAATGCCGTGATATACTTTTTTGTAAAGCCAGAAACCTTTTCTTTTATCATGTTTTTAAACGAAGCTGTTTCAAGGAATAGTTTTTGAGAAATTAATTTTCAAACTCAAAATTTTGAAAAAAAAATGAAAAAAAAAATGTTCGAACTATTTTTTTTCAAAATTGTATGTAATTAAGTACTAATTTTTTTTCAAAAATTCAATTCCCTAGTTAGTTTTTGGTTAAAAACAGAAAACCAGATGTAAAAATGTCTTGTAGTTTTTGAGAAATTAAAAAAAAACCCGAACCATTTTTTTCTAAGAAAAACCTTTTTTTGGTTTTAACGCGGCTGGACTTGTAGCAAATTAATGTATGAAACATTGACCTTTTTTTTATTATTTTTAAAAACTTTGGAGTTTTATTATAATCAATTTTCAATATGATCCCGATTTTTTAGAAGGCAAAGATTATATCTCCTTCACATAAGTCAAGCAATTTGACTCCAGCGACTTCAATCCGTTCTTTCAGTTGTTCCAAAGATACTATTTCCACTTCGTAAACATAATTCTTCATGAATCCCCACACATACAAATCTAGAGGAGTTAAATCTGGTGATCTAGGTGGCCATGCCGTGGGGCCCCTTCTTCCGATCCAACGGTCACTAAAATGATCATCCAGCCAGTTTCTAACCCGTAAGCTGTAGTGTGCTGGTGCTCCATCTTGCTGGTAGATTAAATTATCTACTATGGCCAAAGGAACTTTGTCCATCAAATCGGGCAAAAGGTCTCGTAGGAACTGCAGGTATGATTCTCCATTAATAACGGCATTCAAAAACCGGGGCCCGATTACAGTTTGTCCAACAATACCAAGCCAAACATTACAGCTAGAGCGATGTTGTGATTTATTTTGTTTTTTGTTGTGTGGATTGGTGTTACTCCAATGATGCAAATTGTGTTGTGGAAGTTAGTAATCCCATCTCTGGTAAACTGTGCTTCATCCGTCCAGAATATCTTTGCAAAATAGTTTCGTTCAGTTTCATCTCGAAGCAGTAATGATCAACAAAATTCTGCTCTCAAAAACTTGTCGTTTGAGGTGAGTTCCTGAACTGGCCTAAAATGGTACGGGTGTAAGTTTTCGGTATGAAGCACTCTCCATACTCTAGATTTGGGCACTCCAAGCATAATAGCTATCATTCCTTGTACTAAGGGAGGGATTACGTCGGACCAAATCCAAAAATTGCGGTTTTATTGTCTTAAGGCCCTAGCGGGTAGAACCCATCGGCGGCGGGCGGACCCAGACGAAATTGGCAGGTCAGTTTTCAGGCATTATCAATGAAAAAAAAGGATTAATCCAGGGATATTCCAATACTGTGTCTCTTTATTGTATCCTCATAAAACTCCGAATTTTTTAAAAATAATAAAAAAAAGGTCAATGTTTCATACATTAATTTGCTACAAGTCCAGCCGCGTTAAAACCAAAAAAAGGTTTTTCTTATAAAAAAATGGTTCGGGTTTTTTTTTAATTTCTCAAAAACTACAAGACATTTTTACATCTGGTTTTCTGTTTTTAATTAAAAACTAACTAGGGAATTGAATTTTTGAAAAAAAATTAGTACTTAATTACATACAATTTTGAAAAAAAATAGTTCGAAAATTTTTTTTTTCATTTTTTTTTCAAAATTTTGAGTTTGAAAATTAATTTCTCAAAAACTATTCCTTAAAACAGCTTCGTTTAAAAACATGATAAAAGAAAAGGTTCCTGGCTTTACAAAAAAGTATATCACGGCATTGTGGATGTAACTGGTGATTTTTAATAAATCTGTATATATACAGGGTGTCCCACGAGCAGTGTGCCAAAGCTAGAGCGTGTAGGTCTGGTCAAGACAAGAAAAAAATCGTATGGGAGGGGGGGTTCTATTCCCCCCCGTTTAGCCGGGAGGGGCAATTTTCTAAAAAATTGACTTAATTTGGAAAAAAAATTATTCAAAATCAACAGTTACATCCACAATGCCACGATATACCTTTTTATAAAGCCAGAAATCTCTTCTTTCATATTGATTTTAAATGAAGCTGTTTTAAGGAGCAGTTTTTGAGAAATTGATTTTCAAACTTAAAATTTTGAAAAAAAATTGAAAAAAAAAAATTTCAAACTATTTTTTTTCAAAATTGTATGTAATTAAGTAGTATTTTTTTTTTCAAAAATTCAATGCTCTCATTAGTTTTTAGTTAAAAGCAGAAAACCTGATGCAAAAATGTATTGTAGTTTTTGAGAAATTAAAAAAAAACCCGAACCATTTTTTTCTAAGAAAAACCTTTTTTTTGGTTTTAACGCGGCTGGACTTGTAAGTAAATTAATGTATGAAACATTGACCTCTTCTTTTATTATTTTTAAAACATTCGGAGTTTTATGAGGATACAATAAAGTGATACAGTATTGGAATAACCCTAGATTAATTCTTTTTTTTCATTGATAACGCCTGAAAACTGACCTGCGAATTTCGTCTGGGTCCGCCCGCCGCCGATGGGTTCTACCTGAATTTTGGATTTGGTCCGACGCAATCCCTCCCTTAGTACAAGGGGGATGGCTATTATGCTTGGAGTGCCCAAATCTAGAGTATGGAGAGTGCTTCATACCGAAAACTTACACCCGTACCATTTTAGGCCAGTTCAGGGACTCACCTGAAACGACAAGTTTTTGAGAGCAGAATTTTGTCGATCATTACTGCTTCGAGATGAAACTGAACGAAACTATTTTGCAAGGATATTCGGTACGGATGAAGCACAGTTTACCAGAGATGGGGTTACTAACTTCCACAATTTGCATCATTGGAATAGCACCAATCCACACAACAAGAAACAAAATAAATCACAACACCGCTTTAGCTGTAATGTTTGGCTTGGTATTGTTGGACAAACTGTAATCGGGCCCCGGTTTTTGAATGCCGTTATTAATGGAGAATCATACCTGCAATTCCTACGAGACCTTTTGCCAATGTTCCTTTGGCCATAGCAGATAATTTAATCTACCAGCAAAATGGAGCACCAGCACACTACAGCTTACGGGTTAGAAACTGGCTGGATGATCATTTTAGTGACCGTTGGTTCGGAAGAAGGGGCCCCACGGAATGGCCACCTAGATCACCAGATTTAACTCCTCTAGATTTTTATGTGTGGGGATTCATGAAGAATTATGTTTACGAAGTGGAAATAGTATCTTTGGAACAACTGAAAGAACGAATTGAAGTCGCTGGAGTCAAATTGCAGGAAAATTTGTCAAGCATAGATATGTGCAGCCATTAGGAGAAGACGGAGATATAATCTTTGCCTTCTAAAAAATGGGGATCATATTGAAAATTTATTATAATAAAACTCCGAAGTTTTTAAAAATAATAAAAAAGAGGTCAATGTTTCATACATTAATTTGTCTACAAGTCCAGCTTCGTCAAAACCAAAAAAAAGGTTCTTTTTAGAAAAAAATGGTTCGGGTTTTTTTTTAATTTCTCAAAAACTGCAAGACATTTTTGCATCCGGTTTTCTGTTTTTAACTAAAAACTAATAAGAGTATTGAATTTTTGAAAAAAAATTAGTACTTAATTACATACAATTTCGAAAAAAAATAGTTCGAAATTTTTTTTTTAATTTTTTCTGCAAAATTTTGAGTTTGAAAATTAATTTCTCAAAAACTATTCCTTAAAGCAGCTTTGCTTAAAAACAGGATGAAAGAAGAGGTTTCTGGCTTTACAAAAATATATACCACGGTATTGTGGTGATTTTTAATATTTTTTTTTCCAAATTAAGTCAGTTTTTTAGAAAATTGCCCCTCCCGGCTAAACGGGGGGGAATAGACCCCCCCCCATACGATTTTTTTCTTGTCTTAACCAGACCTACACGCTCTAGCTTTTTGGCACACTGCTCGTGGGACACCCGTATATATATATTTATTTATTTATTTATTTATTTTTTAAATCAAATTATTTATTTATTTACTTATTTATTTATTTATTTATTATTATTATTTTTTTTTTTTAATCAAATTATTTATTTATTTACTTATTTATTTATTTATTTATTATTATTATTTTTTTGTTAATCAAATTATTTATTTATTTACTTATTTATTTATTTATTTATTTGTTTATTTGTTTATTTATGTGTATAAATTAATAGATAAAGAAATTAATACGTATGAATTAATTGATTAAGTACAGATTTTACAATAATTGTAGCTCGTTGACAAGCTGGTTTTCTGCATTTAAGCAGTTTGCTAAAAATTTGTCATTGAGGTTTTCAATCCTTCTTGAAATCTGGATGGCCCCTGCTCTTTCATGAAAAATGATTGTTGGAAAGTCCCACGGTAGACCGAATATCATTTTTAAGATCTTATTCTGAGCTATTTGTAATTTTTTGATATGACTTTTAGCACAGTTTCCCCACACCGGCGAGCCATAAGTCATCATTGCTTGAAAAACGACTTTGAAGATTATCATCTTGTTTTGTTTATTAAGTAGTGACCCGCGATTTATTAAAGGGTCTAGTATTTTAATTGCAATGTTTACCTTTTCTAGGATGTGTTTTATGTGATTTGCAAAGGTTAATTTCTGGTCTAAGAAGACGCCGAGGTACTTAACATTTTTTATTTTTTTATTTTTTATTTTTTTATTACATCTTTACATCTTTATTTATATTCCATTAATTATTACAGTTCATAAACTATTTTACAATAATTCAGTTTCATTTTTAGTGTAATAATAAAGATATATGTCATTCTGTAGTCTTTAAAGAACTAGTGGCGAATGATCCATCAACAAAATTAACAAGCAATTATGCGTGGGGTAAGAGTAACTATATTTCTATACTTAAAAAGAATAATATAGAGAAGCAAAAATAAATAAATTAAAATAAATATATGCAAAGGAACAAAAATTGGCTACGTTCTATTTATTAATAAATTTTTGACCGTTGAATTATCCAATGTAAAGAGCCATTTTTTAACTCTTTTCAAAAACAATGTTCTTATATTTAGATTTCTAATTTCGCATGGCAATAGGTTAAATAATTTGGGTGCTGTGACAGTAAAAAAGTTCGAAAAGTGAGTTTTATTAGCATGCGGAATATTGACTAAACCTCTGTTATTTACTCTCAAACTATATAAGTTGGAACTTCTAAGTACTGAGCTATAACCACTTCGCATAAAGAACACTTTAAGAACCTTATAGATATAAAGATGTTTGATCGGCAAAACCCGCATAGTGCAGAACAATGGCCAACTAGCAGTTAACCTATTAGTACCACAAATAATTCTTATAATATGTTTCTGTGCTATCAACTATGGATCCAGGACATTGAAATACGCTCCACCCCAACTACAAATGCCGTATTGTACTTTTGAGTTAACGAGGCCATAATATACAGTTGTCAGTAATTTTTTGGAACAATACGGTTTAAGCAGATACATTTTTCGAGTAACGGATAACATATATTTTTTCAATTCACTTGCATGTGCTTTCCAGTTCAAGTTTTGATCAATTATTACACCTAAATACTTGAAATAATTGACGCTTTCAATTTTGAAACAATGAGATGAACAGCGACCATTATGGGAATAATTAACCCTACCACAAGAGTGAGTAGATATAGATAATTTTTCGCACGCAGTGGAGTGAAAAAATAAATCACAGTCTATCGCATCTGATTTTTTAAGATTGCAAAACATAAGCTTCGTTTTGTCACTTATAAGGAGTTCGTGTTTTGCAAACCATTGTCTGAGAAGTTGTAAGTCTTTCTGCAACTTAACCATCGATTCTAATAAGGTGTTGCTTGTGTATGTGAAAGCCATGTCATCCGCAAAAGCTGTTATATTACTCGTAAAGCCTTGCTTGAAAATGGAATTTATATAAATGAGGAAAAGGATAGGACCCAAAACTGAACCTTGTGGAACACCGATATCTAATGTTAGTTGTTCGCTGAAAACTCCATCAACCTCCACCTTTTGAGATCTTCCCGATAAGTATGAAGCAAACCAATTATAAGACTGATCTCTGAATCCGGCTTTATAGAGTTTATCAAGTAGAATTTCGTGGTTGACCATATCAAATGCCTTCGACATATCAATAAATAAGGCTATAGTAGTCTTGCTGTTATTAAAACTGCTACAAATTTCGCTACATAATTTTAAAATGGCTTCCGTAGACTTACCCTCACGAAATCCAAATTGGTCACTACTGAAAAACTTATTTTTGTCTAGAAAGGACACCACACGATATTTTATTGCTTTCTCAAAAAGCTTCGAAAATGTGGGCAGTAATGAAATTGGTCTGTAATTGTCCAGTAGGCTTCTTTTTCCTTTCTTAAATAGAGGAATAACTTCAGCTGCTTTTAAAGATCTAGGGAAAATACCACAACTGACACTAATATTAAATATATACGTAAGAACATCAACAACATAGAAAACAATTTTTTTTAGAAGGCAGTTAGTTGATCGAGCGGAGCGTAGCGGAGCGAGAGCAATCACCCACTTTTTGGCCTAGCGCGTGCATGTACGGGGAATATAGTGGTCCGAAAACGATTTCGGACTAATCTTGTACGCACTAAATGTAGATATCGGCTATAACCACACATGTGTGCAGCATGTCATTCGATAGATCTAGGTCTGTAGATGAGCCATAAATTATCAAATGAAATTGTTTGATTGAAAAATAGTGAGAAATAACAAAGTAAAGTTTAGAAAAGTGCCATGCGGAGCGAGAGCAAGGTTGATAAAACAACAAATTTGCTCGCTCGATCAAAAATTTTCAGTAGCGGAGTTAAGCCCGCGCATACTGATCTGCCTAGTTATCCCATCAGAAGTACTTGAGCATTTATTATCAAGTGACATTATTCTTTTATATATTTCGAAAGAGGTAAAGGGCTTCAGTACAAAACTATTCATTTGAAATTCATCTGCAACCAGATCTGAATATAATTCACACGAACAAGGGCTTTGAGGGGGATAGGGCTTCATAGCTGAAGCAACAGATGTAAAGTACTTATTAAAATTGTTGGCGATATCTATCGAGCTACGAACTATTTTATGTCCTATTTCAATTTTCTGAATAGTGTCTGTATCTTTTTGTTTATTAAGAATGCTGTCAATCACTTTCCATTCGTCTTTAATATTACCCTTGCACTTATATAATTTATCAGTATAATATTTGTCTCGACTAATTCCAATTTCTTGTTTCACAGACTGACTCAACTTAATATAATATCGCTTAAGCCCTAAATTCTGAGGATGTTTTCGGCATTTTTTCCTTATTTGATTTTTTCTTGATATCATTTTAAGCAGTTTTTTTCCAATCCAAGGCCTAAGTCGTCTCAATTTGGAAACACTACGTGATTTAGGTATAACATTGTAGGAATTATGAATATGTCCTTCTAAAATCTCCATAAAGGTGTCGTAAGCAGAAGAAGGATCACTTTTGCGATACACAAACTTCCACTGCTCAAATTTGAGACAATCTATCAATTTTGAGTAGTTTATTTGGGGTTTCACCGTAAAGGGTATATATTTTTCAAAATTACTAGGACTCACTATTTGTATATTCAAATTGACCATACAATGATCAGTAATTTTATAGTCCAATACCGCACTAGAGAGACTAAATTTTACATCCTTATGCAATCTTACAAATATGTGGTCAATGCATGTTTGCGACTGTTCTGTTATGCGTGTTGGCTCATTTATAAAAGATTCTAAGCCATAAGACGACATCATAAATAAATATTTATCAGACTCATAATTAGCAGTTAAGATATCAAGGTTGATATCGCCAATAATAATTAAGTTTGTCATTTTAACATCCTTAAGTAACTCACCCATTTGTTCTATAAAGATACTTTTGCTCAAACTGTAATCATGCAAGCGATATACACAAAAAATTGTAAAGCTTTCATCATATATAGTACAGATTAATTTAATAATATCCGCGCTACTTAAATTAAAATATTCTACTTCGCATTGGTATGATTTTTTTACAAATACTGCAACACCACCCGAACTATAAGAGTTATTACAATTGCCGTACATTTCATAACCAGGAATATTATATTCGGATAATTCATGGTCATAAAGCCAAATTTCAGTTAAACATATAAAATCAGATATTAAATTTAAAGCATTTATATGCGCTAAGAAAGAATTAAAATTTTTTCTCATGCTTCGAATATTTTGATGCACAAATAAGGTATGTTTATCTTTGCCAGAGTTTTTATAATTTTTTGCGTAATTTGATGATTGTGAATTCATAATATCGAAGAAAAAAAGTAAATAAAGAGCTTTCACAAATTATTAAGATCATCAAAGCATTTCACTTTGATAGCGTCGTCTCCTTCTTTCTTACGCAAAAAAATTATATTATTCCTTAGCCAAATGTATTTGTACTGCTTAGTCACCTTTATGTTTTTAGCCGCATTAAATAATTGACGTGTTTGAGATGTTAGGCTGTCGTTGATGTAAATGTTCGTACCATCATAATGATCACCAAAAAGTTTGTAGTAATTTTTTGTCTCTTTTTTTTTGACTCTTTCATGATCTCTTCCTTCATACATCGACGAGTTAGATTTACAACGACAATGTTATAGAAGAGATTAGACGATGAAGCGCGCTCAGTAATATTTTTCCTTTCACAGAATTAACCCAAGGTATATCACAGTTGTCCAAATTAAGAGTGCCGTTTGGAAAGAAGCAATTTAGTCTTTTTCTCGTGAAAAAGATAGCTTGGCTCATTTCGGCATTGATTTTAGTTTTCCAATGCTGATAATACTCGTAAATAGTGTTTAGACCAGTTTGTAAGTTATTTTGTATAACTAACCCAGATTCGTGTGATGAGTATATAGCAGAATCATCCGCGTATAGTGCTATATTACAATTAGGAATGCTAGGTATATCAGCTATAAAAATGTTGAAAAGTATAGGGGCAAGTACTGATCCTTGAGGAACACCAGCAGGTACAATTTTTGGAGAAGAAAAACTTCCCTTTAGCGCAACTTTGAATGTACGATTCCTTAAAAAACTTTGTGTTATTTTAATTATGTATCTAGGACAATCAAGATTAGTAAGTTTGTAAATAAGTCCGTCGTGCCAAACTGAATCAAACGCTTTTTCAATGTCCAGTAAAACTAGACCGATGGATTTTTTTTCATTGTGCTGTTTCTTAACTTTCTCACAAATCCGTAGAATTTGATGGGATGTGCTGTGATGTTTTCTAAAGCCGAATTGTTCTGGAGGCAGTATATTACTTATTTCTAGGAATTTATAAAGTTTCATCTTAATAACTTTTTCAAGAATTTGATTGGAATTTGGATGATTTAAATCATCCATTTAATAAGCTGATGAGTCTGTAACTGGTGGGATTAGATCCTTACCGCGTTTTAAGAGGGGGGTGACCTTTGCATTTTCCCATTTCATGGGGAAGTATTGAATTTTTAGACAGGCATTGATAATAAAGGTAAGATAAATTAGAGCACTGGTGGGAACATTTTTTATGACTTGATTGTTAATATTGTCCATGCCTGGTGATTTTCGGTTTTTAAGTTGTGAAACAAAAAAATTAAATTCACCAATGGATACGAATTCAGCCGTTGGAAGCTGAGTTTCAGTTACATTAAAAACAGAGAGCTCGTTATCAACAGTTGTATCTAGAGTGGATGGAGTGTTATTGCGCCAGCTAATATGATTTTGCAAGAAAGTCTCTGCTAATAATTCAGCTTTATGTTCATTAGTAGTTACTAAGGTATTATTCACTTCAAAATTGGGAATGTGAGAATTTTTCCTTTTAGGAATTTTGGCAATGTTCCAGAAAGGTGTAGAATTGGGATGAAGAGGCTTAATTTGTTGTTCCAAATGCTATTTCTATATTCGAAATTTTTTTCTTTGATTAGGCGGGTAAACATGTTCACTTTATTGAAATCATTAATTAATCTATTCCTTTGCCAATGCCTTCGGTAGGAATTTCAAATTTTTATCAAGCCTAATATTTCACGAGGAAGTACGATCACTCTTTTAAAAGATGTTTTTAAAGGGACCGCCGCATGAACACTTTCGATAACTTTATTTTGAAAATTTTCTATGTGGTTGTCAACCTGGTGATGGTTATTTACACATTGTAAGTTTTTATTACAGTTTCGGATATTATTAGTTAGATGGTATCTAAACACATCCCAGTTTGCGTATCTATAATCTAAGTATGTACTTCACAATATTTAACCTAGGACTGAACAAAATATCACAACCATCTTGACAGGAAGATGGTCTGAGCTTAATGCGTTATGGACGATAGGATTGGTTACTGACGTGGGTGTATTTGTCAAAAAAAAGTCCAATGTAGAGGAAGAAAATCTATTAGAAGCTGGTATTGTATAAAAATAATAAAAAAGACGTCAATGCTTCATACATTAATTTGCCTACAAGTCCAGCCGCGTTAAAACCAAAAAAAAAGATTTTTATTAGAAAAAAATGGTTCGGGTTTTTTTTTAATTTCTCAAAAACTACAAGACATTTTTGCATCCGGTTTTCTGTTTTTAACTAAAAACTAATAAGAAAATTGAATTTTTGAAAAAAATATTACTTAATTACATACAATTTTGAAATAAAATAGTTCGAATATTTTTTTTTTCATTTTTTTTCAAAATTTTGAGCTTAAAAATTTATTTCTCAAAAACTATTCCTTAAAACAGCTTCGTTTAAAAACAAGATGAAAGAAGAGGTTTTTGGCTTTACAAAAAAGTATATCGCGGCATTGTGGATGTAACTGTTGATTTTGAATATTTTTTTTTTCCAAATTAAGTCAATTTTTTAGAAAATTGCCCCTCCCGGCTAAACGGGGGGAAATAGACCCCCCCCCCCCCCTCCCGTACGATTTTTTTCTTGTCTTGACCAGACCTACACGCTCTAGCTTTTTGGCACACTGCTCGTGGGACACCCTGTATATGTGTGGCTAGAAGGATACATAGTTGAAAAGTTATGCCTCATTGATAAATTGCTTAGCAAATTTCCCCAGCAATTTGCTCTTAAACAACCCCAGCTGCAATGTCTACAATTAAGGTCACCTCATTGAATGATCACCATTGAATAATCTTCTTAAGTCGTTTTTAAAGCATAAGGCGTTGTTTGCATTAGATGACCCGCCTGGGAAATAAGCTGCAAAGACTTTAATTTCGATTCCAATGTTTTCTATAACCGTGGTATGTATTGTTTGCAATATGCTATGGACCTTCGGTTTATACGATCACGTCTATAACATATATAGTTACTACAAGAGAAACGAACATTACTATTAAGACCTGTTTCACATACAAGACAAACGTCAACATCCAGATTGGAAAAAAAAATTTAAAAACTCAATGCTTTTGGTGCGAATGCCTCTTGCATTCCAACATAACAGCTTAAGACTAGACTGTCTATTACTTAATATTAGAGTAAAGATATTTACTTGCAAGCTGTGCTACCACTTTAAATTTTTGTGCTTTGGTTTTACATTTTTCAAGCTAAGCGATCATTTCTGTCATAAGAGAGAAAAGCTCCTCTTGAGAGAATATAGGGTCCGCCAAATAACTTTTTTTTTCTGAAAATGCTATAAAAAAAACTACTGAATATTTTCTCAAATTTCTTTTTTTATTTGAAATTACAATCCTTCCGGTTAATAATGGAAAATAATTTTATTCAAACGGCTGCCTCGGCTGGCCATGCAGTAGCCTACACGATCGGTCCAATTTTTAAGCACATTATCGATTGTGTGCAGCTGTATTTCACCAATGGCTTCACGAATATTGTCCTTTAAAGCGTCAATTGTCTCTGGCTTGTCGGCGTAACACTTATCTTTGACGGCACCCCACAAATAATAGTCCAACGGTGTCAAATCGTAGTTCCGAGGTGGCCAAACGACATCAGCTCTGCGGCTGATAATGCGATCTTCAAAAACAGGGCGCAAAACATCGAGTGTAGCTTCGGCTGTGTGGCACGTAGCGCCGTCCTGTTGAAACCAAATGTTGCCAATATCCTCCTCTTCAATTTTTGTGAACAAAAATTCGTTCAACATGGCCCGATAACGATCGCCATTGACTGTAACGGCCACTCCTTGCTCATTTTCGAAGAAAAATGGCCCAATTATGCCTCTGGACCAAAATCCGCACCAAACAGTGGCTCGTTTTGGGTGCACCGGCTTTTCAATGTATGCGTGCGGGTTTTCTGTGCCCCAAATGCGACAATTTTGCTTGTTTACATACCCGCCAAGATCAAAAAGCTTCATCTGAAAAGATGATTTTTTTGGCAAAATCGGCATCTTCTGTAAGTCGATCGCAGGCCCACTTAGCGAAGCGTTGCTCAAGCGTATGCACAACCATATTCGTTCAGCGGAAGGATAAAACTAATTATCTGTCAAATCAGACATGAGCTAAGTGTTACCATTCACGAAATAAGCACTACTTGAAAAAAAAAACGTTAGATGGCGGACCCTTTAAATCATTTTCGGCGGAAGAACATGATTGGTGCAGTGGGCGCTCTTGTAAATGGTGCTGAATCGGTGTTTGTTGTTGTTTTGGCCATTGCTGAAGCCGCTGCTGGTGAGAGTGATTCGGAAGCGATGGAAAGTCTTCGATGCTGTTGCAGTTAAACGATTTTGTTGTCACAGCTGTTTTCAATAGTGGGGTAGTGGAACGTGCCCGCGTAGATTTCTGTGCATTCTTGCGTACTATTTGGATATAATCGGCGCGACTTTTGCATGATTCATCCGTCGATTTGTGGTTTGCTCCACAGTTTGCACATTTAGAGATGGCCGTTGAAGTGCATGTATTTGTTTTGTGATTACCTGAGCAACTTGCACAGAATGTTTTCACATTACAATGTTTTTCACCATGCCCCCACATTTGACAGTTGTGGCACTGGGTGATATTATTTTTAATACGTCGTTGGAATTCCCATCGGACTTGTGTGCGAAAGATTATTTTTATATTCTTACGTAGATCGGCTAAACGAATAGACCCATTTTCAAAGTAGACGATGTAAAAGAATTCAACCTACTTTTCATGTTGCTTTTTAATTGTTTTTATTTCTTTACACTGTAAGCCGAGTGTTATGAGTTCAGCTTTGAAGGAGTCTGTGGGATATTCATCTAAGCTAGGGATGGCGAACCTTTTTGAGACGTGGGTCAAATTTTGCTAAAATTTTTTTTAGTACTAGTTCGTGGGTCATTATTGCCCATTTGCAACAGAGTTAAGTTTAAACATTTTTAAAATTAAACATCTTTAAAATTCAGTTGGCTTAAAGGGTAAATATGGGCGTGGTATGACGATTTAGAAAATTTTGAGTGGGGTTACAAATTCTGTGTTAGGTGCAAATGGCAATAAGTGTTTGAATGAACAAGGAGTAACGAAAACTACATACAAATATATATTATGAAATATTATTTATTAATATACATACATATGTACATATATGCATATATGGTACATATATAAATAGGTATAACAAAATTGATTTGATTTGATTTTGATTTTGGTGGGGGCTATACCCCCATTTTATTGTGCTTAATTCAAGCTACATACTTAATTTAACTTACGATCTAAGAAAGATGGCGATTGAGATGGAGTTTTAGACAAGGAGTGCTGATGTTAAAGTCGAAACAGTTTTTCGCATTAACATTCCGCAGCATACGAGAGATAGGTTCATTGGAGCCATAGGAGGTACGAGAGGCGGGTACATAGAAGAGACGTGGATTTCGTGTATTACGAGGGTTAGTGTTAAAAAAGATAGAGTTATAAAGGGACGCGCAGTCGATGGTACCTGAGAGGAGTCGGTGGATGAAAAGGATGTCGGATATCTCTCTTCGTTCTTCCAGCGAGTTCAAATAAATAAGTTTTAGGCGGTCTTGATAGGGAGGTAGGATCAGAGGATTGTCCCAGGGTAAGCCTTGAAGAGCAAAACGGAGAAAGCGACGTTGGACACTCTCAATTCTGGAAATGTGTGAATGATAGTAAGGAGACCACACTTGAGACGCGTATTCGAGAATAGGGCGAACAAAGGTTATGTAAAGAGACCGAGTGACGTAGGGATTGGAAAATTCTTTAGACCATCGTTTCACGAAGCCGAGTGCAGAATTGGCCTTAAGAGTTATATCGCTGATATGTGCAAGGAAATTGAGTTCCTGGTCGCATAATACACCAAGATCACGGATCACTTTAACGGTGGAAAGGGGTTGATTATGGAGAAAGTAGAGGCGGGGAGGAGGTTTGTTGCGTTTGCGGGAAAAAGTAATGGATTGACACTTTGAAATGTTTAGGCCGAGGCAGTTCTTGGAGCACCAGGTGGAAAAGCTGTTGAGGTCCGATTGAATAAGGGAGGAGTCAAGTTTTGAGGAAATGATCTTAAAAAGTTTAGCATCGTCGGCATATAGGGAGATGTGGGAATGTTTGATAACCATATCAATATCATTTATGGTGAGGATAAAAAGAAGCGGGCCTAAATGGCTGCCTTGGGGGACACCGGAAGAAGCAAGGAAGGGGTTAGAGAGGGCAGATCTAAAGCGGACGCTGTAGTTGCGATTTTCCAAGTATGAGGAAATCCACTTTAATAAGATGGGCTCAAAGCCAAGAGAAGACAGTTTAAAGAGTATTAGTCTGTGTGAAATTTTATCGAAGGCCTTACTGAAGTCAGTTGAGATAACATCGACTTCCTTGCCATTTTCTAAGGCTGAGAGGGTGAAGGAAACGAATTCAATAAGGTTTGTGGTTGTCGACCTGCCTTTAAGGAAGCCGTGCTGTCTGGGGGAAATCAAAGACTTGCATTGAAAACTTAAATTATCATACAAAATACTTTCGAAGATTTTGGGTATATGAGAGAGTTTGGCAATGGGACGGTAATTGTTAATGTCATTCTTCGGACCACTTTTGTGTATAGGTGTTATAAAAGAGGTTTTCCATATATGGGGAAATTCACCTTGGGAAAGGGATAGGCTGAAGATTTTTGAAAGAGGTAGAGAAAGGGAGGAGAAACATTTTTTCAAAAATATAGCTGGGAGGCCGTCGGGGCCAGGGGTGAATTCATCGTTAAGTTGCTTTAATTATTCTTCGATGATAATCGGGTCGACACTACGAGGGAGAAGTGGTCCAGAGGAGAAATCAGGTAAATAGTTGAAATAGGTATGATCGGGTGCAAAGGAATCATGGGTAAAAGATTGATTGAAAAATGTGGCAAAAAGGTTGGCGATGTAATGAGGATCATTGGAAGTTTCATTATTGAAGGAGAGTGAGTTTGGGTAGCCATCAGATTTTCTTTTGTGGTTAACGAATTGAAAGAAAGACTTGGGATTATTTATAAGGTTGGTTTGCGTCTCAACTAGGTACTGTTGATAGAGGGATTTATAAAGCTCTACAAAATGCAGGTAAGTACCTAAATAGTTAGAGAAGTCATTTGGGGATTGAGTACGAAGGAAAGTTGACCACAGCTTGTTTCGTTTGTTTCTCAAAGAACGGAGCCTGCGGTTATACCATGGTGGGGAGGTGGATGAGGTTTTTTGTCGAGAAAGGGGTACATAAAGGGAGAAGGAATTAAATATTTCTTTGTAGAAAATAGATATGGCATCATTTACGGTAAGGTCGTTGAAATTAAAAGGGGCATTATTGAGATATTCATTGATTTGACGGAAGTTGGCTTTGTGAAAATCGTGAGAGATTCGAACAGTGGGGGGAGAGTTCTGAAGAGGAGAGTTATGAAAGAACGAGAGGAGAAGGGGAGGGTGGTAGTTGTCGACGGTTGATAGGGACAGCGGAGAAGCTGAAACTGAGGAGTTGCAGGGGTCACTTGTGAAAATTAGGTCGAGTTGTCTGCCCATGAAGTTCAAAATGCCGCTAACTTGGTTAAGGCTGGAATCAGCTAGGCGGTCAGAGAGGAGGCATTCTTTGGCTGCAGTAGGATTAGAGGCAATGTAAAACGATTGGTCGTCTGAAGGGATCCATTTAAGGTGAGGAAGGTTGAAGTCACCGAAAACGAGGATCTCGTCTTGGGGATCTCGTAGTTCAATTAAATTATCGATTGTATCAATGGCACAGTTATATGTTTCAATAGGTTGTGATGGCAAAATGTAAAAGCAGATGACGTAGAGCGATATCCGGGGTAGTACAATTTTAATGGAAACAAAGTCGAGGCATGGCGAAGATGAAGTTGCTATGAGAGAGGAGTCAATTGAGTTTCGGACAGCTAGAAGAACACCGCGGCATGGACAACCATCAGAAGGTCGGTTAACATCATCGCGATAGACGTTAAAGTTGGATGGGAATAGTTCAAGGTTGTTTATGCTAGGGATTAAGTTCGTTTCGGTTAAGGCAAATATTTCAAAAGGTAACGCATGAGATTGCTGCAGGACAGCCTGAGTTTTAGAGCGTAGGCCTCTTACATTCTGATAATAAAAGGTAAGAGGAAGGTTTTCGGGGGGCGTTAGTGTGGCAGGGAGGGTGAGATTTTTAGGACCGAAAAAACCTATTATGGTCAGCTCTGCTGCGCTGAAGGTGCGATATGCGCTTTGAATGTATGTATTGTCTGAAGGTATCAAGATCGTTTGTTACTTTTTTGGGTGAGATATTGAAAAACTCGTGGTATTTAATGAAAAGATTCTTGAGGGTAGTGAAATCGGTGGGGAGACCTTCTTGTTGAATTGAGACCATTACGCTGGTGTTTGTTTTACCTTCATAGCAAACCGAATCTGATTTGTCGTGAAGATAAGCCAGGAAAAGTCGAATGTTCTCATAGATTTTTTTGTCTCTTAACCTGGAGAGTGCGTATCGAGATTCGTTGGGGTCAATAGATTGCTGAGTAAGTTTGACTGAAGGTGGCACTAGGGGATCAACGAAAGATTTGGAGGAGACTGAAATCGGAGGAGGTTGGTTTGAAGATTGTGAGAGAGATGAAGATCTGGCTGTAGCTGAGGTGTTAGATGGGGCGGGTGTAGAGGGATTAAGGATGTGGGAGCTTCGAAAGTTAGGATACTTGGCTCCGGATTTAAGGTCGAATTTTGGGAATGAGTTTGGATCCGGGTCGTATACTAGGGTTGAGGGTGGTAAGGGTGTATTGGTAGGAGAACTAGTTGGATTCAGATTAAAGCTGACCCGTTGGCTTTGAGGTTTTGGTAGAACTGAGGAAGAAGACTGTAAATGGGAAATTGATGGGTGGTTAAAAATTGGGAAGAGCTTAGTTTTGTAGCTCCAGTTATCGTGGGGTTTGGATGGGGGCTTGGAGTGCTTTTTACTTATATTATTCTTATTACTACGTTTATGTTGAGGTTTTGTAGTAGAATTAGGGTGAGAATCAAACTTTTCGCTCCATTTGGTAAATGTTGTTCTACCTAAAGTGAGTGGGCGGCCGGAATTAAGAAATAGCCAGGCATATTTCCTTGCGATGGAGAGCTTTAGTTTGTTCGGTCCGAGATGTTGAAGCATTTGGCAGCTGAGTGTTGGGATTTTGTAGTGCTTCGTAAATTTTTGTATCCATTGTTCCTCAGAGATTGGGTCCTGTCCTTATAAAGTATTTAATGAGAAATCTGTTGTTGTTTATTTTCAGATAGTTTTTGAAAATAGGTTCATATTTCGTATTCATTAGTTTAACGCATTTGGCGGTTACGTTTTTTTCACGTAATTTCAACACGTAAAAAAGGCAGGCCAAAAAACAATTGGTGCAAACAAATGCCGGAAGCCTGCCGCTACTTTCTGAGGTCTAACCGGCGGACCCCACAAGCGGACCAGTAGGAATGCAGTTAAGTGGGAAGGTTATGGTCCTACACTACTGACCATAACGCCGCCGGAAAAAAAGGAAAAGAAGAACGCATTTGGCGGTTAATTCCCTGTCAAGTCTATTTCTATTAGAAGATTTTACAAAGTGCATTGAAGAAAACAATTTTTCACACGAATATGTGGACCCAAACATCGTTAAAAGAGCATTAACTAGTTTTTTTCATTGATATAAAATTATTTGGTAAAGAATCCCATACGTTTAATATAATATTTTCAATTTTTACTGTGCACTACTTTCGCACAGTTTTCTTTCTACTTCAGAAATCAAGTCTACAAATTTTGTTTTCCACACTACGCTGTTTTGAAATTCAACTAATTCCATTTCTAAATTATCGATACCTAGCCACATAAATTCGGTTAACTCCATTTGTTTAAATTCTGTTTTATATGGATATAAAATAAATTGAAATGTATTTTCCAAACTTTTAAATTGATTGAATCTCCCCTCAAAAGCTTGTTTTATTTCCTGCATAATCATTAAATATTTTTTAATTGCATTTTCTTGAATGTCAACCGAGTTTGCAAAAACTATTCTGTTTTGAAAATGTTTTTGCAATTGAGGAAAATATTTCATGATTTTCATTTCCAAATCCTTAGTAAATATGTCAAGTTTCGTCATAAATATTTTAATATTTTCAAACATCATTAAAACAATTACTCCATGCCCTTGAAGTTTTTTGTTCAGTTCATTAAAATGTCCAGTGACGTCGCATAAAAACATTAAATCATTTAACCAATGTATATCGGATAACTCATCGAAACTATTGTCTTTTTCAATTAAAAAGAGCTTAATTTCATCTAATAACGTCACAAAGCGATTAAGGACTTGACCGAAACTAAGCCATCGCACGTTGTTGTATGTCAAAATCCCTGAATATTGACATTCGATTTCCTCTAAGAATTGTGTAAATTGCCGTTTATTAAGAGCTCTTGCGTTTATAAAGTTGATTATTTTAATTACAACTGACATTACACTGGAAAATATTTTTAAACCATGCTTCGCACATAAAATTTGCTGGTGTATTATACAATGAAATTCAATCAGAGAATGTGAAATATTTTGCTTAAGATACTGAATAAATCTAATGTTTTTCCCCACCATACTAGGTGCACCGTCTGTTGTTACAGAAACTATTTTCTGAAGGTCAATATTCATTTCTTTAAATGCAATATCAAATTCTTTAAAAATATCAAGACCGGTACACTTCCCTTTCAATGTTATTAGTTTTATCAACTCTTCCTTCATTATATTTCCAGACTTGTACCGAGCAAAAACTGTTAATTGTGCATAACCATTTACATCGTTACTCTCATCTAAAGCAATTGAATACATTTCTGCATAATTTAAGTCGTTATGTATGTATTTGCGAAAAAATATTTTTTTTCTAATTCTATTACTCGATCTTTAATTATATTGCGACTTATAGGCAACTCATTTATACGCTTTATAATTAAGTCTTTTTCTTTAAAATCAGCAAATAATGTGGGACTACATTCTAAAAATGCTTTTTTTACAAATTCGCCTTCTGAGAGAGGTTTCCCGTGACGAGCAATGCAATGGGCAACTTGGAAACTAGCAGCTGTAATGATATTTTTTGGAACAAAAAAACTTTTTAAAACACTGCTTTGAGAAAAATTCTCTTTTTCCTTTTGTAAAAAATACGCTTTTCTTTCTTCATCTGTTGACATGCCAAATTAAGAATGCTGAGTTTCAAAATGTCTTTTTACATTATATGTACGTGAAGTCACTTATTCATTACAAATTACACATATAACCATTTTATTCCTTTCAATTACACCATATTTATTAAACCATTCAGCTTGATATGGCCTTGAACTTGTATCGCTTGTTTTTAATTTTTTAACCGCCGACATAGTACAGGGCTACAATTAAGCGTTTCAAAAATTCGGCAAAAATAGGTAAACACTTAGGAAAAAGACATTTTCTATAGTTTCTGACTACTATAAAAAACTTTAAATGTCAATATCTTTGGAGTCCTTACACCTATCGATGCAGCGATACCACCATCTTTTAGGGCATCTGATAAACTATTAAATGCAATGCAGAGTTTCTTTAAGCGTTTCAAAAATTCGGCAAAAATAGGTCAACACTTAGGAAAAAGACATTTTCTGGAGTTTCTGACTACTATAAAAAATGTTTAAATGTCAATATCTTTGGAGTCCTTACAAATATCGATGCAGCGATACCACCATCTTTTAGGACATCTCATAAGCTAATAAATGCGTTGCAGGGTTTCTTTAAGCGTTTCAAAAATTCGGCAAAAATAGGTCAACACTTAGGAAAAAGACATTTTCTGGAGTTTCTGACTACTATAAAAAATTTTAAATGTCAATATCTTTGGAGTCCTTACACCTATCGATGCAGCGATACCACCATCTTTTAGGGCATCTTATAGGCTATTAAATGCGATACAGAGTTTTTACAAGCGTCTCAAAAGTTCGACAAAAGTAGGTCAAAATCTAGGAAAAATACATTTTCTGGAGTTTCTGACTACTATAAAAAATGTTTAAATGTCAATATCTTTGGAGTCCTTACACCTATCGATGCAGCGATACCACCATCTTTTTGGACATCTCATAAGCTAATAAATGCGTTGCAGGGTTTCTTTAAGCGTTTCAAAAATTCGGCAAAAATAGGTCAACACTTAGGAAAAAGACATTTTCTGGAGTTTCTGACTACTATAAAAAACTTTAAATGTCAATATCTTTGGAGTCCTTACACCTATCGATGCAGCGATACCACCGTCTTTTAGGGCATCTGATAAACTATTAAATGCAATGCAGAGTTTCTTTAAGCGTTTCAAAAATTCAGTAAAAATAGGTCAACACTTAGGAAAAAGACATTTTCTGGAGTTTCTGACTACTATAAAAAACTTTAAATGTCAATATCTTTGGAATCGTTACACCTATCGATGCAGCGATACCACCATCTTTTAGGGCATCTTATAGGCTATTAAATGCGATAGAGAGTTTTTACAAGCGTCTCAAAAGTTCGCAAAAAATAGGTCAAAACCTAGGAAAAAGACATTTTCTGAAATTTTTTGACTACTATAAAAAACTTTAAATGTCAATATCTTTGGAGTCCTTACACCTATCGATGCAGCGATACCACCATCTTTTATGGCATCCGATAAACTATTAAATGCGATGCAGAGTTTCTTTAAGCGTTTCAAAAATTCGGCAAAAATAGGTCAAAACTTAGGAAAAAGACATTTTCTGGAGTTTCTGACTACTATAAAAAACTTTAAATGTCAATATCTTTGGAGTCCTTACACCTATCGATGCAGCGATACCACCATCTTTTAGGGCATCTGATAAACTATTAAATGCAATGCAGAGTTTCTTTAAGCGTTTCAAAAATTCAGTAAAAATAGGTCAACACTTAGGAAAAAGACATTTTCTGGAGTTTCTGACTACTATAAAAAATTTTAAATGTCAATATCTTTGGAATCGTTACACCTATCGATGCAGCGATACCACCATCTTTTAGGGCATCTCATAAGCTATTAAATGCGGTGCAGGGTTTCTTTAAGCGTTTCAAAAATTCAGCAAAAATAGGTCAACACTTAGGAAAAATACATTTTCTGGAGTTTCTGACTACTATAAAAAACTTTAAATGTCAATATCTTTGGAATCGTTACACCTATCGATGCACGATACCACCATCTTTTAGGGCATCTCATAAGCTATTAAATGCGTTGCAGGGTTTCTTTAAGCGTTTCAAAAATTCGGCAAAAATAGGTCAACACTTAGGAAAAAGACATTTTCTGGAGTTTCTGACTACTATAAAAAACTTTAAATGTCAATATCTTTGGAGTCCTTACACCTATCGATGCAGCGATACCACCATCTTTTAGGGCATCTCATAAGCTAATAAATGCGTTGCAGGGTTTCTTTAAGCGTTTCAAAAATTCGGCAAAAATAGGTATCGATGCAGCGATACCACCGTCTTTTAGGGCATCTTATAGGCTATTAAATGCGATACAGAGTTTTTACAAGCGTCTCAAAAGTTCGACAAAAGTAGGTCAAAACCTAGGAAAAATACATTTTCTGGAGTTTCTGACTACTATAAAAAAATTTTAAATGTCAATATCTTTGGAGTCCTTACACCTATCGATGCAGCGATACCACCATCTTTTAGGGCATCTTATAGGCTATTAAATGCGATAGAGAGTTTTTACAAGCGTCTCAAAAGTTCGCAAAAAATAGGTCAAAACCTAGGAAAAAGACATTTTCTGAAATTTTTTGACTACTATAAAAAACTTTAAATGTCAATATCTTTGGAGTCCTTACACCTATCGATGCAGCGATACCACCATCTTTTATGGCATCCGATAAACTATTAAATGCGATGCAGAGTTTCTTTAAGCGTTTCAAAAATTCGGCAAAAATAGGTCAAAACTTAGGAAAAAGACATTTTCTGGAGTTTCTGACTACTATAAAAAACTTTAAATGTCAATATCTTTGGAGTCCTTACACCTATCGATGCAGCGATACCACCATCTTTTAGGGCATCTGATAAACTATTAAATGCTATGCAGAGTTTCTTTAAGCGTTTCAAAAATTCAGTAAAAATAGGTCAACACTTAGGAAAAAGACCTTTTCTGGAGTTTCTGACTACTATAAAAACTTTAAATGTCAATATCTTTGGAATCGTTACACCTATCGATGCAGCGATACCACCATCTTTTAGGACATCTCATAAGCTAATAAATGCGTTGCAGGGTTTCTTTAAGCGTTTCAAAAATTCGGCAAAAATAGGTCAACACTTAGGAAAAAGACATTTTCTGGAGTTTCTGACTACTATAAAAAACGTTTAAATGTCAATATCTTTGGAGTCCTTACACCTATCGATGCAGCGATACCACCATCTTTTAGGACATCTCATAAGCTAATAAATGCGTTGCAGGGTTTCTTTAAGCGTTTCAAAAATTCGGCAAAAATAGGTCAACACTTAGGAAAAAGACATTTTCTGGAGTTTCTGACTACTATAAAAAAACTTTAAATGTCAATATCTTTGGAGTCCTTACACCTATCGATGCAGCGATACCACCATCTTTTAGGGCATCTTATAGGCTATTAAATGCGATAGAGAGTTTTTACAAGCGTCTCAAAAGTTCGCAAAAAATAGGTCAAAACCTAGGAAAAAGACATTTTCTGAAATTTTTTGACTACTATAAAAAACTTTAAATGTCAATATCTTTGGAGTCCTTACACCTATCGATGCAGCGATACCACCATCTTTTATGGCATCCGATAAACTATTAAATGCGATGCAGAGTTTCTTTAAGCGTTTCAAAAATTCGGCAAAAATAGGTCAAAACTTAGGAAAAAGACATTTTCTGGAGTTTCTGACTACTATAAAAAACTTTAAATGTCAATATCTTTGGAGTCCTTACACCTATCGATGCAGCGATACCACCATCTTTTAGGGCATCTGATAAACTATTAAATGCAATGCAGAGTTTCTTTAAGCGTTTCAAAAATTCAGTAAAAATAGGTCAACACTTAGGAAAAAGACATTTTCTGGAGTTTCTGACTACTATAAAAAACTTTAAATGTCAATATCTTTGGAATCGTTACACCTATCGATGCAGCGATACCACCATCTTTTAGGGCATCTCATAAGCTATTAAATGCGTTGCAGGGTTTCTTTAAGCGTTTCAAAAATTCAGCAAAAATAGGTCAACACTTAGGAAAAATACATTTTCTGGAGTTTCTGACTACTATAAAAAACTTTAAATGTCAATATCTTTGGAATCGTTACACCTATCGATGCACGATACCACCATCTTTTAGGGCATCTCATAAGCTATTAAATGCGTTGCAGGGTTTCTTTAAGCGTTTCAAAAATTCGGCAAAAATAGGTCAACACTTAGGAAAAAGACATTTTCTGGAGTTTCTGACTACTATAAAAAACTTTAAATGTCAATATCTTTGGAGTCCTTACACCTATCGATGCAGCGATACCACCATCTTTTAGGGCATCTCATAAGCTAATAAATGCGTTGCAGGGTTTCTTTAAGCGTTTCAAAAATTCGGCAAAAATAGGTATCGATGCAGCGATACCACCGTCTTTTAGGGCATCTTATAGGCTATTAAATGCGATACAGAGTTTTTACAAGCGTCTCAAAAGTTCGACAAAAGTAGGTCAAAACCTAGGAAAAATACATTTTCTGGAGTTTCTGACTACTATAAAAAAATTTTAAATGTCAATATCTTTGGAGTCCTTACACCTATCGATGCAGCGATACCACCGTCTTTTAGGGCATCTGATAAACTATCAAATGTGATGCAGAGTTTCTTTAAGCGTTTCAAAAATTCCGCAAAAATAGGTCAAAACTTAGGAAAAAGACATTTTATGGAGTTTCTGACTACTATAAAAAACTTTAAATGTCAATATCTTTGGAATCGTTACACCTATCGATGCACAATACCACCATCTTTTAGGGCATCTCATAAGCTATTAAATGCGTTGCAGGGTTTCTTTAAGCGTTTCAAAAATTCGGCAAAAATAGGTCAACACTTAGGAAAAAGACATTTTCTGGAGTTTCTGAATACTATAAAAAACTTTAAATGTCAATATCTTTGGAGTCCTTACACCTATCGATGCAGCGATACCACCATCTTTTAGGGCATCTCATAAGCTAATAAATGCGTTGCAGGGTTTCTTTAAGCGTTTCAAAAATTCGGCAAAAATAGGTATCGATGCACGATACCACCATCTTTTAGGGCATCTCATAAGCTATTAAATGCGTTGCAGGGTTTCTTTAAGCGTTTCAAAAATTCGGCAAAAATAGGTCAACACTTAGGAAAAAGACATTTTCTGGAGTTTCTGACTACTATAAGAAACTTTAAATGTCAATATCTTTGGAGTCCTTACACCTATCGATGCAGCGATACCACCATCTTTTAGGGCATCTCATAAGCTAATAAATGCGTTGCAGAGTTTCTTTAAGCGTTTCAAAAGTTCGACAAAAGTAGGTCAAAACCTAGGAAAAAGACATTTTCTGGAGTTTCTGACTACTATAAAAAATGTTTAAATGTCAATATCTTTGGAGTCCTTACACCTATCGATGCAGCGATACCACCATCATTTAGGACATCTCATAAGCTAATAAATGCGTTGCAGGGTTTCTTTAAGCGTTTCAAAAATTCGGCAAAAATAGGTATCGATGCAGCGATACCACCGTCTTTTAGGGCATCTTATAGGCTATTAAATGCGATACAGAGTTTTTACAAGCGTCTCAAAAGTTCGACAAAAGTAGGTCAAAACCTAGGAAAAATACATTTTCTGGAGTTTCTGACTACTATAAAAAATGTTTAAATGTCAATATCTTTGGAGTCCTTACACCTATCGATGCAGCGATACCACCATCTTTTAGGACATCTCATAAGCTAATAAATGCGTTGCAGGGTTTCTTTAAGCGTTTCAAAAATTCGGCAAAAATAGGTCAACACTTAGGAAAAAGACATTTTCTGGAGTTTCTGACTACTATAAAAAAATTTTAAATGTCAATATCTTTGGAGTCCTTACACCTATCGATGCAGCGATACCACCGTCTTTTAGGGCATCTGATAAACTATCAAATGTGATGCAGAGTTTCTTTAAGCGTTTCAAAAATTCGGCAAAAATAGGTCAAAACTTAGGAAAAAGACATTTTATGGAGTTTCTGACTACTAAAAAAAATTTAAATGTCAATATCTTTGGAGTCCTTACACCTATCGATGCAGCGATACCACCATCTTTTAGGGCATCTTATAGGCTATTAAATGCAATAGAGAGTTTTTACAAGCGTCTCAAAAGTTCGCAAAAAATAGGTCAAAACCTAGGAAAAAGACATTTTCTGAAATTTTTTGACTACTATAAAAAACTTTAAATGTCAATATCTTTGGAGTCCTTACACCTATCGATGCAGCGATACCACCATCTATTAGGGCATCTGATAAACTATTAAATGCAATGCAGAGTTTCTTTAAGCGTTTCAAAAATTCGGCAAAAATAGGTCAACACTTAGGAAAAAGACATTTTCTGGAGTTTCTGACTACTATAAAAAACTTTAAATGTCAATATCTTTGGAGTCCTTACACCTATCGATGCAGCGATACCACCATCTTTTAGGGCATCCGATAAACTATTAAATGCGATGCAGAGTTTCTTTAAGCGTTTCAAAAATTCGGCAAAAATAGGTCAAAACTTAGGAAAAAGACATTTTCTGGAGTTTCTGACTACTATAAAAAACTTTAAATGTCAATATCTTTGGAATCGTTACACCTATCGATGCACGATACCACCATCTTTTAGGGCATCTCATAAGCTATTAAATGCGTTGCAGGGTTTCTTTAAGCGTTTCAAAAATTCGGCAAAAATAGGTCAACACTTAGGAAAAAGACATTTTCTGGAGTTTCTGACTACTATAAAAAACTTTAAATGTCAATATCTTTGGAGTCCTTACACCTATCGATGCAGCGATACCACCATCTTTTAGGGCATCTGATAAACTATTAAATGCGATGCAGAGTTTCTTTAAGCGTTTCAAAAGTTCGACAAAAGTAGGTCAAAACCTAGGAAAAAGACATTTTCTGGAGTTTCTGACTACTATAAAAAATGTTTAAATGTCAATATCTTTGGAGTCCTTACACCTATCGATGCAGCGATACCACCATCTTTTAGGACATCTCATAAGCTAATAAATGCGTTGCAGGGTTTCTTTAAGCGTTTCAAAAATTCGGCAAAAATAGGTAAAAACTTAGGAAAAAGACATTTTCTATAGTTTCTGACTACTATAAAAAAATTTTAAATGTCAATATCTTTGGAGTCCTTACACCTATCGATGCAGCGATACCACCGTCTTTTAGGGCATCTGATAAACTATCAAATGTGATGCAGAGTTTCTTTAAGCGTTTCAAAAATTCGGCAAAAATAGGTCAAAACTTAGGAAAGAGACATTTTATGGAGTTTCTGACTACTAAAAAAAATTTAAATGTCAATATCTTTGGAGTCCTTACACCTATCGATGCAGCGATACCACCATCTTTTAGGGCATCTTATAGGCTATTAAATGCGATAGAGAGTTTTTACAAGCGTCTCAAAAGTTCGCAAAAAATAGGTCAAAACCTAGGAAAAAGACATTTTCTGAAATTTTTTGACTACTATAAAAAACTTTAAATGTCAATATCTTTGGAGTCCTTACACCTATCGATGCAGCGATACCACCATCTATTAGGGCATCTGATAAACTATTAAATGCAATGCAGAGTTTCTTTAAGCGTTTCAAAAATTCGGCAAAAATAGGTCAAAGCCTAGGAAAAAGACATTTTCTGGAGTTTCTGACTACTATAAAAAACTTTAAATGTCAATATCTTTGGAGTCCTTACACCTATCGATGCAGCGATACCACCATCTTTTAGGGCATCCGATAAACTATTAAATGCGATGCAGAGTTTCTTTAAGCGTTTCAAAAATTCGGCAAAAATAGGTCAAAACTTAGGAAAAAGACATTTTCTGGAGTTTACGACTACTATAAAAAATGTTTAAATGTCAATTTCTTTGGAGTCCTTACACCTATCGATGCAGCGATACCACCATCTTTTAGGGCATCTGATAAACTAATAAATGCGTTGCAGGGTTTCTTTAAGCGTTTCAAAAATTCGGCAAAAATAGGTAAACACTTAGGAAAAAGACATTTTCTATAGTTTCTGACTACTATAAAAAACTTTAAATGTCAATATCTTGGGAGTCCTTACACCTATCGATGCAGCGATACCACCATCTTTTAGGGCATCTGATAAACTATTAAATGCGGTACAGAGTTCTTACAAGCGTCTCAAAAGTTCGACAAAAGTGGGTCAAAACCTAGGAAAAAGACATTTTCTGGAGTTTCTGACTACTATAAAAAATGTTTAAATGTCAATATCTTTGGAGTCCTTACACCAATCGATGCAGCGATACCACCATCTTTTAGGACATCTCATAAGCTAATAAATGCGTTGCAGAGTTTCTTTAAGCGTTTCAAAAATTCTGCAAAAATAGGTCAAAACCTAGGAAAAAGACATTTTCTGGAGTTTCTGACTACTATAAAAAACTTTAAATGTCAATATCTTTGGAGTCCTTACACCTATCGATGCAGCGATACCACCATCTTTTAGGGCATCCGATAAACTATTAAATGCGATGCAGAGTTTCTTTAAGCGTTTCAAAAATTCGGCAAAAATAGGTCAAAACTTAGGAAAAAGACATTTTCTGGAGTTTCTGACTACTATTAAAAACTTTAAATGTTAATATCTTTGGAGTCCTTACGCCTATCGATGCAGCGATACCACCATCTTTTAGGGCATCTGATAAACTATTAAATGCAATGCAGAGTTTCTTTAAGCGTTTCAAAAATTCAGCAAAAATAGGTCAACACTTAGAAAAAGACATTTTCTGGAGTTTCTGACTACTATAAAAAATTTTAAATGTCAATATCTTTGGAGTCCTTACACCTATCGATGCAGCGATACCACCATCTTTTAGGGCAGCATCTGATAAACTATTAAATGCGATGCAGAGTTTCTTTAAGCGTTTCAAAAGTTCGACAAAAGTAGGTCAAAACCTAGGAAAAAGACATTTTCTGGAGTTTCTGACTACTATAAAAAATGTTTAAATGTCAATATCTTTGGAGTCCTTACACCTATCGATGCAGCGATACCACCATCTTTTAGGGCATCTGATAAACTAATAAATGCGTTGCAGGGTTTCTTTAAGCGTTTCAAAAATTCGGCAAAAATAGGTAAACACTTAGGAAAAAGACATTTTCTATAGTTTCTGACTACTATAAAAAATTTTAAATGTCAATATCTTTGGAGTCCTTACACCTATCGATGCAGCGATACCACCATCTTTTAGGGCATCTGATAAACTATTAAATGCGGTACAGAGTTCTTACAAGCGTCTCAAAAGTTCGACAAAAGTAGGTCAAAACCTAGGAAAAAGACATTTTCTGGAGTTTCTGACTACTATAAAAAATTTTAAATGTCAATATCTTTGGAGTCCTTACACCTATCGATGCAGCGATACCACCATCTTTTAGGGCATCCGATAAACTATTAAATGCGATGCAGAGTTTCTTTAAGCGTTTCAAAATTCGGCAAAAATAGGTCAACACTTAGGAAAAATACATTTTCTGGAGTTTCTGACTACTATAAAAAAAATTTTAAATGTCAATATCTTTGGAGTCCTTACACCTATCGATGCAGCGATACCACCGTCTTTTAGGGCATCTTATAGGCTATTAAATGCGATACAGAGTTTTTACAAGCGTCTCAAAAGTTCGACAAAAGTAGGTCAAAACCTAGGAAAAAGACATTTTCTGGAGTTTCTGACTACTATAAAAAACTTTAAATGTTAATATCTTTGGAGTCCTTACGCCTATCGATGCAGCGATACCACCATCTTTTAGGGCATCTGATAAACTATTAAATGCAATGCAGAGTTTCTTTAAGCGTTTCAAAAATTCAGCAAAAATAGGTCAACACTTAGAAAAAGACATTTTCTGGAGTTTCTGACTACTATAAAAAACTTTAAATGTCAATATCTTTGGAATCGTTACACCTATCGATGCAGCGATACCACCATCTTTTAGGGCATCTCATAAGCTATTAAATGCGTTGCAGGGTTTCTTTAAGCGTTTCAAAAATTCGGCAAAAATAGGTCAACACTTAGGAAAAAGACATTTTCTGGAGTTTCTGACTACTATAAAAAACTTTAAATGTCAATATCTTTGGAGTCCTTACACCTATCGATGCAGCGATACCACCATCTTTTAGGGCATCTGATAAACTATTAAATGCGATGCAGAGTTTCTTTAAGCGTTTCAAAAGTTCGACAAAAGTAGGTCAAAACCTAGGAAAAAGACATTTTCTGGAGTTTCTGACTACTATAAAAAAATGTTTAAATGTCAATATCTTTGGAGTCCTTACACCTATCGATGCAGCGATACCACCATCTTTTAGGGCATCTGATAAACTAATAAATGCGTTGCAGGGTTTCTTTAAGCGTTTCAAAAATTCGGCAAAAATAGGTAAACACTTAGGAAAAAGACATTTTCTATAGTTTCTGACTACTATAAAAAATTTTAAATGTCAATATCTTTGGAGTCCTTACACCTATCGATGCAGCGATACCACCATCTTTTAGGGCATCTGATAAACTATTAAATGCGGTACAGAGTTCTTACAAGCGTCTCAAAAGTTCGACAAAAGTAGGTCAAAACCTAGGAAAAAGACATTTTCTGGAGTTTCTGACTACTATAAAAAACTTTAAATGTCAATATCTTTGGAGTCCTTACACCTATCGATGCAGCGATACCACCATCTTTTAGGGCATCCGATAAACTATTAAATGCGATGCAGAGTTTCTTTAAGCGTTTCAAAAATTCGGCAAAAATAGGTCAACACTTAGGAAAAATACATTTTCTGGAGTTTCTGACTACTATAAAAAAAATTTTAAATGTCAATATCTTTGGAGTCCTTACACCTATCGATGCAGCGATACCACCGTCTTTTAGGGCATCTTATAGGCTATTAAATGCGATACAGAGTTTTTACAAGCGTCTCAAAAGTTTGACAAAAGTAGGTCAAAACCTAGGAAAAAGACATTTTCTGGAGTTTCTGACTACTATAAAAAATGTTTAAATGTCAATATCTTTGGAGTCCTTACACCTATCAATGCAGCGATACCACCATCTTTTAGGGCATCTGATAAACTATCAAATGTGATGCAGAGTTTCTTTAAGCGTTTCAAAAATTCGGCAAAAATAGGTCAAAACTTAGGAAAAAGACATTTTATGGAGTTTCTGACTACTAAAAAAAATTTAAATGTCAATATCTTTGGAGTCCTTACACCTATCGATGCAGCGATACCACCATCTTTTAGGGCATCTTATTGGCTATTAAATGCGATACAGAGTTTTTACAAGCGTCTCAAAAGTTCGACAAAAGTAGGTCAAAACCTAGGAAAAAGACATTTTCTGGAGTTTCTGACTACTATAATAAAATTTTAAATGTCAATATCTTTGGAGTCCTTACACATATCGATGCAGCGATACCACCGTCTTTTAGGGCATCTTATAGGCTATTAAATGCAACGCAGAGTTTCTTTAAGCGTTTCAAAAATTCGCCAAAAATAGGTCAAAACCTAGGAAAAAGACATTTTCTGGAGTTTCTGACTACTATAAAAAACTTTAAATGTCAATATCTTTGGAGTCTTTACACCTATCGATGCAGCGATACCACCATCTATTAGGGCATCTGATAAACTATTAAATGCAATGCAGAGTTATCGATACCACCGTCTTTTAGGGCATCTTATAGGCTATTAAATGCGATACAGAGTTTCTTTAAGCGTTTCAAAAATTCGGCAAAAATAGGTCAAAACTTAGGAAAAAGACATTTTCTGGAGTTTCTGACTACTATAAAAAACTTTAAATGTCAATATCTTTGGAGTCCTTACACCTATCGATGCAGCGATACCACCATCTTTTAGGGCATCTGATAAACTATTAAATGCAATGTAGATTTATCGATACCACCGTCTTTTAGGGCATCTTATAGGCTATTAAATGCAACGCAGAGTTTCTTTAAGCGTTTCAAAAATTCGCCAAAAATAGGTCAAAACCTAGGAAAAAGACATTTTCTGGAGTTTCTGACTACTATAAAAAACTTTAAATGTCAATATCTTTGGAGTCTTTACACCTATCGATGCAGCGATACCACCATCTATTAGGGCATCTGATAAACTATTAAATGCAATGCAGAGTTATCGATACCACCGTCTTTTAGGGCATCTTATAGGCTATTAAATGCGATACAGAGTTTCTTTAAGCGTTTCAAAAATTCGGCAAAAATAGGTCAACACTTAGGAAAAAGACATTTTCTGGAGTTTCTGACTACTATAAAAAACTTTAAATGTCAATATCTTTGGAGTCTTTACACCTATCGATGCAGCGATACCACCATCTATTAGGGCATCTGATAAACTATTAAATGCAATGCAGAGTTATCGATACCACCGTCTTTTAGGGCATCTTATAGGCTATTAAATGCAACGCAGAGTTTCTTTAAGCGTTTCAAAAATTCGCCAAAAATAGGTCAAAACCTAGGAAAAAGACATTTTCTGGAGTTTCTGACTACTATAAAAAACTTTAAATGTCAATATCTTTGGAGTCTTTACACCTATCGATGCAGCGATACCACCATCTATTAGGGCATCTGATAAACTATTAAATGCAATGTAGAGTTATCGATACCACCGTCTTTTAGGGCATCTTATAGGCTATTAAATGCAACGCAGAGTTTCTTTAAGCGTTTCAAAAATTCGCCAAAAATAGGTCAAAACCTAGGAAAAAGACATTTTCTGGAGTTTCTGACTACTATAAAAAACTTTAAATGTCAATATCTTTGGAGTCTTTACACCTATCGATGCAGCGATACCACCATCTATTAGGGCATCTGATAAACTATTAAATGCAATGCAGAGTTATCGATACCACCGTCTTTTAGGGCATCTTATAGGCTATTAAATGCGATACAGAGTTTCTTTAAGCGTTTCAAAAATTCGGCAAAAATAGGTCAAAACTTAGGAAAAAGACATTTTCTGGAGTTTCTGACTACTATAAAAAACTTTAAATGTCAATATATTTGGAGTCCTTACACCTATCGATGCAGCGATACCACCATCTTTTAGGGCATCTCATAAGCTATTAAATGCGTTGCAGGGTTTCTTAAAGCGTTTCTAAAATTCAGCAAAAATAGGTCAACACTTAGGAAAAAGACATTTTCTGGAGTTTCTGACTACTATAAAAAACTTTAAATGTCAATATCTTTGGAGTCCTTACACCTATCGTTGCAGCGATACCACCATCTTTTAGGGCATCTGATAAACTATTAAATGCGATACAGAGTTTCTTTAAGCGTTTCAAAAATTCGGCAAAAATAGGTCAACACTTAGGAAAAAGACATTTTCTGGAGTTTCTGACTACTATAAAAAACTTTAAATGTCAATATCTTTGGAGTCCTTACACCTATCGATGCAGCGATACCACCATCTTTTAGGGCATCTGATAAACTATTAAATGCGATGCAGAGTTTCTTTAGGCGTTTCAAAAATTCGGCAAAAATAGGTCAACACTTAGGAAAAAGACATTTTCTGGAGTTTCTGACTACTATAAAAATTTTTAAATGTCAATATCTTTTTAGTCCTTACACCTATCGATGCAGCGATACCATCTTTGGAGTCCTTACACCTATCGATGCAGCGATACCACCATCTTTTAGGGCATCTGATAAACTATCAAATGCGATGCAGAGTTTCTTTAAGCGTTTCAAAAATTCGGCAAAAATAGGTCAAAACTTAGGAAAAAGACATTTTATGGAGTTTCTGACTACTAACAAAATTTTAAATATCAATATCTTTGGAGTCCTTACACCTATCGATGCAGCGATACCACCACCTTTTAGGGCACCTTATAGGCTATTAAATGCGATACAGAGTTTTTACAAGCGTCGCAAAAGTTCGCCAAAAATAGGTCAAAACCTAGGAAAAAGACATTTTCTGGAGTTTCTGACTACTATAAAAAACTTTAAATGTCAATATCTTTGGAGTCCTTACACCTATCGATGCAGCGATACCACCATCTTTTAGGGCATCTGATAAACTATTAAATGCGATGCAGAGTTTCTTTAAGCGTTTCAAAAGTTCGACAAAAGTAGGTCAAAACCTAGGAAAAAGACATTTTCTGGAGTTTCTGACTACTATAAAAAATGATTAAATGTCAATATTTTTGGAGTCCTTACACCTATCGATGCAGCGACACCACCATCATTTAGGACATCTCATAAGCTAATAAATGCGCTGCAGGGTTTCTTTAAGCGTTTCAAAAATTCGGCAAAAATAGGTAAACACTTAGGAAAAAGACATTTTCTATAGTTTCTGACTACTATTAAAAACTTTAAATGTCAATATCTTTGGAGTCCTTACACCTATCGATGCAGCGATACCACCATCTTTTAGGGCATCTGATAAACTATTAAATGCGATGCAGAGTTTCTTTAAGCGTTTCAAAAATTCGGCAAAAATAGGTCAACACTTAGGAAAAAGACATTTTCTGGAGTTTCTGACTACTATAAAAAAACTTTAAATGTCAATATCTTTGGAGTCCTTACACCTATCGATGCAGCGATACCACCGTCTTTTAGGGCATCTTATAGGCTATTAAATGCGATACAGAGTTCTTACAAGCGTCTCAAAAGTTCGACAAAAGTAGGTCAAAACCTAGGAAAAAGACATTTTCTGGAGTTTCTGACTACTATAAAAAACTTTAAATGTCAATATCTTTGGAGTCCTTACACCTATCGATGCAGCGATACCACCATCTCTTAGGGTTTCTGACTACTATAAAAAACTTTAAATGTTAATATCTTTTTAGTCCTTACACCTATCGATGCAGCGATACCACCATCTTTTAGGGCATCTGATAAACTATTAAATGCAATGCAGAGTTTCTTTAAGCGTTTCAAAAATTCAGCAAAAATAGGTCAACACTTAGGAAAAAGACATTTTCTGGAGTTTCTGACTACTATAAAAAACTTTAAATGTCAATATCTTTGGAATCGTTACACCTATCGATGCAGCGATACCACCATCTTTTAGGGCATCTCATAAGCTATTAAATGCGTTGCAGGGTTTCTTTAAGCGTTTCAAAAATTCGGCAAAAATAGGTCAACACTTAGGAAAAAGACATTTTCTGGAGTTTCTGACTACTATAAAAAACTTTAAATGTCAATATCTTTGGAGTCCTTACACCTATCGATGCAGCCATACCACCATCTTTTAGGGCATCTGATAAACTATTAAATGTGGTACAGAGTTCTTACAAGCGTCTCAAAAGTTCGACAAAAGTAGGTCAAAACCTAGGAAAAAGACATTTTCTGGAGTTTCTGACTACTATAAAAAATGTTTAAATGTCAATATCTTTGGAGTCCTTACACCTATCGATGCAGCGATACCACCATCTTTTAGGACATCTCATAAGCTAATAAATGCGTTGCAGGGTTTCTTTAAGCGTTTCAAAAATTCGGCAAAAATAGGTCAACACTTAGGAAAAATACATTTTCTGGAGTTTCTGACTACTATAAAAAAACTTTAAATGTCAATATCTTTGGAGTCCTTACACCTATCGATGCAGCGATACCACCGTCTTTTAGGGCATCTTATAGGCTATTAAATGCGATACAGAGTTTTTACAAGCGTCTCAAAAGTTCGACAAAAGTAGGTCAAAACCTAGGAAAAAGACATTTTCTGGAGTTTCTGACTACTATAAAAAATGTTTAAATGTCAATATCTTTGGAGTCCTTACACCTATCAATGCAGCGATACCACCATCTTTTAGGGCATCTGATAAACTATCAAATGTGATGCAGAGTTTCTTTAAGCGTTTCAAAAATTCGGCAAAAATAGGTCAAAACTTAGGAAAAAGACATTTTATGGAGTTTCTGACTACTAAAAAAAATTTAAATGTCAATATCTTTGGAGTCCTTACACCTATCGATGCAGCGATACCACCATCTTTTAGGGCATCCGATAAACTAATTAATGCGATGCAGAGTTTCTTTAAGCGTTTCAAAAATTCGGCAAAAATAGGTCAAAACTTAGGAAAAAGACATTTTCTGGAGTTTCTGACTACTATAAAAAACTTTAAATGTCAATATCTTTGGAATCGTTACACCTATCGATGCACGATACCACCATCTTTTAGGGCATCTCATAAGCTATTAAATGCGTTGCAGGGTTTCTTTAAGCGTTTCAAAAATTCGGCAAAAATAGGTCAACACTTAGGAAAAAGACATTTTCTGGAGTTTCTGACTACTATAAAAAACTTTAAATGTCAATATCTTTGGAGTCCTTACGCCTATCGATGCAGCGATACCACCATCTTTTAGGGCATCTGATAAACTATTAAATGCGATGCAGAGTTTCTTTAAGCGTTTCAAAAATTCGGCAAAAATAGGTCAAAACTTAGGAAAAAGACATTTTCTGGAGTTTCTGACTACTATAATAAAACTTTAAATGTCAATATCTTTGGAGTCCTTACACCTATCGATGCAGCGATACCACCGTCTTTTAGGGCATTTTATAGGCTATTAAATGCAACGCAGAGTTTCTTTAAGCGTTTCAAAAATTCGGCAAAAATAGGTAAACACTTAGGAAAAAGACATTTTCTGGAGTTTCTGACTACTATAAAAATTTTTAAATGTCAATATCTTTTTAGTCCTTACACCTATCGATGCAGCGATACCATCTTTCGAGTCCTTACACCTATCGATGCAGCGATACCACCATCTTTTAGGGCATCTGATAAACTATCAAATGCGATGCAGAGTTTCTTTAAGCGTTTCAAAAATTCGGCAAAAATAGGTCAAAACTTAGGAAAAAGACATTTTATGGAGTTTCTGACTACTAACAAAATTTTAAATATCAATATCTTTGGAGTCCTTACACCTATCGATGCAGCGATACCACCACCTTTTAGGGCACCTTATAGGCTATTAAATGCGATACAGAGTTTTTACAAGCGTCGCAAAAGTTCGCCAAAAATAGGTCAAAACCTAGGAAAAAGACATTTTCTGGAGTTTCTGACTATTATAAAAAACTTTAAATGTCAATATCTTTGGAGTCCTTACACCTATCGATGCAGCGATACCACCATCTTTTAGGGCATCTGATAAACTATTAAATGCAATGCAGGGTTTCTTTAAGCGTTTCAAAAATTCGGCAAAAATAGGTTAAAACTTAGGAAAAAGACATTTTCTGGAGTTTCTGACTACTATAAAAAATTTTAAATGTCAATATCTTTGGAGTCCTTACACGTATCGATGCAGCGATACCACCATCTTTTAGGGCATCTGATAAACTATTAAATGCAATGCAAGGTTTCTTTTAACGTTTCAAAAATTCGGCAAAAATAGGTCAAAACTTAGGAAAAAGACATTTTATGGAGTTTCTGACTACTATAAAAAATGTTTAAATGTCAATATCTTTGGAGTCCTTACACCTATCAATGCAGCGATACCACCATCTTTTAGGGCATCTGATAAACTATCAAATGTGATGCAGAGTTTCTTTAAGCGTTTCAAAAATTCGGCAAAAATAGGTCAAAACTAAGGAAAAAGACATTTTATGGAGTTTCTGACTACTAAAAAAAATTTAAATGTCAATATCTTTGGAGTCCTTACACCTATCGATGCAGCGATACCACCGTCTTTTAGGGCATCTTATAGGCTATTAAATGCAATGCAGAGTTTCTTTAAGCGTTTCAAAAATTCGCCAAAAATAGGTCAAAACCTAGGAAAAAGACATTTTCTGGAGTTTCTGACTACTATAAAAAACTTTAAATGTCAATATCTTTGGAGTCCTTACACCTATCGATGCAGCGATACCACCATCTTTTAGGGCATCTTATAGGCTATTAAATGCAACGCAGAGTTTCTTTAAGCGTTTCAAAAATTCGCCAAAAATAGGTCTGTTCAGGGTAGAGCTAATGACTTGTACCGGTTGATTTGATTTAATTATAATAAAAAAAAACTTTTGATACGTTATAATATTTTTATTCGATATGTCTTCACTGGGAGTTGAACTAAGAAGCGTTTGAACAATGACATGATGCGTCGTATTTATAAACATCCAGTCGTATTTATAAACAGCTGTTTTTTCTCTATATACAATGGAATGGGGTGAATGGCCCAATGACCTACATTTTGTTTGTTGCGCTCTGCCATTTCCCCAGGTTTCGGACTGCATTGGGAGAATGGCAGAGCGCATTACAATCCACATTCCACAAATTCGATTCTCGCACATTTGACAAGTTCTCAGTTGTCAAGTGCGCGAGTCACATTGTTTTGATTTGATTGTTTTATTTTGTTAAATTATGAATTGTTAAATTGTGAAAATATATGAATTGTTGAGTAGCAACATGCTCCCGGGCCGAACTATGTTTTCGTTGTGTCGTCGGGGGTGTGCATCTGTGGTGTTTTCTCGTTCGCGTTGTTGTGAAATTGTCTCCCTGCCGTGTCTTCTGCGACGTCGTGGTGTCATCTTCGTGTGTGTATACTTATGTTTGTCACTCGGTTGATTATGTGATTATGTGGAAAGAAAAATAGATTTAATAGTGTCATTGAGGGTGGTTATTGAAATGTGCTAGACAGTGAAAATTAAAATTTATATGGTGTTTGTTATTGTTTTCTTCAAGTCGACCTGTCTGTCTAACGCGCCCGTCATTGTTGGTTTGGGGCTGTTTCGGTTGACCGGTTTCGATGGGGGTTGTGAGTCGTACGGCGGAGTTGAGACCGGTAAGGGGGATAATTTCGCGATCGGACGTTTTAGAGTGTTTGTTGCCGTTCGTATGGTCGCCACGCGCGTAAGACCATCGGTGCCCGGATGAAGTTGTTGTACTCGAGCGAGTATCCACGATGATGGTGGTAAGTTGTCTTCTTTCACCAAGACTATATCTCCAACGTTGATGTTTTGTTGTATTCGTAGCCACTTTGGTCGATGTTGAAGCTGCTGAAGATAAGTTGTGCTCCATTTCTTCCAGAAGTCTTGGGTAAGTCGTTGTAAATATTTCCATTTATCCAAATGGTGGACGTTTTTTTCAATAAGGTTTCTCTCAGGTGCGGTCCGAAGCGATGTGCCAATTAGGAAGTGACCCGGAGTTAGAACGTCTAAATCGTTGGGATCCTGGGACATGGGACATAGTGGTCTGGAATTCAAACAAGCTTCAATTTGGGTGAGTAATGTGTAATATTCTTCGAAGGTTAGCTTGGAGACGCCAATGGTCCGCTTAAGATGAAATTTTATGGACTTTACTCCTGCCTCCCAAAGGCCTCCAAAGTGTGGTGATGACGGGGGGTTAAAGTGCCATGTTGTCTTGAGTGCAGCAAGGCTATTGGCGACCTCAGATGACCATTCTGTCGTGATGAATTTACTGTCCTTTAGGAATTCGTTGTTCGCTCCTTTAAAGTTGGTGCCACAGTCACTGAATAGATTGGCACAGGTGCCCCGTCTGGCTATGAATCGTCGATATGCAGCGATGAAGGCTGACGAGCTAAGATCGCTTACCAGCTCGATGTGGATTGCCTTCGTAGATAAACAGACGAATACGGCTATATACCCTTTGGTTGACTTATTGCATCGACCCTTCCAAAGCTTAATTTCCACTGGACCCGCATAGTCCACTCCGGTGTTCGTGAATGGCCTCGATATGGTTACGCGTTCCACCGGCAAGCTTCCTATGAGCTGCTCCTGCATCTTCGCGTTGAATCTGTGGCAGCGTACGCATCTGTGTATGGTTGATTTCACGACACGTTTGGCGTTTGTTATCCAAAATGTGTTTCGGATCTCTGCCAACATAAGTTGTTGACCGCCATGAAGAGTGTTCAGATGTATGTCGCTTATAAGCAGCTTAGTGAAATGATGTGTATCCTTCAGGATGATTGGATGCCGTTGACTGTAAGGGCATGCTGAATTTGTCAGTCGTCCTCCTACTCTTAACATATTGTTCGCGTCGAGGAAGGGGTTCAAATTTTGTAGTGAGCTCCCCTTTGGAAGCATGCTTCCTGCAGTTAGCGCCTTGATTTCTTCTGGGAACAGTTCTTGTTGAACCAGCTTGATGAGTTGATGTTGGGATGTTTCCAGTTCTTCTGCTGTGAGTGGGTGAGTATTAAATGGAAGTTTCTTATTGGCTTGTAGATTGTGGAAATACCTTCTCCATATTGCTACATTGCGAATAAGTCTTTTGAGACTAGAAAACCTTTGAAAGAAAGAGTTATTGATCACAATGTAGTGGGAGACCAAATGAACAAAATGGGTAAGTGTGGTTATAAGGTTGTTTGTATAAAACATTGAAATATTTTCCTTTTTTTGTTTTTTGGTTTCTAAGTCGGTTTCGACGAGAATTTCTGCTGGGTGTTGCTGTGCAGTGAAGCCCTGCAGAAACTTGGGGCCACGCCACCACATATCACTTGTGGGAATCTCTTCCGGAGATAGCCCTCTGGATCCGATGTCAGCAGGATTTTCCTTCGATCTAACGTGTCGCCAAACGTTTGATCCGATTAAATTGTGGATCTCTGTCACCCTGTTTGCGACAAATGTTGTACGTGTTAATGGGCTCCCACGAATCCAAGCTAAACAAATTGTCGAGTCGGACCATGCGTACGTTTCTGTGGTTGGAAGCTTCATTGTGTTGGAAATCCTATGCAAAAGCTTCGCCAAGAGATGTGCAGCACATAATTCTAAACGCGGGAGACAGATTTTTCTCACGGGAGCAACTCTGGTTTTAGCGGCGATGATACTTACTTGTTCTTTGCCATTGTGTATTACGCGTGCGTAGATTACGGCTGCGTAGGCTTTCTCGGAAGCATCACTGAATCCATGAAGTTGTAATGTTGCTGCGCTTTCATGACCGATCCAGCGAGGAATTTCTATGTCTTGGAGGTTGTTTAGCCCATGCCGAAGGTGCAACCACTCTCGTTTGAGATCTTCAGAGAGAGGAGAGTCCCAAGAAGCCTCATTTCGCCAGAGCTCCTGAAGAATTAGTTTTGTCTTGAGGACACACGGTGCGATCCAGCCAAGAGGGTCAAAGATGTGGGCAATGTCTGCTAAGACGGTTCGCTTAGTGTGTATTTGGGTGTTTGGTAAGTCGATTTTGATTTTAAAGACATCGTTTGTTGGATGCCATTGGATACCTAGTGTCTTAATGGCATCTGAAGATTCGAAACTGAGTGGAAGGTTAACTTCTCTATCTCTTTCAGGAACTTGCTCCAGAACCTTTGATGAATTGCTCGCCCATTTGCGCAGTGGAAATCCACCGGAGTTCAATACCGAAATAACCTCCCTTTGGAGATTGATGGCCTCTTCTTCGTTATCAGCTCCGTATATCAGATCGTCAACGTAAAACCCCTCAGTGAGTACCTGATTTACGTTAGGATGTGAGTGTTTTGTGTCTATGGCCAGTTGATGCAGGGTTCTTATTGCCAGGTATGGAGCTGCTGCCGTGCCGAAGGTGACAGTGTCTAAGGCATATGTTTTGATAGGCTCTTGTGTCGTTGCTCTCCAGAGAATGAGCTGATATTGGGTATCCTCTCGTCCCATCCTAATTTGCCTGTACATCATTTTAATGTCCGCTGAGAAGGCTATTTTGAACCTTCTCCATTTTGCAAGTAGATCTATGATGTCTGGTTGCATGCGTGGGCCAACCAGCAAATGGTCATTGAGTGATTGACCACTTGTTGTTTTGCAAGAAGCGTCAAAAACAACTCGAAGTTTCGTCGTAGTGCTTGTCTCCTTGAAAACAGCATGATGAGGCAGGAAATAATGCTTCCCAGGCAGTAGTTGCGCTGATGAAACTTCTCTCATGTGTCCCAATTTAGCATATTCGCCTATGCATTCGGTGTATGCTTCCTTCAGTTTACTCTTTGATTTGAATTTTTGTTCTAGTTGGAGGAATCTTGCCATTGCTGACCGTTTTGAGTCACCAAGAGTAGGATGTTTATTGTCCTTAAACGGAAGTCGTACTTCATACCTTCCGTCCTGAAGACGTCTTGTTGTTTGTTGGTAGTGTTGTAGACACTGTTCTTCTTCCAATGTGAGTTTACGATGTTCGAGATTCTCCTCAATTTCCCAAAACTGCCTTAATTGGGACTCAAGTGTATTGTGGTGGTTCTGCACCGTGATTGGATTTGATGGCACTGCTTGAGTCGTGTATCCGCTTAAAATCCATCCTAGTTCGGTAAGCTGCGCTATAGGTGCTCCATCTTGACCCTTGACGAGTCCTTCAAGGATGATCGATGAATAGGCGTCAGCTCCTAAAAGTAAATCGATCTTCCCAGGGTTATAATATGAGGGGTCAGCTAAGTTTAAATTGGACAGATGACTCCATCTGTCTTTATTTAAAGGTTGAGTTGGAAGCACCGATGTAAGGTGAGAGAAAACGAACGCCCTAACTTCGAGACAGAATGAATTTGTTTGGGAATACATTGTGAAGTAAGTCTGGTACCGCGACATGCCGGTAAGTGTTTGTCCCAGCCCTGTCACATTCGCGGTGATCTTGGTTCTCTTTAATCGTAGTAGTTGAGTTGCTCGTTCTGTTATAAACGATGCTTCAGAGCCTGGGTCCACTAGGGCTCTGAGAGTATGTTTCCTTCCGTCAATAGCCTTAACGTTGACCAAAGCCGTTGCTAATAAAACCTTTGCCTCCAGTTGGTTGAAATTCGTTGTAAATGTTTTACTGGTATTTGTGGTTGAGGGACCAGTGTTCCTGTCTGAGTTGTTGGCTTCAATGTGTAACATCGTGTGATGCTTAAAGCCACATTTGAAACATCGATTACTGCTGTTGCATGTTGATGCATGGTGGTCGTACCCGAGGCAGTTGGAACATACTGCCTTTTCCTTTATTGCTTCTGCTCGATCTTTGGCACCCATGTTTAGAAAACGTTTGCATCGCCGAATGCTATGGGGACCGGTACACACGCGACAAAGAAATTGTTTAGCCGACGATTTGGTGTGAAATGTATTGGCCTTCTTAAAAGGATTAGTGGGCGAAAGTTTAAGGGAATGATTGAGCTCCGAAATATTTTCTAAGGAGCTGAAGCGACAGGAGATAAAGGAGAGAAATGTTTTAATGTCAGGGAGGGCTTTCGAGTTGCCTATCTTGTCCTCCCAGTCTCTCTGTGTTTGGGGAGGTAATTTATGAAGTAATATATAGATGAGAATGTAGTCCCAACTATCAACTGCTATTCCAAGATTCGATAGTGCATGGATGCATTCCATAGTGGTATCATGCAATGATTTCAAGGACGCGGCGGTTTCATGGGTAAGTTTACTCTGTTCTATTAAAAGGCGTAATTGAGTGTTAACAAGTTTTCTTTTATTTTGATATCTATCTATCAGAATTTCCCAAGCGGCGGAATAATTTTTCCCATCGATCGGAAGGTGCTGAATTAGACGCGCAGCTTCACCTGACACAAAACTCTTTAGGAATTGGAGTTTTTGCACCTCTGAGAGCTCTATGTTCTGGTCGACCATGGTTTGGAATATGTTGTGAAACTCGCACCACTCCTCAAATTGTCCGGAAAAGTTTTTTATCTGTATTCGGGGAAGACGGATATCAGATACGGAAGACCGCGATTGATTGATACGGGAACTGTCAAGATTCGCACTTTTACTCTCATTCAATTTCTCCAAATCATCGTGGAGAGAACCGATAAAGGTAAAATAGATTCTTTTTATTTCGGAGTATGTTTCCTCTACTAAGTATTTTTCTTTAAGGGGATCTGCAGACGCACTAATAATGTTAGAGTGTTCCTTCTTCGCACGTTTTAACAACTCTTCCACCTCCACTAAGCGCGCGTTCACATACCCCCTCGATTTTCGCGCCGCGGAATCCTTTTGGTATTCATCCAAATCATTTGAAAGTTCCTTGAGGGTAAGTTCTTGGAATTCAATTGATTTGTTTAGTTTCGCCATCTCGGATTATACTGTTTCAACAAGATTATATAACAAAAGCGAGATAGATATGAGCCAGCGACTTGTTATAGCACGGGATCACTAATCGTTTAAATTCAGATTATTATATGCACTGTTTCAACAAAGGATACTGAAAGTTCTCAATCAAGCGTTTTTGATTGAGATATAATAAAACTCGATTCTTCTTCGGATAAAATACTTTATTTTTCTTTACAGAAAAGTGTAGTGTCTAACCTCTTCGGGCTACGAGAGAAGAATGGCCCAAAAAACCATGTGCTTTTTGACTTTTAGAACAACTGACATTCTTGCTTCTCAAGTATTATGTTAGTAGTACATGGGCTTTTAGCAATAAAAGTTTCTATTTTCAATAACAAAAATATTTTAGTATAGTATTAGTATTTTAGAATTATAGAATTTCAATTTGAGAATTTTATAAATAGATGAACTATTTCGGCCATCATTTTTGTATTTCAGTACGAACATTCTCCCCCTCTTGAAGAACTAAAGGTGCTTCAACCACTGGCAGCCGGCAAAGATTAGCAACAGCTCTTCTCATGTTTCCACTTGCTGTCTTCAATGTAACCACTCGCACGATCTCATCTTCACCAGGATGTATTTCGATAACTCTGCCAAGCTTCCATTTGAGCGGAGGAGTATTGTCATCCTTGATTACGACAATATCATTTAGTTGAAGACTGGGTTCATCCTTTCGCCATTTGCTTCGCATCTGCAAAGTGTGTAAGTATTCATTTTTCCAACGATGCCAAAATTGCTGCCTACATGAGCACCCAGTTTCAGATATCCATAATCTATGGAGTCCGCCCGCGCATGCAATTCTTGCCAAAGCCATAGTCTTTGTATTAAATAAGCAAAATACTCCAGTCCCTTGTCGAGTTTTGCTGGACTCTGCCTCCCATGTCAGTTTGCTAACTGAGCGATTTGCAAATTTGATAGGGGCAAAGCGAGAAAACACAATGACTTCAATTTGCGGTATAGGAGAAAATGCATTAGTTTGCAAACATCGAGCTAACCTCACTATCAAATCGCGATACAACAATTACGCTGAAAACATTGACGCATTCATTGTGACTAGGATATCGGGATTCCTTCCAGAATTTCTCATCAATACTCATGATTTTCCGTTAGCAACGTGCCCTTTCGAATTTGGATTTCATGCAGGATTTTTGATCGCGATTTGTAGTACATCTCTTCATAATTGGCTCGAACATCGATTTTGGTCGTAGTTTCCTTGGGATCGATTTCTTCCACTTTGCTTTGAAGCTGCTGGAATGCCTTGAATCCCGATTCCAACGCATCAAGCCTTACTTCAAATTCCGCGACAAGTGTTTCCGATGAAATGTTGGACAAAAAATCATTGATGCGATCCATTTGTTTGGTGCAGACAAGGCGACGAGTTTTGAGGGATTCCAATTTCTTCACATCTTTGGATAGAGCAGAACTGGAGCCACCTTCTTCATCCTTTCCGTTGTCGGTCATCGTATTAATTAAAGAGAGATGCGAATCACGTCGGGGTCACCAATGAAAGTTCTCAATCAAGCGTTTTTGATTGAGATATAATAAAACTCGATTCTTCTTCGGATAAAATACTTTATTTTTCTTTACAGAAAAGTGTAGTGTCTAACCTCTTCGGGCTACGAGAGAAGAATGGCCCAAAAAACCATGTGCTTTTTGACTTTTAGAACAACTGACATTCTTGCTTCTCAAGTATTATGTTAGTAGTACATGGGCTTTTAGCAATAAAAGTTTCTATTTTCAATAACAAAAATATTTTAGTATAGTATTAGTATTTTAGAATTATAGAATTTCAATTTGAGAATTTTATAAATAGATGAACTATTTCGGCCATCATTTTTGTATTTCAGTACGAACAGATACGATGCAGAGAGCGAAGATAGATATAAGCCAGCGGATTGTTATAGCACGGGATTATATGCACTGTTTGTATGTTTGTATGTATGTTAATTAATGGTAATTCAATCGGTAACAATTATATATAGGTAATTCAATATAGGTAATTCCAATAATGTAATTTATTTAATTTAATTAAGTAGATATATGTAAATGTTTTTTGTACTCAGCAGATATCCTGTTCTCCTTAGCTGTTGGGTGGTTGGATACCGCTGCCTTCTGGATCACTGCAAATGTAATTCAACTGCAACTGGAACTGAATCTTCAACTGCAACTGTATCTTCAACTGGATCTTCAACTGGAACTGGATCTTCAACTGGAACTGTATCTTCAACTGGATCTTCAACTGGAACTGTATCTTCAACTGGATCTTCAACTGGAACTGTATCTTCAACTGGAACTGTGTAACCACGATCACTGATGGGGATCTGGACTTTGCACTGCTTTTGCACTACTACACTGCACTTGATTATTATTTAATTTTTAATGATTATATCAGATCGCTGATGGGGATCCGAATTTTACTTAATTGTTACAGATCGCTGATGGGGATCCGAATTTTACTTAATTGTTACAGATCGCTGATGGGGATCTGGTTCGAAGGACCGGCTCGAAGGACCAATGTTCAGGGTAGAGCTAATGACTTGTACCGGTTGATTTGATTTAATTATAATAAAAAAAAACTTTTGATACGTTATAATATTTTTATTCGATATGTCTTCGCTGGGAGTTGAACTAAGAAGGGTTTGAACAATGACATGATGCGTCGTATTTATAAACATCCAGTCGTATTTATAAACAGCTGTTTTTTCTCTATATACAATGGAATGGGGTGAATGGCCCAATGACCTACATTTTGTTTGTTGCGCTCTGCCATTTCCCCAGGTTTCGGACTGCATTGGGAGAATGGCAGAGCGCATTACAATCCACATTCCACAAATTCGATTCTCGCACATTTGACAAGTTCTCAGTTGTCAAGTGCGCGAGTCACATTGTTTTGATTTGATTGTTTTATTTTGTTAAATTATGAATTGTTAAATTGTGAAAATATATGAATTGTTGAGTAGCAACAGGTCAAAACCTAGGAAAAAGACATTTTCTGGAGTTTCTGACTACTATAAAAAACTTTAAATGTCAATATCTTTGGAGTCTTTACACCTATCGATGCAGCGATACCACCATCTATTAGGGCATCTGATAAACTATTAAATGCAATGCAGAGTTACCGATACCACCGTCTTTTAGGGCATCTTATAGGCTATTAAATGCGATACAGAGTTTTTACAAGCGTCTCAAAAGTTCGACAAAAGTAGGTCAAAACCTAGGAAAAAGACATTTTCTGGAGTTTCTGACTACTATAAAAAATGTTTAAATGTCAATATCTTTGGAGTCCTTACACCTATCAATGCAGCGATACCACCATCTTTTAGGGCATCTGATAAACTATCAAATGTGATGCAGAGTTTCTTTAAGCGTTTCAAAAATTCGGCAAAAATAGGTCAAAACTTAGGAAAAAGACATTTTCTGGAGTTTCTGACTACTATAAAAAACTTTAAATGTCAATATCTTTGGAATCGTTACACCTATCGATGCAGCGATACCACCATCTTTTAGGGCATCTCATAAGCTATTAAATGCGTTGCAGGGTTTCTTTAAGCGTTTCAAAAATTCGGCAAAAATAGGTCAACACTTAGGAAAAAGACATTTTCTGGAGTTTCTGACTACTACAAAAAACTTAAAATGTCAATATCTTTGGAGTCCTTACACCTATCGATGCAGCGATACCACCGTCTTTTAGGGCATTTTATAGGCTATTAAATGTAACGCAGAGTTTCTTTAAGCGTTTCAAAAATTCGGCAAAAATAGGTCAACAATTAGGAAAAAGACATTTTCTGGAGTTTCTGACTACTATAAAAATTTTTAAATGTCAATATCTTTTTAGTCCTTACACCTATCGATGCAGCGATACCATCTTTGGAGTCCTTACACCTATCGATGCAGCGATACCGCCATCTTTTAGGGCATCTGATAAACTATCAAATGCGATGCAGAGTTTCTTTAAGCGTTTCAAAAATTCGGCAAAAATAGGTCAAAACTTAGGAAAAAGACATTTTATGGAGTTTCTGACTACTAACAAAATTTTAAATATCAATATCTTTGGAGTCGTTACACCTATCGATGCAGCGATACCACCACCTTTTAGGGCATTTGATAAACTATTAAATGCAATGCAGGGTTTCTTTAAGCGTTTCAAAAATTCGTCAAAAATAGGTCAAAACTTAGGAAAAAACATTTTATGGAGTTTCTGACTACTAAAAAAAACTTTAAATCTTAATATCTTTAAAACTTTAAATGTCAATATCTTTGGAGTCCTTACACCTATCGATGCAGCGATACCACCATCTTTTAGGGCATCTTATAGGCTATTAAATGCAACGCAGAGTTTCTTTAAGCGTTTCAAAAATTCGCCAAAAATAGGTCAAAACCTAGGAAAAAGACATTTTCTGGAGTTTCTGACTACTATAAAAAACTTTAAATGTCAATATCTTTGGAGTCTTTACACCTATCGATGCAGCGATACCACCATCTATTAGGGCATCTGATAAACTATTAAATGCAATGCAGAGTTACCGATACCACCGTCTTTTAGGGCATCTTATAGGCTATTAAATGCGATACAGAGTTTTTACAAGCGTCTCAAAAGTTCGACAAAAGTAGGTCAAAACCTAGGAAAAATACATTTTCTGGAGTTTCTGACTACTATAAAAAATGTTTAAATGTCAATATCTTTGGAGTCCTTACACCTATCAATGCAGCGATACCACCATCTTTTAGGGCATCTGATAAACTATCAAATGTGATGCAGAGTTTCTTTAAGCGTTTCAAAAATTCGGCAAAAATAGGTCAAAACTTAGGAAAAAGACATTTTCTGGAGTTTCTGACTACTATAAAAATTTTTAAATGTCAATATCTTTTTAGTCCTTACACCTATCGATGCAGCGATACCATCTTTGGAGTCCTTACACCTATCGATGCAGCGATACCGCCATCTTTTAGGGCATCTGATAAACTATCAAATGCGATGCAGGGTTTCTTTAAGCGTTTCAAAAATTCGTCAAAAATAGGTCAAAACTTAGGAAAAAACATTTTATGGAGTTTCTGACTACTAAAAAAAACTTTAAATCTTAATATCTTTAAAACTTTAAATGTCAATATCTTTGGAGTCCTTACACCTATCGATGCAGCGATACCACCATCTTTTAGGGCATCTTATAGGCTATTAAATGCAACGCAGAGTTTCTTTAAGCGTTTCAAAAATTCGCCAAAAATAGGTCAAAACCTAGGAAAAAGACATTTTCTGGAGTTTCTGATTACTATAAAAAACTTTAAATGTCAATATCTTTGGAGTCTTTACACCTATCGATGCAGCGATACCACCATCTATCAGGGCATCTGATAAACTATTAAATGCAATGCAGAGTTACCGATACCACCGTCTTTTAGGGCATCTTATAGGCTATTAAATGCGATACAGAGTTTTTACAAGCGTCTCAAAAGTTCGACAAAAGTAGGTCAAAACCTAGGAAAAAGACATTTTCTGGAGTTTCTGACTACTATAAAAAATGTTTAAATGTCAATATCTTTGGAGTCCTTACACCTATCAATGCAGCGATACCACCGTCTTTTAGGGCATTTTATAGGCTATTAAATGTAACGCAGAGTTTCTTTAAGCGTTTCAAAAATTCGGCAAAAATAGGTCAACACTTAGGAAAAAGACATTTTCTGGAGTTTCTGACTACTATAAAAATTTTTAAATATCAATATCTTTTTAGTCCTTACACCTATCGATGCAGCGATACCATCTTTGGAGTCCTTACACCTATCGATGCAGCGACACCGCCAACTTTTAGGGCATCTGATAAACTATCAAATGCGATGCAGAGTTTCTTTAAGCGTTTCAAAAATTCGGCAAAAATAGGTCAAAACTTAGGAAAAAACATTTTATGGAGTTTCTGACTACTATAAAAAATTTTAAATGTCAATATCTTTGGAGTCCTTACACCTATCGATGCAGCGATACCACCATCTTTTGAGGCATCTGATAAACTATTAAATGCGGTGCAGAGTTTCTTTAAGCGTTTCAAAAATTCGTCAAAAATAGGTCAAAACTTAGGAAAAAACATTTTATGGAGTTTCTGACTACTAAAAAAAACTTTAAATCTTAATATCTTTAAAACTTTAAATGTCAATATCTTTGGAGTCCTTACACCTATCGATGCAGCGATACCACCGTCTTTTAGGGCATTTTATAGGCTATTAAATGTAACGCAGAGTTTCTTTAAGCGTTTCAAAAATTCGGCCAAAATAGGTCAACACTTAGGAAAAAGACATTTTCTGGAGTTTCTGACTACTATAAAAATTTTTAAATGTCAATATCTTTTTAGTCCTTACACCTATCGATGCAGCGATACCATCTTTGGAGTCCTTACACCTATCCATGCAGCGATACCGCCATCTTTTAGGGCATCTGATAAACTATCAAATGCGATGCAGAGTTTCTTTAAGCGTTTCAAAAATTCGGCAAAAATAGGTCAAAACTTAGGAAAAAGACATTTTATGGAGTTTCTGACTACTAACAAAATTTTAAATATCAATATCTTTGGAGTCGTTACACCTATCGATGCAGCGATACCACCACCTTTTAGGGCATTTGATAAACTATTAAATGCAATGCAGGGTTTCTTTAAGCGTTTCAAAAATTCGGCAAAAATAGGTCAACACTTAGGAAAAAGACATTTTCTGGAGTTTCTGACTACTATAAAATACTTTAAATCTTAATATCTTTGGAGTCCCTACACCTATCGATGCAGCGATACCACCATCTTTTAGGGCACCTTATAGGCTATTAAATGCGATACAGAGTTTTTACAAGCGTCGTAAAAGTTCGCCAAAAATAGGTCAAAACCTAGGAAAAAGACATTTTCTGGAGTTTCTGACTATTATAAAAAACTTTAAATGTCAATATCTTTGGAGTCCTTACACCTATCGATGCAGCGATACCACCATCTTTTAGGGCATCTGATAAACTATTAAATGCAATGCAGGGTTTCTTTAAGCGTTTCAAAAATTCGGCAAAAATAGGTCAACACTTAGGAAAAAGACATTTTCTGGAGTTTCTGACTACTATAAAAAATTTTAAATGTCAATATCTTTGGAGTCCTTACACCTATCGATGCAGCGATACCACCATCTTTTAGGGCATCTTATAGGCTATTAAATGCGATACAGAGTTTTTACAAGCGTCTCAAAAGTTTGACAAAAATAGGTCAAAACCTAGGAAAAAGACATTTTCTGGAGTTTCTGACTACTATAAAAAATTTTAAATGTCAATATCTTTGGAGACCTTACACCTATTGATGCAGCGATACCACCATCTTTTAGGGCATCTGATAAACTATTAAATGCGGTGCAGAGTTTCTTTAAGCGTTTCAAAAATTCGTCAAAAATAGGTCAAAACTTAGGAAAAAACATTTTATGGAGTTTCTGACTACTATAAAATACTTCAAATCTTAATATCTTTGGAGTCCCTACACCTATCGATGCAGCGATACCACCATCTTTTAGGGCACCTTATAGGCTATTAAATGCGATGCAGGGTTTCTTTTAACGTTTCAAAAATTCGGCAAAAATAGGTCAAAACTTAGGAAAAAGACATTTTATGGAGTTTCTGACTACTATAAAATATTTTTAAATCTTAATATCTTCGGAGTCCCTACACCTATCGATGCAGCGATACCACCATCTTTTAGGGCATCTTATAGGCTATTAAATGCGATACAGAGTTTTTACAAGCGTCTCAAAAGTTTGACAAAAATAGGTCAAAACCTAGGAAAAAGACATTTTCTGGAGTTTCTGACTACTATAAAAAATTTTAAATGTCAATATCTTTGGAGACCTTACACCTATTGATGCAGCGATACCACCATCTTTTAGGGCATCTGATAAACTATTAAATGCGGTGCAGAGTTTCTTTAAGCGTTTCAAAAATTCGTCAAAAATAGGTCAAAACTTAGGAAATAACATTTTATGGAGTTTCTGACTACTATAAAAAATTTTAAATGTCAATATCTTTGGAGTCCTTACACCTATCGATGCAGCGATACCACCATCTTTTAGGGCATCTGATAAACTATTAAATGCGGTGCAGAGTTTCTTTAAGCGTTTCAAAAATTCGTCAAAAATAGGTCAAAACTTAGGAAAAAACATTTTATGGAGTTTCTGACTACTAAAAAAAACTTTAAATCTTAATATCTTTAAAACTTTAAATGTCAATATCTTTGGAGTCCTTACACCTATCGATGCAGCGATACCACCATCTTTTAGGGCATCTTATAGGCTATTAAATGCAACGCAGAGTTTCTTTAAACGTTTCAAAAATTCGCCAAAAATAGGTCAAAACCTAGGAAAAAGACATTTTCTGGAGTTTCTGACTACTATAAAAAACTTTAAATGTCAATATCTTTGGAGTCTTTACACCTATCGATGCAGCGATACCACCATCTATTAGGGCATCTGATAAACTATTAAATGCAATGCAGAGTTACCGATACCACCGTCTTTTAGGGCATCTTATAGGCTATTAAATGCGATACAGAGTTTTTACAAGCGTCTCAAAAGTTCGACAAAAGTAGGTCAAAACCTAGGAAAAAGACATTTTCTGGAGTTTCTGACTACTATAAAAAATGTTTAAATGTCAATATCTTTGGAGTCCTTACACCTATCAATGCAGCGATACCACCGTCTTTTAGGGCATTTTATAGGCTATTAAATGTAACGCAGAGTTTCTTTAAGCGTTTCAAAAATTCGGCAAAAATAGGTCAACACTTAGGAAAAAGACATTTTCTGGAGTTTCTGACTACTATAAAAATTTTTAAATGTCAATATCTTTTTAGTCCTTACACCTATCGATGCAGCGATACCATCTTTGGAGTCCTTACACCTATCGATGCAGCGATACCGCCATCTTTTAGGGCATCTGATAAACTATCAAATGCGATGCAGAGTTTCTTTAAGCGTTTCAAAAATTCGGCAAAAATAGGTCAAAACTTAGGAAAAAACATTTTATGGAGTTTCTGACTACTATAAAAAATTTTAAATGTCAATATCTTTGGAGTCCTTACACCTATCGATGCAGCGATACCACCATCTTTTGAGGCATCTGATAAACTATTAAATGCGGTGCAGAGTTTCTTTAAGCGTTTCAAAAATTCGTCAAAAATAGGTCAAAACTTAGGAAAAAACATTTTATGGAGTTTCTGACTACTAAAAAAAACTTTAAATCTTAATATCTTTAAAACTTTAAATGTCAATATCTTTGGAGTCCTTACACCTATCGATGCAGCGATACCACCATCTTTTAGGGCATCTTATAGGCTATTAAATGCAACGCAGAGTTTCTTTAAGCGTTTCAAAAATTCGCCAAAAATAGGTCAAAACCTAGGAAAAAGACATTTTCTGGAGTTTCTGACTACTATAAAAAACTTTAAATGTCAATATCTTTGGAGTCTTTACACCTATCGATGCAGCGATACCACCATCTATTAGGGCATCTGATAAACTATTAAATGCAATGCAGAGTTACCGATACCACCGTCTTTTAGGGCATCTTATAGGCTATTAAATGCGATACAGAGTTTTTACAAGCGTCTCAAAAGTTCGACAAAAGTAGGTCAAAACCTAGGAAAAAGACATTTTCTGGAGTTTCTGACTACTATAAAAAATGTTTAAATGTCAATATCTTTGGAGTCCTTACACCTATCAATGCAGCGATACCACCATCTTTTAGGGCATCTGATAAACTATCAAATGTGATGCAGAGTTTCTTTAAGCGTTTCAAAAATTCGGCAAAAATAGGTCAAAACTTAGGAAAAAGACATTTTATGGAGTTTCTGACTACTAAAAAAAATTTAAATGTCAATATCTTTGGAGTCCTTACACCTATCGATGCAGCGATACCACCATCTATTAGGGCATCTGATAAACTATTAAATGCAATGCAGAATTTCTTTAAGCGTTTCAAAAATTCAGCAAAAATAGGTCAACACTTAGGAAAAAGACATTTTCTGGAGTTTCTGACTACTATAAAAAATTTAAAATGTCAATATCTTTGGAGTCCTTACACCTATCGATGCAGCGATACCACCATCTTTTAGGGCATCTGATAAACTATTAAATGCGATGCAGAGTTTCTTTAAGCGTTTCAAAAATTCGGCAAAAATAGGTCAAAACTTAGGAAAAAGACATTTTCTGGAGTTTCTGACTACTATAATAAAACTTTAAATGTCAATATCTTTGGAGTCCTTACACCTATCGATGCAGCGATACCACCATCTATTAGGGCATGTGATAAACTATTAAATGCAATGCAGAGTTTCTTAAAGCGTTTCTAAAATTCAGCAAAAATAGGTCAACACTTAGGAAAAAGACATTTTCTGGAGTTTCTGACTACTATAAAAAATTTAAATGTCAATATCTTTGGAATCGTTACACCTATCGATGCAGCGATACCACCATCTTTTAGGGCATCTCATAAGCTATTAAATGCGTTGCAGGGTTTCTTTAAGCGTTTCAAAAATTCGGCAAAAATAGGTCAACACTTAGGAAAAAGACATTTTCTGGAGTTTCTGACTACTACAAAAAACTTAAAATGTCAATATCTTTGGAGTCCTTACACCTATCGATGCAGCGATACCACCATCTTTTAGGGCATCTGATAAACTATTAAATGCGATGCAGAGTTTCTTTAAGCGTTTCAAAAATTCGGCAAAAATAGGTCAAAACTTAGGAAAAAGACATTTTCTGGAGTTTCTGACTACTATAATAAAACTTTAAATGTCAATATCTTTGGAGTCCTTACACCTATCGATGCAGCGATACCACCGTCTTTTAGGGCATTTTATAGGCTATTAAATGTAACGCAGAGTTTCTTTAAGCGTTTCAAAAATTCGGCCAAAATAGGTCAACACTTAGGAAAAAGACATTTTCTGGAGTTTCTGACTACTATAAAAATTTTTAAATGTCAATATCTTTTTAGTCCTTACACCTATCGATGCAGCGATACCATCTTTGGAGTCCTTACACCTATCGATGCAGCGATACCGCCATCTTTTAGGGCATCTGATAAACTATCAAATGCGATGCAGAGTTTCTTTAAGCGTTTCAAAAATTCGGCAAAAATAGGTCAAAACTTAGGAAAAAGACATTTTATGGAGTTTCTGACTACTAACAAAATTTTAAATATCAATATCTTTGGAGTCGTTACACCTATCGATGCAGCGATACCACCACCTTTTAGGGCATTTGATAAACTATTAAATGCAATGCAGGGTTTCTTTAAGCGTTTCAAAAATTCGGCAAAAATAGGTCAACACTTAGGAAAAAGACATTTTCTGGAGTTTCTGACTACTATAAAATACTTTAAATCTTAATATCTTTGGAGTCCCTACACCTATCGATGCAGCGATACCACCATCTTTTAGGGCACCTTATAGGCTATTAAATGCGATACAGAGTTTTTACAAGCGTCGCAAAAGTTCGCCAAAAATAGGTCAAAACCTAGGAAAAAGACATTTTCTGGAGTTTCTGACTATTATAAAAAAATTTAAATGTCAATATCTTTGGAGTCCTTACACCTATCGATGCAGCGATACCACCATCTTTTAGGGCATCTGATAAACTATTAAATGCAATGCAGGGTTTCTTTAAGCGTTTCAAAAATTCGGCAAAAATAGGTCAACACTTAGGAAAAAGACATTTTCTGGAGTTTCTGACTACTATAAAAAATTTTAAATGTCAATATCTTTGGAGTCCTTACACCTATCGATGCAGCGATACCACCATCTTTTAGGGCATCTTATAGGCTATTAAATGCGATACAGAGTTTTTACAAGCGTCTCAAAAGTTTGACAAAAATAGGTCAAAACCTAGGAAAAAGACATTTTCTGGAGTTTCTGACTACTATAAAAAATTTTAAATGTCAATATCTTTGGAGACCTTACACCTATTGATGCAGCGATACCACCATCTTTTAGGGCATCTGATAAACTATTAAATGCGGTGCAGAGTTTCTTTAAGCGTTTCAAAAATTCGTCAAAAATAGGTCAAAACTTAGGAAAAAACATTTTATGGAGTTTCTGACTACTATAAAATACTTCAAATCTTAATATCTTTGGAGTCCCTACACCTATCGATGCAGCGATACCACCATCTTTTAGGGCACCTTATAGGCTATTAAATGCGATGCAGGGTTTCTTTTAACGTTTCAAAAATTCGGCAAAAATAGGTCAAAACTTAGGAAAAAGACATTTTATGGAGTTTCTGACTACCATAAAATATTTTTAAATCTTAATATCTTCGGAGTCCCTACACCTATCGATGCAGCGATACCACCATCTTTTAGGGCATCTTAAAGGCTATTAAATGCGATACAGAGTTTTTACAAGCGTCTCAAAAGTTTGACAAAAATAGGTCAAAACCTAGGAAAAAGACATTTTCTGGAGTTTCTGACTACTATAAAAAATTTTAAATGTCAATATCTTTGGAGACCTTACACCTATTGATGCAGCGATACCACCATCTTTTAGGGCATCTGATAAACTATTAAATGCGGTGCAGAGTTTCTTTAAGCGTTTCAAAAATTCGTCAAAAATAGGTCAAAACTTAGGAAAAAACATTTTATGGAGTTTCTGACTACTATAAAAAATTTTAAATGTCAATATCTTTGGAGTCCTTACACCTATCGATGCAGCGATACCACCATCTTTTAGGGCATCTGATAAACTATTAAATGCGGTGCAGAGTTTCTTTAAGCGTTTCAAAAATTCGTCAAAAATAGGTCAAAACTTAGGAAAAAACATTTTATGGAGTTTCTGACTACTAAAAAAAACTTTAAATCTTAATATCTTTAAAACTTTAAATGTCAATATCTTTGGAGTCCTTACACCTATCGATGCAGCGATACCACCATCTTTTAGGGCATCTTATAGGCTATTAAATGCAACGCAGAGTTTCTTTAAGCGTTTCAAAAATTCGCCAAAAATAGGTCAAAACCTAGGAAAAAGACATTTTCTGGAGTTTCTGACTACTATAAAAAACTTTAAATGTCAATATCTTTGGAGTCTTTACACCTATCGATGCAGCGATATCGCCATCTATTAGGGCATCTGATAAACTATTAAATGCAATGCAGAGTTACCGATACCACCGTCTTTTAGGGCATCTTATAGGCTATTAAATGCGATACAGAGTTTTTACAAGCGTCTCAAAAATTCGACAAAAGTAGGTCAAAACGTAGGAAAAAGACATTTTCTGGAGTTTCTGACTACTATAAAAAATGTTTAAATGTCAATATCTTTGGAGTCCTTACACCTATCAATGCAGCGATACCACCATCTTTTAGGGCATCTGATAAGCTATCAAATGTGATGCAGAGTTTCTTTAAGCGTTTCAAAAATTCGGCAAAAATAGGTCAAAACTTAGGAAAAAGACATTTTATGGAGTTTCTGACTACTAAAAAAAATTTAAATGTCAATATCTTTGGAGTCCTTACACCTATCGATGCAGCGATACCACCATCTATTAGGGCATCTGATAAACTATTAAATGCAATGCAGAGTTTCTTTAAGCGTTTCAAAAATTCAGCAAAAATAGGTCAACACTTAGGAAAAAGACATTTTCTGGAGTTTCTGACTACTATAAAAAACTTTAAATGTCAATATCTTTGGAATCGTTACACCTATCGATGCAGCGATACCACCATCTTTTAGGGCATCTCGTAAGCTATTAAATGCGTTGCAGGGTTTCTTAAAGCGTTTCTAAAATTCAGCAAAAATAGGTCAACACTTAGGAAAAAGACATTTTCTGGCGTTTTTGACTACTATAAAAAACTTTAAATGTCAATATCTTTGGAATCGTTACACCTATCGATGCACGATACCACCATCTTTTAGGGTATCTCATAAGCTATTAAATGCGTTGCAGGGTTTCTTTAAGCGTTTCAAAAATTCGGCAAAAATAGGTCAACACTTAGGAAAAAGACATTTTCTGGAGTTTCTGACTACTATAAAAAACTTAAAATGTCAATATCTTTGGAGTCCTTACACCTATCGATGCAGCGATACCACCATCTTTTAGGGCATCTGATAAACTATTAAATGCGATGCAGAGTTTCTTTAAGCGTTTCAAAAATTCGGCAAAAATAGGTCAAAACTTGGGAAAAAGACATTTTCTGGAGTTTCTGACTACTATAATAAAACTTTAAATGTCAATATCTTTGGAGTCCTTACACCTATCGATGCAGCGATACCACCGTCTTCTAGGGCATTTTATAGGCTATTAAATGCAACGCAGAGTTTCTTTAAGGGTTTCAAAAATTCGGCAAAAATAGGTCAACACTTAGGAAAAAGACATTTTCTGGAGTTTCTGACTACTATAAAAATTTTTAAATGTCAATATCTTTTTAGTCCTTACACCTATCGATGCATATATAAACTATTAAATGCGATGCAGAGTTTCTTTAAGCGTTTCAAAAATTCGGCAAAAATAGGTCAAAACTTAGGAAAAACCATTTTATGGAGTTTCTGACTACTATAAAAAATTTTAAATGTCAATATCTTTGGAGTCCTTACACCTATCGATGCAGCGATACCACCATCTTTTAGGGCATCTGATAAACTATTAAATGCGGTGCAGAGTTTCTTTAAGCGTTTCAAAAATTCGTCAAAAATAGGTCAAAACTTAGGAAAAAACATTTTATGGAGTTTCTGACTACTAAAAAAAACTTTAAATCTTAATATCTTTAAAACTTTAAATGTCAATATCTTTGGAGTCCTTACACCTATCGATGCAGCGATACCACCATCTTTTAGGGCATCTTATAGGCTATTAAATGCAACGCAGAGTTTCTTTAAGCGTTTCAAAAATTCGCCAAAAATAGGTCAAAACCTAGGAAAAAGACATTTTCTGGAGTTTCTGACTACTATAAAAAACTTTAAATGTCAATATCTTTGGAGTCTTTACACCTATCGATGCAGCGATATCGCCATCTATTAGGGCATCTGATAAACTATTAAATGCAATGCAGAGTTACTGATACCACCGTCTTTTAGGGCATCTTATAGGCTATTAAATGCGATACAGAGTTTTTACAAGCGTCTCAAAAATTCGACAAAAGTAGGTCAAAACGTAGGAAAAAGACATTTTCTGGAGTTTCTGACTACTATAAAAAATGTTTAAATGTCAATATCTTTGGAGTCCTTACACCTATCAATGCAGCGATACCACCATCTTTTAGGGCATCTGATAAACTATCAAATGTGATGCAGAGTTTCTTTAAGCGTTTCAAAAATTCGGCAAAAATAGGTCAAAACTTAGGAAAAAGACATTTTATGGAGTTTCTGACTACTAAAAAAAATTTAAATGTCAATATCTTTGGAGTCCTTACACCTATCGATGCAGCGATACCACCATCTATTAGGGCATCTGATAAACTATTAAATGCAATGCAGAGTTTCTTTAAGCGTTTCAAAAATTCAGCAAAAATAGGTCAACACTTAGGAAAAAGACATTTTCTGGAGTTTCTGACTACTATAAAAAACTTTAAATGTCAATATCTTTGGAATCGTTACACCTATCGATGCAGCGATACCACCATCTTTTAGGGCATCTCATAAGCTATTAAATGCGTTTGCAGGGTTTCTTAAAGCGTTTCTAAAATTCAGCAAAAATAGGTCAACACTTAGGAAAAAGACATTTTCTGGCGTTTCTGACTACTATAAAAAACTTTAAATGTCAATATCTTTGGAATCGTTACACCTATCGATGCACGATACCACCATCTTTTAGGGCATCTCATAAGCTATTAAATGCGTTGCAGGGTTTCTTTAAGCGTTTCAAAAATTCGGCAAAAATAGGTCAACACTTAGGAAAAAGACATTTTCTGGAGTTTCTGACTACTATAAAAAACTTAAAATGTCAATATCTTTGGAGTCCTTACACCTATCGATGCAGCGATACCACCATCTTTTAGGGCATCTGATAAACTATTAAATGCGATGCAGAGTTTCTTTAAGCGTTTCAAAAATTCGGCAAAAATAGGTCAAAACTTGGGAAAAAGACATTTTCTGGAGTTTCTGACTACTATAATAAAACTTTAAATGTCAATATCTTTGGAGTCCTTACACCTATCGATGCAGCGATACCACCGTCTTCTAGGGCATTTTATAGGCTATTAAATGCAACGCAGAGTTTCTTTAAGGGTTTCAAAAATTCGGCAAAAATAGGTCAACACTTAGGAAAAAGACATTTTCTGGAGTTTCTGACTACTATAAAAATTTTTAAATGTCAATATCTTTTTAGTCCTTACACCTATCGATGCATATATAAACTATTAAATGCGGTGCAGAGTTTCTTTAAGCGTTTCAAAAATTCGTCAAAAATAGGTCAAAACTTAGGAAAAAACATTTTATGGAGTTTCTGACTACTAAAAAAAACTTTAAATCTTAATATCTTTGGAGTCCTTACACCTATCGATGCAGCGATACCACCATCTTTTAGGGCATCTTATAGGCTATTAAATGCAACGAAGAGTTTCTTTAAGCGTTTCAAAAATTCGGCAAAAATAGGTCAAAACCTAGGAAAAAGACATTTTCTCTAGTTTCTGACTACTATAAAAAATGTTAAATGTCAATATCTTTGGAGACCTTACACCTATTGATGCAGCGATACCACCATCTTTTAGGGCATCTGATAAACTATTAAATGCGATGCAGAGTTTCTTTAAGCGTTTCAAAAATTCGGCAAAAATAGGTCAAAACTTAGGAAAAAGACATTTTCTGGAGTTTCTGACTACTATAAAAAACTTTAAATGTCAATATCTTTGGAGTCCTTACACCTATCGATGCAGCGATACCACCATCTTTTAGGGCATCTGATAAACTATTAAATGCGATACAGAGTTTTTACAAGCGTCTCAAAAGTTCGACAAAAATAGGTCAAAACCTAGGAAAAAGACATTTTCTCTAGTTTCTGACTACTATAAAAAATGTTAAATGTCAATATCTTTGGAGACCTTACACCTATTGATGCAGCGATACCACCATCTTTTAGGGCATCTGATAAACTATTAAATGCGATGCAGAGTTTCTTTAAGCGTTTCAAAAATTCGGCAAAAATAGGTCAAAACTTAGGAAAAAGACATTTTCTGGAGTTTCTGACTACTATAATAAAACTTTTTTTAAAACCGTCTTTTAAGCGTTTCAAAAATTCGGCAAAAATAGGTCAAAACTTAGGAAAAAGACATTTTCTGGAGTTTCTGACTACTATAAAAAACTTTAAATGTCAATATCTTTGGAGTCCTTACACCTATCGATGCAGCGATACCACCATCTTTTAGGGCATCTGATAAACTATTAAATGCGATGCAGAGTTTCTTTAAGCGTTTCAAAAATTCGGCAAAAATAGGTCAAAACTTAGGAAAAAGACATTTTCTGGAGTTTCTGACTACTATAATAAAACTTTAAATGTCAATATCTTTGGAGTCCTTACACCTATCGATGCAGCGATACCACCGTCTTTTAGGGCATTTTATAGGCTATTAAATGCAACGAAGAGTTTCTTTAAGCGTTTCAAAAATTCGGCAAAAATAGGTCAAAACTTAGGAAAAAGACATTTTCTGGAGTTTCTGACTACTATAAAAATTTTTAAATGTCAATATCTTTTTAGTCCTTACACCTATCGATGCAGCGATACCATCTTTGGAGTCCTTACACCTATCGATGCAGCGATACCACCATCTTTTAGGGCATCTGATAAACTATCAAATGCGATGCAGAGTTTCTTTAAGCGTTTCAAAAATTCGGCAAAAATAGGTCAAAACTTAGGAAAAAGACATTTTATGGAGTTTCTGACTACTAACAAAATTTTAAATATCAATATCTTCGGAGTCCTTACACCTATCGATGCAGCGATACCACCATCTTTTAGGGCACCTTATAGGCTATTAAATGCGATACAGAGTTTTTACAAGCGTCGCAAAAGTTCGCCAAAAATAGGTCAAAACCTAGGAAAAAGACATTTTCTTTAGTTTCTGACTATTATTAAAAACTTTAAATGTCAATATCTTTGGAGTCCTTACACCTATCGATGCAGCGATACCACCATCTTTTAGGGCATCTGATAAACTATTAAATGCAATGCAGGGTTTCTTTAAGCGTTTCAAAAATTCGGCAAAAATAGGTCAACACTTAGGAAAAAGACATTTTCTGGAGTTTCTGACTACTATAAAACATTTTAAATGTCAATATCTTTGGAGTCCTTACACCTATCGATGCAGCGATACCACCATCTTTTAGGGCATTTTATAGGCTATTAAATGCGATACAGAGTTTTTACAAGCGTCTCAAAAGTTTGACAAAAATAGGTCAAAACCTAGGAAAAAGACATTTTCTGGAGTTTCTGACTACTATAAAAAATTTTAAATGTCAATATCTTTGGAGACCTTACACCTATTGATGCAGCGATACCACCATCTTTTAGGGCATCTGATAAACTATTAAATGCGGTGCAGAGTTTCTTTAAGCGTTTCAAAAATTCGTCAAAAATAGGTCAAAACTTAGGAAAAAACATTTTATGGAGTTTCTGACTACTATAAAATACTTCAAATCTTAATATCTTTGGAGTCCCTACACCTATCGATGCAGCGATACCACCATCTTTTAGGGCATCTGATAAACTATCAAATGCGATGCAGAGTTTCTTTAAGCGTTTCAAAAATTCGGCAAAAATAGGTCAAAACTTAGGAAAAAGACATTTTATGGAGTTTCTGACTACTAACAAAATTTTAAATATCAATATCTTCGGAGTCCTTACACCTATCGATGCAGAGATACCACCACCTTTTAGGGCACCTTATAGGCTATTAAATGCGATACAGAGTTTTTACAAGCGTCGCAAAAGTTCGCCAAAAATAAAAAAACATTTTCTGGAGTTTCTGACTACTATAAAATACTTTAAATCTTAATATCTTTGGAGTCCCTACACCTATCGATGCAGCGATACCAAAATCTTTTAGGGCACCTTATAGGCTATTAAATGCGATACAGAGCTTTTACAAGCGTCGCAAAAGTTCGCCAAAAATAGGTCAAAACCTAGGAAAAAGACATTTTCTGGAGTTTCTGACTATTATAAAAAACTTTAAATGTCAATATCTTCGGATTCCTTACACCTATCGATGCAGCGATACCACCATCTTTTAGGGCATCTGATAAACTATTAAATGCAATGCAGGGTTTCTTTTAACGTTTCCAAAATTCGGCAAAAATAGGTCAAAACTTAGGAAAAAGACATTTTATGGAGTTTCTGACTACTATAAAATATTTTAAATCTTAATATCTTTGGAGTCCCTACACCTATCGATGCAGCGATACCACCATCTTTTAGGGCATCTTATAGGCTATTAAATGCGATACAGAGTTTTTACAAGCGTCTCAAAAGTTTGACAAAAATAGGTCAACACCTAGGAAAAAGACATTTTCTGGAGTTTCTGACTACTATAAAAAATTTTAAATGTCAATATCTTTGGAGACCTTACACCTATTGATGCAGCGATACCACCATCTTTTAGGGCATCTGATAAACTATTAAATGCGGTGCAGAGTTTCTTTAAGCGTTTCAAAAATTCGTCAAAAATAGGTCAAAACTTAGGAAAAAACATTTTATGGAGTTTCTGACTACTATAAAAAATTTTAAATATCTTTGGAGTCCTTACACCTATCGATGCAGCGATACCACCATCTTTTAGGGCATCTGATAAACTATTAAATGCGGTGCAGAGTTTCTTTAAGCGTTTCAAAAATTCGTCAAAAATAGGTCAAAACTTAGGAAAAAACATTTTATGGAGTTTCTGACTACTAAAAAAAACTTTAAATCTTAATATCTTTAAAACTTTAAATGTCAATATCTTTGGAGTCCTTACACCTATCGATGCAGCGATACCACCATCTTTTAGGGCATCTCATAGGCTATTAAATGCAACGCAGAGTTTCTTTAAGCGTTTCAAAAATTCGCCAAAAATAGGTCAAAACCTAGGAAAAAGACATTTTCTGGAGTTTCTGACTACTATAAAAAACTTTAAATGTCAATATCTTTGGAGTCTTTACACCTATCGATGCAGCGATACCACCATCTATTAGGGTATCTGATAAACTATTAAATGCAATGCAGAGTTACCGATACCACCGTCTTTTAGGGCATCTTATAGGCTATTAAATGCGATACAGAGTTTTTACAAGCGTCTCAAAAGTTCGACAAAAGTAGGTCAAAACCTAGGAAAAAGACATTTTCTGGAGTTTCTGACTTCTATAAAAAATGTTTAAATGTCAATATCTTTGGAGTCCTTACACATATCAATGCAGCGATACCACCATCTTTTAGGGCATCTGATAAACTATCAAATGTGATGCAGAGTTTCTTTAAGCGTTTCAAAAATTCGGCAAAAATAGGTCAAAACTTAGGAAAAAGACATCTTATGGAGTTTCTGAGTACTAAAAAAAATTTAAATGTCAATATCTTTGGAGTCCTTACACCTATCGATGCAGCGATACCACCATCTATTAGGGCATCTCATAAACTATTAAATGCAATGCAGAGTTTCTTTAAGCGTTTCAAAAATTCAGCAAAACTAGGTCAACACTTAGGAAAAAGACATTTTCTGGAGTTTCTGACTACTATAAAAAACTTTAAATGTCAATATCTTTGGAATCGTTACACCTATCGATGCAGCGATACCACCATCTTTTAGGGCATCTCATAAGCTATTAAATGCGTTGCAGGGTTTCTTAAAGCGTTTCTAAAATTCAGCAAAAATAGGTCAACACTTAGGAAAAAGACATTTTCTGGAGTTTCTGACTACTATAAAAAACTTTAAATGTCAATATCTTTGGAATCGTTACACCTATCGATGCACGATACCACCATCTTTTAGGGCATCTCATAAGCTATTAAATGCGTTGCAGGGTTTCTTTAAGCGTTTCAAAAATTCGGCAAAAATAGGTCAACACTTAGGAAAAAGACATTTTCTGGAGTTTCTGACTACTATAAAAAATTTAAAATGTCAATATCTTTGGAGTCCTTACACCTATCGATGCAGCGATACCACCATCTTTTAGGGCATCTGATAAACTATTAAATGCGATGCAGAGTTTCTTTAAGCGTTTCAAAAATTCGGCAAAAATAGGTCAAAACTTAGGAAAAAGACATTTTCTGGAGTTTCTGACTACTATAATAAAACTTTAAATGTCAATATCTTTGGAGTCCTTACACCTATCGATGCAGCGATACCACCGTCTTTTAGGGCATTTTATAGGCTATTAAATGCAACGCAGAGTTTCTTTAAGCGTTTCAAAAATTCGGAAAAAATAGGTCAACACTTAGGAAAAAGACATTTTCTGGAGTTTCTGACTACTATAAAAATTTTTAAATGTCAATATCTTTTTAGTCCTTACACCTATCGATGCATATATAAACTATTAAATGCGGTGCAGAGTTTCTTTAAGCGTTTCAAAAATTCGTCAAAAATAGGTCAAAACTTAGGAAAAAACATTTTATGGAGTTTCTGACTACTAAAAAAAACTTTAAATCTTAATATCTTTGGAGTCCTTACACCTATCGATGCAGCGATACCACCATCTTTTAGGGCATCTTATAGGCTATTAAATGCGATACAGAGTTTTTACAAGCGTCTCAAAAGTTCGACAAAAATAGGTCAAAACCTAGGAAAAAGACATTTTCTCTAGTTTCTGACTACTATAAAAAATGTTAAATGTCAATATCTTTGGAGACCTTACACCTATTGATGCAGCGATACCACCATCTTTTAGGGCATCTGATAAACTATTAAATGCGATGCAGAGTTTCTTTAAGCGTTTCAAAAATTCGGCAAAAATAGGTCAAAACTTAGGAAAACGACATTTTCTGGAGTTTCTGACTACTATAATAAAATTTTAAATATCAATATCTTTGGAGTCCTTACACCTATCGATGCAGCGATACCACCATCTTTTAGGGCATCTGATAAACTATTAAATGCAACGCAGAGTTTCTTTAAGCGTTTCAAAAATTCGGCAAAAATAGGTCAAAACTTAGGAAAAAGACATTTTCTGGAGTTTCTGACTACTATAAAAAACTTTAAATGTCAATATCTTTGGAGTCCTTACACCTATCGATGCAGCGATACCACCATCTTTTAGGGCATCTGATAAACTATTAAATGCGATGCAGAGTTTCTTTAAGCGTTTCAAAAATTCGGCAAAAATTGGTCAAAACTTAGGAAAAAGACATTTTCTGGAGTTTCTGACTACTATAATAAAACTTTAAATGTCAATATCTTTGGAGTCCTTACACCTATCGATGCAGCGATACCACCGTCTTTTAGGGCATTTTATAGGCTATTAAATGCAACGCAGAGTTTCTTTAAGCGTTTCAAAAATTCGGCAAAAATAGGTCAACACTTAGGAAAAAGACATTTTCTGGAGTTTCTGACTACTATAAAAATTTTTAAATGTCAATATCTTTTTAGTCCTTACACCTATTGATGCAGCGATACCATCTTTGGAGTCCTTACACCTATCGATGCAGCGATACCACCATCTTTTAGGGCATCTGATAAACTATCAAATGCGATGCAGAGTTTCTTTAAGCGTTTCAAAAATTCGGCAAAAATAGGTCAAAACTTAGGAAAAAGACATTTTATGGAGTTTCTGACTACTAACAAAATTTTAAATATCAATATCTTTGGAGTCCTTACACCTATCGATGCAGCGATACCACCACCTTTTAGGGCACCTTATAGGCTATTAAATGCGATACAGAGTTTTTACAAGCGTCGCAAAAGTTCGCCAAAAATAGGTCAAAACCTAGGAAAAAGACATTTTCTGGAGTTTCTGACTATTATAAAAAACTTTAAATGTCAATATCTTTGGAGTCCTTACACCTATCGATGCAGCGATACCACCATCTTTTAGGGCATCTGATAAACTATTAAATGCAATGCAGGGTTTCTTTAAGCGTTTCAAAAATTCGGCAAAAATAGGTCAACACTTAGGAAAAAGACATTTTCTGGAGTTTCTGACTACTATAAAAAATTTTAAATGTCAATATCTTTGGAGTCCGTACACGTATCGATGCAGCGATACCACCATCTTTAAGGGCATCTGATAAACTATTAAATGCAATGCAGGGTTTCTTTTAACGTTTCAAAAATTCGGCAAAAATAGGTCAAAACTTAGGAAAAAGACATTTTATGGAGTTTCTGACTACTATAAAAAATGTTTAAATGTCAATATCTTTGGAGTCCTTACACCTATCAATGCAGCGATACCACCATCTTTTAGGGCATCTGATAAACTATTAAATGCGATGCAGAGTTTCTTTAAGCGTTTCAAAAGTTCGACAAAAGTAGGTCAAAACCTAGGAAAAAGACATTTTCTGGAGTTTCTGACTACTATAAAAAATGTTTAAATGTCAATATCTTTGGAGTCCTTACACCTACCGATGCAGCGATACCACCATCTTTTAGGGCATCTGATAAACTATTAAATGCAATGCAGGGTTTCTTTAAGCGTTTCAAAAATTCTGACTCATCTCATAAGCTATTAAATGCGTTGCAGGGTTTCTTTAAGCGTTTCAAAAATTCGGCAAAAATAGGTCAACACTTAGGAAAAAGACATTTTCTGGAGTTTCTGACTACTATAAAAAAACTTTAAATGTCAATATCTTTGGAGTCCTTACACCTATCGATGCAGCGATACCACCATCTTTTAGGGCATCTGATAAACTATTAAATGCAATGCAGGGTTTCTTTAAGCGTTTCAAAAATTCGGCAAAAATAGGTCAACACTTAGGAAAAAGACATTTTCTGGAGCTTCTGACTACTATAAAAAATTTTAAATGTCAATATCTTTGGAGTCCGTACACGTATCGATGCAGCGATACCACCATCTTTAAGGGCATCTGATAAACTATTAAATGCAATGCAGGGTTTCTTTTAACGTTTCAAAAATTCGGCAAAAATAGGTCAAAACTTAGGAAAAAGACATTTTATGGAGTTTCTGACTACTATAAAAAATGTTTAAATGTCAATATCTTTGGAGTCCTTACACCTATCAATGCAGCGATACCACCATCTTTTAGGGCATCTGATAAACTATTAAATGCGATGCAGAGTTTCTTTAAGCGTTTCAAAAGTTCGACAAAAGTAGGTCAAAACCTAGGAAAAAGACATTTTCTGGAGTTTCTGACTACTATAAAAAATGTTTAAATGTCAATATCTTTGGAGTCCTTACACCTACCGATGCAGCGATACCACCATCTTTAAGGGCATCTGATAAACTATTAAATGCAATGCAGGGTTTCTTTAAGCGTTTCAAAAATTCTGACTCATCTCATAAGCTATTAAATGCGTTGCAGGGTTTCTTTAAGCGTTTCAAAAATTCGGCAAAAATAGGTCAAAACCTAGGAAAAAGACATTTTCTCTAGTTTCTGACTACTATAAAAAATGTTAAATGTCAATATCTTTGGAGACCTTACACCTATTGATGCAGCGATATCTTTTAGGGCATCTGATAAACTATTAAATGCGATGCAGAGTTTCTTTAAGCGTTTCAAAAATTCGGCAAAAATAGGTCAAAACTTAGGAAAACGACATTTTCTGGAGTTTCTGACTACTATAAAAAAACTTTAAATGTCAATATCTTTGGAGTCCTTACACCTATCGATGCAGCGATACCACCATCTTTTAGGGCATCTGATAAACTATTAAATGCAATGCAGGGTTTCTTTAAGCGTTTCAAAAATTCGGCAAAAATAGGTCAACACTTAGGAAAAAGACATTTTCTGGAGTTTCTGACTACTATAAAAAATTTTAAATGTCAATATCTTTGGAGTCCGTACACGTATCGATGCAGCGATACCACCATCTTTAAGGGCATCTGATAAACTATTAAATGCAATGCAGGGTTTCTTTTAACGTTTCAAAAATTCGGCAAAAATAGGTCAAAACTTAGGAAAAAGACATTTTATGGAGTTTCTGACTACTATAAAAAATGTTTAAATGTCAATATCTTTGGAGTCCTTACACCTATCAATGCAGCGATACCACCATCTTTTAGGGCATCTGATAAACTATTAAATGCGATGCAGAGTTTCTTTAAGCGTTTCAAAAGTTCGACAAAAGTAGGTCAAAACCTAGGAAAAAGACATTTTCTGGAGTTTCTGACTACTATAAAAAATGTTTAAATGTCAATATCTTTGGAGTCCTTACACCTACCGATGCAGCGATACCACCATCTTTTAGGGCATCTGATAAACTATTAAATGCAATGCAGGGTTTCTTTAAGCGTTTCAAAAATTCTGACTCATCTCATAAGCTATTAAATGCGTTGCAGGGTTTCTTTAAGCGTTTCAAAAATTCGGCAAAAATAGGTCAAAACCTAGGAAAAAGACATTTTCTCTAGTTTCTGACTACTATAAAAAATGTTAAATGTCAATATCTTTGGAGACCTTACACCTATTGATGCAGCGATACCACCATCTTTTAGGGCATCTGATAAACTATTAAATGCGATGCAGAGTTTCTTTAAGCGTTTCAAAAATTCGGCAAAAATAGGTCAAAACTTAGGAAAACGACATTTTCTGGAGTTTCTGACTACTATAATAAAACTTTAAATGTCAATATCTTTGGAGTCCTTACACCTATCGATGCAGCGATACCACCATCTTTTAGGGCATCTGATAAACTATTAAATGCAACGCAGAATTTCTTTAAGCGTTTCAAAAATTCGGCAAAAATAGGTCAAAACTTAGGAAAAAGACATTTTCTGGAGTTTCTGACTACTATAAAAAACTTTAAATGTCAATATCTTTGGAGTCCTTACACCTATCGATGCAGCGATACCACCATCTTTTAGGGCATCTGATAAACTATTAAATGCGATGCAGAGTTTCTTTAAGCGTTTCAAAAATTCGGCAAAAATAGGTCAAAACTTAGGAAAAAGACATTTTCTGGAGTTTCTGACTACTATAATAAAACTTTAAATGTCAATATCTTTGGAGTCCTTACACCTATCGATGCAGCGATACCACCGTCTTTTAGGGCATTTTATAGGCTATTAAATGCAACGCAGAGTTTCTTTAAGCGTTTCAAAAATTCGGCAAAAATAGGTCAACACTTAGGAAAAAGACATTTTCTGGAGTTTCTGACTACTATAAAAATTTTTAAATGTCAATATCTTTTTAGTCCTTACACCTATTGATGCAGCGATACCATCTTTGGAGTCCTTACACCTATCGATGCAGCGATACCACCATCTTTTAGGGCATCTGATAAACTATCAAATGCGATGCAGAGTTTCTTTAAGCGTTTCAAAAATTCGGCAAAAATAGGTCAAAACTTAGGAAAAAGACATTTTATGGAGTTTCTGACTACTAACAAAATTTTAAATATCAATATCTTTGGAGTCCTTACACCTATCGATGCAGCGATACCACCACCTTTTAGGGCACCTTATAGGCTATTAAATGCGATACAGAATTTTTACAAGCGTCGCAAAAGTTCGCCAAAAATAGGTCAAAACCTAGGAAAAAGACATTTTCTGGAGTTTCTGACTATTATAAAAAACTTTAAATGTCAATATCTTTGGAGTCCTTACACCTATCGATGCAGCGATACCACCATCTTTTAGGGCATCTGATAAACTATTAAATGCAATGCAGGGTTTCTTTAAGCGTTTCAAAAATTCGGCAAAAATAGGTCAACACTTAGGAAAAAGACATTTTCTGGAGTTTCTGACTACTATAAAAAATTTTAAATGTCAATATCTTTGGAGTCCGTACACGTATCGATGCAGCGATACCACCATCTTTAAGGGCATCTGATAAACTATTAAATGCAATGCAGGGTTTCTTTTAACGTTTCAAAAATTCGGCAAAAATAGGTCAAAACTTAGGAAAAAGACATTTTATGGAGTTTCTGACTACTATAAAAAATGTTTAAATGTCAATATCTTTGGAGTCCTTACACCTATCAATGCAGCGATACCACCATCTTTTAGGGCATCTGATAAACTATTAAATGCGATGCAGAGTTTCTTTAAGCGTTTCAAAAGTTCGACAAAAGTAGGTCAAAACCTAGGAAAAAGACATTTTCTGGAGTTTCTGACTACTATAAAAAATTTTAAATGTCAATATCTTTGGAGTCCGTACACGTATCGATGCAGCGATACCACCATCTTTAAGGGCATCTGATAAACTATTAAATGCAATGCAGGGTTTCTTTTAACGTTTCAAAAATTCGGCAAAAATAGGTCAAAACTTAGGAAAAAGACATTTTATGGAGTTTCTGACTACTATAAAAAATGTTTAAATGTCAATATCTTTGGAGTCCTTACACCTACCGATGCAGCGATACCACCATCTTTTAGGGCATCTGATAAACTATTAAATGCAATGCAGGGTTTCTTTAAGCGTTTCAAAAATTCTGACTCATCTCATAAGCTATTAAATGCGTTGCAGGGTTTCTTTAAGCGTTTCAAAAATTCGGCAAAAATAGGTCAACACTTAGGAAAAAGACATTTTCTGGAGTTTCTGACTACTATAAAAAAACTTTAAATGTCAATATCTTTGGAGTCCTTACACCTATCGATGCAGCGATACCACCGTCTTTTAGGGCATCTTATAGGCTATTAAATGCGATACAGAGTTTTTACAAACGTCTCAAAAGTTCGACAAAAGTAGGTCAAAACCTAGGAAAAAGACATTTTCTGGAGTTTCTGACTACTATAAAAAATGTTTAAATGTCAATATCTTTGGAGTCCTTACACCTATCAATGCAGCGATACCACCATCTTTTAGGGCATCTGATAAACTATCAAATGTGATGCAGAGTTTCTTTAAGCGTTTCAAAAATTCGGCAAAAATAGGTCAAAACTTAGGAAAAAGACATTTTATGGAGTTTCTGACTACTAAAAAAAATTTAAATGTCAATATCTTTGGAGTCCTTACACCTATCGATGCAGCGATACCACCATCTTTTAGGGCATCCGATAAACTATCAAATGCGATGCAGAGTTTCTTTAAGCGTTTCAAAAATTCGGCAAAAATAGGTCAAAACTTAGGAAAAAGACATTTTCTGGAGTTTCTGACTACTATAAAAAACTTTAAATGTCAATATTTTTCTAGTCCTTACACCTATCGATGCAGCGATACCACCATCTTTTAGGGCATCTCATAAGCTATTAAATGCGTTGCAGGGCTTCTTAAAGCGTTTCTAAAATTCAGCAAAAATAGGTCAACACTTAGTAAAAAGACATTTTCTGGAGTTTCTGACTACTATAAAAAACTTTAAATGTCAATATCTTTGGAATCGTTACACCTATCGATGCACGATACCACCATCTTTTAGGGCATCTCATAAGCTATTAAATGCGTTGCAGGGTTTCTTTAAGCGTTTCAAAAATTCGGCAAAAATTGGTCAACACTTAGGAAAAAGACATTTTCTGGAGTTTCTGACTACTATAAAAAACTTTAAATGTCAATATCTTTGGAGTCCTTACACCTATCGATGCAGCCATACCACCATCTTTTAGGGCATCTGATAAACTATTAAATGCGATGCAGAGTTTCTTTAAGCGTTTCAAAAATTCGGCAAAAATAGGTCAAAACTTAGGAAAAAGACATTTTCTGGAGTTTCTGACTACTATAGTAAAACTTTAAATGTCAATATCTTTGGAGTCCTTACACCTATCGATGCAGCGATACCACCGTCTTTTAGGGCATTTTATAGGCTATTAAATGCAACGCAGAGTTTCTTTAAGCGTTTCAAAAATTCGGCAAAAATAGGTCAACACTTAGGAAAAAGACATTTTCTGGAGTTTCTGACTACTATAAAAATTTTTAAATGTCAATATCTTTTTAGTCCTTACACCTATCGATGCAGCGATACCATCTTTCGGGTCCTTACACCTATCGATGCAGCGATACCACCATCTCTTAGGGCATCTGATAAACTATCAAATGCGATGCAGAGTTTCTTTAAGCGTTTCAAAAATTCGGCAAAAATAGGTCAAAACTTAGGAAAAAGACATTTTATGGAGTTTCTGACTACTAACAAAATTTAAAATATCAATATCTTTGGAGTCCTTACACCTATCGATGCAGCGATACCACCACCTTTTAGGGCACCTTATAGGCTATTAAATGCGATACAGAGTTTTTACAAGCGTCGCAAAAGTTCGCCAAAAATAGGTCAAAACCTAGGAAAAAGACATTTTCTGGAGTTTCTGACTATTATAAAAAACTTTAAATGTCAATATCTTTGGAGTCCTTACACCTATCGATGCAGCGATACCACCATCTTTTAGGGCATCTGATAAACTATTAAATGCAATGCAGGGTTTCTTTAAGCGTTTCAAAAATTCGGCAAAAATAGGTCAACACTTAGGAAAAAGACATTTTCTGGAGTTTCTGACTACTATAAAAAAATTTAAATGTCAATATCTTTGGAGTCCTTACACGTATCGATGCAGCGATACCACCATCTTTTAGGGCATCTGATAAACTATTAAATGCAATGCAAGGTTTCTTTTAACGTTTCAAAAATTCGGCAAAAATAGGTCAAAACTTAGGAAAAAGACATTTTATGGAGTTTCTGACTACTATAAAAAATGTTTAAATGTCAATATCTTTGGAGTCCTTACACCTATCAATGCAGCGATACCACCATCTTTTAGGGCATCTGATAAACTATCAAATGTGATGCAGAGTTTCTTTAAGCGTTTCAAAAATTCGGCAAAAATAGGTCAAAACTTAGGAAAAAGACATTTTATGGAGTTTCTGACTACTAAAAAAAATTTAAATGTCAATATCTTTGGAGTCCTTACACCTATCGATGCAGCGATACCACCGTCTTTTAGGGCATCTTATAGGCTATTAAATGCAACGCAGAGTTTGCTTAAGCGTTTCAAAAATTCGCCAAAAATAGGTCAAAACCTAGGAAAAAGCCATTTTCTGGAGTTTCTGACTACTATAAAAAACTTTAAATGTCAATATCTTTGGAGTCCTTACACCTATCGATGCAGCGATACCACCATCTTTTAGGGCATCTTATAGGCTATTAAATGCAACGCAGAGTTTCTTTAAGCGTTTCAAAAATTCGCCAAAAATAGGTCAAAACCTAGGAAAAAGACATTTTCTGGAGTTTCTGACTACTATAAAAAAATTTAAATGTCAATATCTTTGGAGTCTTTACACCTATCGATGCAGCGATACCACCATCTATTAGGGCATCTGATAAACTATTAAATGCAATGCAGAGTTACCGATACCACCGTCTTTTAGGGCATCTTATAGGCTATTAAATGCGATACAGAGTTTTTACAAGCGTCTCAAAAGTTCGACAAAAGTAGGTCAAAACCTAGGAAAAAGACATTTTCTGGAGTTTCTGACTACTATAAAAAATGTTTAAATGTCAATATCTTTGGAGTCCTTACACCTATCAATGCAGCGATACCACCATCTTTTAGGGCATCTGATAAACTATCAAATGTGATGCAGAGTTTCTTTAAGCGTTTCAAAAATTCGGCAAAAATAGGTCAAAACTTAGGAAAAAGACATTTTATGGAGTTTCTGACTACTAAAAAAAAATTTAAATGTCAATATCTTTGGAGTCCTTACACCTATCGATGCAGCGATACCACCATCTATTAGGGCATCTCATAAACTATTAAATGCAATGCAGAGTTTCTTTAAGCGTTTCTAAAATTCAGCAAAAATAGGTCAACACTTAGGAAAAAGACATTTTCTGGAGTTTCTGACTACTATAAAAAACTTTAAATGTCAATATCTTTGGAATCGTTACACCTATCGATGCACGATACCACCATCTTTTAGGGCATCTCATAAGCTATTAAATGCGTTGCAGGGTTTCTTTAAGCGTTTCAAAAATTCGGCAAAAATAGGTCAACACTTAGGAAAAAGACATTTTCTGCAGTTTCTGACTACTATAAAAAACTTAAAATGTCAATATCTTTGGAGTCCTTACACCTATCGATGCAGCGATACCACCATCTTTTAGGGCATCTGATAAACTATTAAATGCGATGCAGAGTTTCTTTAAGCGTTTCAAAAATTCGGCAAAAATAGGTCAAAACTTAGGAAAAAGACATTTTCTGGAGTTTCTGACTACTATAAAAATGTTTAAATGTCAATATCTTTTTAGTCCTTACACCTATCGATGCAGCGATACCACCGTCTTTTAGGGCATTTTATAGGCTATTAAATGCAACGCAGAGTTTCTTTAACCGTTTCAAAAATTCGGCAAAAATAGGTCAACACTTAGGAAAAAGACATTTTCTGGAGTTTCTGACTACTATAAAAATGTTTAAATGTCAATATCTTTTTAGTCCTTACACCTATCGATGCAGCGATACCATCTTTCGAGTCCTTACACCTATCGATGCAGCGACACCACCATCTTTTAGGGCATCTGATAAACTATCAAATGCGATGCAGAGTTTCTTTAAGCGTTTCAAAAATTCGGCAAAAATAGGTCAAAACTTAGGAAAAAGACATTTTATGGAGTTTCTGACTACTAACAAAATTTTAAATATCAATATCTTTGGAGTCCTTACACCTATCGATGCAGCGATACCACCACCTTTTAGGGCACCTTATAGGCTATTAAATGCGATACAGAGTTTTTACAAGCGTCGCAAAAGTTCGCCAAAAATAGGTCAAAACCTAGGAAAAAGACATTTTCTGGAGTTTCTGACTATTATAAAAAACTTTAAATGTCAATATCTTTGGAGTCCTTACACCTATCGATGCAGCGATACCACCATCTTTTAGGGCATCTGATAAACTATTAAATGCAATGCAGGGTTTCTTTAAGCGTTTCAAAAATTCGGCAAAAATAGGTCAACACTTAGGAAAAAGACATTTTCTGGAGTTTCTGACTACTATAAAAAATTTTAAATGTCAATATCTTTGGAGTCCTTACACGTATCGATGCAGCGATACCACCATCTTTTAGGGCATCTGATAAACTATTAAATGCAATGCAAGGTTTCTTTTAACGTTTCAACAATTCGGCAAAAATAGGTCAAAACTTAGGAAAAAGACATTTTATGGAGTTTCTGACTACTATAAAAAATGTTTAAATGTCAATATCTTTGGAGTCCTTACACCTATCAATGCAGCGATACCACCATCTTTTAGGGCATCTGATAAACTATCAAATGTGATGCAGAGTTTCTTTAAGCGTTTCAAAAATTCGGCAAAAATAGGTCAAAACTTAGGAAAAAGACATTTTATGGAGTTTCTGACTACTAAAAAAAATTTAAATGTCAATATCTTTGGAGTCCTTACACCTATCGATGCAGCGATACCACCGTCTTTTAGGGCATCTTATAGGCTATTAAATGCAACGCAGAGTTTCTTTAAGCGTTTCAAAAATTCGCCAAAAATAGGTCAAAACCTAGGAAAAAGACATTTTCTGGAGTTTCTGACTACTATAAAAAACTTTAAATGTCAATATCTTTGGAGTCCTTACACCTATCGATGCAGCGATACCACCATCTTTTAGGGCATCTTATAGGCTATTAAATGCAACGCAGAGTTTCTTTAAGAGTTTCAAAAATTCGCCAAAAATAGGTCAAAACCTAGGAAAAAGACATTTTCTGGAGTTTCTGACTACTATAAAAAACTTTAAATGTCAATATCTTTGGAGTCTTTACACCTATCGATGCAGCGATGCCACCATCTATTAGGGCATCTGATAAACTATTAAATGCAATGCAGAGTTACCGATACCACCGTCTTTTAGGGCATCTTATAGGCTATTAAATGCGATACAGAGTTTTTACAAGCGTCTCAAAAGTTCGACAAAAGTAGGTCAAAACCTAGGAAAAAGACATTTTCTGGAGTTTCTGACTACTATAAAAAATGTTTAAATGTCAATATCTTTGGAGTCCTTACACCTATCAATGCAGCGATACCACCATCTTTTAGGGCATCTGATAAACTATCAAATGTGATGCAGAGTTTCTTTAAGCGTTTCAAAAATTCGGCAAAAATAGGTCAAAACTTAGGAAAAAGACATTTTATGGAGTTTCTGACTACTAAAAAAAATTTAAATGTCAATATCTTTGGAGTCCTTACACCTATCGATGCAGCGATACCACCATCTATTAGGGCATCTCATAAACTATTAAATGCAATGCAGAGTTTCTTTAAGCGTTTCAAAAATTCAGCAAAAATAGGTCAACACTTAGGAAAAAGACATTTTCTGGAGTTTCTGACTACTATAAAAAACTTTAAATGTCAATATCTTTGGAATCGTTACACCTATCGATGCAGCGATACCACCATCTTTTAGGGCATCTCATAAGCTATTAAATGCGTTGCAGGGTTTCTTAAAGCGTTTCTAAAATTCAGCAAAAATAGGTCAACACTTAGGAAAAAGACATTTTCTGGAGTTTCTGACTACTATAAAAAACTTTAAATGTCAATATCTTTGGAATCGTTACACCTATCGATGCACGATACCACCATCTTTTAGGGCATCTCATAAGCTATTAAATGCGTTGCAGGGTTTCTTTAAGCGTTTCAAAAATTCGGCAAAAATAGGTCAACACTTAGGAAAAAGACATTTTCTGGAGTTTCTGACTACTATAAAAAATTTAAAATGTCAATATCTTTGGAGTCCTTACACCTATCGATGCAGCGATACCACCATCTTTTAGGGCATCTGATAAACTATTAAATGCGATGCAGAGTTTCTTTAAGCGTTTCAAAAATTCGGCAAAAATAGGTCAAAACTTAGGAAAAAGACATTTTCTGGAGTTTCTGACTACTATAATAAAACTCTAAATGTCAATATCTTTGGAATCGTTACACCTATCGATGCAGCGATACCACCATCTTTTAGGGCATCTCATAAGCTATTAAATGCAACGCAGAGTTTCTTTAAGCGTTTCAAAAATTCGGCAAAAATAGGTCAACACTTAGGAAAAAGACATTTTCTGGAGTTTCTGACTACTATAAAAAACTTTAAATGTCAATATCTTTGGAATCGTTACACCTATCGATGCACGATACCACCATCTTTTAGGGCATCTCATAAGCTATTAAATGCGTTGCAGGGTTTCTTTAAGCGTTTCAAAAATTCGGCAAAAATAGGTCAACACTTAGGAAAAAGACATTTTCTGGAGTTTCTGACTACTATAAAAAATTTAAAATGTCAATATCTTTGGAGTCCTTACACCTATCGATGCAGCGATACCACCATCTTTTAGGGCATCTGATAAACTATTAAATGCGATGCAGAGTTTCTTTAAGCGTTTCAAAAATTCGGCAAAAATAGGTCAAAACTTAGGAAAAAGACATTTTCTGGAGTTTCTGACTACTATAATAAAACTCTAAATGTCAATATCTTTGGAGTCCTTACACCTATCGATGCAGCGATACCACCGTCTTTTAGGGCATTTTATAGGCTATTAAATGCAACGCAGAGTTTCTTTAAGCGTTTCAAAAATTCGGCAAAAATAGGTCAACACTTAGGAAAAAGACATTTTCTGGAGTTTCTGACTACTATAAAAATTTTTAAATGTCAATATCTTTTTAGTCCTTACACCTATCGATGCAGCGATACCATCTTCGGAGTCCTTACACCTATCGATGCAGCGATACCACCATCTTTTAGGGCATCTGATAAACTATCAAATGCGATGCAGAGTTTCTTTAAGCGTTTCAAAAATTCGGCAAAAATAGGTCAAAACTTAGGAAAAAGACATTTTATGGAGTTTCTGACTACTAACAAAATTTTAAATATCAATATCTTTGGAGTCCTTACACCTATCGATGCAGCGATACCACCACCTTTTAGGGCATCTGATAAACTATTAAATGCAATGCAGGGTTTCTTTAAGCGTTTCAAAAATTCGGCAAAAATAGGTCAACACTTAGGAAAAAGACATTTTCTGGAGTTTCTGACTACTATAAAATATTTAAATCTTAATATCTTTGGAGTCCCTACACCTATCGATGCAGCGAAACCACCATCTTTTAGGGCACCTTATAGGCTATTAAATGCGATACAGAGTTTTTACAAGCGTCGCAAAAGTTCGCCAAAAATAGGTCAAAACCTAGGAAAAAGACATTTTCTGGAGTTTCTGACTATTATAAAAAACTTTAAATGTCAATATCTTTGGAGTCCTTACACCTATCGATGCAGCGATACCACCATCTTTTAGGGCATCTGATAAACTATTAAATGCAATGCAGGGTTTCTTTAAGCGTTTCAAAAATTCGGCAAAAATAGGTCAAAACTTAGGAAAAAGACATTTTCTGGAGTTTCTGACTACTATAAAAAATTTTAAATGTCAATATCTTTGGAGTCCTTACACGCATCGATGCAGCGATACCACCATCTTTTAGGGCATCTGATAAACTATTAAATGCAATGCAGGGTTTCTTTTAACGTTTCAAAAATTCGGCAAAAATAGGTCAAAACTTAGGAAAAATACATTTTATGGAGTTTCTGACTACTATAAAATAATTTAAATCTTAATATCTTTGGAGTCCCTACACATATCGATGCAGCGATACCACCATCTTTTAGGGCATCTTATAGGCTATTAAATGCGGTACAGAGTTTTTACAAGCGTCTCAAAAGTTTGACAAAAATAGGTCAAAACCTAGGAAAAAGACATTTTCTGTAGTTTCTGACTACTATAAAAAATTTTAAATGTCAATATCTTTGGAGACCTTACACCTATTGATGCAGCGATACCACCATCTTTTAGGGCATCTGATAAACTATTAAATGCGATGCAGAGTTTCTTTAAGCGTTTCAAAAATTCGGCGAAAATAGGTCAAAACTTAGGAAAAAGACATTTTCTGGAGTTTCTGACTACTATAAAAAATTTTAAATGTCAATATCTTTGGAGTCCTCACACCTATCGATGCAGCGATACCACCATCTTTTAGGGCATCTGATAAACTATTAAATGCGGTGCAGAGTTTCTTTAAGCGTTTCAAAAATTCGTCAAAAATAGGTCAAAACTTAGGAAAAAACATTTTATGGAGTTTCTGACTACTAAAAAAAATTTAAATCTTAATATCTTTGGAGTCCTTACACCTATCGATGCAGCGATACCACCATCTTTTAGGGCAACTTATAGGCTATTAAATGCGATACAGAATTTTTACAAGCGTCTCAAAAGTTCGACAAAAATAGGTCAAAACCTAGGAAAAAGACATTTTCTCTAGTTTCTGACTACTATAAAAAATGTTAAATGATGTCAATATCTTTGGAGACCTTTCACCTATTGATGCAGCGATACCACCATCTTTTAGGGCATCTGATAAACTATTAAATGCGATGCAGAGTTTCTTTAAGCGTTTCAAAAATTCGGCGAAAATAGGTCAAAACTTAGGAAAAAGACATTTTCTGGAGTTTCTGACTACTATAAAAAATTTTAAATGTCAATATCTTCGGAGTCCTTACACCTATCGATGCAGCGATACCACCATCTTTTAGGGCATCTTATAGGCTATTAAATGCGATACAGAGTTTTTACAAGCGTCTCAAAAGTACGACAAAAGTAGGTCAAAACTTAGGAAAAAGACATTTTCTGGAGTTTCTGACTACTATAGAAAAACTTTAAATGTCAATATCTTTGGAGTCCTTACACGTATCGATGCAGCGATACCACCATCTTTTAGGGCATCTGATAAACTATTAAATGCAATGCAGGGTTTCTTTAAGCGTTTCAAAAATTCGGCAAAAATAGGTCAACACTTAGGAAAAAGACATTTTATGGAGTTTCTGACTACTATAAAATACTTGAAATCTTAATATCTTTGGAGTCCCTACACCTATCGATGCAGCGATACCACCATCTTTTAGGGCCGCTTATAGGCTATTAAATGCGATACAGAGTTTTTACAAGCGTCTCAAAAGTTTGACAAAAATAGGTCAAAACCTAGGAAAAATACATTTTCTGGAGTTTCTGACTACTATAAAAAAATTTAAATGTCAATATCTTTGGAGACCTTACACGTATCGATGCAGCGATACCACCATCTTTTAGGGCAACTTATAGGCTATTAAATGCGATACAGAATTTTTACAAGCGTCTCAAAAGTTCGACAAAAATAGGTCAAAACCTAGGAAAAAGACATTTTCTCTAGTTTCTGACTACTATAAAAAATGTTAAATGATGTCAATATCTTTGGAGACCTTTCACCTATTGATGCAGCGATACCACCATCTTTTAGGGCATCTGATAAACTATTAAATGCGATGCAGAGTTTCTTTAAGCGTTTCAAAAATTCGGCGAAAATAGGTCAAAACTTAGGAAAAAGACATTTTCTGGAGTTTCTGACTACTATAAAAAATTTTAAATGTCAATATCTTCGGAGTCCTTACACCTATCGATGCAGCGATACCACCATCTTTTAGGGCATCTTATAGGCTATTAAATGCGATACAGAGTTTTTACAAGCGTCTCAAAAGTACGACAAAAGTAGGTCAAAACTTAGGAAAAAGACATTTTCTGGAGTTTCTGACTACTATAGAAAAACTTTAAATGTCAATATCTTTGGAGTCCTTACACGTATCGATGCAGCGATACCACCATCTTTTAGGGCATCTGATAAACTATTAAATGCAATGCAGGGTTTCTTTAAGCGTTTCAAAAATTCGGCAAAAATAGGTCAAAACTTAGGAAAAAGACATTTTATGGAGTTTCTGACTACTATAAAATACTTGAAATCTTAATATCTTTGGAGTCCCTACACCTATCGATGCAGCGATACCACCATCTTTTAGGGCCGCTTATAGGCTATTAAATGCGATACAGGGTTTTTACAAGCGTCTCAAAAGTTTGACAAAAATAGGTCAAAACCTAGGAAAAATACATTTTCTGGAGTTTCTGACTACTATAAAAAAATTTAAATGTCAATATCTTTGAAGACCTTACACGTATCGATGCAGCGATACCACCATCTTTTAGGGCATCTGATAAACTATTAAATGCGATGCAGAGTTTCTTTAAGCGTTTCAAAAATTCGCCGAAAATAGGTCAAAACTTAGGAAAAAGACATTTTCTGACTACTATGGAAAAACTTTAAATGTCAATATCTTTGGAGTCCTTACACGTATCGATGCAGCGATACCACCATCTTTTAGGGCATCTGATAAACTATTAAATGCAATGCAGGGTTTCTTTAAGCGTTTCAAAAATTCGGCAAAAATAGGTCAAAACTTAGGAAAAAGACATTTTATGGAGTTTCTGACTACTATAAAATTCTTTAAATCTTAATATCTTTGGAGTCCCTACACCTATCGATGCAGCGATACCACCATCTTTTAGGGCACCTTATAGGCTATTAAATGCGATACAGAGTTTTTACAAGCGTCTCAAAAGTACGACAAAAGTAGGTCAAAACTTAGGAAAAAGACATTTTCTGGAGTTTCTGACTACTATAGAAAAACTTTAAATGTCAATATCTTTGGAGTCCTTACACGTATCGATGCAGCGATACCACCATCTTTTAGGGCATCTGATAAACTATTAAATGCAATGCAGGGTTTCTTTAAGCGTTTCAAAAATTCGGCAAAAATAGGTCAACACTTAGGAAAAAGACATTTTATGGAGTTTCTGACTACTATAAAATACTTGAAATCTTAATATCTTTGGAGTCCCTACACCTATCGATGCAGCGATACCACCATCTTTTAGGGCAACTTATAGGCTATTAAATGCGATACAGAGTTTTTACAAGCGTCTCAAAAGTTTGACAAAAATAGGTCAAAACCTAGGAAAAATACATTTTCTGGAGTTTCTGACTACTATAAAAAAATTTAAATGTCAATATCTTTGGAGACCTTACACGTATCGATGCAGCGATACCACCATCTTTTAGGGCAACTTATAGGCTATTAAATGCGATACAGAATTTTTACAAGCGTCTCAAAAGTTCGACAAAAATAGGTCAAAACCTAGGAAAAAGACATTTTCTCTAGTTTCTGACTACTATAAAAAATGTTAAATGATGTCAATATCTTTGGAGACCTTTCACCTATTGATGCAGCGATACCACCATCTTTTAGGGCATCTGATAAACTATTAAATGCGATGCAGAGTTTCTTTAAGCGTTTCAAAAATTCGGCGAAAATAGGTCAAAACTTAGGAAAAAGACATTTTCTGGAGTTTCTGACTACTATAAAAAATTTTAAATGTCAATATCTTCGGAGTCCTTACACCTATCGATGCAGCGATACCACCATCTTTTAGGGCATCTTATAGGCTATTAAATGCGATACAGAGTTTTTACAAGCGTCTCAAAAGTACGACAAAAGTAGGTCAAAACTTAGGAAAAAGACATTTTCTGGAGTTTCTGACTACTATAGAAAAAACTTTAAATGTCAATATCTTTGGAGTCCTTACACGTATCGATGCAGCGATACCACCATCTTTTAGGGCATCTGATAAACTATTAAATGCAATGCAGGGTTTCTTTAAGCGTTTCAAAAATTCGGCAAAAATAGGTCAAAACTTAGGAAAAAGACATTTTATGGAGTTTCTGACTACTATAAAATACTTGAAATCTTAATATCTTTGGAGTCCCTACACCTATCGATGCAGCGATACCACCATCTTTTAGGGCCGCTTATAGGCTATTAAATGCGATACAGGGTTTTTACAAGCGTCTCAAAAGTTTGACAAAAATAGGTCAAAACCTAGGAAAAATACATTTTCTGGAGTTTCTGACTACTATAAAAAAATTTAAATGTCAATATCTTTGGAGACCTTACACGTATCGATGCAGCGATACCACCATCTTTTAGGGCATCTGATAAACTATTAAATGCGATGCAGAGTTTCTTTAAGCGTTTCAAAAATTCGCCGAAAATAGGTCAAAACTTAGGAAAAAGACATTTTCTGACTACTATGGAAAAACTTTAAATGTCAATATCTTTGGAGTCCTTACACGTATCGATGCAGCGATACCACCATCTTTTAGGGCATCTGATAAACTATTAAATGCAATGCAGGGTTTCTTTAAGCGTTTCAAAAATTCGGCAAAAATAGGTCAAAACTTAGGAAAAAGACATTTTATGGAGTTTCTGACTACTATAAAATTTTTTAAATCTTAATATCTTTGGAGTCCCTACACCTATCGATGCAGCGATACCACCATCTTTTAGGGCACCTTATAGGCTATTAAATGCGATACAGAGTTTTTACAAGCGTCTCAAAAGTTTGACAAAAATAGGTCAAAACCTAGGAAAAAGACATTTTCTGGAGTTTCTGACTACTATAAAAAAATTTAAATGTCAATATCTTTGGAGTCCTTACACGTATCGATGCAGCGATACCACCATCTTTTAGGGCATCTGATAAACTATTAAATGCAATGCAGGGTTTCTTTAAGCGTTTCAAAAATTCGGCAAAAATAGGTCAAAACTTAGGAAAAAGACATTTTTTGGAGTTTCTGACTACTATAAAATACTTGAAATCTTAATATCTTTGGAGTCCCTACACCTATCGATGCAGCGATACCACCATCTTTTAGGGCCGCTTATAGGCTATTAAATGCGATACAGAGTTTTTACAAGCGTCTCAAAAGTTTGACAAAAATAGGTCAAAACCTAGGAAAAATACATTTTCTGGAGTTCCTGACTACTATAAAAAAATTTAAATGTTAATATCTTTGGAGACCTTACACGTATCGATGCAGCGATACCACCATCTTTTAGGGCATCTGATAAACTATTAAATGCGATGCAGAGTTTCTTTAAGCGTTTCAAAAATTCGGCGAAAATAGGTCAAAACTTAGGAAAAAGACATTTTCTGGAGTTTCTGACTACTATAGAAAAATTTTAAATGTCAATATCTTTGGAGTCCTTACACGTATCGAAGCAGCGATACCACCATCTTTTAGGGCATCTGATAAACTATTAAATGCAATGCAGGGTTTCTTTAAGCGTTTCAAAAATTCGGCAAAAATAGGTCAAAACTTAGGAAAAAGACATTTTATGGAGTTTCTGACTACTATAAAATTCTTTAAATCTTAATATCTTTGGAGTCCCTACACCTATCGATGCAGCGATACCACCATCTTTTAGGGCACCTTATAGGCTATTAAATGCGATACAGAGTTTTTACAAGCGTCTCAAAAGTTTGATAAAAATAGGCCAAAACCTAGGAAAAAGACATTTTCTGACTACTATAAAAAAATTTAAATGTCAATATCTTTGGAGTCCTTACACGTATCGATGCAGCGATACCACCATCTTTTAGGGCATCTGATAAACTATTAAATGCAATGCAGGGTTTCTTTAAGCGTTTCAAAAATTCGCCAAAAATAGGTCAAAACTTAGGAAAAAGACATTTTATGGAGTTTCTGACTACTATAAAATAATTGAAATCTTAATATCTTTGGAGTCCCTACACCTATCGATGCAGCGATACCACCATCTTTTAGGGCCGCTTATAGGCTATTAAACCCGATACAGAGTTTTTACAAGCGTCTCAAAAGTTTGACAAAAATAGGTCAAAACCTAGGAAAAAGACATTTTCTGGAGTTTCTGACTACTATAAAAAAATTTAAATGTCAATATCTTTGGAGACCTTACACGTATCGATGCAGCGATACCACCATCTTTTAGGGCATCTGATAAACTATTAAATGCGATGCAGAGTTTCTTTAAGCGTTTCAAAAATTCGGCGAAAATAGGTCAAAACTTAGGAAAAAGACATTTTCTGGAGTTTCTGACTACTATAGAAAAACTTTAAATGTCAATATCTTTGGAGTCCTTACACGTATCGATGCAGCGATACCACCATCTTTTAGGGCATCTGATAAACTATTAAATGCAATGCAGGGTTTCTTTAAGCGTTTCAAAAATTCGGCAAAAATAGGTCAAAACTTAGGAAAAAGACATTTTATGGAGTTTCTGACTACTATAAAAAAATTTAAATGTCAATATCTTTGGAGACCTTACACGTATCGATGCAGCGATACCACCATCTTTTAGGGCAACTTATAGGCTATTAAATGCGATACAGAGTTCTTACAAGCGTCTCAAAAGTTTGACAAAAATAGGTCAAAGCCTAGGAAAAATACATTTTCTGGAGTTTCTGACTACTATAAAAAATTTTAAATGTCAATATCTTTGGAGACCTTACACCTATTGATGCAGCGATACCACCATCTTTTAGGACATCTGATAAACTATTAAATGCGATGCAGAGTTTCTTTAAGCGTTTCAAAAATTCGGCGAAAATAGGCCAAAACTTAGGAAAAAGGCATTTTCTGGAGTTTCTGACTACTATAAAAAAATTTAAATGTCAATATCTTTGGAGTCCTTACACCTATCGATGCAGCGATACCACCATCTTTTAGGGCATCTTATAGGCTATTAAATGCGATACAGAGTTTTTACAAGCGTCTCAAAAGTTCGACAAAAATAGGTCAAAACCTAGGAAAAAGACATTTTCTGGAGTTTCTGACTACTATAAAAAATTTTAAATGTCAATATCTTTGGAGACCTTGCACCTATTGATGCAGCGATACCACCATCTTTTAGGGCATCTGATAAACTATTAAATGCGATGCAGAGTTTCTTTAAGCGTTTCAAAAATTCGGCAAAAATAGGTCAAAACTTAGGAAAAAGACATTTTCTGGAGTTTCTGACTACTATAAAAAATTTTAAATATCAATATCTTTGGAATCCTTACACCTATCGATGCAGCGATACCACCATCTTTTAGGGCATCTGATAAACTATTAAATGCAATGCTGAGTTTCTTTAAGCGTTTCAAAAATTCAGCAAAAATAGGTCAACACTTAGGAAAAAGACATTTTCTGGAGTTTCTGACTACTATAAAAAAATTTAAATGTCAGTATCTTTGGAATCGTTACACCTATCGATGCAGCGATACCACCATCTTTTAGGGCATCTTATAAGCTATTAAATGCGTTGCAGGGTTTCTTTAAGCGTTTCAAAAATTCGGCAAAAATAGGGCAAAACTTAGGAAAAAGACATTTTCTGGAGTTTCTGACTACTATAAAAAACTTTAAATGTCAATATCTTTGGAGTCCTTACACCTATCGATGCAGCGATACCACCATCTTTTAGGGCATCTGATAAACTATTAAATGCAATGCAGAGTTTCTTTAAGCGTTTCAAAAATTCAGCAAAAATAGGTCAAAACCTAGGAAAAAGACATTTTCTGGAGTTTCTGACTACTATAAAAAACTTTAAATGTCAATATCTTTGGAGTCCTTACACCTATTGATGCAGCGATACCACCATCTTTTAGGGCATCTGATAAACTATTAAATGCGATGCAGAGTTTCTTTAAGCGTTTCAAAAATTTAGCAAAAATAGGTCAACACTTAGGAAAAAGACATTTTTTGGAGTTTCTGACTACTATAAAAAAATTTAACTGTCAATATCTTCGGAGTCCTTACACCTATCGATGCAGCGATACCACCATCTTTTAGGGCATCTTATAGGCTATTAAATGCGATACAGAGTTTTTACAAGCGTCTCAAAAGTACGACAAAAGTAGGTCAAAACCTAGGAAAAAGACATTTTCTGGAGTTTCTGACGACTATAAAAAATGTTTAAATGTCAATATCTTTGGAGTCCTTACACGTATCGATGCAGCGATACCACCATCTTTTAGGGCATCTGATAAACTATTAAATGCAATGCAGGGTTTCTTTAAGCGTTTCAAAAATTCGGCAAAAATAGGTCAAAACTTAGGAAAAAGACATTTTATGGAGTTTCTGACTACTATAAAATACTTGAAATCTTAATATCTTTTAGAGTCCCTACACCTATCGATGCAGCGATACCACCATCTTTTAGGGCACCTTATAGGCTATTAAATGCGATACAGAGTTTTTACAAGCGTCTCAAAAGTTTGACAAAAATAGGTCAAAACCTAGGAAAAAGACATTTTCTGGAGTTTCTGACTACTATAAAAAAATTTAAATGTCAATATCTTTGGAGTCCTTACACGTATCGATGCAGCGATACCACCATCTTTTAGGGCATCTGATAAACTATTAAATGCGATGCAGAGTTTCTTTAGGCGTTTCAAAAATGCGGCAAAAATAGGTCAAAACTTAGGAAAAAGACATTTTATGGAGTTTCTGACTACTATAAAATACTTGAAATCTTAATATCTTTGGAGTCCCTACACCTATCGATGCAGCGATACCACCATCTTTTAGGGCCGCTTATAGGCTATTAAATGAGATACAGAGTTTTTACAAGCGTCTCAAAAGTTTGACAAAAATAGGTCAAAACCTAGGAAAAAGACATTTTCTGGAGTTTCTGACTACTATAAAAAAATTTAAATGTCAGTATCTTTGGAATCGTTACACCTATCGATGCAGCGATACCACCATCTTTTAGGGCATCTCATAAGCTATTAAATGCGTTGCAGGGTTTCTTTAAGCGTTTCAAAAATTCGGCAAAAATAGGTCAACACTTAGGAAAAAGACATTTTCTGGAGTTTCTGACTACTATAAAATACTTGAAATCTTAATATCTTTGGAGTCCCTACACCTATCGATGCAGCGATACCACCATCTTTTAGGGCATCTTATAGGCTATTAAATGCGATACAGAGTTTTTACAAGCGTCTCAAAAGTACGACAAAAGTAGGTCAAAACCTAGGAAAAAGACATTTTCTGGAGTTTCTGACTACTATAAAAAATGTTTAAATGTCAATATCTTTCGAGTCCTTACACGTATCGATGCAGCGATACCACCATCTTTTAGGGCATCTGATAAACTATTAAATGCAATGCAGGGTTTCTTTAAGCGTTTCAAAAATTCGGCAAAAATAGGTCAAAACTTAGGAAAAAGACATTTTATGGAGTTTCTGACTACTATAAAATACTTGAAATCTTAATATCTTTGGAGTCCCTACACCTATCGATGCAGCGATACCACCATCTTTTAGGGCCGCTTATAGGCTATTAAATGCGATACAGAGTTTTTACCAGCGTCTCAAAAGTTTGACAAAAATAGGTCAAAACCTGGGAAAAAGACATTTTCTGGAGTTTCTGACTACTATAAAAAAATTTAAATGTCAATATCTTTGGAGACCTTACACGTATCGATGCAGCGATACCACCATCTTTTAGGGCATCTGATAAACTATTAAATGCGATGCAGAGTTTCTTTAAGCGTTTCAAAAATTCGGCGAAAATAGGTCAAAACTTAGGAAAAAGACATTTTCTGGAGTTTCTGACTACTATAGAAAAATTTTAAATGTCAATATCTTTGGAGTCCTTACACGTATCGATGCAGCGATACCACCATCTTTTAGGGCATCTGATAAACTATTAAATGCAATGCAGGGTTTCTTTAAGCGTTTCAAAAGTTTGACAAAAATAGGTCAAAACCTAGGAAAAAGACATTTTCTGGAGTTTCTGACTACTATAAAAAAAATTAAATGTCAATATCTTTGGAGTCCTTACACGTATCGATGCAGCGATACCACCATCTTTTAGGGCATCTGATAAACTATTAAATGCGATGCAGAGTTTCTTTAAGCGTTTCAAAAATTCGGCAAAAATAGGTCAAAACTTATGAAAAAGACATTTTATGGAGTTTCTGACTACTATAAAATACTTGAAATCTTAATATCTTTGGAGTCCCTACACCTATCGATGCAGCGATACCACCATCTTTTAGGGCCGCTTATAGGCTATTAAATGAGATACAGAGTTTTTACAAGCGTCTCAAAAGTTTGACAAAAATAGGTCAAAACCTAGGAAAAAGACATTTTCTGGAGTTTCTGACTACTATAAAAAAATTTAAATGTCAATATCTTTGCAGACCTTACACGTATCGATGCAGCGATACCACCATCTTTTAGGGCATCTGATAAACTATTAAATGCGATGCAGAGTTTCTTTAAGCGTTTCAAAAATTCAGCAAAAATAGGTCAACACTTAGGAAAAAGAAATTTTTTGGAGTTTCTGACTACTATAGAAAATTTTAAATGTCAATATCTTTGGAGACCTTACACCTATTGATGCAGCGATACCACCATCTTTTAGGGCATCTGATAAACTATTAAATGCGATGCAGAGTTTCTTTAAGCGTTTCAAAAATTCGGCAAAAATAGGTCAAAACTTAGGAAAAAGACATTTTATGGAGTTTCTGACTACTATAAAATACTTGAAATCTTAATATCTTTGGAGTCCCTACACCTATCGATGCAGCGATACCACCATCTTTTAGGGCCGCTTATAGGCTATTAAATGCGATACAGAGTTTTTACAAGCGTCTCAAAAGTTTGACAAAAATAGGTCAAAGCCTAGGAAAAAGACATTTTCTGGAGTTTCTGACTACTATAAAAAAATTTAAATGTCAATATCTTTGGAGACCTTACACGTATCGATGCAGCGATACCACCATCTTTTAGGGCATCTGATAAACTATTAAATGCGATGCAGAGTTTCTTTAAGCGTTTCAAAAATTCAGCAAAAATAGGTCAACACTTAGGAAAAAGACATTTTTTGGAGTTTCTGACTACTATAAAAAATTTTAAATGTCAATATCTTTGGAGACCTTACACCTATTGATGCAGCGATACCACCATCTTTTAGGGCATCTCATAAGCTATTAAATGCGTTGCAGGGTTTCTTTAAGCGTTTCAAAAATTCGGCAAAAATAGGTCAACACTTAGGAAAAAGACATTTTCTGGAGTTTCTGACTACTATAAAATACTTGAAATCTTAATATCTTTGGAGTCCCTACACCTATCGATGCAGCGATACCACCATCTTTTAGGGCATCTTATAGGCTATTAAATGCGATACAGAGTTTTTACAAGCGTCTCAAAAGTACGACAAAAGTAGGTCAAAACCTAGGAAAAAGACATTTTCTGGAGTTTCTGACTACTATAAAAAATGTTTAAATGTCAATATCTTTCGAGTCCTTACACGTATCGATGCAGCGATACCACCATCTTTTAGGGCATCTGATAAACTATTAAATGCAATGCAGGGTTTCTTTAAGCGTTTCAAAAATTCGGCAAAAATAGGTCAAAACTTAGGAAAAAGACATTTTATGGAGTTTCTGACTACTATAAAATATTTGAAATCTTAATATCTTTGGAGTCCCTACACCTATCGATGCAGCGATACCACCATCTTTTAGGGCCGCTTATAGGCTATTAAATGCGATACAGAGTTTTGACCAGCGTCTCAAAAGTTTGACAAAAATAGGTCAAAACCTGGGAAAAAGACATTTTCTGGAGTTTCTGACTACTATAAAAAAATTTAAATGTCAATATCTTTGGAGACCTTACACGTATCGATGCAGCGATACCACCATCTTTTAGGGCATCTGATAAACTATTAAATGCGATGCAGAGTTTCTTTAAGCGTTTCAAAAATTCGGCGAAAATAGGTCAAAACTTAGGAAAAAGACATTTTCTGGAGTTTCTGACTACTATAGAAAAACTTTAAATGTCAATATCTTTGGAGTCCTTACACGTATCGATGCAGCGATACCACCATCTTTTAGGGCATCTGATAAACTATTAAATGCAATGCAGGGTTTCTTTAAGCGTTTCAAAAGTTTGACAAAAATAGGTCAAAACCTAGGAAAAAGACATTTTCTGGAGTTTCTGACTACTATAAAAAAATTTAAATGTCAATATCTTTGGAGTCCTTACACGTATCGATGCAGCGATACCACCATCTTTTAGGGCATCTGATAAACTATTAAATGCGATGCAGAGTTTCTTTAAGCGTTTCAAAAATTCGGCAAAAATAGGTCAAAACTTATGAAAAAGACATTTTATGGAGTTTCTGACTACTATAAAATACTTGAAATCTTAATATCTTTGGAGTCCCTACACCTATCGATGCAGCGATACCACCATCTTTTAGGGCCGCTTATAGGCTATTAAATGAGATACAGAGTTTTTACAAGCGTCTCAAAAGTTTGACAAAAATAGGTCAAAACCTAGGAAAAAGACATTTTCTGGAGTTTCTGACTACTATAAAAAAATTTAAATGTCAATATCTTTGCAGACCTTACACGTATCGATGCAGCGATACCACCATCTTTTAGGGCATCTGATAAACTATTAAATGCGATGCAGAGTTTCTTTAAGCGTTTCAAAAATTCAGCAAAAATAGGTCAACACTTAGGAAAAAGAAATTTTTTGGAGTTTCTGACTACTATAGAAAATTTTAAATGTCAATATCTTTGGAGACCTTACACCTATTGATGCAGCGATACCACCATCTTTTAGGGCATCTGATAAACTATTAAATGCGATGCAGAGTTTCTTTAAGCGTTTCAAAAATTCGGCAAAAATAGGTCAAAACTTAGGAAAAAGACATTTTATGGAGTTTCTGACTACTATAAAATACTTGAAATCTTAATATCTTTGGAGTCCCTACACCTATCGATGCAGCGATACCACCATCTTTTAGGGCCGCTTATAGGCTATTAAATGCGATACAGAGTTTTTACAAGCGTCTCAAAAGTTTGACAAAAATAGGTCAAAGCCTAGGAAAAAGACATTTTCTGGAGTTTCTGACTACTATAAAAAAATTTAAATGTCAATATCTTTGGAGACCTTACACGTATCGATGCAGCGATACCACCATCTTTTAGGGCATCTGATAAACTATTAAATGCGATGCAGAGTTTCTTTAAGCGTTTCAAAAATTCGGCAAAAATAGGTCAACACTTAGGAAGAAGACATTTTTTGGAGTTTCTGACTACTATAAAAAATTTTAAATGTCAATATCTTTGGAGACCTTACACCTATTGATGCAGCGATACCACCATCTTTTAGGGCATCTGATAAACTATTAAATGCGATGCAGAGTTTCTTTAAGCGTTTCAAAAATTCGGCGAAAATAGGTCAAAACTTAGGAAAAAGACATTTTCTGGAGTTTCTGACTACTATAAAAAATTTTAACTGTCAATATCTTCGGAGTCCTTACACCTATCGATGCAGCGATACCACCATCTTTTAGGGCATCTTATAGGCTATTAAATGCGATACAGAGTTTTACAAGCGTCTCAAAAGTACGACAAAAGTAGGTCAAAACCTAGGAAAAAGACATTTTCTGGAGTCAGAAACTCCTTTGGAGTCCCTACACCTATCGATGCAGCGATACCACCATCTTTTAGGGCCGCTTATAGGCTATTAAATGCGATACAGAGTTTTTACAAGCGTCTCAAAAGTTTGACAAAAATAGGTCAAAACCTAGGAAAAAGACATTTTCTGGAGTTTCTGACTACTATAAAAAAATTTAAATGTCAATATCTTTGCAGACCTTACACGTATCGATGCAGCGATACCACCATCTTTTAGGGCATCTGATAAACTATTAAATGCGATGCAGAGTTTCTTTAAGCGTTTCAAAAATTCGGCGAAAATAGGTCAAAACTTAGGAAAAAGACATTTTCTGGAGTTTCTGACTACTATAAAAAATTTTAACTGTCAATATCTTCGGAGACCTTACACCTATTGATGCAGCGATACCACCATCTTTTAGGGCATCTGATAAACTATTAAATGCGATGCAGAGTTTCTTTAAGCGTTTCAAAAATTCGGCAAAAATAGGTCAACACTTAGGAAGAAGACATTTTTTGGAGTTTCTGACTACTATAAAAAATTTTAAATGTCAATATCTTTGGAGACCTTACACCTATTGATGCAGCGATACCACCATCTTTTAGGGCATCTGATAAACTATTAAATGCGATGCAGAGTTTCTTTAAGCGTTTCAAAAATTCGGCGAAAATAGGTCAAAACTTAGGAAAAAGACATTTTCTGGAGTTTCTGACTACTATAAAAAATTTTAACTGTCAATATCTTCGGAGTCCTTACACCTATCGATGCAGCGATACCACCATCTTTTAGGGCATCTTATAGGCTATTAAATGCGATACAGAGTTTTACAAGCGTCTCAAAAGTACGACAAAAGTAGGTCAAAACCTAGGAAAAAGACATTTTCTGGAGTCAGAAACTCCTTTGGAGTCCCTACACCTATCGATGCAGCGATACCACCATCTTTTAGGGCCGCTTATAGGCTATTAAATGCGATACAGAGTTTTTACAAGCGTCTCAAAAGTTTGACAAAAATAGGTCAAAACCTAGGAAAAAGACATTTTCTGGAGTTTCTGACTACTATAAAAAAATTTAAATGTCAATATCTTTGCAGACCTTACACGTATCGATGCAGCGATACCACCATCTTTTAGGGCATCTGATAAACTATTAAATGCGATGCAGAGTTTCTTTAAGCGTTTCAAAAATTCGGCGAAAATAGGTCAAAACTTAGGAAAAAGACATTTTCTGGAGTTTCTGACTACTATAGAAAAACTTTAAATGTCAATATCTTTGGAGTCCTTACACGTATCGATGCAGCGATACCACCATCTTTTAGAGCATCTGATAAGCTATTAAATGCGATGCAGAGTTTCTTTAAGCGTTTCAAAATATCGGCAAAAATAGGTCAAAACTTAGGAAAAAGACATTTTATGGAGTTTCTGACTACTATAAAATTCTTTAAATCTTAATATCTTTGGAGTCCCTACACCTATCGATGCAGCGATACCACCATCTTTTAGGGCACCTTATAGGCTATTAAATGCGATACAGAGTTCTTACACGCGTCTCAAAAGTTTGACAAAAATAGGTCAAAGCCTAGGAAAAATACATTTTCTGGAGTTTCTGACTACTATAAAAAAATTTAAATGTCAATATCTTTGGAGACCTTACACCTATTGATGCAGCGATACCACCATCTTTTAGGGCATCTGATAAACTATTAAATGCGATGCAGAGTTTCTTTAAGCGTTTCAAAAATTCGGCGAAAATAGGTCAAAACTTAGGAAAAATACATTTTCTGGAGTTTCTGACTACTATAAAAAAATTTAAATGTCAATATCTTTGGAGTCCTTACACCTATCGATGCAGCGATACCACCATCTTTTAGGGCATCTTATAGGCTATTAAATGCGATACAGAGTTTTTACAAGCGTCTCAAAAGTTCGACAAAAATAGGTCAAAACCTAGGAAAAAGACATTTTCTGGAGTTTCTGACTACTATAAAAAATTTTAAATGTCAATATCTTTGGAGACCTTACACCTATTGATGCAGCGATACCACCATCTTTTAGGGCATCTGATAAGCTATTAAATGCGATGCAGAGTTTCTTTAAGCGTTTCAAAAATTCGGCAAAAATAGGTCAAAACTTAGGAAAAAGACATTTTCTGGAGTTTCTGACTACTATAAAAAATTTTAAATATCAATATCTTTGGAGTCCTTACACCTATCGATGCAGCGATACCACCATCTTTTAGGGCATCTGATAAACTATTAAATGCAATGCAGAGTTTCTTTAAGCGTTTCAAAAATTCAGCAAAAATAGGTCAACACTTAGGAAAAAGACATTTTCTGGAGTTTCTGACTACTATAAAAAAATTTAAATGTCAGTATCTTTGGAATCGTTACACCTATCGATGCAGCGATATCACCATCTTTTAGGGCATCTCATAAGCTATTAAATGCGTTGCAGGGTTTCTTTAAGCGTTTCAAAAATTCGGCAAAAATAGGTCAACACTTAGGAAAAAGACATTTTCTGGAGTTTCTGACTACTATAAAATACTTGAAATCTTAATATCTTTGGAGTCCCTACACCTATCGATGCAGCGATACCACCATCTTTTAGGGCCGCTTATAGGCTATTAAATGCGATACAGAGTTTTTACAAGCGTCTCAAAAGTTTGACAAAAATAGGTCAAAACCTAGGAAAAAGACATTTTCTGGAGTTTCTGACTACTATAAAAAATTTTAAATATCAATATCTTTGGAGTCCTTACACCTATCGATGCAGCGATACCACCATCTTTTAGGGCATCTGATAAACTATTAAATGCGATGCAGAGTTTCTTTAAGCGTTTCAAAAATTCAGCAAAAATAGGTCAACACTTAGGAAAAAGACATTTTTTGGAGTTTCTGACTACTATAAAAAATTTTAAATGTCAATATCTTTGGAGACCTTACACCTATTGATGCAGCGATACCACCATCTTTTAGGGCATCTGATAAACTATTAAATGCGATGCAGAGTTTCTTTAAGCGTTTCAAAAATTCCGCGAAAATAGGTCAAAACTTAGGAAAAAGACATTTTCTGGAGTTTCTGACTACTATAGAAAAATTTTAAATGTCAATATCTTTGGAGTCCTTACACGTATCGATGCAGCGATACCACCATCTTTTAGGGCATCTGATAAACTATTAAATGCAATGCAGGGTTTCTTTAAGCGTTTCAAAAGTTTGACAAAAATAGGTCAAAACCTAGGAAAAAGACATTTTCTGGAGTTTCTGACTACTATAAAAAAATTTTAATGTCAATATCTTTGGAGTCCTTACACGTATCGATGCAGCGATACCACCATCTTTTAGGGCATCTGATAAACTATTAAATGCGATGCAGAGTTTCTTTAAGCGTTTCAAAAATTCGGCAAAAATAGGTCAAAACTTAGGAAAAAGACATTTTATGGAGTTTCTGACTACTATAAAATACTTGAAATCTTAATATCTTTGGAGTCCCTACACCTATCGATGCAGCGATACCACCATCTTTTAGGGCCGCTTATAGGCTATTAAATGCGATACAGAGTTTTTACAAGCGTCTCAAAAGTTTGACAAAAATAGGTCAAAACCTAGGAAAAAGACATTTTCTGGAGTTTCTGACTACTATAAAAAAATTTAAATGTCAATATCTTTGCAGACCTTACACGTATCGATGCAGCGATACCACCATCTTTTAGGGCATCTGATAAACTATTAAATGCGATGCAGAGTTTCTTTAAGCGTTTCAAAAATTCAGCAAAAATAGGTCAACACTTAGGAAAAAGACATTTTTTGGAGTTTCTGACTACTATAAAAAATTTTAAATGTCAATATCTTTGGAGACCTTACACCTATTGATGCAGCGATACCACCATCTTTTAGGGCATCTGATAAACTATTAAATGCGATGCAGAGTTTCTTTAAGCGTTTCAAAAATTCCGCAAAAATAGGTCAAAACTTAGGAAAAAGACATTTTATGTAGTTTCTGACTACTATAAAATACTTGAAATCTTAATATCTTTGGAGTCCCTACACCTATCGATGCAGCGATACCACCATCTTTTAGGGCCGCTTATAGGCTATTAAATGCGATACAGAGTTTTTACAAGCGTCTCAAAAGTTTGACAAAAATAGGTCAAAACCTAGGAAAAAGACATTTTCTGGAGTTTCTGACTACTATAAAAAAATTTAAATGTCAATATCTTTGGAGACCTTACACGTATCGATGCAGCGATACCACCATCTTTTAGGGCATCTGATAAACTATTAAATGCGATGCAGAGTTTCTTTAAGCGTTTCAAAAATTCAGCAAAAATAGGTCAACACTTAGGAAAAAGACATTTTTTGGAGTTTCTGACTACTATAAAAAATTTTAAATGTCAATATCTTTGGAGACCTTACACCTATTGATGCAGCGATACCACCATCTTTTAGGGCATCTGATAAACTATTAAATGCGATGCAGAGTTTCTTTAAGCGTTTCAAAAATTCGGCAAAAATAGGTCAACACTTAGGAAAAAGACATTTTTTGGAGTTTCTGACTACTATAAAAAATTTTAAATGTCAATATCTTTGGAGACCTTACACCTATTGATGCAGCGATACCACCATCTTTTAGGGCATCTGATAAACTATTAAATGCGATGCAGAGTTTCTTTAAGCGTTTCAAAAATTCGGCGAAAATAGGTCAAAACTTAGGAAAAAGACATTTTCTGGAGTTTCTGACTACTATAAAAAATTTTAACTGTCAATATCTTCGGAGTCCTTACACCTATCGATGCAGCGATACCACCATCTTTTAGGGCATCTTATAGGCCATTAAATGCGATACAGAGTTTTTACAAGCGTCTCAAAAGTACGACAAAAGTAGGTCAAAACCTAGGAAAAAGACATTTTCTGGAGTTTCTGACTACTATAAAAAATGTTTAAATGTCAATATCTTTGGAGTCCTTACACGTATCGATGCAGCGATACCACCATCTTTTAGGGCATCTGATAAACTATTAAATGCAATGCAGGGTTTCTTTAAGCGTTTCAAAAATTCGGCAAAAATAGGTCAAAACTTAGGAAAAAGACATTTTATGGAGTTTCTGACTACTATAAAATACTTGAAGTCTTAATATCTTTGGAGTCCCTACACCTATCGATGCAGCGATACCACCATCTTTTAGGGCCGCTTATAGGCTATTAAATGCGATACAGAGTTTTTACAAGCGTCTCAAAAGTTTGACAAAAATAGGTCAAAACCTAGGAAAAAGACATTTTCTGGAGTTTCTGACTACTATAAAAAAATTTAAATGTCAATATCTTTGGAGACCTTACACGTATCGATGCAGCGATACCACCATCTTTTAGGGCATCTGATAAACTATTAAATGCGATGCAGAGTTTCTTTAAGCGTTTCAAAAATTCGGCGAAAATAGGTCAAAACTTAGGAAAAAGACATTTTCTGGAGTTTCTGACTACTATAGAAAAACTTTAAATGTCAATATCTTTGGATATTACACGTATCGATGCAGCGATACCAACATCTTTTAGGGCATCTGATAAACTATTAAATGCAATGCAGGGTTTCTTTAAGCGTTTCAAAAATTCGGCAAAAATAAGTCAAAACTTAGGAAAAAGACATTTTATGGAGTTTCTGACTACTATAAAATTCTTTAAATCTTAATATCTTTGGAGTCCCTACACCTATCGATGCAGCGATACCACCATCTTTTAGGGCACCTTATATTAAATGCGATACAGAGTTTTTACAAGCGTCTCAAAAGTTTGACAAAAATAGGTCAAAACCTAGGAAAAAGACATTTTCTGGAGTTTCTGACTACTATAAAAAAATTTAAATGTCAATATCTTTGGAGTCCTTACACGTATCGATGCAGCGATACCACCATCTTTTAGGGCATCTGATAAACTATTAAATGCGATGCAGAGTTTCTTTAAGCGTTTCAAAAATTCGGCAAAAATAGGTCAAAACTTAGGAAAAAGACATTTTATGGAGTTTCTGACTACTATAAAATACTTGAAATCTTAATATCTTTGGAGTCCCTACACCTATCGATGCAGCGATACCACCATCTTTTAGGGCCGCTTATAGGCTATTAAATGCGATACAGAGTTTTTACAAGCGTCTCAAAAGTTTGACAAAAATAGGTCAAAACCTAGGAAAAAGACATTTTCTGGAGTTTCTGACTACTATAAAAAAATTTAAATGTCAATATCTTTGCAGACCTTACACGTATCGATGCAGCGATACCACCATCTTTTAGGGCATCTGATAAACTATTAAATGCGATGCAGAGTTTCTCTAAGCGTTTCAAAAATTCGGCGAAAATAGGTCAAAACTTAGGAAAAAGACATTTTCTGGAGTTTCTGACTACTATAGAAAAACTTTAAATGTCAATATCTTTGGAGTCCTTACACGTATCGATGCAGCGATACCACCATCTTTTAGAGCATCTGATATACTATTAAATGCAATGCAGGGTTTCTTTAAGCGTTTCAAAATATCGGCAAAAATAGGTCAAAACTTAGGAAAAAGACATTTTATGGAGTTTCTGACTACTATAAAATTCTTTAAATCTTAATATCTTTGGAGTCCCTACACCTATCGATGCAGCGATACCACCATCTTTTAGGGCACCTTATAGGCTATTAAATGCGATACAGAGTTCTTACAAGCGTCTCAAAAGTTTGACAAAAATAGGTCAAAGCCTAGGAAAAATACATTTTCTGGAGTTTCTGACTACTATAAAAAAATTTAAATGTCAATATCTTTGGAGACCTTACACCTATTGATGCAGCGATACCACCATCTTTTAGGGCATCTGATAAACTATTAAATGCGATGCAGAGTTTCTTTAAGCGTTTCAAAAATTCGGCGAAAATAGGTCAAAACTTAGGAAAAAGACATTTTCTGGAGTTTCTGACTACTATAAAAAAATTTAAATGTCAATATCTTTGGAGTCCTTACACCTATCGATGCAGCGATACCACCATCTTTTAGGGCATCTTATAGGCTATTAAATGCGATACAGAGTTTTTACAAGCGTCTCAAAAGTTCGACAAAAATAGGTCAAAACCTAGGAAAAAGACATTTTCTGGAGTTTCTGACTACTATAAAAAATTTTAAATGTCAATATCTTTGGAGACCTTACACCTATTGATGCAGCGATACCACCATCTTTTAGGGCATCTGATAAGCTATTAAATGCGATGCAGAGTTTCTTTAAGCGTTTCAAAAATTCGGCAAAAATAGGTCAAAACTTAGGAAAAAGACATTTTCTGGAGTTTCTGACTACTATAAAAAATTTTAAATATCAATATCTTTGGAGTCCTTACACCTATCGATGCAGCGATACCACCATCTTTTAGGGCATCTGATAAACTATTAAATGCAATGCAGAGTTTCTTTAAGCGTTTCAAAAATTCAGCAAAAATAGGTCAACACTTAGGAAAAAGACATTTTCTGGAGTTTCTGACTACTATAAAAAAATTTAAATGTCAGTATCTTTGGAATCGTTACACCTATCGATGCAGCGATATCACCATCTTTTAGGGCATCTCATAAGCTATTAAATGCGTTGCAGGGTTTCTTTAAGCGTTTCAAAAATTCGGCAAAAATAGGTCAACACTTAGGAAAAAGACATTTTCTGGAGTTTCTGACTACTATAAAATACTTGAAATCTTAATATCTTTGGAGTCCCTACACCTATCGATGCAGCGATACCACCATCTTTTAGGGCCGCTTATAGGCTATTAAATGCGATACAGAGTTTTTACAAGCGTCTCAAAAGTTTGACAAAAATAGGTCAAAACCTAGGAAAAAGACATTTTCTGGAGTTTCTGACTACTATAAAAAATTTTAAATATCAATATCTTTGGAGTCCTTACACCTATCGATGCAGCGATACCACCATCTTTTAGGGCATCTGATAAACTATTAAATGCGATGCAGAGTTTCTTTAAGCGTTTCAAAAATTCAGCAAAAATAGGTCAACACTTAGGAAAAAGACATTTTTTGGAGTTTCTGACTACTATAAAAAATTTTAAATGTCAATATCTTTGGAGACCTTACACCTATTGATGCAGCGATACCACCATCTTTTAGGGCATCTGATAAACTATTAAATGCGATGCAGAGTTTCTTTAAGCGTTTCAAAAATTCCGCGAAAATAGGTCAAAACTTAGGAAAAAGACATTTTCTGGAGTTTCTGACTACTATAGAAAAATTTTAAATGTCAATATCTTTGGAGTCCTTACACGTATCGATGCAGCGATACCACCATCTTTTAGGGCATCTGATAAACTATTAAATGCAATGCAGGGTTTCTTTAAGCGTTTCAAAAGTTTGACAAAAATAGGTCAAAACCTAGGAAAAAGACATTTTCTGGAGTTTCTGACTACTATAAAAAAATTTTAATGTCAATATCTTTGGAGTCCTTACACGTATCGATGCAGCGATACCACCATCTTTTAGGGCATCTGATAAACTATTAAATGCGATGCAGAGTTTCTTTAAGCGTTTCAAAAATTCGGCAAAAATAGGTCAAAACTTAGGAAAAAGACATTTTATGGAGTTTCTGACTACTATAAAATACTTGAAATCTTAATATCTTTGGAGTCCCTACACCTATCGATGCAGCGATACCACCATCTTTTAGGGCCGCTTATAGGCTATTAAATGCGATACAGAGTTTTTACAAGCGTCTCAAAAGTTTGACAAAAATAGGTCAAAACCTAGGAAAAAGACATTTTCTGGAGTTTCTGACTACTATAAAAAAATTTAAATGTCAATATCTTTGCAGACCTTACACGTATCGATGCAGCGATACCACCATCTTTTAGGGCATCTGATAAACTATTAAATGCGATGCAGAGTTTCTTTAAGCGTTTCAAAAATTCAGCAAAAATAGGTCAACACTTAGGAAAAAGACATTTTTTGGAGTTTCTGACTACTATAAAAAATTTTAAATGTCAATATCTTTGGAGACCTTACACCTATTGATGCAGCGATACCACCATCTTTTAGGGCATCTGATAAACTATTAAATGCGATGCAGAGTTTCTTTAAGCGTTTCAAAAATTCCGCAAAAATAGGTCAAAACTTAGGAAAAAGACATTTTATGTAGTTTCTGACTACTATAAAATACTTGAAATCTTAATATCTTTGGAGTCCCTACACCTATCGATGCAGCGATACCACCATCTTTTAGGGCCGCTTATAGGCTATTAAATGCGATACAGAGTTTTTACAAGCGTCTCAAAAGTTTGACAAAAATAGGTCAAAACCTAGGAAAAAGACATTTTCTGGAGTTTCTGACTACTATAAAAAAATTTAAATGTCAATATCTTTGGAGACCTTACACGTATCGATGCAGCGATACCACCATCTTTTAGGGCATCTGATAAACTATTAAATGCGATGCAGAGTTTCTTTAAGCGTTTCAAAAATTCAGCAAAAATAGGTCAACACTTAGGAAAAAGACATTTTTTGGAGTTTCTGACTACTATAAAAAATTTTAAATGTCAATATCTTTGGAGACCTTACACCTATTGATGCAGCGATACCACCATCTTTTAGGGCATCTGATAAACTATTAAATGCGATGCAGAGTTTCTTTAAGCGTTTCAAAAATTCGGCAAAAATAGGTCAACACTTAGGAAAAAGACATTTTTTGGAGTTTCTGACTACTATAAAAAATTTTAAATGTCAATATCTTTGGAGACCTTACACCTATTGATGCAGCGATACCACCATCTTTTAGGGCATCTGATAAACTATTAAATGCGATGCAGAGTTTCTTTAAGCGTTTCAAAAATTCGGCGAAAATAGGTCAAAACTTAGGAAAAAGACATTTTCTGGAGTTTCTGACTACTATAAAAAATTTTAACTGTCAATATCTTCGGAGTCCTTACACCTATCGATGCAGCGATACCACCATCTTTTAGGGCATCTTATAGGCCATTAAATGCGATACAGAGTTTTTACAAGCGTCTCAAAAGTACGACAAAAGTAGGTCAAAACCTAGGAAAAAGACATTTTCTGGAGTTTCTGACTACTATAAAAAATGTTTAAATGTCAATATCTTTGGAGTCCTTACACGTATCGATGCAGCGATACCACCATCTTTTAGGGCATCTGATAAACTATTAAATGCAATGCAGGGTTTCTTTAAGCGTTTCAAAAATTCGGCAAAAATAGGTCAAAACTTAGGAAAAAGACATTTTATGGAGTTTCTGACTACTATAAAATACTTGAAGTCTTAATATCTTTGGAGTCCCTACACCTATCGATGCAGCGATACCACCATCTTTTAGGGCCGCTTATAGGCTATTAAATGCGATACAGAGTTTTTACAAGCGTCTCAAAAGTTTGACAAAAATAGGTCAAAACCTAGGAAAAAGACATTTTCTGGAGTTTCTGACTACTATAAAAAAATTTAAATGTCAATATCTTTGGAGACCTTACACGTATCGATGCAGCGATACCACCATCTTTTAGGGCATCTGATAAACTATTAAATGCGATGCAGAGTTTCTTTAAGCGTTTCAAAAATTCGGCGAAAATAGGTCAAAACTTAGGAAAAAGACATTTTCTGGAGTTTCTGACTACTATAGAAAAACTTTAAATGTCAATATCTTTGGATATTACACGTATCGATGCAGCGATACCAACATCTTTTAGGGCATCTGATAAACTATTAAATGCAATGCAGGGTTTCTTTAAGCGTTTCAAAAATTCGGCAAAAATAAGTCAAAACTTAGGAAAAAGACATTTTATGGAGTTTCTGACTACTATAAAATTCTTTAAATCTTAATATCTTTGGAGTCCCTACACCTATCGATGCAGCGATACCACCATCTTTTAGGGCACCTTATATTAAATGCGATACAGAGTTTTTACAAGCGTCTCAAAAGTTTGACAAAAATAGGTCAAAACCTAGGAAAAAGACATTTTCTGGAGTTTCTGACTACTATAAAAAAATTTAAATGTCAATATCTTTGGAGTCCTTACACGTATCGATGCAGCGATACCACCATCTTTTAGGGCATCTGATAAACTATTAAATGCGATGCAGAGTTTCTTTAAGCGTTTCAAAAATTCGGCAAAAATAGGTCAAAACTTAGGAAAAAGACATTTTATGGAGTTTCTGACTACTATAAAATACTTGAAATCTTAATATCTTTGGAGTCCCTACACCTATCGATGCAGCGATACCACCATCTTTTAGGGCCGCTTATAGGCTATTAAATGCGATACAGAGTTTTTACAAGCGTCTCAAAAGTTTGACAAAAATAGGTCAAAACCTAGGAAAAAGACATTTTCTGGAGTTTCTGACTACTATAAAAAAATTTAAATGTCAATATCTTTGCAGACCTTACACGTATCGATGCAGCGATACCACCATCTTTTAGGGCATCTGATAAACTATTAAATGCGATGCAGAGTTTCTCTAAGCGTTTCAAAAATTCGGCGAAAATAGGTCAAAACTTAGGAAAAAGACATTTTCTGGAGTTTCTGACTACTATAGAAAAACTTTAAATGTCAATATCTTTGGAGTCCTTACACGTATCGATGCAGCGATACCACCATCTTTTAGAGCATCTGATATACTATTAAATGCAATGCAGGGTTTCTTTAAGCGTTTCAAAATATCGGCAAAAATAGGTCAAAACTTAGGAAAAAGACATTTTATGGAGTTTCTGACTACTATAAAATTCTTTAAATCTTAATATCTTTGGAGTCCCTACACCTATCGATGCAGCGATACCACCATCTTTTAGGGCACCTTATAGGCTATTAAATGCGATACAGAGTTCTTACAAGCGTCTCAAAAGTTTGACAAAAATAGGTCAAAGCCTAGGAAAAATACATTTTCTGGAGTTTCTGACTACTATAAAAAAATTTAAATGTCAATATCTTTGGAGACCTTACACCTATTGATGCAGCGATACCACCATCTTTTAGGGCATCTGATAAACTATTAAATGCGATGCAGAGTTTCTTTAAGCGTTTCAAAAATTCGGCGAAAATAGGTCAAAACTTAGGAAAAAGACATTTTCTGGAGTTTCTGACTACTATAAAAAAATTTAAATGTCAATATCTTTGGAGTCCTTACACCTATCGATGCAGCGATACCACCATCTTTTAGGGCATCTTATAGGCTATTAAATGCGATACAGAGTTTTTACAAGCGTCTCAAAAGTTCGACAAAAATAGGTCAAAACCTAGGAAAAAGACATTTTCTGGAGTTTCTGACTACTATAAAAAATTTTAAATGTCAATATCTTTGGAGTCCTTACACGTATCGATGCAGCGATACCACCATCTTTTAGGGCATCTGATAAACTATTAAATGCGATGCAGAGTTTCTTTAAGCGTTTCAAAAATTCGGCAAAAATAGGTCAAAACTTAGGAAAAAGACATTTTATGGAGTTTCTGACTACTATAAAATACTTGAAGTCTTAATATCTTTGGAGTCCCTACACCTATCGATGCAGCGATACCACCATCTTTTAGGGCCGCTTATAGGCTATTAAATGCGATACAGAGTTTTTACAAGCGTCTCAAAAGTTTGACAAAAATAGGTCAAAACCTAGGAAAAAGACATTTTCTGGAGTTTCTGACTACTATAAAAAAATTTAAATGTCAATATCTTTGGAGACCTTACACGTATCGATGCAGCGATACCACCATCTCTTAGGGCATCTGATAAACTATTAAATGCGATGCAGAGTTTCTTTAAGCGTTTCAAAAATTCGGCGAAAATAGGTCAAAACTTAGGAAAAAGACATTTTCTGGAGTTTCTGACTACTATAGAAAAACTTTAAATGTCAATATCTTTGGATATTACACGTATCGATGCAGCGATACCAACATCTTTTAGGGCATCTGATAAACTATTAAATGCAATGCAGGGTTTCTTTAAGCGTTTCAAAAATTCGGCAAAAATAGGTCAAAACTTAGGAAAAAGACATTTTATGGAGTTTCTGACTACTATAAAATTCTTTAAATCTTAATATCTTTGGAGTCCCTACACCTATCGATGCAGCGATACCACCATCTTTTAGGGCACCTTATAGGCTATTAAATGCGATACAGAGTTTTTACAAGCGTCTCAAAAGTTTGACAAAAATAGGTCAAAAACTAGGAAAAAGACATTTTCTGGAGTTTCTGACTACTATAAAAAAATTTAAATGTCAATATCTTTGGAGTCCTTACACGTATCGATGCAGCGATACCACCATCTTTTAGGGCATCTGATAAACTATTAAATGCGATGCAGAGTTTCTTTAAGCGTCTCAAAAATTCGGCAAAAATAGGTCAAAACTTAGGAAAAAGACATTTTATGGAGTTTCTGACTACTATAAAATACTTGAAATCTTAATATCTTTGGAGTCCCTACACCTATCGATGCAGCGATACCACCATCTTTTAGGGCCGCTTATAGGCTATTAAACGCGATACAGAGTTTTTACAAGCGTCTCAAAAGTTTGACAAAAATAGGTCAAAACCTAGGAAAAAGACATTTTCTGGAGTTTCTGACTACTATAAAATTCTTTAAATCTTAATATCTTTGGAGTCCCTACACCTATCGATGCAGCGATACCACCGTCTTTTAGGGCACCTTATAGGCTATTAAATGCGATACAGAGTTTTTACAAGCGTCTCAAAAGTTTGACAAAAATAGGTCAAAAACTAGGAAAAAGACATTTTCTGGAGTTTCTGACTACTATAAAAAAATTTAAATGTCAATATCTTTGGAGTCCTTACACGTATCGATGCAGCGATACCACCATCTTTTAGGGCATCTGATAAACTATTAAATGCGATGCAGAGTTTCTTTAAGCGTTTCAAAAATTCGGCAAAAATAGGTCAAAACTTAGGAAAAAGACATTTTATGGAGTTTCTGACTACTATAAAATACTTGAAATCTTAATATCTTTGGAGTCCCTACACCTATCGATGCAGCGATACCACCATCTTTTAGGGTTGCTTATAGGCTATTAAATGCGATACAGAGTTTTTACAAGCGTCTCAAAAGTTTGACAAAAATAGGTCAAAACCTAGGAAAAAGACATTTTCTGGAGTTTCTGACTTCTATAAAAAAATTTAAATGTCAATATCTTTGCAGACCTTACACGTATCGATGCAGCGATACCACCATCTTTTAGGGCATTTGATAAACTATTAAATGCGATGCAGAGTTTCTTTAAGCGTTTCAAAAATTCGGCGAAAATAGGTCAAAACTTAGGAAAAAGACATTTTCTGGAGTTTCTGACTACTATAGAAAAACTTTAAATGTCAATATCTTTGGAGTCCTTACACGTATCGATGCAGCGATACCACCATCTTTTAGAGCATCTGATAAACTATTAAATGCAATGCAGGGTTTCTTTAAGCGTTTCAAAAATTCGGCGAAAATAGGTCAAAACTTAGGAAAAAGACATTTTCTGGAGTTTCTGACTACTATAGAAAAACTTTAAATGTCAATATCTTTGGATATTACACGTATCGATGCAGCGATACCAACATCTTTTAGGGCATCTGATAAACTATTAAATGCAATGCAGGGTTTCTTTAAGCGTTTCAAAAATTCGGCAAAAATAGGTCAAAACTTAGGAAAAAGACATTTTATGGAGTTTCTGACTACTATAAAATTCTTTAAATCTTAATATCTTTGGAGTCCCTACACCTATCGATGCAGCGATACCACCATCTTTTAGGGCATCTGATAAACTATTAAATGCGATGCAGAGTTTCTTTAAGCGTTTCAAAAATTCGGCGAAAATAGGTCAAAACTTAGGAAAAAGACATTTTCTGGAGTTTCTGACTACTATAGAAAAATTTTAAATGTCAATATCTTTGGAGTCCTTACACGTATCGATGCAGCGATACCACCATCTTTTAGAGCATCTGATAAACTATTAAATGCAATGCAGGGTTTCTTTAAGCGTTTCAAAAATTCAGCAAAAATAGGTCAAAACTTAGGAAAAAGACATTTTATGGAGTTTCTGACTACTATAAAATTCTTTAAATCTTAATATCTTTGGAGTCCCTACACCTATCGATGCAGCGATACCACCGTCTTTTAGGGCACCTTATGGGCTATTAAATGCGATACAGAGTTCTTACAAGCGTCTCAAAAGTTTGACAAAAATAGGTCAAAGCCTAGGAAAAATACATTTTCTGGAGTTTCTGACTACTATAAAAAAATTTAAATGTCAATATCTTTGGAGACCTTACACCTATTGATGCAGCGATACCACCATCTTTTAGGACATCTGATAAACTATTAAATGCGATGCAGAGTTTCTTTAAGCGTTTCAAAAATTCGGCGAAAATAGGTCAAAACTTAGGAAAAAGACATTTTCTGGAGTTTCTGACTACTACAAAAAAATTTAAATGTCAATATCTTTAGAGTCCTTACACCTATCGATGCAGCGATACCACCATCTTTTAGGGCATCTTATAGGCTATTAAATGCGATACAGAGTTTTTACAAGCGTCTCAAAAGTTCGACAAAAATAGGTCAAAACCTAGGAAAAAGACATTTTCTGGAGTTTCTGACTACTATAAAAAAATTTAAATGTCAATATCTTTGGAGACCTTACACGTATCGATGCAGCGATACCACCATCTTTTAGGGCATCTGATAAACTATTAAATGCGATGCAGAGTTTCTTTAAGCGTTTCAAAAATTCGGCGAAAATAGGTCAAAACTTAGGAAAAAGACATTTTCTGGAGTTTCTGACTACTATAGAAAAACTTTAAATGTCAATATCTTTGGATATTACACGTATCGATGCAGCGATACCACCATCTTTTAGGGCATCTGATAAACTATTAAATGCGATGCAGAGTTTCTTTAAGCGTTTCAAAAATTCGGCAAAAATAGGTCAAAACTTAGGAAAAAGACATTTTATGGAGTTTCTGACTACTATAAAATACTTGAAATCTTAATATCTTTGGAGTCCCTACACCTATCGATGCAGCGATACCACCATCTTTTAGGGTTGCTTATAGGCTATTAAATGCGATACAGAGTTTTTACAAGCGTCTCAAAAGTTTGACAAAAATAGGTCAAAACCTAGGAAAAAGACATTTTCTGGAGTTTCTGACTACTATAAAAAAATTTAAATGTCAATATCTTTGCAGACCTTACACGTATCGATGCAGCGATACCACCATCTTTTAGGGCATTTGATAAACTATTAAATGCGATGCAGAGTTTCTTTAAGCGTTTCAAAAATTCGGCGAAAATAGGTCAAAACTTAGGAAAAAGACATTTTCTGGAGTTTCTGACTACTATAGAAAAACTTTAAATGTCAATATCTTTGGATATTACACGTATCGATGCAGCGATACCACCATCTTTTAGGGCATCTGATAAACTATTAAATGCGATGCAGAGTTTCTTTAAGCGTTTCAAAAATTCGGCGAAAATAGGTCAAAACTTAGGAAAAAGACATTTTCTGGAGTTTCTGACTACTACAAAAAAATTTAAATGTCAATATCTTTGGAGTCCTTACACCTATCGATGCAGCGATACTACCATCTTTTAGGGCATCTTATAGGCTATTAAATGCGATACAGAGTTTTTACAAGCGTCTCAAAAGTTCGACAAAAATAGGTCAAAACCTAGGAAAAAGACATTTTCTGGAGTTTCTGACTACTATAAAAAAATTTAAATGTCAATATCTTTGGAGACCTTACACGTATCGATGCAGCGATACCACCATCTTTTAGGGCATCTGATAAACTATTAAATGCGATGCAGAGTTTCTTTAAGCGTTTCAAAAATTCGGCGAAAATAGGTCAAAACTTAGGAAAAAGACATTTTCTGGAGTTTCTGACTACTATAGAAAAACTTTAAATGTCAATATCTTTGGAGTCCTTACACGTATCGATGCAGCGATACCACCATCTTTTAGGGCATCTGATAAACTATTAAATGCAATGCAGGGTTTCTTTAAGCGTTTCAAAAATTCGGCAAAAATAGGTCAAAACTTAGGAAAAAGACATTTTCTGGAGTTTCTGACTACTATAAAAAATTTTAAATGTCAATATCTTTGGAGACCTTACACCTATTGATGCAGCGATACCACCATCTTTTAGGGCATCTGATAAACTATTAAATGCAATGCAGGGTTTCTTTAAGCGTTTCAAAAATTCGGCAAAAATAGGTCAAAACTTAGGAAAAAGACATTTTCTGGAGTTTCTGACTACTATAAAAAAATTTAAATGTCAATATCTTTGGAGTCCTTACACCTATCGATGCAGCGATACCACCATCTTTTAGGACATCTTATAGGCTATTAAATGCGATACAGAGTTTTTACAAGCGTCTCAAAAGTTCGACAAAAATAGGTCAAAACCTAGGAAAAAGACATTTTCTGGAGTTTCTGACTACTATAAAAAATTTTAAATGTCAATATCTTTGGAGACCTTACACCTATTGATGCAGCGATACCACCGTCTTTTAGGGCATCTGATAAACTATTAAATGCGATGCAGAGTTTCTTTCAGCGTTTCAAAAATTCGGCAAAAATAGGTCAAAACTTAGGAAAAAGACATTTTCTGGAGTTTCTGACTACTATAAAAATTTTTAAATATCAATATCTTTGGAGTCCTTACACCTATCGATGCAGCGATACCACCATCTTTTAGGGCATCTGATAAACTATTAAATGCGATGCAGAGTTTCTTTAAGCGTTTCAAAAATTCGGCAAAAATAGGTCAAAACTTAGGAAAAAGACATTTTATGGAGTTTCTGACTACTATAAAATACTTGAAATCTTAATATCTTTGGAGTCCCTACACCTATCGATGCAGCGATACCACCATCTTTTAGGGCCGCTTATAGGCTATTAAATGCGATACAGAGTTTTTACAAGCGTCTCAAAAGTTTGACAAAAATAGGTCAAAACCTAGGAAAAAGACATTTTCTGGAGTTTCTGACTACTATAAAAAAATTTAAATGTCAATATCTTTGCAGACCTTACACGTATCGATGCAGCGATACCACCATCTTTTAGGGCATTTGATAAACTATTAAATGCGATGCAGAGTTTCTTTAAGCGTTTCAAAAATTCGGCGAAAATAGGTCAAAACTTAGGAAAAAGACATTTTCTGGAGTTTCTGACTACTATAGAAAAACTTAAAATGTCAATATCTTTGGATATTACACGTATCGATGCAGCGATACCACCATCTTTTAGGGCATCTGATAAACTATTAAATGCGATGCAGAGTTTCTTTAAGCGTTTCAAAAATTCGGCGAAAATAGGTCAAAACTTAGGAAAAAGACATTTTCTGGAGTTTCTGACTACTACAAAAAAATTTAAATGTCAATATCTTTGGAGTCCTTACACCTATCGATGCAGCGATACTACCATCTTTTAGGGCATCTTATAGGCTATCAAATGCGATACAGAGTTTTTACAAGCGTCTCAAAAGTTCGACAAAAATAGGTCAAAACCTAGGAAAAAGACATTTTCTGGAGTTTCTGACTACTATAAAAAAATTTAAATGTCAATATCTTTGGAGACCTTACACGTATCGATGCAGCGATACCATCATCTTTTAGGGCATCTGATAAACTATTAAATGCGATGCAGAGTTTCTTTAAGCGTTTCAAAAATTCGGCGAAAATAGGTCAAAACTTAGGAAAAAGACATTTTCTGGAGTTTCTGTCTACTATAGAAAAACTTTAAATGTCAATATCTTTGGAGTCCTTACACGTATCGATGCAGCGATACCACCATCTTTTAGGGCATCTGATAAACTATTAAATGCAATGCAGGGTTTCTTTAAGCGTTTCAAAAATTCGGCAAAAATAGGTCAAAACTTAGGAAAAAGACATTTTCTGGAGTTTCTGACTACTATAAAAAATTTTAAATGTCAATATCTTTGGAGACCTTACACCTATCGATGCAGCGATACCACCATCTTTTAGGACATCTTATAGGCTATTAAATGCGATACAGAGTTTTTACAAGCGTCTCAAAAGTTCGACAAAAATAGGTCAAAACCTAGGAAAAAGACATTTTCTGGAGTTTCTGACTACTATAAAAAATTTTAAATGTCAATATCTTTGGAGACCTTACACCTATTGATGCAGCGATACCACCGTCTTTTAGGGCATCTGATAAACTATTAAATGCGATGCAGAGTTTCTTTCAGCGTTTCAAAAATTCGGCAAAAATAGGTCAAAACTTAGGAAAAAGACATTTTCTGGAGTTTCTGACTACTATAAAAAATTTTAAATATCAATATCTTTGGAGTCCTTACACCTATCGATGCAGCGATACCACCATCTTTTAGGGCATCTGATAAACTATTAAATGCAATGCAGAGTTTCTTTAAGCGTTTCAAAAATTCAGCAAAAATAGGTCAACACTTAGGAAAAAGACATTTTCTGGAGTTTCTGACTACTATAAAAAAATTTAAATGTCAGTATCTTTGGAATAGTTACACCTATCGATGCAGCAATACCACCATCTTTTAGGGCATCTCATAAGCTATTAAATGCGTTGCAGGGTTTCTTTAAGCGTTTCAAAAATTCGGCAAAAATAGGTCAACACTTAGGAAAAAGACATTTTCTGGAGTTTCTGACTACTATAAAAAACTTTAAATGTCAATATCTTTGGAGACCTTACACCTATTGATGCAGCGATACCACCATCTTTTAGGACATCTGATAAACTATTAAATGCGATGCAGAGTTTCTTTAAGCGTTTCAAAAATTCGGCGAAAATAGGTCAAAACTTAGGAAAAAGACATTTTCTGGAGTTTCTGACTACTACAAAAAAATTTAAATGTCAATATCTTTGGAGTCCTTACACCTATCGATGCAGCGATACCACTATTTTTTGGGGCATCTTATAGGCTATTAAATGCGATACAGAGTTTTTACAAGCGTCTCAAAAGTTCGACAAAAATAGGTCAAAACCTAGGAAAAAGACATTTTCTGGAGTTTCTGACTACTATAAAAAAATTTAAATGTCAATATCTTTGGAGACCTTACACGTATCGATGCAGCGATACCACCATCTTTTAGGGCATCTGATAAACTATTAAATGCGATGCAGAGTTTCTTTAAGCGTTTCAAAAATTCGGCGAAAATAGGTCAAAACTTAGGAAAAAGACATTTTCTGGAGTTTCTGACTACTATAGAAAAACTTTAAATGTCAATATCTTTGGATATTACACGTATCGATGCAGCGATACCACCATCTTTTAGGGCATCTGATAAACTATTAAATGCGATGCAGAGTTTCTTTAAGCGTTTCAAAAATTCGGCAAAAATAGGTCAAAACTTAGGAAAAAGACATTTTCTGGAGTTTCTGACTACTATAGAAAAACTTTAAATGTCAATATCGTTGGAGTCCTTACACGTATCGATGCAGCGATACCACCATCTTTTAGAGCATCTGATAAACTATTAAATGCAATGCAGGGTTTCTTTAAGCGTTTCAAAAATTCGGCAAAAATAGGTCAAAACTTAGGAAAAAGACATTTTATGGAGTTTCTGACTACTATAAAATTCTTTAAATCTTAATATCTTTGGAGTCCCTACACCTATCGATGCAGCGATACCACCATCTTTTAGGGCACCTTATGGGCTATTAAATGCGATACAGAGTTCTTACAAGCGTCTCAAAAGTTTGACAAAAATAGGTCAAAGCCTAGGAAAAATACATTTTCTGGAGTTTCTGACTACTATAAAAAAATTTAAATGTCAATATCTTTGGAGACCTTACACGTATCGATGCAGCGATACCACCATCTTTAAGGGCATCTGATAAACTATTAAATGCGATGCAGAGTTTCTTTAAGCGTTTCAAAAATTCGGCGAAAATAGGTCAAAACTTAGGAAAAAGACATTTTCTGGAGTTTCTGACTACTATAGAAAAACTTTAAATGTCAATATCTTTGGAGTCCTTACACGTATCGATGCAGCGATACCACCATCTTTTAGAGCATCTGATAAACTATTAAATGCAATGCAGGGTTTCTTTAAGCGTTTCAAAAATTCGGCGAAAATAGGTCAAAACTTAGGAAAAAGACATTTTCTGGAGTTTCTGACTACTATAGAAAAACTTTAAATGTCAATATCTTTGGATATTACACGTATCGATGCAGCGATACCAACATCTTTTAGGGCATCTGATAAACTATTAAATGCAATGCAGGGTTTCTTTAAGCGTTTCAAAAATTCGGCAAAAATAGGTCAAAACTTAGGAAAAAGACATTTTATGGAGTTTCTGACTACTATAAAATTCTTTAAATCTTAATATCTTTGGAGTCCCTACACCTATCGATGCAGCGATACCACCATCTTTTAGGGCATCTGATAAACTATTAAATGCGATGCAGAGTTTCTTTAAGCGTTTCAAAAATTCGGCGAAAATAGGTCAAAACTTAGGAAAAAGACATTTTATGGAGTTTCTGACTACTATAAAATTCTTTAAATCTTAATATCTTTGGAGTCCCTACACCTATCGATGCAGCGATACCACCGTCTTTTAGGGCACCTTATGGGCTATTAAATGCGATACAGAGTTTTTACAAGCGTCTCAAAAGTTCGACAAAAATAGGTCAAAACCTAGGAAAAAGACATTTTCTGGAGTTTCTGACTACTATAAAAAAATTTAAATGTCAATATCTTTGGAGTCCTTACACCTATCGATGCAGCGATACCACCATCTTTAAGGGCATCTTATAGGCTATTAAATGCGATACAGAGTTTTTACAAGCGTCTCAAAAGTTCGACAAAAATAGGTCAAAACCTAGGAAAAAGACATTTTCTGGAGTTTCTGACTACTACAAAAAAATTTAAATGTCAATATCTTTGGAGTCCTTACACCTATCGATGCAGCGATACCACCATCTTTAAGGGCATCTTATAGGCTATTAAATGCGATACAGAGTTTTTACAAGCGTCTCAAAAATTCGGCAAAAATAGGTCAAAACTTAGGAAAAAGACATTTTATGGAGTTTCTGACTACTATAAAATTCTTTAAATCTTAATATCTTTGGAGTCCCTACACCTATCGATGCAGCGATACCACCGTCTTTTAGGGCACCTTATGGGCTATTAAATGCGATACAGAGTTTTTACAAGCGTCTCAAAAGTTCGACAAAAATAGGTCAAAACCTAGGAAAAAGACATTTTCTGGAGTTTCTGACTACTATAAAAAAATTTAAATGTCAATATCTTTGGAGTCCTTACACCTATCGATGCAGCGATACCACCATCTTTAAGGGCATCTTATAGGCTATTAAATGCGATACAGAGTTTTTACAAGCGTCTCAAAAGTTCGACAAAAATAGGTCAAAACCTAGGAAAAAGACATTTTCTGGAGTTTCTGACTACTACAAAAAAATTTAAATGTCAATATCTTTGGAGTCCTTACACCTATCGATGCAGCGATACCACCATCTTTAAGGGCATCTTATAGGCTATTAAATGCGATACAGAGTTTTTACAAGCGTCTCAAAAATTCGGCAAAAATAGGTCAAAACTTAGGAAAAAGACATTTTATGGAGTTTCTGACTACTATAAAATTCTTTAAATCTTAATATCTTTGGAGTCCCTACACCTATCGATGCAGCGATACCACCATCTTTTAGGGCATCTGATAAACTATTAAATGCGATGTAGAGTTTCTTTAAGCGTTTCAAAAATTCGGCGAAAATAGGTCAAAACTTAGGAATAAGACATTTTCTGGAGTTTCTGACTACTATAGAAAAATTTTAAATGTCAATATCTTTGGAGTCCTTACACGTATCGATGCAGCGATACCACCATCTTTTAGAGCATCTGATAAACTATTAAATGCGATGCAGAGTTTCTTTAAGCGTTTCAAAAATTCGGCGAAAATAGGTCAAAACTTAGGAATAAGACATTTTCTGGAGTTTCTGACTACTATAGAAAAATTTTAAATGTCAATATCTTTGGAGTCCTTACACGTATCGATGCAGCGATACCACCATCTTTTAGAGCATCTGATAAACTATTAAATGCGATGCAGAGTTTCTTTAAGCGTTTCAAAAATTCGGCGAAAATAGGTCAAAACTTAGGAAAAAGACATTTTCTGGAGTTTCTGACTACTACAAAAAAATTTAAATGTCAATATCTTTGGAGTCCTTACACCTATCGATGCAGCGATACCACCATCTTTAAGGGCATCTTATAGGCTATTAAATGCGATACAGAGTTTTTACAAGCGTCTCAAAAGTTCGACAAAAATAGGTCAAAACCTAGGAAAAAGACATTTTCTGGAGTTTCTGACTACTATAAAAAAATTTAAATGTCAATATCTTTGGAGACCTTACACGTATCGATGCAGCGATACCACCATCTTTTAGGGCATCTGATAAACTATTAAATGCGATGCAGAGTTTCTTTAAGCGTTTCAAAAATTCGGCGAAAATAGGTCAAAACTTAGGAAAAAGACATTTTCTGGAGTTTCTGACTACTATAGAAAAACTTTAAATGTCAATATCTTTGGATATTACACGTATCGATGCAGCGATACCACCATCTTTTAGGGCATCTGATAAACTATTAAATGCGATGCAGAGTTTCTTTAAGCGTTTCAAAAATTCGGCAAAAATAGGTCAAAACTTAGGAAAAAGACATTTTATGGAGTTTCTGACTACTATAAAATACTTGAAATCTTAATATCTTTGGAGTCCCTACACCTATCGATGCAGCGATACCACCATCTTTTAGGGCCGCTTATAGGCTATTAAATGCGATACAGAGTTTTTACAAGCGTCTCAAAAGTTTGACAAAAATAGGTCAAAACCTAGGAAAAAGACATTTTCTGGAGTTTCTGACTACTATAAAAAAATTTAAATGTCAATATCTTTGCAGACCTTACACGTATCGATGCAGCGATACCACCATATTTTAGGGCATTTGATAAACTATTAAATGCGATGCAGAGTTTCTTTAAGCGTTTCAAAAATTCGGCGAAAATAGGTCAAAACTTAGGAAAAAGACATTTTCTGGAGTTTCTGACTACTATAGAAAAACTTTAAATGTCAATATCTTTGGATATTACACGTATCGATGCAGCGATACCACCATCTTTTAGGGCATCTGATAAACTATTAAATGCGATGCAGAGTTTCTTTAAGCGTTTCAAAAATTCGGCGAAAATAGGTCAAAACTTAGGAAAAAGACATTTTCTGGAGTTTCTGACTACTACAAAAAAATTTAAATGTCAATATCTTTGGAGTCCTTACACCTATCGATGCAGCGATACTACCATCTTTTAGGGCATCTTATAGGCTATTAAATGCGATACAGAGTTTTTACAAGCGTCTCAAAAGTTCGACAAAAATAGGTCAAAACCTAGGAAAAAGACATTTTCTGGAGTTTCTGACTACTATAAAAAAATTTAAATGTCAATATCTTTGGAGACCTTACACGTATCGATGCAGCGATACCACCATCTTTTAGGGCATCTGATAAACTATTAAATGCGATGCAGAGTTTCTTTAAGCGTTTCAAAAATTCGGCGAAAATAGGTCAAAACTTAGGAAAAAGACATTTTCTGGAGTTTCTGACTACTATAGAAAAACTTTAAATGTCAATATCTTTGGAGTCCTTACACGTATCGATGCAGCGATACCACCATCTTTTAGGGCATCTGATAAACTATTAAATGCAATGCAGGGTTTCTTTAAGCGTTTCAAAAATTCGGCAAAAATAGGTCAAAACTTAGGAAAAAGACATTTTCTGGAGTTTCTGACTACTATAAAAAATTTTAAATGTCAATATCTTTGGAGACCTTACACCTATTGATGCAGCGATACCACCATCTTTTAGGGCATCTGATAAACTATTAAATGCAATGCAGGGTTTCTTTAAGCGTTTCAAAAATTCGGCAAAAATAGGTCAAAACTTAGGAAAAAGACATTTTCTGGAGTTTCTGACTACTATAAAAAAATTTAAATGTCAATATCTTTGGAGTCCTTACACCTATCGATGCAGCGATACCACCATCTTTTAGGACATCTTATAGGCTATTAAATGCGATACAGAGTTTTTACAAGCGTCTCAAAAGTTCGACAAAAATAGGTCAAAACCTAGGAAAAAGACATTTTCTGGAGTTTCTGACTACTATAAAAAATTTTAAATGTCAATATCTTTGGAGACCTTACACCTATTGATGCAGCGATACCACCGTCTTTTAGGGCATCTGATAAACTATTAAATGCGATGCAGAGTTTCTTTCAGCGTTTCAAAAATTCGGCAAAAATAGGTCAAAACTTAGGAAAAAGACATTTTCTGGAGTTTCTGACTACTATAAAAAATTTTAAATATCAATATCTTTGGAGTCCTTACACCTATCGATGCAGCGATACCACCATCTTTTAGGGCATCTGATAAACTATTAAATGCGATGCAGAGTTTCTTTAAGCGTTTCAAAAATTCGGCAAAAATAGGTCAAATCTTAGGAAAAAGACATTTTATGGAGTTTCTGACTACTATAAAATACTTGAAATCTTAATATCTTTGGAGTCCCTACACCTATCGATGCAGCGATACCACCATCTTTTAGGGCCGCTTATAGGCTATTAAATGCGATACAGAGTTTTTACAAGCGTCTCAAAAGTTTGACAAAAATAGGTCAAAACCTAGGAAAAAGACATTTTCTGGAGTTTCTGACTACTATAAAAAAATTTAAATGTCAATATCTTTGCAGACCTTACACGTATCGATGCAGCGATACCACCATCTTTTAGGGCATTTGATAAACTATTAAATGCGATGCAGAGTTTCTTTAAGCGTTTCAAAAATTCGGCGAAAATAGGTCAAAACTTAGGAAAAAGACATTTTCTGGAGTTTCTGACTACTATAGAAAAACTTTAAATGTCAATATCTTTGGATATTACACGTATCGATGCAGCGATACCACCATCTTTTAGGGCATCTGATAAACTATTAAATGCGATGCAGAGTTTCTTTAAGCGTTTCAAAAATTCGGCGAAAATAGGTCAAAACTTAGGAAAAAGACATTTTCTGGAGTTTCTGACTACTACAAAAAAATTTAAATGTCAATATCTTTGGAGTCCTTACACCTATCGATGCAGCGATACTACCATCTTTTAGGGCATCTTATAGGCTATTAAATGCGATACAGAGTTTTTACAAGCGTCTCAAAAGTTCGACAAAAATAGGTCAAAACCTAGGAAAAAGACATTTTCTGGAGTTTCTGACTACTATAAAAAAATTTAAATGTCAATATCTTTGGAGACCTTACACGTATCGATGCAGCGATACCACCATCTTTTAGGGCATCTGATAAACTATTAAATGCGATGCAGAGTTTCTTTAAGCGTTTCAAAAATTCGGCGAAAATAGGTCAAAACTTAGGAAAAAGACATTTTCTGGAGTTTCTGACTACTATAGAAAAACTTTAAATGTCAATATCTTTGGAGTCCTTACACGTATCGATGCAGCGATACCACCATCTTTTAGGACATCTTATAGGCTATTAAATGCGATACAGAGTTTTTACAAGCGTCTCAAAAGTTCGACAAAAATAGGTCAAAACCTAGGAAAAAGACATTTTCTGGAGTTTCTGACTACTATAAAAAATTTTAAATGTCAATATCTTTGGAGACCTTACACCTATTGATGCAGCGATACCACCATCTTTTAGGGCATCTGATAAACTATTAAATGCGATGCAGAGTTTCTTTAAGCGTTTCAAAAATTCGGCGAAAATAGGTCAAAACTTAGGAAAAAGACATTTTCTGGAGTTTCTGACTACTATAAAAAATTTTAAATATCAATATCTTTGGAGTCCTTACACCTATCGATGCAGCGATACCACCATCTTTTAGGGCATCTGATAAACTATTAAATGCGATGCAGAGTTTCTTTAAGCGTTTCAAAAATTCGGCAAAAATAGGTCAAAACTTAGGAAAAAGACATTTTATGGAGTTTCTGACTACTATAAAATACTTGAAATCTTAATATCTTTGGAGTCCCTACACCTATCGATGCAGCGATACCACCATCTTTTAGGGCCGCTTATAGGCTATTAAATGCGATACAGAGTTTTTACAAGCGTCTCAAAAGTTTGACAAAAATAGGTCAAAACCTAGGAAAAAGACATTTTCTGGAGTTTCTGACTACTATAAAAAAATTTAAATGTCAATATCTTTGCAGACCTTACACGTATCGATGCAGCGATACCACCATCTTTTAGGGCATTTGATAAACTATTAAATGCGATGCAGAGTTTCTTTAAGCGTTTCAAAAATTCGGCGAAAATAGGTCAAAACTTAGGAAAAAGACATTTTCTGGAGTTTCTGACTACTATAGAAAAACTTTAAATGTCAATATCTTTGGATATTACACGTATCATTGCAGCGATACCACCATCTTTTAGGGCATCTGATAAACTATTAAATGCGATGCAGAGTTTCTTTAAGCGTTTCAAAAATTCGGCGAAAATAGGTCAAAACTTAGGAAAAAGACATTTTCTGGAGTTTCTGACTACTATAAAAAAATTTAAATGTCAATATCTTTGGAGTCCTTACACCTATCGATGCAGCGATACCACCATCTTTTAGGACATCTTATAGGCTATTAAATGCGATACAGAGTTTTTACAAGCGTCTCAAAAGTTCGACAAAAATAGGTCAAAACCTAGGAAAAAGACATTTTCTGGAGTTTCTGACTACTATAAAAAATTTTAAATGTCAATATCTTTGGAGACCTTACACCTATTGATGCAGCGATACCACCGTCTTTTAGGGCATCTGATAAACTATTAAATGCGATGCAGAGTTTCTTTCAGCGTTTCAAAAATTCGGCAAAAATAGGTCAAAACTTAGGAAAAAGACATTTTCTGGAGTTTCTGACTACTATAAAAAATTTTAAATATCAATATCTTTGGAGTCCTTACACCTATCGATGCAGCGATACCACCATCTTTTAGGGCATCTGATAAACTATTAAATGCAATGCAGAGTTTCTTTAAGCGTTTCAAAAATTCAGCAAAAATAGGTCAACACTTAGGAAAAAGACATTTTCTGGAGTTTCTGACTACTATAAAAAAATTTAAATGTCAGTATCTTTGGAATAGTTACACCTATCGATGCAGCGATACCACCATCTTTTAGGGCATCTCATAAGCTATTAAATGCGTTGCAGGGTTTCTTTAAGCGTTTCAAAAATTCGGCAAAAATAGGTCAACACTTAGGAAAAAGACATTTTCTGGAGTTTCTGACTACTATAAAAAACTTTAAATGTCAATATCTTTGGAGACCTTACACCTATTGATGCAGCGATACCACCATCTTTTAGGACATCTGATAAACTATTAAATGCGATGCAGAGTTTCTTTAAGCGTTTCAAAAATTCGGCGAAAATAGGTCAAAACTTAGGAAAAAGACATTTTCTGGAGTTTCTGACTACTACAAAAAAATTTAAATGTCAATATCTTTGGAGTCCTTACACCTATCGATGCAGCGATACCACCATCTTTTAGGGCATCTTATAGGCTATTAAATGCGATACAGAGTTTTTACAAGCGTCTCAAAAGTTCGACAAAAATAGGTCAAAACCTAGGAAAAAGACATTTTCTGGAGTTTCTGACTACTATAAAAAAATTTAAATGTCAATATCTTTGGAGACCTTACACGTATCGATGCAGCGATACCACCATCTTTTAGGGCATCTGATAAACTATTAAATGCGATGCAGAGTTTCTTTAAGCGTTTCAAAAATTCGGCGAAAATAGGTCAAAACTTAGGAAAAAGACATTTTCTGGAGTTTCTGACTACTATAGAAAAACTTTAAATGTCAATATCTTTGGATATTACACGTATCGATGCAGCGATACCACCATCTTTTAGGGCATCTGATAAACTATTAAATGCGATGCAGAGTTTCTTTAAGCGTTTCAAAAATTCGGCAAAAATAGGTCAAAACTTAGGAAAAAGACATTTTATGGAGTTTCTGACTACTATAAAATACTTGAAATCTTAATATCTTTGGAGTCCCTACACCTATCGATGCAGCGATACCACCATCTTTTAGGGCCGCTTATAGGCTAATAAATGCGATACAGAGTTTTTACAAGCGTCTCAAAAGTTTGACAAAAATAGGTCAAAACCTAGGAAAAAGACATTTTCTGGAGTTTCTGACTACTATAAAAAAATTTAAATGTCAATATCTTTGCAGACCTTACACGTATCGATGCAGCGATACCACCATCTTTTAGGGCATCTGGTAAACTATTAAATGCGATGCAGAGTTTCTTTAAGCGTTTCAAAAATTCGGCGAAAATAGGTCAAAACTTAGGAAAAAGACATTTTCTGGAGTTTCTGACTACTATAGAAAAACTTTAAATGTCAATATCTTTGGATATTACACGTATCGATGCAGCGATACCACCATCTTTTAGGGCATCTGATAAACTATTAAATGCGATGCAGAGTTCCTTTAAGCGTTTCAAAAATTCGGCGAAAATAGGTCAAAACTTAGGAAAAAGACATTTTCTGGAGTTTCTGACTACTACAAAAAAATTTAAATGTCAATATCTTTGGAGTCCGTACACCTATCGATGCAGCGATACTACCATCTTTTAGGGCATCTTATAGGCTATTAAATGCGATACAGAGTTTTTACAAGCGTCTCAAAAGTTCGACAAAAATAGGTCAAAACCTAGGAAAAAGACATTTTCTGGAGTTTCTGACTACTATAAAAAATTTTAAATGTCAATATCTTTGGAGACCTTACACCTATTGATGCAGCGATACCACCGTCTTTTAGGGCATCTGATAAACTATTAAATGCGATGCAGAGTTTCTTTAAGCGTTTCAATTCGGCAAAAATAGGTCAAAACTTAGGAAAAAGACATTTTCTGGAGTTTCTGACTACTATAAAAAATTTTAAATATCAATATCTTTGGAGTCCTTACACCTATCGATGCAGCGATACCACCATCTTTTAGGGCATCTGATAAACTATTAAATGCAATGCAGAGTTTCTTTAAGCGTTTCAAAAATTCAGCAAAAATAGGTCAACACTTAGGAAAAAGACATTTTCTGGAGTTTCTGACTACTATAAAAAAATTTAAATGTCAGTATCTTTGGAATAGTTACACCTATCGATGCAGCGATACCACCAATTTTTAGGGCATCTCATAAGCTATTAAATGCGTTGCAGGGCTTCTTTAAGCGTTTCAAAAATTCGGCAAAAATAGGTCAACACTTAGGAAAAAGACATTTTCTGGAGTTTCTGACTACTATAAAAAACTTTAAATGTCAATATCTTTGGAGACCTTACACCTATTGATGCAGCGATACCACCATCTTTTAGGACATCTGATAAACTATTAAATGCGATGCAGAGTTTCTTTAAGCGTTTCAAAAATTCGGCGAAAATAGGTCAAAACTTAGGAAAAAGACATTTTCTGGAGTTTCTGACTACTACAAAAAAATTTAAATGTCAATATCTTTGGAGTCCTTACACCTATCGATGCAGCGATACCACCATCTTTTAGGGCATCTTATAGGCTATTAAATGCGATACAGAGTTTTTACAAGCGTCTCAAAAGTTCGACAAAAATAGGTCAAAACCTAGGAAAAAGACATTTTCTGGAGTTTCTGACTACTATAAAAAAATTTAAATGTCAATATCTTTGGAGACCTTACACGTATCGATGCAGCGATACCACCATCTTTTAGGGCATCTGATAAACTATTAAATGCGATGCAGAGTTTCTTTAAGCGTTTCAAAAATTCGGCGAAAATAGGTCAAAACTTAGGAAAAAGACATTTTCTGGAGTTTCTGACTACTATAGAAAAACTTTAAATGTCAATATCTTTGGATATTACACGTATCGATGCAGCGATACTACCATCTTTTAGGGCATCTTATAGGCTATTAAATGCGATACAGAGTTTTTACAAGCGTCTCAAAAGTTCGACAAAAATAGGTCAAAACCTAGGAAAAAGACATTTTCTGGAGTTTCTGACTACTATAAAAAAATTTAAATGTCAATATCTTTGGAGACCTTACACGTATCGATGCAGCGATACCACCATCTTTTAGGGCATCTGATAAACTATTAAATGCGATGCAGAGTTTCTTTAAGCGTTTCAAAAATTCGGCGAAAATAGGTCAAAACTTAGGAAAAAGACATTTTCTGGAGTTTCTGACTACTATAGAAAAACTTTAAATGTCAATATCTTTGGAGTCCTTACACGTATCGATGCAGCGATACCACCATCTTTTAGGGCATCTGATAAACTATTAAATGCAATGCAGGGTTTCTTTAAGCGTTTCAAAAATTCGGCAAAAATAGGTCAAAACTTAGGAAAAAGACATTTTCTGGAGTTTCTGACTACTATAAAAAATTTTAAATGTCAATATCTTTGGAGACCTTACACCTATTGATGCAGCGATACCACCATCTTTTAGGGCATCTGATAAACTATTAAATGCAATGCAGGGTTTCTTTAAGCGTTTCAAAAATTCGGCAAAAATAGGTCAAAACTTAGGAAAAAGACATTTTCTGGAGTTTCTGACTACTATAAAAAAATTTAAATGTCAATATCTTTGGAGTCCTTACACCTATCGATGCAGCGATACCACCATCTTTTAGGACATCTTATAGGCTATTAAATGCGATACAGAGTTTTTACAAGCGTCTCAAAAGTTCGACAAAAATAGGTCAAAACCTAGGAAAAAGACATTTTCTGGAGTTTCTGACTACTATAAAAAATTTTAAATGTCAATATCTTTGGAGACCTTACACCTATTGATGCAGCGATACCACCGTCTTTTAGGGCATCTGATAAGCTATTGAATGCGATGCAGAGTTTCTTTAAGCGTTTCAAAAATTCGGCAAAAATAGGTCAAAACTTAGGAAAAAGACATTTTCTGGAGTTTCTGACTACTATAAAAAATTTTAAATATCAATATCTTTGGAGTCCTTACACCTATCGATGCAGCGATACCACCATCTTTTAGGGCATCTGATAAACTATTAAATGCAATGCAGAGTTTCTTTAAGCGTTTCAAAAATTCAGCAAAAATAGGTCAACACTTAGGAAAAAGACATTTTCTGGAGTTTCTGACTACTATAAAAAAATTTAAATGTCAGTATCTTTGGAATAGTTACACCTATCGATGCAGCGATACCACCATCTTTTAGGGCATCTCATAAGCTGTTAAATGCGTTGCAGGGTTTCTTTAAGCGTTTCAAAAATTCGGCAAAAATAGGTCAACACTTAGGAAAAAGACATTTTCTGGAGTTTCTGACTACTATAAAAAACTTTAAATGTCAATATCTTTGGAGTCCTTACACCTATCGATGCAGCGATACCACCATCTTTTAGGGCATCTGATAAGCTATTAAATGCGATGCAGAGTTTCTTTAAGCGTTTCAAAAATTCGGCAAAAATAGGTCAACACTTAGGAAAAATACATTTTCTGGAGTTTCTGACTACTATAAAAAAATTTTAAATGTCAATATATTTGGAATCGTTACACCTATCGATGCAGCGATACCACCATCTTTTAGGGCATCTCATAAGCTATTAAATGCGTTGCATGGTTTCTTTAAGCGTTTCAAAAATTCGGCAAAAATAGGTCAACCCTTAGGAAAAAGACATTTTCTGGAGTTTCTGACTACTATAAAAAAATTTAAATGTCAATATCTTTGGAGTCCTTACACCTATCGATGCAGCGATACCACCATCTTTTAGGGCATCTGATAAACTATTAAATGCAATGCAGAGATTCTTTAAGCGTTTCAAAAATTCAGCAAAAATAGGACAAAACCTAGGAAAAAGACATTTTCTGGAGTTTCTGACTACTATAAAAAACTTTAAATGTCAATGTCTTTGGAGTCCTTACACCTATCGATGCAGCGATACCACCATCTTTTAGGGCATCTGATAGGCTATTAAATGCGATGCAGAGTTTCTTTAAGCGTTTCAAAAATTCGGCAAAAATAGGTCAACACTTAGGAAAAAGACATTTTCTGGAGTTTCTGAGTACTATAAAAAACTTTAAATGTCAATATCTTTGGAGTCCTTACACCTATCGATGCAGCGATACCACCATCTTTTAGGGCATCTGATAAGCTATTAAATGCGATGCAGAGTTTCTTTAAGCGTTTCAAAAATTCGGCAAAAATAGGTCAACACTTAGGAAAAATACATTTTCTGGAGTTTCTGACTACTATAAAAAAATTTTAAATGTCAATATATTTGGAATCGTTACACCTATCGATGCAGCGATACCACCATCTTTTAGGCCATCTCATAAGCTATTAAATGCGTTGCATGGTTTCCTTAAGCGTTTCAAAAATTCGGCAAAAATAGGTCAACACTTAGGAAAAAGACATTTTCTGGAGTTTCTGACTTCTATAAAAAACTTTAAATGTCAATATCTTTGGAGTCCTTACACCTATCGATGCAGCGATACCACCATCTTTTAGGGCATCTGATAAACTATTAAATGCAACTACTATAAAATACTTGAAATCTTAATATCTTTGGAGTCCCTACACCTATCGATGCAGCGATACCACCATCTTTTAGGGCCGCTTATAGGCTATTAAATGCGATACAGAGTTTTTACAAGCGTCTCAAAAGTTTGACAAAAATAGGTCAACATTTAGGAAAAAGACATTTTCTGGAGTTTCTGACTACTATAAAAAAATTTAAATGTCAGTATCTTTGGAATAGTTACACCTATCGATGCAGCGATACCACCATCTTTTAGGGCATCTCATAAGCTATTAAATGCGTTGCAGGGTTTCTTTAAGCGTTTCAAAAATTCGGCAAAAAGAGGTCAACACTTAGGAAAAAGACATTTTCTGGAGTTTCTGACTACTATAAAAAACTTTAAATGTCAATATCTTTGGAGTCCTTACACCTATCGATGCAGCGATACCACCATCTTTTAGGGCATCTGATAAGCTATTAAATGCGATGCAGAGTTTCTTTAAGCGTTTCAAAAATTCGGCGAAAATAGGTCAAAACTTAGGAAAAAGACATTTTCTGGAGTTTCTGACTACTATAGAAAAACTTTAAATGTCAATATCTTTGGATATTACACGTATCGATGCAGCGATACCACCATCTTTTAGGGCATCTGATAAACTATTAAATGCGATGCAGAGTTTCTTTAAGCGTTTCAAAAATTCGGCAAAAATAGGTCAAAACTTAGGAAAAAGACATTTTATGGAGTTTCTGACTACTATAAAATACTTGAAATCTTAATATCTTTGGAGTCCCTACACCTATCGATGCAGCGATAAGACCATCTTTTAGGGCCGCTTATAGGCTATTAAATGCGATACAGAGTTTTTACAAGCGTCTCAAAAGTTTGACAAAAATAGGTCAAAACCTAGGAAAAAGACATTTTCTGGAGTTTCTGACTACTATAAAAAAATTTAAATGTCAATATCTTTGCAGACCTTACACGTATCGATGCAGCGATACCACCATCTTTTAGGGCATCTGATAAACTATTAAATGCGATGCAGAGTTTCTTTAAGCGTTTCAAAAATTCGGCGAAAATAGGTCAAAACTTAGGAAAAAGACATTTTCTGGAGTTTCTGACTACTATAGAAAAACTTTAAATGTCAATATCTTTGGATATTACACGTATCGATGCAGCGATACCACCATCTTTTAGGGCATCTGATAAACTATTAAATGCGATGCAGAGTTTCTTTAAGCGTTTCAAAAATTCGGCGAAAATAGGTCAAAACTTAGGAAAAAGACATTTTCTGGAGTTTCTGACTACTACAAATAAATTTAAATGTCAATATCTTTGGAGTCCTTACACCTATCGATGCAGCGATACTACCTTCTTTTAGGGCATCTTATAGGCTATTAAATGCGTTGCATGGTTTCTTTAAGCGTTTCAAAAATTCGGCAAAAATAGGTCAACCCTTAGGAAAAAGACATTTTCTGGAGTTTCTGACTACTATAGAAAAACTTTAAATGTCAATATCTTTGGATATTACACGTATCGATGCAGCGATACCACCATCTTTTAGGGCATCTGATAAACTATTAAATGCGATGCAGAGTTTCTTTAAGCGTTTCAAAAATTCGGCAAAAATAGGTCAACACTTAGGAAAAATACATTTTCTGGAGTTTCTGACTACTATAAAAAAATTTTAAATGTCAATATATTTGGAATCGTTACACCTATCGATGCAGCGATACCACCATCTTTTAGGGCATCTCATAAGCTATTAAATGCGTTGCATGGTTTCTTTAAGCGTTTCAAAAATTCGGCAAAAATAGGTCAAACCTTAGGAAAAAGACATTTTCTGGAGTTTCTGACTACTATAAAAAAATTTAAATGTCAATATCTTTGGAGTCCTTACACCTATCGATGCAGCGATACCACCATCTTTTAGGGCATCTGATAAACTATTAAATGCAATGCAGAGATTCTTTAAGCGTTTCAAAAATTCGGCAAAAATAGGTCAACACTTAGGAAAAAGACATTTTCTGGAGTTTCTGAGTACTATAAAAAACTTTAAATGTCAATATCTTTGGAGTCCTTACACCTATCGATGCAGCGATACCACCATCTTTTAGGGCATCTGATAAGCTATTAAATGCGATGCAGAGTTTCTTTAAGCGTTTCAAAAATTCGGCAAAAATAGGTCAACACTTAGGAAAAATACATTTTCTGGAGTTTCTGACTACTATAAAAAAATTTTAAATGTCAATATATTTGGAATCGTTACACCTATCGATGCAGCGATACCACCATCTTTTAGGCCATCTCATAAGCTATTAAATGCGTTGCATGGTTTCCTTAAGCGTTTCAAAAATTCGGCAAAAATAGGTCAACACTTAGGAAAAAGACATTTTCTGGAGTTTCTGACTACTATAAAAAACTTTAAATGTCAATATCTTTGGAGTCCTTACACCTATCGATGCAGCGATACCACCATCTTTTAGGGCATCTGATAAACTATTAAATGCAACTACTATAAAATACTTGAAATCTTAATATCTTTGGAGTCCCTACACCTATCGATGCAGCGATACCACCATCTTTTAGGGCCGCTTATAGGCTATTAAATGCGATACAGAGTTTTTACAAGCGTCTCAAAAGTTTGACAAAAATAGGTCAACATTTAGGAAAAAGACATTTTCTGGAGTTTCTGACTACTATAAAAAAAATTAAATGTCAGTATCTTTGGAATAGTTACACCTATCGATGCAGCGATACCACCATCTTTTAGGGCATCTCATAAGCTATTAAATGCGTTGCAGGGTTTCTTTAAGCGTTTCAAAAATTCGGCAAAAAGAGGTCAACACTTAGGAAAAAGACATTTTCTGGAGTTTCTGACTACTATAAAAAACTTTAAATGTCAATATCTTTGGAGTCCTTACACCTATCGATGCAGCGATACCACCATCTTTTAGGGCATCTGATAAGCTATTAAATGCGATGCAGAGTTTCTTTAAGCGTTTCAAAAATTCGGCGAAAATAGGTCAAAACTTAGGAAAAAGACATTTTCTGGAGTTTCTGACTACTATAGAAAAACTTTAAATGTCAATATCTTTGGATATTACACGTATCGATGCAGCGATACCACCATCTTTTAGGGCATCTGATAAACTATTAAATGCGATGCAGAGTTTCTTTAAGCGTTTCAAAAATTCGGCAAAAATAGGTCAAAACTTAGGAAAAAGACATTTTATGGAGTTTCTGACTACTATAAAATACTTGAAATCTTAATATCTTTGGAGTCCCTACACCTATCGATGCAGCGATAAGACCATCTTTTAGGGCCGCTTATAGGCTATTAAATGCGATACAGAGTTTTTACAAGCGTCTCAAAAGTTTGACAAAAATAGGTCAAAACCTAGGAAAAAGACATTTTCTGGAGTTTCTGACTACTATAAAAAAATTTAAATGTCAATATCTTTGCAGACCTTACACGTATCGATGCAGCGATACCACCATCTTTTAGGGCATCTGATAAACTATTAAATGCGATGCAGAGTTTCTTTAAGCGTTTCAAAAATTCGGCGAAAATAGGTCAAAACTTAGGAAAAAGACATTTTCTGGAGTTTCTGACTACTATAGAAAAACTTTAAATGTCAATATCTTTGGATATTACACGTATCGATGCAGCGATACCACCATCTTTTAGGGCATCTGATAAACTATTAAATGCGATGCAGAGTTTCTTTAAGCGTTTCAAAAATTCGGCGAAAATAGGTCAAAACTTAGGAAAAAGACATTTTCTGGAGTTTCTGACTACTACAAATAAATTTAAATGTCAATATCTTTGGAGTCCTTACACCTATCGATGCAGCGATACTACCATCTTTTAGGGCATCTTATAGGCTATTAAATGCGATACAGAGTTTTTACAAGCGTCTCAAAAGTTCGACAAAAATAGGTCAAAACCTAGGAAAAAGACATTTTCTGGAGTTTCTGACTACTATAAAAAAATTTAAATGTCAATATCTTTGGAGACCTTACACGTATCGATGCAGCGATACCACCATCTTTTAGGGCATCTGATAAACTATTAAATGCGATGCAGAGTTTCTTTAAGCGTTTCAAAAATTCGGCGAAAATAGGTCAAAACTTAGGAAAAAGACATTTTCTGGAGTTTCTGACTACTATAGAAAAACTTTAAATGTCAATATCTTTGGAGTCCTTACACGTATCGATGCAGCGATACCACCATCTTTTAGGGCATCTGATAAACTATTAAATGCAATGCAGGGTTTCTTTAAGCGTTTCAAAAATTCGGCAAAAATAGGTCAAAACTTAGGAAAAAGACATTTTCTGGAGTTTCTGACTACTATAAAAAATTTTAAATGTCAATATCTTTGGAGACCTTACACCTATTGATGCAGCGATACCACCATCTTTTAGGGCATCTGATAAACTATTAAATGCAATGCAGGGTTTCTTTAAGCGTTTCAAAAATTCGGCAAAAATAGGTCAAAACTTAGGAAAAAGACATTTTCTGGAGTTTCTGACTACTATAAAAAAATTTAAATGTCAATATCTTTGGAGTCCTTACACCTATCGATGCAGCGATACCACCATCTTTTAGGACATCTTATAGGCTATTAAATGCGATACAGAGTTTTTACAAGCGTCTCAAAAGTTCGACAAAAATAGGTCAAAACCTAGGAAAAAGACATTTTCTGGAGTTTCTGACTACTATAAAAAATTTTAAATGTCAATATCTTTGGAGACCTTACACCTATTGATGCAGCGATACCACCGTCTTTTAGGGCATCTGATAAACTATTGAATGCGATGCAGAGTTTCTTTAAGCGTTTCAAAAATTCGGCAAAAATAGGTCAAAACTTAGGAAAAAGACATTTTCTGGAGTTTCTGACTACTATAAAAAATTTTAAATATCAATATCTTTGGAGTCCTTACACCTATCGATGCAGCGATACCACCATCTTTTAGGGCATCTGATAAACTATTAAATGCAATGCAGAGTTTCTTTAAGCGTTTCAAAAATTCAGCAAAAATAGGTCAACACTTAGGAAAAAGACATTTTCTGGAGTTTCTGACTACTATAAAAAAATTTAAATGTCAGTATCTTTGGAATAGTTACACCTATCGATGCAGCGATACCACCATCTTTTAGGGCATCTCATAAGCTGTTAAATGCGTTGCAGGGTTTCTTTAAGCGTTTCAAAAATTCGGCAAAAATAGGTCAACACTTAGGAAAAAGACATTTTCTGGAGTTTCTGACTACTATAAAAAAATTTAAATGTCAATATCTTTGGAGTCCTTACACCTATCGATGCAGCGATACCACCATCTTTTAGGGCATCTGATAAGCTATTAAATGCGATGCAGAGTTTCTTTAAGCGTTTCAAAAATTCGGCAAAAATAGGTCAACACTTAGGAAAAATACATTTTCTGGAGTTTCTGACTACTATAAAAAAATTTTAAATGTCAATATATTTGGAATCGTTACACCTATCGATGCAGCGATACCACCATCTTTTAGGGCATCTCATAAGCTATTAAATGCGTTGCATGGTTTCTTTAAGCGTTTCAAAAATTCGGCAAAAATAGGTCAACCCTTAGGAAAAAGACATTTTCTGGAGTTTCTGACTACTATAAAAAAATTTAAATGTCAATATCTTTGGAGTCCTTACACCTATCGATGCAGCGATACCACCATCTTTTAGGGCATCTGATAAACTATTAAATGCAATGCAGAGATTCTTTAAGCGTTTCAAAAATTCAGCAAAAATAGGACAAAACCTAGGAAAAAGACATTTTCTGGAGTTTCTGACTACTATAAAAAACTTTAAATGTCAATGTCTTTGGAGTCCTTACACCTATCGATGCAGCGATACCACCATCTTTTAGGGCATCTGATAGGCTATTAAATGCGATGCAGAGTTTCTTTAAGCGTTTCAAAAATTCGGCAAAAATAGGTCAACACTTAGGAAAAAGACATTTTCTGGAGTTTCTGAGTACTATAAAAAACTTTAAATGTCAATATCTTTGGAGTCCTTACACCTATCGATGCGGCGATACCACCATCTTTTAGGGCATCTGATAAGCTATTAAATGCGATGCAGAGTTTCTTTAAGCGTTTCAAAAATTCGGCAAAAATAGGTCAACACTTAGGAAAAATACATTTTCTGGAGTTTCTGACTACTATAAAAAAATTTTAAATGTCAATATATTTGGAATCGTTACACCTATCGATGCAGCGATACCACCATCTTTTAGGCCATCTCATAAGCTATTAAATGCGTTGCATGGTTTCTTTAAGCGTTTCAAAAATTCGGCAAAAATAGGTCAACACTTAGGAAAAAGACATTTTCTGGAGTTTCTGACTACTATAAAAAACTTTAAATGTCAATATCTTTGGAGTCCTTACACCTATCGATGCAGCGATACCACCATCTTTTAGGGCATCTGATAAACTATTAAATGCAACTACTATAAAATACTTGAAATCTTAATATCTTTGGAGTCCCTACACCTATCGATGCAGCGATACCACCATCTTTTAGGGCCGCTTATAGGCTATTAAATGCGATACAGAGTTTTTACAAGCGTCTCAAAAGTTTGACAAAAATAGGTCAACACTTAGGAAAAAGACATTTTCTGGAGTTTCTGACTACTATAAAAAAATTTAAATGTCAGTATCTTTGGAATAGTTACACCTATCGATGCAGCGATACCACCATCTTTTAGGGCATCTCATAAGCTATTAAATGCGTTGCAGGGTTTCTTTAAGCGTTTCAAAAATTCGGCAAAAATAGGTCAACACTTAGGAAAAAGACATTTTCTGGAGTTTCTGACTACTATAAAAAACTTTAAATGTCAATATCTTTGGAGTCCTTACACCTATCGATGCAGCGATACCACCATCTTTTAGGGCATCTGATAAGCTATTAAATGCGATGCAGAGTTTCTTTAAGCGTTTCAAAAATTCGGCAAAAATAGGTCAACACTTAGGAAAAATACATTTTCTGGAGTTTCTGACTACTATAAAAAAATTTTAAATGTCAATATATTTGGAATCGTTACATCTATCGATGCAGCGATACCACCATCTTTTAGGGCATCTCATAAGCTATTAAATGCGTTGCATGGTTTCTTTAAGCGTTTCAAAAATTCGGCAAAAATAGGTCAACCCTTAGGAAAAAGACATTTTCTGGAGTTTCTGACTACTATAAAAAAATTTAAATGTCAATATCTTTGGAGTCCTTACACCTATCGATGCAGCGATACCACCATCTTTTAGGGCATCTGATAAGCTATTAAATGCGATGCAGAGTTTCTTTAAGCGTTTCAAAAATTCGGCGAAAATAGGTCAAAACTTAGGAAAAAGACATTTTCTGGAGTTTCTGACTACTATAGAAAAACTTTAAATGTCAATATCTTTGGAGTCCTTACACGTATCGATGCAACGATACCACCATCTTTTAGGGCATCTGATAAACTATTAAATGCAATGCAGGGTTTCTTTAAGCGTTTCAAAAATTCGGCAAAAATAGGTCAAAACTTAGGAAAAAGACATTTTCTGGAGTTTCTGACTACTATAAAAAATTTTAAATGTCAATATCTTTGGAGACCTTACACCTATTGATGCAGCGATACCACCATCTTTTAAGGCATCTGATAAACTATTAAATGCAAAAGACCATATACATTTTATGGAGTTTCTGACTACTATAAAAAACTTTAAATGTCAATATCTTTGGAGTCCTTACACCTATCGATGCAGCGATACCACCATCTTGTAGGGCATCTGATAAGCTATTAAATGCGATGCAGAGTTTCTTTAAGCGTTTCAAAAATTCGGCAAAAATAGGTCAACACTTAGGAAAAATACATTTTCTGGAGTTTCTGACTACTATAAAAAAATTTTAAATGTCAATATATTTGGAATCGTTACACCTATCGATGCAGCGATACCACCATCTTTTAGGGCATCTCATAAGCTATTAAATGCGTTGCATGGTTTCTTTAAGCGTTTCAAAAATTCGGCAAAAATAGGTCAACCCTTAGGAAAAAGACATTTTCTGGAGTTTCTGACTACTATAAAAAAATTTAAATGTCAATATCTTTGGAGTCCTTACACCTATCGATGCAGCGATACTACCATCTTTTAGGGCATCTGATAAACTATTAAATGCAATGCAGAGTTTCTTTAAGCGTTTCAAAAATTCAGCAAAAATAGGACAAAAACTAGGAAAAAGACATTTTCTGGAGTTTCTGACTACTATAAAAAACTTTAAATGTCAATATCTTTGGAGTCCTTACACCTATCGATGCAGCGATACCACCATCTTTTAGGGCATCTCATAAGCTATTAAATGCGTTGCAGGGTTTCTTTAAGCGTTTCAAAAATTCGGCAAAAATAGGTCAACACTTAGGAAAAAGACATTTTCTGGAGTTTCTGACTACTATAAAAAACTTTAAATGTCAATATCTTTGGAGTCCTTACACCTATCGATGCAGCGATACCACCATCTTTTAGGGCATCTGATAAGCTATTAAACGCGACGCAGAGTTTCTTTAAGCGTTTCAAAAATTCGGCAAAAATAGGTCAACACTTAGGAAAAAGACATTTTCTGGAGTTTCTGACTACTATAAAAAACTTTAAATGTCAATATCTTTGGAGTCCTTACACCTATCGATGCAGCGATACCACCATCTTTTAGGGCATCTGATAAGCTATTAAATGCGATGCAGAGTTTCTTTAAGCGTTTCAAAAATTCGGCAAAAATAGGTCAACACTTAGGAAAAATACATTTTCTGGAGTTTCTGACTACTATAAAAAAAATTTTAATGTCAATATATTTGGAATCGTTACACCTATCGATGCAGCGATACCACCATCTTTTAGGGCATCTGATAAACTATTAAATGCGATGCAGAGTTTCTTTAAGCGTTTCAAAAATTCGGCGAAAATAGGTCAAAACTTAGGAAAAAGACATTTTATGGAGTTTCTGACTACTATAAAAAAAATTAAATGTCAATATCTTTTTAGTCCTTACACCTATCGATGCAGCGATACCACCATCTTTTAG